>JAKSZU010000022.1:40412723-41612723 GCA_026018925.1 Tupaia tana
GAAAGGCCAGGCACCCCGGATCCTGGGCTCCTGCCCCAGAGCCCACTCTGGGTCCCCCCCCACAGGCTGCAGTGTTCCCAGACTGGTGGGTGGGGGCAGGCCTAGGTGTGGTTGGGGATGAGTGGGGGCCATTTCAGGGCCAGGACATGGACTCATCCTTGTCCCTGCGCTGGTGTGGGCAGTGGGATGGAGTCGGGGGCTATCCCAAGGAAGTGCCAGACTGAGCCGAGGCTGGGGTGTGACCTTCCTCAGGAGGCCGAGGTCTATCCAAGCGTGGTGCTGGGAATGCAATGCTGCCAACGCTCCAGGAGGGAGATAGCCCGGATGGTTTCCCGTTTCCCAGCTTCCCGAAACAGTCCCCAGTATCAGCTGCCTCAAAGCTGCAGGCCGAGCCCCTGGGCAGTCACCAAGGCCAAGCCCTCCCTGGAGACATGAGTGCCTTTGGCTCAGAAGGGGAATGTTCAGTCCTGGGGTCACACAGCAAGTGGGGCCCCATCGGGCCTTGGGCAGCGGGGCGAAGGTGCCCTCCCCCCTTGTAGAGGGAGTGCCGGCTCTTTGCTTGTGGCTTTACGGCCCACAGGAGCAGACAGGCTCACCACTCCCATATGCCGACCACAGAGAGGCCCCATGCCAGGAGGGAATGCCCGCCCCACTGCAAGGTTTTGCTGTACAAAATGGGGCTGGGCGGGCACGCGCATGCCCATGATCTGGGCTAAGCAGGCACACGCGTGCCTGTGATCTGGAGCTGAGCAGGCACGCACGTGCCCGTGATCCGGGGCTGGGCAGGCACGCCCGTGCCCATGATCTGGGCTGAACAGGCACGCATGTGCCCGTGATCCAGGGCTGGTCAGGGATGTGAATGCCCATGATCTGTGGCTGGGAAAGCACATGCATGTCCGTGATCCGGGGCTGGGCAGGGACGCGAATGCCCATGACCCACGGCTGGGCAGGTACACGCGTGCCTGTGATCCAGGGCTGGGGAGGCACGCCCATGCCCATAATCTGGGACTAGCTGGGGCTGGGTGGATTGTGCAGTCAAGATCCACCGTCCATTGGGGGTTCTCTCTCTCACTCATGTGAAAAAGAAAGAAACTTAAAAAAAAAAAAAAAAATGGGACCAGCAGGTGACATGGTGAAGGGCACTGGACTCCCACGTGGCTGACCGCAGTTCGAGCCTCAGACCTAGCGACTGGCTTTCTCTCTGTCTCTCTCTCTCTCTCTCTCTCTCTCTCTCACTCTCACAGTCTCTCTCTGGTCAAATTAAAATAAGTAAAGTTAAATAAAAATAATTATATATATATATATATATATATATATATATATATATATATATAAAAAGCTGGCCCATGGCACAGCAATTAAGTGCTTTGCAGAGAGAGCCTCAGACCACATGCCTAACCGTGGTTCGAATCCTGGCCGCAGCAGCTTGCAGAATATGCCAGGCTCGTGTGTTTATGCCCAGGATCCTGAAGGATGGAGAAATGGAGGAGAAAAGGATTGTGGCGTGACCAGACTTCTTTCTCCCTCCTCTCTTTCGTGTGTGCACACGCACCCTCTGACATAAAAATAAAAAGGTCTGAGGAGCACCTGGGAGGTGTCTCGGACAGTAGCCCTGCCCCAAAGTCCTGGCCTGAGAGCCCGTGGACAGAGGGGTGGCCCCTGCTGAGCAGGTGCCACTTGCTGACACCAGGCTCACCTTCTGGCCGCCTCTGTCAACTGAGCTCGGTTCTGATTAAAGATCATTAAACATGAAATTAGCCCGTTTGTGTTACGGGTCCCCAGGGCGGCCGGTGATTATGACGTGCAGATGGCCAAGAACCCAGGCGCCGGGCGGGCCAGGCCAGGCAGGCGGGGCGGCACAGCTCGGCCGGGAGACAGGCACGCGGCCGGGCTTTGTTTTCTCCCGCTCCTGTTGTGTAAACCCCCTTGCATTTCACAACAAATCACAGATAATTAATAAGTACATGCCCGTAATGAGCAGGCTTTTTAATAGAAGAAATTGGAAGATGCGGCGTCGAGTCATTATTTCCCTCTTGCCCAGACTTGGCTCTATTTTTCCATCTTCCTCGCTCCCCCCAGCCCCCACCGCTCCAGCGTCTCTGCAGACAGGCTGCCTCCCAGCAGGGCTGCAGTGCCAGGGCCCGGGCCCCTGAGTCAGTGCGGCCTGCGGGATGTCATATCCTCCAGGAGGCTGTGAGGGCCCCGGGATCCGGCCTTCCTGGGGTGGTCCTGGGGGAGGGGGGAGGGTACGGCCTCTTCTCCAGAGGAGTCGAGGGGGCTGTGGGAGCCCGAGTGAGCCTTTCTCTCCCCGCCAGGAGGAAGACATCACGTACTATGACGCCAAGGCTGATGCAGAGCTGGTGAGTGTCCCCCTGTGCAGGGTGGTGGGGCAGAGGGGGAGTGGCCCGTGCCATAGTGCTTCCCTGGGCTTAGTGGCCTCAGGTGTAAAATGGGCTTCGGACCGAACCTGGGCATTCTGAGTTCAACCTGCAGAGTCACGGTGACAGCGGCCTCGCGATCCGTCCCCTGCAGTTCTCCAGACAGCTGAACCCCTCCAGAGCTGTGTCTCTTTGGCCACTAGTGGGCTGGGTTTCGCTGAGGTGTGGGGCCAGTACACTCCCTCCCCAGGCAGAGTGGTGAGGCACAGACCTCCCCCAGCCCGGCATTCAGGTCCCAGCATCTAGAGGGGCTCTCTGAGTGCTATGAGAGTGGGGGTGAGGGAGCAGCTAGGAGGACTTCCTGGAGGTGGAGAGAGCAGGGCAGGACACAATGATGTCCAGGAGCTTTTCCAGGGCAGAGCAGGCACCCTTCTCACAGCCAAGCATCCCACAGCCTGGCCCCCCCTCCTGCCCTCGGGCCTGAGTTCAGTCAGTCCACCCCAGCTACAGAGGCAGCCCAGTTCTCGTGCCCATCCTACAGGGCAGGCTCAGCTTAGCTGGGGTCACCCCTTCGGAAGTGGTGACACAGGGCTGACCAGAGAACCCAGAGCCACACTACCCTCTCCTCCATGTCACTAGCAGCTCAAGTCTGCTTGGGCTTCCCTGTGAGGTAGTGAGGTCCCTGTCACCAGAGGACTCACGTGAAAGATGACCAACCACTTGGTGGGGCTATGGCTGCAGAGATGATCGTGTCTGAGAGGAGGGCAGAGTAGACTGTATTCGGTGAATCCGTCAAGACCCAAGCCCCTCTGGGCCAGCCAGTGGCGCGGCAGTTAAGGAGGCTGGATCCCACGTGGCCAACCCTGAGGTTGGAGTCCGACCCGGTGGCTTGAAAAACACACTGGGTGCATGTGTGTGTGCCCTGAATCCTGAGAGGAGACTGGAGGAGAAGCGATTGTGGCATGGCCATCCCTCTTTGGAGGGGAGGGGGTTCTCATTTTCTCTCTCTCACTTTCTCTCTGTTACTCTCCAGTGGGTACTCTATAGCAAATTTTATTATTATTATTATTTAAAAAAGACTCAAGCCCCTCTGCCTGACTTCAAGGGGAAGATAGTTGGACCCAACCTCCCCTCCAAACAGATTTGGCACAGTCTCTGAGGGTCCCCCCGTGTGGACTGGTGCAGGGGCCCCAAGACCCAGTCATCCTGTCCATGCCTAAGGGCCTTGGGGTTTCCCGGGGCACAGAGGGGGTTCCCAGCCACACCCGGAGGTGGGAGAGCCGGAAAGGATCTCTACACAGACAGGGTCCGCAGGGCCGAGCTGGCTGAGGGCAGAGGGCCGGAGCAGGAGTGGGGCGGGCTGGAGCAGGTGTGCTTCCCCGTGCCTGAGCTCCGTGGCTCCCGGAGAAGTTGCTAAAATTAAAGCTGGAATCTGAAATTCAAATGAAGAGCGAACCTTTAATTAGACCCTGAATCTAATTCCTTACCCCCCTCCGCAGCGGGCTGTAATTTTAGCAATCAGTGCATTAAATATAAACCAGAAGACTGCATTCGCCCAGTGTACAAAGTGCCGGGCCTGGAGCGGCACGGAAGGGCCTGCTCCTTGGCCAGCCTGGTGCCGTCTCCCGCTGAGACACTGAACTGCTCCCAGCAGCCCCCAGCCGGGGTTCTAAGTCACTGACTCCCTGCCCCAGCCCGTTGGACATTTGCTTGGACATGTGGGGGGGCTGGGGTGCCCCATCAGGCAGATTCACTCCAAGGCTGGGCTGGGCTAGGATTAGTGAGACCCGAATGCCTAGCCTGGCCCTGGTATGAATAGCAGCCCGACTGCGTTTGCCGGTTGCCGACTCCCCTGCTTTTTGTGTTGTTTTGTTTTGTTAATCTTTGCCAGAGGTACAGTTAGAGATCTTTCTAGACCATTTACTTTTAAATTACCAGCCAGAAGGTGGGGGTGGGGGAAAGAGAAGGAAAGGAAAAGTTCGCCAGCTGATAGCTTATCAGAACGGAATCCAAATGTCACATTAGTTGGGAAAGTTGGGAGATTGAATTTTCCAGCGCCCTTCATCTGCCGCTGACATTTCGGGGGCTTTCTTCTCCCGCGCCTCCCCCTCCTCTGAGCCGAACGTGAGAGGCACACGCCTCACCAGTGCCTGGCTCCCCGCTTGCTCTGATGCTCTGCTGCAGCCCACCTGGGCTTTACCCAGCCACCCCCGGGGCTTCTGAGGGTCCCCAGAGGGGAGCCAGGCTGCTGAGGGGCGGTGGGAGGGCAGCGGACAGCTTGGGTCTTGCTGTACGAAATCCACCCTAGAAGTACTGAAAAGGGTGTCCGCGGGACCAGCACACAGCATGATGGTTACGCCGCTGGACTCCCACAAGGTCAACCGTGGTTCAAGTCCTGGATTGGGCGGCTTTAAAATCACACCTGGTGCATGTCTGTGCATGCCCAAAATCCCAAAAGGAGAAGAGGAGAAGGGATTGTGGCGTGCCCGTGCCCTCTAGGGAGGTGATTTCTTGCTTTCTGTCTCTGTCTCTCCAGCAAGCTCACGTGCCCTATAGCAAAAAATCTCTCTGAAAGAAAGAAAGAGAGAGAGAGAGAGAGAGAGAGAGAGAGAGAGAGAGAGAGAGAAGGAAGGAAGGAAGGAAGGAAGGAAGGAAGGAAGGAAGGAAGGAAGGAAGGAAAGAGAGAGGGAGAGAGAGAGAGAGAGAGAGAGAGAGAAGGAAGGAAGGAAGGAAGGAAGGAAGGAAGGAAGGAAGGAAGGAAGGAAGGAAGGAAGGAAGGAAGAAAGAAAGAAAGAAAGAAAGAAAGAAAGAAAGAAAGAAAGAAAGAAAGAAAGAAAGAAAGAAAGAAAGAAAGAAAGAAAGAAAGAAAGAAAGAAAGAAAGAAAGAAAGAAAGAAAGAAAGAAAAAAGGAAGGAAGGATGTTTGCCACAGGCCTGGAGCCATGCCCCCGGGTGTGAGAGCACGTGTGGGGTGGGCACGCAAGGTGGCCCTTTCCCCAGACAAGGCACAGCCTGGCAGACACCTACAGGCAGGACAAGGGCGGGGTGCCCGGGACACAATGGCCAGCAGGGTTCAGCTGCTGTGCCCCCCCAACAGAAGGCATGAAGCCCCCCAGCTCTGCTCTTCCCCTGCCTCCTGGCCCCCCTCCCTTCCCATCCGTCTCTCCCGCCACCCTCCCTCCCCCTTGCACACCTGCACCCGAGCCTCCCCCTCGGCGGCTGCAGCATCAACACTGTAGTCACAGCCCCACTCCTGCCTGCCCGCGGTGGTGGGCGGGGGTGCACAGCGCATGCCCAGCCTGCCCAGCCAGAGATGCCGTAATTGGCACCTGTCAAGCGGCTGCAGCTCATTTTAGAAAATCAACGGGGGCCCTTCCAGTCTTGCTGCTAGCGGGCGCACAGACCTTCCCTCTGGGGGTCACCAGATCTCAGTACTAGCCCACACCCCAGCGCAGCACTGCCCAGGTTCACCCCAGCTCGGACCCTAGAGCCTCCCTGGCTCAGCGGTGATATCCTGCCCCAGACAGGGCTGGGGCCTCCCCCTGGTGCCAAAGGGACTCTGTGCAGGGGGTCAGCGGGGGGGGGGCAATGGGGTGTGGGGACGCACGGCTGGGGGCGCACAAAGCACGTCCCCGCGAGAGAAGTCTGCGCCTGCTCCTTCCAACCAGCTGCGTCATTTGCTCCCCTCTCCTTCCCCGGTTGGTCTTCAAGGGTGTGCAGAGGGGACTGGTTTGGTTTGGGGGTTAGTAAATGCGGGATGGTGGGTGGGGTGGGCAGGCGGGAGTCACAGGCTTCCGGAGAGGGGTTCCCAGCCCATGTCTCTCTCTCTTTGTCTCTGACCATGATAGTCTCTACCTACCTCTTGGACTCTGGCCTGCCTCCCCATGCCCGTAGGCCTGCCCAGCCCCACTCTCCGTTTTCCAGCCCTGACGCTGCTGCGGGGGGTGGGGGCTTTTCCGCAGGATGACCCTGAGGGAGAGGATTTAGAGAGAAGCTCTAAGGCCAGCACCCTAAGGCTGGACTTCATCGAGGACCCAAACTTCAAGAACAAGGTCAACTATTCGTACACAGCTGTGCAGATCCCCACGGACATCTACAAAGGCTGTGAGTGTACAGAGCGATCCGGGTGGGGCGTGGGGTGAGGCCACTCGCCGGGCACGCCCTGCCTGGGGACAGGCAATGCCATCCCCCTCCAGCCCCTACACTGAGGTCACACGCACACGTGCTCACCTCTCTGACGCACCCACCCACATGCAGGCATCAGCCACTCCCAGGTGGCGCCTCCTGCTGACCTCAGCAAGCTACAGCGCACGGAGCCTCTCACCCGCGCGTGCACTGTCGCCTGCCTGTGTGCACACGTGCTTATACGAAGGCATGCGTGTGCGTCGTTCCCACGTGCCGGCCTGAGCCCTGCCTGCCCCCAAGCTGCCCTTTGCACCCTCCCCCACCCCCTGGCCCCATGGTGGAGTGACTGGGAACCGGCCAGGGGCTACAGGACAGGGAGCCACTCCCCTCACGGACCCCAACCCTATTACACCACCCTCCCTCCCCTTGACACAGAGCCAGGGCACTGGGCTGTGGGGAAGGGGGCTTGGGAAGAGGATGGTTGGGATCCCCAGCTCCAGCGACAAGGGGGAAGCCAGTCTAGAGCCAGAAGGGAGTCAGACATGAGGAGGACTTCCTGAAGTTCGTAGGAGGTGTCAGGGATGAGGCCCAGAGTCCAGCACTGGATGGGGAGATCCGGCGGGACATAAGGCACTGAGCTCTGTTGGTTTGGACGCCGGTCTGTGGGTCACACACAGGAACCTCAGGCTCCATCAGGCCACTGGGCTGGGGGTCTTGAGGGAAAGGCTTCGGAACGTAGGGAATCCCCCTGATCCTCGGGGAGGCCCCTCCAGCCTCTGGGCGGCCTGAGCTGGGGGTAGAAGAGGCCCCCTGCCCCTCAGGCTGCCCCAGGCCACCTGCCGAGCCAGTCGAGGGGCGCTATCACAGGCAGGCGCACTAATTAAAACCAGAGCCACGCGCCCTCCCCAGTCACCCCTCGCTACCCACACAAATTACATTTTATATGTTTTTTATTTACTGTGTCACTTTTAATTAAATCTGTAATCGCCTGCCTGAGGGGGCATGGTCCCCGTTTCCCAACACGGCGGGATCTGAGAGTGTGCATGTGTGTGCGAGTGCGTGTGCACGGGGCTGAGTGGCAAGCCCTTTCCAGGCGGGGGCAGGGCGTGTCTTGCAGGGAATGTGTGCGTGTGCACGTGGTCACAGACACGTGCGGGGACAGCCACCCAGAGCAGGGGTCTTCTCTTGGCTCTCGACCTGCAGGGACCTCCCCCTGTCCTTGCTGGCAGCCAGGACAGCCTGTCCTAAGCCTCTCCTGTGCAGGTGGGGAAACTGAGGCTGGCGGGGGCTGGGACTTACCAGCAGACTCTCCGGGGCAGAAGCATACCGTGTGAAACAGTGAAGGACCGAGTTAATGTTTTTCCTTAAAGAGATAAATTGAAATTGCTCCACTCACTAAGTTTCTAAATCAGGAGCGGGACCATAACATACTGCTCAATACCAGAGCCGATGCCAGAAATGTGCTTGGTTTTCACATTACAGTCAGGTAAGGGAGCCGCAGGGGCAGAGGGCAGGGCGTGGGAGCAGAGGGGAAGATCAGAGGCCACAAGGGTGGCGGGGGCGCAGGCAGAGGGTGCCGGGGAATGCGTGTGCACCCACAAGCCCGCTCTGCAGAGAACAGAACCTTCTGAAGGGTCTCGGCTCTGACTCGGGGTGGACCTCTGAGCAGGGTCACAGTAGGGGTGATGGCCCCACCTGGAGGGAGGAGGTGGAGGAGAAACGGTGGCCCGTAGGGGAGAGGTGAGGCAGAGAGGCCTGGCTGAAGCAGGGGTCCCACTCCTGCTGTTTTTCTGAGTGTCCAGGGACAGGTACACTGACGCATGAGAACATGTGCCCCACACACATTGGGCAGATTTAGGGTATCCCAGGGGTGGGGCGTAGGTCTTAAGCCATCCTGGGCCTTGACCCGAGTTAGGGGTCTGTAGGATGGAGCCTTGCTCTGTGTGTGTGTGTGTGTGTGTGTGTGTGTGTGTGTGTGTGTGAGTGTGTGTAGGGTGGGTCTAGCCAAGAGATCACGTGTGAGCAATGACAGGGGTTGGAAGAAGGGTGGAAGGAGGCGGTAACTGACCCCGAGGCTGGAGAGCAGGACCCCGGGGTGGCCCCCGTAGGTGCAGCTGGCACGTGGTGTGTGTGTCCTGTGCAGCCCTCGGCTTCCTGGGCTCTGGGTTTGGGAGTGAGGGGGTCGTGCAAGTGGCCGGAAGCACAGTGGCTAGATGCAGGACTGCCTGGGGGGTGGGGGAGTGCAGGCCTGTGTGTGTGTGCATGCGCGTGCGAGGACACATGCCTGTGTCAGAGCAGGGTCCTGGCACTGGCACTGCCCCTGCCCCTCCAGGAGCTCCCGCCCCTGCCCCTGCCCGCTCCTGGCCCCAGCTGATTAATCATGGAGCTGAGTGGCTTCCAGCTTATCAGGTACCTTAATAGCTGAATAATTCCAGCCCCATCAGCGGGCCCCTAATTGCTTTCTTGTGCTGCGGCCTGGAGTGCATGCTGAGTGGGTGAGCTCCCAGGGGACCAGCCCAAGCTCCCGTCAGCATGCTAGTCGGGGGGGGGGGGGGGTGTCCCAGCTCCCTGCCACTTGGGCAGCCCTGCTCCAGGGCCACGGGCCACAGCTGCCTTGCCTGCTCACGTGGGACCTTCCTGGATGAGGGCTTCAGCAACTCGGGAAGGGCTGAGGACCAGAAGTCTTCCTGGAGGAGGTTGTGTAGCCCCATATGGGGGGTCAGGGTCGGCAGAGAGCAGGCGAGGCGACCTAAGTGGGGAGCACCACAAGAGTGGGCTCAGCAGGGTTCAGCCTGGGCCCCCCACCCACTGCTGCTTGCCCCACAGCCACTGTCATCCTCAATGAGCTCAACTGGACAGAGGCCCTGGAGAACGTGTTCATTGAGAACCGCCGGCAGGACCCCACGCTGCTGTGGCAGGTCTTCGGCAGCGCCACGGGAGTCACGCGCTACTACCCAGGTAGGGGACAGCCCGGTTCAGCACCCACTCATCCTGAGGCGCTCGGGGTGGGATGGCCACCCAGTAGGCTTCAGTAGCCCAGCCACCCTGCCCGACAGCCAGGCCCTTTTCTTCTGGTCCCCCCCCTTACCTGCTCTCCTCCCATAGCCACCCCATGGCGAGCCCCCAAGAAGATCGACCTGTACGATGTGCGCAGGAGACCCTGGTGAGTGAGCGTGGGGCGGGGGGCAGGGGGCAGGGACACCCTCTCAGCTCCCCGCTGCTCCTGCTTGCTCCCCTCCCTCCCGATATCAGGCCTCCAAGCAGGGCGCAGCCAGCTCTATCCAATTTTCATTTCACACATCGTTGCCACTGGAAAATGGATCCCATCACCCTGGCAGGCCTCCCAGCTGCCTCTGCCCCTGTGCACTGCCCGGGACCCCCACCCTCAGGACCGAGACATCAGATCAGTGGGGGGTCCCAAGGGTGGCTGTCTCTGCCCCTCCTGCAGGACTCTGTGACCTTGCTTCCCTGCCACCTGCCCTGTCCCCTCCATAGCCAGACTGTCCTTGGGGCCTCAGCCTAGGGCAGGGGTACAACAAGCCCCTGAAACTGGGGAGCGTGCCTTCTGTCCCCCTCTGGGTCTTACTCCCCCTGTCCCTTGGGGCTGTTTACATGCTGAGGGGCCAGACCACCGGAGCACTCGTGCGGGGGGCAGGGACTGCGTCTGTTCTGATGCCCACGGGATCCCCCGAGGCTAGCGCCCTGTGTGGCCCGAGCTTTGGGGGCTCAGTAGAAACGTGTGGAGTCAACAAGACCGGAGGCAGAAGGACCGCCAGGCCCCGCTGGGCTGCCGTAACTCTGGCTTCTCTGGGCAGGTACATCCAGGGGGCTTCGTCGCCCAAGGACATGGTCATCATCGTGGATGTGTGAGTGGGCAACGCCAGGGGCGGAGCTGGGGGGGTGGGGCTCGACTCTGGTGCCCGGGAATGTCCTGGGAAGGCCGGAAGAGCCTCCATGGCCCTGCCTGACCCCTCCAGGAGTGGCAGCGTGAGCGGCCTGACCCTGAAGCTGATGAAGACGTCTGTCTGCGAGATGCTGGACACGCTCTCTGACGACGACTACGTGAACGTGGCCTCAGTGAGTGCCGAGTGGCAGACAGGCTGAGAACCAGTCCCCACTCTGCCCTGCTCACGCCCACCACCAGCCCTGGCAGCAGCTGCCAGCCCCGGCCGGCCTGGGGCCACTCACCACCCGCTGTCCCCGCAGTTCAATGAGAAGGCGCAGCCCGTGTCCTGCTTCACACACCTGGTCCAGGCCAACGTGCGCAATAAGAAGGTGTTCAAGGAGGCGGTGCAGGGCATGGTGGCCAAGGGCACCACCGGCTACAAGGCCGGCTTCGAGTACGCCTTCGACCAGCTGCAGAACGTGAGCCCGCAGGCGGGGAGGGCGAGGGCCCAGGCTCGGTGACACGGGGAAATCAAGACGGATGGCCTTGTTAGTCCCGAACAGGCAGCGTGGACAGATAGCACCATCTGCTGCGGGGGGAGGGCCAGAGTCAGGCCCGCGGGCGGAGGGAGGCCCTGGCCTGGACCACGAGGGGCTGAGAGCCGCCTGACCCCACGCTCACCCTCCCAGTCCAACATCACTCGGGCCAACTGCAATAAGATGATCATGATGTTCACGGACGGCGGCGAGGACCGCGTGCAGGACGTCTTCGAGAAGTACAACTGGCCCAACCGGACGGTGAGGCGCGGCAGGCGGGCGCTGCCCTGGCCTGGGCCCCTCAGGGGAGGGTCGTCCTGGCGGCCACACGGTAACCCCCAACCCCCAACAGGTACGTGTGTTCACTTTCTCCGTGGGGCAGCATAACTATGATGTCACACCCCTGCAGTGGATGGCCTGCGCCAACAAAGGTACCGCCCTGGACGTCCCTCTGGGGCATGCCTGTCACGTCCTCCCGTGCAGCTGTCATCTCTGTGTCTGCCATTGGTCACCTGCTGTCTGTCCTTCTTCCCACCCACGTGGCTGTCCATTACTCTAGCTGTCTGGCGGGCTGTCTCCCTTGTCCATCCGGCTGAGCACCTTCCTGCCCGTCTGTCCATCTGTCGACTGTCCACCCGTCTCCCCGTTTGTCTGGTCCTGCGTCTGTGCGCTGATCTATCTGTCTCTCCGTGGGCCTGGCTCCTGGGTGGACTTGAGATGTTGCTGCTGTCCTAGAATGAGGGACTTCAGGTCTCAGGGCCCCCGTCCACCCCACCTATGCCCCCTTCCTTGCACCTCTGCACTCACTCCCCTTCCACACTGCTGGTCCCAGTGACAGGGCACTGGCAGAGAGCCCTGAGGGGCATGAGTCTGGGAAGAGTGACACCAGAGAGGGAGCCGCCGGAGGGAGGGACAGGGACAAGTCAGGGCTGCAGACACACCCCAGGGGCAGGCCCCCTGTGCCGAGCGTCCCACCTCTGCCTCCCCTCCCTTCGCAGGTTACTATTTTGAGATCCCTTCCATCGGAGCCATCCGCATCAACACGCAGGTGAGAGGCTGTCGGTTAGTCCCTCCTCCCAGCCTGCTCCCTGCGGGCCACTGTGAGCAGTGAACTGCTGTGAGCCGAGTGCGCCCCCTGGCGGCTACTGGGGCTCAGTCCCAATGCTCAGGGAGGCAGGACCAGGAGAGGGCTGGAAGGGGCACTTATGAGCCCTGCCCCGCCCCCTCCCCAGGAATATCTAGACGTACTGGGCAGGCCCATGGTGCTGGCAGGCAAAGAGGCCAAGCAGGTGCAGTGGACCAACGTGTATGAGGACGCACTGGTAAGGCCTCTGGGCAATGGGGGGTGGAGAGCTTGGCAACCTTCCCCCAGAGGTGTGCCCACAGGGTCACGACCCTGGAGGGCCCTCTGATGGGGGCAAACCAAGCAGAGGAGTTAGAGAGGTGGGCTCACCTGACCCTACTCCGAACACTCAGGGTGAGGGCAGGGCTGGCCGCCAGCGACTCATCTTCGTCCTTTTCTTTCAGGGGCTAGGGCTGGTGGTGACAGGGACCCTCCCTGTTTTCAATCTGACGCAGGATGGCCCTGGGGATAAGAAGGTGAGCCGCCCCTCCTGCATAATGGGAGAGGGTTTGGACACGCCATGGTAGGTGGGATGGAAGCCGGCTGGGGCAGACCTGCTCCTGGACGGGAGCAGCTGCCCGCGAGAGTGACTCGAGGCTGTGGGTGGGAAACTGGGCAGGGGGCTCCCCATAGACTGGAGCCCATGACGGAGCCCCCATGTCTCGGCTCCCAGAATCAGCTGATCCTGGGCGTGATGGGCATCGATGTAGCTCTGAATGACATCAAGAGGCTGACTCCCAACTACACAGTGAGTGACAACCCAGCTGCGCTACCCATGTGGACACAGCCAGGCTCAGGGAATCAGGGAAGGCTTCCCGAGGAGGTGACCTTGGGCTGGAGCTGGGGCTGACAGAAATTCTAGAAGGGGCCAGGCTGTGAATATTTTAGACTTCGTTGGCCTGAATGCCCGTTTCCCACTCGCTTGTGCTGCTGAGTTGTGAAAGCGGCCACAGACAGGACACACACACAGGCTGGCTGGGCCCCAAGGCCATTCCGTTTGTGGACACTGATACTGGAATTATGGGTGGCTTTCACATGTCAAGAAATACAATTCTGGGACCAGCAGTTAGCGTAATGGCTATGTCGCTGGACTCCCACGTAGTCAACCGCAGTTTGTGTCCCGGACCCAGTGGCTTAAAACTCACGCCGGGCGCGTGTGCGTGCGTGCCCAAGATCCCGAGAGGAGAATGGAGGAGAAAGGATTGTGGCGTGGCCATCCCCCCTGGGGGGTGATTTCTCGCTTTCTGTCTCTCTGTCTCTCTCTGTCTGTCTGACGAGCGTGCGCGCCCCTATAGCAAAAACCTCTCAAAAAAAAAAAAAAAAGACAATTCTTCCTTTTAATTTTCCAATGGTTTAAAAATATAAAAAAACGGGCTGTCAGGTGGCGTGGTGGTTAAGGGCACTGGACTCCCATAGGGCTGACTGTGGTTTGAGTCCTGGACCTAGTAGCTTGCTTTCTCACTTTCTCTCTTGTTCTGTCCTTCTGTCCTTCTCTGGTCAAATTTAAATAAATAAATTAAATTAAATAATTATATATATATATATATATATATATATATATATATATATATATATCCTAGTGGTTAAGGGAGCCAGATCCCACATTACCAACTGCATGGTTTGAATCCCAGCCCTGGTGACTTGAAAACCACACCAGGCCCATGTGCATGTGTGCCCCAAATCTTGCGAGGATGGAGAAATGCAGGACATGGGATTGCAATGTGACCAGGTCCTATTGGGGGTGCCTTGTCTCTCTCTCTCTCTCTTTTTCCACCTCTCTAATGTATGCATGTACTCTGTGGCAATTAAAAAAAAAAAAAAAAAAAAAAACAGCTGGGACCAGACGGTGTAATAGTTATGTCGCTAGACTCCCACATAATCAACCATGGTTCAAGTCCTGGACCTGGCAGCTTAAAAATTCCAAGAGGAGAATGGAGGAGAAAGGATTGTGGCATGGCCATCCTCCTGGGGGGTGATTTCCCGCTTTCTGTCTCTCTGTCTCTGTCTGTCTCTCTGGTAAGCTCGCGTGCCCTATAGCAAAAATCTCTCTCTCAAAAAAAGAAATAAGGGCAGTGTCAGCCTCAGAAAACGACAACGGCACTTTTAGCTCACAGCGGTGTAGTGGCAGGCAGCAGGCTGGTCTTGGCCCATGCACATAGGCGGAAAGGAACAGAGGCAGAGGGGACTCTGGGCAAAGGCCTGAAGGTAAAATACAGGATCGAACCAGGTTCTCAGCTGTCATAGGGTTGAGCAGTGGGGCAGGAGACCCTGCTCAGCCCTGAGAGGGTGGGCCATGGGCTGGGTCTACATGGACAGAGAGAAAACTGCTCCAGAGAGGGAAGGAGGGGAGGCCAGGTCTAGGGTCCCCTATCCTCTCACTTCCCTCCCACCTGGCCATGGGATTCCCAAGAGTCTACGCCAACCCCCAGGCTCTGAGATAGGGATGTGAAGAGTCAGAAATCAGAGGCAGAGGGGGGAGGGGGGGGAGGGCCACACCGCAGCTCTGAGATAGGGATGTGAAGAGTCAGAAATCAGAGGCAGAGGGGGGAGGGACGGGGAGGGCCACACCGCAGGACAGCCTCGTGGAGCCGGGGGAGGTGCCTGCTCCGAGGGAGGGAAGGGGGCGAGCACACTCCGCAGAGCGCCCACTCAGCCTGCCCAGGGCTGGTACTGGGCTGGTGGAGAGACAGCTTAGGGACACGTGGCTTGTGGGGGCCCCTGGGCCAAGGCAGGCACGCCCTTCGGTGGAAGGCAGAGTGGAGACTCCTAGCCCTCAGAGCCTGAGCCCCCCATCCGCCCCCAGCTCGGAGCCAACGGCTACGTGTTTGCCATCGACCTGAACGGCTACGTGCTGCTGCACCCCAATCTCAGGCCCCAGGTGAGCCAGGCGGGCAGTCGGAGGGCGGGTGAACCCTCTGAGGTGGGGACCCCTGACTTGCCCTGCCTCCCACAGACCACCAACTTCCGGGAGCCCGTGACCCTGGACTTCCTGGACGCAGAGCTGGAGGACGAGAACAAGGAGGAGGTGAGCGAGGCGGAGCGGGCGGCATGGGCAGAGGGCGGCGGGGGCTGTGCCCCTCACATCCCGGTCCTTCCAGATCCGGCGGAGCATGATCGACGGCCACAAGGGCCACAAGCAGATCAGAGCGTTGGTCAAGTCCCTGGACGAGGTGAGGAGGGGACAGGGACCTGGTGGGCACCCTCCCGCCCCCACCCCTGCCACTGGTCAAGTACCTGACTCAGCCCCTCTCCCAGAGGTACATAGACGAGGTGACGCGCAACTACACCTGGGTGCCCATACGGAGCACCAACTACAGGTGAGTGGGGCGGCCCCAGTCTGCGCGCAGCCGCCCCGCCCTCGCCCACCATCTCTGGGGGGCACCGGAGGCCAGGGCCCTGCCTACTTCCCCCAGGGTACCCATTCCCCTTCTTGAGAGCACAGGACAGGCAGCCTGGCCTTTGACGTCTTCCGCACCCCCACCTCTCACACCACCCCGCCAGCCTGTTCCCCTGGGTGCTGCGCCCAGAACGGCACCCTCCGCACACTCCCTGCCAGCGTCATAGCCTGGCACCGCCGCCCCCCCCTGGGTTAGGCCCTGTTGGCACAGGGTTGTCCCCCAGCTGCCCCATTGCTGGCCACTCTGAAATGCCCCTCGCCGTGGCAGTGCCACCTGCTTTCAGCCGGCCCCCAGGACTAGTCAGGCTGGCACACCCCCTGGAGCTCGCTCGCTGCCCTGTTGGCCCCTTGGGGACTGCTGCCGGCAGATGGAGGAGGTGCACTGGGCAGGAGCATGTGGCGGGAGGGGGGCAGTGGGAGCCTGTGGGGAGAGCAGAGGGCCCGCCCCTGGGCCACAGGGCTCCACAGGAAAAGGTGTCCCTGCTGGTTGGAAGGGGGATGCCTTGGCCTGGGCCTCATCCCAGGCAGGAGAGCTGGTAAGGCCACCTGTCCCCAGCAGTGACCTGTGCTCCTCTCCCCTCCCCTCCAGCCTGGGGCTGGTGCTCCCACCCTACAGCACCTTCTACCTCCAAGCCAACCTCAGCGACCAGATCCTGCAGGTCAAGTGTAAGTGGCCCGGCCCTGCCTGTGCCCTGCACCCCTGCCTCTGCCCTGCACCCGGCCGGCCCCTGGCGGCACAGCCAGCCGCTGCTTGTGGCGCGGCCTTCCCGCCCAGTCCGCCCACCCCAGGCGCCCGCAGGCGGCCCGGCCTCCGGAAGTCTGTGGATACCTGCATGCTCGCCTTTTCTCAGATTTGGTTCCAGTCCATTCTCTCATGGTTTCCGTTGAGGTTCTGTTTTTGGTTTCTCCTACTCCGTGTCTTCCCTCCTTAGCCTGCCTGCCCCGCACACCCCTGGGGGCTGCATTCTTGGAAGACACCCCCTCCCCTCCTGCCTCCTCCCCTTCTCCCTGTTCAGCCCCCCACCCCTCCCATGGTGCCACCTCCCGGGACTCCTCCCTCTGCCCTTCCTCACCCAGCTCACACTCTCACCCTCACCTTCCTCCTCTCCCCTGCTCATTCTCTGCCTCTCTCCCTCCACCTCCTTGTCCCCCTTCGACCTCCCTCCTTTCCCTCATTCTCCTCCACGCTTCCCTCCCACCCCTGCACCTCCACCCCACCCATCCCGTCCATTCATCTCCCTCCTACTCGCCCCATCCAACCCCTACCTGCCCTCTGTCTAGCCGGTCTCCCTCCTCCCTGTCTTATCCCTTCCTCTCTCCACCCTCTTTCTCCCCTCCCTCACTCCCTTCTCCTCCTACCCTTCCCCGCACCCTTCCCTCCCTGACCCCCTCTGCCTGTGACTCATCCCTGCATGCCTCCTACTCCCCTGGGCCTCTCCGGAGAGCCCAGGCCCCCAGCTGCGGCCGCCTGCCCACCACTGCCCGAGGTCACTGGGAGGGAGGCTGGGGCTCCGGCCCCACCGGGCGCCCCCCACCTGCCTGGCCGACTGGGGCTCATCTCCTTTCAGTTTTCTTGCTCTCTCTTTCTCTTTCATGTCGTTTTTTTTGCAAGAAGTTTCCTTTCGGTATGATGATGAGACACAATATTTTCATTCAAACAGCCATTGAATAAAATATTGTCTGTGCCCCTCCCCTCCCCCTCCCCCTTTTTGTTTGTTTTTGTGTTTGTGTTGTTTTTGTTTTCCTCGCTTTCTCTCTTGGTGGACTGTCCCAGTGCCAATCAGCAAACTGAAGGGCAAGTATATTCAGAACCAGTGCACCCTCCTCTCCCCACCCCACCCGCCCTCACACCCCTGCTTGCCCCCCTTCCTGCCCAGGACCAGCCGAACCCCTGCTCTCCAGGGCTCCCCTCCCAGCATCCCCTGGTCCCTCCAGTTCCTGTCATTCCTCGATCCCTGAATCCCTATTAGAAGCAGCGGCCCTGGCCCCTGACCCTGCCTGAAGGTGCCCTATTTCCTGAGGGCTCAGGCCCCTTCGTGTTCCCCCCCACACTCCCTAGGGAAGGCCCTGACCATGCCCTCCTCCGTCCCTCCAAGACAACTCAACAGTGGGGACAGGGCTGCTGCCTCTCCACCACCTCCTACCCAAGAGGGCAGGGGGCCTGAGGTGCAGAGGCCCTCAGAGGGGCTTCTGGGAGGCCAGGGGGGAAGGCCAGCCCTCGAGGGATCTCTGGCAGTGGCTCCAGAAGGTGGCAGCCTTCTGGGAAGAGAGAGGGACAGGCTGGGAAGCCTTGTGTCCTGACTCTGGAGCCAAGGGGCAGCACAGGGCAGGCAGCGGGGTCCCCGGAGAAGCCAGGCTGAGCAGCCATGCCTGGCGCTGGCCTGGGTCCCGCAGCCCCTGTACCCCGTGCCCCACAGGTGCAGAGGCTCGGCTAAGGCCTGAGGTGCCCGCTGTTGGTGTGGAAAGGGTATTCCCGGGAGATAAAGGCAGTCCCAGGGACTGAATGGCATCTGTCCAGACCCCAAGGGGCGGCAGAAGAGCGTGAAGGAGACCAGGCTGGTTGTGAAGGAGAAGACGAGGGCACTAGAAAGTGCCCAAGCCAGAGAGACTTCCAGAAGGGTGGGCAGTGACCTCCCCCCCAGCTCTGGCCGAGAACAGAGTGAGAGGACAGCGGAGAGCTGGTGTCCCAGGGGACACCTGGGGGGTTGGGGCAAGGAGTCATGAGGGGACCTAGGAGCAGGGGCTCCCCAAGAAGCCCTAGGAGACCCCCCCAGAAGTCCTGGGGCCCCGTCCAGCCTAGCCCAGCCAAGCAGATACAGAGCCATCTCCACAGGCCTGGGTGGGATATGTGCCCTACTCCCACTGGCTTGAGTTATCTTTTCCTCCCTCCCCTCACGTCCTACCCAGTGACCCCAGAAATGCAGAGCCCTGGGGACATGATGGCCATAGCATAGTGTCCCCCCTTCTCCCCTTTTACTTTCTCCTCCTCTCCCCACACCTTCCCCATCGGCTTGTGTCCAAACCCCGCCTCACAGTCCTATCAGAAAGGAACAGTCCAACCAGTGACTGCCCAGCCCCTCCGGACACCCCAAGGCCCCCCTCCCTGGGATCGTGCAGTGCATTGTGGGAGTACTTGGAAACAGGGAAAAATCCCTCTTCTGCACAAATAAAGCCCTGGGGGCCACGGAGATTGGAATCTGGATGAAGACAGGGTAGGAAGGTGGACTGGGAGGCGGGGACAGGCCTAGAGCAGAGGGACTCCTCCCAGACACAGACCAGCAAGGTGGCCGGTCAGCTGGGCAGAGAGCAGCCCCGGGGCGCCCCAGCGGCCACACCGTCAGGTTCACTCAGACCCACACAGTCACGCACGCACGCACGCACGCACGCACACACATGCTCTCCACACATAAATGCACATCATACTGGCTCACGCACATGCACGGGCCCAGGGCCGGACCCCTCGACAGCGCTTGCACACCCTTTCTGGAGTCCCCCACATTCCTCTCTGGCTGCTCTGGGCTCAGCCACGTGCCAGGAAGGGTGCCCGCCCCTCATGCTCCTGCCCAGGAAAAGCCGCTGTGCGGGTTCCAGCCTCCCGGGGCCCAGACCCCAGACCCTCGTCCCAGTGCCGAAACAGTCCCAGCAACTTGAGGTCTCCCCTCCCCGGCCTCCTGTCCCCAGGGAGCCCACCAGACCCCCACAATGCACTGCAGTCCTGCCAGCTGCCCGCACCCGTCTCTGGTTGGACTGTCTGTGCCCGTGAGAAACCCCCTCGGTTTGGCCATGTTGATGCCTGACAGAACAAAAGCGAGACCTACCAAAACGCAAACCGCTGCGGCAAAGAAAGAGAGATAAAAACCCGCAGCCCAAAGCCAATTCCCTTCCTCAAAGTCTCTTTGGAGGCAAAGGAAGCTCAGCATGCGTTTTTTTTCCATTATGGATGTGATAAGAGCGAGACTGGCGCCTCCCCCAGACCATGCATATATATAGCAGTGTGTGTATATATATGTGTGTGTGTGTGTCCGTGTATATGTGCTATACAGCCGTATGGAAGCATATACAGCCACGCCAAGGACTCACTGCCCACAGAGGACCAGGCCCGGGCAACATATTGGCTATAACTGCCCTCTCTCCTGCGATGCTGTAGACTCTGCAGGCCCTCCACCCCTCCCGCCCGCCCCTTCTCTCTGGCTCGAATCTGATCGTGGAAGTGGCGGGTTCCCTCTTTGCTGGTGTCTTCCCCTCCCTCCAGCCCCCTCCCCCGTCCCTCCAGCCCCATCGGCTCTGAGCCCCCTGGCCTCCTGCCTCCCCAGCCCCCGCCGGATAACCCCCCGTTTCTGTTGCAGATTTTGAGTTCCTGCTCCCCAGCAGCTTTGAGTCTGAAGGACATGTTTTCATTGCTCCCAGGTAGCTTGCGTGTGGCCTTGCTGAGGTGTCCTCCCCCACCCCGACTGCCCCGGCCCCGCCTCCCGCACTGCTGCCTGGAGCTGTGTGTGTCTGTGTCCTGTGCAGTGTCGCCCCGAGCCCCATACATAGCCCGGTATGTGCGGCTGTGTGCATACCCAGGCCATGTAGCCGCACCAGGCAGCAGTGGCCAGTGGCCCCCCGGCCCTACTCCCCCAGGCCTGGGATAGGAGGGCTCTGGACTCCCCGCCGACCTGCCCTGCCCTGCCCTGCCCTGCCCTGCCCTGCCAGGCAACCAGGAAGGAGCTCTCTTTCGCCCTGGCTGGCTGTCCACAGCGCACCCCTGGCTGGGCAGCTGCTGCTCTGGTTTGGTGAACTGCCCTCCCTCCTCCCCGCACCCGTCGTTGTCCTGTGTCAGTCAGTGTTTGTGTGGGTCTGGGGCTGAGCCAGCCAGAGGCCCTGTCGGCAGTGCCAGGTCCAGGTGTGCTGGCTCACGGAGGAAGGGGGCATGCGGGAGGGCGGGGCTTTGAGCAGTTGCTCTGGCAAGTCAGGGGTCAGGGAGCAGCAGCCGGGCCTGGGCCATCACTTCGAACGTGCACATACACATCCTCATGCGCACACCCTCTCCCTTGGGCCCACATCTGGGGGCCCTGGTGCTGAAGCCCTCCCCTGAGACCTGGGCTTTGGATGAGGGCAGGTGGGTGCAGCTAACGGAGACCCACAGGCACCCTTGGGCACCACACGGGGGCTCTGGACCCTCCCACCCTCCACATGTGTGCACACGCGTGCATGCACCCACCAGTTTCTCTGTGACTCTGTAGATGTGTTTGTGTTTGTGAGTCATTGTGTACCTGTCAGAGTCTGAGTGTAACTAGGGGGCAGGCTCTGTGCCCCAGTGACTGTGGGAGGGCCTGTGTGGCCCACGGGACCCTGCAGAAGCTGAGGGCGGGGACAGTATTCTTTTTTTGTCACCTCTGTATCTTTGGCTCAGGAGACCTCAATGAGTGTGTGTAGGGTGAGTGAATCAAGTCCCCGACAAGCGTGAATCTGCACACTGTGTGGGAGGGACGGGCAGAGCGTTATGGGTGTCACTCGGGGCACAGTGGCACAGGCTGTGCACTATGGAGAGGCCCTTGGGGCCAGGGAGTTAGTGGGAGCTGAGGCCCAGTGCCACGTGCCCTCGCAAAGCTGGTCCTGGGAAAGTAGCAGATCCGAAAATTCCCAGAGTTGCTGCCATACAGGCTGGTGGGTGGGGGGTCCCTGATGTGAAGCAGGGACTGGGCAGGAGCAACGGCTGCAGCTGTCAGGGTAGAGAGGCCGACAGCCAAGAGTTCCTGGGGACCAGAGCCCGAGCATCCTCCCCCTACACCCCCAAGTTCTCTGGACCCTGAGCCTGAGCCCAGTGAGGACTCTGGGGAGGTGAGGGGTTGGACATCATTTGGGAGAAGCGCATTCCAGGAGCGGGAACAGCCTGCGGACACCCTCTGTGACCAGGAAACCTGGGTGCACAGCCAGGAAGAGGCAGGATGAGGTCTGAGACAGGCTGACACAGCCAGGGCTGGCACTCTGGTCCCACCTCATGCTGGGACACAGGGTGGATGAGCCAGCCCCCGAGCATCTCCCGGGGGCACCGTCTAGGTCCAGCTCTACAGGAGAGGGGAGAGGCTCTGCAGGGCCAAGCCCAGGAGCGAGGGCCTGCCAGGGCAGAGGAAGCAGTCCCTCCTTGGGTCAGCTCTGCCCTGACTCAGACCCGGGCGACCCGCAGGCACGCAGGAGCTCAGCCGGGGAGAACATGCGTGCCCCTCCCCGAGGCCTGGGCTTCCCCATGGATGGCCAGACTGGCCTGTGGGAAGCTCGACCCCACTGCCTGGTCCAGCCCCCGAAGCCCACTCTTCTCACCCCTCCCCACCCCCAGAGAGTACTGCAAGGACCTGAATGCTTCAGACAACAACACTGAGTTCCTGAAGAACTTCATCGAGCTGATGGAGAAGGTGACCCCAGACTCCAAGCAATGTGAGTTCCTGGCAGGGCAGCTGAATTGGGCAGTGCCCAGGCAGCATGGGGGCAGTCCAGAGGAGCCCAGAGCCAGCAGGTGTGGAATTGTGTAGGCCCAAGCCAAGGGCAGAGCCTGGACAGGTCATGGAGTCATGGGGGAGAGAGCAAAGGGAGGCACAGAGCTGGAAGAAGCCCCCTCCACCCTGCCCTCCTTCCAGGCAATAACTTTCTTCTGCACAACCTGATCTTGGACACGGGCATCACACAGCAGCTGGTGGAGCGTGTGTGGCGGGACCAGGATCTCAACACGTAGGTACCACCCAGCCTGTGGGAACGGGAGGCTGGGACTGGGACAGGCCCAGGCCCCGGCTGGCAGCAGACAGGCCTGTGACCCCACCTCCTTGCTGTCCCCAGGTACAGCCTGCTGGCCGTGTTTGCTGCCACTGATGGTGGCATCACCCGTGTCTTCCCCAACAAGTAAGTGACCTACCCCGCCACCTGACACCCAGCTCTTGCCCCTGTCCTGGTACCCAGAGGCCTTCATGCACCTACCAAGATCACTGCTCCTACAAGCCATTCTTTACCACTGTCCCCTGCCTCTCTGGGGTGCTCCAGGGCAGCTGAAGACTGGACAGAGAACCCCGAGCCCTTCAACGCCAGCTTCTACCGCCGCAGCCTCGATAACCACGGTTATGTCTTCAAGCCCCCACACCAGGATGGTGAGTGTCCGTCTAGGGTGCCCAGCAGCAGGCGGCAAGCCTCGGCTTCCTGGCCTGCTCAGCCAGGAAGAAGCTCTGCTCTCAGAGCACCCCCTCAAAAACAGGGCAGACGTGAAGACGGTACCTCAGCAACACGGACACTGCTGGGCTGGGCTCCTTCCTGGGCTATAGGGTCCAGCATGCAGCGGTCAGTGTGGCCGCCACGCCCACTGCTGACTGCCTCACCCCACCCACCCAGCCCTGTTAAGGCCGCTGGAGCTGGAGAACGACACGGTCGGCATCCTCGTCAGCACAGCCGTGGAGCTCAGCCTTGGCGGGCGCACCCTGAGGCCAGCAGGTGAATGCCCAGGACGGAAGCGGGGAAGGAGGCAGTGGGCAGGGTGCCGCCCCGGGAGGCAGCACTAATGGACCCTTGCTCTCCCCCAAAGTGGTGGGCGTCAAGCTGGACCTGGAGGCTTGGGCTGAGAAGTTCAAGGTGCTAGCCAGCAACCGTACCCACCAGGACCAGCCTCAGAAGGTATTTGGGCAGGGGAGGGGGCAGTGAGCCCAGCAGTGCCCTTTCTGGAGTCTCCAGGAACCCCTACCAAACCTCCCCCTCAGACGGGCTCTAGCCCTTATGGGGAGGAAGGGCTGCCCAGATGAGCAGATCCCCAGATGTGTGACAGGGACCGGAGGGAGGGAACGGTGGGCGCCTTACGGTCCTCGCTCTCTGCCCAGCAGTGCGGCCCCAGCAGCCACTGCGAGATGGACTGCGAGGTGAACAACGAGGTGCGAGCGCCCCGACCTGCCCTGGACCCCAGCACCCCCTGCTCCCAGACTGCTTCGTCCCAACTAAGTCGGCAACTCCGCCCAGCCCTTGGCCCCACCCTAACCTCACAGCCTCACCAAGGCTGGGGGATGGTGCTCCCCACACTGAGTCACTGGGCTGCCAGGGCCTGGGGCAGGAGGTCTGGGCCTGCTCTCCATGTTCCTCCCTCCCTTACCTCTCAGGACCTGCTCTGTGTCCTCATCGATGATGGGGGATTCCTGGTGCTGTCAAACCAGAACCATCAGTGGGACCAGGTGAGGGTCAGGAAGAGGGTGGAAGGCGGCAGTGGGGGTCGAGCCTTCTCAGGGGGAGGCATGGCACTGCCAACGCTTGACCATGGCCCCCTCGTGGCATCCGCAGGTGGGCAGGTTCTTCAGTGAGGTGGATGCCAACCTAATGCTGGCACTCTACAACAACTCCTTCTACACCCGCAAGGAGTCCTATGACTACCAGGCAGCCTGTGCCCCCCAGCCCCCGGGCAACCTGGGCGCCGCACCCCGGGGTGTCTTTGTGGTGAGCCCCCAGAGATGCCTGGCCTGGAGATGGGAGGCGGGGCTGGGAGAGCTACCCACAGATGAGCCCACTCCTCTGACATCTGAGAGGGTGACCTAGGGTGAGAGCCAGCAGTGGCAGCCCACGCCCTCTCTCCACCGCAGCCCACCATTGCAGACTTCCTCAACCTGGCCTGGTGGACCTCCGCTGCCGCCTGGTGAGTCCTGAGGCCACGTGGAGAGAGAAGGTGCTCCTGGTAGGGAGGGATCCAGAGAGATGTGGGGCAGGGCACTGGCCCCTGCTGACCACCCCCACTCGGTGCTTCGTGCCCTGCAGGTCCTTGTTCCAGCAGCTTCTCTACGGCCTCATCTACCACAGCTGGTTCCAAGCGGGTAGGTAGGACTTCAGAGGTCCCCAGTCAGCCGAGAGCGACTCCAAAGGGAGGGTTGGGCTGGCTGCCGAGCGAGGCCAAGGCCGTAGACAGTGCCGGGGTCTCTGGACGGGGCTGAGGCGCTCTGGGCCCTCGCAGACCCCGCGGAGGCCGAGGGGAGCCCCGAGACGCGCGAGAGCAGCTGCGTGATGAAACAGACCCAGTATTACTTCGGCTCGGTGAACGCCTCCTACAACGCCATCATTGACTGCGGAAACTGCTCCAGGTGCTTGCGCCGGGCGGGGCCTGGGGGTGGGGGCGGGGCTGAATGGGAGTAGGGGCGGGGCCTGGGGCGGGGCTGAAGGAGGTAGGAGAGGGGCCTGCGGGGGCTGGAGGCGAGGCTAAACGGAGTAGGGGCGGAGCCTGGGGCGGGGCTGAAGGAGGTAGGGGCGGGCCCTGTGGGGCTGAGCACACGGGGGGCGGGCTGGGGGTGGGGCACGTCTAAACTGCTGTCACTAACTGTCATCACACCTACAAGGGTTGGGGAGGCGTGTGGCTGGAGGCCTGAGGGATCAGAAGCCCATTGTGCTGGGGAGGGGTGGGCCGGGAGAGGGGGCGAGACAGGGAAGGGGGCGGGACAGGGAAGGGGGCGGGGACTGGGCGGGACTGGGAAGGGGCGGGGCGGACCGCAACACCGCGCTTTTCGGTGCCGCCCGCAGGCTGTTCCACGCGCAGAGATTGATCAACACCAACCTCCTCTTCGTGGTGGCCGAGAAGCCGCTGTGCAGCCAGTGCGAGGCTGGCCGGCTGCTGCAGAAGGAGACGCACTGTATCCTGCCCCCGGCCTCCCCGTCGCCCGCGCCCCCTCCTGCCCCCGCGCCCCCTCCGTGCCGCCGTCGCCGCCTCCTTGACTCCCCACCCATGCCCAGCGGACGGCCCGGAGCAGTGTGAGCTGGTGCAGAGACCGCGATACCGGAGAGGCCCGCACATCTGCTTCGACTACAACGCGACGGTGAGGGGCGGGCAGCGGACACGGCGCCCCGCCGGCCTGTCGCGGCCCTGCGCCCGCCCAGGCCTACCAGGTCCTTGTCTGTCCCCGCAGGAAGATACCTCAGACTGCGGGCGCGGAGCCTCCTTCCCGCCATCGCTGGGCGTCCTGGTCTCGCTGCAGCTTCTGCTACTCCTGGGCCTGCCGCCCCGGCCGCAGCCCCAAGTCCACGTCCACAACCACGCCTCTCGCCGCCTCTGAACGCCCACCCCATCCCAACCCCCGCCCCGGCCTCCTCGTCCCCCTCGTCCAGCCCCAAGGTCCCCGCCTTAGAGCCTCGTCCCTCCCTCACTGAAGGAGTCCAGCTCCCAGGCCCCAGGGCTCACACCTTGGGTTGGAGCCAATCCCAAAGGAGGGCGCCACCGTCTTTGGCATCCGAGCTGCATCTTACGATGAGACTGCCTGCAGACCTCTGCATGCCCTCCGAACTCACCCCGTGGGCTGGGACAGAGGCCGTGCGTCCTGGTGCCAAACCAGGCCTCTGCTGCCTGCCAGACTGGAGGCTGCCTCAGTGGGGGAGACTGTGCCTCAGCTGGGCTCCCCTTCCCCCCTAAACCCAACCTGGTGTCCCTGAAAATAATGGAGGAGGGTGAGACGAGCAGTTAGAGGCCCCAGCATCCCAGCTTAAACTCTGGCAGGAGAGAGATCGGGGCAGCCCGTGGGCTCCTGCCCGGTCAGGCCTCCTGCCCCATCAGGCCTCCAGCCACATGCCGCAAGCCCTGTAGGTGTCTGGTCAGTGACAGCGGTTTAGACACACCCCCATACACACTCGGAGCCCTGAGGGCAGAAGCTGGCCTCACAGTAGGCCTACCCCAGGGGGCGTTCACACAGACACACACACACACACACACTGGGGTAGGGTGGGGCAGGGGCCCACAAAGCCTTACGCAGGGCAAGGGGTCGTGGGAGGGTGGGCACCTGCTCGCTCCATCTGCTCACCACCCGCCTCTCATCTGAGCTGCACCCAGCTGGTCCTCCCATCTTAAAGCTGAATGTCAAACAGTGCCAAATGCTGGGACAGGGGTGAAAATCTGTCTGTCCACCCCTAGCCACAGTGTCCCCCAAGTGCCCCTCACCCTACCAGGTGCTCATTGTAACCATATCTCACTAGTGTCAGGCCCCCAGTGGGACCCCATGCCACTGCCTCGCCCCTGTGCAGAGGAACCCCCACCAGACATTGCCCTTTGCCTTAGCAGGGGTGATTTGGTCTCTCCTGGCTGGGCCATCTCACTGTCAATCTGGCCCTTACACACTCAGGCCTGTGACCACTCCGTCTCCGTCCAACTCACACACACACACACAGAGCACACACACTCCCCGCCCCCAGGAGGCCAAACTGCCCCTTCTCTGCTGAACACACACATTCAAGTGCACGCAAACACACACACACACACACACACACACACACACACACTGTGCATGCACAGAGGCTGGGCCCGGGCACATCTCTTCACACCATTCATTCTGGTCATTTCCCCCAAGGCATCCCAACCTGGGGGCCGGTGGGGAACTGAAGGCAAGGGGATGAAGCCTTGGGGCTCAGACAGATTGGGAGAAGGGGGGAGGGTGATGCATTAATTAATGGCTGCATTAATTAATGTCACGTTGCTTGTTGCTTTCTCAGTGTGTGTATGGTCCTTGCCCGCTGCCGGTGCCAGGCTGAGCCTCCCTGCTGTGCGCCCGGCCTGGGTGTCAGCTGTGTCCTGCGGGGGCGTGTGTGTAACTGTAGTGTAGTCAGGTGCTCAATGGAGAATATAAAAATAAAAAAGAAAACATATACAGAAAAGTAAATATATATTTTAAGTTTAAAAAACAGAAAAACAGACAAAACAATCCCCATCAGGTAGTTGTCCAACCCCCAGCTGGGTCTGATCCGTCTCATTGCCCACCTGACCTGGCTGTCCCCTCACCTCGGGCTGGGGGGCTGGGGGGCCATTCCTTTTCTCTGCCCTTTTTTTTTTTTTGTTGTTGTTCTATTTTGTACAGACAAGTCGGAAAAACAACAGCGACAAAAAAGTCAAGAAACTTTGTAAAATATCATGTGTGTGATTCCTTGTAAAATATTTTCAAATGGTTTATTACAGAAGATCAGTTATTAAATAATGTTCATATTTTCACTTCAAATGGTTCCCATCCACTGTGTTGGCCTTGGTAGCTATGGACAGGTGGCCAAAACCACCAAGTCACACTTACTGCTCTGCTGGGGACGAAGGCCATGGCAATCCAGGTCCCTGGTGGCCAGAGGCATGCCACTTCACACACCTAGTAAGTGCCAGGTCCTTGACATACTTTGTCTCAAATCATCCCAAAAGCCTCCAGGAGGGACCAGCAGATGGAGTAATGGTTTTGTCGCTGGACTCCCACGTAATCAACCACAGCTCAAGTCCTGGACCCAGCAGCTTAAAACTCATGCCAGGGGGACCAGCAGATGGCATGGTGGGTAAAGCCGCTGGATTCCCACATGGCCAACTGCGGTTCAAGTCCTGGACCTGGTGGCTTGCTCTCTCATTTTCTCTTTCTCTGTGTCTGATTAAACAAAAAATAATAATAATAGTAATAAATGAAGTTAAATAAAATAATTTAAAAATAAAACTCACACCAGGTGCATGTGCGTGCATGCCTAAGATCCCAAGATGAGAATGGAGGAGAAGGGACTGCAGCGTGGCCATCCCTGTATGGGGTGATTTCTTGCTTTTTGTCTCTCAGGCAAGCACATGTGCCCTATAGCAAAAAAAAAAAAAAAAAAAAAAAAGCCTCCAGGAAAAATAGTCTGAAAAAATAAAGGGCTGGCCCAGTGGCCTGGTGGTTGGGGAAGTCAGATCCTACATGGTCAACCAAGTGGTTCAAGTCTCAGCCCCAGACACTTGAGAAACATGCCAGGTGTGTGTCTATGTGTGTCCAAAATCCCAACAAGATGGAGACATGGAGGATGTGATTGTTGCAGGACCATACCCTATCAGTGGGTGCTTTCTTGATTTATGGTTCTCTAGCAAGCACACACACCCTCTAGTGTTATTTATTTATTTATTGACCATAGAGCACAAGCGATCACTAGAGAGACAGAGAATGTGAGAAATCACCCCCCAGGGTGGACAGCCATGCCACAATCCCTTCTCCTCTATTCTCCTCTCAGGATTCTGAATATGCACGCACACACACCCAGCATGAGTTTTAAGCCACCAGGTCTGGGACTTGAACCACAGTAAGCCATGTTGGAGTCCAGGAACTTAACCACCACACCACTGTTGTCCCCAGAAAAAAAAAAAATTGTTTTTCTAAAGAATTATTTAATTTTATTTACTTATTAAAATTTGACCAGAGAGGGACAGAGAGAGAAAGTGAGAAAGCAAGCCACCAGGTCTGTGGACTTGAACTACAGTTGGCCATGTGGGAGTCCAGTGCCCTTAACCACCATGCCACCTGCTGGGCCCAAATTTTTAAAGCCTCTCAGCACCTCAAGGCCAGTATCTCCAAGAAAAGAAGAAAAGGGAGGGGCCAGCTGGTGGCCTGGTAGTTGGGCCAACTGGATCCCACATGACCAGGTACACGGTTTGAGTCGTGGAACTGGCAGCTTGAAAAACATGCTGGGCACGTGTGTGTGTTTGTGTGTGTGTCCAAAATCCCAAGAGAATGAAGGAGAAGAGATTGTGGCATGCCCATCCTCCCTGGGGTGACTTTTCACTTTCTTTCTCTGGCAAGCAAACACACCCTATAGCAAAACCTAAAAAAAAAAAAAGAAAGAAAGAAAGAAAGAAAGAAAGAAAAAGGAGAGATGAGATGCCAGTGGAAATGGAGATCCGGCCATCAGGTGGGACCAGCAAGGACTGACATACAGGTCCCCTGCGGAGCAAGGAGAACTCGGCATTCTCAAAGGGAAGAGAGCCCACTTGATGAAAGAACTTCCTCAGGCCAAGCAGACTGTGATCCCAACTTAGGGAGCCTGAGGCAGGAAGATGGCAAGCTCATGGCTGCACTGAGCAACATGGCCACACCCTGCCTAAAAAAATAGCCACGTTGGGGCCAGTTGGTTGCATGGTGGTAAAGATGCTGGACTCCCATATGGCCATCCATGGTTCAAGTCCTGGACATGGTGGTTTGCTTCCTCACTTTCTCTCTGTCTCTGTCTCTGTCTCTCTATGGTGAGTGCCTTTGCCCTATAGCAAATTCAAAAATAATAATGGGGATGATAAATAAATTTTGTTTAAAAATAGCCACGTGTGATGGCATCTGCCTGTAGTCCCAGCTGATAGGCTGAGGCAGGAAGAGGGTCACAAGACAGCCAGACCCTGTCTTTGGAAAAAAAAAAAAAAAAACATAATGGAGAAAGGTGAAAATTACTGAAATTATTACTGTCATAGAATTATTTTCATTATACATTTTTAAAGAGATTTTTGCTATAGGGCACATGCGCTCACCAGAGACAGACAGAAAGCGAGAACCCCCCCCCCCCCCAGGAAAGATAGCCACATTGCAATCCCTTCTCCTACATTCTTTTCTCGGAATCTTGGACACGCACACAAACACACCCACGTGATGCTCAAGCCTCCGGGTCCAGAACTCGAACCATGGTCAGCCATAAAGGTGTCCAACAGCACCATTATCCCCTCTGCTGGTCCCTCATTACACAGACACTTTTAAAAAGTAGCTTAGGGGCCATGAGCAGCAGTTCAGGGGTAACATGATGCTCTGTGATGCTGGACTCACTTTGGAAGGTCCCAGGTTGGCACTTGGAGGTACACGCCAGCTGCACACCCATGCAGTGATCTGGCCGACTGAGGCTGGGGGTGGGTCCTTATTCTTGGATAAGGTCCCTCTCCTTCTCCATCTCTCTATCTCTCTTTCTCTCTCTCTCTCTCTCTCTCAATAAAACAAACTTAAAAAAAAAAAAAAAAAAAAGAGTAGCCAGCTCTTGATGCAGCAGTAACTGCACAAGGGAAGCTAGACCCCCACCGGTGACTGAGTTTCAAGTCCCCAGTCTGGTCAGCCTGAAACTACTGGGCACCCAAGTGAGACCAAAACCCAATGGGCTGCAGTGCAACTAGGCCCTGTGAAGGGTGCTTATCTCCTCTCTAGCGCTTACATACACTCATGTGCAAACACACACTCTATCATGAATAAAGAGGAAAAAGGTTTTAAGTAGCTCAGGGGTCAGCAAGTGGCATGGTGGTTAAGGCATTGGATTCAATATGGCCAACAGCATGGTTCAAGTCCCTCATCCAGCATGCATGAGTGCATGTGTGCCCAAAATCCTGAGAAGAGAATGGAGGAGGGATTGCAGCATGGCCGTCCCTCTTAGGGGATGATTTCTCGTTTTCTCTCTCTGTTTCTGTCTCTTTGTCTCTCTCCAGCAAGTGCACATGCCCTATAGCAAATTAAAAAAAAAAAAAAAAAGTAATTCAAGCTGGCCAGTGGCATGGTATGGTGGTTAAGACAGCTGAATCCCACATGATCAACAGTATGGCTAGAGAACATGCCAGGCACATGCGAGTGCAGACCCAAAATTCTGAAAGGAGAGAGAAATGGGGGAGAACGGATTGTGGCATAACTTCCTCGTAGGAAGTGTTTTCTCACATTCATTCTCTCTCTCCCTCCAGCAAGTGTATGCATTCTAAAATAATAATACAATACAATATACAAAAAAAAAAAAAAAAAAAGTCCGTTTGCACAGAACAAATCTGCTGGAAGCCACTGTGGTGGAGATGCTTGACCCAGACTATCTTCCCCTGACAGCAATCAGAATGTAGAGAGGACAGTCACCAAGGCAGCCCAGCCTGGACCCTCTAGGGGAGGGAGCCCTGGGTTCCAGTTGCACACCCACTTCACTCACTTGTAACAGGTGCAATGCGAGCAATACAATGAGCGCAAATGAAGGGGGATTGGCATTTTACAGTCCTATCTCCTTTGATCCTTATACTGGGCATGACCCCGTCATTATCTCCATTTTAATGTCCAATTAACTGAGTTCCAAACGTGGCCAATGTCATGCAAGGCCGCCAAATGGCAGAACCAGGATTCCAGTGTAGGTCGGGTCCCACTCAGACCGCAGAAGTTCTGGAAGTCTGCACACTCAGATACGCACCCCAGGGCCACGAAACATGGTCACCCACACACCTGCCCGCAGGGACAAACCCACCCTGGGGTACGTGCTCACACAGAGCCTTTCTTCTGGGGGAATTCAGCGAGCACGTGGCCAGAGGCTGTGCTGCCTCCCAAACACGCCCCAGTTTCCTAAGTTAGAAACGCTCTTTCATCTCTAACCCTGCTCGGATTCCCGACAACGGGCGGAAACGGCCCTTAGAACTACACTCCCAGCACACCCTCCCCGCACCTTTAAGAGAGCGGAGCTGGCGCACGGCCTCCTGGGACTTGTAGTTTTACCCAGCATCCCGTCCCGCTCGCCGCCGGCTGCGGCCAAGGACTCGGTCTCCCAGAATGCCGAGGAGCCGGAAGACGCGAGCTCAGAGAGCATCCCGCCGCCGCCGCCGCCGCCGCCGCCGCCGCCGCCCCTGCCGCCGGGGGTGCGCAGGCGCAGCACCCCTGTTTGTCGGCCCCCGAGAAGGCAGGAGGTACGGCCGGAACCGAGACCGAGGCCGAGCCGGAGCCGACCAGACTTGACTCGAGTCCAGAACGAGGCGTCAGCCCCGCATGGACCGAAAGGCTCTGGAGTGGATGGAGGAGGCCCAACCCTGAGGTCAACTCCGGTCCGACCAGCCTGGCGCAGGGCCTACAGGGCGGGCCGGCAGGCGTGCCCAAGCCGCCTAGGGCCTTCCCTCGGGTCCCGGGGCCAGGGGCCTAGGCTCCTGTCGGGCGACAAGGCCCGGCTCGGCCCTTCGGGACCCAAGCCCCGGCCGAACGGAAACAGAGCCATCACCAGGGCCATAGGCAGTGACTAGGCCAGGCCCGGGCCTCCCGTCGGGGCCTGACTGGTTCAAGGCCCCGGGGAGGCCCCTAGCCCACCAGACCCTTCCCTCAGGCCGCTGCCCGCCAGGAAGATGCAACGCGCCTTACCCGGCGCCCGCCAGCACTTGGGGGCCATCCTGGCCAGCGCCAGCGTGGTGGTGAAGGCGCTGTGCGCGGCCGTCCTCCTCCTCTACCTGCTTTCCTTCGCTGTGGACACGGGCTGCCTGGCGGTCACCCCAGGCTACCTCTTCCCACCCAACTTCTGGATCTGGACCCTGGCCACCCACGGGCTGATGGAGCAGCACGTGTGGGACGTGGCCATCAGTCTGGCCACAGTGGTGGTGGCCGGCCGTCTGCTGGAGCCCCTCTGGGGGGCCTTGGAGCTGCTCATCTTCTTCTCGGTGGTGAATGTGTCCGTGGGGCTGCTGGGGGCCTTCGCCTACCTCCTCACCTACATGGCTTCCTTCAACCTGGTCTACCTGTTCACTATCCGGATCCACGGCACCTTGGGCTTCCTAGGTGGGGTCCTGGTGGCACTCAAGCAAACCATGGGGGACTGCGTGGTCCTGCGCGTGCCCCAGGTGCGCGTCAGCGTGGTGCCCATGCTGCTGCTGGCACTGCTGCTGCTGCTGCGGCTGGCCACGCTGCTCCAGAGCCCGGCGCTGGCCTCCTACGGCTTTGGGCTGCTCTCCAGTTGGGTGTATCTTCGCTTCTACCAGCGTCACAGCCGGGGCCGAGGGGACATGGCCGACCACTTTGCTTTCGCCACCTTCTTTCCTGAGATCCTGCAGCCTGTGGTGGGGCTCTTGGCAAACTTGGTGCACGGCCTCCTGGTGAAGGTCAGGATCTGCCAGAAGACGGTGAAGCGCTACGATGTGGGCGCCCCATCCTCCATCACCATCAGCCTCCCAGGCACAGACCCTCAAGACGCCGAGCGGAGAAGGTACCTGAACTCTCCCCAAATCTCCCCGAGCTAGGGAGGCTGGCCGAGTCACGTGTCATCTGCCAAGGTCCTCACTGGACAAGGCAGGAGACCCAGGTCAGGAGATCTGGGGTCAGGAGACCTAGGGTCAGGTGTTCGGCAGATTCAGGGAAAGAAAAGCCAGCCTTAAGCCTTAAGAAACTCAGCGTTTAGGGGCCTGGGTTCCAGCAGGTGGTTTTCTTACCCCCCACTTAGGCCACTTAATACATCTCAAGGAATGCCCAGCTAGCATGGGGGCTAACGGAGGTGCGTACAGCCCCAGCCTTGCTTCAGCCTCAGAGTCCTAGCCATGGGGCCTATGGGAGCCAGAAACAGCTGTGAGAGGGACGAGGAAGGAGGCCTAGGGTCTTTATGAGGTGGTCTGGGGGGCCTGGCAGGTGGTGTGGTGGTTAAGCCATTCAACTCTCACATGGTCAACCGTAGTAGTTCGAGTCCCAAGCCTGGAGGCTGGCTTTCTCACTTTCCCTCTCTCTTTCTGGTCAAATTAAAATAATAATAAGTTAAATAATTGCTTTAAAAAAAAAAAAAAAAAAAAAAAGGTGGTCTAGACCACCTGAATTCCAATTGCTGATCATGCCTCTTTCTGGCCATGGTCTGCAATTGGAATTCAGAGGCTGTGCCCCCAGCTTCTGCTTATTTACAGAGAGGGAAGCTTTGACCCCTACTCCCAGAGGCATGTTACCAAAGCCAGGGTCCAGGCTACATGACCCACCGCAGGAGCCTGTCGTCCACACCAGGGAGTGGACACGACCTTTTGTTATCTGTAAACCAAGCCCTCCGCAGCCTGGGGCGTCCCGGCTGAATTATTCACCGGCTGCACTTCGGCCAGGGCAGGACGGATCTCTCTTCGTTCAGCTCCTTTCCTCCCAGATCTGTGGGCTGACCTGGCTTCCCCAGGGCCACATCTCCGTCCGACATTACTCTTGGTTCTCTGAGGCAATCCCTCGAGTGCTGAACTCTGGGGCCAGCTATTCTTCGCAACGGTCAGAGGCTCCTGCTCTTCCTCACCAGAGAAGTAGGTTCTCGGCAAGAGCTCTATGCTCGCAGCGGAAGAGTGAGCACCCTGTGCTGGGGAAGGGCCACAGATCTCCATGGTCCGGTCCGACGTGATGTCAGTGTCAGAAGTACATGCGCACGCCGGGGGGCGTGACCGGGGACCCCACGCTTGGGTCTCTGTGGACAGGAGGCCTTTAAGATGGGTCTGTGGTGGAGGAGGCAGGGCCAGGAGGGTGGAGCCAGGCCCGTGGAGCTGTCAGGTGGCCAGACCGGAGAGTGGTCAGCAGCCCCCCTCCAGTGAGAGGTCTTGGATTGTCAGGGCGGGCTGGTCATTCAGAAACCTCTGCCCAGGCCCAAGAGAACGGGCAGGAGGGGGCAGGGGTGTCAGCATAGCCTTGTCAGATGTTAGCTTTGGGGGTGGGGAGAGCTGCTCCTCTAACCAGTTTGACATCTCCCTGCACGCATGTCACTCCCAGACCCAGAGGGCACCTAGCGTTTCCTGCCTGTCCCTTTGACCCTTATGAGGAAGTGGCTGGCATGACCCTGTCTCTACCTTGGCAGTCTGTAGACTGGAAAGCACCTCTGGGACAGGAGCCTGGGCGGCAGCAGGGAGGACTGTTCTGTGTGCCGCCCCGCCAGTGCCAGGCAGGGGGGCAGAGTGGAGTGCGCCACGGCTTCGCTGCTTCCTCACCGTGGGTGCTGGTGCCCTGCTGGAATCCAGGCTACACAGGCTGTCCCCACGTTGGTGGCATCAGGAGCCCTCAGTGGCGTCTGTGGGCCAGAGCCCTAAGCACGGGTGTATACTTTCTTCTAAGGACTCCCCCAGGGCCCCCCACCATGGGGAACCAGTGGTAGCCAATACCCTGCCCTACCCAGAAAGGCTATTTCTCCTCTTCCGCACGGGTGCTGCTGAGTTCTGCGCTGACACAGGTCTTGGTGCTTTGGGACCTCATCTGCAGGAGGCTGTTAAGTCGGTTGGGAAGGGTGGACTGACCCAAGCTGGCCGTGCCTCCTGGGCTGAGAGCCAGTGGACGCACTGAGTTCCAGCTTTCCCCATAGACCCTGGCTGGAAGGCTCAAGACCCCCTCACCTGGAGAGGGGATCATTATTACACCCCTCCTTGGACGCGATGCCAGTGCCCAGGCAGACACTCACCTCCAGTGACCTTCCTTGCCACCCGTCTGCCCTGGGGCACTAGCTCTGCCCACCCTCAGAACCTCTGGCAGACCGCCAGGCCTGTGCAGCCTGTAGGTGCCCCAGCTGTGGAGGGAAGACTCCAGCCCTCGGGTCCTCATGATGATGGCAGTGGTCCTAGGCCAGTCCCTGGAGAGTCCTGGGCCCTGCGCTGGGAAGGGGAAACACAGGAGCCTGGGCGTGGAGTCTCCGTGATAGCAGGAGGAGCTGGCCTGCTAGGGAAGGGTCCAGAGCAGGAGCTAAGCCCACACCCAGAGTGACCTGTCCTCTCTCCTCCGACCCCAGGCAACTGGCCCTGAAGGCCCTCAACGAGCGACTGAAGCGAGTGGAGGACCAGTCCGTGTGGCCCAGCATGGATGATGACGAAGAGGAGGCGGGGGCCAAGGTGGACAGCTCCCTGCCCTCAGACAAAGCTCCAGTGCCCCCAGGGAAAGGGGCCACCCCAGAATCCAGTTTAATCACCTTCGAGGCAGCTCCCCCGAAGCTGTGACTCCAGACCACCTGGAGCGTAGCACCTCCTTCCCACGCCCCGACACCCTCTCAGCTCTCTAGGGCACGTGGCTCTGAGGAGAGGGACGAAGGCCCGCTGGGGCTCCCATGGCCTTCTGCTGTTTCTCGCCAACACTACCAGGACTCTGCTCCCTGGACCCAACTCCAGACAACCACTCTGCCGGGCCCGGGGCCCCATCCGAAGGGGCACCTGAGCAGGCCCCAAGCAAGCAGCTGCGGGGACATTGGTGCCGCAGCCCCCAGCCTCCTCACACCTGAAGCTGGTTGCCAAGAGCCCCGAGCCATGGCAAGGATTTGCCAAAAAACGTTCTGGGGACCCAGCCGGCACAAGTGGCAGCATGGGGCTGCACATCTGCCCACCCCACAAGACTGTTCACATCAGGAGTTCTTTCCCCTTGCTGTGGCTGTGACCGCTACTGGGCCAGGATGGCCACACGCCCAGGTATTTTCTACAGGACCACTTGAGCGGGCAGCCCAGCCCAGCCTCGCAGTATCAATAAAGCAGTTCTTTGAGGTATGACTCCTGGGCTCCGTCAGGCTGCCTGGTCCGTGCCCCCGCCCCGCATGCTCAACTGCTAAGTTAGGAAGCGTACTCTGGGCTCAAGGCTCAGTCTCCATGGCAACCCGGGTGCGGGGCTGAGACGCCCATTGCCCCCACCTCCCCCACACATATGCTCAATTCCCAGAGCTGTCAATGCAGACTCTTACTCCTCTTTCCTCTCCCTGCAGCCCCCAGTTGGGGAGCCATCTGCCCCACCCAGAAGGCCTGGCAGTGAGGACCTCTTTCATAAGGAGTGAGGTCCGAGACAGCACCCTGTGGAGACAGAGGCCACCTGAGCTCCATCCTGTTGCTGTGCGGTCTAACCACTAAGTACAGTGGGTAGCAGGGAGATGGGAGGACGCGTGGCCACAGCATCATGGCCTAAGGCCTTGGGGCACGGGAGCTTCCACGCCAGACCCTGGGGACTTATGTGCAGGACAGTTTCAGCCCATCAAGCAGGCAGGAATGGGGCCCACCTTCCCCCACGGCCCTTTTCCCATGCTGGTGGCGTTGGCGAGAACCACGTCCCACTCTGGGCTGTTCCTCCCGTCAGTCTTTTCAGTCTTTTATTTATTTTCTCTCCTGTAAGTTCTGGACATTGCAGTGCAGCTACAAGCTGCATCGCTGGAGGCCATCTTGCAGCCCAAGTTCATCCAGGTACATCATCCATGTGCTCCTCGGAGATGAGGGCGAGAGAAGGCGAAGAGCTACGCAGCATGAGGGCAGCTGAGGAGACAGAGTGCACACACAGGGCTCCTCCTAGCCAGCACTGGTCCAGTGCCCAGGGTGCCCCCAGTCCCACCAGCTGAGCGACAGGACGTCCACAGCCCTGACTCCCACACTGAGGCAGATCCAGGCTTCCGCCAGGCTGGCACGAGCTCACGGTTGCATCCTCTTGCGGTATAGGTAGGCGTTGCTCACCTGGTTCATGATGACCAAGCTGGTGAGGACAGGGCATAGCGCAGCCAGGTACCAGGCCGCCCCAGTGACAGCAGCAGTGAACCAGAGTGAGCACATGCCCAGCAGGAGGCTGGTACTCCCCAGCAGGTAGCCCACCAGCCCAGAAGTGGCATGGTACAGCTTGAGCTTCGCCAGGGGCCATCGGGGCAGCAGCTTGGGGTAGAGCAGCCCCACCCCGCCCGAGCACTGCAGCCCCGCCCACAGCACAGCCAGCAGCCCTGCCTGTCCATGCCGGGTGGCCAGGTGGGCCTTGCCAAGCTGCTCTTTGTGGAGGATGACAAGGCCGAGGCCCAGCAGTGCACAGAGCAGCGCCAGCAGTTGCAGCACCCAGTGGCAGCGGGCTCGGCCCTTCCGGGAGAGGGAGCGCAGCAGCGAACTCTCAGGAGAGAACACCAGCAGTGCCTCGGTCATCAGGAAGGAGAACTGAGGAGGGGATGGAAGATGAGTGAGAGTGCTGTCCGGGCAGGGGGCGCGAGAGCACGAGGTAACTCCCAGGCGGCAGTGAGCTGGGCCAGTACCCCTCTTCATCCTCTCCCCATTGCCACAACGTCCACTTGGTGGGGTGAGAGTAGAGAGCCCCATCTGGGACAGGACATCTGCGAGAGTAGTCAGCAAGAGGTGGCCCTCCCCACATGTTCTAGGAGCTGTGCTGAAACGTCACCGCTGCTCTGCTACCCAGGGAAACAGGGTGAGATGTGGCACTTATAAATGATTCACGAGCTTCGCTTCCTAACACAGGCTGGATACAATTTCTTGGCAAGAGCTGGCCACATGGGTGTCATGTTTCAGGGAAACTATGCATCACTATAAAATAAGGTAAAACAGGACAGAGGGGGGCCAGCAGGTGGCAAGGTGGTTGGGGCGCTGGACACTCATACAGCCAATTGCAGTCTGAGTCCCAGATCTGGCAGCTTGCTTCCTCACTTTCCCTTTCTCTCTCTGTCTCTCTCAGGTCAAATTTTTTTAAATAATAATAAAATTAAATAATTCTTTAAAAAGAAAACAGGACAGAAATACACATATCCAAATGCAGTTTCTTAGCTTCCTGCATGGGTGTGAATGAAGCCACATTCTGTGCTTAGACAGATCTCACCCATCTGCCCTGGGTAGGCTCTGGTTCAAGTATGGAACATACTACCACAGACAGGAGCATGGAACACTTCCAGACAGATACCCAGTGTCCACAGGACTCAGAAGCCACCAGAGCTACCACCCATGCCCAGTCTCCCACCCCTAAGAGCTGCCTAGGCCCACCACTTACAGCCAGAGACATAAGCACGGGGTGCCAGGAGAACAGGCCTGGAAAGAAAAGAGGAAGCCTTGTGGGCTGCAGCAAGAAGAAAACAGCAATAATGATCCCTACGGGCTGAGTACAGGCAGCCCACTGTCAAAACATGCCCTTCCTCAACAACTGACCCCACCACGTCCGCTCTCCTGGCCCCTTCCCAGATCAGAGGTCACGCTCAGCCACTCCTCACGTAGGCCTCCCCTCTTCCTCCAGCACCTCCCAGGAAGCAGCCAGGTGGAGCACCGAGACTAGGAAAGAGAAAGCCGGTACTCCAGGGCCTGGCCAGGCTGGCTGAGCCCCCCACACCCATCTGCCCCACCCCGGTCACCCTTCAGCCAGCCAGGTCTGTTCCTAGGAGCTGGGCTCAAGGCTTCCTGCTGCCCCTGCTCCCCAGGAAAAGCCCCCTCCTTCCCAGAAGTCACCTGGGGATTCTACTTACTGGAGCCAGGCCTGGCAAGCACGGCCACAAAGATGGTAAAGCCCAGGGCCACAACGTGGGCAGCCGCCCCAGAGGCAGTGCGTAGAGCTCGGTAGATGTGCGACTCTGTCTCCACAGAAAGGGCCATGGTCAACCAGGCCCGTGGCCGTACCTCAGCCTGAAAACACAGCAGCGTGGGCAGGGGTTTCGGATGCCTACCACCCACTCCTCTTGCAAGAAAGGGTTGTAGATCAGGAATGCCACCTTCTTCCAAGAAATTATGGTGGGAAGGAGCAGTACCAAAACCAGCACCACCAGTACCAGGAATAGTCACTACGTGCCAGTCGAGGCTGTCTGCGTGTACCTGTATCTTAGCTGGTACTAATCGCTGGCCCACCTTCCAGGTAGGATGCACGAGACCATATAAAACTACAAATCCCAGCGTGCACTACGCCGTCGCGCGCAGGAGGGCTAGCTGGGAGGGCGTGGCGCACTATGGGAATTGTAGTTCCCAGGTGAGGCCCCAGTTCCAGCATGGGTCCCGTCGCGCTCTGCCTCCCCACGTGCCGCTGGTGCGCTGCCCCTCCACGCTAGGGATTTGCCTGCCTCACCCGTAATACTGAGCCGACGCGGTGGCGTCCTCCAAAGAAAGCTGGATACTCAGGGACCTGTCGCGAGCGCCGCTGCTCTGTCCCCTCACTTCCGGGTAAGACGTCTACCCACCCAGGCACTTCCTGAGAAGAGCCCCGCCTTCCCCGGGCCACGCCTCAGAGTCGCGCTGCGCAGACGCAGTGAGCAGAAGGCTTCCCTGGTTGTGTGCGTGACCTGATGCGCCGGGCCTCAGACTGTCTCTGACAGGTGTTCCCTGGGGTGGGGGCGCCTCCGCGGATAAGAGAAGAGGAGCTGCGGACCCGGGCCCTGCTAGCACCATGGGCAGCAGCTGCCGCATTGAATGTATATTTTTCAGCGAGTTCCACCCTACGCTAGGACCTAAGATCACCTACCAGGTACGACCTAGGCTCGTGGGACTAGGCGGGGAGAGGAACGTCCTCTGGAGTTCAGCAGGCTGCCTGGAGGTGCTGCAGGCAGGCATGCCACTCCATTTGTGGACAACGGTGTATTGAGAGGAGACTGAGACCTAGACCCCCAGCTCCCAGTGTGGCAGGGGAGACATATGTCACATTGGCATTGTTTGTGGGAAATCTGGCTGTGGGAGCCCAGTGGAAGTAGCAGGTCCCACAAGAGGTGGGGCGAATAGCCCACGAGCATCCCTCCGTTGAGTCGAGACCTAAATGATGCACAGAAAGTTAGACGAGGGAAGTGTCCTAGGTAGGGCGAACAGCATATGCAGAAGTCCGGAAGCAGGTGAGTACAGAGTGTGTTTGGAAACACCAAGCACTAGCAGGCCTGAGTGGATGGAAAAGAGGGATATGCTAGAGAAGGGGGCTTGGGACCTGGGGAGTCACCCTCTGTCCTCCGCTCAGTCCCAGTGTCCTCTGCTCCCCTCCCTAGGTCCCTGAGGACTTCATCTCCAGGGAGCTGTTTGACACAGTCCAGGTGTACATCATCACCAAGCCAGAGCTGCAGAACAAGCTCATTACCGTGTGAGGCCCTGTCTGGGGGGGAGGGGCCGGAGAGGGGACAGGCTTGGGGGCAGGCTGACTCTGTTCTGACCGTCCAGCACTGCCATGGATAAGAAGCTGATTGGCTGCCCTGTGTGCATCGAACACAAGAAGTACAGCCGCAACGCCCTCCTCTTCAACCTGGGCTTCGTGTGCGATGCCCAGGCCAAGACCTGTGCCCTGGAGCCCATCGTTAAGAAGCTGGCCGGCTACCTGACTACGCTGGAGGTCTGCAGTGAGATGGGCATGGGCGTGTGGGCAGGCAGAGCTGGGAAACGTGTCCCCTTGTCTCCAGAGCACCCCCGGCCCCACCCTGGGCCTCTGCTGGCTCAGGACCCAGACAGCCCACCATGCTGTCCGTGCTCGCTCTGTCCAGCTGGAAAGCAGCTTCGTGTCCTCAGAGGAGAGCAAGCAGAAGCTGGTGCCCATCATGACCATCCTGCTGGAGGAGCTGAATGCCTCCGGCCGCTGCACACTACCCATCGGTACAGTCCAGCCTCTGGACGGCAGAGGGGGTGAAGGTGGGACGGTGGCAGAGGAGGGGGAGCCCAGCCACCAGGGGAGGAGGACAAGGCTCACAAACAAACTGCTGGCCAGGAAATAGCCATGAGCTGGGGTGTTGGGGCCAGGGTCCCATGCATGATGGGGCTGGCAGTGGGTGGGCAGCAGAGTACTCCTGCTTGCTCTGGGGCACATTCCTTCCCCTCTTTAGACCTCAGTTTCCCGCTCCACAAGAGGGGGGCACTGACCCTACCCAGAGCCACCTGCCTGCTTCCAAGGATGCTGGGAGGCCTGGGTGGTAAGGGATGACACTGACAAAAAATGGGGCCCCTGCAGATGAGTCCAACACCATACACCTGAAGGTGATTGAGCAGCGTCCGGACCCTCCCGTGGCCCAGGAGTATGACGTGCCTGTCTTTACCAAGGACAAGGAGGATTTCTTCAACTCTCAGTGGGACCTCACCACACAGCAGGTGTGCATTGTCCCCTGGGTATCCTCGCCTAGGGCCAGCCACAGCCCTGGCCTCTTGCCCCCTCCACTGAGCCTGCCCTCCTCTACCCAGATCCTGCCCTACATCGATGGTTTTCGCCACATCCAGAAGATCTCGGCCGAGGCGGACGTGGAGCTCAACCTGGTGCGCATTGCTATCCAGAACCTGCTGTGAGTGGGGCTCCAGTCATGCCCCGGGCGGGGGTGCCAGTCAGGAAAGAGCCGCAGGGGTGGGGGTGCCCACGTACTGGGCCTGGGAAGGCGTGGTCCTCGGGAGCTGAGCACATCTTTCTCCCAGGTACTACGGCGTCGTGACACTGGTGTCCATCCTCCAGGTGAGTGAGTCTGGGGTGTGGGCCAGACTAGGGCTGTGTCAGCACCCCCAGCCCCTCACGCAGGCCCCTGTTGCCCTCTGCTCCCCTCCAGTACTCCAACGTCTACTGCCCAACACCCAAGGTCCAGGACCTGATAGATGACAAGTCCCTGCAGGAGGCGTGTCTATCCTACGTGACCAAGCAAGGTAGTGGTGGGCTCTGCGGGAGGTCATCTGGGGAAGGCCGGCCCAGCTGGCAAGCTGACCCCTGGCACTCACAGGGCACAAGAGGGCCAGCCTGCGGGATGTGTTCCAGCTGTACTGCAGCCTGAGCCCTGGCACCACTGTGCGGGACCTCATCGGCCGCCACCCCCAGCAGCTGCAACACGTGGATGAAAGGTCAGAGGGTGCCTCCCTGGGGCATGAGGGGTTCGTTTGTCTCTCCAGAGCCCTGGGTCAGAGAGAAAGCAGATTTCTAGTGAGCAGAAGCACATGGCACTGCTAGTCCAGGCAGGCTTCCTGGAGATGATGGGCTCTGGGGCCAGTCTGGCCACTGAGACGAAATTAAAGGGGAGGGGGTAAACTTGGCGTCAGCTGTCTCTTCCCGGGCCTTCACTCCAGGAAGCTGATCCAGTTTGGGCTTATGAAGAACCTCATCCGGCGACTGCAGAAGTACCCCGTTCGGGTGTCTCGGGAGGAGAGGAGCCACCCTGCCCGACTTTACACAGGCTGCCACAGCTACGACGAAATCTGCTGCAAGACAGGTGCAGGCAGGCGGGGCAGGCAGGGTGGGGTCAGGGCACGGGGCTTAGCCACGACCACTGATCTCACCTCCACACCCCATCCAGGCATGAGCTACCGCGAGCTGGATGAGCGACTTGAAAACGACCCCAACATCATCATCTGCTGGAAGTGAGGCTGCCAGTGGCAGAATGGGGCATGCTGCTCCCTCCACTAAGCCTTGCCTGGTACCTGGGGGCTAGGCCAACAGGTTGACCCTCGGTTCTGTAAATAAAGTCATCCGTTTCAACCTCACTTTGTTGAGTACTGCCTCTGAGCGTGCCGCTGGAGACCCAGCGGGGGACAGCCAGCCACGGTCCTGGCGTGCTGGAGCGCCATCTGGTGGACAGGACCGGCTCTGGCCAAGTAGAGCTGCAGGCTGATTGTAAACTGTGAACTGCAGGAAAGAAACGATCAGGATGTGAAGAGTGAGTTGGGATGGGAGCAGGGACAGCTGCAGATCAGATGGACAAGACAGGCCTGGCTACGTGATTTAAGCTGAGCTCTGAATAAGGAGAAGTATTCCAGGCGAGGAAATGAGTGCAAAGCCCCGAGGTGAGAGCTGCCTTGGGATGTATGAGGACCCGAGGGAAGTTCGCGGGGCTGGAACATGGAAGCTAAGGGGCAGACTAGCAAGCATCGAAGTCCCGAAGTAGGAGCGAGGGCAGGAGGTAGATCCCGCAAAGCTGCAGATAAGTCTCTTTGGACCTAGTATTTCTGTGGCACTGCGCAGGCCGACTGCTGTCTGAGAAGCAAGTGTAGGCCACAGGAATCTGGAGCTGGGGATGGGGGGACTCGCTACGGGTGTGAGGGGAAAAGCGCTGGAAATCTGAGTCAAGTTACTATTGGCAGCGGGTAGGGAGGGCGGGACACTGCGCCCGCCACAGGCAGGGGCGGGGCCCAGGCTGCATTGCGCAAGCGCGAGGCTTGCTGGTTTCCATGGCGCCGAGGACCCGCGCGCCCAAACTGCGCTACAACAGTCCTGTCCCAGGCTTTGGTCCCGCCAGAGTCCGTCGTCCCCGAGTGTATTGGCACCCCCATCCCGGCCACTCGCCGAGGTCAGTCGGACGCTGGCCCCGACATGGGTGACCTGGAGCTGCTGCTGCCAGGAGAGGCCGAAGTGCTGGTGCAGGGTCTACACAGCTTCCCGATCCGCGAGATGGGCTCAGAAGGGTGAGGCAGTTGCACAGGCGGAGTCGCGGGGTCTGAGTCTTCGAGTGCAGCCGCTGGGACCCAACACTGGGGGGAGGGGGCCCCCAGGTGGGAGGCAAAGCCCTGCGAGGTAGGAGAATGTGGCTCCCGAGACCCTCTGGCCTTTCAGGACCGGGTTAGGGGTAGCAGGATCAGCCCGCATACTCGCTCCTGACCCGCACAAACGCACACCGTCTGGGGCAGGTGGAGCCAGCAGCACGAGCACCTGGAGAAGCTGAACATGCAAGCCATCCTGGACGCCAGCGTCAGCCAGGGCGAGCCCATTCAGGAGCTGCTGGTCACCCACCGGAAGGTACCCGGTCACAGGAACACTCCTGCCTTCCCTCCCCACACCTCACCTCCCTACCCCTCAGGACTGCAGGTGCCACCCTCTGTGACATTTTTTGTTTTGTGACCATGCAGGGCACATGTTGGTCAGGGAGACAGCGTGGGTCCCCGAGCACCTGGGGGGCGGGGAGGTCCAAGTGCCAAAGGCGTTGTGGAATTGAAAGCCCGGGGGAGGTACTGAAGTGGGAGTGGGGCTTGGCATGGAAGAAGCCAGCCTTCCCAACCTGAGAGACAGGGCATTAGAAACCAGAGAGGTGCCCGGCTGGAGCTGGCCCCAGTGGGCCACCCGAGTTACACATGACAGAGAGTCCTCTGTAAGGAAAAAGGGGGAGCCTGCTCTTAGGAGCTGGGGTGGGGCCAGAGCACTGCAAGGCCCGGAGCAAGGATGAGGCCAAGGCACACAGAGCTTTGGCAGGTCAGAGGACAGGACAGAGGGAGGCCGAGAACAGGAGGGCTGGCTTAGAAGGGCAGTCTGCCTGGGTGACGGGGGGATATGGACATAGGTGCAGGGGCCAAGACAGTCTGCAGAGGAGTCACAGGGAGCAGGGGATGGCCCCACAGAGATGTTGGGGGCATCTAGGCATAAAGGTCTAGGGCCAATCCATGGCATGCAGGTTAAGGCGGCTGGATCCCACATGGCTTACAGCATGGTTCAAGTCCTAGACCTGGCTGCTTGAAACACACACCAGGCGTGTGTTGGTGTGTACCCAAAATCCCAAGAGGAGAATGAAGAAGGGATTGCAGTGTGGCTGGCCCCCTTGAAGGGAGTGCTTTCTTTCTCTTCTTCCACCTCTGGCAAGCACACATGCCCTATAGCAAAACTGAAACACACACACAAAGAAGCAATGAAAGCCTAAGGTGTATAAGCGGGTCACCCCCTAACCAAGTAGTGAAAGGAGCTAGATCTCACATGGACAGTTGCAGTTTGAACCCCATTGCCAGCAGCTGGGAAAACACCCTGGGTTTCTGAGTGTCCATGCCCAAAATCCTGATGAGAAGGAGAAACAGAGAATTGTAGCATGACCACACCCCATGGAGGGCGCTTTCTCCCTCCTTCTCTCTCTGTTGAGTGTGTACACCTCTGGCAACTAAAAAAAAAAAAAAAAAAAAAAAAAGTGCAGAAAAGAAGTTGGGAAGATGGGACCAGCAGTTAGCGTAATGGCTATGTCGCTGGACTCCCACGTAGTCGATCGCAGTTCAAGTCCCGGACCCAGTGGCTTAAAACTCACGCCGAGTGCGTGTGTGCGTGCCCAAGATCCCGAGAGGAGAATGGAGAAGAAGGGATTGCGGCGTGACCATCCCCCCCGGGGGGTGATTTCTCGCTTTCTGTCTCTCTGTCTCTCTCTGTCTGTCCGGCAAGTGCACGCGCCCTATAGCAAAAACCTCTCCAAAAAAAAAAAAAAGTGCAGAAAAGAAGTTGGGAAGAGTATTCATGAGGCCTGGGAGAGTCCAGGGGTCCAGGGGAGTTTGAGGAGAACTGGGCTGGGCCAAGCCAGAGGTGAGAGGGATGCCAGGCTAAGGTAGGCCTTTCGCATTCCTGTCCTGCCCTGCTCCTCCATGTCCAAGATCCCAGCGCTGGTGGAGGAGCTCATTGCAGTGGAGATGTGGAAGCAGAAGGTGTTCCCCGTGCTGTGCAGGCTGGAAGACTTCAAGCCCCAGAACACCTTCCCCATATACATGGTGGTGAGCGGGGCCCTGGCTCACACCTCCTCCTTCCCCTTCAGAGGGCCCTGGACTGGGGAGGAGAGTGGGTGGCCCTGTCCTCCTGTGTCTGATAGGTACACCATGAGGCCTCCATCATCAACCTCCTGGAGACGGTTTTCTTCCACAAGGTAAGGACCAACCATGCCCATGGGTGGCTGCTCCGAGCCAGGGTCTGGCAGGAAGGGAAGTGGTGTCTGGGTGGGGAGGGCACCAGAGAAAGTTTGGCCTCCCCTGCTCCCCAGGAGGTGTGTGAGTCAGCAGAGGACACCGTCTTGGATTTGGTAGACTATTGCCACCGCAAACTGACTCTGTTGGTGGCCCGAAGTGGCCGGGGTGGCCCCCCTGAGGAGGCGGGGTCACAGGACTGCACCCCAATGCAGGTGGGTTGAGGGTCCCTGAGATGGGCAAGGCCTAGGTCCAGGTTCTCCAGGCCCACTTAGACACAGTTGGCCTCCCAGGAGCTGCAAAAGCAGGCGGAGCTGATGGAATTCGAGATCGCCCTGAAGGCCCTCTCGGTGCTGCGCTACATCACAGACTGCATGGACAGGTGGGCAGCTACGCAGGCCTGGGCCTACAGTGGAGGGCTGGAAAACGGGGCCCGGAGCCTCTGCTCACCCCACCCCACCTCCGCTGCCCCAGCCTTTCTCTGAGCACCCTGAGCCGCATGCTCAGCACCCACAACCTGCCCTGCCTCCTGGTGGAACTGCTGGAACACAGTCCCTGGACTCGGCGGGAAGGAGGTAAGGTCTTCCCTCTGCTGGAAGCCCACTGCTTCCAGGACTCCCTTCGGGATTGAGGGGTGTGCAGCCTGCACTCAGGCACACCAACCAGCCTACCCAAGGTGGCCCGAGACCTGGTTCTGCGGCAAGCAGGGCCTGTATGAGGACGTGCCCTACTCTGGGGCCAGCAGCACATGGCCTGGGTAAAGCTTGTGGCCGAGGGTCTTCCACCATGCCCAGGCAGCGCTCAGCCCTCCAGCCCACACGGCTGGCTCACTCTGAGAGAACGCAGTGCCGCACCCAGAGTGCCATTCCTCTTCCCAGGCAAGCTGCAGCAATTCGAGGGTGGCCGTTGGCAGACAGTGGCCACCTCCGAACAACAAAAGCTGAGCAAGTTGGACGGCCAGGTGTGGATCGCACTCTATAACCTGCTGCTAAGCCCCGAGGCCCAGGCCCGCTACCGCCTTACAAACTTTGTCAAGGGACAGCTACTCAAGGTGGGTGCTCCCCACGCGAGCCCCTACAGCCCCAGCCTATCCTACGTCACTCACCCCTGCTGCTGATCTCTGCCTGCCCACCTCGGTCCCAGTCCTCTTTCCAGACCCTGAGCCTCAGGTGATACAGCAGGCAGGGGGACGTAGGGCCCCTCGGCACCCTCAGCCCAGCGAGGCCCTCCCTGTGCCTTGGCTGTGGCCAGCAACTGCTTCACACGGGCCTTCTGGACACCTTTGCAGCTTCGGGCCTTCCTCACGGACATACTCCTTGACCAGCTGCCCAACCTGGCAGACCTGCAGCGTTTTCTGGCCCAGCTGGCCCTGGCAGAAACCCAGTCCCCTAAGAAGGACCTGGTGTTGGAGCAGGTAGGTACTGGAGAGTTAGGTTCTCAGGACCACTGTCCACTTTCTTAGCACCTTCCTGCCACGCCGTACTGCCCTCCCTTAGATCCCAGAAATCTGGGAGCGGCTGGAGCGAGAGAACAGAGGCAAGTGGCAGGCTATTGCCAAGCACCAGCTTCGGCATGTGTTCAGCCCCTCAGAGCAGGACCTGCGGCTGCAGGCACGGAGGTGAGTCCTGCAAGTTGGCAGAGGGGCAACTGGGGATGCAGGAGACGAGGACATGGGCAAGGCTGCTCCTGTACCCCCACCTGCCAAGCCCAGTCGGGTCTTCCTGCGCCTTCCCCAGGTGGGCTGAGACCTACAGGCTGGACGTGCTAGAGGCGGTGGCTCCAGAGCGACCCCGCTGTGCCCACTGCGGCGTGGAGGCATCCAAGCGCTGCTCGCGTTGCCAGAATGAGTGGTATTGCTGCAGGTGAGGGCATCCTAAGACCGCGAACACCTAAGTCCCGCCCCAAGCCCTCGGGTCCGCCCCTACTCCTCGCAAGCGCTGACATCTCCACCGGCCCACCTGTCTGCAGGGAGTGCCAGGTCAAGCACTGGCAGAAGCATGGAAAGACTTGTGTCCTGGCAGCCCAGGGTGACAGGGCTAAGTGAGGGCTGCAGGTGCTGCAGAGCAACCCACTCATGCCAAGAAAACACACCCCGAATGTGCCTTTGAACTTCACGCCCCCATCCAGCTTCAGCCAGAGCCCCAGTTTCCTCTCCCTGGTGGTGAGCACGGCGGGGGGCCTGTGAAGCGGATGGCCTCTCCCTCCCCACCCCCAGGGCTCCCCACTTCCTGCTCTACCCCGGAGCGGCGCTGGGTAAGCAGAGAGCGCTGTCTCTGCAAACTGGGGCAGGAGGCCTGGGCCGAGGCTAGGGCCGGATGTGGGACCCTCTTCCTCTACCACAGTAAAGCTGACCTCCAGAAACACGCCTGTCTTGGTGTGAACCTTTGCGGTCCTCGTCGTTAACGGGAGTGGATGGTAGAGATGAGGGAGAAGGCGAACGTGCCCCAGCCGCCGCCGGGTCCGCCGAGCCTGTAGAATCAGCCCCCGCGCCCAAGTTTCCATTGCAAAACTCTCCCGAGCCCTTTCCCGCCGCCCTGCCTCGGTTACTGGGGGCGGAGCCGAAGTCAGAGCCCGCCCCGCGGCCCCGCCCGCCCGGCGCTTGTTGCAGCCGTGAGCGGTCCGAAGCCCGGGCCGGAGCGGGCCATGTCTGCGGAGCCTGAGCTCATTGAGCTGCGGGAGCTCGTACCCGCCGGGCGCGCCAGCTCCGGCCGCACCCGGCTGGAGCGTGCCAACGCACTGCGCATCACGCCGGGCACCGCGCGCAACCCCGCAGGGCAGCTGGTCCCCGGCCGCGGTCACCGCTTCCAGCCTGCGGGGCCCGCCACGCACACGTGGTGCGACCTCTGCGGCGACTTCATCTGGGGCGTCGTGCGTAAGGGCCTGCAGTGCGCGCGTGAGTAGCTGCCCCGCGTGCTGGCGAGAGCGAAGTGGGCGGCCAGGGGGTAGCGCTGACGCTGCCGGTCAAGTTCAAGTCGTGGCGGGGGCGGTCAGCGGGGATGTTCTTCACCGACTAGTTCCCTTTACCCCATCGCAGAAGAGAATGTGGGAAGATGGGTTATGCCCAGTTGCTCTCCATCCGCGTCTGTGGCACAGTTGAGCAGAGGCGGTCGCCTGTGAATAACAAGGCGCTGATTTCCAGTTTCTTTAAAGCGCCTTGGTCCTTCTTGAGAAGGGCTTTGTGCAAAACTCCCCTTTGAGCCCATATTCCCAGGCCCGCCTCTTCCCAGATTCATTCACTGTGTCCCGCTCCAGAGTCCCAGGAGTGAAGGGAAGTTACCCACCTAGGGAGGGGACCTGGAGAAAGAACTTTGGATGGGTCCCCTGCAAACAGAAATCTTGGTGAGTCTATTTAGCAAAGCCTGTTCAGGTAATGAAGCAGATGCTGAAACATGGAAGGTGCATACCCAGCCATCCCTCTGCCCTCCTGAGCATCACCATCAAGTAGAGGTTCCTCTCCTCCTCTCCACTGGCTGTACCCCAGCTAGAGTCACCTGGGGCACTTTCACAGCTCTCCAACCCCCATGCCTGGATCCCTCCTCAGATCTGCGGAAACAGTGGCTGGCAGTGAGCCTCAGTAACACTGATTTTTGCTCCACTCCCCAGATCACAGTCACGTGCAGCCTAGGCAGAGCCTCACTGCTCTAGGTCATTTGGGAACCCAGGGATGCAGCCCCTGTCATGCAGAACATAAGTATGTCACCAACTCACCAGCTCACCTGGGGGGAAGCACAGGAGCTTACAGAATTCAAAACATAGGGGCCAGCAGGTGGCATGGAGGTTAAGGTGCCTGGATCCCTCATGACATTGCATGTTTCAAGTCCCGGACTGGCAGCTTGAAAAACATGCCGGGAGTGTATGTGTGCCCAAAATTCCAAGAGGAAAGTGGAGAAGGGATTGCAGCATGGCTATTCCCCCAGGGAATGATTGCTCATTTTCCCATGCTCGCTCGTTCTCTCTCTCTCTCTCTCTCTCTCTCTCTCTCTCTCTCTCTCTCTGGAGCACACATGCCCTATAGCAAAACAAAACAAAACACCCACAAAGTATGAACAAAGATGGGTCATGGCAATGTTCTCAAGGGAAAATAAAGTGGCCATTGAAAAGAGGAACAGGGCAATCTGGGTGTGAGAGAGGTGGGGGGATCAAGGATAAGTGTGGGTGTTTGTCTCAAACAACTGAGGAAAGAGTGGCGATTTTTTGCTGAGGTGAAGAACCCTGTTGAGACAAAGGGGAGGGGAAAGAAAAGTGAGTTAATTTTGACCACATTCACTTGAAATGTCTAGCAGACACCCAAGCGAAGGTACTGGCATGAGGATGTTCCCTGAGAGGGAGCCAGTGCCCCAGCCTTAAACCTGGGCCAGGTGAGTGTAGACAGAGCAGGGCAGGAATCAGGGTTGAGCTCTGGTCATCATTAGATCTGGAGGGAGTGACAGCATGAGCAAAGGAGCTGAGCAGGAGCTGCAGGGAGAAGAGAGGAAGGCCAGGTGAGTGTGGCCCCTGAGAGTCTAGGGGACAAAGTATCGAACGATGATTGATGCTGCTGAGGGTGAGAATTGAGGATGGAGCACTGGAGGACGCTGGCCATACACAGGTGGCTGACGCCCTGACCAGGGTCGCTTCTTGGAGGGTAGAGCAGACAGACTGCAGGAAGTATAGGAGACAGCCAGGACAAGGAATTTAAATGTGTATAGACCAGTGTTTCCGACTGAGGGAAGTAGAGATGGATGACAACTAGAGGGGGACATAGGGTGGAGGCTTCGTTTTTTCCTTCGAGTAAGTGGGAAGGAGGAAGAGGGAACTGCTGAGCAGGCCTGGGTCCTTAACTGCCAGAAGGCTTCCAGCCAGTTTGCAGACGCCCCAGGACCAACATTAGAGTCTGTGTAGCAACGGAAGGGACCGGGCCTGCAGCACTGACAAGCAAAGGTCCTCATCTCGGGGTTGCCCTTCAGTGCCCGGGGCTCCTCCGCCTCACCGCCAGACCTCTCTGCAGACTGCAAGTTCACCTGCCACTACCGCTGCCGCGCACTCGTCTGCCTGGACTGCTGCGGCCCCCGGGACCTTGGTTGGGAACCCGCGCTGGAGCGGGACACTAACGTGGTGAGCACCGGACTCAGGGGCGGGCGGGCGGAACGGGGCCCCGCGGGCGGGCGGGCCACTGCCCGGGCCTTCCCAAGGGCCTCAGGGTACTGCGCGCATCGAGCGATCCAAAAGCCGATTTCCCCGCAGCCTACAGGAGCTAATTCGTGCAGCCAGCACTGATGAGTGCTCCGGACGCAGACTTCGCGCAGACCCCCCCCCCCCCCAGGCCATAAGCCAACCACTTCCTAGCCTCGCCTAAGCGCTGCGCACGCGCACTTGCCGCACCCGTTTCCGGTCCTGAGGCGCTGTTGGTGCACATGCGCACACGCTCTGAGACGTGCCCTACGGGAGGTGGGGCCTGCGAGGATGCCTGGGCGATGAAGTCATTACTAGAGGCTAGCGTGTGTGTCCCCGCCTCCAAACGCTCCTCCCCCAATGAGACGAGAGTTAGATCCTGGCTGCCCACGTTTCAGTCTTAACGGTTGCCGCGCGGCGCTGGTCTCTGCGCACGCGCTCACGCACATACGCACGCGCACGGGGCGGTGGTAGGAAGCCACCGACACACGGGAGCCGGGGACCGGGCGGGTGCGGCGATGGGTGAGGCGGAGACGCCTTCTTTCGAGATGACCTGGAGCAGCACGACGAGCAGTGGCTACTGCAGCCAGGAGGACTCGGACTCGGAGCTCGAGCAGTACTTCACTGCGCGCACCTCGCTGGTGCGCAGGCCGCGCCGGGACCAGGTGGGAGCTAGGAGCCGCCGGTGGCGGGTGGGGGCGGTCGCTGGCATCCCGCCCCTCCCCGGTAAGTGGCAGTATCGAGGGTCGGCGTTCAGCGTAGCTCCCTGTGGGTCCCGGCTGCGGGCCGGCCCTTGGCACCATCCATGTGTCGGACTCGGCTGGGGCGGAACGCCGACTCCAGCACCTCGAGCCTCCTTAGTTTGTCACAGACCGGTTGAGCCGGGGGAAGTAGCTCCGTAGCTTGGGGTAGCCCAGGGAAGGGCATTGACCACTATGACTAAAGCCGACTACGCAGTCTGGACCAGCACGGTTTCCGCGTTCAGGAGCTCCCACTCCCTCCTTGGGGAACTGCTGGAGGAAGTGAAGAAGGAGGAGTCCTCGCCGGGAACTGAGAAGTGTATTTAGGAGAAGGGAGGGGGAGGAGGCCGGGCCTCTCCTTTATGCACTCCTGGATGGCGCCAGCTGAACCCTCACCTCTTACCAATCCCCTCCTGTCCCCAGCTGCTGAAAGGAGGAGGCTTCTCATCCTCTCTCTGGAGTGGAGCTTGAGAATGGATAAGAAGGAAGCCCAGCTGTCCTCCATGAGAGGCTGGAGGGGAGGGTAGATTGTGAAATGTCCTTAGGAGGGTGGAAAGAGATTCAGGACTGTAAGGTATAACGCCAGGGCAGGTGAACCTCTTATCAGAGATCTCTGGGGGTGCCATGCGTGTGACCCCAGGCTCAGGTAACTGTTCCCAGGCCAGTAGACCTGAGGGTGAGCACACAACACCTCCAAAAGAGGTGAAGCCTTTGAAGCTCGATTGCCCTGGCGGCAGTGGGGCTGACTTCCTCTGCTGAGCCTAGGAAATGAAATTGTGGGTGATGCTTTAGATGAAATCTTACAGAGTTTCTTACAAAAGCAGTGGTGCGCAGTACCCCCAAATCTCGGCCCAAAGCTTGGGTGCAAGGTTCAAGCGTGGACTTCAAGGATTGTTTTCTATCACTCAGGCCTGAGCCGTTTTGGAAAGATAGGAAAAGCACAAGCCACAAGCCAGTGGAAATGAGATTGGGAGGTCCTGAGTTGTATATAAAATAAATCCATCAGGCACTTCGGACAGTGGTAGAGAGGAGGTGGGCTGCTGCAGCGCAGAAGGGAAGTTTGGGGTCCCATGCACATCACCCTGGGGCAACTGTGGGGCTCCTCTGAAGGAAGTTCTTTCCTGAAGAACCCCCGGCAGGATGGTACAGTGTTTCTAGTCCAAGTCCCCTGTTTTGCCAGTGAAGATACTGAGTGAGGTTCTCTTGGAAAAGGGAAGGGGTTGGACCTGAGGCCACTGAGTCCAGTAGGGAGCTCCTGGATAGCCAGGAAGGGAAGAGGCAGAGACACGTTTCTCATTCCCAGGCTGGAGCTCAGAGCCATTGCAGGAAGAGGCTACGTTGTCACCAGCCTGTGTCCTCTTTGTAAGCCAAACGCCTGTCTTTCTTATCCTGGTGCAAGTCTGCTCAGCACCCCTCCCACCCCGGCATCTCTCCCATCCAGGCACTCCTTCCGGTCCCAGGCCTTCTATTTGGGCCTCCACAGACACACCTGCCCTTCACTCCCCAGCTCCAGCCCTCAGTTCACCCCCTAGGTCCTTGGTTTTCCTGGGCCCACACCAACTGGTCTTACCAGCCTGACAGGGTTGCCCACTGTTGCCAAATTTGCAGCCAGAGTTCTCACTCCTCAGTGCTCTCCTCCATCTAGGAGACCTTTGGAAACTTTTGGAAATGGGGCTTCCATTTCCACCCCTTTCCCCAGACGTTTTCCCTGTGGGACTTTAGTCTTCAGCCCCAGGTCCATGCTGAGCAGCTGCAGGATCTGGGTGAAGAGCATACATAGGCTCGTGGGCTCCACCCTGCACCCTCCTCTGTCCTCCCTGTTCGTCCCCATCAGACGGGGCAGCAGTCGGGGAGAACACTGGTCGTCCTGAGCCCAAACAGGGCCCAAGATCATTCTGTAGGAGGGCCGGGTGGGGATTCCCCTGGGACAAGGCATTGGTCAGTGGTGATCTCAGCCGTGTCTGTGACACTCCCAGTCTTACTAGGGCCGGTCTGATGTCAGCAGGAAGTAAGGCTGATGGGGGGAGGGGGCCAAGGGAGTCTGGTAGAAGAAAGTTCAGAGTCCTGGCTGTCCTGGCTCACTCTCACCCTGCTGGCAGGGATCCAGTCCTAGAGGAGGAGGGACAGAGTGCAGGAGCAAAAGTCTTCCAGCAAAGCGTGCAGACAGCACAGAAGCCCCTCCTTGGCATTTGTGGGACAGGCTCTGCCAGGAAGCTGTCTGTGCCCCCCGGGCAGCCGGGAGCCAGCCTGGAGCTGCCGTCTGTATAGCTTGCCAGGTTAACAGCATGTCACAGTGATGCGCCATGTCTGAGACATGGAGGGTGTTGGAGTTTATGGAGGTGACACCTCCCTCCTACCCCTGCTGGCTGGGCCTCTGTGTGCACTCGTCCTCCCACCCTGCCGTGTCATGGGCAGAGCGGATCAGGCTGCCTTCTCCAGGACAGACCCTGACTGCAACCCACCCAGGCTGCTGAGACCAGGTTGTACAGTTGCGTCATGGTTTTACTTTAAATACGAGCCCCTCCTCAGAATCCTACATTTTTCCCCTAGGCCCTGGACTTGGGACTTCTGTTGCCCCTGGTTCTGTGGTACCCTTAGTGCCCCATCCAGTGCTGGGGTGGCCCTAGACAGTAGCTGAGACAGGCCACATGATTTGGCCTTCCCCCAGGGTGCAGAGCCAGGAGCTATGGCAGTTCAGGGCAGGGTCCCCTGGGCAGCTGTTACATCAGTGGTGGGGGACTGAGGGCAGTCAGTTTCCAAGGTTTTTTTTTTATATATAATTATTTTAATTAACTTTATTTATTATTATCATTATTACTTTCCAGTTTGATCAGAGAGAGACAGAGAGAGAGAGGAAGTGAGAAAGCAAACCACCAGCTCTGAGACTTGAACTGTGGTCGGCCATATGGGAGTCCAGTGCCTTTAACCACCATGCCACTTGCCAGCCCCAGTTTCCAAGGTTTTTTTAATTAAAGAATTATTTTATTGGGACCAGCAGTTGGTATAATGGCTTTGTCACTGGAGTCCCAAGTAGTCAACTGCGGTTTGAGTCCCGGACCTGGTGGCTTAAACTCACACCAGACGTGTGTGCGTGCGTGCCCAAGATCCTAAGAGAATGATTGCTGCGTGGCCATCCTCCTTGAGAGGTGATTTCTCGCTTTCTGTTTCTCTCTGTCTTTCTGGAGAGCGCACAAGCCCTATAGCAAAAACCTCTCCAAAAAAGAATTACTTTATTTGGGACCAGCAGTTAGCGTAATGGCTATGTCGCTGGACTCCCACGTAGTCGACCGCGGTTCGAGTCCCGGACCCGGTGGCTTAAACTCACGCCGGGCGCGAGTGCGTGCGTGCCCAAGATCCCGAGAGGAGAATGGAGGAGAAGGGATTGCGGCGTGGCCATCCCCCCTGGGGGGTGATTTCCTGCTTTCTATCTCTCTGTCTGTCTCTGTCTGTCTGGCGAGCGCACGCGCCCTATAGCAAAAACCTCTCCAAAAAAAGAAAAAAAAAAAAAGAATTACTTTATTTAGCTTTATTTATTTGTTTGCTTATTTTAATTTGAGCAGAGAGGGACAGAGAGAAAGAGAGAGAAGGAAAGTGAGAAAGCAAGCTGCTAGGTCCAGGACTTAAACCATGGTTGGCCCTATGGGAGTCCAGTGCCCTTGACCACCATGCCAACTGTCAGCCCCTCCAAGGCCATTTTTCAGAGGGGTCCTGGAGGGACTGAGGCAGATAGACATCATGGTCCCCCTCCCTGCCTGTAACGTGCATGCTGGCCTGTCTTTCAGGATGAGCCTGTGGAACGGGAGACACCTGACCTTTCTCAGGCTGAAATCGAGCAGAAGATCAAGGATTACAATGGCCAGATCAACAGCAACCTCTTCATGAGCCTGGTGAGTGGGATGTGCAGAGGGGCAGGAGCCCAGCTGTGTGCCTGACATCCAGAGGTCACAGCTGAGGTGTTCTTGAGTGCCGCAGCCAGCTGAGTCCCGGTGAACTGTCAGATCCTGGGTCCTACTGCAGTGGTTTGGGGTTTCTTTTTCTGTAGAACAAGGATGGCTCCTACACAGGCTTCATCAAGGTCCAGCTGAAGCTGGTGCGTCCTGTCTCAGTGCCAGCCAGCAAGAAGCCCCCCACCTTGCAAGATGCCCGGCGGGGCCCAGGGCGGGGCCCAGCCGTGAAGCGCCGCACCTCCTTTTACTTGCCCAAGGATGCTGTCAAGCACCTGCATGTGCTGTCGCGCACCCGGGCACGTGAGGTCATCGAGGCCCTGCTGCGCAAGTTCTTGGTGGTAGACGACCCCCGCAAGTTTGCACTTTTTGAGCGAGCTGAGCGTCATGGCCAAGGTGAGCTTTGCACCCCACCCCACCCTTGCAGGGTATATATGCATGAACCCTCTCACATGGCTTAAACAGTCAGACATATTTCCGAACACACGTTTCTTTCCCTTCCTGACCTCAGTGTACCTGCGGAAGCTGTTGGATGATGAGCAGCCCCTGCGACTGCGGCTCCTTGCAGGGCCCAGCGAGAAGGCCCTGAGCTTCGTCCTGAAGGAGAACGACTCTGGGGAGGTGAATGTGAGTACACAGTCTTCGTTGTCATTTGGTTGTCACTGGCAGTAGTTACAGTAAGACCTAGAAGAGGAACGAAGCTGGAAGACAAGCCCCACAAAACCTTCTTCAGAAAGGTATGGGTCTTGGGAACCAGCAATTAGCATAATGGCTATGTCACTGGACTCCCACATAGTCGACCACGGTTCGCGTCCCGGATCCGGTGGCTTAAAACTCACGCTGGGTGCGTGTGCGTGCGTGCCCAAGATCCCGAGAGGAGAATGGAGGAGAAGGGATTGCAGCGTGACCATCCCCCCTGGGGGTTGATTTCTCGCTTTCTGTCTCTATGTCTCTCTCTGTCTGTCTGGCGAGCGCACGCGCCCTATAGCGAAAACCTCTCCAAAAAAAAAAGAAAGGTATGGGTCTGATAACTGAAGTGAAGGTTTCCAGGCTATCATGCCAAGGCCTCTTCCCCAAGAAGCCAGGAGGAATTGTCTTGGTGCTTTGCTCCTTTCCGGTGTGGAAAATCATCTGGCATTAAGACTTGACCTGAGCTGGGCATGGTAGCATACCTGTAATCCTAGCCACTCAGGAGGCTGAGGCAGGAGGACCACCACTTTGAGGCTAGCCCAGGCAACATATAGAGACCCTGTTTCTGAAAAATAAACTAACAAAAGAGACTTTACCTGCAAGCCTCTGGCTCCATTGGGCTTATAGAGCGGGTTTAGACTCTGCATGGGCATAACCTGTCCATAGCTAACTGATATATCTGGTTTGGTCGCCTCTTCGTGAGCTGACAGTTTTGTAGGACCCATCTCCTACACAGATTGCTGCTAGGGATCCTAGCACAAACCATTGAGGCAAGAATCTGACATCAGAAAGCCCAGTCCTGGCTCACGTGACCATGATACACTAGGCTCTGGGAGGGTGTGCGGGCTTCAGCATCCCTGCTGCAACCTGTTCGCCTCCCGTCTCCCCTTACAGTGGGACGCTTTCAGCATGCCTGAACTGCACAACTTCCTGCGCATCCTACAGCGCGAAGAGGAAGAGCACCTCCGCCAGATCCTCCAGAAGTACTCCTATTGCCGCCAGAAGATCCAAGAAGCCCTGCATGCCTGCCCACTGGGGTGACCTTGTACCCCCGGGTGGGAGGAGGAATGTAGGCAGCGCCAGGAGTGTGCTGTGTGAGTGTGACAGGGCCTGTGGGGCCTGAGGAATGAGTGTGCATGGAGGCCCTCCCCTCCTAGGGAACGAGCCCAGAGAACAGCGAAGGAGTTGACCCTGTGTATCCAGTGGGTTTAACAGGGCATGGCCTTGCACCCCTCTGCCCTACCGTGTGCTAGGTCACCTAAGACCAGGGCTTCCAGGGGAGCTGCTCCAGCTTGCAGCAGGATGGAACAGACAGAAATCTCTAATTCATGTTCCAGATGCAAAGGTCTTGGAGACTACAAGAACAGGGTAGTGTGTGCAGGGGTGAGGGCCCTCATCTGTAGGGCAAGGTTGTATGTTTTGGATCTTGGATAGGATCTCAGGATAGCCCTAGTGGAGCCAAGAGGGTGATCAGAATAAGGGGCCGTGGGGGAAGAGTCTAGGCTTTCTTCTGCAGTGCCCTCTGACTCCTCACACACCCTGAGGTCAGGGAGTGCTGGCTCACAGTGCAGCGACAGTGCCTCAACGCCTCCTCCAAGGAGGATGGCCCTGGGCCGAGGTCTGTGAAGGTGGACCCTGGCCCAGGTCTGTACCTTGTTTGCCAACAACCAAAGCCAGAGTCTCTGCCTCAAGTATTTTTAGTGACGTGTGCGAATGTATGTAATGTTCTGTGGCCTCAGCTGAATGTCTCCTGCAGGGAAAGGGGTGGGAGTGACAGTCATCATCAGGACCTGGGGCCTGAGGAGTGTCTGAATAAAGATTTGAGAATCTTCGTCTGTCATATTCTTTATTATGGGCTCACAACTGCCATTGCCCACCATGCCAGTGGCTGTCAGGGGTAATGGACAAGCTCACCACAGGAATCCTTGCAAAGTCACCGTGGGCCAGCTTGTGAGGCAGATGCAGTCTCTCCTTGTCACTTAGCACCCTGGGACTCCAGTCACGGAGGGGCAGCTGCTAGGGCTTAGGGAACCGAGCTCTGGGAGGAAATGTGGTATAACCCCTTCACCAGACACTGAGCTGCAAGTCAGGGCTGGACAGCACTCATGGCTCCTGGGACAGCTAGCAACAATTCCTGCTTCCGTGCATTCTGTGGGTTTGGGAAGAATACCTAAATTCTTCAGGCCTGAATATAGCTATACTACGTTCAGCTTATTTTCTTTAGGCTGTTTCTTCACGTGCAAGTAGCAATCCCAAAAACGTGCTAGAAGTAGAAGCAGCGTGGCCTGAGTCAGGCCCTAACGTGCTGGTTTGAGGGGAATCTGGCTGAGCTGGCCCAATGGAGGTTCGGCGACATCGGAGCTGCCGCATATGCCAAAGAGTCCAGAACGCACTGCCAAGGCTCTCCGGGAGCTGTCCCAGCACAGAGCGAGGCCTGCTGGGATCTGGGGGCTCGCTGTGCATGCTGGGATGCCCGGCGTCTGAGAGCAGCCATTGGCCCTGCCCTACGGACCGACGAGCACAGCAGCCAATCAAAGGGAGCAGCATACGGGGCGTGCGGAAGCGGAAATGAGGTTTCCGTGGAGACAGCCGATCCTGCGGAAGGTGGCGGCGGCGGCATCTGCGAGCGGAGACAGGGACAGGGCATGGTGGTGCTGACTGCGTTGTGAGAGCGGAACGGCCGCGGGGGCCCGCCATGCGCCGGCGGCCCTGACATGGGCGCCAGCGGCTCCAAAGCTCGGGGCCTGTGGCCCTTCGCCTCGGCGGCGGGGGGCGGTGGCCCGGAGGCAGCGGGCGCTGAGCAAGCTTTGGTGCGGCCTCGAGGCCGAGCGGTGCCCCCCTTCGTATTCACGCGCCGCGGGTAAGGGCGTGGGTTCCATTCTGGGGAGGACAAGTGGGTGGCTGGGTGCCCGGCGCCACGGGGAGCTCCTACTGCCGCATGCCCGATACCCGAGCCAGGATGACTCCCATACTTAGGGCCCCATCGGAGCAAGGGCTGGGGAGAACCAGGCGGGCAGCTCCTGGAGGCCTGGTCTCACTGAAGGTCTCCCTAAGGAATAGAGGACCTGAAGCTTGTCCCTGAGCAGGCCCTCCACACGGTACCACTAAGACAGCCTCCAGAAGACCTCAGGACCTCTTTCCTTAATTTCTTCCAGCTCAGCCTGAAAGGTGAAGGCTCCTAGCCACCCTCAGTTTTTCTAAGAGAATGACTTTCTATCAAAGCTATCTCTCTTCCCCACTGTAGGGGGTTGGACCTCTGAGGGCAGTGACTGGGAAAGCAAGGCTGGGCTCCAGTGTTAGGGTGAGGCCAGGGGGTAGAAAACACCTGACCCTGTTATTCTCTGCAGATCTGGAGCCCTGACCTACCTCCCTCTTCCCCCAGGGGCCCAGACAATAGCACCAGATTGCCCTAACCCTAGTGGACTCCTGGGGATAGGCACAATCTATGGTAGAGATTTGGCTCTAGATACCAGGGAGACCCAACAGTGGCGATTTGACTGCACCAGTCACTTGAGGGTGGGGCTACGCAGGCTTCCTTCCATTAGGTTCCTTTCTAGCTTGGGCATTTGCTATCTCAGTCTTTGGCACTGGGCCAGCAGTCTTCTGGAGTGAGACCGGTGTGTCCAGGCTGCCTCCCCATCCACTCAAGAAGTCCTGGCTGGAGGCATGAGCGTGATAGGACAATGGCCGGTCCTGCCAAACCAGTGATGAGAACTACCTTTGGTTGCCTGGACGGTGTGATCTTTCTTGGGGGTTTGAGAAAGTAGTACTGGCCAGCACCCTACTCCCCACTTATTCCTAGTAGACCCCAAGCCCCATGCAAAGGATTCTCCAGGCATTTTCTCTCTTCTCACCATATTGTTCCTTCCCATTTGCAGTTGGGCACCCTTCCCTGTAGGTCGGTGGGTCATTTGCCATGACCATTCATGGGGTTTCAGCCCAGCCTCTCCCTCTCTCCCTCTGCACAGCTCCATGTTCTATGACGAGGATGGGGATCTGGCTCACGAGTTCTATGAGGAGACAATCGTCACCAAAAATGGGCAGAAGCGGGCCAAGCTGAGAAGGGTGCATAAGAATCTGATTCCTCAGGTGAGGGGCTGGGCAGTGGTCTTAGAGCTATGTCAGGTGTGTGGGGGTAGACCCAGATGGGGTCTGCTGTCATGGTGGGGGCTCCTGGGGGAGGATCTGGGAGGAACAGGAAGGCTTCCTGGAGAAGAGGGCCTGAGCCACCAACCCTCACTAGCCTCTGTTTCCCTGGCAGGGCATCGTGAAGCTGGATCCCCCCCGCATCCACGTGGATTTCCCAGTGATCCTCTATGAGGTGTGAGCCTGGGGAGTGGCAGACACAAGCACCTCCCACCCCAGCAGGAAACCCCCAGGCTCAAAGTGTGGCTTTCACTAAGGAGCCCAGGTCGGGGCCACAACCCTGAATAAACTCCGTTGGCCCAGAACCTTCAGCTGTGAGCAGGGCAATCCGACGGTGTTGGTTTGTGTGTGAAAAAGAGGTGGCTGGTGACTGTCAGGGCTAATGGCAGAGTTACCATCCCAGCCTCCCCAGCTACTCCTGCAAGAAGCACGGCAAGGCCTGCACCGGACAGGAATGCCTGATTCCTGGTTCCTTGCCTCGCCTGCTCTCTTCCAAGCTTGCCTGGGGCCCAGCCCTGCTAGAGGCTATAGCACTTTACAAGCAAGGTCTGCCTTCTTGCAGCCCCTGGGCTGCGGGGGCTGTACACAAGTAGGAACTTCTCACCCTCACTTCCCTTCCCCCTTAGTCAGAGCATTTCACCGTTTGCTACCTCGATCCTTCCTGTGTTGGGCAGCATCAGCCTGGTTCTTCCCGCCTACCTGCCGTTTGTTCCCACGCTCGGATGGACCGTTTGCTGGCTGTTGACAGGAGTGGGGACTGGTGTGGGAGTCTTCCTCCTCCCAGGGCTAGGCTGAGACCTCCCCACTGCAACCGGTTTTTGCTCCCTCCCCTTCAAGCTGAGAGGGTACAGGCCGGGGTCAGGATGGACTGTGGATGCCTTTGCCTCTGGGGAGTTGCCCCGAACCCCCGATTCTGTTGAGTCCCCCTTGCCTTTGCACCAGCCCCCAACCCCACTGGAAGGGGACTGTCCACCACCCTGTGGTAGGGACACCACCCTAGGGCTAATAGTTATGAGTAGCCCACACTCCTCCCCTACAGTACCCTCCCCCCTTCAGGATTAGTCAGTGGAAAATACTGGAACCCCTGGGTGGGGATGGAAAGGAGGGGAAAAACATAAAAGGAATACTTAAAATGTGAAGGTTTGTAAATAGTCTAGTCCATGATGATGTTGGGGCAGAGTACGATTTCTATATAGAGATGACTTTTTTTTTTTAATTTACTGTGCAAGCTCTTTGCTTCTAGAGTGTGGGAAACGGCTGGGGGAGGGTGACTCCAGCCTTGGAAGACTGTTGTGTTATTTGTTCAATTTCAATAAAATTATTTGTAGATCCTGCAGACATGAGTGGCATCGTCTGGGACTGTGACACCTAGTGTCAATACTACCACCTGGGCTTCACAGGTAGGGCCAGACCCAGGGCTCTGGCAGGCAGCTTTTCTCCATCAAGGCCCAGGAATGAGACTGAGCCAGCCTGTGGCCATTCCAGCTGTGGCCAGCAGGTGGCTGTGTTCACACAGACCTCACTGCAGGCCCCCTTGGGAATGTGATGGGACTCACTTGTCTATTCTGTTCAGTGTATTCGGGACCCCGGGAATCATAAGGCCAGAGGATGTTCAGTAGGGTTTGACCCTACCTGCCTGAGCTAGGTGAGTGTGTGACCCTAGACAGTTCAGAAATAGCCATCCTGACTGCAGGACTGCCAGCTGATCCCAAGCGAGGTCACAGTCTGAGCACCGTGGACCACAGAGGCCCAGGCTTAAATGGACAGCAACCCCAGGGTCTGCAGCACAAACACCCGCCTCCCCCAGCTCAGCCCCCGCTATTTCCCTGCTGACGTGGCCCTTGGTCTCTCACCTGCCCCCTGCCCTGTGGATATTATGGCTACACTTTACAGGGTCTGCCATGAGGCAGGCTCCACCAGGCCTAGCCTTTGGCTATCAGCCCAACTTCCAGCCAGACAAAGAGGAGTTAAGGGGTGCAAGCTCCTGGGCCCAGGAAGTTAGCCTGCCAGGTGTTGTTTGTTTTTTTGTTTTGTTTTTTTTTTTGTTTTTGAGAGGTTTTTTTCTATAGGGCGCTTGCAATTTTTTCTATAGGGCGCCAGAGAGAGAGACAGTGAGAAATCACCCCGCCAGGGGGGAGGCCACGCTGCAATCCGTTCTCCGTTCTCTCGGGATCTTGGGCACGCATGCACACGCCCAGCATGAGTTTAAGCCACCAGGTCCAGGACTCAAACTGCGGTTGACTACGTGGGAGTCCAGCGACATAACCATTATGCCAACTGCTGGTCCCCAGGTTTTTTTGTTGTTGTTGTTAAGAATTATTTAAATTTTTATTCATTTTAAAAATTATTTTATTTCAGTCTGACAAGAGAGAGAGAGAGAAAGCGAGAAAGCAAGCCACCAGGTCTGGACTCAAACCATAGTCGGCCATGTGGGAGTTCAGCGCCCCTAACCACCATGCTACCTGCCAGCCCCCATTTATTATTTATTTATTTATATAATTATTTTATTTTATTTTATTTATTCATTATTTTAATTTGACCAGAGAGAGGCACAGAAAGAAAGAGGGAAAGTGAGAAAGCTAGCCGCCAGGTCCGGGACTCAAACTGTGGTCGACCATATGGGAGTGTCCAACACCTTAACCACCATGCCCCCTGCTGGTCCCCCATTTATTTATTTTTAATTTGAACCAGAGAGAGAGAGAGAGGGAAAGCAAGAAAACAAGCCACAGGGTCCAGGACTCGAATCACAGTTGGTGCTGGTGGGAGTCCAACCACCCTTAACCACCACACCACCTGCCAGCCCCGAGCCTGCCAGTCTTTTAGAGGATCGAATTTGCCAAGTCCAGAGCAGGATCACCCTGCAAGCCTGGACTTGCAGTTCTGTGGGATGCCTTCCCATCCCCCAAAGATACTAGGCAAAAGGCCCTGGCATCCTGTCTCCCACACCACAGTCCAGGGGGGCTCTCCTCATGCTGGGCAGGCCCAGCTGACCCCAAACTGGAAACAATAGGGGTCAGGGCAGTGCTTCCCCACACCCTCCCACTGGGCTGTGCGCACTTCCTTCCTGCTGGCTGCCTGAGGAAGTGTCTGGCCTGGCTTTTTCTTTCCCCAGGAGTCCCCACCCTTGGGGCTGCTGTGAAGCCAGCCTAGTGTTACAGGGATACTGCACCTTCCCCAGCCATGTCCTGGTCCTCGGCCAGACTCCAGGTGTGGTCCACCAGGCTAGGTGGACCCCTAGCCTTCTGGTGAGAGAGCCACATGGGCATTGGGAGGTTAGTGGGTGTTGGGTAGCTCAGGGTGGCCGAGATGAGGCAGATCTGCACCCCCCTGGAGCAGTCTACTGGAGCCCTGCTGGAGACCAGGCCGCAGCTCATAAGGGGCCAGCACCTCAGGAGCACCCTCTCCTGCAGGAAGAGGGCCCTTTTCTTTGTAGAGGTTTTTGCCTTAGGGCGTGTGCACTAGGGGTAGGGAGGACAGAGACAGTGACAGGGAAAGTGAGAAATGCTCCCCCTTCCCGGGGATGGCGACACCCCTTACCCATTTTCCTCTCAGGATCTTGGGCATGCACCACGGACTCCTGGCGTGATTTTCAAGCCACCAGGTCTGGGACTTGAATGGCGATGGACCATGTGGGAATCCAGCAATGTAACCACTATGCCATCTGCTGGCCCCCCACACCCCTTTATTAACACATGCTGGAAGGATCCTCTTCTCTGTGCAGGAGACTCAGTGAAACACAGGGATATCCTCCAGCAGGAAAACACCCACAAAAACCTCCAGCCCCTACCCCACCCCCACTCGACCCGGTCACATGCACCAACATTGGCCTCCCTGTCACAATGGATGCTTCCGCTCTCAGGGGAAAAACCTGACTCAGCTCCTGGAAGTCATGGTCACCTCCACCCCCTCTCACCTCCCCCCACAGCTGGTTCCCTTCTTGGGCATCTGCTGGGGGGGGGGGCATCAGCTGCACACCCCGTCCCAAGTAGCTTGACACCCAAAAGCAGAACCACCTGGGCCTCTCTTACACCCTGCTGGGTCCCCCAGATGGGTCCCAACCCCAAGAGAATGTTGGGGAGAAGCAGTTCCCCAGTGTTAAGCTGTGGGTGTGGGGAGACTGGCATCAGAGGCTGCACCCATAGCCTTCCCATCACCTGGAGCAGCTGGTTGGGCCAGATCCATACTCGGGATGGGTGGGGAGGGCAACCAACCAGCAGGGCACACTGGAGGGAAACCAGGTCAAGGCTGTCTCCTCCCTGCACCCGTCCCTGGCCCTTTCCTCTCAGAGGGGCAGCAGGAAATGAGAAAGGGCTGGGTGGGAGGCGGGAGCGGGTGGGAGGGAATTATCAAGTCCCAGCGGACTGCCCAGCGGGCAGCAGCTGGCGTGAGAAGCCTAGCTGGAGAGACACCCCAGGAAGGCGGGAGGTCGCCCACCTACTGGGCTGACGGACCCCCCACACAGGTAAGCCCAGTGCAGAGGGCGAGTCTGCACTCTGTAGATGGCTTGCAGCAGCGTTCTCTGCCTCTCCCTGGGGCGCCGGGTTGGAGAAGAGGCTGGTGGCTAAACGCTGGCCCTTTAGAAAAGTCGAGTCCCCGCGGGGGAGCAGATCTACAAAGAGGCGAGGTCTAGCATAGGGCTCGCCTCGATCCAGCTCCAAGTCTGCTCTCTACCGGGAGAGAACTGCAAGGCGAAAAGGCCCCAGACATGAATAGAGGTCCCGGGGATCCCTCCGAGGTCCGGCCAAAATTTCCGCAAAGGTGGCAGCCTCCTCGAAGTTGAAAGGAAGTCCTGGAAGTTCCCACAGGCTGCGCTAAGACTAGACAGGAGAGGACGGGATCCCAGGGATTTGCCTGCTCCTGATGCGGGTCGAGGAAGGGGAGCGCCTAAGCCCCAGCCGAGTCTCCCTGCCCCCAGCTCCGCCAGCCCGGCGGGACTCACAGCCCGGGTTGCCACGACAACCACTGCCTCGGCCGGGCCCTGGGAGGGTTAAGAGGAGGTGTTTGGCCCCTTCCCCAAGACTGGCAAAGGGCGGAGCTTCACTTTAGACCTGAAGAGAGGGAGAGGCCCTGATTCGTAGGAGGCGGAGCATCTCTGTCCTGGGAGGCTAGGGATCGACTCAGGTCAGAAGTCCTTTTTCCATACAAAGAGGGCCAAGGGCTGGAGTCTGCATTCGAGGGTGCAAGAGCCAGATCCGCTGCTGCCCCTAGTCAAGGCCTCGGAGTCGTACAGCACCTCCTCATGGCCGATCGCGAGAACGCCACCTCCTTTATTCCCTCCCACCACCCGCTCCTGTCCACTATGCTGTCCCTTTAAGGGGCTGACAGCGTCGCGGAGAGGAGCGGACTGTACCACCGGCCGCAAACTGTGGGGGGAAGACCTCAGGCTGACTGGTACTTGCGCCTGAGACTCCAGTTCAAAGTCCCGTCCCGAGGGGCCTCAGGGTCTTAGATAGATGTCTGTGTTCTCCTGTAGAGGATCTGGAGGTCCTCGAGCCGGAAACATAGCACCGACGGCGAGTTAGGCTGGCCGATCCTCCCGCCCCGGCCGCTAGTCCGGCCCCCGGCCCACCTCCGCGCTGGATTCTTAAAGAGCCTGCGGGCCGGGAGGCGGAGCCTGTAGAGGCGCCGAGCCGGGGCAGTGCTTGGGCGATCGGCCGGAGCCGGCTGGGGTGGGCTGGGCTGGGCTGGGGATGGCGGTGGCCCTGGCGCGGGTCCCGGTGGTGCCCCGTATGAGGTGAGGGCGGATAGTGCAAGTTTGGCGGTTTTGTCCCCACGGGCTGGGATCTGAACTCCCGGAGGTGCTCCCAGATTGGCAGCCCAGGAACCCCCCGCCCCCTGCGACCGGGCTCGGGCCCCACGTGCGGGGCGGGGGCGGGGTCCCTGTCCCGCACAAAGGCCAGGAGGAATGCTCCGTACCCGCGGCCGGCCAGGCTGGATGGGGCAAGGGGCGGGTGCGCATGCTTTCCGGCGGCTATGGAGAGAAAGGCCGGTGGGCCGGCTCAGCTGTGGGAGGTCCGCTGCCCCTTTGTCCCCGCCGGGCCTCCACCACGCCTGCGAGAGTGTGCAGGAGACTAAGTCCTGACAGCCCCGCTCTGCTGCTGGGCGGCTGTTAAACTCGTATGAGTTTCGCGGCTGTGTTCCTTCCAGTTTCCTGGCCTTTGTAGGAGGTGTGCCCTGCCTTATCTAAATCGTTTCTCTGGGTTCTTCTTGGGTACCGGCTGGACCTCAGGGGTTCAGGGCTTTCTGAAACCGTGTACGGGATGGTATACAGGGATGTTTGTGGCTCTGGCAGCCGGTCAGAGCCCACTTCATCCACTTCTCAGAAGGATCACAGACCTAACAAATTCTTGCCCAGTCATGGGCTCCTCGCTCCAGGAAGGAGCCCATGCTCCTGGCAGGGAGCCCCTGGAGTGTCTCCCTGCCCTTCAGAGGCCCGTGATCTCAAACCTCTTAGAGCCACTTGTGGTCTGAGCCGCCGTGGACACAGCACTGCACACTGTGCCCACTAGCTGGGCCTGAGGTGGGCACCTCTAGGGTTCTCTAGACTGACTTGTTCTCTCCCCACCCTTCTTCCAGTTCCTGAGCTGGTGCCAGGCAGGTGACACTTCCTGCAGTCCCCAGCATGCGCGCAGGCCCAGGCCCCACCATCACACTGGCCCTGGTGCTAGCGGTGGCATGGGCCATGGAACTGAAGCCCACAACGCCACCCATCTTCACGGGCCGGCCCTTTGTGGTAGCGTGGGATGTGCCCACCCAGGACTGCGGCCCCCGCCTCAAGGTGCCCCTGGACTTGAGTGCCTTCGATGTGCAGGCCTCACCTAACGAGGGGTTTGTGAACCAGAACATTACCATCTTCTACCGCGATCGCCTAGGCCTGTATCCACGCTTTGATTCAGCGGGGAGGTCTGTGCATGGCGGCGTGCCGCAGAACGGAAGCCGCTGGGAGCATCTGAAGATGCTGCAGAAGCGCGTGGAGCACTACATTCGCACCCAGGAGCCGGCGGGGCTGGCCGTCATCGACTGGGAGGACTGGCGGCCTGTGTGGGTGCGCAACTGGCAGGACAAGGACGTGTACCGCCAGGCCTCGCGCCAGCTGGTGACCAGCCGTCACCCGGACTGGCCCACAGACCGCGTGGTCAAGCAGGCACAGTATGAGTTTGAGTTCGCCGCTCGATGGTTCATGCTGGAAACACTGCGCTACGTCAAGGCCGTGCGGCCCCAGCACCTCTGGGGCTTCTACCTCTTCCCCGACTGCTACAATCACGATTACGTGCAGAACTGGGAGAGCTACACAGGCCGCTGCCCCGACGTGGAGGTGGCCCGCAACGACCAGCTGGCCTGGCTGTGGGCTGAGAGCACGGCCCTCTTCCCCTCCGTCTACCTGGACGAGACGCTCGCTTCCTCCACCCATGGCCGCAATTTTGTCAGCTTCCGTGTTCAGGAGGCCCTGCGTGTGGCTCACACCCACCACGCCAACCATGCGCTGCCAGTCTATGTCTTCACCAGGCCCACCTATAGCCGCAGACTCACTGGACTCAGCGAGGTATGCACCTTTCAGGACCCGCCTTCCTGCTCCTTCCAGGAACACACAGATGTAGATCGTTGGCTGCCCCACCTCCCCTTGGGTCGCGCTCTGTAACCGTGCAAGGGTCGCACCGTTGCCCCCATTTTGCAGATTAGAAAGCTGAGGCACAGATATACTAAAAAGTTTACCTTGGGGCCAGCAGGTGACATGGTGGTTAAGGTGCTGGACTTCCACATGGCCAACTATGGTTCAAGTCCCAGACCTAGAGGCTTGCTTTCTCACTTTTCCTTTTTCTCTTTCTCTGTCTCTGGTGAGTGCATGTGCCATATAGCAAAGTTTTAGAAATAATAATAAGGGGACCAGCAGATGGTGTAATGGTTATGTTATTGGACTCCCATGAAGCCGACAGCAATTTGAGTCCCAGACCGGCAGCTTAAACCTCACACCTGGGTGTGTGTGCATGCGTGCCCCAAATCCCAAGAGAATGGAGGAGAAGGGATTGCGGTGTGGCCATCCCCCCTGAGGGTGGTTTCTCACTTTCTGTCTCTCTGTCTCTCTCTGTCTCTCCAGCAAGCACATGCACCCTATAGCAAAATTCTTTCTAAAAAAAATTATGATCATAATAAAATGTGTACATACATGTGAGAGAGAGAGAGCGTGTGCACCTTCCACATGGTCTGATCATGCTGTGACCCCCTTCCTCCAGCGCATTGGATCCTGGGTGCTCAGGTGCATACCTGACCTGTTTTGTGTCGACCAGGCTGGGGATTCGAACCACAGTCATCAGGAGGCATACAGCTTCTCTTGAACAGTACATTGTGCAGTAATGTACTGGAAATGGAGCTGGCCCCATTTCTAAAAAAAAAAAAATATTTAAGTCTATTTATTTCTTCATGAGTGAGAAGCTGAGAGAGCACCCCCTGCAGGGTCTTAATGCCAGAACCCACCAGCTTCAGCGAGCCCAGATCATGGCGCGCACATGGCTGGCATACTCAGGGAGGTCTTTGACTATGGACCTAGGACCTTCCCATGTGGTCGGACTCAGAGGGTCCCATTTTACCACGAGCCCACCCTCCAGCCCCCGGACCCAGGTATTACTACTTTGGAGTCCGTCCTGATAGATATACCCTAAGCCCGGCTGTGCCCTTGACTTGGGAAACTGAGGCCTGCAGAGGGTGGAATGGGCTTCCTTATTTAGGGAGAAAGTGACACAGTGGACCCCTTGCCTGGATGTGAGAAGAGGAGGGCTGGGCTATGGGACTTGCCTGTCCTGCTGTCCCCGTCACCCTCTGCTTTCAGTTTCCCCAGTGACCTCCCGTTCTCACACAGATGGACCTCATCTCTACCATCGGCGAGAGCGCAGCCCTGGGCGCAGCCGGCGTCATCCTCTGGGGCGACGCAGGGTACACGACAAGCACGGTAAGTGAGGCCCTCCCAGCTGTGGGGCCGCGCTGCAGGGCCTGACACAGGGCCAGGCAGAGCCTGGGCCTTTGGCTGCCAACCTCAGGTGGGCAAAACTAGTCGGGCCCCTCTGTCTCCCACCCGAGGCACCCCTGGCCCCGACAAAGGAGGGCACCCCACCCTGCTGCCAGGAAAGGGGAAATGCCAGGAGCAGCTGTGAGTCCACCCTTCCCGCCTGCCCAGCTGGGCACCAGTCTCTGTCCCCACCCTTTCCCCACAGGAACAGGGATTGAGGGTTCAGGCACATGTAGTACGTGTGTGTGCACTTGCACGTGCATTTTTTTTTTTTTTTTTTTTAGTTTTTTGCTATAGGGTATGTGTGCTAGGAGAAGCATTGCAGAGTGGCTATCCCCCTGGGAGGGGGTGATTTCTCACTTTTTGTCTCTCTGTATCTCCAGTAAGCATGTGTACCTTATAGCAAACATCTCTCTCTTTAAAAAAAAAGAAATCTTGGGTGTGTGTACCCCAAAGTCCCAAGAGGACAATGGAGGAGAAGGGATTGCAGTGTGGCCATCTGTCCTGGTGGGGTGATTTCTTACTTTTTCTCTGTCTTTTCCCCTGGTGAGCACACATACTCTATAGCAAATTTAAAAGAAAAAAAAAAAGAAGGAAAGAAAGAAAATCAAAGGCTCCAATCAGCACAGGGTGGACACAGTTCCCATCTGGGCCTGGGGACTGAGGCAGCTGACCTGACCTGTGAATCCTGGCCTCTGCCCCCAGGAGACCTGCCAGTACCTCAAGGATTACCTGACGCAGCTGCTGGTCCCCTATGTGGTCAATGTGTCCTGGGCCACCCAGTATTGCAGCTGGGCCCAGTGCCATGGCCACGGGCGCTGTGTGCGCCGCAATCCCAGTGCCAGCACCTTCCTGCACCTCAGCGCCAAGAGCTTCCGTCTAGTGCCCGGCCGCGCACCTGGTGAACCGCAGCTGCAGCCCGAGGGGAAGCTCAGCTGGGCCGACCTCAACCACCTGCAGACACACTTCCACTGCCAGTGCTACTTGGGCTGGGGTGGGGACCAGTGCCAGTGGGACCGCCGGCACACAGGTGGGGGTGCCAGCAGGGCCTGGGCTGGCCCCCACCTTCCTGGCCTGCTGGCTCTGGCAGCCCTGACCCTCACCCGAACCTCATAGGGGTCTCCCACCTGCAGCCAAGCGGTCTGGCCGCTGCTCCGGGGGCTCTCCTGGGCATGTAGGAGCCAGAAGGGGGTGGGCAAACTGAAGCCTGGAAGGGGGCAGAGCCCCCGGGTGCCTGGCAGAGCATCCATACCAGCTCTCACCCCCCTGTTCTAAGGGGGAGAAGTCCCTGTGGAGGCCCTGTTCCTCCCAGCCAGAAGGGAAGGAGGCTGGGCTGGGGAGGGCCTGACCCTACTCCCCCGCCCCTGGATAGTTTATTATTATTATTATTATTTTGGGGTCTCTTTTGTAAATTAAATATAAAACAACTGTTTCTGTGCTTGGACTTTTTGCACTGGACCAGGGGCAGGTTGGAGAGCTCTCAGGATCTCCTATGAAGTTGGAGCTTGGCTGTTCTAGAAACCCTCTTCTGGGGACCTCTCCTCTGTAAAATGTGCTCTCCAAGACTTGGGGGGCCCAAAGCTGCCTACTGTGGCTCTCCTGCTGGGCAGGGCCTGGGGGTGGAGGGACCCATGTTGCACTCACACCAAGGACCAGCTTTCCCCATAGATCACAAGGGAGCTGCGCCCAACCTGTGTGAAGGACGGGGCTCCTCGTGCCTCTGCCATGTGCCCCTGTACCCCTAGTTGGGCCAGTACCAGCCTCCTCACCCCCCTGCCATGTTGGATCATCCTTGCTGTTCTCTCAGATACGGGCATCCACTCCCGGCCCCCAGGGCAGTAGGCACACCTCTTCCTGTGTGGGTCACAGCCCTGCCGGCGATCTGCGGGGCGGGGAGGCAGGGAATCAGGAGCTGACTCGTGAGCTTTGGCCCCGGTCCCACCGCGGAGATGTACAGTGGGCCTGGGGAAGCTTGCTGAGCCTGGCGGCAGGACATGGCCACTCCCGCTGCCCAGAGGAGAGAAGTGGCAGGGAGTACTCAGAGCAGCTCTGTGCCGCGTCCCTACCCCTGCCCTCGGCTGTCAGACCCACGGCTGGTGTCCCCCATCCATGTCCACGATGACGCCACACGGCCCCGGCCTCAGAACTGATGGTGGGGCTCCAGGAGTGTCCCCAGGAGCTTCCACATGGAATCTTGAAAATTGAAGGGCAGCTCAATGACAAGGAACAAAGGTGGTGACACTGGAGCATCCTGGCACATGGAGTTGGAGGCTGAGTATGGCTCAGGGTCTGGGGCAGCAGAGACAGCAGGGTTGCCCTAGAGGAGCCCCAGGCCTGACTCCTGGTGGTGGTGACGGTCACCCAGCACACACAAGCACTGGGTGGGCGCTGGGTACACACTCTCAGTCACACTGACAGCGTGGGGTGACAAGGTGAAGGGAGATGCTGAGCTCAAGCATGTGACTGACGGGAGAGTGGCCCGAGTGGCCGCACAGACCAGGGGAGTGTGTGGAGGGATGCAGAGCTGGAGAGACAGACCTGGCCAGAGGACAACTCTAGAGACACCCCCTCGTCCCCCCTGCTGTCTATGGGCAAAGAGTAGACAGCAGGGCTGGGCGGCAGCACTCAGAGGCCAGGTGGTGAATTCACGTGGCAAAGGGGCATGTGGACATGGTGCAGCCATCTCTGCTGCTTGTGGCCATGGTGGGGAGAGGCCAGGCCAGGGAGGAGACACACTACTGGTAGGAAGGCTGAGGAAGGGGAGGGCGGGCCAGGAAGGAGGAATTGTGACCTTTCTCCCCATACCTGTGGCCTCCCCATGTGGGCCTGTGTGCACCTGTGAGCCACCACACCCACACCTGTGACCTCTACACACATGGACCTGTGTGCACCTGTGAGCCACCACACCCACACCTGTGACCTCCCCACAGGGACCCATACACACCTGTGAGCCACCACACCCACATCTGTGACCTCCCCACACATGGACCTGTGTGCACCTGTGAGCCACCCCACCCACACCTGTGACCACGCAAATGGGTCCCTGCACACCTGTGAACCTCTCCACCCACACCTGTGACTGCTCAGCTCAGTGATCCAGACCCACACGGCGCTGCCTTTCCCACTTCTGTGCACCTGTAGCCCCCCCCCCCCCCGACAGGTGAGGCCCTTCTTGCTGTTACCATCCCTAAACATCTGCCACGGCCCCATACAAGCCCGTGTCCATCTCAGGTCATTTCCCTAGGAAGACAGTTCCAGGGGAAGTGCAGCTCAGGGACAGCCAGAGGTTCTGTGGGTGAGGGACAGGAATAGGCCCAGGTTGGGACCAGCAGTTAGCATAATGGCTATGTCGCTGGACCCCCATGTAGTTGACCACGGTTCGAGTCCCAGACCCGGTGGCTTAAACTCACGCCGGGCATGTGTGCGTGCGTGCCCAAGATCCCGAGAGGAGAATGGAGAAGGGATTGCGGCATGGCCATCTCCCCTAGGGGGTGATTTCTCGCTTTCTTTTTTTTTTTTTTTTTTTTTTTGGAGAGGTTTTTGCTATAGGGCGCGTGCGCTCGCCAGACAGACAGAGAGAGACAGAGAGATAGAAAGCAGGAAATCACCCCCCAGGGGGGATGGCCACGCCGCAATCCCTTCTCCTCCATTCTCCTCTCGGGATCTTGGGCACGCACGCACACGCGCCCGGCGTGAGTTTAAGCCGCCGGGTCCGGGACTCGAACCGCGGTCGACTACGTGGGAGTCCAGCGACATAGCCATTACGCTAACTGCTGGTCCCGTGGGTGATTTCTCGCTTTCTATCTCTCTGTCTCTGTCTGTCTTTCTGGCGACTGCACGTGCCCTATAGCAAAAACCTCTCAAAAAAAAAAAAAAAAGGAATAGGCCCAGGTAATGAGGAACAAGGTGCTCAGAGGCCTGGGCTCTGCAGAGCCAGAGGGTGGGCAGGCTAGACCACCAGAATGGGCAGACACACGCTCTGCTGGAATCGACCCAACAGGACCAGCTGGCAGGAGCGGGCTGGGGCCAGGGCCCTGGGGTGGGAGAAGGCCTCAGGCATCCGGCTCCTTTCTGCTCTTCCATCAGAGCATCTCCCTTGGGCAGAGGCCAGCTGGAGAATGCTGGCCTGCTGGTTACCTGGGTGGTGCCAACTACAGCACCAAGTTTCCAGGGGCGCAGGGAGCCCGTGGGAGGGGGTTAGGAACCGCCTCAATGTCCTCCTGCCCCTTCGGCCCTTGAGAATTGTGCCAGGTTCCCTGGGCCCAAGCGGTCATCACTCTAGGACCCTGCTTCCTGAACACAATCAGCACCACTGCCTCTGTGGCTCAGTCCTGGGCACGGGGCTTGGCTGCCGTGCCTGGTCTCCAGCACCCTGGGCCTCCCTTCCTTAGCCCTGCCAGCTTCTCCATCCTAGCCAGCCTGGAGGACCAAGCCCAGGTGGTAGCCAGCTGTCATTGCTCCTGGGGCCACCGTACCATAGGGTTCAGTGGCTCAGGGCCCGTCTGGGCTGCAGACCCAGGCAGCAGCTTCACCCACCATGGCAGGCAAGCCTGGGCCTGAGCTCCCAGCAAGTCTCAGCAACCAGCTTCTTAGTCAGCCGGCAAGTGCAGCTGCGGAGGAGCAAACAGCGTGTGTCAGACCTGAGTCGTGCGGACATGGGGCTCGTCGTCCCGAGACAGCAGGGTCTCACACACACCCAGTCCCAGGCACCGGGTCCCACATTCACACGTACATGCCCCTGGAACTTGTGCAGAGGCCCAGATGGTTACTAACTGGGGCTTCACAAAGACACAATCACAGGCCCAGCACGTGCACAAAGGGTGATGACACAGCCCCGGCGTCACAAACACAGGGCCTTTGAGAAACAGACCCCAAAGCAGTGCTGACCTACCCCACTAGGCACGATGGGCACAGGGCCACAATACCAGTTAAGACTTTTTTAAAAACTGGAAGACAAAAGTATTAATTTTTTAATAACATGTAGGACAGCTGGTAGTGTGGTGATTAAGGTGGTTAGATCCCACATGACTGACCACATGGTTCGAATCCCAGACCTGGTGACTTGAAAAACTCACAGGGGGACCAGCAGGTGGCGTGGTGGTTAAGGCGCTGGATACTCCCACATGGTCGACCATGGTTCGAGTCCCTGACCCAGTGGCTTGCTTTCTCACTTTCCCTCTCTCTCTTTCTCTCTCTCCCTCCGGTCAAATTAAAATAAAATGAATAAATAAAATTAAATAATTCTTTAAAAGAAAAAGAAAAACTCATAGGTGGGACAGGCAGATGGTGTAATGGTTACATCTCTGGACTTCTACATGGCTGACCACGGTTCGAGCCCCAGACCCAGCGCCTTACATGTGCATGCATGTCCAAGTACTTGGGAGGAGAAGGGATTATGGTGTGGCCATCCACCCTGGGGGTGATTTCTCACTTTCTGTCTTTCTGTCTCTCCGGCAAGCACACATGCCATATAGCAAAATCTCTCAAAATAATACAAGAAAAAGAAAAACATGCAGGTTGTGTGTGTGAGCCCCAAATCCGTAAAGGAGGGAGCTATGAGGAGGGGATTGTGGTATGACTGTGCCCCACAGGGTACTTTCTCTATTTCCCTCTTTCTCTTAATCTTTCTCTGGAAAATGCACACGCCCTCTGGCAAAATGTAAAATATGTAACAAACCCAGTCCAGACCATATTTGTCTTTATATCAACATAGTTGTATATATTTTTTTAAAATGTTTTAAGGAGGAAGAGGTCCACAAAGGCCACAACATCTAAGGCCCACCCATGTCATAATGTAGTCCCCGGGGAAAGCCCAGGCTGAGTTTGCAGCCCTGAGACACCCAGAGGCCAGCGCTGCAAACAAGTCTGCCCAACTGGGTCCGCCCCGCCCACCCTTCCAGCCCGGGGAAAGCCACAAAGCCCTGCCCTAGTGCTTACGAAGTGGGAGGGGCGCTGCTGACCCAGCCCCACCCCACTAAGGACACTCCTGGGGGTGCGGAGGTTGCTCTGCGTTCTGGCCTGGCCTCCCAATCCAGGGCCCACCCCTTTGCCCGCCCCTGGACTGGGTGGGGTGACCCCTACAAAAGCTGTTTCCAGCCTCTTCCTCTAGGAGTCCATGGTGCCTCTGAGGCCTCAGTGGAGGAGCAGAATCTGGCCAGGTCCTGTCTAGGCCCCCGCCCTGGGTCAGGAAGTCTGGAGGCTGAGGCCCTTCAGCCCTGAGGTCAGCAGGGATGTGCGGGCAGACTGGCGGGGGTACAGGAGGGCTGGCTGACCTGTTCTTGTCGCTGATATTCCTTGCTCCAGTGGCTGGCCAAGATTTCTAGTGGCAGAGACAGGAACCCCTCCCCCGACTCAGTCTGGTCAGCCTGGGGAGGAGGCCTGGCTCTTAGCTACCCTTCCCAGAAGAGTGGTCACGGCTTCAGTGGCCCCTGAGGAAGAAGGGGGGGGACGGGCAAGTTTGGGCCAGGGCCCAGCTCACGTGATGCAGATGGCAGAGGCCTGGCAGCTGGGATGTGCTCTGCAGTGCCCGTGCTCCCCTCCACGCCTCTCCTCTGCCCTCTGCCCTCCTGAGCCCTGCAGGTCAATGTTTAATGAAACAGGAAGTGGGGTGGACTTGGGAGCAAGGGGCTCAGCCGCCCACCTTGAGCAGGGCTCAGACGGTCCGAAGCCTAGGCCGTTATACCAGCTCTGCCTCCCCTGGCCAGGTTCCCCGAGACCTGCTCTGAGCCATGGCAGCCCCCCTGCTTTGGATCTGCGCCCTCGCCATGACCCTGCTCCGCACGGCTCGAGGCTTCCCAGTTCCCGTGGTACCCAGCCAACCCTTCATCACCATCTGGAACGCAAACACCCAGTGGTGCCTGGACAGCCACGGTGTGGACGTGGACGTCAGTGTCTTCGATGTGGTCGTCAACCCGGGGCAGACCTTCCATGGCCCTGACATGACCATTTTCTACAGCTCCGAGTTGGGCACGTACCCCTACTACACGGCTGCTGGGGAGCCCGTGTTTGGTGGCCTGCCTCAGAACGCCAGCTTGGAAACCCACCTGGCTCGCACATTCCAGGACATCCTGGCCACCATACATGAACCCGACTTCGCAGGGCTGGCAGTCATTGACTGGGAGGCGTGGCGCCCACGCTGGGCCTTCAACTGGGATTCCAAGGACATTTACCGGCAGCGTTCCCGCGAATTGGTGCAGGCGCGGCACCCCCACTGGCAGGCTCCTCAGGTGGAGGCAGCAGCCGAGGTCCAGTTCCAGAGCGCCGCACGGGCCTGGATGGCGGGCACCCTCCAGCTGGGGCAGGCACTGCGTCCTCGTGGCCTCTGGGGCTTCTACGGCTTCCCCGACTGCTACAATCATGACTTTCTAAGCTCCAACTACACAGGCCAGTGCCCACCGGACGTCCATGCCCAGAACGACCAGCTAGGATGGCTGTGGAACAGGAGCCGTGCCCTCTACCCCAGCATTTACATCCCTGCCGCGCTGGAGGGCACAGAGAAGGCACAGCTCTACGTGCAGCACCGTGTGGGGGAGGCCTTCCGTGTGGCTGCCGCTGCCGGGGACCCCGATCTGCCGGTGTTCCCCTATGCCCAGATCTTCTACGACATGACAGACCGCTTTCTGCCCCTGGTGAGTCGTCCTCTGTTATCCTGTCCCCCTGGTCAGCCTGTTTTGTCAGATACTAAGTCCAGCGACTGCAGCCACACGGCCTTGGGGCACTTGAGTGCTGGAGGACTTCCACCCATCATTTCATCTGGGGGTTCACTGAGCACCTGTTTTCTGCCGAGGACTGTGCTAGCCACCAGCAATTCTGCCTGTATCAGAGAGATGTAGACCCTAGCTGCACGGCACTCATAGGCCCAGCGGGGTCCGGAATTCGTCCCATCCGGGGGTAGTACAGCGATCGGCCCCGGGAGGGAGGAAAGCCACACAGACCCGTGCTGTCTCCTTTCCCAGGAGCACCTGGAGCACAGCCTGGGGGAGAGCGCGGCCCAGGGCGCAGCAGGAGTGGTGCTCTGGGTGAGCTGGAAGAACACAAGAACCAAGGTGAGCTCAGGCCAGGGGGCAGGCGGGAGGAGCCATCAGGCTGGCTGGCCCACCCTTTCCTCCCCCAAAGTCTTGGTCAGATGAGGGTCTCAATGCCCCAAGGGGGCCTATGCATGGCCATGGTGTCCTTGACACTCCCCCTCCCCCTCAGGAGTCATGCCAGGCCATCAAGGAGTATGTGGACACCATGCTGGGACCCTTCGTCCTGAATGTGACCAGCGGGGCTCTTCTCTGCAGTCAAGCCTTGTGCTCTGGCCATGGCCGCTGTGCCCGCCGCCCCAGCCACCCCAAGGCCCTCCTCACCCTCAACCCTGCCAGTTTCTCCATCGGGCTCACACCTGGGGGTGGGCACCTGACCTTGCAGGGCGCCCTCTCACTTGAGGATCGGGCCCGGATGGCTATGGAGTTCAAATGCCAGTGCTACCGTGGCTGGCAGGGAGCGTGGTGTGAGCAGCAGGGCCTGTGATGCCTGGCCACACACTGGGCTGCACATGGGAGCACCTCATGTACCCCGGGCCTGGCCAGGGCTTCCGCACATCCAGTCACAGTCACGCAAGTCATGGTTACAGGAGTACACTCAGCCACCGTCCGGGGCTTGCACCTGCACACATGCGTGCTTACAGACCGGGAAAGTCATGTAAGATGTAGGAACCACGGCAGGCACTGTCCACTCCATGTCCACATGCGTCCCCTTGGGAGCGTCGTAGACAATGCCTTCAGAATCAAACTGCAATGACCACAAAAGCTGACATTCACTGAGCGCCTACTCTGTGCCCTGCCCTGTAATAACCTTTTCCCTTTTAAGGTTTTTTTCAACAGTGCGTATGTGCTCTCCAGAAAGGGACAGAAAGAACAGAGAGAAGGAAAGTGAAAAATCACCCCCCAGGGGCGAATTGGCCACACCACAGTCCCCTCTCCTCCATTCTTCTTTTGGGATTTTGACCACAAATGCACATGATCTTTGCGTGGTTTTCATGCCTCCAGGTCCAAAACTCCAACCACGCTCAGGTGGGAATCCAGCTCTTTAACTACCGCCACCTGCTGGTCCATGTGCCAACCATTCTAAGCAGGCTAATTCATTCAGTCCTCGCAAGGAGGCTATGAAGAAGCTGAGGCACCCAGAAGCAGGGTAAGCGTTTAGCCCAAAGTTGCACAGCAAGAAAGTCTAGCTCCAGAGGTGGAGCCCTTATGCTTCTACTGGGTGTTGATGGCAATCAGCCCTCCACGACCCCTGAATCTGCAGAGAGGCGCCAGCCTCGCACACTCGACGAATAAAACAGTCGTGATTTACTTAATTTATTGAGCGCCTAAAATGTGCAGACTCCGGGTTCCCGGGAGAGCACAGAAAAGGTTCGTCTCTGTCACCCCTCTCTGATTTTGCCCGAAAGCGCTGCTTCCTAGGGTGGGCCCAAATTTCAGGAGGCTATCCCACCTGATCTGACCCTTCGCCTGCTGGACTGGGCAAGAGACCCGCGGGTGTAGAGACAAAAAGGAGTAGGGACGGGACCTGCTCCAGCCTGGGGCGGGGCGAGATAGAGGCGGAGCCAGCTGGAGGCGAGGCCTGCGTGACGAAGCTGTGACCGCTGGTTCAAGGCGGAGCCTCAGTTGCGCCAGATGGAGGCGTGTCCTAAGCGATGACGTAAGGACTCGGAGGCGGGACCCTAGGGGCCGGCAGGGAGGAGGCGGAGCCAATGAGCGGTGGGGCTCCGCTCCGGCAAAGGAGGAGCAGAGGCGGAGCCAGGGAAGAGACTGAATCTGCGCCGGGTTAGTGTTGTGACATCGCAGAACCAAGGGCGGGGTCTAAGCGGTGACGCGCGGGGGCCGGGGCGAGGCTTGACTGCCTCGGAGACCTCGGATCTGACGGTGCGCCTCGAGCCGCGGCGGATGCAGTGCGTCCGCCACACCGCTAGGGACCATCGTGTGCTGACCGCGGAGTCCGAGCCAGACACAGAGCGAGATACTGAGCCGAGTGGAACGAGGACGCAGAACATCCCAGTGCCCGGCATCAGCATGTCAGTACCGCGCCCTCCCCACGCGCTGCCTCTCCGTGCGGTCCCCAGATGGCCAGTTCGCCTCTCGCGCCCTCCCTGCCTTGGTCGTTACCTCCCTGAGCTTGCCGAGCCACACCCACCCACTCAAGCTCTTGAAGCCCCCATCCCCAAAAGCGCCATGGTCTGTGATTTACTAGGAGGAAGGGGGAGACCAAGGCCCAGGAGACACAGAGTCGCCCCTCTCTGAGGACCCCCAGCTGCGTTCCGCCCACAGTGGGCAGGGTTGGCACTGAAGGGGTTAAGCTGGCCAGGAAGCCTGGGGCTCCAGGTCTAGGGGCGGGTCCTGGGGCTTCTTCCCTGGATGAGGGTGCCCGCTGCTGCAGAGGTGGCTGTTGCAGGTGAGGGCCTTACAGCCTTGTGAGTGGGACATGGGGAGGGGGCTGCCTGTCTCTGACCAGTAGTGAATTAGCCTCAAGCCCAGGGGAGGTGTGGACGGGGAGCCAGGAGGCCCCCTCTGGAGCTGGTGAGTGGAGGGGTGGGCCCCAGCTGCCAGCCCACTGTAGGAATCCCCCCAACATAGACCCTCCTGCCTGCAGGACGGTAAGGTGGTCAAACAGCGGGGTTTGGGCATGGTAGGCCTGGGCCCCCAACCAGTGGCCGTTGGATATAGGAAGGAAGCTGTGGTCTTTATCTAGGGTGGCTACAAAACTCAGGCCAGGGGGGAACCAGTGAGCCAGGCCCTGTGCTGGTGCTGCTGGGGCCCCTCTGAGGGCACCACTGGGTCCTTGCCCAAAATCCTGAGGGGGCTGATGGGATGCACTACGGGCTCTGTGTCCCAGGCAGGGGTCCAGTCAACAGGACGAAAGTCAAGGGGTGGGTGAGCAGGGCCCCAGGATCAGCTAGGTAGTGGGCATGGCCTGGGGGATTGAGAAAACTGGGAGCTGGCGGAGAGCTGGAATGTGGGGAAAAGGTAGGGGCAGGGGAAGCCCTGGGGCTGTGTTTCCTTCAAAGGGAGCCTTGGTTTAAGCAGGTGTATGTTGTCTGCTTGGCACCTTCTTTCTGCTGCCAGCCAGCGTGGCGGTGGACTGCTGGAGACAGGACGGTCAGTGAGTAGGCTGAGCCAGCTGTCCCTCTGCAGAGAGGTTCTGGGGAGGACAAACTTGTAGGCAGAGCAGGCTGGGCCCCGGACTTCTGGGTTCTGCCCCAGCCTTCAGCAGCCCCCCATCACCTTCCACTTCCTTCCAATGTGGGCAAGACACCTGGGTCCATCTGTCCTGGCCTCCACTTCAGCCATTTCCCATAGGGTTATGGGGTGGGTCTCTTCTGGGTCACCTGTGCAATCAGGTGAATGTGAGACAAGGTGCAACCCATTACTCCCCAGTTCCAAGGTGTGTGCCCCCCCCCTGCACTCTGTCAGCCCCTCCCTGCCCCAGCCATGTCTGTCCTGCTCAGCCCAGCATGGCTGTTATCTTCGGGAGGAAAGCCTTGTGGTCTGAGATGCCACTGTCTAGACACTGTGGCCTTAACCTCCACCGTGACTCGGCTGAGCCTGGATCCTACATGTAGGTGAGAGCTGACTCTGAGCCCTGGCCCAGCCAAACTGACCCTGCTCTAGAGTACCAGGTGGATCTGATCCTGAGTACCAGCCCAGCCGAGCTGACTCAGGATCCTGCATGCCAGCCAGAGGTGACCCAGAGATCCAATCTGACCAAGCTAATCCTGGATCCCGCATGCCAGCCAGAGCTGACCCTGAGCCTCGGGCTCGCCAAGCTGACCCTGGATTCCACATGCCATCCAGAGACGACCCTCAGACCTGGCCCGTCTGAACTCGCCCGGAATCATGAACGCCGGGCAGCGGAGACCCCAGCTCCCAGCCTTGCTGAGTTGACCCTGGAGCCTGTGCACTACCGACCCGAGCTCTTGGACGCTTGTGCTGACCTCATCAACGAGCAGTGGCCCCGCAGCCGCGCCTCCCGCCTGCACTCCCTGGGCCAGTCCTCTGATGCCTTCCCCCTCTGCCTGATGCTGCTGAGCACCCCCCACACACCCCAGGCAGCCCCCATCGTGGTGGGCCATGCCCGCCTGTCCCGAGTGCTAGACCAGCCTCAGAGCCTCTTAGTGGAGACAGTGGTGGTGGCCCGGGCCCTGAGGGGTCGTGGCTTTGGCCGCCGCCTCATGGAGGGCCTGGAGGTCTTTGCCCGGGCCCGGGGCTTCCGCCGGCTGCACCTCACCACCCATGACCAGCTGCACTTCTACAGCCACCTGGGCTACCAGCTGGGTGAGCCCGTGCAGGGCCAGGTCTTCACCAGCCGAAAGCTGCCCGCCAGCCTGCTTGGTGCCTTCCCCAGGGCCTCCTCTTTCCAGCCACCCTGCAAACCCCCAAGCCTGACTGCCCAAGCCACCCCAGTGGGCTCCAAGGGGCCCCCGTTGCCACCACCACCTCCCTTGCTTCAGCCCCTGACCACCTCACCCCCACTCCCAGCAGGGGCCTCTCCCCAAAGCCTGCTAGAAACACAGTATCGAGACCTGAGGGGACGCCCCATATTCTGGATGGAGAAAGACATCTGAGGGCCACCCAGGGCAAGGCACTGTCTTTCTGGACCAGTGGACTGCCCAGGACAGTACTGGCTTCAGCCCACTGGCCAGACCTCGGCCCCTAGCCCCCAGAGGGCAGCTTTAGCTGGGCGTGTTTCCTGTGGAGCCCAGGGGTGGCTCTGTAGCCCTGCTCAGAGTCATCCGTGTGGCTGAATAAAGGCTTCTGTTGGGTGTGGCTGTGACAGTTTATTTCTTGACTCCCACCCGCATCTCTTAGGTCCCACTTCCCTGTAAAAGTCTGCAGATCCAACCTGGCCCAGGAGCCATTGATGATGGGACACCTGTCCTTTGCCCTTCCCATCCTGCCAGACCCAGGGGACTGGGTGGCTGTCACTTTCCCATTCATCCTGTACCATTCACTGGGCAGCTGCTGTCTCAGGCCCTAGACTCCACACAGGGAACGGACACTGATAGACAGGGTCTCGACCCAAGGGAACAGAGAGACAGGGAGGGAGAGGCATCCAGTGGCAAGATGCATGCTGGGATAGGAGTGGACGCAGAGGCTTCGGAAGCCCAAACACCCTCATTCCACCTGGGAGTCCAGGCAACCCCTTTTGCCCCAGCAGAGACCTGAGTGCTAAGGAGGAATTAAACAGGCAGACAGGAGGTCGAGCGTTCTTGGGGCAGGAAAGAGCTGGGCAGAGGAAAAAAGGGGACTTGTGGGTGGGAGATGTGTCAGAGGACCCAGTGGTGCCTTGACAGAGACGGAGAACGTGGCAGAGGAGCTGCCCAGGCCAGCTTGGTGGGTGGCTCCGTGAAAGGCCTTGAGGAAGCCTTGGGAAGCGTGCTCTCTCCAGCCGCTGTCCTGGTGCCATCCTGGTGCCAAGGGGCTGAAGGTGCCTTCCCGACTCTGCAGAGGGCATGGCCATGGCTACCAACTAAGCTCACACCCCGTTTCTCCTGCAGGTTTCCATCCCTGGGGCAAGGCCATGCAGCTAGGCCCGGCCCTGGTGCTGGCGGTGGCCGTGTGCCTGGGGTATGGCCGGCCCCTGCTGCAGGCCCCTGAGCGCCCTTTCTCTGTGCTGTGGAACGTCCCCTCAGCACGTTGCGAGGCCCGCTTTGGTGTGTGCCTGCCACTCAGTGCCCTGGGCATCCGAGCCAACCATGGCCAGCGCTTCCATGGCCAGAACATCACCATCTTCTACAAGAACCAGCTCGGCCTCTATCCCTACCTCGAACCCATGGGCACAGAGCACCATGGGGGTATCCCCCAAGCTGTGCACCTTGACCGCCACCTGGCACGGGCTGCCAACCAGATCCGCCGCAGCCTGGCACCCAACTTCGCTGGCCTGGCCGTGCTGGACTGGGAGGAGTGGTTTCCGCTCTGGGCCGGGAACTGGGGCCGCCGCCGAGCCTACCAGGCAGCCTCCTGGGCTTGGGCACAGTGGGCGTTCCCCAACCTGGCCCCTCAGGAGCAGCTGCATGAGGCCCAGAGTGGCTTTGAGCAGGCAGGCCGTGCCCTGATGGAGGACACGCTTCGGCTAGGTCAGGCCCTGCGGCCCCATGGGCTCTGGGGCTTCTACCGTTACCCGGCCTGTGGCAATGGCTGGCATGGTAAGGCTTCCAACTACACGGGCCGCTGCCACGCAGCCACCCTGGCCCGCAACACCCAGCTGCATTGGCTGTGGGCCGCCTCCAGCGCCCTCTTCCCCAGCATCTACCTCCCGCCCAGGCTGCCGCGTGTCCACCACCAGGCCTTTGTCCAGCACCGCCTGGAGGAGGCCTTCCGTGTTGCCCTGGCTGGGCACTCACACCCCCTGCCCGTCCTGGCCTATGTCCGCCTCACACACCAGCGCTCTGGGAAGTTCCTGTCCCAGGTAAGTGGACTCTGGGGCCCATGAGTCTGAGTTAGGAGACACGGCCCTTGCCTTGGAAGGTCTGAGGAGAAGACCTTGCCCAGGAGGATTCGAGGGCAGGTCCTGGTGTTGGGTTACCTTGGAGCATCTGAAGAGGGAGGCACAGCTTGCCACAAGGGGCAAGTTAAGGCCTAGCCTTTGGAGCCCTGGTCTGAGGGGACACATTCTTTTTTTAAAAAAAAAATGTTTTATTTTACTTTATTTATTTAAATTTGATGGGGTGAGGGGAGTAAGAGCATAAGCTGCTAGGTTTGGGACTCAAACCATGGTCAGCCACATGGGAGTCCAGCACCCTTAACCACCATGCCACCTGCCGGCCCCATGAGGGGACACATTCTGAGTGGAGGGCCTGAGGAGCCCCCAGAGTGGCTTCTGTGTAATGGGGTCTTACTCTAGAGGTAGAGTCACATGGCAGTGACCCCGAAGGTCGAGGTGGGCCCGGAAGCATCTGGCCAGCCCAACCCCAGCTTCGCAGTTCTCTGTCTTCAGGAGGAGCTTGTGCAGACCATTGGCGTGAGCGCGGCACTGGGCGCGGCCGGCGTGGTGCTCTGGGGGGACCTGAGCTTCTCCAGCTCTGAGGTGATCACCGGCCCTCCAGCCTGCCTCACGGGCCATGCCAGGGGACAGGGTGGGCAGAGGCCATCAGAGCACTGACACATCCTCTCCTTTCTCTTCAGAGGAAGTGCTGGCGTCTCCATGACTACCTGGTGGGCACCCTGGGCCCCTATGTGCTCAACGTGACCAGGGCTGCCATGGCCTGCAGTCACCAGCGGTGCCATGGCCATGGACGCTGTGCCCAGCGAGATCCAGGACAGGTGGAAGCCTTTCTGCACCTGCAGCCAGATGGCAGCCCTGGAGCTTGGGAGTCCTTCCGCTGCCGCTGTTACCGGGGCTGGACTGGCCCTACCTGCCGGGAGCCCAAGCGTCCACCTAAGGAAGCAGCTTAAAGCCAGGTGTCCCCGCGCCTGCCTCTTGTCCCTGCTGCCACTTTCCTAGTCCTGGGGGGACTTTGTCCTGCCCTTACCCTATTCAGCTTATGCTCCTCACTCCCAAGCACACACCTCACTTCTCTTGAGACCCCTGACGGGTGACAAGGGCCAGAAAAGAGCACAGATAGGACCAGCCAGTGGTGTGAGGCTAAGGTGGCTGAATCCCACATGGCCACCTGCTCAGTTCCAGACCTTATTCCCGACAGTTTGTAGAACACGCCAGGCATGTGTGTATGCATGCCCCAAAATCCTGAGAGAAGAATGGAGGAGGAGGGATTGCAGGTAGCCATCCCCCTGCCTCCCGGGTGGTGGTGGTGCTTTCTTCTTTTCCTGCTCTGTCTCCAGTGAGTACACGCCCCCTATAGCAAATTTGAAAAATTAAAACAGCAGGTATAAAACCAGAAGCCCTCTGAGATCATGACTCTCCATGACAAGGAAGAAACCCCAGGGAGTCAGGGATCCCGCTGGTTAGGATTGCCAGCCCAGGGCGTTGGACCTACACCTGCTGGGTGTATGCAGAGTTCACAGGGATCTGTCTGGGGGCCCATGGGACCCAGGAGATCCTGCCAAGTCCTGTAAGTGCTGGGATGATGTCTGTACTTTGCTTTCATCATAAAGTCACGTTTTCTTTTTTTTTGGGGGGGAGAGGTTTTTCGCTCTAGGGCGAGCGCGCGCTCGCCAGACAGACAGAGAGAGACATAGAGACAGAAAGCGAGAAATCACCCCCCAGGGGGGATGGTCACGCCGCAATCCCTTCTCCTACATTCTCCTCTCGGGATCTTGGGCACACACGCACACGCGCCTGGCCTGAGTTTAAGTCACCGGGTCTGGGACGCGAACCGCGGTCGACTACGTGGGAATCCAGCGACATAGCCATTATGCTAACTGCTGGTTCCCCAATAAAGTCACTTTTTCTTTCGCCGTCGGAGGTTTAGCTGCCCTCCTACAAGCCCCAATTTTCCCCTCTGGTTCCGGATCCAGAGCACTCAACAGGGCTCCTCGCAGTGGCCTGATGGCTCCGGTGCGTTTGCTCTGGGAGGCTGGTGCTTCCGCGGCGCTCCACTTCAGAGTTAACGACTGTGCACCTGAGCACGTCGCGGGGGATGGGGGGTGCTAGGGGCATTGTGGGTGCATAGTTCAGCTAGAGCATCGTCAGCCTAGGGGTGCCCCAGGAGTGGACTACAATCCCGTGGTGCTCTTCGCTCAGCCGGCCGGCAGGAGTCTGCGCGCGCGGCCCCCTGGGAATTGTAGTTCTGGCCGTGTGGATGCGGGCCTGAACTGGATCGCCGAGAACTTGCCTTCCCGGCGACCTGTTTGGCAGGGCGGGGCGCCTCGCGAAGATGGTGGCGCGCGCGGCGTGTGGCTCCTGTCGTCTGCCCAAGTCCCAGTGCAGCGCAGTGGCCCGCGTGTTGCTGGTTTGGAGCTCTCGCCCGCCGGGCCCCTGACCCCGCGCCCCCCGCGCCCTGTCCCCGGTATGCCCCGCGCTCGTAAGGGCAACACCCCCCGCAAGGGCGGCCAGCGACGTGGAGGAGGTGAGTGGGGGGCGCCGGACAGCTGGCGCACTGAGAACCTGTGTGGGTCCCTGCCCGTGCCCCGGAGGGCTCTGAGTGGGGACTCGCCTCCTCGACCAGCCTGGCGCAGTCTCCTGGAACGGCCTGGGCCGGCGCGTGCCCAGCAGGCATCAGCCACGTGTGCTCTCTGCCTGAGCGCGCTCCCCACGGCCTGTCGGGAGCCCGCGCTCCCGGTGACCCGGTCAGCACCTCCGGACTTCGGGTTCCCCATTGCCCCTCCACCTCCGTTTCCTGCTGGGTTGGACAAACCTCAGTGGACGGAGCGGGAAGCATGCTCCCGCTAAACCCTGACCCCTGCATAGCCTGGGCAAGAAGTTGGCGGGAGACTGGCGTGGTCCGGAAGCCGAGGGCAGAGGGTGATTGGGAAGCTGCGAGAGTGGGGCCATGGGATCCTGGCCCCGTTCGGTGGGTGAGGATGGGGCCTGAGCAGTCTTGGGACTTCTTATCAGCCTGGCCCAGGAGCGCGCCCGCTGCAGTCAACACATATGTTTACTTGCTCGGATGGGGTGCCTGCCAGGCACTGCTTTGACGGCCCTGGGGGCATGGTTGGAGGGACATTTAATAGGGTAGGGACAACTCCAGAGGGATCAGTGCTGGGAATAGTTTGCTGAGTGGTGTCAGCCCCACACTTAGGCACCAGGGACGCCCGAGGGGAGGGGCTTCTGGGTGAGTCCTGAGAAGGTGACAAGGGAGCACCAGGCACAGAGCAAGCTGATCCAAGGCCTGGCAGCCTGGCAGCCCCAGGGACCACAGCATAGTGGGGTACTGAGGGAGAGCTGGGCTGCTTTGCCGGGGAGTGGAGGTGAGCAGAGGCGGGTGTGTGGGGCTGGACTTTGTCCTGCAGTCAGGGGAGGGGTGTGAGTAGCTCCTGAGGAGCAGGGCCAGCTGAGCTATCAGAACCTGCCCCGGGCTTACAGCCCTCGGCCCTGGACAGAACCCTCACACGACTGTGTCAGCTCTAGTGACCCCGATTCTCCTGTGTTCACCTGTTTTTAGGGGCTCACACGGTCAGAGGCCACTTTGCTTTCTGTTCTTCCCAGGTTCAGGAGGACCCTGTGTGTCCCTCCGCCTGGGGCTGAAGGCCCTGCATAGACCATAGGCATTTCAGAAGACAGTGCTCAATGCCTCACACCCCCTAGGAGCCGGGCTTCTGCCCCCCAGGGCTGACGGGTGGCCTGCTGAGTTTGATGGCCACGGAAGAGCCATAAGGCCACTTGTCCTCACCTGTTCCACCTGAAAGAGGTGCTTTTGCACCCCTAGTTTGCAGGTGGAGAAACTGAGGGTTGAAGGGTGGGCAACTGACCGGTTATGCCTCTAGCAGTTGGAGCTGAGATTTGAACCCCCAGCTGTGCCTGACTCTATCATCTAAACCCCGACCCCTGTCCTGCTCCCTTTAGGGCGTAATCTAGGCTGGTAGCTGAACTCCACCGGCACCTGCTCGGATATGGGCCACAGGCCTACGTGGGGCCTGCATAACTCCACCTCTAGCTGGCTCACGGTCTCTCCTCTCTCTCTCTCTCTCTCTCTCTCTCTCTCTGATTTTTGCCATCGGTCACGTGTGCTTGCCAGAGAGAGAGGGAAAGTGAGAAATCACTCCCCGGAGGCATCGCCATGCCACAATTTCTTTTCTTCCACTCTCCTCGTAGGATTTTGGACCTGTACCCACATGTACGTGGTGTGAGTTTCAGGCCAGTGTGTCTGGGTTCCAGCCAGTGTTGGCCACGTGGGAGTCCAGCGCCTTCACCACCACACCACCTGCTGGCCCAATCCCTCCTTTAAAAAAAATTCTTACATGTAACCAGTCTCTTCCTCAAAGCAGGCTCTGGCCTCAGGGAGGCGCTGCTCACCAAGTGCCCAGGTTGTCCTTAGGGCCAGGCCTGATGCTACCCGGAGACAGGCCTCTTTCCTTTCTCCTGTTCCCTGGCGGCCTCCTGCCTCTGTCCTCTGCTGTCTGTCTCCCCCGTCTCAGCGTTGGTTTCCTTCTTTCCTTTTTTGTTTTTAAAGAATTCTTTTATTCTATTTATTATTATTATCTTTATTTATTTATTTATTTTATTAAACAATTATTTATTTAATTTTATTTAGTCACTCATTTATTTTAATTTGACTAGAGAGAGAGAAAGCTACCAGGTCCAGGATTCGAACCATGGTCAGCCATATGGGAGTGTCCAGCACCTTAACCACCATGCCACCTGCTCATCCCCATCATTATTATTTTTTCACATGCATTTACCAGAGAGAGACAGAGAGTGAGCAAGAGAGCAAAGGAAAATGAGAAAGCAAGACACCAATTCACCTGGGACTCAAACTGGGATTGGCTATGTGGGAAGTCCAGTGTCTCAACCACCTGCTGGTCCCCCTTCCTCTTTAAATTTGCTATAGGCCATGTGCATTTGCTGGAGAGAGGAGGGTGAGGGTAGTCTCCAGGGGAGATGGCCATGCCACAGTCCCTTCTCCTCCGTTGTCCTTTTGGGACTTTGGGCACGAATGCATACATGCCTGGCCTATTTCCCAAGCCGCCAGGTCCTGGGCTCGAACTGCACAGTGGGCCATGTGGGATCCAGCCACCTTAACCTCTCTGCCGCCGACTGGCACCTCAGCTTTAGTTTCCTCATCTCTGAGACATAGTGGAGGTCGTGCAGTTGAGTGAGGGATCCCAGCCAGCCCATCAGTGGAAATAAGCTAAGTGTCACCTCCCCGCACCCCCAGGTGCCCGGAGCAGCACCCAAGCCGACTCAGGTTCCAGTGAGGATGAGGCAGCCAGCGAGGCCCGCAGCACCACCAGCGAGTGCCCCAGCCTGCTCAGCACCACAGCGGAGGACGGCCTCGGTGAGAGCGGGTGCCAGGTTGGCAGGGCCTGGCGAGGGGGGGGGGTGGGCATGAAGCGTGCTGACCAGCCGGCCTTGCAGGGGCCAATGGCGTGGATGAGCAGGGCCAGCAGGAGGATCTCGAGGAGAAGCTGAAGGAGTATGTGGACCGCCTCACAGACAAGAGGTACCCCCGGCCACCGCTAACTGCCACACCCGGGGCCACACCTGCGTCCCCACACAGCCCATGTGAGCGTAGCCAGGACAGAGCTCCCACGTGACCCCTTCTCACCCCCCAGTGCCAAAATCCGGCAAGGCGCCCTGGAGAGCCTGCGCCTGGCCCTGGCATCCCGCCTCCTCCCCGACTTCTTGCTGGAGCGCCGCCTCACGCTGGCCGACGCCCTGGAAAAGTGCCTCAGGAAAGGTCGGCCCGGGCGTGCAGGGGGCCTGAGCTGGGCTGGCCTGCCCCTGGCTGCCGGGGCTGACCGCAGAGCATCCCACAGGGAAGGGCGAGGAGCAGGCGCTGGCTGCTGCCGTGCTGGGCCTGCTCTGTGTGCAGCTGGGCCCCGGACCTAAGGGCGAGGAGCTGTTCCACAGCCTGCAGCCCCTGCTGGTGTCTGTGCTTGGCGACAGCATGGCCAGCCCTGTCGCCCGGCTCCACGTGAGTGTGCCATGCCCCAAAACCTCTCCTGCCCCGCCCGTCAGCAGAGGGGTGCTCCCTTCGCTGTCAGGCTCCCCCCCGAGGGGAGTAAGCCCACGGCTGGGAGCTAAGGCCCCCTCCCGACCGTGCCTGGCTCTGTCCCCCCACAGTGTGCTTCTGCGCTTGGCTTGAGCTGTTACGTGGCTGCGGCCGACGTCCAGGTGAGTGAGTGCCTCCGGTCCCAGGTGGTGCAGCGTGCAGGCCCGTGGCTCTGCCCTGAGCCCCTCCCCGCCTCCCTGTGCTCCTAGGACCTCGTCTCTTGCCTCACCTGCTTAGAAGGTGTTTTCAGCTGGCCCTGCAGTGTCGGCTCCACAGTTCCCGTGGTTCCTGCCAGTCTGCACGGCCTGCTCTGTGCTGCCCTGCAGGCCTGGGCATTGCTGCTCACCATCTGCCCCAGCTCCCACGTCCGCCACATCCTCTCCAGGTAGGGCGACTGCCTGCTTGGGGAGGGAGTCTCAAAGAGGGCCCCGGCCCACACGTGTGGCTCAGCCTGCCCCTTCCTTAGGCAGCTCCCCCGGCTGCCCCAGCTCCTGTCCAGCGACAGCGTGAACCTGCGGATCGCGGCTGGTGAAACCATCGCGCTGCTCTTCGAGCTCGCCCGGGACCTCGAGGTGCCTGGGCCAGGCTGGGGCGGGCGGGGTGCCCACTGACACTACTTACATTTCCCAGGCTGGGGGTCAGGGAGGCCACAGAGACTGGACAGCTGTAGGTCGTTACGTCAGGACACATGCTAGGTGCTGCGATGGGGCCCTGAGCAGGGCATCCTGCTCAGACAGAGGCCCAGGAGGGCTTCCGAGGGTCCAGGTGGAGAAGAGAACGGCTCGAGGAAGGTTTGGCCAGCCCTGGTGAGGGCCAGCTGCGCTCAAGCTCCCCGCACCCGCCGGCTCCCCCTGCAGGAGGACTTTGTGTGCGAGGACATGGAGGCCCTCCGCGCCGTCCTGCGCTCGCTGGCCACCGACAGCAACAAGCACCGTGCCAAGGCCGACCGCCGGCGCCAGCGCTCCACTTTCCGCGCCGTGCTGCACTTCGTGGAGGTGTGTGTGCGGACAGAGGAGTCCTAGTGAGGGCGCGTCCCCAGGCAGAGCAGCCACGTGGGCCCCTCTACTCTGCAGGGTGGCGAGTGTGAGGAGGAGACGATCCGCTTCGGGATCGAGGTGCTCTACATGGACAGCTGGGCTCGGCACCGCGTCTACGCCGCCTTCAAGGACGCACTGGGCTCTGGCATGCACCATCACCTCCAGGTGCCGACCGCTGGGGAGGGGGCACTGGCCTGACTGTTCCAACTGGCCTGAGCTCACTGCCCTCTTTGCCCCCAGAACAATGAGCTCCTCCGTGACATCTTTGGCCTGGGTCCCGTGCTGGTGCTGGACGCCACCACCCTGAAGGCCTGCAAAGTCCCCCGCTTTGAGAAGGTTTGCACCCCCGGGCACCTTCGTCTGCCCTCTGTTCCCCTGTTCCCTGGAGGCCTGGAGCTCTGCAGGGCTGGGGAGGGTCCTAGTCCTCCCCCTTCCGTCTCACAGAGTCATCGCTCTCTGTCCCCCCCCCAGCACCTGTACAACGCTGCCGCCTTCAAAGCCCGGACCAAGGCTCGCAGCCGCGTGCGGGACAAGCGGGCGGACATCCTGTGAGGCAGGGCGGCTGCAGAGAAGGCCGTCCACGTCCCTGCCGCGTTTTTAACAGAAGACGTGCAACAACTGGTCTTCACCAGTAATTGTCGCTTTATTTTTTTAATCATGATACCAAAAAAGACATGGGGTGGGTGGCTGGGGACCAGGACACTTGGGACCCTGGCCCTGTGTCCCTGCAGTCTTTCTGCCCTGCGGCCTCTCCCTGCCCTATCTCAGGTCAGGCCGAATGTGTGCCTGGCCCAGCCTGTGGGGAAGCAGTACAGGGACCGCCCCCCTCCTTTCCTTTCTCAGGCCTTGCTCTCCTGGGGCGACCCATTCCCTTGGGGGGTGGCCTTGGACAAATGCCACCAAGGCAACGCTACCTGGAATGGATTATGTGCTGATTTTTAAAGATTATCAGAGATAATTATTATTAAACACAGTGCTCAGCCCGCTGAGGCCTCGGCTCCCGGGTGCTTCTGTCCCCCCTTCCCCCTGGGCCAGCACCCAGGCTCTGGGCCAGCTGGTCACCCCATCTCACCTTTGCCCTCCAAGGCAGTCTTTCCCAGGTGGCCCCTCCTCCTCAGAACCTGCTGTGTTTGGACAGCCAAGGCTAGCCCCCCACTGGGAGACCCGGGGGAGTTTGGGTGGCCGCCTTGGGGGTAGCTATTTCTAGACAGCTGCTATCTGGGGGTGACCAGAGGGTGCTGACAGGCCACAGGAAGAGCCAGGAGGCTGGTGCCCCTTCCTCTGACCTCCGGCCACTCCAAGCAGGGCCTGGCACCAGAGGCTCGGCTAGGCCTGGCACAGGGAGATCAGGAGAGGCGGGCGGCTCTGAGTCACGTCAGGTTCTGAACAGAAGTCTGAGGGAGCAAGACGCGACCAGCAGCAGGAGAGGACAGGCCCGCTCTGGCCACTTTATTTCCCCCCACACACCCCCAGGTCCCAGGTCCGAGGGGCAGCTCAGCTGGGAGCTCGGGCCTCACTGGAATTGAGCCTCCGTAGCTGGCTCAGGCTGGCCAGACGGAGTTTGAGGAGCGTCTCCTCCTGTGACCGCAGCGTGTGCGCCAGGACGCGCAGGGATTCGCTCTGCAGCACTGAGGAGGAGTGGGGAACCGTTAGACCACCCCGCCGCCCCTCCCCCCCCTCCCCCTGCTGCAGTGTGGCAGCCGCTCCTTCCGCCCACACAGAAGGGCCTCCGGGTACCGTTGCCCTCAGTTCCCACCGGTGCCCTGCGCCCTCCTACCGCTCAGGTAGACCGCCAGGATGGCCAGCGCCAGGCACGTGAGCACCAGCAGCGCCAGCAGCAGCAGGAAGCCCCCGCGGCCGCACACGGGGCTGCAGCCGGCCTGGACACACAGAGACGGCGGCAAGACGCCCAGCAGCTCATCCCAGGCACGTGGCTCCTCAGCCAGATAGGGGCGCGGTGAGCCTGCAGGGTGATGAGCCAGGAGGGCAGCAGATGCACCTGCACCCTCCCCTAGCCCCCACCTGCACCCCTACCCCCCTCACCTCCACTGTGCAGGTCGCTGATGGACTCCACTTGGTGCAGCCGCACCTCCTGCACGTGGTTGGGAGCCAGTGACCCCCTGATCCTCTGGCTCAGTGTCCCTGGTGCAGTGTCTGCAAGGGCAATGGGGATGAGTCAGGCCGTCACCCCCGCCCTTCCACATGGCTTCAGGCCACCAGGGAGGATGGGGATAGTGATAGCTCCAAGTTTTCTAAAACCGACTCAGGTGGGACCCTGGAGTTGAGCCAGGCCCCCAGGCCCCCACGGCTGCTCTGTGCAGGGGCAGGAGGTGCCTTCCTAGCTGACTGGTTGTCAGCCTCGCAGGGCTCACCCCACAGCTCACGGAACTGGGTCCTGCAGACCCTTCCAGCCCACCTCAGGCCAGACCCAGTGCCCTGGGCCGCCTCTTCCTGGGCAGAAGTGGCCATGGTGCTGCTTTGCCCTCCTGGGCTTGGTTCCTTAGCATCCTGGGTGTGATTCTGCTGTTCCTGCTTCCATCCCTACAGGACCCCCTTCCTGGTTAGACTGCTACCTCCAAGGCCGGGCCTTCAGGCATCTGAGCTGCCCAGGCCTTCAGGTGGTTTCCAGTCCCCTTAGACATGAATGTTCCCAGAACATCCGTCATTGAATATGAATGTCTTTCCCAATTTCCTGATGGTTACTAAGTGCCGTTCCCAGAAGTAGAATTAATAAATCCAAGCTGAGTTTTTTTTTTTTTTTTTTTTTTTTTAACTGTCATCAGGGGACCAGCAGATTGCATAATGGTTACACTGGACTCCCACATGACCAACCACAGTTCAAATCCTGGACTCAGTGGTTTCAAACTCACACCAGGCACGTGTGCGTGTGTGCCCAAAATCCTAAGAAGAGAATGGAGGAGAAGGGATTGCAGTGTGGCCATCCCATTGGAGGGTGATTTCTTGCTTTCTGTCTCTCTGTCTCTTTCCAGTGAGCACATACACCTTATAGCAAAAATCTCCAATAAATAAATAAAATAAAACCGCCATCAGCTTGTCCTCTAGCAGGGTACAATGTCACCACCATTAGACATCCCTATTGAAAAAAGTACACTTACAGGGCCGGCAGGTGGCGTGGTAGTTAGGTGCTGGGCTCCCACAGGGCCCACCACGGTTTGAGTTCCAGACCTGGTGGTTTGTTTTCTCACTTTCCTTCTCTGCCTCTCTCTGGTGAATGCATGTGTACTATAGCAAACCAAATAATAATAATAATAAATAAGTAATAATTTTTTTTGGAGAGGTTTTTTTTTTTTTTGCTATAGGGTGCGTGTGCTCGCCAGAAAGATAGAGAGACAGAGAGAGAGAAAGCAAGAAATCACCCCCCAGGGGGTGTGGCCACGCCGCAATCCCTTCTCCATTCTCCTCTCGGGATTTTGGGCACACACGCACACGCGCCCGGTGTGAGTTTAGGCCACCGGGTCCAGGACTCAAACTGCAGTCAACTACATGTGAGTCCAGCAGTAATAATTTTTTTAAAAAAGAAAAGTACATGCACATTCACTGGTTTGAAAGTGAAAAATAGCCTTTCTTGATTGATTCTTAGTTTTGTTTTTTAATTTTTTTGCGAAAGGGCATGGAAAGAGACAGAGAGAGAGAGGGAAACAAACCCACAGCCCCCTACCCACAATCCCTTCTCCATTCTCCTAGAGATTTTAGGCACACACATGCCCAGTGGTTTCTCAAGTCTCAGGATAAGAGACTCAGACCACACTGTTGAGCATTGAGGGTCTAGCACTTTAACCTCCATGCCACCTGCTGGCCCCTGTATGGGGATCCTTAATCATCAGGCATCTGCCCATTTAGTTGCTGAGGTACTCTTGTCATTTTAATTTTAATTTTTTATGTTTTCTAAAGGTTTTTGCCATCAAGTGTATGCGCTTGCTGGAGAGACAGAGACAGAGAGAGACAGTGAGAGGGAAAATGTGAAATCACCTCCAGGGGGATGGCCACGCCACAGTCCATCCTCTTCCATTCTCCTGGGATTTTGGGCATGCATGCACACATGCCCAATGTAAGTTTCAAGCCACCAGATCCAGGACTCAGCCATGTGGGAGTCCACCACCTTAACCACTGTGTCACCTGCTGGCCCCTTAGTTAGCATTTAAAAAAAGTCTCCCAGAGGGGGGCCAGGATAAAACAATGGTCAGGTCAGGCCATAATCCCTTCACCTCGTCCTCCTCTTGGGCTTTTGGGCATACATGCACATGTGCCTGGTGTGTTCTTCAACCCAGAGTCTGGGACACAAACCACATGGTTGGCCATGTGAAATCCAGCCACTACAACCGCCTCACCATGGACTGGCCCAGTTTTGGTTATTTTCAGACCTATCAAATGGTTTTATGATTTCTCTAATACTTAGAGGTTTTTGTTATAGGGCGTGTGCGCTCACCAAAAAGAGACAGAGTGAGAAATCACCCCCAGGGAAATGGCCACACCACAATCCCTTCTCCATGCTCCTCTTGGGATCTTGGGCACACACGTACACATGCCCGGCATGAGTTCAAGCCACCGGGTCTGGGACTCGAACTGCAGTCGACTACATGGGAGTCCAGCGACATAGCCATTATGCTAACTGCTGGTCCCTCTAATACTTAGATTTTATTCTGGTTGTTCTTTCACTGATTTTTAAAAAATCTTGGTCCTAGGTTGACCCCTTGGTGCGATGGTTAAGCACTGTGCAAAGGAGGCCAAATCCCACATGGTCAACCCAGGTTCGAACCCTGGCCCTGACAGCAACATGGCGGGTGTGCATATAGGGCAGCCAGGGTCCAACAGAGGGAGAAATGGAGGCACAAGACGGCGCTCTCTCCCTCTTGCTCTTCCTCTCTCTGACATCTGCCCTCTGGCATAAAATAAATTCTTCATCCATAAGGGCTCTGGATGTGCATACCTAGCAGGCAGACAATGAAGAAGGGGAGGGAACCGAGGGGACACCTCCCAACAGGGGCAAAGGTGGCCTTGGACTCTGGATCTGTCATTCTCAGGACACCTTCTGTGATTTGACTGAAACTGCCCCTGGACATGCTGAAAAGCAAGTAAAAAGTGGACATCAGGTTTTTGTCTGGGTGGTGGGTTGAGGGTCATATTAAATTCCCTCTTTGGGCCAGCAGGTGACGTGGTGGTTAAGAGCGCTGGACTCTCACATGACTGACTGTGGTTCGTGTCCCGGACCTGGCAGCTTGTGTTCTCATTTTCTTTCTCACTCTCACTGTCCTCTGGTCAAATTAAAATAAATAAACTTTAAATAAATAAATAAAATATACTTTAAATAAATAAATAAAGTTATTTATTTGTTTATTTTAATTTGACCAGAGAGGGACAGAGTGAGAGTGAGCGAGAGAGAGAAAGTGAGAAAGCAAGCTGCCAGGTCCAGGACTTGAACCGTGGCCAGCCATGTGTGAGTCCAACATCCTTAACCACCACACCACCTGCCAGCCCCCAAAATAAAATAATTCTTTTAAAAAATTAATTCCTGGGGACCAGCAGGTGGCGTGGTGGTTAAGGTGCTGGACACTCCCACATGGCCAACCAGGGTTCAAGTCCTGAATCTGGTGGCTTGCTTTCTCACTTCCTCTCTCTCTCACTCTCACCCTCTGTCTCTCTCTGGTCAAATTAAAAAATAAATGAATGAATTAATAAAATAAAATAAATAATCATTAAAAGAACATTTTAAAAAAATTAATTCCCTCTTGCAGGGGACCAGCAGGTGGCATGGTGGTTAAAATGCCGGGCACTCACATGGCTGACCATGGTTTGAGTCCCGGACCTGGTGGCTTGCTTTCTCACTTTCCCTCTCTCTCTGTGTGTCTCTCTCTGGTCAAATTAAAATAAATAAATGAATAAAATTAAATTAAAAAAAATTCTTAAAAAAATATACAAATAAATTAATTCCCTCTTTACAGGCCAGCAGGTGGCATAGTGCTTAAGGCACTCAACTCTCGCATGGCTGACCATAGTTCGAGTCTTAGACCCCCGCAGCTTGAAAATCACAGCAGGCCAACAGCAGGTGGCGTAATGGTTATGTCGCTGGACTCCCACGTAGTCCACCACGGTTTGAGTCCCAGCAGCTTAAAACGCTGGGTGAGTGTGCATGGGTGCCCAAAATCCCAAGAAGAGAGTGGAGGAGAAGGGATTGTGGTGTGGCCATTCCCCTGGAAGTGATTTCTTGCTTTCTCTCTGGCAAGCACACATGCCCTATAGTAAAAATATCTCCCTTAAAAAAAAAAAAAGAGAGAAAGAGAGAGAAAGTCACACCAGGTGTGTGTGTAGAGCACAGAGGAAAAAAAAAGAGGCACTCTTTGTAGGGCCCAGTGCTATGGTCGTTAAGGTGTTGGATCCCACATGGCCAACTGCATGGTTCAAGTCCTGGACCCAGTGGCTTAAAAGACACGCCTGACATATGTGCGTGTGTGCCTGAAACCCCAAGAGAGGAGAATGGGGATAGCATTGTGGTGTGGCCATCTTCCCCAGGGGTTGCTTCCTTATCTCCGAGAGTGTGCATACTCTATAACAAGATTTTATTTTATTTATTTATTTATTTTTTATTTTGGAGAGATTTTTGCTATAGGGCATGTACGCTTGCCAGAAAGACAGAGACAGAGAGACAGAAAGCGAGAAATCACCCCCCCCCCCCCCCGGGGGGATGGCCACGCTGCAATCCCTTCTCCTCCACTCTCCTCTCGGGATCTTGGGCACGCACACACACACACCTGGCGTGAGTTTAAGCCACCGGGTCTGGGACTCGAATCATGATCGACTATGTGGGAGTCCAGCGACATAGCCATTACGCTAACTGCTGGTTCCCTATAGCAAGATTTTAAAAAGCACCTCTCTCTGCACTTCGCTGTGCTTTCCTCACACTTGCTAAATTGGACATGGATTCTGTTTGTTATAGGAGAAACACACAGTAAACATGACTGTTAAGACCCCAAAAGAGGGACCAGCAGGTGGCATGGTGGTTAAGGCGCTGGACACTCCCACATGGCCAATCACAGTTCAAGTCCTGGACCTGGTGGCTTGCTTTCTCACTTTCCCTCTCTCTCTCTCTCTCTCTCTCTGTGTGTCTAACTCTGGTCAAATTTAAATAAATAAATAAATAAATAAATAAATAAATAAATAGATGGATAAATAAGTAAACAATTTTAAAAAAAGACCCCAAAAGAAAGCAAGCGTCCCCCCTACTAGGGACTGGGCCCCTCCCTGCAGTGTAAAATGCTGGACTGCGATGACCAGAGTCCAGCTGGGCCCAGCGGGGTCGTGGGCTGTGAGTGAGGCCACAGAGCAGCTGGTCACACGTCCTGGCCAGCACTGGGCCGGGGTTCCTGGAGCCTTCTGCTCCGGCCCCTTTGAGCCTGGTACTTACTCTCAGTGGTGGCTGGGTGGGTGGCCACCAAGCTCTTGACTAGCAGAGTCTCAGTCTGACCAGGCCGGGGGACCTCAGCCCTTAGCTGGGAAGGATGTTTAGGCCCAAGCCTGCCTGATTTCCTGTCCCTGGGCCCGCTTCCCTGCTTCCTGGAACCACTGCCCACCTGAACCCAGCTTCCTCCCTGAAGGAAGGGCTGAAGTGGCCGGGCAGCTGCCCAGATGCCCACACCCACTTGACACAGTATGCAGTTGAGACACCCCAACCAGGTAGCGTGTCCCAATGCCTCCCTGCCGTGGTCAGCTGGGCAAACTGAAGAGGAACCGAGGTGGGGGGGGCTCCGGGCATAGACGCTCTTCTTCCGGGCAAGGGGGAGATTCCTCCACTCTGTCTGGGTTAGGAAACTGACAGGGAGATCTGGGGACAGAGATGGGTCTACCCATGGTCCAGGGGGTACAGGACAGAGGCCTTGCCCTCCCCCATCGTCACCCTTTCCTACCTTCTTGGGTCTCCTCGGGCATGGCGAGTGGGGGGGAGTCAGGCCCGATGAGGTGCCCAGCAGGGGGACTGGACAAAGGCAGCAGCAGCTCCTTAGAGAGCCCAGGGAAGGCCTGGCCACCTCCCAGCCTGGGCCTAAAATAGGCCTGAGCTCAGCCCAGTGGGCTATATTTAGAGGGCAGTGCTTAGCCATGGGAAGGGGCAGAGTGAGGCCCATGTGCCAGGGCGGACTACCTGACACTGGAGCCCAGCCAAGAACAGACCTCCCCTGGTCCATGTGCCCAGGGGCCTTCCCGGGGCACCATACCACCCCATGCAGGCACAGGCCTGGGGCCTTCCTTCAGAACAGCTGCCTCCAACTCAACCTCCCCTGTCCATCTCCACTCAGCCACCCTCCAGCCCCCACAGACCCCCACCCACTCCTCCCTCCTCCCAGCAGGTGTGTGACAAGCACCTACCATGCAATCTGCTAGCACTGGGGACTGGGGGTGGCGGACACCTCGGTCCAGTGCCACGAGGGCCCTGCTAGCGCCACAAGTGGGCAGACACACGCACACCACCCAGGCACACAGTGGATGGAGCTGGGTTGGAGGTTGGTACTTGGGTACAGGATGTCCCTCTCCGGCCCCAGTTTTCATATTTGTGAAACGGGAGTCCCAGCGGGCCCTCCCCGGCAGAGGTGGTCAGACAACCGTGTGTCTAAGCACGCAGCACAGTGTGAGGCTTTGGTCCCCCCTTCCTCCTCTCTACAGGAGAGGGGGTACAGGTTGCACGAAGTTGTGTGAGCAGGCGTGGTACCTCCTACCCTGGGAGGGAGGAGACGGGCCAGCTTCAGGCCTTCCCTCCATACTTGGAGCCTTGGGCCCCCCTTCCCAACTGGGGCCAAAGCACACTGTAGGCGCTACCTAAATACCCCAGCTCCACCACGCCACTGACCCTGCTGGCCGCCAGATGGTCCTCAAACTCAGCGAGCTCGTTCTCACTTTGGGGCCTTCAGACGGGCTGGGGCCGTTCCCCCTGGAATGCTCAGGCCCCCTATCCCCATGGTGGCTGCCTGTCATTCAGCTCAAGCGACACTCCTCAGCGAGACCTCGTGCTCACATCTTTTCATGTCACCCATTTTACTTTCCTCACAGCGCTTGGCCCTCAGTTATATTATGCAGACTGTACTGTGGCAGTGTCCCCAAAGGCCTGCAGGACCTGCTTACTCACCCAGAAGCCACCTTTAATTCTCACCACTGCAACTGGATCACCATTGCAACTGGGCAAGAGACGCTTGGGTCCAGGGAGGCCCCCAAGCCCACCTTGCAAGGTCCAGGGCTAGCGCCCTCTGCTGGGGCCACTCGGGAGGCTGATAACGTGTTTATTGCATTACTTTAGTACAGTCGTCCTGCTCGCCCCAACAGTCCAGCCTGTTCACAGCTTTCTGCTCACTGCCCAAGGAGGGGGCCCTTCTCCGGGTGGATACTGTGGACACCTCGGCCGGTGGTTGCGCTGAACCTGGGCTTCTCTGCCCCTCCCTCCCGGCCGGCTCCTGCACTGGCCTGGGCCACCCTCCAGGGCTACATTCAAGGGTTATCCTGTTAATAAATAAGCCGGTGCAGCTGCCCTCGGCCAGGGCCTGTCGGTTGGCATCTCCGTCTCAAACTCCATCAACCAGGGACCACAGCGTGCCCAGCCCCAGCCGTCTATCTTCCCAGGGTCTGTCTGCCCTCTCTCCCTCTTGTCGTCTTCTGTCTTGTCCCCGGCGTGGGGACCACCTGGTCACCAGTGCGCTGCGCTGCGCGGCCCCCGCTCAGCACGCGACTCAGGGGCATGCATCCGCCGGTTGCGGCCCTTCCTCGGTGACTCTGGGGGTTGCAGTCGCAGCGCGGGCTGCGGGCGGCACATGCGCAGGGAGTTGGCGCCGCCACCGCCACCCGGCTCCACCAGCTGCAGAAAGTCTCGGTACCAGAGTTTGGGGCCCGGTGGAGCAGCGGGGGCAGCCTCCTCGGCCCGCGCCAGCCGTTCGGCCTGCCCAGCACTCAGCACCTGCAGCGCCAGGCGACGCAGCGGCTGCGAAAAGCCCTGCTCCACCGCCGCGCACAGGTACACGCCCGAGTCCCGGCGCCGCAGCCCGCGCAGCAGCAGTCCCCGCGCCGTGCGCTCGGCGCGCTCCTCCGCCAGCACCTGCGGGAGACGCCCGGGTGAGGGAGCGAGTCCGGCCGGGAACAAGGCTTACCGGCCCAGGCAAGGGACGGGAGAAGCGGAGTCACTGGGGACCGACGGGCAACGGGAAAGGGGCGCCCACAGGTGCACGTCTAAAGGTTGGATGCATGGGGGACGGTGGTCTTCAGGGAACTTCGGAAGGGCTGGACTTGACTGCTCGGATACAGGCCAAGGTCTCACCGGGCAGGGCGGGGCCTCCAGGATCCGGGGGGCGGGGCGAGGCCTGCTGGGAAGGCGGGGCGGGGCTCACCGTGTGGGCCGCCTCCCCTGCACGCTGGAAGGTCCACTCCACGCGCGCTTGCAGCGAGCGAGGCTCACACTCCAGAAAGGCGCTGCCGCCTTCCACGCCAAACACCTTCCGCTCCAGCAGCGGGGTCCGGGACGAGTCTCGGGGAGAGGGAAATGGCGATTCAGGCAAGGTAGGGCGCTATGGGACATCTTCAGGGGCTGAGGGCGCGGGGAGGGCACTCACCACCCGAGCAAAGCGTGCTGGGGTCTCCATTCCTAACGTCTTGTCGCCGGAATCGCCTAGGGGCAATATTGGACCCTCTGTGAGCCTTTCTTCCATTCCGGGACAGCAAAGACCCTTCAACTCCCTCCCTGCGGCCCGACCCCAACCGCAGACCCCGCCCACCTCTTGGCACTGGGCTGGAAGCGCGTGCACGCGGCCCCGTCCCAGGCGCAGTAGGGATCACGCGCCAGACAGCATTCGGCACAGGCGCGGCCGTGGGCAGAGCAGCGGTGCAACGCGATCTGGGCCACCGCGCTCCGCGAGGACACGTACAGCTGGTGCTAGGGGACACGAGGGGCTCCGGGCTGACCTAGGGCCACGCCTGCCTCCCACGGGCGGGGAAGCCCTTTCCCCACTTGACAGATCTGAGGGCTCCCGCGTCACATAGTCTAGCAAAAGGGGAGCCTACACTCAAACCGGGGCTGCAAACTACCAAGAGGGAGGGGGGGGGTGGGGCCCTGGGCACAAGTTCTGCCATCCCACCCCCACCTTCTTGTCACTTACCCTCTTGGAGGAGATCTGCATGCTGGTGACAGCGGCTGAGTCCTGAGAGGGAGGAGGGGCGCCGGGGTCAGGTCTTAGTGGGATGGGGAGACTCCGGGATACTGCGGGCCAGGCCTCACCTCAAACACATGCAGCTCCTCCAGAAGCAGCCCCTCGGCACTGGGCCAGCCGCCCTTGGGCACCGAGATCACCTTCAGCACCGTGCCGGCGTCTGCGAGGAGGACAGGGAGTGGCCACTGGTGTTCCCTGACAGCGGCCAGTCTCCTGGCCTCAGGCCTCCACCCTCAGAGGTGGGTCAGAAGAGGCGGAGAGTGGATTGGACCAGGCAGGGCTGCACCAGGAAGGTTGGGGCGCAGCCCAGGCAACGAGCCTGAGGGGGGTCTTCCGGCTGCAATGGCAGGGCCCTGACCTGTGCCGATGAAGAGGACGTCATAGTGTCCGTCGGCAGCTGCTACACGGTCGGCGACGATCTGGGTGAAGGTATACCCAGCACCCACTTGCAGGAAGAGAGGGCGTCCCCCCCACGGGCAGGACCGAATTATACATGAGGGGGTGATTCCGGGCAAACTGGATGACGTCATCCGGGAAGTCCTTGGTGGAGCTGAAGGTGCCGAAAGTCTTGCTGGGGCACTGGAGGGGCAGGGACAGGGAGGCAGTGGGGACAGAGGCTTGGGGCAATCCTCTGGGCAGGCCTCGGGAACGTGGATGGGGAAGGGGACAGAACCTCACCCTGGGGATTTGAGAGGGGAGACCCAGCCTGCTCCAGGAAGTCCGAGGGCCTTCTGAGGGTCCCTGCCTGCCCTGTCTGAAGCCGGTCACCTTCCCCTCCCATAACAAGAGAAACCAGTTCACCAAGAAGACCCCAAGCCAAGTTCTCCACTCTGGAGGCTTTGCAGTAAGTGGTGGCAGGATTCCCCCCTGGCTACGCACCATGCCTGGCCGGGGGTAGGGGACGCGACCCTGGTAAGACACCCACTGGTGCGTGGGCCCCTCCTTGTGTGCAAAAGGTCCCAGGAAGGCCCGGCGCACGTCGTTCATGCTGTACACACACACGGCGGAGCCCTGGAAGATGCCGCTGCGGGCGAGACCCGGGTGGGTGAGGCGGCCCAGGAGCCAGCGGCCTGCCCTCCCCCCTCCTCTCCTCTCCCCTCCCCTCCCCACCTCCCTCCCCGCACCTGGAAGTGGAGAAGACGGCGTAGAGCAGGGGGGGCGCGGCGGTCCCGCGAGGACAGCAGGAACACGTCCTCTGCAGGAAGGGACTGACAGTTGTGGGGGGAGAGCACGGCCCGGTCGGCCCGCCCCTACCCACCCTGCTCCACTCCCCGCACTCACCGAGCTGGTCGAAGTGGGTGTCGCCCTCGACGCCGGGTACGGAGCACACCAGCCGCGCCTTCAAAAACGTCGTCCACTTGTTGACCAGGCTGCGCTGGCCGCCCACGTCGTTCTGCAGGAGCGATCGGAGGGGATGAGGGCGGGACCCAGACGGGCCAAGGGGCGGGAGCGGGGTCGTCAGGTGTGGCCCAGGGACTCCTCACCCGGCAGATCTGGCCCACGCGGGACACTGACAGGCGTCCCAGTGCCGGCGCTGCCTCTACCGCCGTTTCACGGAAGAAGAAGTAGATTTTGTCATCGTCCGGGTTCTCGCTCTCCGGGATCCAAAAGACCTTGACAAACTTGGGCTCTGGTCGCAGCAGGAGGCGTGGGGTCAGCGGGCCCTAGCCCCACCCCATACAGCACCCACCCGCCGCCTCCCTTTCCCTTGCGCGGGCTGTAGCACCCGGGGCAGCATCTGACCCCACAGCCTGCAGAGCCGAGTTCAGCCGACACTCGTGCTGACGGACCCTCAGGATCCTGACTTGCGAGGCAAGAAGTAGCCACGAGGGGGCAGCAGAGACCGTGGCTAGCGGAGCACGCAGGCGGAGCACCACGCGGGGCTCTGAACTGGCACCGGCGATCCCCAGGCCTCTGGGCCCGGGGAAAGGGATATCCAGTTACACCTTCATTCTGAACCTTCCTCCTTAGTAGAACCAGATGCGCGCGACTCCTGCTTCAAATCTTCCTCCTGGGTCCCAGGGCTCTTAGAAAAAACTAGCCTGGCCCCTACCAGTCCAGCCATATCACTGCTGCATGTCTGTCCCTTGCTGGTGTCTTCCACTAGTTCCTTCCTGGGAGGCGATCCCCTCCATTCTGTTGGCTTTGGGAATTAGCTCCTACCTGCCTGGCACAGAGTGGCTTCCTTGCCCCCAGCCCCTACCTATCTACCTATCTAGTCTCCTTTTCCCTTTTTATTTTTTTTAGACAGAGATTTTTGCTATAGGGTGTGTGCACTCCCAGGAGACAGAGACAGAGACAGAAAGCGAGAAATCACCCCCCAGGGGGATGACTACACCACAATCCCTTCTCCTCCAGTCTCCTCTCAGGATTTTGGGCATGCATGCACACACGCAGGCATGTTTTAAGCTGCTGGGTCTGGGACTCGAACCATGACTGACTATGTAGGAGTCCAGTGATGTAACCACTTTGCCACCTGCTGGTCCCTTCCCTTCCTTTCCTCTTTCTTTCTTTTTGGAGAGGTTTTTGCTGTAGGGCTTGTGCGCTCACCAGAAAGAGAGAAACAGAAAGCGAGAAATCACCCCCTGGCGGGGGAGGTGACCATGCAGTAATACCTTCTTCATTCTCCTCTCAGGATCTTGGGCACGCATGCACATGCACCCAGCATGAGTTTAAGCCACTGGGTCAGGGACTTGAACCGCAGTCGATTACATGGGAATCCAGCAACATAGCCATTATGCCAACTGCTGGTCCCTCTCCTTTTTTTTTTTAGGATTATTTTTATTTAATGTTATTTATTTATTTATTTTAATTTGATCAGAGAGGGACAGAGAGAGATAGAGGGAAAGTGAGAAAGCAAGCCATCAGGTCCAAGACTCGAACCATGGTCAGCCAGGTGGAAATCCAGCACCCTTAACCACCACACCACTTTCTGGCCCCTCCCTTCTATCATTGGCTTCCTGGCCCCTGGAATTACATTCATTCCGATAGCTATGAGCTTGAAGAGGGCACAGGCCACACCCATCTTGCTGGTCCTGTGACCCCGGTGCCCACCCGGAGCCTGATAGTGGTAGGCACTCGCTCACTGACTTCGGGGGCTGTGCTTGGATCTTGGATCTGCCCTGTGGGAGCAGGGTGGCCCCCCACCAGCCCCACCGGCGTCTCACCGTTGAGCCAGCGGGAATCGTGTGGCTCTGTCCGGAGACTCGGACGCTGGCCCAGGCTGCGAAAGATGGTGAAGTCCCGGCCCATGAGGTCTGCGGCCACCCCTGAGTATAGCTCCTCCCCTGCGGATGGGACCAGAGCTGCTCAGCCAAGCTGGGGGCTCTGGGGGCTCTTGGGAAGAAAGGAGGCTATGGGGAACCCCCAGGGGGCTCTTGAGACTTGGTGAAGTTCTGGAGTTTCTAAGGGGACCTAGGAGCTGGGCTGGGCTCCCCTCAGACTCACCCACCAGCACGGAGGCAGCCTGGTGCTTGGGGTCGTAAGGACTCCGCCCCTTACCATCCTCCAGCCTCTGCAGGTCCAGCCGGAGCAGGGGCTCCTGGGAGGCAGGGCTGGTTACTGACAGGTGCTTCCTGCGGACGCCCTCCCTGCCCAGACCTGGCCTTACCTCCAGCCGGTGGCCCACCTCCACGAACGCGCAGGTTGGGTGGAAGGCCCCCGTGCCGCAGGCCAGCAAGTGAGTGTGGTTGTAGATGTGCAGCAGCTTCACGAAGTTCATGCACTCGGTCTAGTCGGCGGGCAGGGTCAGGGCGTGAGGCTTCCACCGGGGAGGGGCTGACGGGTTCCCAGCTCGCCAGGGGCACCCATCCATCCCCACCCCTCCCTCTCCTGTGCACCCATCAGCCCAGGCAAGTACTGACATGGGTTACGGGACCTCGACGCCCTTGGTGATCGGCCCAGCCCACCCCTCACCAGGGTGGGTACATGGGGGGCACAGGCCTACACAGCTTCCCATGACTCAGAGGCCCCCAAGAAGAATCACACGAACCCCCACCCTGACTCACCACCTCCAGACCTCAGCCACCTCGACCTCCCTGCCCTCTTCCCAGCCAGAACAGGCAAGGCTCTGTCTTAGCAGTGCCCGGTCATTTCTATGTGAGGGGTTGACTCTCCCCATTCCCTGCCCACCCCCTGCAGCCAGGACTCACCCCGATGTCCTTCCCTGCCCAGTTGCACTCCTCTCTCCATTCCACGGGGGCGGGCCAGGCCAGCTATGGGGGTGGGGAGAAGGGAGCACAGCTCAGGGTCTTGGAAGGTTCTCTCTCCCGGGAGTCTTTCCTCTCAGGGTGCCCATCCCCGCGTCACTCCAGGCAGTCTGGGGCTCCTTCCGCGGCAGCGCTGAGCCCAGGGGGTCCCTGGCACCTTCTTGGCCCGCTTGCTGATGTTGTCCAGGCTGAGGGACGCCACGTGGTTCTCCGCGCCCACGAACAGGCGCCCATGTTCCTCGTCCACCAGTAGCGCTTCGTAGCAGCAGGCCCGCTCCAGCCGGAAGGTCCGGAGCCCGTGCCAGGCCTGGAGCTCTGCAGGGTGGAGACACACGGAGGACGTGCTGGAAGCTTCTCCCAGCCCCGCCTGGCTGTCTCTCTGCAGCCCACGGTTAGACATGTGACCTGGCCCCCACACGAGTTTACGGGCCCACCCACTGCATGTGTGGGGCTGCGGGGGGCACACAGCGCAGCCCCTGCAAGGGGAAAACGGGCTGAGCTTGGGCGTGCTCAGACAAGCGGTGTCTCTGGGCAGGCACCCTGGGAGGCCAGGCTGTGGATGCCAAGGTTCTGGGGGAGGTCGAGATTGTAGGGATGGCCAGAGCTCCGACCCCAGAAAAGTTAGACGGAGGGGTCCTTCCCTGCCACCCGCCACAGCCTGAGCTCAGCAGAACTGCCTACCTGATACCACTGCCTAGTGACCACCCTCCTGTGCAGGGGACATGGGAGGGGGCTCTGCAGCCCACTTCCCGGGTGCTCTGGGTAAGGGGCTTGGCCTGCTTGGGGGCAGGGGATGAGCCAGGCAAGGTCTGTTGCTATGGGGACAGGAGGGTTTTCCTGGGAAAGCATGAGGAGAGTGGGGGCTGAGGCCAGGACGGGGTTAACTGGAGGTGGCCTGGGAGTGCCCTCTGGTTTGCCTGGCATCCTGTGACAGGCACATGCATGGGCAGCAGTCCATGCACAGCGTCACCTGCACGGGCCCCTTTCTTCCCTGCCCGAGGTGAGCCGGCCCGCCCGCCAGGTGCACCTACCTCGGAAAGAGAGCCGAAGGCGCGGGGAGTTGGGGGCGGTGCCCCCAAGCCCCGCCACCCAGAGCAGGGCCAGGCCCCGGATCATGGCGGCGGCCTCGGCCGGCCCCATCCCCGCAGCTCAGGGCGCTCAGGGTTCAGCGGGCGCGTGTGGAGGAGCCTTGAGCCGCCCTGGACTCTGCCCCGGGATCTGGAAGGGAAGGAGTCGGCAGTGAGGCAGCGAGGGCGAGGGCGGGTGGCTGGGGGGAGTCCCCAGGGATCAGATTACAGCCCCTGGGGAAGAGGCTGGGGGGTCGCATTCCACTTCCGAGCCCTGCCTCAGAGGGTGCCCCGCCTGGCCACAATCGCAGACACACCCGCCGGGCACACCCGCCGGTCACCCTGCACTGGCAGGCACCCGCCCCACCCGTCACCCTCCCCAGGAACTTCTCCGACACACTCAGACTAGTTCACACACACCGTGGCCCGCTCCGTGCCAGCCTGGGACTGGCGGTAAGGGTGCTGGGAGCCACCACAAGGTCCCATGCCTGCGGGGGCGGAGTGGCAGGGAGCTGCGGTCATTTCAGAGGGCAGGAGGGCAACGGGCAAGTCAAGCTAATCAAGAGAGTGCGAGTGACAGGAGGGCCCCCGCCCCAAAGAGGCATTTCTGGGGGGGGCGGGAGCCGAGGGTGTGGGTACCTGTGAACGGGACTGTGCTTCCGAGGGTCCTTGCTGAACAGCGCGCCGTGTGTGTGTGTGTGTGTGTGTGTGTGTGTGTGTGTGTGTGTGTATACATGCGACCCGCCATGTGTGAGCACATGGCCTGTGTATGATGTTACACACGTGTAGTACGTAGTGTTGCATGCACGAGTGTGTGCTTGTGCACACGTGGGGCACTGTGCATGTGTGAGCACGTGTGTGTGCGTTCTGCACCACGTCTGTGGGCTCTCAAGTGAGCAAATGCAGCTGCAGCATCAGTTGCTCCCTTCACTTCTGATGCACCAGCGGGTGCTCAGAGGGAGGAGAGCTCCCAGGAGCACGGGGCGCCCAGCTCCTGGCCCGGAGGCTGCCCCCAAGCCAGCCCCAGCGAGCTGGTCCGCGCCCCCCACACCCCAGGGTGGATTCTGGGAGGTCAGACTCAAGACCCAAGAGGAATAGGGGTGGGGTGGGGTAAGCCTCTCTCTCACCCCAGTCTCCTTCCCTCTCAGAGCCCCCACGGTCTCCTGAGCCGCCCCCTCCCCTTCCTTCTCCCCCAAGTTTCCCCTTCTTTGAACCCTCCACCCTATGAGTGGAAACCTCCCCTGGACCCTCAGGTGCAGATGGCGCTGCTCTGCCCTCGCCCTCCCAGGAGCTCCCAGGCAGATGCAGGGCACAGGAGTCCTGGGGTGGGACAGGTGGGATTAAGCGAGGGCCGCTGCAGCTGCTGGGCGGGTCCCAGACCCCTCCAGCCCACGCCCCTGCCCAGCTCCCGGCTCCTGGCCCCCTCCCTCGCTGTCACTTGCCGCGGCCTCTTCTGGGCTCTCCACTGCGATGCTACCACCTGGCCGCCTTCCTACTCTCCGCCGAGAACGCAGGAGTGCCTTCCACCCTAGCCCCTTTCACCCCGGGGCAGGGGAGAAGCCTGGGGGCCACAGGGCACCCTCTGCAGGCTCCTTTAAGGAGCAGCCCCCGCCCCCACCAGGCCTGCCAGCCACCGCCCGCCACATGCCGTAAAATTTACAGGGCGGATCGGGTGACCGGGCAGGCAGCCGGACCGGCTGGAGACAGCGGCCGGCCAGAGTGGAGTGGGCACCAGGAAGGGGCGGGTGGGAATGACCCCTCCCACGCTGGGCCTCAGGCAGAAGGGTGCTCCAGGTGGTGGTCCCGGAAGCTGGGTGGCCAGTCAAGGCACAGGAGAAAGCCACAGAGCGCCTCCACCTCCGGGCAGCTCAACGAGGCAGGCAGAGGAAGCAGAGCTGGGGGCGCCCCCAGGGACTGCGGCTCCTCATCTGTCCCTCCAGGGCTGGGGACCCCAGGGGAGGACTAACCCTAACCTGGGGACTGGCTGGGGGTGACAGCCTGAGGTCGGGGAGGGGGGGTCTCAGCTAGAGATCTGCTGGGCCCTCAGCCCCAGAGCCAGTCCCTCCTCAGCAGCTGGGCCCGCAGTGGCTGCCATGACAGCAATGATGACAGCCAGGCAGGGGACACGGGAGGAGGCCGCAGATCTCACTCCGCTCTGCATGTCTGCTGGAAGGTAGGGGCAGCCTCCATGACCTCCCTGGCCCCACCCCCTTTCCCAGCTGGAAGGTGGGAGGAAGTGTCCCCACAAAGCCCAGAGCCGGGCACCCGAGGGGGTTTCCCACACGGGACACCTTGCACCTCCCTTGGTGCCTCAGCTGGGCCTGGCTCTGCAGGCAGCCTGTGTGCGCGGACCCTGCAGTGGCCGAGTGTTGACCAGAGCAGAGGAGGCCCCAAGTTCCACCTGCTGAACATCCCAGGGCTCTCCATCCCCCAAAGGGCTTTCTCCGGCTGCTTCCCAGGCAGGTCTGCGCCTCCTCAGGGGGTTGGCAAGGCCGACCTCAGTGTGCAGTCCTGTCGCCCAGCCCCTGGGTGCTGTCTAGCCATGCAGGGACAGAGAATGGGGAGACTCATCCCTGGGAGCGCCTGTGTCCAGCCACAGTGGGGTCGTGTCCCCCTCCCTGAGCCACAGGACGGACCGGGTGTTTCCAGATTGGTCAGGCCAGCGGGCAGCTGGATGATGGCGCCAGGGGGAGGACCAGGGCCCTCAGGAGCGGGAGCGGAGGACGCCCCTCTGCCAGAGCTCACGGGCTCCTAGGATTCAGCCTTTCCCCATCCGGGCAACCTCCGTGGCCCCACACAAGCAAGCAGATTCTTCGGCTGTTTGCGATTTTCCACCCAAGCAGCCAAGATCACCAAGTGCCTTTGAGGCCCCCCACGCGCCTGCCCCGACCATGCCGCTCCGCTGCCCCCCTCGCCTCCCTTCTCCAGGCCCAGGGCCAGCCCCAGCCCTGCATCTACACTGCCAAATGGGACCAGGACTGTCATCGTCCCAGTGGCTGGGACTCAACCCCTGCCTGAGAGGAATGGCCACCACCTCTGGCCCACCTGTGTCCTGCCCTCCTTCCTCCAGCTGTGTCCCCTCCCATGGAAGAGACGGGAAGTCTGGGGGTGGGAGTTCAAGTTACCCCCGTCCCCCCTCTCTGCTTCTCAGGCCCAGATCCAAGTGTGTCAGGCCAGGGTTAGAAGACCCCCACAGAGGCAGGGTGTTGCCTGTGGGTCCCACTGGCACTCTAGAAGTCCCCAAGGATTCTGGAATCAGGCACCCAGAATAGGGGCAGAGCAGGAGAGGTAGTGGGGGTACCTACTCCTGCCTGCGCCCTGCGCCGGGCCGCCCAGCCTCCTGGACCCTTGCCCTTGCTGGGGCCTCCGTGGGCTGCGGTCTGCCTGGGCTCTTGCTCAGGCTGCCTGTCAGGGGCCCCGCCTGCCAGGGTCTTGGCTTTTCCTTCTGGAAATCACTGGATGGCCATGCCGAGGTCCAGCACCTGCCTCCCCACCCCCCATGCCAGCTGGGCCTGCCCTTCTGCCCCCGTGCCGTGCCCGGACTCCGGGTGGTGCGCTGGGGTGGGACACCATCAAGGAAGGCCATGACAGCCCTCCCAGTACCCAGCCTGTGCTGGATGGAGTCGGCTCCCCACTCACACCTGCTAGAGCCATCAAGGCTGGTGGCTGCAACGTCACCGCCTTTTCCTGTTCTGGCCACGTGGCTACCAGGCCACGCTGCCCTGAGGACTTAGGCAGGATCAGGAGGTGGTGGGGAGTGGGCCAGGACAGCGCCCTCCCCATCACCTGGGGCCTAACTTCCCTGGCACGCTAGGTAGTACCCACCCCAGGGGCTCTGCTGGAGAGGGTCTGGCAGGACCCTTCCCAGGCCCACCCCTGCCTGGTCTCCGCATTCCCAGGGGACCCCTGGCCCACCTGTTTTGAAAGATCAGCTCCTCCCCTCCTCGCCTGCTCCCCTTCCCTTCTGAGGGCCATGTCAGAGCTGAGGCGAGGGGCCGAGGGCGGGGCCTACAAGAACCCTGGGCCTTGGCAGGGCCCTTCCCCCACCGCCCCGCCCCTGCCCTCCGCCTCCTGCACATTCTTCCCTGGCTGAGGTCAGCCCCTCTGGGATGTGGCCCCCCCAACCGGCCACATCACAGCTCTGTGCTCACTCCTGTTTTCTTCATTGCCCAGCAGGGTGGGGAGGACAGGGGGCGGGGCGGGCCTTTCTCTGCCGAGCCTGTGGGGGGGTGTGCCAGGAATGCTGCACGAGTGGACACTGACAGCGGAACATAAATACTGCATTCCCTTCTGGGCAGGGGACAGCCTCCCAGGGGTACCGGCGGGGGGGGGGTGGGGGGGGGGAGGGGTTCTGCACGCTCTAGCAGGGCTGGGTGGGCTGGGAGGTGGCCCGGAATCCACCTCCTTGGCAGTCCCCAGAGGCGGGTTGAATGCAGACCCTGTGCTTACCGTCCTGGCCCCAGCTAGGCTGCACCCCTCACTCAGTCCCGTCTGCAGCTGGACGCCCGGGCCAGGCAGGGCAGGTGCGTGGCAGGGCTGCCGGGTAGCACTCTCACTGACACCTTGGCTCTGGGCATCCTGGGGTGTCCAGGCCTGTGAGGGCCTCGAAGGAAATCCCTCGCTGCCATCTCTTCCATCCCAACCACCGGCCCCCTTGTCATGCTCAGCTTGTCGCCCCCGCCAGGTTCTCCACTTCAGCACTGTGACTTCCTCTACCCTCTGACCCGTGCCCAGGGCTTCACCTGAACCCCCTCCCTCCCCTAGGGACCCTCAGACTTCTCACAGGTTCCCACCCACCCCTCCCCGTGGCCAAGCCTGCTCTCCTGAGAGCCCTCATTCCAGAGAAGTTGTCTTGCCTAAGACGCACAAAGCCCAGCCTTCTGCACAAAGCCCAGCCTTCTCCCTCTGCTGCCGCAGGGCTGACGGCTCACCTTCCCCCACCGCACACCCACTGCGTCCCTGTGGTCATTCTGCCTCTCCTCTCTCTGGGTCTCCCTCTGCAGCACGCTGCCCCCAACACCCGCTATAGGAAAGGGAGCTACCTCCCTTCCTCTGTGAAGCCGTGGATCCCTGCAGTGCCAGGTTCAAGCCTCCTGGCAGGGCTCCAGGTTCCCCCCCCCCGCCCCCCCCCCCGCGGGGAGCAGCAGAAGCTGGAATCATTGGGCCAGCAGGTGGCATCATGGTTAAGGCGGCTGGATCCCACAAGGCCCAGTGCACCATTGGAGTCCCGGACCCAGCAGCTAGGAAAATGTGCCGGGTGCATGTGTGTGTGTGCCCCAAATCCCGAGAACAGAGGAGGGATTGTGGTGTGGCCATCCGCCCTGAAGGTTCTTTCTCACTTTCTCTCTCTCTCTTCCTCTCTTTGGTGAGTACACATTTAAAAAAAAAAAAAAAAAAAAAAAAAAAAAAGCTATCACTGGGGAACTTGGGGACCCCAGGACCCAGCAGAAGACAGGCACGGGCAGATGGGAGATAGCAAGCCTGCAGGAAGCCCTTCCACTTTCCTGGGTCTGCCAAGTGGAGGGACTGAGGGAGAAAGGGCGCCTCCGGCCCCGCCCTGACCCCCTACCCCATGAGGTCAGAAAGCAGAGTCTCCTGGAGGGATGCCACGCTATGCTTTCCTCCCAGCGGAGATGACTTGAGGGCTGTATTCCCAGCAAGGGAGAAAGCTAGGCAGTGAGGAGGAGGGTGCCCACGCCTAGACCTCCACGCCCCTGGCCACTGGTACCCAGCACTGCCTAGTGGCCTGCAGGCATGGGCACGCTTGCTGCTGTACACACTCCGGCTGTCTGAGGCCGCCGTGGTGGAACTGGGGCCTTCCCTTCTGGGAGTCCAGGGGGTCTGCGGGCTGCAGTGTCCCACGGCAGAGATGGCCTCTAGGCTTTCTTTTAGGGCAGCAGAGACAGACTGGAGTCGAATATTTGGGGTAGACCCAGAACTCAGTCAAGAGAAGCTTCCGTGTTGTCCTCCTCTCCCTGACTCCCAGGGCCATCGGGACCTGGCAGGCCGCACCTCTGGGTCAGGGGTTGTACTCGCCAGACTTGGGGGCTACCTCAGTTTTCCGTGTGTGTGTGTGGGGGGCGGTTCTGAGGGATTCAGGGAGGGAGGCTCTTCTGACATCAGGAGGAACCACGGGGCTGCCCTGGAACATGTGAGAGGCTCCTCCGGCCTAGGTAGCCCTGCAGCCTGAGGCGCCAGCTCTAACCTGGGGAGGGCCCCTTCCCCATTCCGCACAGGGCATCTGGGCATCTGGGCCTCCACCCACCTGCTGGGTTGTCTGGGTCTGGCTAGCGCCCAGGCTCTTCTCCGCAGGGTCTCCCTTCACTCTCTTCCAGCCTTAGAATGATTGTCTCTGTCCCCAGCTGTCCTTCCACCTCTCAAATGGGTTAAAAATACCAAGGCTGCCACTGCCTTCAGTAGCCTGAGCAGCTACTTGGAGTGTGTGTGGGGGGCTGAGAGGTGGAGCAGCCTGGTGGGTCCCCACAGGCCCCACATAGCCTGGGTCCCTACCTGGCTCTGCACCTCCTGCCAGAGGTCAGGGCCTCCTACCTGGGACAGGGTTCCCAAGGGCTGAGGATGGCTGAGGTCTAGCCCAGGGCAGCTCCCGGCAATGGGGGAAGCCCAGGAGCAGACTTCATGGAGTCCCCTCCAGCTGGGGTGCAGGACACCTGGGCAGCCCCTCCTTGGCCGCTGCCCCCCACGGCTGGGAATTTCCCAACCACCAAAGACAAGGCGGAATTGAGGCCGCCCCCGCCTGGGCTGGGACAATGGAGCCTTATGCCCTGGAAATCGGAGCAGGGGTAGGAGGCCAGGGGCAGGTGGGGGGCCTAGCTGTCTGCACCCAGGAAAGCCCTCCTTGCCAGGGCTCCACCCAGCCCCACTGCCAAGCCGGCTACAGGGGGATCCTGGCCAGAGTCCTCCACGGCACACCCGGAGAGGGGGAACTGGGTGCGTCAGGCAGACAGTGCCAGCCCCTCAATGGTCCCTCTGTGCAGGGCTCCTCCTCGGGACAGAGGAAGGAGCCATCTCCGGTGCCCGCTTCCTGCAGGGCGGGCATCAGAGCACAGGCGCTCCCGCTCCCTCCGGCACGCACATCTGGGGCACAGCAGGGGCCAGGCCTGAGCCTGGAGGGAGGGCAGGGATCCTGTTCTTGCCGGTCCTGGAGGCAGAGGTAGCAGGAAAGGCCCGAGGCCCCGGGGCGGGGACAGGGCCCGGGGGGCGTCGATCTCCTTCCGACCCGCGGCAGCAGCCTCTCATCTCCTGCCAGCTCGGGGCCCCGAGGCGGCCGGCCGGGCACTGGCAGGTGTGCGGAGGCGGGGTCCCGCGTCCGCGGCCCAACCCCTCCCTCCCCGCCTCCGCGGCGCCGACCCCGGCCCGCCCCCGGCCTAGGCCGCTTTGTCCGGCCGCGGGCGCAGAGCCGCTGCTGCCTCACAAAGCGGCCTTTGTGCCCAGCGGCCTCCGCGGGACCCGTGACGTCAGCCTCCGTGACCAGCCCGGCGGGGCCGAGCGCGGGCTGCGGCGCTCCCTGGCGGCCGAAGGCGGGAGCGCCGAGCACGGCCTGGGCCCAGCGAGACCCGCCTTTCCCGGAGCCCTCCAGAGGCTCAGTCCGCAGTTGCCCCTGGTGTCCATGGGGGCGAGTCCAGGCGCCACCCCAGACACCCCGGCCCTCCACCAGACGTCTGCCCGGGAACACCGCTAGCCTCGCGGGACCCTCCACATTCAGAGCCCTAGCCCCCTGGAGTGATCAATGACTAGCAGGGGTGCTGCACGGCTACCTTTGCACGGGGCGGGGGGGCGGGGGGGGGGGGGTAACGGGGGAGCCCAGGCCGGGGGCTGCAGCCAGCCTGGTTGTGTGACCGCCACTGCTCACACTGTCCCTGCCTTTGTGCAGGGAGGTCAGAAGTCACTTCTGCACTGGAGATCGCTGAGTGCTCAGGCCCTGCTCAGGGGCGCTCAAGCTCTGGAGCCCCACGGCCCCAGCACAGCTTAGCCTGGGTTTCTCTAGAGAAAAAAAGCCCAGCAGGTTTTTTTTTTTTTTTCTTTCTACATTTTATTATTTCAAACCGGGTGAACAATTCCATAAAACATGTGAAAAAAGCAAGGAAGTGTTCAACGCTGAAGGACCCGGGCCTGGGGCGAGGGCACGAGGGGCGAGGCCCCTCAGCAGGCAGCGCGGTTCCTAGGTTAGAGCTAGGGGTCTACATTTAGGTTAATGGAGCCTGGGCCCAGGGCCGCCAGGGCAGGGCCCTCGGTGACGTTGGCAGTTGTCTGGGACAGCCCTTGGACCCCGATTCTGTGGAGGGCAGGGCAGGGGTGCCGCTCACACTCGGGGCGGCCAGCAGAGGGGCGGTGTAAACACACAGACACACTCAAGGCACGGAACCACCGGAAGGGGGCTGGCTGGCGGGGCGCTGGTCAGAGGACAGTTTTAAATAGGTTTTCTCTAAAACGTTTTCTAGGTTTGCCGTTTTCGTTGTTGTGGTTCATTTTTTTTTTCCTTTACTTTCATTTTTTTAAAAAGCTACGCGAACGAGCAGTGGAGTGTGATCTCCAGGAATGGTGGCGTTTCACGCTTCTTGTGCTTTTTCCTTTGGGGCCTCCGAGCGGCGGGGGGGTGGGGTGGGCAGGAGGCTCCCTGTAAACATCTGGACTTGGGCCGGGGCGGGCGGGTGTGGGGCGAAGCCAGGGGTCCAGGCTGGAGACGGGCGGCCCTCCGGACGAGGCCTGGGGAGAGCAGCAGTGCTCCCCTCGCCCATCACGGCACGAGACAACGGGCTGAAAACCAGAACGGACGCCCAGGAAGGGGTGCCGCGGCCATTCCCGGCACACCTCAGCCAAGGTCAGGCTCCAAACAGGGAGGCCTGTGGCAACCCCTTCCCCAAGTCTGGAGCTGAGGACGGGGAGCTGAGAGCAGAGAGGAAAGAGGGGAGAAGCGGCTGGGGACAGGCGGGAGCGTGGTCTTCTTGCCCCCATCTTCCTCAGGGGCTGGGGAGCAGTCAGCGGTGGCCCTGGAGCTGGGGGACAGTCAGGGTGTGGGTCGGGAGGCCCCAGTGTGTGCCTCTCTTCCCGCTCCCTAGACAATGCCCCTCTCCTTTCCTCCCACCCCGTTACCAGGGACACCCTGGCCACCCAGGAGCAGTCCTGTTGCCGGGTTACAGGGGGAGGAGGGGACATAAGCAGTTATCCCCACCTCCAGCAGCCGAGGGGCCACCCCAAGCCGAGGGCCCCGGGAGGTCCAGGGCTCAGTGCAGAGCTGGTCAGACTGAGCAGCAGGTGGTTAGGCCAATGCCTGGCAGGTGGGGAGGTGTGGGTTTCTCCAAGGAACGCTCAGCAGCCCGCAGTTCTGTCCCCGGGCCAGGCCAGGCCCACCATGCTGACACCCCCCCCATTTGGTCTGCAGGTCACCTACTGCCCTTCCCCCAGGTTCGCTACCCCCTGTTGGCCCTCTCCCCAGGCCCTAGCCCTCGCCCCACTCTGGCTCACCATCCTGCCAGGCCCCGCTGCCCCTCAGAAGAGGCCGCAGTCCTTCAGGTTGTTCTTGATGATGACGTCGGTGACAGCGTCAAACACGAACTGCACGTTCTTGGTGTCGGTGGCGCACGTGAAGTGCGTGTAGATCTCCTTGGTGTCTTTGCGCTTATTCAGGTCCTCGAATTTGCTCTGGATGTAGCTGGCTGCCTCGTCGTACTTGCTGGCCCCTGGGGAGTGGGGGTGGGCAAAATTCTGAGCACGTGTGCAGTCAGGCTCTGTCCCACATGGGTGGCAAGGACAAGCGTGATGTGGATGCATGTACGTGCATAGGATGACAAGGTGTGAGTGCACCTGCACACCTGAGTGTGTGAATGCGGATGCCCATGTGCCCACGTTCCTGGGTACACGCCCAGGGGTGCCAAGCAGTTCCCCCGACTGCCCTGTGCATGTGGACACAAGTGTGGAAGCCCAGGCAAGGCATCAGTGCGCTTACCCTTATGACCAGCAGGGGGCGCCGGTGGGCCGCCTGCCAGGCCCCTCTCCCCAGCCCCATCCCACCCAGTCCTCGCACCTGTGTACTCAGGGAAGCAGATGGTCAGCGGGCTCTGCGTGATCTTCTCCTCGAACAAGTCCTTCTTGTTGAGGAAGAGGATGATGGACGTGTCCGTGAACCACTTGTTGTTGCAGATGCTGTCGAACAGCTTCATGCTCTCGTGCATGCGGTTCTGGGGGCAGACGGCAGGTCAGAGGTCCCCTGCCCCGCCGCGCCCCGCCCCGCGGCCACCTGGCCCCAGGCTGCCCTGCCTCTCACCATCTCCTCATCTTCGGCCAGCACCAAGTCATAGGCGCTCAGGGCCACACAGAAGATGATGGCCGTGACGCCCTCGAAACAGTGGATCCACTTTTTCCGTTCAGACCGTTGACCACCCACGTCGAACATCCTGCAGACACAGGTCACCTTAGCTCCAGGAAGGGAGGTCCAGGAGGCACGTCTGGACGGGCAGGGTCAGGGGTCTGGCCAGCAGAGGCCATGAGGCTGGCAAGAGGCGGTGTGGCCCCTGACCGTGGAGTCCCCGGGTGGTCAGGACACGCTTTCCCGGAACACAGCCTTGAAAAACCTCAGGGTGGGGCTGGGGGCGTCCTGGACCAGCCACCCTGGACAACTGCCCCAAGCTGGCAGGTCCTGCCCCGCATGCCCGCTCACTTGAAGTGCAGGTCCTTGAAGGTGAAGTGCGTCTCCACGATGCCCGTGGTCTTCACGCGGGTCCGCAGCACATCCTGCTGCGTGGGGATGTAGTCGCTCTGTGCGATGCGCTCCAGGTCGTTCAGGTAGCTGGGGACAGAAGGGGAAGGTCGGTGGGAGCCAGGCCCCACTTCCCAGACAAAGCCCTCACTGCCTCACCCTGCCTGCGGTACGTCAACTGTTCAGACGAGAATCCCAGACTCGGGGTCCTTGGTCTCCCACGCATGGGATTGGACTGGGAGGAGGCCCAGCTCTGTGGCCCCTGCACCCAGGGTCGGAGCCAGGCCTCCTTCAGCCGTGATCCAGGGTGCTGGGGCTACAGGCGAAGGGCTGGGAGGGGCAGGGCAGCTCTTCAGTAAGGATCCAGGGTGCTAATGGGTGCAATCACAGTCCCTGGACGGGCGGCTGGACAGGTTAGGACCTGCCAGGCCCAGTGGGCTCTTTGCCCGGCACCCAGTAAAATTTGGGCTCCTCAGGGAAGACACAGACACCTGCTTGGCGAGGGTCCCAGGGGCTCATTAGCAGCTCCCTAATTAGTGTCAGCACCCCCCCGCAAGGCCCTGAGGCCGCGCCTGCCTGCCTGGGATCCTTGCAGTGCCCTGGAGGCTGGGTCCAGGCCCCCGCGGGCCACTCTGAGTGACGTCCTGGGGCAGGGCTGCTGGGGCTGGGCCTTGGCTCCCACCAGCAGCCAGGCCAAACGGGGCCAGAGGGAAATGATCTCAGAGACACAGGGACAGAACAGAAAAACAGGAAGGGCCATGGGGGACCGTGACGCACGTGCTGTGACCTGCACACCACGCCCCGCCCCTACTGACAGAGCCCAGCTCCAGGCCTTGCGGTGGGCTCCACACTAGCCTCTCCCGTTGTCCCAGCAGGTGGCGTCAGCCCAGGGACCCCGCGTCCCACTGCGGTCCTGTTCCCATCTGCACCCCAAGCTGGGGGATCTTGTCAGGCAGAAACCTGACAAGGAAAGCAGGCAGGGCCGAGTTCACTCCCGAATCTCCACTCCCCAGACAGCGCTGGCCCACAGTGGGCGCTCCGTGTCTGATGATGACAGAAGTGGCCCTCGGGTATCGTGGGCACCGAGGGGTGTGGGGCATAGGCCTTGCCCTCCCTGCCCGCGGCCCGTAGGCTGTGTTGGAGGCTAGGCCTGTGATCTCAAAGGAGCAGTATGGAGGTCTGGGGGCCCCCACTTTGGCCGTGAGTCCACAGCTCCTATTAGGGGGACACACAGGGCCAGGTGGGGAGGGCAGGGGAGGCTGTCTGCATGACTGGGTAGGGCCCAGGAGTGCCACTGGACAAGACTGTCCCCCTCCTCCCGTGTACAGCCCCTCTGGGCGAGCTCGGGGTTGGACAGGTAGCAGGAGCCAGATGGTGTTCCAGGCAGCCACAGGTGGGGATGGGGGCCCTGTCTGGGGACACTGTGAAGCCTGTAGCCATCGTCACTGGCCACTAGCCTGTCCTGCCCCGTGGGCTCGTCTACACCAGCGCTGGCAGGTGAGTCAGGCCCAAAGGTCCAGGTCTGTCACACCCCCGGGATTCCGGGGACCCCCTCTAATTTCTAGCTGAGTCCTGGGCATGGCCGAGGGCCAACAAGGGTCAGAGCCGAGGTCAGGGCTCCAAGCTGCGCATGTGCCTGTGACTCCCAAACAGCCTCGTCCCCTGTGGCCCCATCTCCAGCCAGCCTGACCATCCTCGGGCCTCGAACACAGCACCCCAAGGCCTGCCCCTGCCATGCCCCGGCCGGAACCCCCTTTCTCATTCCTCCCCTGGCTAATGTCCATTCAGAGCTTGGCAAAGGCAGTCCCTCCACTGGGCCTCCCACCACGACACTGACCCGCTGAGGTTTCTGCTGCTTGGGGGCTGGTCTGCTCCACTCCCTCCGTGCCCTGGCCCCAGCCCCTCACACAGAGAGCTGACGGCAGTTACTATTATTTTAGTTTTTGCTATAGGGTGCCTGCACTTGCCAGAGAGGGAGGCGGGGAGGCAGTAGCAAGAAATTGCCTCGGGGTTGGGGGGGTGATGGCCATGCCGCAATCCCTTTTCCATTCTCCCCTCAGGATTGTTGGGAAAGCAGGTGCTTGACATTTTTCTTTCTTTTTCTTTTTTCTTTTTGGAGAGGTTTTTGCTATAGGGCGCGTGCGCTTGCCAGAAAGACAGAGAGAGACAGAGAGATAAAAAGTGAGAAATCACCCCCCTGGGGGGATGGATGGTCACGCCGTGATCCCTTCTCCTCCATTCTCCTCTCAGGATCTTGGGCACGCACACACACGTGCCCGGCATGAGTTTAAGCCACCAGGTCCGGGACTTGAACTGTGATCAGTCATGTGGGAGTCCAGCAGTCTCAACCACTACGCCACTTGCTGGCTCCTAGCCACCTTACCCTTCACACCACTTGCTGGCCCCATTTTTTTTTTTTTTTAACAACGATTTAGACAGGTAAGACTCAACTAGCTGGGACCAGCAGGTGGCATGGTAGTTAAGGCGCTGGACGCTCCTGCATGCCCGACCATGGTTTAAGTCCTAGACCTGGCAGCTTGCTTTCTCACGTTCTCTCTCTCTGGCTGACCAAACTGGAAAATAATAATAAAAAAAGTTAAATAAAATAATTAAAAAAAGAAAAAAAGACTCAACTAGCGGCCCAGCCAGTGGCCTGGTGGTTAAGGGAGCTGGATCTCACATGGCTGACTGTAGTTTGAAAACCCCAGCAGCTTGAAAAACATGCCAGGCACATATGCATGTGTGCCCAAAATGCCGAAAGGAGGAGGAGCAGTAGAAGGGATGTGGCATGAACAGGCCCCACTAGGCGATGCTTTCTTTCTCTTGTCTTTCTGGCTAGCACGCATGCCCTCTGACAATTAAAAAAATAACTAAATAGGGGGACCAGCAGGTGGCATGGTGGTTAAGGCACTGGACACACCTACAGGGCTGACCACAGTCTGAGCCCTGGACCTGGTGGCTTGCTTTCTCACTTTCCCTCTCTCTCTCTGTGTCTCTCTCTGGTCAAATGAATATAAATGAATAGATAAATAAAATTACTTTTTAAAAAATTAAAAAATAAATAGGGATAAGCAGATAGCATAATGGTTACATCACTGGACTTCCACGTAGTTGACCACGGTTCAAGTCTCAGACCGAGGCGGCTTAAAACACACGGGATGTGTGTGCGTGCATGCCCAAAACCTTAGTGCGTGCATGCCCAAAATCTTAAGAGGAGAATGAAGTAGGAGGGACTGCGACATGGCCCTCCCGCCTGGGGGTGACTTCTCACTTTCTGGCTCTCTGTCCCTCTGGTGAGCATACGCGCCCTATAGCAAAAATCTCTCTTTAGGGGCAGGTGGTGTAGTGATTAAGGTGGTGGACTCCCACGTGGCTGACTGCAGTTTGCAGTTTGAGCCCCGAACCTGGTGGTTTGTTTTCTTGCTCTTCCTTTCTCTCTCTCTCTGCTCAAATTAAAAAAAATAAAAAAGAAAAAGAAAAAGAAAAAAAAAGACGATGGGGCCGGCAGGTGGCATGGTGGTTAAGGGCGCTGGACCACCCGGCCACCGTCTGAATCCCAGACCTGGTGGCTTGCTTTCTCACTCCCCCCAACACCCTGCCCCTATCTGGTCAAATTAAAATGAATAAATAGGGAGCCAGCAGGTGACATGGTGGTTAAGGGCGCTGGACTCCCACATAGATGATGGCAGTTCAAGTCCTGGACCTGGCAGCTTGCTGTCTCACTTTCCCTCTCTCGCTCTCTCTCACTCTGTCCCTCTGTGGTCAAATTAAAATAAATAAATAAATAAAGTTAAATATTCACTTTCTTTTTCTCTCGTTCTGTCCCTCTCTGGTCAAAATAAAATAAATTAATTAATAAATAAAGTTAAATAAAATAATTCTTTAAAAAATTAAGATGGTGGGACCAGCAGGTGGCGAGGTGGTTAAGGCGCTGGACATTCCCACATGGCTGACCACGGTTCAAGTCCCGGACCTGGTGGCTTGCTTCCTCGCTTCCCCTCTTTCTCTCTCTCTCTCTCTCTCTCTCTCTCTCTCTCTCTGTCAAATTAAAACTAAGTGAATGAGTAAATAAAATTTAAAAAAAAATTAAGATGGTAACAAATAAAATTAAATAAAACAATTCTTTTTTTAAAAGAATTATTGTAATTTTATTTATTATTTATTTATTTATTTATTTATTATTTTTAACTTTTAATTTGACCAGAAAGAGAGAGGGAAAGTGAGAAAGCAAGCCACCAGGTCCGGAATGCGAACCGTGGATGGCTATGTGGGAGTCCAGCACCTTAACCACCACACCACCTGCTGGCCCCAACAATTTTTTTTTAATTATTTAATTGTATTTATTCATTCATTCGTTTTAATTTGACCAGAGAGAAAGAAAGCACCAGGTCCAGGACTCGTATCATGGTCAGCCATGTGGAAGTGTCCAGCGCCTTAACCACCACGCCACCTGCTAGTCTCTAAAACAATTCTTAAAAAAAAAAAAAACGGGACCAGCAGTTGGAGTAATGACTATGTCGCTAGACTCCCATGTAGTCAGCTACGGTTCGAGTCTCAGACTGGGTGGCTTAAACTCACGCCAAGCGCATGTATATGCATGCCCAAGATGCTGAGAGGAGAATGAAGAAGGGATTGTGGCGTGGCCATCCTCCCTGGGGGATGATTTCTCACTTTCTGTCTTTTTTTTTTTTTTTTAAGAATTATTTTATTTAACTTTATTTATTATTATCATTATTATTTTCCAGTTTGATCAGAGAGAGACAGAGAGAGAGAGAGAGGAAGTGAGAAAGCAAGCCACCAGGTCCGAGATTTGAACTGTGGTTGGTCATGTGGGAGTCCAGCGCCCCCAACCACCATGCCACTTGCCGGCCCCTCGCTTTCTGTCTTTATGGCGAGTGCACGCACCCTTTAGTGAAAACTTGTCAAAAAAAAAAATAATAATAATAATTTGGAGCCAGCAGGTGGCACGGTGGTTAAGGGTGCTGGACTCCCACATGGCCAACTACAGTTTGAGTACCAGACCTGGTGGCTTGCTTTCTCACTTCCCTCCCCTCTCAGTCTGTCCTCCTCTGGTCAAATCATAAATAAATAAATAAACAAACAAATAAAGTTAAATAAAATAATTAATAAAAAAAAAACCCTCTAAAAAAATAACAACTAAATAATGGGGCTGGCAGGTGGCGTGGTGGTTAAGGCACTGGATCCCACATGGCCGACTCTGCAGTTTGAGTCCCAGACCCTGTGGCTTGAAAAACATGCCAAGCAGGACCAGCAGTTGGTGTAATGGCTATGTCGCTGGACTCCCATGTAGTTGACTGCAGTTCGAGTCCTGGGCCTGGTGGTTTAAACTCATGCTGGGTGTGTATACATGCGTGCCCAAGATCCCGGGAGGAGAATGGAGGAGAAGGGACTGTGGTGCGGCCATCCCCCCGGGGGGTGATTTCTTGCTTTCTGTCTCTCTTTCTGGCAAGCACACGTGCCCTATAGCAAAAACCTCTCTAAAAAAAAAGGAAATAATGCCAGGCACGTTTGTGTATGCGTCCAAAACCGCAAAAGAAGGACGGAAGAAAGGGGACTGCTATATGGCCATACCCCTGGGGATGATTCCTCACTTCCCCTCTCTCTGTGTCTTTCTCCACCATGTGCATATACCCTGTGGCAAAAAAATCTAAAAATTAAAAACCTCAACTGATCCAGGAAGAGCTATACCAGGCAAGCCACTCTGCCGCCATTCGTCCTGGCCTCAGTGTCGTTTCCCTCCACTCCAACAAACCACCAAGGCCTTGAGTGACAGTCACCAGTGTCATCACCCAGACTGCAGTACCCCAGGGGTGCTCAGGGGCCAGGCCAGCCCCACCCCAGCGCCGGAGCACTCACTAGGCGGCTGAGTCATTGAGCTGGTACTCCCGCGAGCGGCCGAAGCAGGCCTGCACACCGTGGTCGGCCCAGAGTCTTCGGATGACGCCGGACAGGTCCTCAGGAAGCACGCCCTGCTCCTCGGCCGTGCACGACAGTGCGAACAGCTGCCTGGCGTCGTCCTGGGCACAGCGGGGGGGAGTCAGCCGGGCGAAGGCATGCACCCCCACCCGCCTGTCGGAGGCAGGAATTCTCAGGTACCGGGAAGACTTGCCCCGAAGCCTCTGGGAGATGGGTGAGGGTGGGCGGAGGTACGTACAGCGCGGGAGGGGTCGGCGAAGTCGATCTGCAGGTTGCCCATGGCCTTGACGATGGCCATGATGGACTGGATGGTGTTGCTGTAGACGACCGCCCGGTACTGCCGGCACTCCTCCTCTGAGTAGCCATCCTCATGGATGATCCTGACAGCCGGGGGTCGGGGTTAGGGGCCGCGGGGCGTGGGGAAAAGATGGGGAAAAGGCCCCTGGCCCACTGGAGCCTCAGGCTAGGCGGCTGCCCCTGAGAGGGCCCCAGGCCTGACTCACACTGGTTGGGCCTGTCCTGGGGAGCAACACAGGCCCAGAGAAGGGAAGTCGATGTTTAGGGGCCGCCCACGCACACACTTACTTCATCTGCTTGACGATGGTGCTCTTCCCCGACTCCCCGGCACCTGGAACAAAGGTGCAGGTCAGGGGGCAGGCCCAGCGGGGCTCCACAGGCAAGCGCCAAGTGGCCAGCGGCCTGCAGCCCTGGAGACAGAACTCACCCTTCCCATCAGCTGCACCATGAGATGGAGCAGCTGGGGCTGGTGGGTGCTGAGCCACCAGGGTGCAGCCGGCAGTGCCACCGTGGCCTAGGAAGCCCAGCGCACCTGTCCCTGGGGCAAACTCCCTGCAGGATCTGGCTTCCCACAAGTACTGCCACCCACCAGGGCTCCCTACAACCCAGGCTGATTTCTGGGGTCTCGACCTGAGACTTGGGGACAACATTGCAGGGGCCACCTGTCGTTCTCACATACATGGCTTATGCTGCTTGGTACAGAGCAGCATGGCACCTCGGAGGAGCTGGCAGGAGGGCGACCTGCAGCCCCAGTTCTCCCCACTCCCTGGGCCTCAGTACCCCGGGAGTTGAGGCTGGGGTCCACCATCGCTCTCTCGCCTCCTGGATGCAACCCAAATTCCAGCCTCTGCCCACGGGGCCCAGGTCTGTAAGCAGATGGAGAATGAACCTGGAGACCCGGGAGAGACACTACCCACCCCCGACACCCGGGCACTGACTTGAACTTCTTCCCTGGCCTGGCAGAGCCCCTGCCCCGTACTTTTCCTTTGCTGGTATGGAAAGGCGGGCTGGCATTCTCTCCGTGCTCAGCCCAGCAGCCCCTAAGTGATACTCTTCTCCCATTTCGCAGAGGAGGCTCAGAAAAGTAAACTCTTAGTTCAAGGTCATGTAGACGGGATTCACGAGGGCAGGGGGGTGCCTGCTCCTCCCCGCCCTTCTTCAAACGTGGCTCAGACCTGGGGGATGGCACTTAGGGAAGCTGTTTATAAAAGCAGGTTCCAGCCCAGTCACGGTGAAGCAGGTGGTCAGGGGCTGTTCTGTGACACGGGAGCCATATGGAAGAGCCTGCAATTGGGTCCCAGGTTCAACCCGAACACGCTGGGTGTGTCGTAGGGCCTGTGGCCGGAGGCTGGAGTTGGGGACTGGTGTGGTGCGACCCCTGTATCTTCCTTTCATGAAAGAAACTTAAACACTTAAAGCAGATTCCCAGGTCCCACCCCAGACACACAGAACCAGACCTTGAGGGGTGCCACCCAGCAAATGCCTTCCCGGGCAGTGTGCCCAGGAGGCCACCTGCCTGCCAGGCCAGGGCCAGAGGAAGCAGAGGCAGGGCCTTGCCTGGACCCTCAGCTGGGCCCCTCTCCTCCAGCCCCATCACTGCCAGTCACACCTGCACCTGCCTGGCCCTGCCTCTTGCCCCCCTCAGGCCTTCCCATGCTGTGTTTGCTGGCATGCCTGCCCAGGCCCATCCACCGTGCCCAGCTCTCCTGGTCACTGGGGCAGGTCTGTCCCTCTGAGCGGCTCAGCAGGTGGGTGGCAGAGTCTGCAGGGAGGTCCAACTTGGGGACTCTGCCCGCCCCCAGCCAATATCTCTTGGGACCGGTCAAGGCAACCTCAGAGGATGAAGGGGGAACGCAGCAACTAACACCAGCTAACGCCAGCAGCAGCCATCGCATTGCAGTGACAGTAACGGCAAAGCCGACACGCCCACCACCTCATCTTCACGGTGAACCGGAGGGGTAGGGTCTATTTGCCCCCTAGCCAACGGGGGAGGAAACCGGGCCACAGCCAGGCCCAGGTCACACAGGTCGAGTCCCGTCTGCGGTGGCCACCTTGCCTGCCACATGGCACTCCCTAGAGCTGTCCGAGTGCCTGGCACGGCAGTGGGGCCACAGCTCTACCTGCCCAAGGTCACACCCGGCCTCCACGGGCAGGCTCTGGTCCCGGCCTCTGCAGTGCCCAACAGGCAGCGATGAGGCGGCAGCCTCACCCAGCCCTGTGCCCCCGTCTCCAGGTGGAAGGAGGACCAGCATGGCCCTCAGCACTAGGTCTGGATATGCCCACACCCCAGCGGCCACTGAGGCCTCACCAACACCACCAGGTGCTGGAACCACTGGGCTCTGACTGTCCCAGGCCAGCTTCCCAGGATGGGGGGCAGGATGACACAAATGTGCAGGCTCTGGGCAGGCTGGGGTAGGGCCGGGGTAGGGAGGCCCTGTCTCGCTCCAGCCCCTGGACACGAGGCAGACTAATTCACCCAGGTGAGGGCTGCAACCAGATAGCAGCGCCCCTGCCTCCCTGCCCCGCCCTCCTGGGCAGTGCGTGGCAGCCGAGACCCTCCCATTAACATTCCTCCTCTTGGGGAGGGGGTTAAGGCCCACCCCTAGCACCCAGATACCCACAGGGCAGTGGGCAGCAGCAGCCACCTGCTGTCCTTCAGGGGCGAGGAGTCACACCCTGCAGCCGAGGGGACCTGGAGCCACGGTCTCGGCCAGGATCAGGGGACCTGCTGGGAGAGCAGAGGCCAGGGGTGTGAAGACGTGGGTCAGATCAACCACGTTGCCCAGGCAGTAGAACTGAGACTCCGAGAGGCCAGCCGTCCAGGACACAGCGACCTGAGGTCCTCGGTCAAGGTGGCTTTCTCTGGTGCAACTCTGGGACCCCTGACCCCCTGAGGCATCAGTTTTCCTATCTGGTCACTGGGGTGGAGAGGGTGTCAGGTCCTTTCATTCCCTTGGTCAAAGGTGGTGCGGGCCACTCACTCCACAACCCTGCCCAGTGAAGGTGACAGTGACGGTGATGGTGACAGGGACTACAGAGCTGCCCTGCTTTGCATCTGATTTCCCTCACCACAGCAGTAGCAGGCCGGGACACCGAGGTGGGTGGCACTAAGCAGGTTCAGCTGAGCCCAGACACTCGCTCACTGCCCCATGCAGCCAAAGGCTCGCTTCTCTGTCTCCTTTGAGCCTCAGTTTCCCCTCCATAAGCCTCTCAAGTTCTGAGCTAGGAGGGCACTCTCGGCCCCCAGGAGGATTGCTGCCAAAGAGCCCCATCTGACAGGTGGAGGAGATGGGCCGGAGCCTTCACCCTGGACTCGGGCGGCCGTGTCGTTCCAGCAGCCTGACTCAGGCGGGAAGTAGTGGTAGCAGGACAGGGCGTGGTGCTGGTGGCCAGGCAGGAAGCAGGGGGAGCACTGGGGAGGAGCCATGGCACGGCCCAAGAGTGGGCACGGCCCGGACCAGCTATGGCAGAAGAGGGGGCTGGAGCGGTGGTAGGTGGGGCTGCAGCACGACGTCCGGGGCAGGACCCTGGCTCTCAGACTTGCGCCCTGGGTCCCCTTTCCAGAAAGGCCTGAGGGACCTCCCCCCCCCCCCCGAGAAACTGGCATGTGGCCCATAATGCACGTGCCCCTGCTGACCACGGGCGCCCCACCTCCCCCCAGTGCTGCACCTTCCTCTCAGGAGGGGCTACACCAGCCAACGACCGATTGCCACGAAGGTGCTCAGCAGGGGAACTCTGCCAGTGAGACGTGCCAGGAGTCCCCCTCCTTGCCCCCACCCACAGAGGGCCCCAGCAGGTGCACCATCCCCAGCTGGGAAGGACCAGAGGGCCCCCGCAGTTCCCTGGGGTGGCCCTGATTCTTACCTCTTCCCACCAGGGAAGAGACCGCTGCAGCCCCTGCCCCGTGGCGCAGCTGCCGGGCCCTCGGCAGGTGGCAGAGGTCACGGAGCTGCGCGGGGCGGCAGCGGCTGCTCCACGTTAGGACATCTGGTCCCACTCCGGGGACACCGAACTTCAGGGGGAAGGAACAGATGGGCGAAGGGAGATGGATCCACCCCACCTGCCCAGCGAGGTCATCAGGGCCTCTACAGCAGGAGGTCACAGAGCAGGTGCTAGGTGGTCATCCCAGACCCAGCAGTGGATCACTGAGCTCTGTCCATCTAGGACCCCCCCAGGTCCCGCTTGATCTGCTGGGAGGCTGTGACACACCACTGTCCTCTGTGGCCTCAGTTTCCCCTTTGCAGAAGCTGTCCAGCCTAGCCAACTGCCCACCTCACTTTCAGATCCCCTCCCAGAAAGGGCCAGACAGTCACGGCCAGGATGCCCACCCTGGTCTTCCCTAGGATTTTCAAGAGCTTCAGCCTCCCTCCCCTTTCCTGGCACCTCGTCTGCAAAACAGCACTGCACCGTTATTTCCTGCGGAGAGAGGCTGCCATTCCTGCAAAGCTCTCAGTGCCTGCCACCCCAGCAATCAGGGAGTCCTCTCTGCCTTTCTGCCCTCTGGACCAACAGAGAGTTCCCCACCTCTTACTTCCCCAGGGCGACTGCTGGGGCGCTGGTCACTGCACCACGGCCTGCAGAGTGGACAGCGGCGTCCCATTTGAAGGAGAGTTCTGCAGGCCTTCATATAGAAGGCTGATTCCCATTCCCATTCGGACTCCCATTCGGATTTGCAGTGATGGTTCATTGCTGGGTCTTAGCATAACCTGGGACAGGAGTGGAGACCCTCGCTCCGCTGCTGGCTACGGCTGTCACTTCCCTTCCACAAACCCCATCGGGCCTCCTTGCCACCCAGAGTCCTTGCGGACACCCATTCTGGAAGGCTGGGCAGCCGGCAGACAGCCTCCCTGAGGCGAGCTGCTAAAGGACCTCCAGGCTAGGGAGAGCAGCAGTGGCCGACGTGGCAGCACCACAGGGTAGGCTTGGGCAGCAGCCCGGTGCAAACCCACAGCACCAGGCCCGCCCACTGCCGCAGACACCCGCCTACTCCGGCGGGGCACAGTGGGGAGGATGGGGGAACACCCTTGGGAAGGCCCCCCAGGGGCGGCTAGACAAGCAACTCCTCTGATCGCGGGAAGGTGCCACATCTCCAGCCCAGCCGGGTTCTCAGATCCCATCAGGGTTCAGCCCCCGCCGCCACCAGGGGGAGCCCGGCAGCCAGAGACGCGGCGAGGGGTGGGGGCTGGGCGGCGAGGGGGAGCGTCGGGTTCAGAGAAGCAGGGGCTGCCCGGAGGTGCCTGGACCCCCACCCACCACCCCCTCCCCAGCCTGCTGAGGCTCAGCACACACGGAACAATGGGAACGGGAGGAAAGAGGGAGGGCCTGGCCAGACAAAGGCGTGCAGGCCCCGCCCCTGGCGTCTCTTCCTTCCTCCAGGTGCGGCCCTTCTCCCCTACACCCTCCAAGGAGGCCCCGCACAAGTCTGGCGTAGTGGGGGGCAGGACATGGGTCATAGACACGTCCCCCAACACCCTGCCCACGCGTGTGGCCTCCCTCTCCCTCGCCCACACCCCCCAAACCTGCAAACCCCACACCTCCCTCCTCTGCCATCTCTGGGTCCCTAGGCATAGGCGGAACACTTGGGCTGCCTGCCCCCAGTGACCACCAGGGAGGCCTCTATCACCAGGCCTCGCTTGCTACCGCCAGGCTGGAATGGAAACAAGGGCGCAAGGAAAACAGGCCAGTCTGCTCAGACATGGAGAGGGTTCTCCTGCACAGGGCTGTGTGGGGCGGCGGCCTGCGCGGGTCCTAAGGGGAACTCCCACCCCAACCCGGTGAGGAAGCCACCTGCGCTAAAGGGGGCCTCAACTGGTCATCCTGGCCCCGCGGGCTGCAGGCAGACAGGGCGCCAGGCCACTCGTCCTTAACGTGGGCCCCGGTGAGAAGCCAGGCCCTGGGCCTCAGTGTATCTCAGTGAAATGTACCCCTCCCCAGCATCCAAACCCAGAGTCTGCCCTGGCAGCCTCCCTTGTGTCTTCACTGGGGTCCGACCCAAGCAGGCAGTTGTCTTTTGTCCACGACAGCAGTGGGACCACGTTAAGAATCATCCTATCGTGCCTGCCCACAGTCTGGTGGTTAAGGAGGCCTGACCCCACATGGCTGACCACAGTTCACATCCCAGCACCGGCAGCTACAGAAATACCAGCCACATGTGTGTCAGTGACCCAAATCACACAGGACGGAGGAGGGACTGTGGGGTGCCCCCGCCCCGTGCGGAGGTCTTTCTCTCCCTCCCTACCTCACTTGCTCCCACCCTCCGGGGAGCACACATGCCATCTAGACGGAGAAAAGGAACAGAGTCTCATCACAGGTCCCACTGATCCCAGTCTTGGCAGTCTGCAAGGATGCATGGTCTCTGCCTTGGGTAAGGCCTCCCGCTCCAGAGAGGTGTGTCTGTCAGGCCTGGCCTGACAATACAGAGCAGAGCTCTGGGAAACACCAAGCCGGGCAGCAAGGCCCCACCGGGCCTGGAAACTCCAATTCACAGGCCCAGGAGCAGGAGGAACTAGCCCTACCAGCCAGCCCACGTCACGGCCACATTCCGCCACCAAGCCGTCCTGGACCTGGTCCCGTCCCCCTATGGCTATGGGAGGACTGACTGTCACACCAGCGGGAAAGAAGCACCAGGCTGCCAGCTATGAGCAGAGCATCGCTGTGAGGGCACGTGGGCTGGGAGGGAAGGGGAGAAGTGAAAACCCTCGGGGCACCACATGCGGGACGAGGTCACCCCATGGGCAGAGTTCTGGTTTTGGGCAATGGAAAGGCGAAGGCAGCATCTCGGGTCCCACCTTCCAGGCAGACAGCCCTTGGTCCATCTCCTGAAAGAGGAACAGCGGGGCCAGCTCCTTGGCACGGGGCAACGCGCTGCCTGAGGGAAGCCGCATCCCACGCGGTGGCCGCGGTTTAAATCCCCAGCCTAGTCAGCCTGACACAGGCTAGGCGTGTGCATGAGGGCCCAGGAGTCACTGGGCTGGAGGATTCGTAGGAGGGGGTCACTGCACAACCAGACCCTGTGGAGGGGTGGAGGGCACTCCTTACATTCCCTAGCTCTCACATGCACCTGATCATGAATAAAGGAAAATAAATAAACAGACAAACAAACAAAAAGGAATTGGGGCTGGCAGGTGGTATGGTGGTTGGGATGCTGGGCTCCTACATGGCTGACCACAGTTCGAGTCCTGAACCTGGCGGTTTGCTTTCTCACTCTCCCTTTCTTTGTCTGTCTCTCTCTGGTTAAAATTGAAGAATAATGATAAATAAAATTAAAAATAAATTGGGGCAAGCCAATGGCGTGGTGGTTAAGGGTGCTGGACTCCCACATGGAGAACCACGGTTCAAGTCCCAGACCTGGAGGCTTGCTTTTTCACTTTCTCTCTCTTGCTCTCTCTCACTCTGTCCCTCTCTGGTCGAATTAAAATAAATAAATAAATGACATCTTTTAAAAGTTCAGTAAAATAATTCTTTAAAATAAAAATTTTAAAAATAATAAATCTTAAAAGAAAAAAAAAGGAGGGGACCAGCAGGTGGCATGGTGGCTAAGGTGCTGGACACTCCTACATGGCTAACCATGGTTCGAGTCCCAGACCTGGTGGCTTGCTTTCTCACTTCTCTCCCAACCCGTCTCTCTCTCTCTCTCTCTCTGGTCAAATTAAAACAAATGAATGAATTTTAAAAATTAAATAATTCTTGGGGCCAGCAGGTGGTGTGGTGACTAAGGGCGCTGGACTCCCACATGGCCGACCATGGTTCGAGTCCTGGACCTGGTGGCTTGCTTTCTCATTTTCCATCTCTCTCACTCTCTCTGAACCTCTCTGGTCAAATTAAAATAAATAAATAAAATTGAACTAAATAATGATAACAAATACTCTTCTAAAAAAAATTAATTTTTTAAAAAAATAAAGGAATTGGGGCTCCCTGAGGTAGGACCCCTGGGCATACACAGAACAGCCCTTTGTCCCAGTTGATCAGCCCCTGCCAGCTGGGCACAGACTCCCAGGGGACCATGGTAGCTGGAGACAGGTACCTGAGTCATAGCTTGGGGTCTCCACTCACTGAGTAGGTGGTGTAATGTCACTGAGCCGATCTGCCCACCAGTGCACTGGGCGTGCTGTCTGTCCCAACCTCACAGGGTTAAATAAGACAAGACGTGAACAGCCCAGCTCCACGGTCAAGGCTCTCTCAAAGGGGAAACTGAGGCTCGGTGGGTCACGGCAGGAGGAGTCCTTAGGCTAGGCCAAGGGCCCCTCTGTCCCTCCACAGGCAGGGGAAACCCAGAGTGAGCTAATCCTGGGGCTGCCGCCCCACTTCCAGGCATTCATCTCGGCCTGTGGCTGGCCTTCCTGCTCCGGAGGGCAATGGCCGCTCGGGAATCCACGAGCAGCCCTCGGTCTTCCTGCTAGTCCTCCCACCGGCGTTCCTCTCCCAGCCACCACTTCCTGTGGTCAGAGGAGAAGCCTGGAATCCTTCTCGAAGGTGCCACCTTCTCTGGGGTCCTGGGCCCAGCAGTCACTGGGGCAGGTCCCAACCCAGTGCTCACCAGTAGGGCCACCCATGGGCGTATACAGATGAGCCTAGGCACGCGTTTACCTCTTTGAACCCCCCGCTGTTGGCAAGGCCCTGGGGGGCCCTGGGGCTCACACCCCCACCCTAACACCAAGCAGCCCTCCAGCCTCTTCCTCTTTTGGGCTCCTCCTCCCCCAGCTGCTTCCTCCTTTTCCTCTGGTGTGGACACCACTTCCCTGAGAGACCCAGCCCTGCCATGCAGACCTCATTGCCCCCTCCTCCCTGCCGGGCACAGGGGTGCTGCCATCACCCCCTCCTCTGCCTATCCTGAGTCTGTAGCAGCTTTGGAGCCACCAGAATCTTCTGAGCCACAAGGACACCTTCTCCCAGACAGCACTTAGATAGATGGTCCCCCTGGGCCTGTGCTTAAACTGGCCTCTGGCCCTCCCCAGCCTTGTAAGTGCATACAGAAGGCCAAAGCTGGGGGCCTGGGCAGGGGGATTGCTCCTCCTAAATACCAAGGGCACCCTGGCCTCAAGAGGCAAGCCTGAGGTGAGGGCGAGGCTGGGGTTTAGTAAGAACCCCGGGCAGGGCTAAAGGGGCTGGGTGGAGCTGGGTGGAGGGGCCCCACCCTGCACCTGCAGCTGCAGCAGGGGCTGCCTGAGAGCATCAGGTGCCAGGGCCACCATCAAAGGGCCCAACTCTGCCCTTCCCAGTACCTTGCAGACTCTCAGTCAGGCGCATCGGCCGCGGCCTGGCCAGACCTGCTGACTCCTCTCCTCACAGAGCTCCTAGGTTGGGACTCCCAGCCGAGATGCTGGAAGACAGGTGCCTGGCTTGTACCCTGCTCTGCCTGCCCCATCCTGCCTCCACCACAGCACCGGGGGTGTGGGAGAGGCATCACCCAGGCTCCGGGGCACTGTCTCGTCCCCTGTTGGGGATGGGGGAGCTCTCTAAGGGCTTGGGTGGACAAAGACCCAGCATCCTGGTCCTGCCCAGCGAATGGGTGACGGTTAGAGACAGAGCCCGGGAACATTGCGGCCAGGGGCTGAGATGAGGCAGGTGCCTAGGACCGGAGAGCCCGAGAGCCCAGGCAGGCCCTGCCCCTGCAGCTGGAGGCCCAGGGACCGTGTGGGACCTGCTCACACCCCTCCCCTAGCATTACCTACTACCACCAGTGACCCGTTTCTCAGGCTGCCCAGGCCCCACCTGACAGCCCAGCTCTAACGTAGTGGGTGGCTCCATGCCGCCTCAGGGCCTCCCGCTGCCTTAACCTCTCCAGCTCCGGGCACCATGGCAGAATTCCCTGGGCCCTCACCACCTGCTCTGCCCCCAGTCCAGGGCTCCCAGCGGCCACCCAGCCTGGGATGCCCCAGCTGAGCTCCGGCCTCACTTCCTCTCCATGGCTGTCCCGGTACACCTGGTCTCCCAGCTCACAGGCATCCCTTGAGGGCCCCGGTCTTGCTCCCACCTAGAGGTATGGCTTCTCATGTTGGCCACGCCATGGGTGATGGGCAGGGCCGAGCCAGCGGGGCTGGGCAGGATGGAGGCAGGGGGAGGGGGTGAGAAGTGGTCTGGACCACCCCCTACTCCTAGTGAGGGAGCTCCATCTCTCCCGCTCCTCCAGACAAAGCCTCACCCCGCTTGGGGGGAGGGGTGGGAAGAAGCGGCTCAAAGGCCCAAGCGTCCCCGCCCCCCATTCAAGTGCTAATGAGCTCCAGCCGGGAAGGAGGCTGGCGAGAAAGGCAGGGCTGGGGCCGGTCGGGGAAGCAGCCCACCTGGCACCCAGGCCCTATAGCACCCCCAAACCTAGGCCTCCAGGGGTCGGGCCTAAGGTCTCCAGGACAGTCTGCCACTCCAGTTGGCACCTGCCTGGGTCTCCCCACTTGCTGAGAGCATCTGGCTGTCAGCAGGGTGGGGGTTCCCCAGGGCTCCCATGTAGGGACCAGGCAGCTTCTAGGATGGGGAACCCTTTTCTACCAGACTCTCAGCTCTGTGGGAATCAGCAGAGGGTCCCTCACTCCTTTCACCCCTCCAGGGTTTGGTGCACAACACCCCTGGCTGCAGGCAGGCACCCCCGTCTCCCGTTATGGGTGGAGAGCAGGACTCCTTCCTGCCAAGGGTTCACATGACTCCCGGGCTGTTAGCCAGTGTACCATGAGGGGTTGAGATTTGAACTCAGGTCTGTGCGACCCCAAGGGCTGGTCCAGGGAGAGCTGGCCTCCTCTCCCAGCTGGGAAACATCCGAGGTACTCTCCCTGCCTCAGAGCCTTTTCTGAGCTGTTCCCTCTGCCCCCAGTGCCTGCCTGGCCCTGGCAAACGGTATGCATCTTTCAAGGCCACCCAGAGGCCCCCTCTTCCTGGAAGCCCCCATCACAGGTCCCATTAGAGTCGACCCAGTACCGAGCCAGGCTCCCAGTCTAGCCATTCCAGTCTGCATCCAGGCTTCAAGTAGCAGCTGCAGGATTATAATTACCCCTCTCCCCGGGAGCTGTGCCCTGTTTGCGAAAGTGTTCAAGCGCTTCACTCTTGCCACACACGCTTACCAGCACCTATAGTATGCCAGCCCTTTGCTACAGACCCGGCAGGACAAAGGCCAAGACTCCCTCTTCTCCCACCGGTGCTGGCCAAGCCCAGGGCTCTTGTGGGGCGGTGCTGCTCTGGGCTGAGGCCACCCCCACCCCGAGGGACCAGCTGGCTGGGACCCTGCAGCAGTCTCTGAACAGCCTGAGCTGGGACACAAAGCCATGCTCCCATCGGAATGGCCGATCCCTACTATGTGCTGTGCCCTGGCACAGGCCACCGCTTGGTCAGAAAGATCGCCACACGGTGGTGGTGGGGGTAAATGCTGTCTCTGAGGGGCCAGCATCGTCTGGGGTGGGCAGGAAGAAACAGCCTGAAGAACTTTCTGTGTCCCTCCAGTCCTGGTCACTGGCCCGAAATGCATCTGTCACGTGGCCACAGCGTGCCAAACTGCCGCTCAGGGACTGCCTCTCACTCCCCAATCTGCTTCCGTCCCCAAAACCCAGCTCAGAGGATCCTTCCTTCATTCCACAAACAAATGTGAAGCGCGGTAGGTGCCAGGCTCGTGCTGGGCACAGGGGTGGAAAGGACACTGCCTGTCCCTTCAGCCTCGAAGGGGGGTGGCCAGGCAAGGAGCAAGCTCTGATGGGAGAAGGAGCAGCCTCCAGAGCCAGAGGCTTGGCCAGCCTTGGGGGAGTGAGGATGGAGGGTCCTGGAGGAGAGGCCTGAGTGGAGGGAACGTGTGACCACCTGAGGCCTCCACTGAGCTGCCAGCGGCACCGTTCTGCCTCTCTTCGTGAGGCTGTCTGTATAGGCTGTCCCAAATCAGAGGCTTCCCCTAAATGCCCAGCCCGAGTGCCCCCATTCCACCTGGGCCTACCTAGTCAGTCAAGTTGAACTGGGTAGGCGTGGGGGTACCCCAGAATACAAGCCGCTTCTATACCCTCCCCCCACTAAGTTGCCTGGAAAAACTGTCTTCCTGGTGTGTGTGCCACATCTGTCACTGTCCTGGTGACAGGGACAGGGCCTGGCTGCTGGCAGGACTCCCCAGGACAGGAGGGAGGGAGCCAGGGTGCGGGCGGGGCAGCAGGCGTGGTTCTGGCTGGGAGGCAAGGCTGGCAATAGTCCAGCCTGAGTGCCGCTACGTGGGACAGGCGCCCAGAACTCGGAACCTGCCACAGCTGGGCTCCCATGGCCACCTTACACCCAGATGGCGAAGGAATGCCTCCAGCCAGGCCCCGGGCCCAGGCAGCCAGGCAGACTGGGTCCTCAACTTCAGCAGAGCTGGGCTCTCAGCCCCCTGCAGCACACCCACCCTCCCAAAGGAGCCTCCCTGAGGCTTCCGATGTCCCCAACCTGAGCCTGGGCACTCGTTTCGCCCAAAGCCAGGAAGCCGGGTTCACAAAGGAAGTAAAGGCCCGCGGGCGGGACACTGGGATGGACTTCCCGGGCTGGAAAGTGCTGAACTAGACCTTGCACCGCTGGCCGCTGCCAGCCCGGTGTGGGAGGGGCCGCCAGGTCCCACCTGGCCTGGCCCAGAAGCTGAGCTGGGATCCCAGGGATAAGGCGGGTAAGACGGGGGACCCCAGAACAGGCCAAGAGTCCCCACGGTCCACTCCTACATCACCTCGCCCCCGCGATAACTTGGATGGGCCTGCGGAGGGGCCGGCGGGACGCTCTGGCCGGGCACCGGGAGGCGGTGGTCCCGGAAGTGCCCTCCCCAGGCCCGGCGGGAGGCAGGCCCCGGCGGCGATGGGCATTGGCCCTGCCGACACCCACTCGCTGCCGCCGCCGCACTCGCAGCAGAGACAGGAAGAGGCAAGCGCCCAACGCAAAGAGCCCAGGAGGCTGGGCCGCCGCCCCTTCCCGCCCCTTCTCTTCCTCCCCGCGGCGGCGGCGGCAGCGGCGGAGCGGATGCCATTTTGAAACCTCCGGGGCTGTGCCCCCGAGGCCGGCCCGCGGGGACAGTCAACAGATGGGCCCATAATGGATGGACACACTGTTCCTCGGCCACGAGCGCGGGCATGAAAGGCCTCGTTTTTCACAGCCTGGGGGCCCATGGCAGCTCTGGGGCGAGGGGCCACACCCCCCAGCACTAGCCTACAACGTTTCGCTGCTGCAAGGGCCTCCTTCCCCCTCCCCGCCGCAGTCTGAAACCCCCCAAAATCAGACTTCCACTGCCACACGCCGCTCCCAGTGGAAGCTGGACAGCCAACCGCCAGTCCCCCGTCTGTGCAAAAGGCAGGCCAGGATGCTCAGAGGCATCCGGGCCTACCCAGCTGGCCCCCACCCATCCTTAGGCCTGACTGCCACTCCCCCTCACGGTCCCCCGAGATCTGAGAGGCCCACCTGCCCTCCGAGCCCACATCCCAGGCCTCTGGGCCCAGAAGGGTTGTGAAAAGCCAGGCACCATCAGCAGATCTCCTCGGCCCGCTGCAGGGGCAGCAATATGTCGGCTGTCTCACCACTTCCACTTCCCCCCACCCCTCCAGCAGCCACCATCTTCCCTGGCCTTGGAGGCGGACACAACCCCAACTCCTCCACATTCTCGCCTCTTCCTTACTCCCCCATCACTGGCCCAGACAGGCCTTCGAGAGTGGGAAACACAGCCCACAGGACCTCCTGGGCAGGTTGAGGCCCCTTTTCTGCTATGACCCATGGAACCGCAGTCAAGCCCCCTGGAGGTCTGCCTAACCAGCCTGAGGCCTTGCTTAGCCCTTGGGTCCCCTCTTTCCTGCCCCTGGACCCCCTCTTCCCAGCCCTGCCCACCTGGTGCGGGAGGGGTGGGGGAATCAGGGCAAGGCCAGAGTGAGGGAGGAGGGAGGATCAGAAGGTTTGGGGAGTGATGCGAGTAGAGGGGAAGGGGGGGCAGGGTCTTTAAGGGGTTCCAGACGGAAAGAGTGCTCAGTCGTCAGATTCCCACTTGGTCTAAGGGGTTCCAGACAGAAAGAGTGCTCAGTCGTCAGATTCCCACTTGGTCCCTGGGGGGTCAAAGTGCACAGGTGGAAAATAGATTCCAGAGTAGGGATGGGGTATGGAAAGACGGAGTGAGTGGGGGCCTGACGGGGGCCCTGGGGGTGCTCATGCCCAATAGGAACGGGGGGAGCAGGTGGAGGAGACAGGAGGGGCTCGAGTGTGGGGACTCAGGCTTCTGAGGACCTGGGGGAAGGACAAGGCAGATCTGAAGTCCGCGAGGCTGCTTAGAAGGGTGGTCTGGCAGGCAGGGTTCTAGGCACCTGGGTCAGGGCACTGTTCACCGAGTTTGGGGTTTGGGCTGAGTTATGAATCTGACCTGAGTCTGGGCTAGGACTGGAGGTCTACACCCACTAGAGTTTCCGACCCTCCTTTGAGGTCTTGGCCAGGCCTGGGGATTCAGCACCAGCGTGGGGGTCCAGCTGAGTTTGGAGTTTTAAGTCCTGGAGTGGGGATTCGGGCCAGGACTCGGGTCCCAGAGCGGGGCGCGGCCTCACCCAACAGCAGCAACTTCACCTCCCGCGCCGCCTTCTCGCCGTCCTCCCGCAGGTTCTTGTCGATCATCTTAGAGCGCTCGGCCGCCGCCTTGTCCTCGGCGCTCACTGTGCAGCCCATCCCGCCGTCCGCCGGCCCGGCCGCCGCCGCCCGGCCCCCACAAGGCCCACGGCCCGGCTCGGCCCCGCCCGACCCACTCGGCTCCCGCCGCCAGCCCTCTGCGGGCAGCTCTCGGATCGGCAGTTCTGAGCGTCTGCGGGAGGCGCCTTCCCGGCCGCCGCGCACCGACGGCTGGGCGGGCCGGGGGTGGGGCCGAAGCCAGCAAGGCCCGGGACTGGGCAGGGGCGGGTCTGAAGGTGGGGCCAGAGGAGATTCGGGGCTGGTGATTGGCTGAAGGGCGGGGCGACGGGAGAAGTTAGGCGCAGCCCAGGCTCCGGCCTGGGCTGGAGGCGGGGCTACGCCGAGGGCAGTCAGTAGGGGTAGAACCAAACCCAGGACCCGGCTCTGGGCGGGCTGCAGGCGGGGCCGCGCTCCGATTGGGTGCGGAACGCCTGGAGCTCCGCTGCGGGACAGCGGAGCGGGCAGGTCTCTTAGCCTGAGAGTGGGGATCCGGTGGTGCCTCGCGGGCCGAGCAGGAGCCAGCCCTCTGAGCTCCTGCGAGTTAGTGGAGTAGTACGAAAGAGGTGTGTCTTCGTCACTTGTTAATGAACCCAATAAACTCGCTTTGGGACTTAAAGAACCTGGGAGCCTTTCTGAACTGTATTTTCCCAGGCCTGAGGCAGGTTTGTGTCCTTCACTCTCTCGGTGGCAGAAAAATAAAAAGCCGATTGCCACCCCTACACCTCTGCCCAGGTGTCTCCCCCAGCTGGTGCCCTCTCTAATTGCCCAGGGTCCATCTAGCGTTCCCTGCTCAACTGGGAGGCAGGCAGCCTCCTCCAGGCAGTCATCCTGGACCCTAACCTGGGACTAGACAACCAGGACTCAAGTGGGAGAGAGGAGTTGCCATTGGACTTCAGGGAACGAATGTGGTCATGATCTTGTGGTCTGTCCCTTCTTTGGCCTGTCCACTTCCGGAGGTAGCCACGCTCCCACATCCATCCCCACCCAGCAGTAGCATTTACATTTCTAGCTGACGCCTCAAGTCTTTCTGGTCCTGCTCTTTATGAGCAGCCCACAGGCCAGCCTCAACTGGACATTTGAGGGGTCGCCAAGGATGACCTAGGTGGTGTCCTCTGGCCAGGCGCCATGAGCCCCAAGGCCCCGGCTGTGTGGTTCTAGCTGAGTCTGCCCTGCTGAGGGGCCATGGATCTGTTAAGTACTCCCATGGTTCTCTCAGGCCTCAATGCTCAAGCAGGTCCTGCCACAGGCTTTTAATGAGCCTGGTGAAAACACATAATCCCCACCAGGGGCCCGGACAGCAGTGGACTGAGATGTGAGTCCACACGTAGCCCTGCCTCCAACGTGCTTCACACAGAGCACACCATAAAAATGGGTGCGCACAGCCAAGAACACAGTCTGTCCACATACACTCCACCGACCAGGCTCCAAGGCCGGCCCTTCCCCCGCCAGCCCCGCCCAGTGCTCAAGCGATCCTTGCTTTGGCCTCCCTGGCTGGCTCCTAGCAACAGCCAACAGCTCTCTCAGTTGCCAGGCAACAGGGCGAACCTGTCAGCCCCTCAGAGGCCCCACTCTCAGGAGGTGGGTGCCACACAGACCCCAACACACTGGGGCAGGTCAGGATGGGACGTGGACGGAGTACCCTTCCTCAGGCCCAGGTCAGGTCCCGCCAGCACCCTTCCCACTGGTCAGTCACTCCTGTCCAGTCGGGAGTCCACGCCAGCATCCACTGCTCTGGCTGTGCTTCTCCACTGGGATCCCCAGGGCTATGGCTGGGCCTCTGCTTGCCACTCCAATCACACACACCTGACCCCAGGGGTTCGGGGCCCCAGGACATTATCTCCATCCTGCCTCTCCCCGGATTGCCAGCCCGTTCACCACTGCTCTGACGCTTCCCCTAGTCCCAAACATCCCACCTGCTGCTTCATCCTGACCCCTACTCCTGGGGTCTCCATCACCTCACGGTCCCTCCAACCCCCACATGCTGTCAGCCTCTGCTCCCCTCCACTCCATCCCCGCTCTGTTCCCACTGTCCCCCATTCTAGGCCTCAAGCCTTTCCCTGGCTCTCCTGTTTCCCCTACAATCCATTTTCCACGTGGCGGCCAGGAGATCTGGCTAAAGAAATCATGTCGCACCTTGGTCACAACCTTCCGCGGCTCCCCAGTGCCCTGAGACTCTGTAGGAGGTGGAGGCGGAGGCGTGGCAGCTGGCAGCTGGCAGCAAGGGCTGGGGAAGCAGTCTGCATCACGGGCGGGCGGCACAGTACTCTGGACAAGGACTCCTTTGCCTTGGTTTTCTTATCGGTGAGATGGGTCTAACAGTTCTACCAACGCAAAGCACACTCAGGACTAAGGAAAACACAGCAAGGTGCTCAGCACACGTGCGGCACACAGAGTGCCTTCAGCAGGGTGAGCTGGTGTAATAGTGATCTCCCTCTCTCTTTTTTTTTTAGAGTGTTTTGCATTAGGGTGCGTGTGCTCGTAACAGGGAGAGAGAGAGACAGTGAGAGGGGAAGTGAGAAATCACCCCCGAGGGAATGGCCACATTGGAATCCCTTCTCCTCCATTCTCCTCCCAGGATCTTGGGCATGTACACACGTGTCCAGCATGATTTTCAAGCCACTGGGTCTGTGACTCGAACTAGTTGGCCACATGGGAGCCCGGTGATGTCACTGCTACACCAGCTGCTGGTCCCATAACAGTGATTTTTTTTTTAAGAGAGATTTTTGCTATAGGGCACATACACTCTCCAGAGAGACACAAAGTGAGAAATCACCCCCCAGGCAAATGGCCACGCTGCATCCCTTCTTCTCTAGGAATTTTGGGTATGTAGGCACATGCACCCAGCATGAGATTTTTTTTGTTTTTGTTTTTGTTTTTTTGAGATTTTTTTTGCTATAGGGCACATGCGCTCACCAGAAAGACAGAGAGAGGCAGAGAGACAGAAAGTGAGAAATCACCCCCCAGGGGGGAGGCTACACCACAATCCCTTCTTCCCCATTCTCTCGGGATCTTGGGCACACATGTACACACGCCTGGCATGAGCTTAAGCCACCGGGTCTGGGACTCGAACCACAGTAGACTATATGGGAGTCCAGCGACATAGCCATTACACTAACTGCTGGTCCCACCTGGCATGAGTTTTGTGTTTTTCTTTTTTTTTTTTTTTGAGAGGTTTTTCACTATAGGGCACATGCGCTCGCCAGACAGACAGAGAGAGACATAGAGACAGAAAGCGAGAAATCACCGCCCAGGGGGGATGGCCACGCAGCAATCCCTTCTCCTCCATTCTCCTCTCAGGATCTTGGGCATGCACGCACACGCTCCCGGCATGAGTTTTAAGCCACCGGGTCCGGGACGCGAACCGCAGTCGACTACGTGGGAGTCCAGCAACATAGCCATTACACTAACTGCTGGTTCCCTGGCATGAGTTTTTTTTTTTTTTTTTTTTTTCTTTTCTTTTTTTGGAGAGGTTTTTGCTACAGGGCGCGTGCGCTCGCCAGACAGACAGAGAGAGACAGAGAGATAGAAAGCAGGAAATCACCCCCCAGGGGGGATGGCCACGCCGCAATCCCTTCTCCTCCATTCTCCTCTCGGGATCTTGGGCACGCACGCACACGCGCCCGGCGTGAGTTTAAGCCGCCGGGTCCGGGACTCGAACCGCGGTCGACTACGTGGGAGTCCAGCGACATAGCCATTACGCTAACTGCTGGTCCCCCTGGCATGAGTTTTAAACCACCGGTTCTGAGACTCGAACTGTGGTCAACTACATGGGAGTCCAGCAACATAACCATTACACCATCTACTGGTCCTGTAACGGTGATTTTATTTGTTAAAGAGGTGGGGTGTTTTTTTTTTTTTAAGAATTATTTTATTTAACTTTATTTATTTGTTTGTTTATTTAAATTTGACCAGAGTGAGAGAGAGAGAGAGAGAAAGTGAGAAGGCAAACTGCCAGGTCAGGTACTCGAACTATGGTCAGTCATGTGTGAGTATCCAGTGCCTTAACCACCACACCACCTACCTACTGGTCCCAATATTATTATCATTATTAACTTGCCATAGGGCACATGTGCTCACCAGAGAGACACAGAGAGAGAGAGAAAAGTGACAAAGCAAGCTGCCAGGTCTGGGACTCAAACCACATTCAGCTATGTGGGAATTCAGCCTTTAACCACCATACCACACGCCGGTTCCAATAGGATAATTAAAAAAAAAAAAAAAAAAAAAAAAAAAAAAAAAAAAAGAGGAGGATTGGCAGGTGGTATAGTGGTTAAGGGTACTGGACTCCCACATGGCAGAACGCAGTTCGAGTCCCGGACCTGGCAGCTTGCTTTCTCACTTTCCATCTCTCTCTCTCTTTCTCTCTCTCTCTCTCACTCTGTCCCTCTCTGGTCAAATTAAAACAAATAAATAAAATTAAAATTAAAAAAAAGAATGACCAGCAGATGGCATAACAGTTACATCATTGGATTCCCATAGTCAACTATGGTTCAAGTCCTGGACCTGGTGGCTTGAAACTCATCCCAAGGGGCCAGTGGGTGGCATGGTGATTAAGGGCGCTGGACTTCCACATTGCTGACTGTGGTTCAAGTCCTGGACTGGTGGCTTGCTTTCTCATTTTCCCTCTCTCTCCCTGTCTCTCTCTGGTCAAATTAAAATAAATAAATAAAGTTAAATAAAATAGTTCTTTAAAAAAACAACAACAACTCATGCTGGGTGCATGTGCATGCGTTCCCAAAATCCCGAGAAGAGAATGGAGGAGAAGGGACTGTGACATGGCCATCCCCCCTCTGGGGAGATTTCTTGCTTTCTGTCTCTGTCTCTCTGGCAAACGCACACATCCTATAGCAAAAATCTCCCTTTAAAAAAGGAGAGGTTTTAAAGCCTCATACATATATTTAAAAATTATATTTAATTTAAAAAAAGGGGGGTGGCCCGGCAGGTGGTGCGGTATTAAGGGCGCTGGACTCCCATATGGCCAACTGCAATTCGAGTCCCAGATCTGGTGGCTTGCTTTCTCACTTTCTCTCTCTCTGTCCCTCTCTGGTCAAATTAAAATAAATAAATAAATAAATAAATAAATAAATAAAGCTAAATAAAATAATTTTTGGAGGAGAAAAAAAAAAAAAAAAAAAAGAACATTGCCCTTAGTCCTGCGTGCAGGGAAGGGGAAGGAGAGACTAGCAGTGCCTGGGAAGGTGAGTGAGTTCTGGGTGGAGGTGATGTGGAGAGTGCTAAATGGGAAGTGAGAACATTCCAGGCAGAGGGAAGGCCATGCAAAGGGAGGGAGGGAGGGTGGACTGGGTGTGTGTAGGGAAGGGCCAGAGTGGGAGAAGCCCCTGGCTCCCCAGCTGAGGCTCAGAACGGGCAGGGCCATCCACAGCCCTCCTGTGAGGGACGGCAGGGACATCGGGTTCCTTTCACTCCGGAATCCCAGTCCTTTCAGAGAAGCCTGACTGGGCCCTAGCCTGCCACGCCCCATGTCACCTGGACACGTGCATGAAGGATGGTGCAATGACGCCCAGAGCCGAGGGCCACCCCCTGCTGGAGAGGGCCACCCCCTGCTGGAATGAAGAGGGTTGCCCCTGGCTCATTCCAACCAGGAGAGGCTCAGGGCTCCCCACAGGCCACGAGCAGGTCCAGCCTTCCCCAACACCCGTCAAGCCCCAGCCCTGAGCAGGTGGGGAAGGGAGACCCCCTCTTGGGCTGGGACACAGGAGCCTGCAGGCTCCAGGAAGGGGAAGCTGTTGGCACTTCCCCAAAGGCAGTTTCGGAGTGGGTGTGTCTGTCTCCCTGCCCTGGGGCCAGGACCCCACAGGGACGCCCAGAGTACAGGGTCCTGACCACCCCTCCTCCGTGGCGCCCAGGTAGCAGGGAGCTCTGGCCAAGGACCTGCGACCACTGCACGCTGCCCTGCAGAGGGGGCCTTCATGGCTCTGCTGGCAGATCTGGGGCCCGGAGCTGGCTCTCCCAGCAGCCGGAGCAAGGCCCCACCTCCGCGCACCCTCTGCACTTCCTTCCTCCTGCGTAGCCCAGCAGCGGTGCTGAGACTGGGATCACTCTCGGCCCTTCCTCCCTGATCCTCCAGGGGAACAGCCACAAGCCTGGAGGCCCGGGACCCCAAGGTCCCCCTTCCTAGTCATTCATCCTCTTCACAGATAATTGGCTTTGGCCTGGAGAACACAGACCCTGGCACACCTTGTACAGAAGTTTCTGGAACAGGCAAGGGGGCATGACTTGACACGGGGTGGGTGGAGGTACAGCAGGATGGGGGGGCATCTGTCCCACCAGAGCTTACGTGGGGTCTATTTTGGGCCCATGTGCTGAGAACTCTGGGTGAGGGACCTGCCCTTCAGCACACAGCGAGTAAATGCAGAAAGGAACTCCAGTTTTGGAGGAAATCATTGGGGTGACAGGGCAGTCACTGGGGGCGTGTTCAGGAGGAACAGTCTGAGAGGGGAACTGTGAGCCATGGGGAGGCACTAGCATGTGACAACCCAACCAGGGGACAGGGACAGGCAGAGGCAACCATAGCAACCGTCCTGGGGTGGGAAGGAGCTGGCTGGATGTTCCTGGACCAGGGAGAGAACAAGGAGGCAGCAGTGTGAGAGGAACTTCCATGAGGCGTCACTGAGGGGTAGGGCACCCCAGCTGGGGGGTGCCTTAGAGGCAAGCACCTCTAAGCCAGTGACCCCGGTCTTGCCCTGCAAATCCAGCCGGTCTTGGCACGCAGGGTGCTCTAGATGCGCGTGGGGAGAGCTGGCCAGCCCTGGCGGGAGACCCAGGGAGCCCGCAGGGCTTTGGGGCCAAGTCTAAGCTGGTCTCTCCTCTTCCTTGTCCCTGAAGTGCTGCAGTCCAGCCTGCGCTGTGCCTACCGCACACGCACACGCTTCCTCCAAAAGCCACCTCCCCTGGCAAGGCTAGGGTCCTTGGAGGGCCAGGAAAATGATCATCCGCTGATCCCCAGGAGCCGCTGCTTGGCTCACACTGGTGCCTGTCCTCCTCACCAGGCCGTCCAAGGGCTGGGGCTGGCAGCCTCTCCTGCGGCTCGTTAGGGCTGTCATTAGCGCTGATTCCTGGAATTTAATTTAATGAAGAAGCAAAAACAGCCCTAATGAAGGTGATGAAACAGCAAGCAGCCCCGCGAGGGGTGAGGGTGCCTGGCCACCTGGGCTCGGGGCTGCCTGCAGAGGATTAGGAGTTGGGGAACAGGGGGAGGGGCACCTGTTCAGGAAGCTACACACCGAGACCACCGGTCCGCCATACCTCAGGGAGCAAAGGCGCGACCAAGGCCAGCTAGACAGAGGAACGAGCCTGGCCAGGGCTGCGCAGGCTGTGGGGAGGACGCCCTGGCAGCCAGCAGCCGTGCCCAGGCTCTCGCTGAGGCCAGCATGGGTGAGCACCAGGCGCAGAGGTCAGCAGGGGCCCGAGGACGAGGATGAACTTAAACTGTATTGCAAGTGTGCTAGATACAGCAACAATTGTTTTAGTTTATTTTTTTAGTTTTGCCGTTGGGTGCATGTGCTCACCAGAGACAGAGAGAGGATGGAAAGTTAGCCCCCACGGGAGAGCACACCACAATCCCTCCTCTTCCATTCTCTTCTCCGGATTTTGGACATGTTCAAACACTGCCTGATTTGTTTTTCACACTGCCAGGTCCAGGACACAAACTGCAGAGTCCACCATGTGGGATCCAGCCACCTTAACCTCCACACCACCTGCTGGCCCCAGCCAGAGGTATGTATGTATGTATGTATGTATGTATGAGAGGTTTTTGCCATAGGGCGCTACTCGCCAGACAGACAGAGACAGAGACAGAAAGTGAGAAATCACCTCCCAGGGGGGATGGTCACGCTGCAATCCCTTCTTCTCCATTCTCCTCTCGGGATCTTGGGCACGCACGCACACGTGCCCGGCGTGAGTTTAAGCAACCGGGTCTGGGACTCGAACTGCGGTCGACTACGTGGGAGTCCAGCGACATAGCCATTATGCTAACTGCTGGTCCCTATTTTATTTATTTCTTAAGAGCTTTTTATAATAGGGTGTATGTGCTCACCAGAGAGAAGGAAAAAAAAAAAAATCACACACACACACACCCACCCACCCACCCAATGGTTGCTGCAATCCCTCCTCCTCCATTGTCTCAGGATTTAGAGCATACACACACACACACACACACACACACACACACACCTGACTGAATTTCAAGCTTCTGGTCTGGGACTCAAACCATGGTCAACTAGGTGGGAATTCAGTTCCTTAACCACCTTCTGGCTCCACCAGAGGGTTTTTAAGCCAGAATATGATCTGAATTTTGCTCTAGGGCACGTGTGCTTGCAGAGAGAGTGAGAAAGCACCCCTCCTGCCAGGGAGGTCAGCTACGCTGCAATCCTTGCCCCCCATTCTGTTTTCCAAGCCATGGGTCCTCCAGCCATCTTACCACCATGCCGACTAGCCCGTCCTGACCTGATGTTACAAAGTTCTCTCTGGCTGCTAAAAAACGAGAAGTCAGGGAGGTGGGGACGGCCACCATGTGCGGGTGATGAAGTCTGTGGGGAAAGGATTGTCCAATGACTCCTGGGAGAAGGGACATGGGGTAGAGGAGGGTGTTGGCAAAGTACCTGGGCGGGGTTCTTCCCTCCCCGCAGGTTTGAGCTGGCGGGACCCCCTTCCTCTGCACCTCTCTCCCTTCCCCGCGGTGCCCTCCCACCTGCCCACGTCTAGGAGGCCGTCCTTGCTCCCCACGGACCCCAGGACCGCATTTTTCACAAGGAGAGGCTCAGGCGTGGGGAGAGCAGCCGGGTGAAACCCGTCCCCGCGCCGCCCAGATCCCAACCTCCCAAGTTCTCTCGCCCACGCCCCGCCCACGGCGTCCAGCCCCTACGCGGGCCTCCGCCACCGAGCAGGAGGCGGAAGCGGCCTTGAGGCGCGCTGCCCGCCTCTTCCGGGGCCTCTCTAGGCTGGAGCGCGGGAGTTTCGGTGGCCGCGGGAGGCCGGGACGGGCTTCACGGCGCAGCAGCGCCTCCTGGCGGGCCTGGGGCGCAGCGCGGAGCCGAGGCTGGCGGGCCCCCAGCTCCGCCGCCGCCTCCATACTTCGCGGCAATCACTCAAGTTGCCTCCACCTTGCAGGCCTTCCAGTCCCGTGGCGCCCCGGGTCCTTGCTCCGCGCCTGACTCCAGCCTGCCAAGCCCTGGGCCGATCCTCAGAACGCCCCCAGAAACCCCGTTTTTCTGTTTCCTCCTCTCGAGCCTTCACACACACACACACACACACACACACACACACACACACACCCGTTTCTCTACCTCCCAGTGGAGGCTGGACGGTGGTGATTCATTGACGATGTACCCGTGAGCACCTTCCTGGCGTCCTAAGGCCCGGCAGCCCGTCGCGCATGCCCAGCCCAGAGCGAGTGCGTAACGAGGACTCCCATACCCCGCTGAGGTTGACCTCAAAATGTTGGCAGGGTCCGAGGTCTGGGTAACACTTGGAGAGAGTTTCAGAACACTTGGTCGAGGGTGGCCCTCGCTCTAGCCTCTTCTTCCGCTCGGGGTCCCAGCAAGGTCAGGCGCAGGTAGGGGTCCAGGGTCTGACTCCGTAAAGTTCTGACCTGGCCCAACGTGGTGGCCATTCCTGGGCGTGGTGGCCATTCCTGGGCGACCTCCCCCTCCCGCCCCGCCTCCCGCCTTCCTGCCTGCTTTCCTTCCATGCACCATCCAGGAAGCCTTCCATTATGCTCTGAAGCCTGAGGGCCCTGCCATAAGGCCAGGGTGACCCTCCTCAGCCACCGGGCCCAGCAACGTGTCTCATGGGTCACCTGGCAGTTCTGACCGCCAGGGGGCAGCAGAGGCCTCTTCCCGCAGATCCTGGGGGATTAGGTCGCGGGCTAATCCGGTCCAGGACCCGCTGTGCGTGGCTGGAAGGGTTTGCAGCCTTGTGTGATTTTTGAAAGCTGTTTTGTTCTTTCAGATTTTTTCCAGGGCTACTCTTTCTTTCTAAGTCACTCTCAGTGCATTATTACTGCTCCAAGTTGTTTGAAAGGAAGTCAGTTGCTGGGTGACTTTAAACTGGGGTCATGAGTCCCTGGGCCTCTCTGCATGCTCCTTGTGATCCCAGCTGTATCTCGAACCCTCCGTGTCCCTAGCCACCAGTCAGTCAGTGCCACGTGCACACTCCCTGACGTCCAGGCCCTGGTGTCTGGCCTCCATCTGTGGTCTCGGCCTCCATGTGCAGGCTCCCAGCACCCTGGGCCCACCCAGCAGGCCCTGGCCCAGCCCCAGCCCCTGCCCCAGCCCACCAGCTTCCTTCCCCTGCCTTCGCTGAGGACTCTGCCTCCCTCATTCACACAGGTGTCCGCTTGCCCTTTCCAGCTCACACCTCTACCGACTCCGGTCAGGCCTGCCCTTCAGCCGCCACACCACCCTGGCCAGGAGCCACACATGTCTGGATCTGAAGGTCCCTTCTCCACCCTCTCTCCTCAGCAGCCTCATCTTTGCCTGCCTCCCAGTGTCCCGCCCTCCTCCCTGGCTGCTCCCACTCAGCCCTCTGCTGGTTCAGGGCCCAGGCCCACTGCTGCCATCCTCCATCCTCTCGTTAGGGTGCCTGGGCTTGGGGGGTGGGGGGATGTGAAAAATGCCAGGCTCCGAGATAAGCAGAGGAAAGGGTTTATTAGCTTTCCGAGAGCGGAAGGCCACCAGAGGCAGCGCTGTATTGGCTCTGAAGGGTGGGGCTGGGGGTCTTTTTTCCCTGTGTCCCAGGCTTCTTTATTTAAGAACAAAGTGATGAGATAAAAATCAAGAGCATCTCTTCGACTTCCCTCCAACCAGTTTCCCCAAAACTCCCTTCCGCCACCCTTTGTGTCCCAGTCCTCCTTAGCGAATGAAGAACGGAATCCCCAAAGCCCTGGTACCTACACTCCAGGTCCTCCTCCCCTGGCTTCTCCCCTTTCCCTGCCCCCCCCTTTTTCTGAGAGGTTTTTGCTATAGGGCGTGTGCGCTCACCAGAAAGACAGAGAGAGACAAAAAGCGAGAAATCACCCCCTAGAAGGGATGGTCATGCTGCAATCCCTTCTCCTCCATTCTCCTCTCAGGATCCTGAGCACGCACACACACGCGCCCGGCATGAGTTTCAAGCCACCGGGTCCGGGACGCGAACCGCGGTCGACTACGTGGGAGTCCAACAACATGGCCATTACGCTAACTGCTGGTGCCTTTCTGCAGAGTTTTGATGTCCTGCAGCTCCGTGGCGTTCTGCTCCAGGCTCTCCGTCTCCAGCTTTATGTCAGCAAGAGGGGCAGCGCGGGGCTCTGGGGAGGCCCCTCCAAGTTCCCCTCTCCCAGCTCCCACCTCGCCTGGAGGCTGGAGCCCCCCAATCAGCCATCCCTCTGCAGAACTTATAGAGCGGGGGGGCACAGAGGAACCCCCCACATCTCAGAGCCTGGCCCAACCCCCGGGCCCGATTCCTGGTCCACCGGGAGGGCCTTAGGAGCTTAGCCAGGTCCAGCCGCCCCCCTTGCCCATCACCTCCACCTCCACATCCCGGGAGGGGGTGAGAAGCCAAAGTCTGAAGCCAGATGTCTTGCCACGGGGAAAGAAGGCTCCCCAAGCTGGGGGGCCTGGAGGAATCTTTTTTTTTTTTTTTTTCAATTTGCTACAGAGCGTGTGCACTCCCCTGAGAGAGACAGACAGAGGGAGAGAGAGGGAAAGTGAAAAAGCACCTTCCATGGGGCAGGATCATTCTGCAACCCGTCCTCCATTTCTCCACCCTATCAGGACTTGGAGCACACCACGTGCCTCGTGAGTTTTCAAGCCCCCAGGTCCAGAATTTGAATCATGGTCAGCCATGTGGGATTGGCTCCCTTAACCACCAGGTTACGAGGCCCACCTTAGGGAGAGAGAGACAGAGAGCACCCTCAACAAAGTCCTGATGCCGAGATCCACTCCAGCATCACCAGCTCTGAGTCACAGGCACGTGTGTGCCCAGCAGGCTCGGGGAGTCTCCGGACGTGAGCCAGGAACCCCTGCGTGCGGGCCAGGCACAGAGGGCGTGCGTCACAGGCGGGTACCCTCCAGCTCCGTCCTGAGCCTCTTCCATCAGACAGTGGACCCCGGGACTTAGGAGAGATGTTTTGCTCCGCATCCGCTCCCCAACCTGGGATGTGGGGTCTTTGCTTTGTTTGCCGCTGTATTCACAGGTGCTTGGAGAGGGCCTGGTACGTAGCGCATCTTGGTACATGCTTGTTGAGAGAAAGCCTGAGCCCGTTCAGGGGACGGGTATGCGTGAGGAGCGTGAAGGGCAGGGAGACCAAGGCCCATGGTCTCTCCCTTTCTCTGGCCTCTAGCATCTTCTGTGTCTGTAACAAGTGATCATAACACAAAGGACAGAAACCTCTGTGCTGGACCTTCCGGCAGCTCTGCCTAGTCAGTATTTCAAACAGACGGGCCAGCAGGTGGTGTGGTGGCTAAGGCACCGAACTCCCTTATGTTTGTCAGCAGTTCAAGGCCCAGGTCCCGTGGCTTGAAACTCATGCCTAGCACGTGTGCGTGCGTACCCAAAATCCCAGGAGGAGAATGGAGGAGAAGGGATTGCAGCGTGGCCATCCCCCTCTGGGGATGGGGTAGTTTCTCACTTTCCCTCTCACTGTCTCTTGGCCATGCACCCTTTGGGGGGAAAAAAAAAAAAAAAAAACTAAGAAAAAAAAGAAAATTTCAGAACAATTTTTAAAGAAGTATTTATTCAACTTTATTCATTAATTTATTTTAATTTAACCAGAGAGAGACACAGAGAGAGATTGAGAGAGAAAGAAAGAGAAAGTGAGAAAGCAAGCCACCAAGTCTGGGACTCAAACCATGGTCGGCTATGTGGGAGTATCCAGCACCTTAACCACCATGCCACCTGCTGATTCTCCAGAACGTTTTTTTAAATTTAACTTTATTTATTTCTTTAAATTTGACCAAAGAGGGACAGAACCAGAGAGAGGGGTGGGGGAGAGTGAGAAAGCAAGCCACCCGGTCCAGGACTTGAACTGTGGTCGGCCATGTGGGAGTCCGGTGCCCTCAACCACCACGTCACCTGCCAACCTCTCAGAACAATTTTTTAACCACTAGGCTATGGGGCCAGCCCACTCATTTTTTCCCTAAAGTTTATTCATTTCTCCCAAGAAAGAGAGATAGAGGCGGGCACTTTCAACGGGGCCTCCATGCTGTAGCCGGCCCGGTCTCAGCCAGGCTAGATGTGGGGCCTGTGAGCACACACCTCAGCATGCTCAGGGAGGTCCCAGGATGCAAGCCCAGGACCTTTTCCTCATGGGTCCGGTTGCATTACCACTAATCCACTGCCTGACCCAAGGGACACTTCTTTTCTTTCTTTCTTTTTTTTTTTTTTGAGAGGTTTTTGCTAGAGGGCACGTGCACTTGCCAGAAAGAGAGAGACAGAGAGACAGAAAGTGGGAAATCTCCCCCCAGGGGGGATGGCCACGCCGCAATCCCTTCTCCTCCATTCTCCTCTCAGGATCTTGGGCATGCAGGCACATGTACCTGACGTGAATTTAAGCCACCGGGTCCAGGGCTCGAACTGCGGTTGACTACATGGGAGTCCAGCGACATAGCCATTATGCTACCTGCTGGTCCAGGACATTCATTTTCAAAAAGTCATATGGGCACTCGACTTTCAAACGTCACCTGCCCCCTCCCACTGAGCAGGCAGACGTGGGCTGTGGGGGCCAGGTTCCTTCCCCATCCAGACTTGGAGAGCGTGTGTCAGGGGGGTGCTGCTGCTGGCACGTCCCCGGCCTGAGCCTGGGGACAGGGTGGCCGTCTGTAGCCAGACCAGCTGTCCTGCCACAGGTCTGACCGGCAGCCTTCTCTGGACACAGGGAGTGTGAGAAAAGACCCTAGGATCTGCCTGCCACAGGACCGGCTCTGCCCTCCATTGCCCCCCACTTCCCGCGAGCCAGGGTTCCTCAGGGCTCTGGCCGCATCTGCTGGAGAAGAAGCCAGAGACCCGCAGAGGGCAGCCCCTCGCGCCAGGTCACCCTGGACAGCATCCATCCACCTCTAGGCCGGCGTCCAGCTTCTTCCCGGTGCCGCAGGGATCCGGGTGAGTCCCCGGGCCGGAGTCGGGCGCCTGGGGTTGCTGGGAACAGGCCTCAGGAAGCCCCCTCTGCCCAGCTGGCACTGCCCTGGGCCCAGCAGCCACGGCTTGAGGAAGTTCTTTCTTCAGGGGTTTCCCGAGCTGGCAGCGGCCTTGTGAGTTCAGACTGGATTTTTCCTGCTGCCCTTTTGCCGGTGGCCTAGCCTGGTGCGGGGTCTCTCCTAATGAGGGTTTGGAGCCAAGGCCGGGGCAGCTCCATCCCGCTGGGCTCCAGCTGGTTCAAGCCTGCCTAAGGCAGCAAGCAGGCAGTTTCCCGGTCTGCCCCCAGGGCCGGGACACCTGGGGCCGTCCTGCCTCCCAGAGGCCCTGCCCTGCCATGGACCGGCCCCTCCCTCACCACCCAGGGCCCCCCACGTAGGGACTCACGGACGCACCTGTATCCACAGTGGATTTTACTGTGGATATAAAGATCAGCCCGACAGGGCACAGGGGCCCTGGACTTTTGGCCCCAGACTCAAGGTTGACAGTTGACATGGCAGCCTGGAGCCAGGAGAGGGCAGGGGCCTTCCCAGGGCTTCCGTGGGGCTCGGCTGCCCCCAGCTCAGACCCTCCCTGAAGCTGCTGGGGATGCACCTCACGTTGCCTCCTGCCGGAGGCCCTCTCTGTCCCACTTCCTGGGGCCTCATTAATTCCTCCCCACCTCCCCCGTGAGAAAGCAGGTCTGTGCTGGGCTTGGCCTAGGCCCAGAGCCGGCTCTGAGCGTGCCACTGGTGGTTGGGAGGCAGGAGATGGGTGGGTGGGGGGTATGCCCCGTCCCCACCCTCATCCCAGGCCAGGAAGCAGGGGACCTCCACTGCCATCCATGTCCTGGCCCCCGCCCCGCTTTCTAGGAACCCAGGGACCATGGAAACCAAGAATATAAAACACAGCTGGTCTTATGTATAATATTTATAAAAGGGGCTGCCAGCCTCCCCACCCTGGCCCCCGTCTGGCCCCGGGTCTTCGGCCCCCAGGGGCAGGACACTCCGGGCCCAGCCCCGCCCCTCTCCCAGCAATGGAATGTGAGCCATGGCCCAGGCGTGGCGTGGGGGGAGTCCCAGCCTCCCCAGGACTGGAGGGACAGAGCAGAGGCCCCTTGAGGGGACCCACTCCGACCCCACCCTCAGCAGAACCTCTGGCCCCAGCTACAGAGTGGGGACTCCTCCTATGGAGGGACTGGGAGAAGAGGACAAGAGTGTCCGAAGGCCTGAGCCCAAGTGTCTGGAAGGGGCCCAGGGGCCAGAAGGGGGAAAGAGAGTGGGCTGGGGTGACAGCCCCGGGTGTGACCCTGGCCTGCAGCAGGGAGCGGATGGCTGCAGGCCTGAGTTCAGCTCCACGCGCCCTCCACAGGCCGTGTGACCTCAGGAGGCCTCTGCGGGGCCTCAGCATGCACATCTGTGCAGTGGGAGACAGGGGGCTCGGATGGGATCTGAGGTGACAGCCCCACCCTGTTCCCAGCTCCGGAAACCCCTGCAGGGCGGTGGGTGGCCCAAGGGCCTTGGTCTTGGTTCTTTAACAGAAACCGTCCACAGAGAGGGTGGAGCCGAATGCCAGGCCGACTGACCACTGCACAGGAGCAGGGGCTGGCGAGCGGGCAGAGGGGCTAGGACGGACGAGCAGACGGGGCCGCAGGGCCCACCCTAGTGGTTTCCTCCGTGCCGGTCGGTCCCCGAGACCCAGTCGATGATGATGAAGCTCAGGCTCATGGTCATCAGCAGGAGGCCGACCACCGCAAAGCAGAGGGCCTGGGGGCAGAGGTCAGGCTCAGGGCCAGGCCCGAGGGAGGGCAGGCCCCAAGGCCCCGCCCCACCCACCAGCTTCCGGCCCCACACACCAGGATTTTGGGGAGGGATCTCGAAGGCTCCTTCTCAGTGGGCACAATTCGGAAGTAGAAGATGGCAGGGAAGATGAAGATGAGGCATGGGGCGGAAGTGGCACCTGCAAAGAGCCAGGCGTGACCACCGCGCACTCAGGGCCACCCCGCTGAGGTCAGATGTTCAGGTTTGGGGGGCTTCATCCCGAGACCCCACTTGACTGAGAGTTCTGCCTGTGTCTGGGGTGCCGCCCGTCTCTGCCCTGCTGTCTGTCCACCAGGGTGAAAGGCCAGTGCTTTTGGTGTCAGACTGTCAGGGATGAGGCTAGCCAAGACTACAGTCAAGAGGTGGGAACAGATGAAACCTTAGGAATTTGGGGCGTGGGGCCAGCAGGTGGCGTGGTGGGTAAGGCGCTAGAATCCCCACAGGGCCGACAGTGGTTCAAGTCTCAGACCTGGTAGCTTTCTTTCTCACTGTCCCTCTCTCTCTCTGTCTTTCTCTGGCAAAATCTCATGTGAAAAATAAATAAGTAAAATCAATAAAAGAATTCTTTTTTTTTTTTTTTTTTTGAGAGGTTTTTGCTATAGGGTGCGTGCAAGACAGACAGAAAGACAGAGAGATAGAAAGCAGGAAATCATGGCCACGCCGCAATCCCTTCTCCTCCATTCTCCTCTCGGGATCTTGGGCACGCACGCACACGCGCCCGGCGTGAGGCCGCCAGGTCCGGGACTCGAACCGCGGTCGACTATGTGGGAGTCCAGCGACATAGCCATTACGCTAACTGCTGGTCCCAATAAAAGAATTCTTTAAAAAAAAAAAAAGAATATTGGGCATGGGCTGGCAGGTGCTGTAGTGGTTAAGGCAGTTGGATTCCCACATGCCAACCACGGTTCGAGTCCCAGACCTAGTGGGTTGAAAATCACACCAGGCGCATATGTGTGCATGCCCAAAATCTTGAGAGAATGGAGAAGAGGGGATTGTAGCATGGCCATCTCTCCGGGGGCTGATTTCTCACTTTTCTCTCTGTCTCTTTCGTCTCTGGCAAGTGCACACACCCTGTGGCAAAAAATTTAAAAATAAATAAATAAATAAAAGAATATTGGGCTTTGGATGCAGCTATTCCTGAAGACTTTTTCCATTATTTGAGCCCATGCGTTCCTTTCTGCTTCATTCTTTTATTTATTTATTTGAGAGATTTTTGCTATAGGGCATGTGTGCTCACTGGAGAGAAAGAGAGAAAGTGAGAAATCACTCCCCCAGGGATGGCCACGCCACCGTCTCTTCTCCTCCGTCCTCCTCTCAGATTTTGCGCAGTGCACACACCTAGTGTTTCAAGCCTCTGGGTCTGAGACTCAAACCTCAGCTGGCCACGTGGGAGGTCAGGGCCTTGACCACTATGCCACCTGCTGGCCCCTTGTTTATTTATTTAAAATTTTTTGCTAGAGGGTACATGTGCTCTCCAGAGAGAGAAAGAGGGAAAGTAAGATAATACCCCCCGTGGGGGATGGCCATGCCACAGTCCCTTCTCTGCTTTCTCCTTTTTTTTTTTTTTGGAGAGGTTTTTTGCTATAGGGCACGTGCGCTCACCAGACAGACAGAGAGAGACATAGAGACAGAAAGTGAGAAATCACCCCCCAGGGGGGATGGTCACGCCGCAATCCCTTCTCCTCCATTCTCCTCTCGGGATCTTGGGCACGCACATGCGCCCGGCGTGAGTTTTAAGCCACTGGGTCCGGGATGCGAACCGCGGTCGACTACGTGGGAGTCCAGCGACATAGCCATTACGCTAACTGCTGGTTCCCTCTGCTTTCTCCTTTCAAGATTTTGGGCACACACACACGTGCACCGAGCATGTTTCTCAAGCTGGTGGGCCTGGGACTTGCATGGCATGAGTCCTCTACGTGGGATCTAGCCACCCCAACTACCATGCCACCTGCTGGCCCTCTGCCTAATTCCTTTACTTTTTTTTTAATTAAATTTTTAATGTTTTTTGCCATACGATGTATGTGCTTGCCAGAGAGGAGAGAGCTACAGAGAGAGAGATAGTGAGGAACCACCGCCCCCAGGGGATGGTCACATGGTAACCCCTCTTCCTCCAGACCCCTCCCAGGATCTTAGGCACAATACACACATGCCCAGCATGATTTCCAAGCCAGCGGGTCTGGGATTTGAACTGTGGTTGGTCCTGTGGGAATCCAGCTGAATTCTTTTTGAGCTGGATTTCAGGCATGTAGAACCAAGACTCTTATCCACGATTTCTATAATACTCTGCCCCAGGTCTGCGTGTTGGTCTCCCCAAGTTGGACTGGGTAGGTTACCCCAAAGATATTTCAGAATTGCCTGATCTTCCCACTCAGAGCCTCACTGGATGGAGCAGTGGACGCTGCACCAAATCTGCAGTCCGATCCCCGGGGCTGAATCCAGCTTCCCCACTGACCCGCGGTGTGGCCCTGCTGTGACTTTAATCACTCTGAACTTTATTTCCTCCATGTGACAGGAAACAAGGCCCGCCGAGGTCATTGTGCAGGGCCCTGAGCCCTGGTGCCCATGCCTGTCACCCGGCAAGGGGGCCTGACTCAGTGGTTCTGAGCCCTCGAAAGGAATTAGAATAGCCTTGGGGACACCGCGGGGGGCGGCTAACCTGTGCACGTGGCCAGCAGCCTCACGTAAATGCAGGCTGCAAGCCGAGGGGTCTGCCAGGACTCTCGGAGTGCACGTCTCCGGGCCAATACTGCCTTCCCCGACGAGGCCAGACACTCACCGATGACCCCAAAGATGCCCAGGATGTTGGGGGCGAAGATGACCAGCAGGTTGACACACGTGAGCAGGCCAGTGGCGATGAGGACGTGCCGGGGCCAGCTGAACTCCTGGTCCTGGAACAGCATCTGCTGGATGGCGCGGCGCACCTGCGGGCGGGCGGATGGGTGCTTCACCGTCAGCCTGCCAGCACCCTCGGCCCCACCCCGCTGCTCCAGCCCCCTGCCGGCGGGCTCACCGGGAACAGGACGATGGGCACCGTGAGCGTGACCGCCGTCAGCACGGCCACACGCACACACAGGATCAGCACGTCAAACGGGTCCACCTGGCTGTAGGTGTGCAGCAGCTCCGACTCCACCCCGCCTGCGGCAGGGAGGTGACACTGCAGAGCGGGCACACACTCCCCTCCCCGGCTGCAGGGCACCGTCAGGTGTGGCGCACCGGACCAGCGCTCAGAGTCCCTCTCGCCTTCCCCTCCGGTCCCCGCCGCCACCAGGCCGTGGTGGCCTCTGCCCGCGGCCCGCCGTACCGTAGAAGGTGAGGTAGCCGAAGAGCGCGGCCAGGAAGTACATGACGTACATGACGGCGATGGACAGGTTGGAGATGTGCTGCATCTTCCCCTTGGAGGCGCTGTGGGCGTGGGGGACGCGTGACAGGCTGGCCGCCCCGGCCGCCCCACGCCCTCGCCCTCCTGCCTTTGAGGGAGTCCCCTTTGCCATCAGTGCCCCATTGTGGCAGCCACGGAGATCAACACGATGCCCCCGCCCCCCCCCAGACACACCCGGGGCCACATCAGAGTCCCCAAGGCCGGCCGGCCCAGCCCAGCCACAGACACCCACTCCTTGAGTTCCGTGTAGATGGGCAGCACCTCGGGGTGGCAGACGAAGGCGAAGGCCATGATGGGGATGGTGTAGGCTGTCTGGGGAGACAGGCGCTGTGTCAAGGCAGCCCCCGCCTCTCTCCGCCCCGTCCCTGCCCCGGCCTGTCAGAACCTGGGAGTTGAGTGTGAAGTAGTTCGGGGTGCAGAGGGCTGCGGCCTGGGTCTCCACCTGCAGCTGCGCCGTCCCCTCCCCGGCCTCCGTGTGGCTGAAGTTGCCCGTGCTGTTGGCAAAGCTGGCAGGCAGGGGGCAGGGCACGTGGAACTTCTTGTAGATGACCTGGCGGGCGGCAGGGCGGAGGTGAGACCGAGGAGAAGCCACCTTCTCACCTGGCTCTCCCAGGGCTGGCCAGTCCCCCGACAAAGAGCTCCCCTGGGACACCCTGCCCCCGACCAGCATGGCGGCGGACTCACTGCAATCAGGAAGAAGACCATGCAGCTGAGCGAGAAGCCGCTGGAGTAGCCCAGGTAGCCTGCCAAGCAGAGGGGGCTGTGAGCGGGCCCTCCCCTGGCCCTCCAGCCGCCCCGCCAAGGCCCTGACCCTGCCACACTCACCCAGCTGCCGCATCAGCGCCAGGGGCAGGATGACGGTGACAGAGACCAGGATCACCAGGTACTTCCCGTTCATGTACCAGTCCCTGCAGGGGCGGGTGTCGGGCCGGGTCAGCGCCCACTCAGCCCGGGGGGGCGGGGTCACCCATGGTGGCCCTGAGTGACCTCTGGGCTGCTGGTCCACAGCTCCGGGCCCCCGCTCCCTGTCTATCCAGTGGGGACGCTCAGTTCTGTCCCCGGCTGCTGGGAGCACTGAGGCCCACGGCTCCTGCCTGAAACCGCCATGCAGATGAACCCACTGCTGTGGTTCATCTCAAGACACCCAGGGCCGGGCGCAGCCTCCGGGGGCCGGGGGTGGGATGGCAGGACCTGGAGGGGGCAGCCTGGGGTCTCAGTACCCTGTGCCCTGTGGTCGTCCTAGCACCTGGACCTTGTGCCATCCCGCCCCCTCCTGTACCCCGGGCAAGGGCCACGGGGCACAGGGAGATAGGGGATGAGGGCCAGGACCACCCAGCCTGAAGGTGAACAGCTCGGGAAAGGCCCCAGTGCCCTGGGGCAGGCCCTCTCCTCCTCTCCCCTCCGCTCCCCTCCTCCTGCAGTCCCTCCGCCTACCCAGGCTGGCCTGCTGCGCGGGGCCTGGCGGTGCACTCTGCCCCACCCAGAACACATGGGTGGAGCCACCGGTGCTGGCTACAGTGATGGCAACTGGGACACCCTGGGCTTAATCCCTGGGTGGGGGGGCTTGCCCCACAGTCAGGAATAGCAGGTGCTTACAGCTAAGCTGAGGCGCTCATGCTCCCAGGCGAGCCGGGGCGGCAGAGGCCTGGCCTCCGCGGCTACACCTACACCCTGCCCCGCCCCAGCCCCAGACGCCCCCCAGGGCCTTCCTAGGTAGGCACGCACGGCTGCAGACAGAATGCCACCTCCCCTGGCCACTCTCAGCCCTCCAACGCTGCTTTCTGCTCATCATGGTGGGCACGGGGATGACTAGCCCACCCCCCGCCTCCCCAGGCTCACGAGGTTTGCTCCTCCAAGTTCAGGAAGGTCTGTATGACAAGGGGCAGCTCGGACTTGATGATGTACAGGTAGCTAGACATGGCTGCAGGGAGATGGGGGGGCAGGTGCTGATGTCAGCCAAGCCAGCAGCCCTCAGACCTGCCCCCCTGCCCCCAGGTGGCCTGCCACCTGCCCACTGGTCTCACCTCCGATATTCTGTAGCATGATGGCCATGGCGGCTGCCAGCTTCCCCGGAGTCCCAAAGGCACGGTAGCCCAGCTGCTCGTAGGCTCGGATGCCTGGGGGAGCAGGCCGTCGGGCGGTCAGGGGAGCGCCCAGCTCACCCCTGGCCACGGCCCGCTCCAGGCTGGGTGTGAGGCTCACCCACGATCCCTGAGGACTTGAGCAGCAGATGAATGGAGTAGCTGGACAGCAGGGCGACGGCCGTCAGCAGGAACCTGGGGAGATGGACGGAGAAGGCCACTGGGGGCTCCCGGGCTGGCAGGGGGTGAGGGGCTCCTGGGTGCGGGCCGCCTGTGGCCGGGGCCCCCAAAGGTGTGGATGCGAGCGCGGCACGCCCCAGCTGTGGTGAAGCCCGCCCTGTCGGACCTAGAGCGGGACACGATGCACCTTGGGGCCCTCTGGGTCAGGAGCACTCCTGTGACTGCCCTCTGGGCACTGCCTCGCTTTCAGTCCTTGGGACAAACATGTTTTCCATCCGGGCTGCAGGGCAGAGCCCCCAGGTGAAGGACACGTGTGCCCACACGTGCCCTGGCCACATGACTGGGCCAGCGTGTGCACACGTGGTGTAAGGACAGGCTGGGGCCGTGCCGTGGCCTCAGTGGGCGTACTGGGCAGGGAGGCATGTTTGCTTGGCTGCGGCTGATTATTTTCAGCCGCGGTTTGGGCGTAAGCAGGGCCCACCCACTGCAGCCCGGGCCTCAGGACAGGGGACTGGCCAGTCCTGGGAGGTGACGGTTGGCGGCTCATCTTGTCGGGGTCCCCTCTCTGAGAAGGCCCACTGAGGCACTCACAGGAAGAGGATGATGCCCGTGTTGGCCATGGCGTAGGCCAGCCCCAAGATGCCGCTGCCCATGATGGCGTTGCTGAGGTTGAACACCGACATGCCGAACGACGTCTTCCCCTCGAACTGCAGGCACCGGGTGGGACGGCGAGGGTCAGGGGCTCAGCGAGGCCCAGAGTGTTGTGTGACGCCCTCACCGGCCCTCAGCCCCCCATCGCAGCCCCAGAGCACCTCGCTCCTGCATCCGAGCCCCCCCCAGCGCCCCCGAGCTCCTGGTTGGTGCCCAGCTCACGTCGGTGAAGTGCGGCTCCTTGCTGGGGCTTTTCTGCAGGAAGCCCTTGCCCTCGGCGCAGCTCTGTCTGGGGTCCTCGCCCCTGCAGGCACAGGCCAGGCAGGCGGCTCAGCCTCTGCCCTTCTCCCAGCACCTCTCAGGCCCTGGCCCGAACCCCACGCCGACCCCGGTCCCCGTTCTGCTCACCTCTGGTTGCCCGCCATGGGGGTGATGACCGGGAGCAGCCCCTCCGCGTGTTTGCCGTTGGGCACCAGCTCTACCATCTCCGTCTCCAGAGGTGGCTCCATGCCTCAGGCCCACCAAGAGCACGGCTCTCACGCCAATGTGCTACGAGTCTGCAGGGCAGCGGGTCTCTCTGGTTATCCCTCCCTGGGCCACAGCCAGTCTCCCACAGGGGGCCTGCAGCCCAGAGCCCTCCCGGAGGACCCACGTGCACACGCAGTGCTGCCCGCAGCCCCCCAGGACCACCTGACGAACACCTCAGCCCGTGCATAGCGCACCCCACACCCCGCCAGCCCAGACAAGCCCCTGGGGCCCCCGTTTCCCACGTGCGAAGTGAGGGTCATCTAAATGGCTTGAGTTCAGGGTCCAGTGGCACCGCCCCCCTGGGTGCCCAAACCCCACTCTGGGTGTGTACCCTAGACAGACCCCCCCCGACGCTGGTACCGGGAGACGGTTTCCTACACCGGCCCTGTGTGCCAGGGGCCTCCTGGCCAACCTAGAGCGGCACTGTCCGACGGCTGGAGGCCTCGGGAGAGGGTGAGGGCTATGGGCCCTGTTCCCAGCCGCCCGGCGGGCACTGCTGGCAGCCAAAACAAAGGGCCCTCTGTGGGCTGAGAGCTGGCGCTGGGAACGGCAGGCGCAGAGGCCACCCCCCACCGGAGCCAGGAGGCCTGAGGCGGTGCTGGGTGGCTGGACACCTGGGCCCTTCCCGCCTGGCTGCGGCAAAAGGCCCTCAGGGGGCCTTCCAGGAAACGGGTGCTCCAGGGCCCGGTTTTCTGGGCCACGCAGGCCTCGCCCCCCCCGTGCAGCTTTGGCCTCAGACCATGCCTCCTTCAAGCCTCTCCTCCCCTTCCAGGGCACCTCCAGCCGTCAGGTGTCCAGTACCCGGGAGTGGCCCCTCGGGGCAGTGGCTAGGAGCTCTAGGGCCTTGGCCAGCTGCAGAGGAGCCTGGGCCACAAGTCGGTCCCTCTGCCTAATCTCAGGGCTGGGCTCTGCTGGGCCCCCAAGGAGGCGGCGCCCCGCCCACCCTGCCCACTGTCTAGGCAGCTCGCTGCCTCTCGCTGTCACCGGGCAGGAGCTGCCGACCCCATGGCCAGAAGGTGGCTGGACACAGTGCCCCCTGGGTCTGTAATGACATCCTGAAGGCCGGAGTGGAGACCAAGCAGGAGGCAGTGTTGCCCCCCAGGATGGCCAGAGACTGGGCTTGAGGCCATGGATCCCCCTCCATGTGGGGGACCCTAGATCATGCCCTGCATCCCCCACCTCCTCTGCAGAACCCCCCCCCCCCAATGGCCTCAGTTCTGCTTGTTTTCTCTGGAGCTCTGAGGGACCCCAGCACAGCATTTGGGGCCAGGGGCTGACAGGGAAGGCTCGGCTCAGGCTCTGCGTCCTGGAGGCAGCGGCCACACGTCACAGACTGATGGCCCTTCTCCCTTTGCCCTGGTATCCGGGTCCAGAGATCAGACCCGGGCACTCAGCTCTGCGGACCCCATCCTGGCACTCTGGCACCCTAGCCTGCCTGTCACTCATGCTGTCCGCTGAGCCCCATCTCTCTTCCTGGCCCCACCCACTAGGGATCTGACCCTGGGGATACATCTTCTAGAGCCTTCTTCCCTAGCCAGCGCTCCCTGGTCAGCCTGTCCTCCTGTCCCTGCTCTCCCCTGCCATCAGCACCCCTCAAGGGTGTGGAGGTGCCATGCCTGGTCTCCAGAGTCACTCTGAAGTGCCCCCTGGCACTCAGAGAGGGTTGCCCTCACCCGGCCCCCTGCCCTGGGCAGGCCAGGACAGGCCCTGAGAGCGTGCTGAGTCGGCAACCTGGACAAAGCACACTTCTCTGCTTTCGTACCCTTTCCAAGCAGCCGGGCACCGCCTCCAGGGAGACCGCAGTCCACAGCATGGGCCGCAGAGCTATCTGAGGTCTTCACTTCAGGTCCCCCACCCCCTGCAGGAACTGGGCTGAGATCCCAGAAAGGGCATGGACTATCCCTCAAGTGACCTCTGGCCTAGAGGGGACAAAGCACCCCAAATATGTCCTCACCATTACCCTATAGCTCCTGCTGCAACCACCTACTGCTGAGACTCAAAAAGGGGGAGGAGGCATCAAGGAAGACTTCCTAGAAGAGGTGATGAAGCCAGTCCTAAAATTCCAGTAGGCACCCCTGAAGTATAGAACAGAAAGCATGCCTTGGGCAGAGAGCACAGCAGGTAAGGGCCTGGGTATGGCATGGGGCAGACTGTGAGGGGAAAGAAAGTTCCGTGGCTATAGACAAGCCTGACAGAGCCTTCGAGCCCAGGCCAAGGAGTCTGGATTTGGGTCCAGGGCAGGGCTGAGGGCTGGGTGGCCTGATGGGATGAGCCTTCCCCAAGGCTGCTAGCCCACCCTGACAGCTCCCACCTCTCAGGCTGCTGCCTTCCGGCTCCTGTGACCAGGGAATCAGGGTGAAGTCAGGGTCCCGTGGGCCCCTATGCAAAGCTGTCAGCAGAGCCCGACCACGTGGTGAAAACCCACAGCAGACACTTGAGTTCGAGGCCCACCCAGCCTGCCCTACTGTGTGGCCAGGGGCAGAGTACTCCTCAGTCCCCCATCCCCCTCTTATCCCCTAGGGGTCCCACGAGGCTTGGTCAAAGCTGGGGACGGGATGAGGAGTCTCCTGTAGCCTTCACCCCTGCACAGACCGGACGCCCAGGCAGAGTAGGCTCCTGAGTGGCGAGATCATTTAGACCTTGTGCAGGTCATCAGAGTGTCATCTCTCACGGGTGCAGCGTGGGCCCGGGCAGGAAATCGATGGTCCAGGCCACTGCCCCGGGACCTGTTTGCTCTGCTCTGAGATAAGGCCCGGGAGGGTCAGGAGCCACAGGGAGGGTGCAGCAGTGACGCCCGCCCACGCCCGCGCCCGCAGCCTCGCAGGGTGAGAACCTGTCAGGCACCTTGGCAGGTGTTAAATTTGGCTAATTAAAGATTTGGAGGCCCAGGAATCCAGGCCATCTCTGGCGGCTTGGTTGCATCAGCCGCTACAGGGAAGCGCGTTCTGTCCGAGGATCAAGGTCCATGGCGTCCCCGGCTCTGAGCCTGGCCTTCCTACTGGTGCTCAGGGACCTAAGTGGACCTGCAGGATGGTCAGGCTGCAGGAGGCACCCACACTGTCCTCCCCTGGGTCCTGCAGCCACTGCATCCATGGGACACAGACCCCAGTGAGCTGCCTGCTACGGCCCAGGCTTCCTGTGTCTGCACAGTCCTGACCTCAGCCCAGATTTTGGTAGGGCAGCTGGTCTGCCTGGAGGGTCGACCATAGGACCCCCGGAGCTCAGGCGTGAGTCCTGCCTCCAGTTCCAACTCAGCCCATCCTTGCCATCCCCTTCCCAGGCTAGCACGGGGTGCCCCTCCCAGCGTGGCACCCACCAGGATAGCTACCCCTCTGTCCACCTGCTTCTCTGGGCGGCAGAAGCTAGACACAGGTTCCTGTGACACTGGGACAAGCCATTAGCCAGTGGGGAAGCGGATGCAATGGCGTGTCTGCATTGAATGGTCTCAAGGCACAGCCACGGGGACCGAGTGAGCTGATGACAGCTGAGGTGGAGGGTGTAGGCATAGGGAAGGAGGAGGGTGTTAGAATGCGCAAAGACCCTGCCCTTCCTCCAGATCCAGCTCCAGAGTCTGACCCCAGAGACCCCGGGCCCCTCTGCACTCTGTCATCATCGGCACAACACCCCAAAACAGCTGGCAGCCAGTGTGGCCAATGCCGTGCAGGTGGTGATGGGGTGACACACAGGAGGAGGCGGGTGGCCCAGCATGTGTGTACACTGGCCGCACCAACCCGTCAGCCCCAGCGCCCCGGCCCTGGGACCTGGGGTCTATGTCTCTGTGATCTGGGCGTCCAGAGGAGTCCAGGAGGAGCTGGGAGGCCCAGCTGGGGCCAGAGGCCGACTCTCCTGTGACAGCATGTTTTCTAGGCACTGAACAGATGCTCGTCGTTGGGTCTAGCTCCAGGCCCTCAGCCTCCCCTCCCAGCCAGCCCTGGACCCTCCTCGCTCAGGCCCCCCCGGAGGAGGTTGCAGTCAGAACCTCTTTGCTTGAGCCTGGGCCCAAGCCAGCAGCGGCCCCCTCCCTCCACTGCTAGCCTGCAGAGAGGGACGTGAGGCCTGAGGCCCAGTTGAGGCAAAGGACAGGAGGTCACGTGACCGCGGCCCCCCAGGGGCAGGGGAGACCCTGCGCCAGCCAGCCCATCATCCTCCCTGCTGACCCGGAATCCCCTGGAGGCGGCCAAATATTTGGACAGCCGGACTTCTGGCCCAGAGAAAGCTGGAGCACGGGCCTCGGGCACTTCAGGACTCATTGAAACCCCGATGGGGGGGCCACAGGGCCAGGTCAGCCTGGAGGAGGGGTGACATCCAACGAAGGCCAGGGCCGGGAACAAGAGGGAGGCAGAGAGGGAAGAGAGGCAGATCAGGAGGGAGCAGGGCGAGAAACCCATGCACGTGTCCATGCGTGCCCATCCACACGGAGAGACAGAGATGAGACACAGGAAAACAGAGATGCCTGGGTGGAGAGACAAGAAGCACTTCTAGACAGGTGGGTGGGCATTATGACAGGGAGACAGAGAGACAGCCAGAGAGGTGAGAAACAGAGAGATGACCCTCCAGTCGGAGCTAGCCAGAGAAAGAGACAGAGAGACAAGAAGACAGCAAGATACAACCAGTGGAAGACAGCAAGAACTTCAGAAGGCACAGGCCAAGGAGAGGCAGCCAGTGGGCCTAGGCGAAGGCAGCAATGGGCGCTGCAGGGAGGGCCCGGGGAAGGCCCCTGCTGCACCTCTGGGTACCCACGAGGGCAGTTGTGCCCTCAGCAGCCAAGTGCAATGACATCAGAGAGTGGGGCTGAGCCCCCTAGGGTCCCAAGGCCAGGCCGAGCCAGAAAGCTCAGAGACCCTTGGCCCAGCACCCAGGGGTTGCATACCCAAACAACAGCTGGAACAACCCCCATACTCGGCGGCCACACACGTGTGCAGACGTGCCGGCTCAAAGGCTGTGTACAGGACGTGGCCCGCAGAGCGGAAATTCAAAACCAAGCCGCCCCAGGCCACTGGCCGGAAAGCCCCTCCTGCCCCAGCAGCTGGTCCTTCCTTTTGGTCCCCAGAAGCCCCGCCTGGTCCTCCAGAGCCCACCCTGCCCTGTGGTATCTGTCCTCCTGTCCAGAGCCGAAGACCTACCCTCCACCCACCAGACTGAGTGTGCACAAGGCACATAGTAGGGACTCAGTAAATGTTAATGGATGGAATGGGTTCAAGGCCCACATCAAGCCCTCGGCCTCTTACCTGCTGCAAGTGGGCCCTGGCCTTTGGCCATGTCTACACTAGGAAATCCTCCCGCAGGGCCCCATCCTACTGAAGCATAGACGACACATCCCGCCCCAGCTTCCTGTGCACACAGATACCAAGACTGCACCTCCCTGCTAGCCGACCCCCTCCCCTGCAAACTTCCCCTCCAACTGAGCATCTGTCCCCACACCCAGCCCAGGCTTCCAGGGTGCACTCAGTTCACCTTAAAACCCTTCCCTGACTGGGCCAGCAGATAGCGAAGCTCTTACGTCGCTGGACTCCCACGTGGCCAACCGCAGTTAAGAGTCTCTGGCCTGGCAGTGTGAAACTCACGCAGGGCGCATGTGCATGCCTGCCCCAAATCCCGACAGGAGAATGGAGAAGGGATTGTGGCATGGCCGTCCCCCCTGGAGGGGTGATTTCTCATTTTCTGTCTCTCTGTCTCTGGTGAGCGCATGTGCCCAATAGCAAAAATCTCTCAGAAAGAAAAAAGAGCATCCTTCCCTGACTCAGCATGGAGACTCCGGACCACTCGCCTGTCTCACCGGGCCTCAGTGCCTCCACTTCCCCAGCATGCTGACGCTATTTGCTGGGTAGTGGTACAAGGGTGGCAGGTATCACCTCTCAGGGCCACCTGGAACCCTGAGCCAGGCCAGGGACACCTTGTGAAGAACCAACACTCAACAAAGCACAGCTCCAGAGGCCAGTGAGGACTTGAGCTTCAGGGGCCCAGGAGGAAGGACATTCTGAGACGCATCCCCATCTGCCCAGATATGCAGCCCCGCCCCCTGTCCCATCCTCAAGAAGTCAGATTCCCAGTCCTGATTTCAGTCATTCTAGCCCTCCAGGCCTGGGCCCACCACTCCTGACGCTGATCCACACCGGGGGCTTCCTGTGGGAAGGCTTCTTTGGCTCTGCCCAATCCCCCTTGTTCCTGAACCCCTCCAGCTGTCCATCCCCAGACTCTGCAGAAGTAACTAAGTCCCCACCCCAGACCTTGTACTGAAGAGGAAGGGACGGGAAGTCCAAGGAGCTCTCCCAGGGGAGAGGAAGGACGGGGCTGGCAGGCCAAGGATGGGCATGGGCTGGGGTGTCCTCCACGGTGCTCCCCCAGGCGTAAGGCGCCTGGACAGAGTCCTCCTTAGACCCGTCTGGGAGTTCATACCTGGGTTTAGGGCTAAAGTCGCTGTGGGGGGGAGGGCGGGTACCCACAGGCCCCACCCCTGGCCTCCCCCTCCCCTGGTGTAAACAAACGCACGCGTTCGCTGCGGCCAATGGACGGGGACAGTTGGGCGGGGGCGGGCTCCTGCGAACCGGCTCCTTGTCCCTTCCCTCCGTGGCGCGGTGAGGGCTCTGCGCGACGTCCCTACGGCGCCAGGTGGGGAGGAGCGCTCGCCGCGCCCCGCCCTCAGGCCAGGGAGCCACGCGCGCCCTGCGCGGGCTGTGCCCGTTGGCCCCGCTGCAAATGGCACCGGCTCCGGGGCCGGCATGTACGCGGCGGCCCCTCGGGCGGCCCGGCCCGATCTGCCCTCAAGCCCGGGCCCAGCGCGGCCGGGATAAATATACCCGGATTCCCGGCGTGCCAGCCGGCAGCGCCGCCTGTCAGGCGACCGTCGGGGCAGCGCTCCAGAGGCTGCTCCGGGCCACTCGCGGGTCCTCCTCCCCAACCCTCTCCAGCCCGCCCCGCGGACCCAGAGTCAGGAAGCCCGAGCCCCCAACAAGGAGTCCTGGGGCCCCTGTACCCGGCGTCGCCGAACTCCTGCTGTCACACCCAGCCCTACCGAGAGCCCTGAAGCGATGAGGTACCCCTCTTGGGACCCCAGCTCAACCTCGGAACTGAGTCCCGAACGACGGATCCCCCGATTGCGCCTGGAGCGCGCGGGGTTCTGGCTCGCCGGAGGCTGCGGCGCCTGCCCGGGTCGCGGCTGGCGAGGGGAGCTGCCCAGAGCCAGGCTGCGGACGGGAGAGTGGACAGCAGGGCTCGGCCCGCCTGGTGCCCTTGGGCTGGTGGGTCGAAGCCCCCGGCGGTACCTGGCCTGGCGGTGGGCACGCGCGGCGCTCCGCTCGGGCCGGTGTGGTCTGCTCCGCTCCAGGCTGAGCGCAGGGCTGCAAAGGCGACGGCCGCGGCGGGGGATGAAGGGCGCGCGGCCCCGCCCCCGGCCCGCCCCCGGCCCTCCAATCCCCGGCGGCCCGCGGGAGGAGGGGCTGGTCCGGGGAGGGGCGGGGGCCGGTGCAGGCCGGGAGCAAAGGGGCCGCGGGGCGCAAGGGAGCTCCCAGAGGGGGGCCCTAGGTCTTGCGGAGGGGCAAGCTTCAGTCCAAGCAGGTCCTCTGAGGTCCCTGGGTGCCACCTTAACCCCTGCGATGCTCTGCTCTCCGCTTCTTGGAGCAGAAAGGGATCTTCTGGAAGAGGAGCGGGAACTGGGTAGCGCTGCACCCCAGCGGGAACTTTCAGACGGCACGCCTTTCTACCTGCCTCACCCTTCCCGACCGGGGGCGAGGTGGGAGGGTCTGTGTTCAGCCCAGAGAGTGGGAAGGGACTGAGGTGGAGCAGACAGGAGCAGGGGCCGCCAGGGCAGGAGAGGCAAGACCGGCTGGCTCTGAGCCTCCCTGAGCCTCCCGGACAGAGCCATTTCCTTCCTTCAGAGGTGAATGACAGCTGTCAGCCTGCCCTGGGACGTGGGGCTGGGACTTGGTGCGCTGGGGGAAGGGGCTTTAGGGTGGCCCTGCACTCGGTGGGAGCCTCCTCCACCCCTGCCTGCTTCCCACCTAGGGCCTTTGGTGCTCTGAGGTGGTGGGTATTGAAGGCCCAGGCCCAGCCACAGGGACCTGGGGAGGCATTGACCTTCAGGGTGCCGAGGGGTTCCCAGAACAGCTGTGCACCTTCTCAGCCACTGGCTCTGATCCGATTAATCCCATGGCCTCTGCTGTTCCTATCGGAGCTGAACGTCTCCATGCCACGTCTGCCCCCTTTGCCAGTGCCAAGGGGACAGGCCTGCCCCTGCCCTGCCCTGGGCTGGGAGTCAGGACTCTTGCACTGTCTTCCCGCTGACTCACCTCCACGGCCAAGCCCTAGCGTACCTCAGTTTCCCTCTGTCACAAGGCGGAGGCTCCATCTTTTCTCCTGGCCTGAGGGGGTGGGTGGGTGAAGAAGCTGTAAGCCATGGGCAGGGGCTCCGCTCTGGCTGGGAGTGCCAGGGTTGGAGGTGATCCCCGAAAACCTCAAAGCACCAGGCTCCGCCCTGTTGCCGCTGCCACACAGGAAGCCACCGGCTAGCCCTCCTGATTGGGGCTGGCTGGTGTAACCCCCAGATCAGAGCTCACCTTGGTCACCGAGGGCCATTTGATTCCCTCCCTCCAAGAGGACCTGGTTCTGCCATGGGACCAAGCCAGATAAGAGAGGGCTGACCAGGGTCTCAGGAGTCCCCCACCTCCCACCCGCAGGCACCCTGGTGCTCACAGAGCCATTTGCAAAGGGCTGGTGGCTCCCATTGGCAGCTCCATAGGGGCCAGGCCTGGCCCAAGGTCATCCAGCATGTGGGTGCTGGGGTCCTCAGTCTGGACTGGAGGGAGCAGGGCCTGGCTGGGCTGAGCTGCCGTGGGAGGGCCGAGGGTGGTGTGCTGTGGGGTCTCTGGGCCAAGCCAGTGTGGCCAGGCTGGGGGAGGGGCTGTTTGTTGTTGCTGGCCCTGGGCCCCGGCCAGGGCAAACACAGCTCGCAGGCCTTTCCCGCCACCTGCCGAATCTCCCGGCCCAGCCTGTGGTGGCCGGACAGCTGGGCAGCTGGAATGGAGCTCTAACTCTGCCCGGCTCCTTCTCCCAGAGGCCAGAGGGAATGTCAGTCCACGCAACCGCAGTGGAGCAGCCTCCGGGGAGGGAGGGGAGCTTCAGCTCAGGCCCCAGTGCAGCGCGCCTGCACCCGCATCTCTGCAAACGGAAGCGGAGTTTGGCCTGAGACGGCCAGTCCCGGAATTGTTTGTCTCCTTCCGGGGTCCCCACAGCCTTTACTCTCCTCCTCTCTCTGGACATGAACCCCGTCTCCAGCAAGGCGCCCCTTCTCCCCATGCTGCTGCCCAGGCTGGCACACCACCCCCAAACAGTGGTGCCCTCTCCAACAGTGGAGCCCCGTCCGTACCTCCAGCCTCCTCCTTCCCAGAGCCCAGCGTCTATAACTGCAGACTCCGGGGAACCTGCAGCCCCTGTTCCTGCACCCAGCTGGCCACCTCCCCACACCCTGGCTGGCCGCACACACCTAACACGCCAGCCTTTGTACTCCTGCGCCTCTGCCCTCGTGTTCCCGGGGCACCCACCCTGTCCCACCTGCTTGACAGACGCCTACTCATCCCGCAGCACCCAAACAGGAGACTGGCCCTGCGAACCCTGCCCGAGTCACAGAGAAGAGCCGCTCTGGACACCCCAGCACAGGGGCTCCAGTGCTGCCTGCCAGTGGCCTGGAGGGGGAAGCTTCTGCCAGGCTGGGGGCATGAGTCAAAGAAGGCCTGCTGGAGAGACAGCCTGTGGGCCTGGCTCTGCGGGGAAGGAGAGTGTAGACAGCACGGGGAAGAGAAGGACACTCCGGAAGGAAGAGGCGGCTGGGCCGAGGGAAGTGAGGGTCAGTGTGGGTTACACTGGGGGGCGGAGGGCTGCGTGCAGGGGGCGAGGGGCTGGGGGAATGAAGACCTCAGAGGAGCGGGTGGCTCTCGCCTCCACACCCACAGCTCCTGCCCAGCTTGGTGCCCGGGAGGCCCAGTGTTGCGGACTAGGTGTGGGGCTACAGCGGGTCCTACAGACAACCCTCCTAGCCCTTCCCCGGCCTGGGCCCCCGGAGCCGGTGCCTGCCCCGCAGGCCTGGTTCTCCCGCCCTCTCTCCCCTGAGACCTGGCCCCCAGCTCCTCTGGCCACTGAAGCGGCTTAATGAGCCCAGGTCACATGGGCTGGTCTGCTGCCCATGGGGAGGGCCCAAACCCCCAGCGGCCACCCGGCCAGGCCCTGACGTCAGCCGCATTAACCGTCCACCAGGCTTGTCTAATCTCTGGTCGGTGGCCGGGCCAGGTTAGTCCTGCCAGAGCCAGAGCTGAAGGCCGTGGGGGCCCACAGGGGCACCTTGAGGTTGTAGGTCAGGCGGGGATGGCATTGGCTGGAGGTGCCCATGGTAAGTGCCCCGCCTCTAGGCCTGGGGTGTGGGCACTGTGCTGCCCTGACCCTCTGATCCCCTGCCCGGGGCATGAATCAGGCATCAGGCACCCATTGACCCCGCTCCTCAGGGTGTAATTACACGGTGTGAGTGCGGCTCGGGAGGCTGCGTGCTGGGAGACTAGGGGCCCCCGCAGCTTGGGAGCAGGCAGCGTCCCCAGCCCCCAGGACCCAGGGATGCTGGTTCTGAACTCCAGAACCTGGGGTCAGAACCAAGTGTGGCGAGGACTCCCTGGAGGCGGGGCCCAGCCCTCCATGCTGCCTGGGCTCTTCTCTGTCCCCTGCCCCAGAAGGCTGGGAGCTCATTTTCTTCCTCCCACGACAAGCAGCTACGCGGATGGTCCCATCGCTCACCCCTCCTGACAGCTTCCTCCCTCGCAGGACTAACACCTCCACTTCCTCCCGTCCCAGTCCCCTGCCCTCTCTGCCTACTAAGCCCCTCTGTCACTCCAGTAAGCTGCCAGGGAGAAGGTCCTGGGTAGAGGTGAACAGCCCAGCCCAACCAGGCCCAAGAGCACCCAGCAGGGACCCTACCACACAGACTGGAGCCCCATTCTCTCCCGGTTCTAAGCTCCCAGGACCCCCTAACCTCAGGTGCTCCTCCCACACTCAAGCTGGGGTGCCCCCATCTCCTCTCTTCACTCCCCTAGTCACAGCACCAGCCTCCGCTGGACACTGCAGATGCCACCTTGCCCGGCCTTCGGCCCAGCCCCAGGTGTCTGTCGGCCTCCCGGACCTCTCTCAAGTGGCCATGGGTCCTCCAGGCCCAGCCCATTCAACGCCCCTCTCAGTTCAGGCTCCCTGGAGCATTGCATGCGCTTGGTCGACCACAGACCCAGGCCCTGTCTCTGGGCCCCCAGCTTGCAGACCCTGGTCTGCTGAGTAATGAGGACCTAGGTTCAGCCCTGCACCTTCCTCCCCACCGTCCCCATGAAAACGTGTGCCTAGGGGACTGGCAGTTGGTGTGGTGGTTAAGGCGCCGGACCCTCCCTCACGGTCGACCACGATTCAAGTCCTGGAACTGGCGGCTTGCTTTCTCACTTCTCTCTCTCTCTCTCTCTCTCTCTTTCTCTCTCTCTCTGTCCCTCTCTGGCCAAATTAAAATAAATGAATGAATCAATAAAATTAAATAAATAATTCTTTAAAAAAATAAAAAGAAAACATGTGCTTATATATACACATATTTATGAAAAGTGTTAGTGATTATTTTTCCAGAAGTGGATTTGGAAAATATTATTGATGATTTCTATCTCCACTAAAACCAGGGAAGTAAAATTATAACAAATTCTGTTTGCTTTTATTATAGGGCATGTGTGCTCACCAGAGAGACAGACACAGAAAGCAAGAAATCAGCCCCCAGGGGGATGACCATGTCACAGTCCCTTCTCCTCCATTCTTCTCTCAGGATCTTGAGCATGCACACACACGCGCCCGATGTGAGTTTTAAACTGCCAGGTCCGGGACTCAAGCCAGGGTCGACTACGGTGGGAGTCCAGCAATGTAACCATTATGCCATCGGCTGGTCCCAACAAATTCTGTTTTAGGTATAAAATATTTATATTTAAGCTTGAAATAATGTGAGTTTTAGGGCCGGCCCGTAGCACAGACATTAGTCCTGGTCATAGGGCACTGGATCCCATATGCCAACTGCGGTTCGGGTCCTGTGTCCGGGGAAAACACGTTGGGCACATATGCATGTGTGCCCAAAGTCCTGATGAATTGGAGAGATGGAGGAAAGAGGATGGGGATTTTTCCTTTTCCTTCTGTCTCTGTGTCTCTCTCTGGCGAGCACACACACCCTCTGAACATTAAAAAAAAACACAGGGGACCAGCAGGTGGCGTTGTGGTTAAGATGCTGGACACTCCCACATGGCTGACTACGGTTCGAGTCCCGGACCTGGCGGCTTACTTTCTCCCTTTCTCTCTCTCTCTGTGTATCTCTCTGGTCAAATTAAAATAAATGAATGAATAAATCAAATTAAATAAATAATAATTTTAAAAGTAAAGAAAGAAAAACCCACAGCTGGGGCCAAGTGGCGGCACAGTGATAAAGCATGTGAAGCTGGACCCACATGGGGGGGCCCTGGTGTGCGTTTCAGGGCCTCCCTGTACATGCTGGACATGTATGTACACCCACAACCCAGGCTGGCTGAGGGTTGGGGTGGATCACAGTGTGGAGACCCCATCAGAAATGTCTATCTCTTGCTATCTCTCTTTCATGGAAGAAATAAACTTATTTTTATTGTTTAAAGAAAGATGTTTTTTTATAGGATGCGTGCGTTCACCAGAGAGATAGAAAGTGAGAATTCACGTGCTCACCCACCTGGCAGGCTCTGGGACTTGAACCATAGTTGGCCATGTGGGAGTCCAGTGACATAAACATTATACCATCTGCTGGATCCAGTTGTTTTTTTAAAAGTTTATTTACTTATGGAACCAGCAGATAGCGTAATGGTTACATCACTGGACTCCCACGTAGTCGACTGTGGTTCGAATCTCAGACCCAGTGGCTTAAAACGCACACCAGGCACTTGTACACGCATGCCCAAAATCCCGAGAGGAGAATGGAGAAGAGATTGTGGCATGGCCATTCCCCCAAGGAGTGATTTCTTGCTTTTTGTCTCTCTGGTGAGTGCACAGGCCCTATAGCAAAGAGCTCTCTAAGAAAAACACAAACAAAACAAAACAAAACAAAACAAATAACCAGCCAATTCAAAATGGGCAGAAAATTCAAAGACACATTTCTTCAAAGAAGACGTACAAATGCCCAATAAGTACATAGACGTGCTCACCATCACTAAACAACAGGGAAATGAACAAGACCACAGTGAGGAACTGGGAAAACTGGGTATCTTAAACCCCCGGTGGCATCATGGCTAGAGTGGGTGCGTCCCACGTGGCCGACTGCATCGTTTGCATCCTGGACCCGATGGCTTGAAAAACACACTGAGTGGGGCCAGTAGGCAGCATAGTGGTTAGGGTGCTGGACTCCCACATGGCTGATGGCAGATCAAGTCCCAGACCTGGTGGCTTGAAAATCATGCCAGGCACATGTATGAGCGTGCCCAAAATTGCAGGAGGAGAATGGAGGACAAGGGATTGCAGCATGGCCATCCCTCCATGGGGGTGATTTCTAACTTTCCCTCTCACTGACTCTCTCCTTTCTCAGGCAAGCACATGTGCCCTATGGCTAAAACGAAAAACGAAAACAAAAAACTCTGACACATGTTGCATACCCAGGATCCCAAAGGAGAGATGGAGGAGGAGGGACTGCAGTGGGTGCATCTCCTGTGGAGAGTGCTTTTTTTTTTTTTTTTCAGAATTATTTTATTTAACTTTATTTATTTGTGCGTGCACACACACACACACACACACTCTTACCAGAGAAGACAGAGAGAGAGAGAGAGAGAAGTGGAAAGTGAGAAAGCAAGCTGCCAGGTCCAGGTCTTGAACCATGGTCAGCCATGTGGGAGTCCAGCACCTTAGCTGTCATGCCACCTGTCAGCCCTGAGAGTGCTTTCTCACACTCCTTCTTTCTCTGTCTCTTCCAGTGAGCATGCATGCCCTCTAGCAAATTAAACAAACAAAAAACTGGATATCCATAAGCAGAATAAAGCTAGGCCTATATATAAAATCAACTCAAGATGGTTTAAAGTCATAAAACCTGAAACTATGAAACTACTAGAAGAAAGTAGTGAAATACTTGAAGAAAACACTTCAGGACATTTGGTATGGTCAAAGCGTTCATAAATAAAACCTCAAAAGCTCAGGCAACAAAAGCAAAAATAGACAAATGAGATTATAACGAACTAAAAAGCTTCCATGCAGCAAAGGAAACAGTCAACAGTAAAAAGACAACCCACAGAATGGGGGAAAATGTTTGCATATTATCCATCTGCCAAGGGATTAATAACTAGAATATACAAGAAACTCAAACAGCTCTGCAGGAAAAAAAAAAGAAAAGAAAAAGAAAGAAAACAAATAACCCGATTAAAAAATGAGCAAACGACCTGAATAAACAGCCCTGAAAAGAAGACATACAAATAGCCGACAAACATAGATATGAAAAAAAAAAAAAGCTCAACATTGTTAATCGTTCAGAAAACAAATCAAAATCACGGTGAGAGATCATTTCCCAGTTAGAATGGCCTTTGTCAAAAAGACAAAAATATAACAAATGCGGGTGACGATGAGGAGTGAAAAGTGGGCAAGCTCTTTTACATGTGGGAGTCTGCAGCACGCCACCTTTGTGGGGGGATGTAAGTTAACACAGCCAGGGTTGGTAAGGCACTGGACTCTCACATGGCAGATCACAGTTCGAACCTCAGATCTGGTGGTTTGCTTTCTCACTCTCCTTCTCTCTCTCCCCAAATTGAATAATAATAATAAATAAAATATTTTTTAATAAAATAAGGGGGAAAACGTTAGTACAGTCATTATAGTAAACAGTATAGAGATTCAAGAAACTAAAAATAGAACTACCATATGATCCAGCAACCACTATGCATGTATTCAGAGGAAAGTAAATCAGAATGTCACAAAGATAGCTCCCCTAGTGTTTATTGTAGCACTATTCACAAAAGCCAAAATATGGAAGCAATGTAAGTGGCCATTCACAGAGACGTGGAGAAAATGTGGTACAGGGCCAGCTGGTGACTTGGTGGTTAAGGTGGCTGGATTCCACATGACTGACTCTGGTTTGAGTCCAAGACCTGGAAGCTTGAAAAACACATCATGTGAATGTACATGCATATCCCAAATCCTGAGAGAATTATAAACTGGCCATCCCTCCTGAGGAGTGCTTTCTCTCTCTCTTTCTGGCAAGTGGATAACCCCTATAGCAAAATTTTAAAATAATGTAGTGTGTGTGTGTGTGTGTGTGTGTGTGTGTGTATAGAGATATACATAGATATATAATGGAATACTATGCAGCCAGTAAAACGAACAAACTCCTATTATCCAAAGTTAAACGGGGACTCCTGGAAGGCATTACATGAAGGGAAATAAGCCAGGCTTCAGGATCCTATTAGGGGCGTTGTTTCTCTCTCTCCGCCCTGCCTCTCCACTCATGAAAGAAAGAGAGAGAAAGCAAGCGAGAGAGAGGGCCCAGGAGGTGGTACGATGGTTAAGGTGACTGATTCCCAGCCACGTGGGAATCACTCGGACCTGGTGACTTGAACATCACACTGAATGCATGTGCGTGTGTGCCCAAAATCCCAGGAAGAGAACAGAGGAAAAGGGGTTGCACGGTGGCCATCGGGTCCCTCACTTTCTCTCTCATGTCTCTCTGTCTCTCTCTGGCAAGCGTATGTGTCCTACAACAAAAACATTTAAAAAGATAAAGGAAAGGTTAAGATGGAGGCCAGCAGGTGGCATGGAGGTTAAGGCTCTGGGTCCCACACTGCACTGTTCGAGTCCAGATCAGGTGGCTTAGAAAACACACTGGGTGCACGTGCACGGGTGCCCACAGATCCCAAGAGGAGAATGGAGGAGAAGGGAGGAATTGCAGTGGGATCCAGCCCTGGCCTGAGCCAGCCCTGATCCTGGGCACGTGCATGCCCAGCCTTCTCAGGGAGGTCTCTGGATACAAGCCTGGAACCTCCCCACATCGATCGGCCTCACCAAGTGACGCATTTTACTGTTGTGCCACCATCTGGCCCCCTGCCGGATTTTAATTAAAAAAAAAAAAGAATTATTTATTTAATTTATTTATTCATTCACTTATTTTAATTTGACCAGAGAGAAACAAAGAGAGAGAGAGAAAGTGAGAAAAAGCAAGTCACCGGGTCTGGGACTCGAACTATAGTAGATAATGTGGGAGTGTCCAGCATGTTAACCATCATGTCACCAGCTGGCCCCCTGGATTTTGACATTTTGTTCATTGTGAATTTTATTTATTTATTTATTTGGAGAGGTTTTTTGCTATAGGGCGCATGCGCTCGCCAGAAAGACAGGGAGAGACAGAAAGTGAGAAATCACCCCCCCCGGGGGGATGGTCACGCCGCAATCCCTTCTCCTCCATTCTCCTCTTGGGATCTTGGGCACGCACGCACACGCGCCCAGCATGAGTCTAAGCCACCAGGTCTGGAACTCGAACTATGGTCGACTATGTGGGAGTCCAGTGACATAGCCATTACGCTAACTGCTGGTCCCTTTATTTCCTTTTTAAAAAGGATTATTTAATTTTATTTATTATTATTGTTATTTGCTATAGGGTACACACACTCACCAGAGAGAGATGGGATGGGGGGGGGAGAGTGAGAAAGTGAGGACCCAAACCATGGTGGGCCACGTGGGAGTCTAGTGCCATAACCACCATGCCACCTGCTGGCCTCCATTGTGAATTTTCTTACACTAATTTTTATTTTTAAAATAATTTATTATTATTAATTTTCTATAGGGCATGTGCACTCACCAGAGAGAGATACAGGGAGACAGAGAGAGAGAGAGAGAGAGAGAGAGAGAGAGCGAGCCATCAAGTCTAGAATTCAAACAATCAGCCATGTGGGAGTCTAGTGCCTTAACCACTTTGCCGCCTGCTGGCCTCAATTTTTATTTTTAAAAAATGTTGCGCAGGAGGACCAGAAGATGGCGTAATGGTTATATCGTTGGACTCCAATGTAGCCGACCACTGTTCAAGTTCCGGACCTAGTGGCTTAAAACTCACACCGGGCGCATGTGCGTGTGTGCCCAAAATCCTAGGAGAGTGGAGGAGAAGGGACAGCGGCATGGCCATCCTTCCTGGGGGTGATTTCTCACTCTCTGTCTCTATGGCAAAACAGGTGCCCTATAGTAAAACTTTCTCTCTAAAAAAAAAATGTTACACAGGGGCCAGCAGATGGCCTGGTGGTTGGGGTTGGACTCCCACATGGTCCAATGCTGTTTGAGTCCCAGACCTGGTGGCTTGCTTTCTCACTGTCTCTCTCTCTGCCTCTTTGGTGAGTGCACGTGACCTACAGCAAATTAAGAGATAATAATAGGGAAAAATAAAATCAAATAAATTATTCTAAAAAGAAATGTTGCACCCATACATTCTTTATCTTGCTTACTGAATTTTTGGGTATCCCCTTACACTTTGCACCCAGTAAGAGAGCCAAACTCACTTCACCCTAATCCCAGCCCTGCAATGATGTCCCCACCACAAGGGCTCCCCATCACCCTAAGACAGCCCAGGGCCCGGCCTCCGCACCCACCTCTCCCTTTTCTGCTGTTGCTCTGCTGAGCTCGTGGGCCACAAGCACAGTCCTCAGGCATTGCACACTCGATGGTCCCCGCCGGAGTGAGCCTCCACCTCCGATGGCCCCCCTGCTCCAAGACCGTCCCAGGGAACTTTTCCCTCAGCCCTTTGCCCCCTCCACCCTCCTCGAGCTCCACGACTTGGCCCCATTCTTCCCAAGGTGTCCCACCATGGCAGTCCAGGTGCATCCCTCCAAAGAGCCATCTTCCCACATGTCCAGGCCAGCACTGGCGACAACCAAGCTCCCCAGTAAAGGACAGCTGGGGTAGGTGCAAAGATTTATTGCTGAGCCTGTGCACCTGGCTGAAGGGAGTGTGCTGAGCCTGTGCACCTGGCTGAAGGGAGTGTGCTGAGCCTGTGCACCTGGCTGAAGGGAGTGTGCTGAGCCTGTGCACCTGGCTGAAGGGAGTGTGCTGAGCCTGTGCACCTGGCTGAAGGGAGTGTGCTGAGTCTGTGCACCTGGCCTGGCTGGCTGGGCGCTCCTGTCCCCACCTGCAGACTCTAGGCTTGATCGGAAAGGAGGGAGCAGGGATGTGGGGACATTCGTCCAGCCATGGCCTCATGGGCCACCCATGGCCCAGCCAAGGAATGGGCACTGAATGGACGGGATGAGAGGAGCTGCAGGCAGGGACCAGAGTGGATTCTCTTGCGACCCCACTGAGGCAGACCCCTCCAGTGAGGCAGACCCCCCCCACTGAGGCAGACCCCCCACTGAGGCAGACCCCCCCCCACTGAGGCAGACCCTCCCACTGAGGCAGACCCCCCCCCACTGAGGCAGACCCGGGGAGGCACAGGCTGGGCCCCTGTCCTCTCAGGAATTTGCCTGAAGCCAATCGATGGGAGCCGGACTCTGCCCCCAGCCGCCCCTGGGGACACTTCAACTATTGGCCAGGGCGGTGTTCACAGGACCCTCCCTCAGCAGATCGGTGGGTCCAGAGTACTGTGTGTGGGTGGGGGGCCGGGCAGGAATCCGGTGTGCCGACAGAGGGGCAGGTCCTGCAGGAGAGGGGTTAGGGGCTTCCTCCGAGCCAGGCATTTGGAGAAGGGCCCAGCTCATGTCTTAACCTGGCACCCAGGGGCTCCCAGACCTGCCCCCTGTTCACTAATTTATCCATGTGGGCGTTGGCCGGGGCCAGCTCGGACTTTGCACCCCTGAAGCTGTTGGGAAGGACAGTCATTGGCCACTGGGTGGACAGGTGTCAGACTTGTCACATGGAGGTAGTAGGGCTGGACTGGGCCACTGGTAAGCAGCAGGCTTGCTTGGGGGAGGGAGACCCCTGCCCTTCCTGGAGAGAGGGAGCTGTTTGGGAGTCTGAACCCACCAGGCAAGTCTCCCCAGGGACAGGAGCACCCCTGGGCAGGAGCGCAGCGGGAGACCAGTCAGCTGGGCACTGCTGAGTCACGTCGAGCTCGGCTGCCCCAAGGACCGCTGGTGCCTAGCTGGGGCTGGCTGCTGTGGGTCCCCGAGGCCAGTGCAGCCAGGCGGAGAAGGACAGGGCTGGGGTTGGGGACATGGGGCAGGGTCCGGGCCTCGAGGCTAGCAGGGCTCAGGGCTTTGGGCCAGAGACTCTGTGGGCAGGCTGGGGCCCAGAAGTCCTGGGTGCCTGGAGGAGGAGGCTGGTAGAGTCCTGGGGACTGGGACTTGAAGACAGCTAGGGCTACCGTCTCAGGGCGAGGGACACGCATGAGTTCAGGCAGCTGCGAAGACAAGAGGGAACCGAGTCAACACCCTTGCACTCAAAATGAATGGGTTAGGCAATGCGTGGGGTATGGCCCTAGGTACTGGGACACCCAGGGTTGGTGCCGGGTCAGAAAACTGAAACGGTGGGACTCGGTGCCGGGGGCGGGGCCTGTGACAGTGGTTGGAGCCCGGGAGCCCGGTGGGCCCTGGAAGCGGCAGGATGTGGGATTTGGTGGCAGGGCGCCGGGCAGTGGGAGTGGACGACCTGGGGTGTGCGGTGGGCTGGGGGCCTGGGGACCGGGCTCGGTGCTCTGAGACGGAGGAGGAGCAAGGGGAGCGCGGGCCTGCGAGGACCCCACCTCAGAAGAGTCCGCAGTCTTTGAGGTTCTCCTTGATGATGATGTCGGTGACGGCGTCGAAGACGAACTTGACGTTCTGCGTGTCGGTGGCGCACGTCATGTGCGAGTAGATCTCCTTCACGTCGCGCCGCATGTTGAGCTCCAGGAACTGCACCTTGATGTAGCTGCCCGCGTCCTCGTAGGTGTTGGGCCCTGCGGGGAGCCGAGCGCTCGCTCTTTGCGCAGGTCCGCCCGGGACGACGAGCGCGGGCCGCGGCCGTGGGGCTGGGGCGCCGCCTGGCGGCCGGGCCGGGAGCGCTCACCGTCGTAGTCCGGGAAGCAGATGCTGAGATGCGCCTTTTTGATCTTCTCGGAGAACACGTCCTTCTTGTTGAGGAAAAGCACGATGGACGTGGTGGCGAAGTAGCGGTGGTTGCAGATGCTGTTGAACAGGTGCAGGCTCTCGTGCATGCGGTTCTGAGGAGGGCAGCGCTGTCGGGCACCGGGGACGCGGGCAGCCGCCCCAGCCGCCCCGCCGGCCCCTGGTCTCCGGGACGCCAGGCACGCGAGTCCCCTGCCCCGCAGCACCGCCTGGAGGCTGCGGCCCCGCTGGGCACTCACCACTTCGTCGTCCTCCACCAGCACCATGTCGTAGGCGCTGAGCGCCGCGATGAAGATGATGCAGGTCACGCCCTCGAAGCAGTGGATCCACTTCTTGCGCTCAGAGCGCTGCCCGCCCACATCGAACATCCTGCGGGGCCGTGGGGGCCGAACCCGCGCATTGGGCGTCCCGGACGCGCACAAGGCAGCCCCTCCCTCCCTAAACTGTCGGGGCGGGCTTCTCCCCCTGGACTGGCCTCTGGGGCCCCGGCCTTCTGCGGGCGGGTCTCTGGTAGGGATGAGGTCTCCAGGAGGGGACTAAGCCTTGGGGCGGCGAACTCCGGTACAGGGCCCCTGAACACCGCGGGTGGGCGAGGTCGTACCGGAAGTTGAGGTCCTTGAAGGAGAACTGCGTCTCGATGATGCCAGTGGTCTTGACGCGCGAGCGCAGCACGTCCTGCTCCGTGGGCACGTAGCCAGGGGCCACCAGGCGCTCCAGGTCCGAGAGGTAGCTGCGGAGACCGGGCGCGTGGGTGGCGGGGAGCGTGCGGGGCCCCGCCGGCGCCCGCGCCCGCCCGCGCGCTCACTAGCCGGCGGAGTCGTTGAGTTGGTACTCCGAGGCGCGTTCGAAACAGGCTTGGATCCCCGAGTCCTGCCACAGCCGCTGGATGACGTCCGCCATCTCCTTGGGCATGGTGCCCTCTTCGATAGTGTCCGCCATGTGCATTAGCTTCCGGGCGTCGTCCTGGGGACAGGGGGGAGAGATTGGTGGTGACCGCGGACGGGGCCCAGGCGGGCGCCCCGAGTCCGCAGAGGGCCAGCTCGGCCGCCTCCTGGCGCACCTGGCGCGCAGAGTCTCCATACTGGATGTTGAGCGTGGTCATGGCGCGCACGATGGCCAGGATGGACTGCAGCGTGTTGCCGTAGATGATGGCGATGAACTCGAGACACTCTTCCAGCGAGTACCCGTCCTGGTGGATGATCCTGCCGTGCGAGCGGGGTCAGTGCCTGGCGGGCCCCCGGGGAAGGGCAGGCTGTGCGCGCCCACCCTGGGGGCCCCGGACGGGCAGGGGGCACTCACTTCATCTGTTTGACGATGGTGCTCTTCCCAGACTCACCGGCCCCTGGAAGGAAAGCCGCACCTCAGAGCCCGGCTGCCTCCCTCCCTGCCCCGCAATGAGGCAGGGAAGATGGGGCTTGGGCGCCAGGGCGACCCCTCTTCCCATGCGCTCCGCCCCCTACACACAACCCCACTCGCCCCTACCAATCCAAAGTAAGAGCGGAAAAACGTTTGTAAATGTCAGGAAAGTAGCAAAGAGAGGCTGACGGAAGAAAACAGCGACCTCCACTGCACAACTGAGTGGCGGCGGCGGTGGCGGCGGGGTGGCGGCGGGGTCTGCAAGACGGTGGTGTGCGCGGCCTCGCTTATGCTGTGAGACCAAGATGGGGAGATCCTGGAGCGCCACCTTGTGGGGATTTCTGGCGCTGCACGCAGGGATTATTAGCGAACGCTCGGCCCTCGCTTTCCACCAGAGGGGAGGGGCCTCTCCAAGAGGCTCAGAGGGTTTTAGCGCCTTTGGGTGGGAAGAGAACAGAGCTGACATCCCTTGGAGCCTGCTCCTGTGAGGGCGTTGGGCACAGATAATAGGATTTCCGGCTTAGCCTTTCTGCCTTCCCTGGAGTCCCGGCTTAATGCCTGTGCCCACTTCCCTGCCGGAGGATGAGACCTGGCGACGTGGGTGGAGCCTGTCTGGGTCACTCGATTCAGCTCTATCCCCGGGAGGGGGGGGGGGGCGGGGGGGGGCGGGGGGGGTGTCTGATAGTGACCTTGAGGCAGGTGTGGATCAGCCCTATCTCCCCATTACCCACGGGACTTTGAACCCTCTTTATCTATCCCTTGGGCATCTGGACCCCTGGCTCCGGAGGTCTGACAGCTGTGGATGAGCCTGGGTGGCCCTAGAGGCCCCCACACCCAGAAGGACTATGTCTCCTTCCCCAGGGAGCAGCCTGTGGGTGTCCCAGCGAGGTCCCAGTTTCTTTTCTTTTTCTTTCGGAGAGGTTTTTGCTATAGGAGGAGAGCACTCGACAGAGAGAAAGAATGAGAAATTGCACCCCAGGGGGGATGGCCATGCTGCAATCCCTTCTCCTTCATTCTCCTCTCGGGGTCTTGGGCATGCACGCACACATGCCCAGCGTGAGTTTAAGCCACCGGGTGTGGGACTCGAACCACCATCGACTATATGGGAGTCCAGCGACATAGGCATTAGGTTAACTGCTGGTCCCTCTTTCTTTCTTTCTTTTTTTTTTTTAAGAGAGATTTTGCCAAGGGCATGTGCACTTGCCAGAAAGACAGAGAGAGAGACAGAAAGCGAGAAATCATCCCCTGGGGGAATGGCCACACTGCAATCCCGTCTACTCTATTCTCTCTGGATTTTGGGATTTGGGGTACGTAGGCACATGTGCCTGGCTTGAGTTTCAAGCCACCGGGTCCAGGACTTGAACAACTGAGCCCTGCCCAGCAGGCCCAGGAAACTAAAGGCCTGAGCACGAGGGAGCCCAGCCAGGGAGAGTGCCTCGTACACGCTCTCGTATGAAAACGTGGTGGGCACACACTTCGGGGGAGGGCAGGTTGCCTGAAGTAGGGCCCTCTTAGAGGGGCTCCACGGGATGGCCAGTGTGGGGGTCAGGATACTGCCTGGCCTTGCCTGTCACGGGCTCACTGCTCCCCAAGGCTGCCTGCCCACCCTCCTGCCGCTGACGTGGGCAGTGGCCCCCGCCCCGGCCCACACCCCTACCCAGCAGCAGCAGTTTCACGGTGCGAGCGTCCTTCTCAGCGTCCTCTTTCAGCTTCTTTTCCAGCTCCCTGGAGTGCTTCTCCTCAGCGCTGGCCCCAGCCCCCATGGTCCCAGCAGCAGGCAAAGGGACAGGGTGTGCAGGTGGCTCTTCTGGTTGGAGGGGACCCCACGAGCCAGGCCTCCACCCTCTGGCCCCGGGAGGACCTGGAGTCAGCCTGCTCTGTGCAGGCCTGCTGGGGCCGCTTAGTGGGATTTGGAAGTTGGGGGTGCCCGAGAGCCAATCAGAGACAAGGACAGGTGAACCGCACTAGTCCCCAACCTGTCCAGTCGGGTGCCATGGCCCCAATCCCTCAGCCGCTGACTCTGCACTCCTGTCTCCCCCAGCAACCCTCCTGAAGAGGCCGAGGTGGGGAAGCACATTGGTTAGGGTGGGGGGGGGCTGAGACGGGGTGGGGGGGCTAGCAGCAGAGCGGAAGCCACGGGGCACCTGTGCCCCTCATCTTGTACGCTCACACTCAGGAGGGCCCAGTGGCTCATTTACTGAGAAGGAAGTGGGGCTCAAAGGCCACGCAGCAGGGGGTGGTCTGAATGGGGTGAGGGGTTCTATGCACAGTGGGGAGTCGAGAGGGGAAAGGTGAGGGCGGGTCTGACCCAGACGCACTTCCAACACTCCAGGGGTGTACACGCTGCTACGTGTGCCTGGGTGCGTGTCTGTCCTTCACTGCACCAAGCAAGGCAATGACACGTGTGTGTACCTGTGTGCACACGCCTGTTCATGCCCTTGTGATCACATGTGCTCTATCATGCACATGTCTAAGCATATTTGTGTGTATGCACATGATGGGTGCTTTGTGCATGTGTCTTTAGACACGCACGTGTTTGCATGTGTATTTCGCGTGCTCGTGTGGGTCTCTGTGTGCGTGTAATGCCTAAGTGTGCAAACGCATGTACGTGGCAGTAAATGTGTTAGTGTGCACTTGTCCATGTGCGTGAACACGTGTGTGCACCTAGGCATAGGCAGATGTTACGTGTGTACTTTTACACGTGTCTGTGTGCATGTGTGCTTGCATGTGCCCATGACCGTGTACACATGTGTACCTGAGCACAGCACGGTCTCTGGTCTGTGTAGACATGGCTGAGCTCCTCCAGAGAATGTCTTGCAGGCCTGTTGCCAAACGGGGAAGCCAAGTTCCAGAGCGGGTCTGGTGCTCCCTGGGTCCCGGGAGTGGGGCCCACTCAGCCTGCTTCTGCTCGGTCCCCTGCGGGTGTTCTGGGACCTACCTAGGGGCACCTGTGGGCCCTCCTGCCTCAGCCCAGGGGCCTAACGAATGCCCTTAGTGCATGGCGTCCTGTGGCGGAGGTGGTTCGGGCTGAGCCCACAGCGTGGCCCTCCCAGGCTACATTCCCCCTGCCATGTGCCCCCGAGGGCCAGGGGCCCTGAGCCTCCTGGCTGGACCCCCCTCTGAAACCTGGCTGCCTGTCAAGAGGCCGTGAGGAGGTGCAGGGCCCGACGTGGGGCGTGGGAAGCAGCTACTGGCTCCTGGGCAGGCGGCCGTGCTGTCCAGCCTGCGGGGTGGGGGTGTCTGCCCAGGAAGGACCCAGACCTGTGCTACATCCGGCCTTCGGGTCTGTCCTCCCCACTCCCTGCAGCCTTTCACTGCCCAGGGCGGGGACGGTGCTGGAGCCCAGATTTGTTAAACCTAGTGGGTTTGTTAAAAGCGGGTTCAGTCCAAGGCTGGATGAACCCCACGGTCTAGTGGTTGAGGGAGCCAGACCTCACGGGGCCAGCCGTGGTTCAAGCCCTGGCCCTCGTGGCTTGAGAAACACGCCAAGTGCATGTGCACGTTTGCCCCAAATCCCGAGAGGACGGAGAAATGGAAAAGGGATTATGGCACGGAGGTGGGGGGGACTATGTGCCCCATGGGGGGTGAGACACCGTCCCCCTTGTCTCTGGAAAGTGCACACACACCCTCTGGCCATTAAAAGTGGGGTCAATCCACTACCTCCCAGTCCCCCGGGCTTCCCCTAACCACCAGGTGTGATCCTAACCCCCCCCCCACCACCACCACCAAAGACAGAAACCAAAGTCTAGTCCCAGAGCCAGTGTTTATTAAGCAAGATGGAACCCAGGGGCACTGAGGCCTGGGCGGCAGAGGGCCACCAGGAGCCCGCCCCTCTCCCCAACTGCCCCGGCGCTATTTACACCCATCGCCTGAAGGGGTGGGCAGAAGGGACACTGGGGAGTCCCTGCAGGCTCCAGGTCTCTTGAACCCCAGCTCCCCTCAGGGCCAGGGGGCTCCCCTCACCTGGCCCCTCTGCCATTCTTCCAGCCCCGGAGACAGGTGGCCCAGGAATCGCTTAGGAGGTAGACTGGGGCGGCCGCCCTGGCCAGGCAGGGAGGGGAGACGGGGCCACAGGGCTGCCCCGGCCAGGCCGAACTGCCCCGCCCGGGCAGAACTCCTCCGCTCCTGTCCCCAATAAATAGAGAATAAATACCCGGGAAGGGGCTGGCCTTGACTGAGTGCCCCCAACCCAGGCAGGGGCCGGCCTCTCGCGACAGCCCCTTCTTCCCTTCTCTGAGCGTGCTGTAGCCCCACCCCAGTTCCCAAAGCAGTACTGGCACCGTGTGGCTGCCACGGCACACGTCGGCACACGTCGGCAAGGACAGCCCGGCCCGTGGAAAGGGCCTGCTCCCTGCCCACGGCCTGCAGCTCTCGGCGGTGGCTGTCAAGCAAGCAGACGTCCAGCTGAGTCTGGGGACTGTGGTCCTGGCCCAGCCCCGCTGGCTGGCTGGGCCTGGTGAGGCGGGCTCCGTGTTTCGCTGTCTCTGACCAGCACGGGTCTAAGTCTGGGAGTGCCGCCACTGAGGCAGGCTATGTACAACCCACCAATAAATACTGTCTGTGCAGGGGCAGGGCGTGTATAGAATATAGATATTTTATATATATATATGTATATATATATATATATCTTTTATATTAAAAGGGGCAAGGGCTAGGCTGGCCCATGCAGGGCTCAGGCGGCGGGCCTCATGTGTCCGGAGGGTGGTGCCGGCGGTTCCGAGGCTTTTTCTGGTCCTGGGGCTCAGGGGGCCTAGGTGCCCCCGGGGCCTCCCTGGGGCCGGGGGGCACGTGACGCCAGTAGCCCTGGCAGTACTGGTGGATGAGGCCCACTTCCGGCTGGGCCAGCAGCTGGGCCAGCTCCTGGTAGGGAGGCGTGGGGGGACCCACACCTGGGGGCGGTGGGGCGCTCACGGACAGTGGGGGGAAGAGGGCAGCGTGGACGGCGTCCTGGCCCAGGACATGCAGCTGCACCCGCGTGACAACGTGCTTGAAGTTGTTCTCGGTGGCCGTGCAGGAGTAGAGGCCGCGGTCGGCGAGCTGCAGGGTGCGCAGCAGCAGGCCCTGCTCTGTGCGCTGGAGGCGGTCCTCGGCACGGATCTGGGGGACGGGTAGGGGTCAGGGCCGAGGGGCCAGCCAGCCCCAATCAGACCACCCTGTGGTCACTGCAAGGAGGGGCGCACACTGGAACTCCCGGAGGAAGTTTCCACATGACGAGGGCCACAGGGACTCCCACCTCGGGAGGGATGGCCATCAGGGGTTCTGTGGATGTTCCATTTAACGTCAATACCCAAGGGGGGCACTCGCAGGGAACCTCCTGGTAAAGACAGCCACCTGCCAGGCGTTTCCATCAGACGAGGCCTGGTCCGCAAGGCCCCCCGAGTATGGGAGCCAGCCCACATGACGTGTCCGTCCGAGAGCTTGCACGTGACGGGCACACCTGCGCGTGCCTTCCACAGAGCGAGGCCTGTCCTCTGAGCGTTTCCCATATGAGGAGGGGCGCTCAGAAGGTGTCACAGAGCCAGGGCAGCCTGGCCTGGCCCTGGCACCCCGTCGCCCACACACCTCTCTGCTGTCTGAGGGCCTACCGTGGGGGTGCAGGGCCTCACCTCGCGGCGCCGGTCACTGGGATCCCGCTGGAACAGCCACTTGACCGTGGCCTGGGGCGAGCGGGGCTGGCACTCCAGGAAGGCCGCGCTGCCTGCCACGCCGTACTGCACGGCCTCCACGGCGTTCTTGTTGGCTGTGGGGCGAGGGGGTGCAGTGAGAGCATGCCCTGGGGCACGAGGGGCCCCCACTGGGAAGTCAGGGCTGTGCCTGGGGAAACTCGCACTCTCCCGCACCCCAGAATCCTCAGTGGGCTGCTGGCACTGTGCGGCCTAGCACGCTCACCATTGGAGTTGAAGCCTCGGCACTGCCTGATGGGGTTCCCGTGCCGGACGTCCTGCCGGCGACTCCGCCTGGATGAGGACAGCTCCTGAGAGCCGTGTTCAGGAAGCAATCCCAGCCCGGGCCCTGCACCCCGAGACTCCAGGGCAGGGCCCACGTGCCCAGGCAATGATGCCTCCCGCCGGACTCCCCGGGACTACCACATCCACCTCCAACCACCAGGACTGGCCTGGGCCGGGGGCTGAGGTCCCCAGGGCCGGAGGCCGTACCTCTTGGAAGATGCCGTGTAGCGGGAGCAGGCCTGGCCGTCCCAGGCGCAGTAGGGGTCCCGGGCCAGGCAGCAGTCGGCACAGGCGGCGCCGTACGCCTGGCAGCGGTGCAGGCTCAGGTGCGTGACGCCCACAGCCGAGGCCACGTACAATTGTTGCTGGGGGTGGGAGCAGGAGCTGGTCAGGGCCCTCCCCACAGCCAGCTCCCACCAGCAGCCAGTGGGGCCGGGCTCCTCATCCCTGGTCTATGCCTCGGCTTCCCCTCTGTGCCAGGACGGGCTCCATCCCCCATGCAGCCCACCTTACCAAAGACTCACCCTCTTTGAAGAGATGGTCATGGTTTTAACGGGTGCAGGTTCCTGGAAGACGACAGGAATCAGTGTGGGACCCTGGGACCCCCGCCTGCCCTGCCCTGAAGTGTAAGGCCAGGGGCCAGGACTAGGTGGTCACACCCACCTTGAAGACCTCCACCTCCTCCAGCATGAGTTCCTCCATCTCCTGGTCGTCCTTGGGTAGCACAATGACCTTCTGCACTGTCCCGCGGTCTGGAACGGGCCGGGCAGGGCCTCAGTGGGACTGGGGACGCTGGGGAAGGGGCACCAGCCTCAGCCCCTTCCCCACCAGGGCCCAACCCCCCAGGGCAGCGGAGTAGGAGATCTGTGCCAAGGTGAAGGGCTCCCGGGGATGGAGGGAGAGGTCAAAGGGGACCACCACGGCACCAGACCCTCACGGTGAGGCTGCAGAGGACCGGGCGTGGGAGTGCCCCGCTGGGCTGGACAGCTGGGGCGGCTGGGGCAACCGCGGCAGCTGGGGCGGCCAGGGTGGCCGGGGCTGCTGCTGGGGCGGCCGGGGCAGCCGGGGCAGCCGGGGCTGCTGCTGGGGCGGCCGGGGCGGCCAGGGCAGCTGGGGCTGTGGTGTGTGCACTGTGTGTTCATGCACGAGCACGTGCTTGGACCAGGGGCCCTCGGGGTGTCTGTGCCTGTGTCCACCCCTTTCCTGTCACATGTGGGTGCCCAATGTTCCCACTCTCCCAGGCTCCTGGGGATGGGGAGGGGAGGCCTCGGTCATCCCAGCAGTAGGGAGAAGGCTCTTAAGGACGAGGTGACAGAGATGGCCCTGACGAGCCGGTAGCAGGTCCCAGCCCTGGGGACCAGCACCCCCACCCCACGGGCCCAGGTGGGAAGGGCCGGGAGCGGCAGCGGGTACCTGTGCCCAGGAAAAGCACCTCATAGCGCCCGTCGGCCGCGTCCACCTGGTCCACAGCCACAGTGGTGAGGCGGTAGGGGGCCCCCGTGCGGACCACCAGGGGCCGGCGCTGCAGTGGGTACACGGCCTGGTACATGAGCGGGTGGCTGCGCATGAAGTTGATCACCTCGTCGGGGTAGTCCTTGGTGGACTTCATGGACGGTGTGAAGGTCCCCCCAGGGCACTGCAGGCAGGGGACGTCTATCAGGCCCCGGCTCGGGATGGGGGTGGGAGGGCGGGGACGCGCCAGACCCAGTGCTGCGGAGGCCTCTGCGCTGTCCCCACCTCCTCTGCTGCTCCTCACCTCAGGGCCTCCTCTCCAGGCTACTGCCCTGCGCTGACGTCTCTGCAGGTCCTGCTCAGGCCGAGGTCTCAGGTCCCTCATGGCCAGACCCCACAAGGCCTCCCTGGCCTCGTTGCCAACCTCGCAGCATGTGGCAGGGCTGACACCCCCCCACACATCACCCCGCCCTGCTCTTCTCCGATCTCACCCTCACCCCGGCCCCGGGCACTGGACCACGGGCCCTGACGTCCCTGTAACGCTCCAGGTCCACCTCTGGGCACCTCCCTGACACCTGTGTGCACAGCTTCCTTAGCCCGACCCGACAACACGGGCCCGACAGCACCCGCTGCAGGAGTGGCTCGTGTCCCGCCATTACAGTGACAGCCTCGACACGGCCGAGCCCCTGCAGCCCAGGCCGGCCCTTCCCGCTCCTTCTACTGATGGCCAGCCAAGTGGGCCTCCCAGCCTGGCCTCGAAGACCTTCCCCTTCACGGATAGCTCCCAGGCAGCCCCTCGGGGAGCCCCTACGGAAGAGCCCAAACGGCCAGCCCCCATCTCTGTGCCAGGAGGGTGGCCAGGTCCTTCCCAGCCTGACACTGTGTGAGGGCTTCTGTCTACGGGCAGCCCGGAGCGCCGTGCCGTGGGCCCACGTCTGCCCCAGAGCAGGCTCTTAGGGGGGAGGAGGGGCGTGGGGTCCTTACCGTGCCAGGCCGTGGGTAGGGCATCTTCCCCGAGAAGGGCATCCACTGATAGTTGGGGCCCTCTTTGTGGGCGAAGGGCCCGTTGAAGACCATGCGGATGTCGGCCATGGAGTAGACGCACACGGCAGAGCCTCGGAACACGGAGCTGCGTGCGGGGCAGGCTGCTGTCACGCCCGTGCCGAGCCAGTGGGCCCTCCCCAGCCTGCCCCCCCAGCAGGGACCCCCAGTAGCCCCGGACCCCAGCCTCACCCCGAGGAAGTGAAGACGGCGTAAATGACCGGGTTCCTCACATCCTGGGTCTGCTGGACAAACACATCCTCTGGGGACAGAAGGTGGCACAGGAGGGCGCCTTAGGGAGGGGCCCTGGGGCCCTGCCTGCTCCTGCCTGGGGACGGGGTGCCCACAAAGCCCCACCCCACCGGGCACTCACGGAGCTCGTCGAAATGGGTCTCGATGCCATCCTCGCCGGGCACGGAGCAGACCAGCCGCGCCTTCAGGAAGGTGCTCCACTTGTTAACCAGGCAGCAGTGGCCGCCGTCGTCGTTCTGGGGGCGGGCGGGCGGGTCAGCTCACGCAGCCCCAGGGCCCAGGAGCAGGGCTGACGGAGCAGGCCGGGCCGAGGTCCCCGGGCACCTACCAGGCAAATGCGCCCGATGCGGGCGTACACGGCGGGGCTCTGCGGCGCCTCTGCCGACCGCTCGCGGAAGAAGAAGTAGAGCTTGTCGTCATTGCGCTCCGCGCTGTCGGGGATGAGCTCGGCGTGGATGAACGAAGGGTCTGCAGCGGGCAGGGTCGCCAGGGTGAGCCCCTCCTGAGGGTGCCCACTTCCCCGACAGAATCGCAGGCCAAGCACACTCTCCTCTGGACAGCACCCGCCCCTGCCTGGTCAGTCCAAGGCTGGAAAACGCCCCCAGACGTGTTTCTCTGCGACCTCCTCGCCCGCTCACCGTTCAGCCACCGGGAGTTGTACTGGTCCGTGCGCATGGCTGTCTGCTTCCCCAGCGTGCGGAAGATGGCTGCGTCGGTGCCCATGAAGTCGATGTACACCCCAGCATACAGCTCCTCATCTGTGGGTGCCGGCAGGTCAGTCAGGGGCTGCTCTACGCGAGGGCCGGGCCACAGCCCAAACGACCCTCAGCAAAGGGCCCGTCTTCCCCTTCAGACTCCCCAAGGCAGGATGGCATCTCCAGGAGGATGTTTGGCCCTGTCCCTGGAAGGACTAGATGCGTAGCAACAAGCCCTGTCTAGAAGCAACAGCCAATTTCTGTGGTGTAAATGCTCCCACCCTGGCTGACTTTAAGCTACTGACCTGAGTGGGTCACTGACAGCCCAGCCGGGGAGAGTGTCGGTAACGATACAGCCATAGCCGTCGTAAGTAATTTGGAGGTAATGAGTCACTGGTATTTGTTACCTTTTTTGCTATTGCTATCTTTTTTTTTTTTTTTTTTTGAGAGAGGTTTTTTGCTATAGGGCGCGTGCGCTCACCAGACAGACAGAGAGAGACATAGAGACAGAAAGCGAGAAATCACCCCCCAGGGGGGATGGTCACGCCGCAATCCCTTCTCCTCCATTCTCCTCTCGGGATCTTGGGCACGCACGCACACGCGCCCGGCATGAGTTTTAAGCCCCCGGGTTCGGGACGCGAACCGCGGTCAACTACATGGGAGTCCAGCGACATAGCCATTACGCTAACTGCTGGTTCCCTGCTATTGCTATCTTTAATGTAATTAAGTATAAGTTGATATAACTCTGTTTTTTTTTTTTTTTTTTTTTTTAGTTTTTTGCAATAGGGTACGTGGGCTCACTGGAGAGAGACGGCGACAGACAGAGAGAGGGAAAATGGGAAACCACTCCCCATGGGGGATGGCCACGCGGCAATCTCTTTTCTCCATTCTCCTCTTGGGATTTTGGGCATGCACGCACACAGGCCGGCATGATTTTCAAGTTACCAGGTCTAGGACTCAAACCAGTTGGCTAAGTGGGAGTTCAGCACCTTAACCACCACACCACCTGCGGGCCCCTAAAATTCAATTTTGAATACTAGCTGGCTCACAGACATTCCTGAAAATCGGGCAGCGGAGCTGAGTCCAACACTCTACTCCGTGCCTTCGCTGAGAGGGCCCCAGGGCAGGCTGTGACCTTGCCCATCAGACTCCCTGGTCCGGGCTCTGCGATCAGGCTCGGAACTTCTTCCTCGCCAAGATGGAGGGATGGCTGCCCCCTGCCTGGGGCCTTCCCCAGGCTTGGAGGTGGCACAGTGCCCAGAAAGCAGGCAGCGTGCAGGGTGGGGTCAGTGGCCAGCTTGCCCAGCCTAGGAGCAGGGGTGGCAGCCGCCCCGCAGACCCTGGACAGGAGCCCTCCTCAGAGAACAGCCCCAACTCCCACACATCTGCCCGGACCAGAAACGCTGCCATCCCTGGCTGGTCACAGGCCCAGACCCTCCATCAGTGGCTCCTGTGGGCCCCTCCCAGCCCCCCATAACATGGGAAAAAACCCAGGCCACCCCCAGTGTGGACTGGGCTTGTCTTCCAGGCAGGCCGCAGCTGTGCGGTTCTGAGCTTCGCACGGACCACGCTGTGATTGGAGCAGGACGCCCCCTGGAGGGGCTGCGGGGAGACTCCTATCAGCTAGTCCCTGCCCCTCAGCTCAGCACCCTAGTCACCGTCCCTGTCCTGGACTGTGTCCCCCACTCCGAGCCACAGCGGGACCGAGGGCGGGCACTCACTGATGAGGGCTGAGGCTGTGTCCAGCTTGGGGTCATACGGGCACTTGCCCTTCCCTGACTCGAGTCTGTCAGGCTCCAGGTGGAAGATGTAATCCTGCAGGGCAGAGGCAGGCTCAGCGCCGTCCACGGCCGAGAAAGGAAGGGGCCTCGGGATCCCAGGACAACCCGCCCTCCCTGCCCTCCCCAGAGCTCCTGAGGCTCGAACTCCGTCCATCTCGGTGCCCCGGGACAGCGCCACACTGCGGGTTCCCAGGGAGGTCTCAGGTAAGACCTAGGAACCAAGTGTCGGAGGGCCCCACCACGGGGGCCATAAAATGGCCGGCCTGGGGTAGGCTCGTACGGACTGACACCTGTCCAGCCGGCCGGCTCAGGAAGACGCTGGCCAAGCCACCTTGGGCCACAGGGGCACAACTCTGGGCTGTGGCGGTCTGTCTTGGACCAAGTAGGGGCTGTAGACCTGGCCAGGGCAGGGGGCGCTGGTCAGGGCCTGGGTGGCCCTGTCCTTCGCCATCAGGCCTGACCAGGCTAGGGAGCCCCCTGGGCTTGGTGCCCCGCCTGTGGTCCTCACGACGGACCGGTAGGCCACGGCCTTCTTCCTGCCCCTCAGCGAGCCCCAGGCCCCACCAATCCCCCAGGGAGTCAGAAGTTGAATCCAACCCAGACCACACAGAAATCACAAAGCCCTTCGTGCCTCCTAGCTCAGCCTGGAGGATGCTGGGAAGAAGGTGGTGGAGGCGCTGGGCCAGGGTGAGCTCACGGGAAAGGCAGGGGAGGGGAGGGGAGGGGAGGGCTCAGAGGCAGGAGGAGGCAGCAGGGGACAGGATGGTGATGGGCAGGTGCACACAGACCCGCTTCCGGTTACACTCGCACACATGACTTCCTGCACACGCAGCTCGGCACACAGCACTGCCAGCACACGGATCCCCGCTCACAACGGGACGCACACGCAGGGTCACAGCGACCCTGCTCTACAGCACTGCCCACCACGGACACGCGCTCTGTCACTCACGGCAGCCCCTGCCTCCCTGCCCGCGCCGGCCCAGCCCCAGGTCCTAACTAGTGGACAGATAGAGAAGAGGGTCCCAGCACGCACATGTGCGGCACACCTGTGCCCCCCCCGGTGAGCCACGGGTGGCTCGGGCATGGACACAAGTGTCAGGCTGCACACGGGGGGCCCCGCTCGGTGCTGAGAAAGGGGTGCCAGGCATTCGCTGGTGTGTGCTCGTGCACGTCTACACACACGTGATCTGAGGGCTGAGGCATGGCTGTCCCCAGTGCTCCTGTCTTCCCCACCTGGTGGCTTCATGTCTCGCCTGCAGGGGTCACACTGGGCTGACCTGGGTCCAGCTGGGCATGCCTTCAACCTGAGGGCACTGCAGGGGAGGGGTGGACACAGGGCGGGGCCTGGAGGCAGAGGGAGGGCCCGGGGAGGCCAGCGCGGGCTGCAGGCCCAGGCGGGTCCAGCTCGGAGGCAGTGCTGCCTGGAAAGGCCTGGAGGGAAGAAGCCCACCTGACGTGGGGCCGTGGGCGTCGGGTGGAGGGCACCATCCGTGGCTCTGCTGCCGCGGCCTCTGACCACCTGCGTCTGGGTCCATGGTGTGGCCTGGAAGACGGGGGACAGGGGTTAGAGCTGGGGGTGGCAGGGGCTGGGGGAGCGGGCTTGGGCTGCCAGCCTCTCATACCACACAGGCCAGGACACGCAAGAGCACGCAGGTGCCCCAGGGCAGGTATGCACATACGTGCGCACACATACACACACAGGCTTCACACACCGGCACACACATGTCCCTAGGTCCGCTCTGCTCACACGTGCCCTATGACGTCACCAGCTCACACACACATGCACATGGAGATGGAAAGGGCAGAAGCAGGTGGGGCGGGCAGAGCTGGGCAGGGCAGCTCCCCCAGCTCGGGACGTGCAGAGGGCAACGGGCAGAGCTGGCCCAGGCGCCCAGCCTCCTGACGTAGGGGCCTGCCAGGCCTCTGACCGGGCCACGGGCTCGGGCCGCAGGCGTAGCCAGAGAACGCTGCTGCGTGAGCGAGGGCTCGCAGCGTGCCGGGCACCATACTGAGAGCTCTGGGGGCACGGGCTCGCTGCCCCGCCTCACACCGACCTGTGAGAAGGGCAGCCGTCAGCCCCGTTTTCAAGTGAAGAAACTGAGGCCCTGCGTGGTGGAGGAAGTCACTCACCAAGGCCTGAGGGCTGGGTGGCGGCCAGGCTGGGACTCAGCGAGCCTGTCCTCCTGCAGGACTTGGGTGCAGCCGCGGGGCAGCGCGAGCCGGGGCCGGGGCTTACCTGGGCGCGGCGGCCGCGGTTCACGTAGGTGCACATGGGGTTATAGGCGCCCGTCCCACACACGTACAGGTGCGTTCGGTTCCAGGGCTGGATGAGCCTGACGAAGTTCCCACACTCGCCCTGGGGCCACAGGGAAGGCTGTGTAGGTGCCAGGTACCGCCCCCACAGCGCGGCGGCCCGGCCCCTGCACGCACCTTGCCGTCTTTGCCGGAGAGCACGCACTCCTCGATACGCTGCGGGGAGGCCGCCCAGTGGATCTGCCAGAGACGGGGGTCAGGGGTGCAGCCTGTGCGGCAGAACCCCACCCCGCCCCGCCCCACGCCCTTACAATGAGGGGCTCGCGGTTGATGTCGTGCAGGTCCAGGGACAGCACGTAGTCCTTGCTGCCCACGTACATGCGGTCGTGGTCCTCGTCCTTCAGTAGGATGCGGTAGTCCGTCGTGTTGAGCAGGAAGTTGAAGAAGTGGGCGGTGCCTGTGGCCTTAAGCTCTGTGGGGTGAGGGCAGCGCACCAGTGAGAACCCTGGGGACCATCTGGTCACAGCCCTTTGACGGGGGGCGACCGAGGCCCCCTCAGGGCCCTCGCCACGGTTGTCCTAACCCTCCAACCCCCTCCCAGGCCCTCCGTGGCTCCAGTCCAGTCCCTGACAGGCTGGGAGGAGAAAGTGGGGCAGGGTTGGGGCAGATCGGGGAAGGGGCCACACCCAAAGCTCAACTCCTGATTCAGACAGCCCCAGCCAGTCCCCGGGTCCCAACAAGAGGGCTGTGGGTGCGGCCAGGCTGTGTGACGGCGTCGGAGCCTTTGCTCAGGTGGGGGTTAAGGCGCCCAAGTGCAGGGTGGGGCGGGCTTCCCACGGGCCTGAAAGGGTTAATGGGGTGTGCTCTGGGAACAGCCGCAGATGCAGCAGAGAGGTCGGCCCTGACTGGAAAGTCCTGCTGGAGCCAAGTCGCCCAGCGGGCCTCGGCCACCCCAGACCACGAGGCTGCCCACGTGGGGCTCTCGGGCCACCGTGATCCACCGGGAAAGCACTTGTGGAAGAGGCGCGCTCCAGGTGCTGCCAAGTCTCCAGGGCTGGGCCCGGGGTCCAGCTGGGTCACGTGTTTTCTCTCCTGCATGAGTCCAGTGGCCTCACCCCCAGGTGGCCTCCCACCCCAGGTGCCCTCCCACCCCCAGGTGGCCTCCCCCCCCAGGTGGTCTCCCACCCCCAGGTGCCCTCCCACCCCCAGGTGCCTCCCACCCCCCACCCCCAGGTCCCTCCCACCCCCAGGTGCCCTCCCACCCCCAGGTGGCCTCCCAGCCCCAGGTGCCCTCCCAGCCCCAGGTGCCCTCCCAGCCCCAGGTGCCTCCCACCCCCAGGTCCCTCCCCCCCCCCCGGTGCCCTCCCACCCCAGGTGATCTCCCACCCCCGGGTGGCCTTCCTGCCCCCAGGATGCTGAGGGCAAGTCCTCTTTGCTGGGGGTACAGGACAGGCCAGAGAGCGATAAGGGACTCCCGGGAGCCTGGAAACCTGCCTCTGGGAGAAGGGGGAGCTGAGGGGTCCCGGCAGGCCCCTCCTCCACCCACCCGGCTATTTTTAGCTCTGCAGGAGAGGGAACATTAATGAGGATGATGAATATTCACACGCATGGGAGCTTAAGAGAGCAGCACACAGAAGATCACATGCTTGTACACACATGACACAGGCATGACGTGGCCTGCAATGCAAAGGCACTCGCAGGGGGACCACACACGGGAATCTCCCCTCCCACAGCTGGTGACCCCGGGCCCCAAGACAGCTGGAGGGGAGAGGCCTGGACAGCCTGAAGGTGGGGCCAGCAGGTGCAGCCCCTCAGTCAAGGTCACCCTGGGCTCAGACAGCTGTCCGACTGCCCCGACCCCTGCTGCTGTGCTGGCGACCCGGGGACAGGTGGAAGGGGCTTCTGAGAGCAGGGTCAGACAGGAGCTCCAGGGGTGCTGAGACGGGTGCAGGGAGGTGAGGCGGGCTGAGACCGAGGCACGCCACAGCTGACCCAGGGACCGGGTCTGGCATCAGGCCCTTACTCTGAGGGCCCGAGGGCAAGGAAAGGCCTCACCCTGCCCAGACCTGACCATGCGACAAGAATACAGGTGACGACCTTGGCCAACCACTGGGACGCAGGGACGCCAAGGGATCAAAGGGCCGATCCCTGTGGGCTCTGGCCTCGCCCGCCCGTCCGGCGGCGCCTCTGAAGTCCTGGGCAGGGCAGCCCGGGCACCTGTCCTGCACCTGTTGTTGGTCCACTCGGAGTCCCCCGCCTGGCCACGCAGCCATAGTGACAACAGGAAAGTAAACACTCCCCACCCCCAGGGCCGGGAAGTGGCCAGAGAGGAAGTGGGGCTGCCAGCAGACCCCCCCCCCCCCCCCGAGCCGGGACAGCCCGCCAGGAGTTATTTATAGCCTGGCCGGGGGCATGCTTCGGTTGTCTCGCTGGGCTAGGGGCACTTCGAGGGCAGTGGAGGGGGAGGGCCTCGAGTGGGCACCTGCAGACACCTCCCCCACAGACCGGGCCAGCCAGGCTCTGCCTCCATCCCAGCCAGCCTCGAGCCTCTATAACCGGACCCCACCCCTCTGCGCCCTGACTCCCAGGGTCCAATCCCACATGCAAGCCCCCCACCCTCCTCAAACCCCACCAGTGCTGGCACCCACTCCTGTGAGGAAGGCAGGGTGGAGGCCACTCGGCAGACAAGGGAACTGAGTCCCAGGTGGGGCAGGAGAATAGCCTTGACCCCGCCTCCGACGTCTGCCTCTCTGTCCCCGCTGCCTCCAGTCTGTCCCTGGTAGAGGGGGGTGTGGAGAGACCCTCTCACTCAGTCACCAAGCACCTACTATGTGCAAAACCTGTGCTAGAACATCCGACTTACAGACGAGGACATCGGGGCACCGGGAGTGACATGCCCGAGTGGGGGCTGGGGTTGGCCGAAGGAGCGGGAGGCCTAGGGGAAGCCAGTGCTGGTGGTGGAGATGGCCAGCCAGGAGGGCCGGGGCCGGACGGTGACTCAACCGCCACCAACGGGGCACATGACTCAGGACCCTCGAGACCCCTCCCCATGGCCACGGGATATGGCGTCAATGGCTCTGGTGTCACAGGACGTGATGCTTCTGTCACTGTGGAAACTGGCGGGGGGACGGGGGAGCCCCAGGAGGTCACACAGGGTGGGGAGGGCGTGAGCCCGAGGGTCAGGAGGGCTTGGCTGTGGCCCAGGTCCCTGGCCTGGCCTTCATGAGCCCAGGAGGACACTTTGGCTTTCTGAGCCTCATTTTCCAGGCTGGACCATTTCGAGGGCCATTCTCGCAGTGACAGTCACAGCGCTCCTGGATGGGGTCTGCTCTGACCTCAGAGGGGCTCCCAGCCAGGACCCCCTGGGTCTTCTCCAGCCCATCCTTCACGGGTCTCACCTCGAGGGGGAGGAGAGTGGGATGGGGTCCGAGCTGTTTCCTCCAGGAAGCTGGCTGGCTGGAGGTGTCCCGACCTCTTAGAGGACACCACCCTTCATCCCACCCTGCCACTCCCCTCCTGGTGACCTGGTCCCCGCACCCCCAATTCCAGCTTGTCCACACCCCACCCGCCAAGCCACAGGAGCAGAGCTGAATCCTGATCGCTCATCCAAACCCCGCTGTAGAAGGGAAACTAAGGCAGGGGGAGGGGGGCTCCCCGGAGTCCCGCGAATTCATGTAGGGCGGTGGCTTTTACCACCTCACTCTCGCCAGCCGGTGGGAAAGGTCGAGACAGGGGCCTCACCGCAGCCCTCCTGCCCAGCTCCAGATGGGAAGGCTGAGGCCGGGGAGAGTGGTGCTCACCCAGGTCGTGGGGAGAGGAGTGCGACACGTCCTGTCCCCTCCCTGCCCTGCCCGGATCAGAGCGCTGGACCCTCCTCTGACTTCTGCAGTGTCAGTCCTCCAGGGCCCCAGCTCCCCTAGGGGTGGGGACTTGGGCTGAAAGTAGCTGGCGGCTGAGGAGGCACTCAGGGTGGGGGCTGAAGTGGACCCAGCCCTGTCATGGCCCCGGGCCGGACCCCAGCTCTGCCCGCTTGTGGCAGGCCCAGCTATGCGAGCATGAGTGGCGGCTAAGCGCCTCCCCCAGTGACGGGGCACTATCAGCGGAGGGGCTGGGGCCCAGCCCAGGGTTCTGTGGTGTCAGGACAGGGCAGGTGACGCCTCCTGGGAAGGACCCCCACAGACTCTCCCCAGGCTGGGCACAGGTTGGGTGGGGCATATCCGGGAAGGATTTTCCCGTCATCAGGAAGGAAGAGTCTTTTCTGGCATCGGCCACCTCATTTCCGCACCGTTCCCGCCCACGGAGACTCCCATGATCGCGGGACTCAGGTCCCGGCCCGAAAGGCCTGGCCAAGGCCCAGAGACGGCACCGTCCTGTCATGGGCTTCGGTCTGGGGTCTCCACATCCTCACTGCAGGAAAGCTGCTGCTGATGCCTTACCCTGAGGGGTGGGGGGTGAGGGCAGGCACTGAGGAGGCGTGTCCCCAGCCCTGGCCTGCAGACCCCACCCCTGCTGCCCATCTCCAGGACCCCAAGGCGGCTGCTGGTGACAGGAGCTACTGCACAAAGAGGGTCTTGGAGCAGAGGTGGTCGCCCGCCCCCTTGGTTACAGCCCCACAAAGCAGCAGGCCCTGACTGACAGCGTCACCTCCCCCACAGTGCTGGGTACTGGGGGTGACAGACAGGTCCCTGAAGCTGAGCACTGACCTCTGACCCCTTGGGGCTAGAGCAGCCCTAATCCCTGAGCTGAAGAGATGGGATTGGGGCTGGGGTGCCGGTCTGGGCTTTCGTTAGTGCTTCATCCACCAGACAGACAGACCTCCGATCGTCTAAGGAGGCAGACTGAGGTAGACGGCATGGTGACAGCGGCAGTCCCTACTGAGCACCTCGGGCTCGAAGGAGGGGTGGCCCCCAGCCTCTTTCTCACTCCCCCAAAGCTGTGAGGGGCCCCAGAGGAAGGCCCAGGGGCTGGACTGGCCCCCTGGCTCCCGGCCTAATCCTCTTTTAATGAGCGGCCAGCCGGAAGGCCTCAGCCCCTGGCCACAGCCCTGCAACCCTGGAGCCCCAGCCAGGCTGAGCTGGGGGCAGGGTGGCCCAGAAGCCTTCGCTTGCACATCCCCCCAACACAGACCCCAATGCCAAAGCCAAGCCAGGGCCAGCATCCACTCTGGATATGCCAGGCGGCACCTGCCTGTGCTCCCATGGGTACTCTCTCGGGCACTTACTGTGGGTTCAAGCCCAGGCCTCCCATGGGGCTGGCTGGGGGGCTGTCACTGCCACTTAGGGCTAGCTCTGTCACCCAGCCTCCCCCCCTGGAGGTTCTCGGCCGGAACTCCTAGAAGCCAGACCCAGGGTTGCCTTGGACTTAAGCTGCACCCTCTCTAGGGGGCAGGCTCCGGGTTGCCCTGGCCCTCCTGAGCCCCTCAGTGGCTGCCCATGCCAGGCTTCCCACGTTAAAGACCCAGAGGTCTCCCCAGGAGCATCTACACCCACCTCCCTCCCCCCTAGCAGGTGAGCCAGGTCCTGCCAACAAAACCAATTACAGCCGCTCTCACCCAATTAGCAACTAATTATGGCCTCTAGTCCATTCAACATAATTAACATGTAAATGACTCTGCGTGTTTATATTCAATAACCGCTCTGATTGGATTCAATTTAAATGTCTGAACTGGGGACCCAGTTACCGTATTTCACCACCTACAGCTGCCACTTCCTGGAAAATGTCAGCTCCTCCAGGGGAGAGGGACCTGAGGCCAGAGGAGAGGGTGCAGGGGAGCCCCACTGGCCCAGCCCCAGGGGCTGGTGGTTACAGTCCCCGCACCGCTGATCACCCATCCCAGGGGTGCAGAGAGACGGTGAGGTGGGAACAGACCCCAGTGGAACCCTTAACTGAGAAATCCCCTCACAGGAGGGGCCCCTTCCGAGGGCTACTGTAAACATCCCAGCTGTTTCGTAAACATGGAGCGGCCAGGACAGGCCAGCGGGCTGGAGCTCCACCAGCAGCCTCCCTCCTGTTTCTGGAAGGGGGCTGTGGGCGGGGGGGGTGGGGGTGGGGGGGGGGGGGCTGCGGGCAGGGGGCTGCAGGCAGGGCCGGGGCTGGGGCCGGCAGGCACAGGCATGCTGTTCCCATGCCCGTTCCGCCCCAGTGCCCACCTGCTCCGCCCAGGGAGGACAGGCTAGGGGCTCATCCTCCACCAGGAAAACCCAGAGGGAAGGGCGAGGGGGTCACTCAGGGTCACTCGGTGGCACACACGCCAGCCTGGAAGAGGTTCCAGAGGTTCCACACCTCGTCCCCCGAGACATCCAGTGACTTTTAACCTTAGGTCCTGACAAAAGAGGACCCTCCGGCCTAGTCACCTCCACTGATCCTGTCCATGGCTCCTGGTGGGTCTCGGTCCCGGTCCGGGTCCGGGTCTGGGTCTGGGAGTGGGCCTGGGCTGGAGGGATGGGCCTGGGAGGTAGTCTGTGGGCCCCTGATGGTAGGTGCGGTCACCTGTGGGAGCACTGTGGGCCTGCGGGGGCAGGGAGGGCCGGAGCTCTGGCTCAGCCTAGAGAGGGCGGGGCGGCAGGAGGTGACAGGCCAGGCAAGCAGACCCCCGGGGTGCCCAGCAAGTGTGAAGGAGAGGGAGAGGCTGGACCCACTTCTCAGGTGGGGAGAGCAAAATGCTTCTCTGCACTCCAGAGGCCCCAGGGGGCGCAGCCCTCCTCCCACATTCCAGACCTGGCCGGAAACCCCTCACTCCTTCCTCCACCACCTCCTCCTCCCCCAGACTGCAAAAGACAACAAACTCTCCATGGCTCATTTACCCCATAAATCACCCAGACGGACAGGCCAGGATGGGACGACAGGCAGTGGGTGTCGAGACCCTCCTCCTGCCCTGGGCCCAGCCCCCAGCTCTGCTGCCCTCCCCGAACTCCTGGGGTCCCTGGGGTCCAGTTCCTCAGGTCACTTGCCCAGAGATTCCCAGAATGTCCCAGTCTCAGCTCCCTCCCTAACCGCCTGCTGGGGAAACTGAGGCACAGAGCAGATGATGTGGGCTGAGGGTCAGTTACCTTGGGGGGTGCAGTGAGGCTGGGTCAGGGGCCCAGGCAGGCGAGCCCCTAGCCAGTCAGGGAGGGCCGTGGGTCCTGTGCACACATGACAGCCCGGCAGCCATGACTAGAGGCCTCTTGGGGAGCCACCTACTCAGTCAGCCCCTGGGGCAGCAGGAGCCACGGGGCCCTCAGGTCTGGCTGCTCCTCTGCCAACTGCAACGCTTGGGCTGCAGCAGGGTGTGCTCTACCCCTGCAGGGAAATGAGGGAAGAAACGTGGCCCTTGGCTGGGTGCAGAGGCCTCAGAGGAAAAAGCATGTCCGGTAGGAAGGACAGGGTGGTGATGGGAGGGGTAGAGGCAGGGGGAGGCAGGGAAGGGAGGGAGGGAGGAAGGAAGAAGCGTGGGGGAAGGGGAGTCTGGAACTGAGACCTTCTGCCCCAAAGGCTTCTTGGCCCGAGAGGGGCCTGTTGCTTTGGGTCTGTCCCCGCCCTGCAGAGAGAGACACCAGAGAGAGTGCTTGCCTCAGCTGGTGAGAATGCCCCTCGTCAGCCTCTCCAAGGGCCCTGCCGCCAAGGCTGGCCCCAGGTCCCAGGCCAGCAGCCACTGTCCAGGCCCTACTCTGCTGGGTCAGAACAGTCAGGGTCTGGAACCCAGAGGCCTCCACCCTCCCCTGGGTGTGCCGCAGCCTGGAGGGGGGGCTGCAGGCCTGCCAAGCTCAGGAGCCCACGTGAGCCAGGGTTTGGATGCAACCACAGCCTTCTGGCGTCCAGGCCTCTGGGAAAGGCCCTCTTGCTATTTCTAAGAAAAATGCAGCAGGAATCCTCTCTGCTTCTCCAGAGCTCCACGGGCTCCCTTGGGGTGGGGCTCAGATTCCCAGGACAGCACCAGGTCAGGCCAGAAAACACGCTCTCCACCCAGCCATGCAGATGCCGGAGGAGCAGCGGGGCTGGTCACCCCGCACTCGGGCTGCTGGAGCCAGGATGCTGTTCTCGGAGCGGGGTCACTGCAGCTGACCAAGTGCCCGAGGAGGCCGGGGCTCATCTGGGGGAGCCTCCCAGACACACCTCCAGCATGGATTCCCCCACAGTCCACGTTTACTGTGTCTACCACAGAGACGAGGCACTTCAGTCCCCGCAGAGCACACCCAAGCTCTCTGTCCTAACCCAGAAAGCGCGAACCCTTGAGGATCTTGCCCTCTGCGCCTGTACTTCCCTCTCCCGCCATCTCCCTTCCCCTGTTCAAGATGCAGCCTCCTCCATGAAGCCTGCCCAGATACCTGGGGGAAGAATTCCCCTCCTCTTGACCCCCCTCCACCCACCCCATAGGCTCAGGGCCCCTCTGCAGTCCTTTCCAAACACCATCTCCCTTCCCTCCTGGAGGGACGGCTGAGGCAGTTCAGGCCCTGCGGGATCCCTCAGGGCCTCCCCTGGGTCAGCCCCTCACCAGCTGGCCACCGCCACAGCCGAACTCCCAGTTACTGGGACAGTGACTGCTCACGCAGTTAATCCCCCCAACCCCACGAGAAGGCCGGGGTTACCCTTTTCTCCATTTCCCAGACGTGGCAGTGGGAACGTGGAGAGACGTCACTACTCATGGTGTACCACGGCCTGGATGCAAGCGAGGCGGCCGCGGCCCTCGGGATGCTACCTCCATGGTGCACGGCCATTCCCACCTTACCCGAGGGAAACCTGGGCTCAGGGAGGCTAAGCCATGTGCCCGAGGTCACACAGCCGACCCCGAAGGAGGTGTCTGCCTTCAGGGCTAGCCAGCTCCACCACCGAAGTGCCCCACTCTGCCCTGGGTGAGGAGCCGAAGAACTCCCAGGAGGCAGAGGCCAGGTACCTGTGGCCCTGAAGTCGCCTCCTGAGCCGTCGCCACCTCCGGCGGGGTCACGAGGTTGGAGGCGCACGGGCAGGTGCAGACGGCCAAGGGCCCACTCAGACTCACGGCCTCCCAAGCCACAGGGTGAAAGATGCCTTTATGGGCCCGGGTGAGATTTTTATCTTGGCGGTTTCTCTTTAAATTCTTTACGATTACGAAGCAGTGGGGGGCTGCCAAGGAACATGATTTACTCTTTGGGCATGCACCAGCTCCTCGCTCTGTGCCAAGGGAAGCCGGAGCCAGGGAGGGCGGGGCGGGCGTCACGCCAGGGAACCAGAGACCAGGCCTGTGCTGCGGAGGCCCAGCCAGTGGCGGCCCCAGCCAAAGCTTGGCTGGACCTGGAAGGGCCACAGTGAAGGCCCCAGCCGCAGGCCTGGCCTCAGGCAGGTTCTCGGGCGAGCACAGGCTGCCTGTTGTCTCCATGCTCTCCAAGGCCAAGCAGCCCCTCGGACCTCCCGACTCCTGAAGTGGCCACGTCTGAGGCCCCCCACCCCCACCCCCAGGAGTAAGGCAGCTCAGCTCCCACTTCCAGGAAACTGCGATTCCAGATGCAGAGATCTGGGCTCGAGTTCACACTTGGGTCTTCCTTCCTCCCTCATCCTGGTTTGTCCTGGAACAGCCACCCCTGCCTGGCCTGCTGGCTCCCAGCTCCACTGTGGCTGTCAAAGCCACCTGACCGCTGCCCAGGCTGCTGGTGCCACTCTCGGGCCCCCAGCTCCTCCCCATTCCATACACACTGCGGCCCTGCAGTCTGCTGCCCAGGGAACCCCTGGGGGCAGAAGTAGGTCCTCGAGCTCTCCAGCTCTGCCTCACCCCTGCAGCCAGGCCAGGGTGTAGGCCACAATGCCACCCCACGCCATTTCCACCTCGACTCACATCCACCATCTTCAGGGGTCAAGCAAGTGAGCCCCTGAACCTACGACCATGCCATTTCCTGAGGAGGAGATCTGGCGACTTGGTCCTCTGATGCCACATGGTGGGACTGTCCTGGGCCACTGGCCCCAGAGGCTCAGAGGTCGGGCAGAGGTGGCGGTGGGCAGTAACCAGTGCTCGCCCATCCACCCCCACCTCGCTGAGCAGCCGGTGGCCCCTGGAGTCAGGGGCCCGGGTCCCAGGGCTGCTCTGGGTACGGAGCCCCTCTCTCTAGGCCGTGGTTCCCCATCAGCCGGGAGAGGGCTTCCTAGGGACCCTGGTGGAGGGCGGGACTTAAACCTGGAAATAAGCAAACCGATTCCATGACTTCTGCAGGCGGAGGGCTGAGCATGGCGCTGCGGGATCCCAGAGCAGGAGGGGGCGGTGCCTACAGCCCCCCAGGGCTCCAGGCCTCTCCGCTCAGTCCTAGGACATCCTCAGGTACTGGGCAGAGCCAGGCTCAATCTCAGTCCTGCTCCTGTGTGACCTGGGGAGCCCCTGGGCCCCTCTGGGCCTTCTTCCCTGCAGGAAGCCTAGTCAGACTCTCCTCAGGCCTTAGGGGGACCATTGCTTGGTTGGCATCATGACCACCCCTGACAAGTGATCTGCTCCCTCTCTCGACTCCTGCCTCAGTCTCCCCAGTAGCCCAGACCCCACATGTCATCTCAAGATCCCTCTCCCCGACCAGACACGTTCTGGCCCCACGTTCCCGCCAAAGCCAACCCAGGCAGCAGCAGTGTGTTGGGGGCGGCTTCCCGGCAAAAAAGAAACATTCCCCAAGCTGAACAAAGGGCCTGGCAGGGCCTGGGCACCTCCCTGCTGCTGCCCTGGGAGGAGGTGGTACCCTGGAGCCCGGGGTATGCACGGGGGGACCAGGGGAGGAAGAACTCTTCCTCCGAGACTTGGCCATGACTCGGGTGGAGGGGCCTCCAGGCCCTGCCATGGCTGAGGTCCGGCTGTCTGGGTTCTCCAGCCCCAGGCACCCAGGTCCTCTCACGAGCCGGAAATCAGAGACTACCTCGCCTCCTCCTGGGAATGCCCCCATTTGACCCCTGACTTCTGCCTGACCTTGGCTGCCAATCGCTGCTCAGGAGATGGGCCCTAGATGCCCCCCCAGTCTGACTGAGGCCCCCTCTCCCTCACAGCCTCCGGCCTCTAGCCCTGGTCAGGGTGCCCAGGCGGATGGGCGGGCAGCAAGGCCAAGCCCGGCCCAGTTCCTGCCTTTGTCCCTTATCTGCCTGGGCAGTGCAGCCCCTCATGCCAGCACCTCCAGCTTGGAGGGTCTAGCCCTACCCCGCTCAGGACTGGTACCTCCCAGCCCGAGCCTGAGGCCTGGGCCCTGGCTGCTACGTCCTCCCGAGCTGAGGCATGGAGCCGCAGTGCTTCTGAGAACAAGTCTTGCTGCTCCCCTTGTATACACCCTGGAAGGAGACCCGCTTCCTGGGCTCTGGCCTAGCCAGGGGAGCCCAGCAGGTACGGGCCCAGCCCTCACCGAGGGCCACTTTGTGTGGACACGACCTGCCGAGACCACCCAGGCCTGGTGCAGTCAGTGCTGGGCTCCTCGGTGGCACTGACTGGCCCCCACGTACCCAAGCACCCACAGTCTCAGCCAGCTCGACTGGGAGCACCTCATCTTGTCCTGCAGAGCCCCCCAAGCTCAGCACACAGTAGGTGCTCGAAGATGTCACTAAAGGGAGGTGACATCTATCCTCAAAGTAGGACACAGGGCAGGTGGGGACAGGGAAGGTCCTGCAGGGCAGGGGACGTGTGTGTACAGAGGCACAGAGGCCGGGCTAGGGTGGCCCCGGGCATCCTCCAGCCCCACCCCGGGCCGCACAGCAGTCAGCACCCTAGGCCGGCTGCCAGCAGCAAGCAAGCGCGGCTTTTAGTCACCGCGGGTGTCGGCTTCAGAGCTAATTGAGAGGAATCGACCGACGTGATGTGGGCGCCGGCAAGGCCAGGACACCAGGGTTCTATTTCTGGCCTTGGCTTTGGCTCCCGTCTGACCTTGGCCCCACCCTGCCCTGAGCCTCAGTTTCTCTTTCCAGAAAACAGGGACGACCTCTTTGCCTCTGTGCCCAGGCAGGTCTCAGGGGGTTCAAAGGGGGCAGGCAGAGGGCCACCCGGAAGTCTAGTCCCTCCTACTTCCTTGGATGGGTGACAAAAACGACACCTGGAATGGAGGGTCCTGGGGGTGTGGCACTCAGGCCAGCCCTCCTGTCCTGTCAGGTCGGGAGAGGAGACACTCCACTCCCCGGGCAGCACCCCAGGGTCCCGCCCCTTCCAGATTTATTCATCTGTTCTGAGGAATTCCACCGGGAAGGGTGGAGTATCAGCAGAATAAATAGCTCACCTTCCCCGGGCCTGGAAGAGGGGGTGCTTCTCCACCCACACCACTTAACTCTTCTCTGCCCTCTCAGCCCGGCCCGGCACAACGCTCCTTCCAGGACAGCCTCAGAAACCCCAGAAGTCGGGATGGAAAGAGTGGGGACAAGCAGCTCACCCCACTCCTCCCTTCCAGTTGCTGAGGTGGGCTGAGGGGGGTGACGGGAGGACACAGCCAAGCCACGGAAGGAAAGCTCGGCCCAGCCTTTCACCCCAGTATGGCCAGCCAGAATGGAGCTGGCCCCACCCAGGGCAGGCGGCTGGACCAAGTGACCTCTAGCCAGACACGGCCAAGGCGGAGAGCTGAGCAGTGACCCTCAGGTCCCCCAGGCCCCAGCCTTGGGGCAGGTGGGCCTGACCACCCCACCACCACCACCTGCAGCAAGCTGCGAGTGAGCGGGCCATCCCTACTCCTATGGACACGTGTAGTCTTGGCATGCGATCACGTGTGCCTACCTGCCCACCGGGTCAAGGGCAAAGGGGACCAGACCAGCCTGTCATCCTCAGACCCCAACCCACCGTGAGACCTGCCAGCACTCCCCAGACACGTGCTCACTGAGACCTCGGGAGCTTGGACCTCCAAGAGGACGCCTCTCCCTGAGCCCACCAGGCACAGCCGACAGCACCCTCCGGCTTCCAGAAGCCCCTCTTTGGACACCCAGAGGAAGGAGCCTCAAGCACCCACACCTCAGCAGAGCATGCCTGAGGCCCCGGGGGCCCCAGATGCATAGCAGTGGCAGACACGAGTCTAAGAGGGGCGACATCCCAAGCCCCCGGTTATTGCACAGAGTCCCCGGCAGACCCCAGGTCCCCTAGTCCAGGGATGCACATGGGCCACATCAGGGCTTTTTCCCACAATGTCTAAGTGACAAAGCCTTTTTGAACGCCACCATCTCCCCTGCTCCACAGCCCTCACACACCAGGGCGACCCACAGGGCTGCACGATTTGTCCCCATTCTTTATTTACCGAGAGAGAGAGGCGCCCTTGACGGGGCCTGCTCGTGCCAGGACACTGACCGCCTTCCTGCCTGCTGGGATCATGGGTGCACACTGCGTGTTCGGTCAGGCGACGACCCAAACCCACGGCTTCCCACACGGCGCCAGCACCGTACGCCAGTGCCCTACCACCTGTGCCACCAAGGCTGGCTCTGTTTTGTCCCTTGTCGGCCTCAAGCTCCCCTTTCTCTCCTGTGCAGTGGAGCCAAGCGCTGTAAGAGTTGATACCCCGAGAAGACCAGGCAGCCTCTTACCTTTAAACGAGAGCCGGACGCGGGGCGTGGCTGGGAGGTCCTGGTTGGGGGTGGCTGGCCAGGCCCCGGTCAGTAGGGAAGCCCAGAGGAGGAGACCAGCGACCGGCATTGTGGGAGGGGCCTAGGGCCCAGGAAGCAGGCTCCGCTCTGACACCTGGGAAGGGGGACCAAGATTAGAAAGGACGAACAGACTGGGGCCGTCCCGCCAACACTTCCCTGTTCGCTTCCTGCCCCAGGTACTCGGTTTCCCCACCTAAACAAGAAGGGTGATGGGCGTCTCCACGCTCAGGCCCAGTGTGCCTGCCTCGCTCACTCCTGTTCTTTGGCCTGGCTTTATCGGGGAGGTATCTCCAGTGGGCCTGAAGACCACACGATGGTGGGCAGGCTTGGGTCACCAGAGCTAATGGGAACCACTGGAGACCCACACCTGTCCCCACAGCCTCCGGAATTCTAGTCACTGGGCCCAGCCAAAGCCTGTAGTCTTGCAGGTCTTCTGGGTTCCCAGCAGGCTCTCCCTCTGCACCTCTGCCAAAGTGGGGTGCTCCTCTCTTCACCTTGAGAGTGGGGGAAGAGATGGGGTCTATCCTGCTCCTCTCAAAGCTGGGAATTCTGGACCTAGTGACTGGGATGGAGGGGAGGCCTGGGAGAGAGTAGGGGGCTGAAGGGACACGAGCAACCACCGAAGAGGAAGAAAGCCAGCACCAGTCAGAAAAGGAGAGGCAGAGATCAGCAGCATCCACGTTTACTGAGGTCAAAGCAGGAAGGACCCAGGTCAGACGGGCAGAAGGACTTCCTGCCCGGGAAAAGTTCCAGCTCTGCTTCTAGAGCTTGAAGGAGGGGGGCCAGGATGGCCAGTGGGCCTGGGCCAGAATCTGAGCCAGCTCCACTGTCCCCTCCAGAGCCCCCACATCCTCAGCAGGTCCAAGTCTCGATACTGTGTTTGTCAAATATTGTCTCCCCAGGCAGGCTGGCTGTTGGGTAAACGCAGCCCAGCGCCAGTTGTCAGAACATATTGCTCCCTCCCCCTGCGCAAGGCAGCGCCAATTCCCACCCCACCCCGCCGATGCGCTGGGGCTGGGGGCATCAGGAACAGGCGTGGGAGCCCCGTCCCCCAGATCTGCCCTGTCTATTCCCTTCTCCATAGGAGGCAGGACCCCAGGGCCATTCCTAGGACTCTGAGGTGGGGTCGGAGAACTGTGGCCTTTATCCCCTGCCATGACCCAGTGCGGAGGCAACCCAGCTCCATGTCTGCCTATTCGGCCCCAGCGACAGCCGCTGGTGCCTTCCCCAGACCCACACCCTTGACCCTGCCTCCCTGCCCGGGCCAACCACTCATGGTCCCTCAGACAGGAAGTGTAGCTTCAGGCCTCCCTGTCTGCTCCTCCTGGAGCCCTCGGGGAGCCCCTCTCCTGAGTACAGGCACCCCTCGAGACCCCCCAGCACAGCACGGATGCGCCCTCCTTCCTAGGAGGCTGGCTGGGGGAGCGGAGAACAGCACTGGTCCCTTCACCTCTCTTCTGGGGCACCCCGAGGGTGCTGACTGACGGCAGCTCTGACCAGGGGGGCGGTGGGAGGAAGGCTGTGCAGCCACCGTCTCCCTGGGGTGCACCTGGCAGGCACTCCCCGACAGTGGTGGATCCACACACGTCCACACTCGCATGCCCACACACGTCCTCAGGCTGAGTTTGCTCAAGAACTTGACCTGCTGGTGGGTGGGGCTCAGGGGAGCTGGGAGTCCTGGCGTGGGGGGGACTGGAGGTGCTTCGGTCCCTGGGAGGGCTTTGATCCCAAGTACGGGGGTTTCTGTTAACCTGTCTCCTTGTGACCTCAGCCATTTTCCTAGTGACAAGGTCAGGGTCACCAAGGACACAGCTGGTGTCAACCAAGGTATCCAGGAAGGGGGGGGGGGGTCCCCGCAATGCCCAGCCCTTTAAAGAGGCGAGTGGGGGATGCTGGGGCCTCCAGCCCAAGGCCAGGGCCCCTCTTGGCAGCCTAGGGGGTGGAGGAGAGAAGGGAGAGGAAGAGAAGAGGGACCAGAAAGAAGGGGTGTGCTTTCCTACCGTCCCTTCCCCTCTGCCACCTTCCATTCAGCCCCAGCCCCCAAGTCAGACCAAGCCCAGGTGGGTGGACGGAGGAGGAACAGCCACCGCCACCTGGGAGCCCACCAGGAGGAGAGCAAAGGAGGGAAAGGAGGCTGGCGGGAGGGAGCAAGGGAGGGAGGCAGGCGGGAGGGAGGAGGAGAGGGAGGAGAGAGGGAGGGACGGAGGAGAGGCGCTCAAACAAAGAACGGAGGAGCTGGGGCTGGCAAGGGGTGCAGGGAAGGGGCGGCCAGAGCAAGGGGTCCGCAGGCACCTGGGGGTGAGACCAGGGGGCCAGGTGGCCAAAGTGTCGGCCATCCAGACCTCCCAGGCTTGGGGGGGCAGCCGGCCTCAGGGAAGGGAGGTTGGCTCCTCTGAGCTGAGAGCTGCCTGGCTGGGAGGGGGCAGGATCAGGAGCTCTGGGGGAGCATCAAGAGGAGATTATTAACAGCACCCCACCCGCCAACCAGTGCCTCAGACACCCCCCCAACAAGAGCGCCTTCCTGGCGCCTTGGCGTCCCCCTCCCCCAACGCCTCATGGACCAGGAAGCAGAGCCACCCCAGCGTAGCTGGGACTGAAATCCCCCTTTTGTGGCCAGGGTTTCCCAGTCAAGGTCACCTGGGCTTGGCTCCATCCCCCCCCAAGGTATGCTGAGCAGTGGGGGCGAGGCTGCTGGCTTCTCTGGCCCCCACCTCCGCACTTCCGGGCCTGGCTCCCTCGGAGCTGAGGGGGAGCAGCAGGGGTAGGCATGCCTGTGCCCTCACTAAGCTAAGCACAGACACCGTACCCACGGGGCCCAGGCACACCCCCCAGGGCGCCCGGGAACGGGCCCAGCTCCATCCAGACCTCTGCGCTGGGACGAGGCTCCCGCTCCCGAGCCCTGGTGCAGTTTTCCTGTCTCAGCAGCTGGGAGACAGTCTGGGTGAATTCAGGAGGCCAGGATCCCTGACCTGGCCCAGCTCCACACTGGTGCCTTCAGTTCCCACCTCCCCAGGCACTCCTGGGCTGGGGGCAAAACAGCTCTCTCAAGGCCCAGGGTGATGGGTCCAGCTGGGCCCTGAGCTCAAGCAGACTCCTCTGCCAGCACCGCCTGGTTCCCGGGGCCACCTCTACACCCTCCTGTGTCACCTGCTCCAAGCAAGCTTACAGCCCTCCTGCTGTCCCATGCCCACTTCTCCACTGGGGGTCCTGGGTCAGACTGGGCTTGACTGCAGGCTCAGCCCACCTACACCGGGCCCCTCATCCAGGCAGGACTCCCTGATGCAAAAGCAGACCCAAGGTGGCAGCTGGGAGACTGGTGGTCCCCCTGCTCTGGCTGATCTGGGAGGACCCCCACGTGAGGGCTGCCAGTGCCCCCTTTCCTTTGGGCTGACTGTGTCCTCCTATAGGGACACTGAGGCAGGGCAGGCACACCTACAAGGGAAGACGGCTGCCCCAGGCAGTGGTGACAGGGAGAGCTAGGACGGGAAGGGAGATCGGGACTCCCGCTCCAGAAGTGTGAGGGTGGGGGGATATGGGAGCACCCATCCACCCAGAACCTTGCAGGGGGGGTAGGGAAAAAGTTGCTTTACACACTGCTGACCCCACAGGCCACATCCTTCACACATCCCCGCGCTGCCCCGCAGCTAAGGGGTCTGGGCCGCCGGGACAGGTAGGGAGCCCACCCCAGTTCTGTCGTCCCTAAGTCTATGGGCAGCCCCCTGGTTAGCCTAGACCCACTCCCAGGACACTTCTACGGAGTTGCAGTGCCGCGGTCCCAGAGGGTCCGCAGGCTGGCCCAGCCGCCTGCCCGCTCCCTCCCGGTTCCCGTTGCGCTCACCTCTTCTGCGGCGGCAGGGCCTGGGCGCCCGAGCGGCTGCTGCGGCTGCGGAGCGGCTCCCGCTGGGCCGGCCCGCACTAGGGGCCCCCCGGGGCCATGGCCCTGCCCGCGCCCTCTCGCCGCTGCGCCTGAGCCGGGATCGGCGCCGCAGCTTAACCGGTTCCGCGGGCTTCGGACGCGTTAGCAGCTGAGGCCCCGGGCCCCAGCCCGGGCCATGGGAAGGCTTAGGGGCGCTCGGGGCCGCCTCCCCCGGGGCGGGCTGCGGGCGCCCCCTGGGCGGCGCACCTAGGGCGCATTCCCCAGCCCGGGGCGCGGGCGGTGGCGCACGCTCGGCTTCGGGGCGCTGCGCTCGACTCGGCCCGGCGGCGCTGCGCTCGCCTCGCTGCTGGACTGGGGCCGGGCGGCTGCGCTGGGCTGCACCGTTCTTCGCGGCGCGCCCTGGCCCTGCGCTCGCTCGGGGGCTCGCCGGACCGCCGCGGTTCGCTCGCTCGCTCGCTCGCTCTGGTCTCGCGGCCGCCGGCGGGACGGGGCGCTCGGAGCCGCGCGGGGAGCGCCGGCAATTGGCCGCCCGTGGGCGACATTTGCATAGCGCGGCCCCGCCCCGCCCGGCCCGCCCAGCCCCACCCCCGGGGCGGGACCCTCCCGGCCGCCGCCCCGCCCCCGCTCCACCTGTCCGCGGACCCCGCTCGGGGTTGCCAAGCGGTGGGCGTCCCGCGCCTGGGGAAGCCAGTCTGAGTCCCGCACCTCCGCCCCCGCTTTGCGGGCGGCGCCCCCGCCCCGCCCTGGCTTTGTCTCTCCGTGGATACACCGCGCACATCGCGCCTGGTGTTTACCCGGGCACTCAACTCCCTGGCGAGAAGGACTGGCGCGCCGGGGAGCAAGGAGCCTGCGCTCACCTGCGCACCCCCTTCTGCGTCCCTCCTTCTCACTCGCCGCCGGCCGCGCCCCTGGCCCCCCACGTGAGCCTCGCGGAGCAGGACCCGGGACTGCCTGGGCCGCTCAGCAGGTGGCGGTACAGCCCCTGGGACGGCTGGCACCGCTGGCCTTTCCCTCAGGCAGCCAACTCCAGCCTCCAACCAGCGGGTCAGGGCAACCCGGCCACCTAGTTCTGTCCAGCCACCGGTGGCTCCTGGTGACCACGCGCCTGCAGCCTTGTTCAGGCTACCAGACCCTCCCCTTGCAGTTTCAAACCCCGGAGAAGCCTGATGAGCTGGGCCTCCTCTCTTCAAAGGGACACCTACTTTCCAGTGGCCTGGTCCTACGGTAGTCCTAGGAAGGGACACCACCCCACCCAGTCCCAAGGTCATGGCCTCACAGGCCAGAACCTCTTCCCAGCCCTGCCCCACCAGCTCTGCTCAGGTTCCCAGGGGTATTGACGCTTTGTCTTCTCATCCTCCTCAGTCCCACCCGTCTCCCTCTTCCCCTTCCTCCTCCTCCCCTCTGTCCCTCGCTCCCTTCTTTCCTGCTTCTCTGCCCCTCTCCTCTGCCCTCTTTCCTTCCCTCCTGCTTCCCCTCTCCCTCCTCCTGCTCTTTCTCCTGTCCCTTCTCCTCCTCCTCCTTCCTCCTTTCCCTTTCCCATCCCCTTCCCTTCCAGGCTGAGCAGACCCCGAGGCGGCTCCCTCTGCCCCCTGACTGCAGGAGTGCAGAGCACTGAGTGCCAGGCAGGGTGGTATGAGGGACCCTGCCCACTGAGCTGTCTCCTGACTCACTGGCTCCACAGAGAGGCTGGGCCTTTGAGGTGGGGAAGTGCCAGCCTGGGGTTATGGTAGCTTCAGGGACAGTACCTGTACCTTTCCCCTGTGCCATGCCTCATTTGAAACCCTGTGACTGTCACCCCTCTTTGTCCTTACTCATCTGTACCAGGGGCAGCCCTGAAGTCACCACCACTTCCACATCACCACTGCAGCTTGTGGCTTCTAACACCAGCCCGGCCACCTCCTGCCACCTGGTCTACCCCCGGGAGACCTCCATGGTCTCCTCATAGCCCGGCCACTCTAGTCACAGCCCTAGCATCATTGTCATCATCCTGGTCACTAGGGCGCACCTATTAGGACTTGGCTGGCAAGGAGACTCAATGGCGCGATCAGCTCGGACACACAGCATAGGCCTAGCACGCCGAGGGCATGCCAGTCCTTGTGCCTCGCCTGAGAGGGCCCTAGCCCAGGCAAGAATGCTGTCATCGCGGCAGTGAGTCCACGCTGAGCCTTTCTCTGTCCGTGCAGTGAGCGTTTTGGATCGCTGTAGCGTGTTGTTACTAGACCATGTGCGTGTATTTATCTATGTATATGTCACAATGACAACGAAAAGAAAAAAAAACGTTTAAAAACTAAAAAAAAAAAAGTGATAAAAATTTAAAAGTACATATACTTAATCCAAGAACTACATCACAGCTTTCCACAATTTTGTCTTCAATTTTAGGGGCCTAAAGACTCCCCCTCTTTATTGTCAGAGGGAGAGGAAGCACTTCCGGTGGAGTGTGGGCACGCTGCAATCCTTTTTCCTCCATCCCTCCGGTCAGGACTTTGGGCAGGCACCTGCACCTGGCACTTGCGCTCACCTGAGAGAGGCAGGGGAAAGAGAGAGAGAGAGGAAGTGAGAAATCACCTGGGGGGAGGGTGTAGGGCCATGCCACAATCCCTTCTCCTCTCTTCTCTAAGGACTTTGGGTACACATGCACATGCGCCCGGCATGATCCTCAAGCCACCCAGTCTGGAACTCAAAGCATTCAGTAAGCCATGGGGGTGCTAGTTGCCTTAACCTCCACACCACCTGCTAGGCCTGCCATGTATATTTTTGAAGCCATTGGGGCTGGGATTCGAACTCTGATTGGCCATGTGGGATCCAGCTCCCTTAACTACTGAGCTATATGGCTGGCCCTTGAAACCAGCCCTGGACACCAGGTTGGGAAGCCCTACATGCCAGCAGGGTTTAGGATTGTTTGCTCCCGAGTACCCCACAGTTACGCTGAGAAGCAGGCCATGTTGTCAACATGTCATTGAGGAAGAGGAGACTGGGAGAGGTGGGGTGAGGTCTGGGCCCACCAGGCCCTGGTGCCTGGCACAGGTGACATTTCTAAGGGCTGTGGGAGAGGAGGGCCAGACTATGGGGCCAACATGGAGCCAAGGGCCTGCAGACCAGACGGGCACTCTGGGGCTGGCTCTGAGCGCTGGAGCCCTGTGGGGTGCTTGTGGAGTTCAGGAAGTCGTTATGAAATGAGGAGAGCAAATTCCTGTGGCACCAGATCCGACCGAGAGGGCACGGGAGCCAAGAAGACAGGAGGCCAGGGAGCCAACTTCCCCGCCCTGTGACCTAGGTCTTCTGGACTGCTGCCCCCACCCTGTGCGCTCCCTGCCACCCAGAGTCTTTCTGTCCCCTCCAAAAGCCACTCTGCTGATCAAGCTCCACCCAAGCACCCCCAGGTAGCGTGAAGGGACACAGCCAGGCTGCTTTCCCTGGAGAGGCCTCCCTGCCTGCCGCAGGCCCCTCAGCATGTGTCTTCTCCGCCCAGGGCAGCCCCCTCTGCCTTCCCAGTTGGGCTCTGGGCTTCTGAGGGGTCAAGAGGGGGGTGCTGGCCCGCCCCACTATGGGCAGGTGCTGGCAGCAGAGAGGAAAGCCTGGGACGGCCTCCTTCCCCGAACACCCCCAGCCCCCTGAGCTGGCCCAGACTTCCTGGCAGTGCCCGGCCGGGTCTCTCCCTCCCGGCTCTTCAGGCTGTGTTGCAGGACTGAACTGGCTGCTTACCCCTCCTGTCTGCCCATCCCTGTCTACCTCGGTGGGCCAAGGGGGGCCTGATGCTGCACTGGAAAAGCTTTGAGAGACCTCGCCCCCCTGGCCTCTGCATCTGAAGGCTGGGCTTAGAAAGCCTGGGCCCCAGAGTCCTGCCGTGCCCTGCAGAAGGTGGCGCTGGGCCGGCACTCCCTCCCCTGCCCCGGACTTGGGGGGAACCTGTTTCCCGGCCCAGCAGGCTGAGCAGGCCCTGGCCCGCCCAGCGTCGCTGGCTCAGGTTTCCCCACTTTCTGGTTTTCTCATCTCCCCTGCCCCAGGCGCCGCCCGCTCTCTGGCCCAGCCCCCACTGGCCCGGAACTGGATCCCAGGGAGTGTTGGGGAAGGGGCCAGCCAGGAGGCCAGCCGGGAGGGGTGCCGGGCTGGTTGGGCAGCATCAGGCAGGGCAGGGCGGGAGGCAAGGAGTTGCCCATGGCCCAAGGCCAGCCAGCCTTCTCCTGCCCAGCCTGCCCAGGGGCTGGCTCTGAGCCGATCAAAAGCTGGAATGACCCACCTCCCTGGCTGCTCCCCAAAGCTGCCTCCAAGCCTCTACGCTGTTGTTCCCTCTACCAGAAACGTCCTTCCCAGGCTCAGTCTAAGCCCTGAGTTGCCTCTGGACCTGGGCCCCTGGCCACCTCCTTCACCCACACACCTGCCCCGCTTCTCATGAGGGGTTCAGTCTCCCTCCTTGAGGTCCCCTCATCCTCTTCTCTCCCTCGTGGGCCCCTCCCGGCTTTGCACATGCCGTTCCCCTGTGCCTGCAAACGTTTCCTGCTTCCTTCGGGACCCTCAGGCCTCAGACAGGCAGCGTCTCCCAGGAAGCCAGTCCTAATGGCTCGGGCCTCTGCACGTCCTGCGCCTCCAATCTAGACACGAGATCCTGCCAGGGCTCCAGACCCCGCTGCTCCTCAGGCTTCTCCGCAGAGGACAGCTCAGAGTGAATCACAGAGAGGACACGGTGCTGAGGGCCTTGCTTGCTTGCTACCCTACACGCCCTCGTGCTGTGTGCGTGTGCGTGTGTGTGTATGTGCGTGTGTGCATGTGTGTGTGTGTGTGTGTGTGTGTGTTAGACGGTAAGGGAGGTGGGGTCGAGTGGGCCTAAGCTTGGCTGGCTTTGAAGTGACCCATGACCGCCGCCAGCCTAAGCACATCCTGTTTAGATAGAGGCCAGACAGCTGCCCCATCCCCTCCAGCCTACCCAGCCCCCACGGGAACCTGGGTCCTGGGCCTAGAGCTCTGCTCATCCCTGGTTCTGGGGAGGGCTCCCCGGAAAGGTTAGGGTGGCAACTCTGGGGCTCCTCTGCCCCATGGCAGAGGCTTCTCTGGTACCTGGGCCTTGGGTCAGTGATGGTGGGGGGCTGGTGCGGGGAGAGCCTAGCTAAGAAGTGCATGTCTGTGTGGGAAAGACCGACCGGAGCTCAGCCGGGAGCCCCTCCCGGGCCTCAGCTCTGTCCTTCCAGCTTCAGACCAAACGGCCAGACACCTTTCCTCTCACACCCTCATCTGAGCCTCAGGCAAATACCCAAAGCTTCACCTTTGAGATATGCAAAAATACCAGGTGCCTCTTCTCACCTGGGGGTCACCCCCTCTGCCAGCAAGCTCAGTGGCCTCCTCTGGGGGCTCCCAGCTCCTGCTCTGATCCACAGGCCCCCAGGGACCCTGCTAACATGGAAGCCAGCCACATCTGCCAGGCGCCCCATGGTGCCTGCTTGCAGGGACTGTCACCGTCCAGCCCCGCCCCACTCCCACTGTCCTGCCCTGGCAGCTACTGGCCCCAGCCCCAGGGCTCCTGTGACAACTGCTCCCCTTGCCTGGTGCATGTCCTGGCTTCTCCCTCCTCTCCTGCAGGTCTCTGCTCAGTACCTTCTCAGTGGTCATGGCCGGCCACCTGGCCACCGCCCTCCCCAGCATTTTTTTTAAAGTTTATCCATCACTGTTTCCATGAGTGAGGGACACACAGAGAGAGCACCTCAACCCCAATGCCACAATGTACCCGGCCCCAGCCAGCTCTGGGTCATGGACACGCATCACCCAGGATACTCACGGAGGCTCCCTAACTCGAACCTGGGACCTTTCCGTGCAGCCAGCCCCACCGTGACACGCTGCCCCATATCCGGTCCCCCTCCCCAGCTTTGGTGATCTCCCCTGCCTGTCCCCATGTTCCTCTCCTCCTGGCTTCTCTAGGACGTGCCGTTTGCGTGCTCAAGCATCAGCTCCGGGGCAGGGCCTGTGGTCTCTGGCACCGGGCGCGGAGACAGCATGGGGGAGGTGTGACTGAATGGGGCTTGGGAGTGGGGACTGCAGCCCAGGCCCTTCCATGCTCTGGTCCTGGGCTGTGAGCTGCCTTCCTCCCTCACCCTGGGGTCTCTGCTCACTTACTGGAGCTGAGGCCTGGGTGTGGAGGGGTGCCCTTCTGCCGTGTCGCCCTCTCCTTAAGGGCTGGACTGAGGAGACAGCGTCCCGGGGCTGCAGCAGCAGGGCCTCAAGGAAGGCTGTGTTTTAAGGGGCAGGCAACTCGGGGGAGGTGCTCCTTGGGGCTGGGGAGACTGGGCAGCTCCCCCGACAGGCTGACCACGCCGCTGTACTCTCCCGAGGCCCACATCTGCTGTGCACACGCCCTCGTGCGTCTGTGTGGCCGCGGTCATGGGGGAGGGGCCGAGAGGGTCCTGCTGCCGGGCCTGCAAGCTGGGATCTGGACTTACTTAGCTCCAAATGGCAGGGGAATGTCCCTTCCGTGACAGTGGTGGCGTGACCTCCTCAGGCCCGCACTCTCAGGGGAGGGGAGTGGGGCCCAGATGAAGGTGGCCATGCACCCCCCGAGGGAGAGGAAGGACCAGTGGGCAGACCCTGGGCACCTGCCCATCCTGGCCCTCCTGCGGATGCCTGGCTGCAGGTCACCCCGAGGGGTGGTTGTAATAGGAGGTCACTGTCCCTGTTCTCAGAGCAGAGATCTGAAGTCAGTCAGAACATCCCATTTTGGTCCCCAGCCTGCCAGAGCTGGGAAAGGGAGAGTCCTCCCCGGCAAGGACTCTGCGGCTCAGCAGGGGTGGGACAGCCCTGGGAAGGTCCCTGTGGACGGGGTGGGTGGCAGGGCCAGTGCCAGGAGCAGGGGGAGCTGGGCCCGCCCTGGCCAACCTGGGCTTGCTAAGCTGTGTCTGGAACGGCCCTTGCACTGTGGCTGGCAGGGCAGTGAGGCCTTCCTGGTTCGATTTTCAAAGGTAGCAGGGCAGAGTGGAGGCCTTGGCCATACCTGGCCTCCGACCTGTCACCAGGGATTGGGGGTTCCCTCTGTGCTGGCGGTGGGGTTGTACGAAGGAGCCGGCTCACACTGGCCAGAGCGTCAGTGAGCACCCATTTAACAGAGGGGAGTCTGAGCCTTTGAAGGACCTTGAGAAGTAAGGGCCTAAGTGACCTAGGCTGGGGGTTCTACACTAGGATCGCCTGCAATGTTGGGGTGCAATCCCTGAGAGAGGAAGGACTAGGATTGACCTGAGGGCGATGGCTATGGCAGAGTCTGATGTAAGACATTAAAGGCTCCCGTGTGCTGGCAGCTGGCGTGGTGGTAAGGGTGCTGACTCCCACAGCTGACGGTCTGTCTCGGACTGGTGGTGTGAACACTACGTGGGTGTGTGCGCATGCCCAAAATCGCAGGAGCAGAATGGAGAAGGGACTGTGTGTGACCACCCCCGGGGAGGGGGGGATTTCTCACTTTTCCTCTCACTGTCTCTCTCTGGTAACCATAACATGTGCCCTATGGCAAAACCAAGAAAAAGAAAAGAACACGTGGGTGTGTGCCCAAAACCCTGAGAGGAAAATGGAGAAGGGACTGCGGCGTGGGTAATTTTTCACTCTCCACTCTTTCTTGCTAGTGCACATGCCCTATGGCAAAACGTCTTTTTTTTTTTTTTTTTTTTGGAGAGGTTTTCACTATAGGGCGCGTGCGCTCACCAGACAGAGAGAGACATAGAGACAGAAAGTGAGAAATCACCCCCCAGGGGGGATGGTCACGCCGCAATCCCTTCTCCTCCATTCTCCTCTCGGGATCTTGGGCACGCACGCACACGCGCCCGGCGTGAGTTTTAAGCCACCGGGTCCCGACGCAAACCGCAGTCGACTACGTGGGAGTCCAGCGACATAGCCATTACGCTAACTACTGGTCCCAAAACGTCTTCAAATTAAAAAAAAAAAAAAGACTTTAAAAATTATTTTATGTATTATTACTATTTTTTTAAGTAATTATTTTATTTAACTTTATTTATTTTAATTTGACCGGAGAGGGACAGAGAGAAGGAAAGTGAAAAAGCAAGCCGCTAGGTCCGGGACACTGACCGCAGTAGGCCATGAGGGAGTCCAGCGACCTTTACCAGTACGCCACCTGCCGGTCCCTGTTATTATTTTTTAATTTGACCAGAGAGGAAAAGTGAGAAAACAAGCCACCAGATCCAGGATTTGAACTACAGTCAGCCATGTAGAAGTCCAGTGCCCCAGCCTCCATGCCGCCTGCCAGTCTCCCCCCAACAAGAAAAGACATTAAAGGATGTCCCTGGCTGCTGGGCATCCATGAGAGAAGGCCAGGGTCTGGCTGGAGCCCTAGGGTTCTTCTGGGTACCTCCAAACCGCCAGGGTCCCCTCAACCTTCCTGTGGGGTCCAGTCATTGGGCCTGGCCCAGAACTTTGGGATAAGGGGAGAGGCCTCCTCCCGGGGCCCTGGACACCCTGGACACTCGGCCTGCCTGCTGGCCTCCCTGCCAGCCCCCTCCCCAGACAGTGGTTTAAGCCTTAATCCGAGGACAAGTTTCGGCAAAGCTCCTGGTTGCTGCCGGAAGGAGCAGGGACCAGCTAGATGGGAGGATAAGAGCGGGTGGGCTGGAAGGAAGGGGGCAGGGCTGTGTGGGAAAGGATCTGAAATCAAGACCGCAGAGTCTGCGCAGCCTGACTCCAGCACCCCGAGTAGCTTGAGAAGCCAGAGGAACCGTGTGCCTGAGCCCACAGCCTGCCCGAGGGAAACTGCACCCCCAAAAGGTGGCTGGGCTTTCAGCATGCCCTCATCCCTGAGCTTGTCTTCTCTCCAAGTGCCCCTCACTGCTGTCCCCTAGCTCCGTCCTGGCCTCTCTCCATGCACTCCTGTAACACTCGGCCTGAGCCGCCGGCCACCCCTCTCCCTGTGCAGCCTCTGCCTGCAGGATGGGAGGCACAGGGGAGGCCAGAACCAGGAGGAAGCTCCAGCGCCACCCCCCAACTCCCCCAACCTCCATGCACCTGCTCTGGGGGCGGGGCCAGGCCTGAGGAAGGCTTGGTCTGCTCAGCCACTTCCTGACTCTCCTGAGGGGAAGCCCTGGGGCTTGGCGTCCTCCCTGGGAGTGGACTGTCTCGGGCATCATCCGTCCTTGGAGCGCTGCCCCACCAGCCACTTTGTGCTCCCCAGTCAGGGCCTCCCAGGCAAGGGCTTCAGGAGCCCAGGCCAAGAGGGGCCTTAACACTCCGGAGCTGCTCAAACATGGGATCTTAAGCAGCCACTGAGGCCCTGGGGTGGCACAGAGCCAAGGAAGTCGGTCCTCTGGGCAGGTGGGCTGGTTGGGCCTGGCTCTGAACACACTGGTCTTACTGGAGCTGCAGTTGCCAGGAGGAAGGGGGTGCCGGGGGAACAGAGCTGGACAATGGACTTGCCCAGGTCTAAGGCTCAGTGGCCTTGGGGACACAGGTGGTTCAGGTAGGGCCCACATCACCCCAAGGCTTTGAGGCAGGAAAGGTGCCTCAGAGTAAGAGTGAGAGCTGGGCTAGGTGGCCACGGCACGGCCGTGCTGATCTCCCAGCATCCCTCAGCTCCTGCGTTTCCTCATGACAGGGCACGGTGTTGGGGATACCTTGGGGTACCCAACTGATCCAGGCAGGTGGAGAACCCATCCCCATTTCTTGGCTCTCCCCATAGGGCCCAAGATGGGGTGTCCCCATCCCCCCCCATGCCACAATCCCTCACCCTCCACCAGGCCAGACCTCAGACAAAAGTGCCACTTGGCAGGTGTGCAAACAAGGGCCCTGACGAGGGTCCCCTGGAAGGTCTGAGTCGGAACCAGCAGAGCCCAGTTTGCGGCTTCCGGGTGGTGGCACCAGAAGGCTCTCTGGGGAGGCTCCCAGGCAAACCTCATGCATGGAAGCCAGGTCACCCCAAGGTTTCTGGAGGGCCACAGCCTCATCACATCTATCAGCACGCTGCTTGTGAGCCTCCACCAGGCTGCTCACCAGGCACCTGATGAAGCACCTGCTCACGTCTCCCCAGGGGGCTCCTCCTAGTCCTTTTGGCCTGGTTTATATGCTAACACCCCCCCCCCCCAGCACCTCCCCTGATTCCCAGCTAATCCCTGGGCTCTGAGCTCTGGGTAGAGGGGAGCCCTAACTCTGCCCAATGCCATTCATTCATTCTGCAGACCTCATGGGCGCCCAGCCCTGAGTCCAGCCCTCAACTTCTCCACTCTAGTGAGGCCTGGCTGCAGGCCTAGAGCGGGTCCTCCTTTGTAAAGGGCAGCCTTGACAGCCCAGCGCTGGGGAACTTGAGTCCCTGACAAGCTCAGCTCCCCCACCCTCCAGACTCCGTGCCTTAGAGAGGCCCCAGAAGGCTGGAAGATGGACTGCAGGCAGGAAAAGGAGAAGACTGAGCCCCTCATAAGTGTGAAAGCAACGCCAGCCCTGTAGCACAGCGGTTAAGTGCTGTGTGTAGGGAGCCGATCCCACGTGGCTGACCATGGTTCAAATCCTGACTCCAGCAGCTCAAAAACACCTCTGGCACATGTGTGCCCCAAATCCTACCAGGATGGAGAAATGGAGGAAAAAGGATTGCAGCATGACCACGCTCCATTGAGGGTTCTTTCCCCCCTCTGTGAAACGCACACAATTAAAAAGAAAGAAGTGTGGAAACCAGGGACCAGACACTCAATGGCACAGTTACAATGCTCAGGGGGCCAGCAGGTGGCATGGTGGTTAAAGGCACTGGACTCCCACATGGCTAACCACGGTTCAAGTCTCGGACCTGGTAGCTTGCTTTCTCACTTTCTCTCTCTCTCTGTCCCTCTCTGGTCAAATTAAAAAATAAATAAATAAAGTTAATAAAATAATTCTTAAAAAAAAAATAAAAGAAAAAAAAATACAATGCTCAGGGCCAAAATGTGGCATAGAGGTTAAGGCACTGGATCTCAAATGGCCAACTCTGTGGTTCAAGTCCCAGATCCAGTGGCTTGAGAAACATACCAGGTATGTGTGTGTGTGTGTGTGTATACCAAATCCTGAGAAGAAAGTGGAGAGGGGTTTGTGGCATGGCTGTCCTTTCTAGTGAGCGTGCAACCCCTATGGCAAAACTTTAAAAAATAATAATAATAATGACTAACTGGGACCAACAGATGGCATAGTGGTTAAGGCACTGAACTACCACATGACCTACAGCGGTTCAAGTCCTGGAGCTGGTGGCTTGAAAATCACACCTGGCATGTGTGTGTGCCCAAAATCCCAGGAGGAGAATAGAGGAAAAGGGATCGCGGCATAGCCATCACCCCTGGAGAGTGATTTCTCAATTTCCCTTTCACTGTCTCTCTCGAGGGAGTACAAGCACCCTATGGCAAAAACCTTAAAAAAATAAGGGCCAGCAAGTGGTGCGGTGGTTAAGGTGTTGGACTTCCACATAGCTGAATGTGGTTCACGTCCCGGACCTGGCGACAGCTTGCTTTCTCACTTTCTTGCTCTCTCTTTGGTGGAAGCCTATGTCCTGTAGAAATTAAATAATAATAATAATGATAAATAAAATTAAAATGTTAAAATAATAAAATAAAAATGAAATTAATTAATTTAAAAAAGAATAAAACTGACCCAGACAGGAAGGTCCTGGGCTCAGGCCCAGAGGCCTCCCTGAGTACATTGGGCATGTGTGCCCCCATGACCCTGAAGCCAGGGTGCTGTCTCTCATCTCTCTCTGTCTCGCTCATGGAAAAAAACAAATGAATGAACTTTAGAAGAAATTAAGTAAAACACGGAGACTGGCCTGAACTGGCAGAAGTGAAAGCCGTGGGGGTCCACAGAGTCCCTGGAATGTCCCCGGAGTGTCCACGTGCGCAGGCGCAGGCAGGGCCACCACGCTGGCCGGGCGGGCGGGAGCTTCAACCTCCCTGTGCCTCGCACTGCCCGCCCGAGTACAGCCAGCAAGGCCGGGCCGCAGCGCGTGCGCACCACCTGCGGGAGGCTCCCACGTGTTCCCACTGCGGCCGCGTGAGGCTCGCGCCCACCCCGGCGTGTTCATTTGCCCCATTTCCTCAGCTGGAAAATGAGAGCAAGTCCCTTTCTCACCAGGTGCCGGGAGATCAAACCAGCCACTGGGAACGGACTGCTGGGAGCAGCATCTGGCATGTAGGACGCGCCTCCTCCGTGTCACCTTTGTCGTGACTCGTCTCTCCAGTGGGTGGCAGGGAGACCAGAGGCCCTCACCAGGGGCACAGGGCCTGCCTGGATTGCCGTGCTGTGGCCCCAGGAGTGTCTGTGTCCTCGCCTGGGCAGCCCACAGCGCCCAGCCTTGGCTCCCACAGGAGGCTCACACCTCCACCCTGTGGAGCCGCCACAGGCAGCAGTGGCCTCACTGTCTTCCCCAGGAGAGGGCTGTGTGCAGGTTGTCATGGGAACGCAGCTCCATCAAAGGCACCTGGACGCTTGGGCCTGCACTGCCTCTCTCCTTACCTAGACCGGCGCCCTCCGGCCTTGACCCCAGCGTCCAGTCCACAGTCCTCCAGACTAGAACGGCGGGGATCATCAGGGAGGTGCCAGAGGGCTGGGAGGGCTGCCTGGAGGAGGTGGTGCTGCCGCTGAGCCTTACAGGGTCAGGCAGAGATCTCTGAGGGATGAGCCACAGGCTGGCGAGGCCTGCAGGTGTGCTGCCATAGGGTGTGGAGGTCAGGACTCCCCACGGCGTGGGAGTGAGGGCAGTGGCAGAGCCCGGGTGAGGAGGCGCTGAGGGTGCAAGAGGGAGGAGTCAGGGGTAGGAGGAGGCTGGGGCTGGAGCTTCCTGGGTGCCCTCTGCTAGGCACGCTGCTGTCACGGGGCAGGAGGCAGGGGGGCCTGAGGCTTCCAGGAGGGCCCAAGGCTGGAGGCTGCACCCCTCTTGCACCCTCCACTGCCCCCAGCTCTCTAGTGCCCCCTGTCCAGACCTGGTTGCCACTCCTCAGAGACCCTGTCCACATTCTTGTTCATAAACGGAGGAACTGAGGCTGGGAGGGAGAGGGCCTTGCCCAACGTGCCGGCAGGGGCTCCACTGGCTTATCTCCCAGGCTCAAGAACTGGCCTGGACTGGACAGCAAGCTGGATGGAGGTGCCTCTGGCCCCGGCCCAGCCTTGCCCTCCCGGGGCCCAGGCTTAGCAGAGCTTCTGACTCCAGGGAAGACCTTCTGCCCTGGGCGCTGTGAGCTGGGGGAGGCCCTGGGCCAGTGTCTCCACCCGCCTGCAGGCCCTAAGGGCTTCTCTGGGCAGGGGCTTTGCTGTGCTGGGTCAGGAGAGGTAGGTCGGGGTGGGACAGGGGGCCGAGGAGGTGGCAGGACAGCACCCGCCTCGGTCTCCCCCAGGGGCCAGCGTGTTCCCGGTGTCGAGCAGGGGCTCCTGCCGCCCTGCCCCCACCAGGTGTGGGGCTTCCGGCAGCTCAGAGGCCCTTTGTCTCTGGTCTCACTGCCTGCTCCGTGGCAGGTAGAGATAAGCATCCCATTCTGGGCTGAAATTCCAGCCCCCTGCCCGCTCCACAGGGGGTGTCTGGACCTGCCAACCACACTCCCGCCGGAAGTGTGCAGTCCACCACAGAGAGGGACCCGGACCCCCAGCGATAAGTCTCCCCAGGGACCCTTCCCCATCTGCACACTCGGACCTGTACCCCCCTGCACACCCCTATCACACGAGTCCCCTTCCCTGGGCCTCCCCCGTTTTGCTGACAGTGGGCCACTTTGGGCCCCTCCCTTCCCCCCTTCCTATCCCACCTACCTGGGGGTGCCGTGCCGGGGGTGGGGAGGTTTGCACTCGGGCCCCTGACCTACCAGTGGGGACGAAGCCAAAGAGCTGCCCCAGTGTGACCTCGAAGATCCCCGGGGCAACCCCGACACACCCACCCCGAGGCTTCCTCGACCACCCGTCTCGGGACGCCGGGACTCTGGGACCCGTCTCCACCCCCAGCCCCGTCTCTGCCTCTCCTTCCCTGCGTCCCCCTCCCCCCTCATTAAGCCTCTAAACCCGCCAGCTCCCTGAAGCAGGAAATTGCATTCTGCCAAGATTAAATGGACTTGAACGCCCTGCTCTGCCCGCGAGGGAGGGAGCTGAAAGGAGCCAAGTTCGCCGGGGGTGGGGGCTCGGGGCCCTGAACCCAGGTTGGGAGGACCCAGAGGGCGGGATATTTCAGAATGGGGTGGGGGCTTCTCGAAGGGCCGAGGGGAGAGGACAGGGTGGGCGGCTGGAAGGGGAGCGGAGAGGAAGGCTCTCTGCGGGACGGGGACAAGTTCTGACTGGGGGAAGGGGCGGAGGAAGCGGAGATCGGGAGGTGAGAGAGGATGCCTGTCAGGGGGAGCCCCTGCCGGCAGGAAATGGGAAATGAACTCGGAGGGGCGAGCTTCTCTCGGCACCGGAGGGCGGGGCCGGCACGCTCGCACCTCCCACTGTCCCAGGCCCCCCAGCAAGGGTATGAGCGGACGGGCGGGGACCCCTGTGTCCTCATGTTCTGGGGGAGCCCCACAGTCTTACAGGCACGCAGGACCCTGTGGCCCCAAGCCCTGCCCTGTCTGAAAGCCTCCCGTCGGGACAGAGAGCACTGGGGGGTCGCCAGGGAGAGGCATTGAAGGGCAACCCTCTCCCTCCAGAAGCCCGGGTCTTGGCAGCCCCACAGCCCAGTTTCCCCGATGAGACCTCGGGCCGGCAGACTGCCCAGGTCATACTGCTGTCCAGGCCAGTCCTGACATGAAGGGGGTCAGAACGGGCGGGGACCCCTCGACTGGGTGTGGCCTCGGCCGGGCCCTAGTCTGCTCTGAGTCTGGAGCGGGGGTGGGGGGAAGGGAGGGGGTGGGGACGTGGGGGTGGGGCAGGAAGGAGCATAGGTGGTCCAGACGGGCCAGGTGACGTGCCTGGGAGCACCACCCGGAGAGTCACAGTGGGGGCGATGATGCTTACTGAGCAAGAGCCTCTGCGTGCCAGCCTGTCCTGCATGGGGGCATGGGCACTGGGGGGACAGCCTGGCTCCACCTGTGTGGTTGGAATGGCTGGGCCTGGGAGCAGTCTTCCTGGAGGGGTGTGCAGGCTGTCCGCTGTGGGAGAGGAGACAGTGGCTTGTCTGGAGGGCCTGGCTGGACGCTGCAGGCCCGGTTGGCCATGAGGCCGAGGGGTGAGGGGTCTGTGGGGCCATCACACCACTCTGGCTCCGATGTCGGTGCCCAGTTCAGGCAGCCTGGACTCCACACAAGGCTGACCCCAGGAAAGAGGCCAGCTGTCACCTGTGCAGAGGTCAGTACCCCTGGGGTCATCCCGGCAGGTCCTGGGGGAAGAAAAACTAGTGACTGGGAATGGGGTGTCTGCTACAGCCATAGCTGTGTGCACCTGCTGGGAAGGGACAGGGGCGAGTACAGCCAAGGAGAGGGGACAGAACCCCCAGCTGCGCCCCAGCGTTGCTGGCCTGGGTGTCCTTGACCACTTCTGCGCCGGGGTCGGGTTCTCAGTCTGTCGGGTCAGTGGAGTGGCTGCTGGCGAGATCTGAGCTGGCCTCCTGCAGGTCACTGACAAGCACCAACCCCTGCCTGCCCTGCCTTGTCCGCTCCACGTCTCAGGCCTCCTGCTGTGGGGTGCCCCAGCGCCTCTCCCCTGAGACCAGCTGTCCTGGCCACCGAGCCTGTGGAGATAGCGCCGGCACGCGGGGCTCCTCCTGGTCCTGTGCAGCCTCCTCTCTGGGCTGCAGGCTGGAGACCCCAGGCCTGTCTGCTCGGCTCCAGGACTTCTTTTTTTTTTTTTTTTTTTTTTTTTGTGGAGAGGTTTTCGCTATAGGGCGTGTGTGCTTGCCAGACAGAGAGAGACAGAGAGACAGAAAGCGAGAAATCACCCCCCCAGGAGGGATGGCCACGCCGCAATCCCTTCTCCTCCATTCTCCTCTTGGGATCTTGGGCACGCACTCACACGCGCCCGGCGTGAGTTTTAAGCCACCGGGCCCGGGACGCGAACCACGGTCGACTACGTGGGAGTCCAGCGACATAGCCATTACGCTAACTGCTGGTTCCCCAGGACTTCTTAAAGAGGCTCCCAGACCAGCCAGGCAGCTAGATTCCACAGGACCAACTGCGACTGCCGGTTCAAGCCTGGACCTGGCAATTTGAAAACCACACCAGGTGTATGTGCGTGCTTGCCTAAAATCCTGAGCAGAGAAGGAACTGCTGTGTGACTTCTCACTGTCCCTCTCTCCCCAGCGAGCAAGCGTATGCATGCTATAGCAATTTTTTTTAAAGAATTATTTAACTTTATTTATTATTATTGTTATTATTTTCCAGTTTGATCAGACAGAGAGAGAAAGGGGAAGTGAGAAAACAAGCCACCAGGTCCAGGACTTGAACTGGTAGGCTACGTGGGAGTCTAAAGCCTTTAACCACCTGCCAACCCCGCTATACCAAATTAAAAAATAATAATAATAGGCCCCCTTCTCCCTCCTCCCTGGTACCTCGCATCTGCTGTGGCCCCGGCACAGGCCGGGCCTCCCTGTGCCTGCTTTGTCCTCCTTCCCCTGAGGAAGGAGCTTTGCAGCAAGGACGCCCCATCGAGCTCAGTCTCACTTGGTCCCCAGGTGCTGGCAGCACTGGGTGACAGCTCAGTCACCTGACAGAGTGATGACCACGGGTACAAGTGCATTTCCAAGGCTTTGGGGAGAATTCCCTCACTGCCTGGCACGGACCAGCCTGTGTCTCTCCCTTTCCCCCACCCTGGGGTGGGCAGCAACCAGCGTGGCCTCGGCCTGCAGGGAACTCCAATCTCCCTGGAAGACAGGACTGGGAGGGGGGGAAAGGCCCCAGAGGGCCCTGGGACGGGCTGTGAGGGAATCAGAAGCCAGGGTGGGCTGCTGAGGTTGGCGAGCTTCCTGTGGTGGGGTGGGGCAGTATCATGGCAGGTGGACAAGGAGGGCCTGGCCCGATAGCACTGGGGACCTACCTCGATGCCTGCCCAGGGCCCGCCTCACTCCCAGCTCTGGGCCTAGGCCAGGGTGGCCTAAGTAGCTCCTTGGCAATGACACCTAGCGCGGCCACAGGTAGAGCGTGCAAAGCCTCAGCTGCAGGCAGGGGCAGCTGCGCCCTCTCGCCCAGCAGCAGGCCTTCCCACCTCCTAGTCCTGGGTGAGAGCCCTGCCTCGGCAGCTGGGGTCCATATGCCACCCCAGCGCCCCTCCCCTCCGCGCGGTGCCAGCACCGCCCCCGCCCAGCCCAGCTGCCCGGGGCTGTGCAGACAGCTCTTCACAGATACATCTCTGCCCTCTCCGAAGCGAAGCTTCGAGGTCTTCTGGCTCTGAAGTCAGGATTCTCACCTCCTGGCCAGCAGGCGACTCCCCAGGGGACAAGGTGCATGTCCTGGATCTCGGCTGGCCTTTCCTCAGCTTCTCTCTCTCTGGCTCTTGTTTGTTAGTTGCCAGAGGGCACGTGTGCAGAGACAGAGAGACAGAGAAGGGGAGGGAGAAGGTGCAGAGGGCACGCGTGCGTGCCCGGGAGAAACAGAGAAGGGGAGGGAGAAGGTGCAGAGGGCACGCGTGTGTGCCAGGGAGAGACAGAGAAGGGGGGGAGAAGGTGCAGAGGGCACACGTGCAGAGACAGAGAGACAGAGAAGGGGGGGAGAAGGTGCAGAGGGCATGCGTGTGTGCCCGGGAGAGACAGAGAAGGGGAGGGAGAAGGTGCAGAGGGCACGCGTGTGTGCCAGGGAGAGACAGAGAAGGGGAGGGAGAAGGTGCAGAGGGCACGCGTGTGTGCCAGGGAGAGACAGAGAAGGGGGGGAGAAGGTGCAGAGGACACGCGTGCATGCCCAGGAGAGACAGAGAAGGGGGGGAGAAGGTGCGGCCCAGCAGGGCACGGTCACGTCACAATCCTTTCTCCATCTCTCCTGTGGGGATCCGAGCACACGCGCAAACGTGTCCTGTGTGTTTTTAAGCTGCCAGTGCCAGGATTCAAACCGTGCAGTCAGCCATGTGGGATCTAGCTCCCTCAATCACTAAACCATGGGGTCGTCCCTCTCTCTCTTTTTAAACTTTATTAATGGGGGGGATGTCCCTCCTTGACAGGGACGCGCCACTGCCAGACGTCACCCTCCCGCAGCCTGCCCACCTGCTGAGACCGCAGTGGTCTCCGGTGTGCTCAGGTGGACCCGGATTCGAGCCCAGGGCTTCCACGTGGCTCCAGTATCACACAGAGGTGCTGCGTCCCCACACCACTGCCTGGGCCAGTGTCTCTATGTGCACTTGCTGGAGAGAGATAGAAACAGAGAGAGGGACAGCTAGAACATGCCCTCCGGGGGGATGGCCAGGCTGCAATCCCTTCTCCTCCATTCTCCTCCTGGGATTTTGGACACACACACACACCCAGCATGATTTTCAAGCTGCCAGGTCCGGGACTTGAACCATGGTGGGTCATGTGAGAGTCTAGTGCCTCAGCCACTATACCACTTGCGGGTCCCTCAGCTTCTCTTTTAAGTGCCCCCCCAGGAGGTCCTGAGAGCTTTCCAGGAGATGTTCAGGATGGTCCGAGGTCCCATCAGTGGAGTCTGAGACTCCTGCAGGATCAGTCTACACGGGACATGGGGCAGGTTCTGGCTCTGATCCCAGAGAGGAGGTGCCAGAATCTAAACCATCAGGAGACCTGGACGGAGCAGCCTCCTCCCCACCGCACTGGGCCCCGCCCAGCAGCGGCCCCTTTCTCACGTGCAATCCTTCTTCAGCTCGGTGGGAGTCCCAGGGCTGCCCCAGCCTGCAGGGCCAGCGGACCTCCCTGAGGCTCTGTCTGGCTGGGCACTGGTTCAGCTGACGCCAAGCACGGCCAGGTCACACTGAGTGGGGTCTCAGACGCCACACGGCAGCCATGGGTTGAGGCGGAGGCCCTGCTGGGGCTGGGGGGAGTTTCACAGTCAGGTGCTGGTGCTGGAGTTCCTTGGGGAGAGGGGCCTGGCCTTGGGGACCAGATACAGATCGTGGCTGTAAAGGGGAGGTGCCTGGGAGATAAGCACCCCCCCACCTTGCTGCCTGCCAGCGGGGCATGGAAAGAGGCTGGGGACTGGGTTTCCCCATCAGGGCCCGCCCCAGTCTTACCAGGTCTGAGGCCGGGCTCCCTCCTCCCCAGCCCAGCCTGGGACTTCTCAGTCTGGAAGCCTGGGAGGAGCTGGGAGAGGCTGGGCGGATTGTGGTGATAAGACCCCCCCATCCTCGTCCCTCCCAGGCCCAGGCCCAGGCCCACCACCTCCTTAACAGAGGTCCTGGGCTATCCCAGCTCGCCCTTCTCCCCCAGCTGGTAGGACGCCTGCCAGGAGAACCATGTGGCTTCGTCTGGGCCAGCGGCGCCTACAGGGCTGTGGGAGTAACAGCTCATGAAAATGTCAGAGCGGACTGTACTGTCCTGCATGCAGGGGTGCAGACCAGGCGCTAGGGGCCTCTGTGGGCGAGGCTGCAGGTACCCCTCCTCCAGGTAGACCAGACTGGGGGCTGGGGCTGCTCTAACAGGAGAGACAGGGGGGTCAATGCTCACCCCAAGGAGCCCTGTGGGACATGGGACTTCCCTGGGGGAGCGGGGTGGGGAGTAGGGGAGTGGGCAGGGCCTCCATCCAAGGATCCGCCATAGCCCCCCAGGCCAGCCGGCTCTCCGGTGCTCCCCCAGGGGCTGTTGCTACAGCCTCTTGGCCCCTTGTGCCGGACAGTCGCCGCTGGGGGAGGCTAGAAGCGACTTCCCTCTTGCTCCGGCACCCTGCTGATGGCCCTGCAGTCCCTGACTTTGGGGAAGCCAGCCTGGGGTTGCTGGAGCTACAGGGATGCTCCACGGCCATCCCGAGGGACGAGATGGTCAGGACCCTCTAGCCAACTGACCAACAGAGGATGCCGGGCTGCAAGGCCCTTCCGGTCTCCTCCCTCCTGGAAAGCGTTTCTGTGGCTCCGTGAGAGCGTTGTCGCTAAGGTGTAAGGTGGGCAGCGCTGGGGCTGGGCCCTCGCCCTAGACTCCGTCTTCTCAGCAGGGCTAGGGAAGGGAGGCGTCATATACCTGTCTGTTCCGGGCGGTCAGCTCCTCTTCACCCAGCCAGAAGCAGGTGGCAGGGAGGGGACACACCCCAGACTCAGAGAACTCCCAGCGGCTGGACTAACTGGAGCCGGTGCCCAGGAGCCAGGCTGCGCTGGGCAGGGCAGGGGCGGGGCCAGCACTGCAGCCCACCCCAGCCTTCCTCTCAGATGCCCTCTGCCCAAGCCCAGCCAGCCCAGGGTTCCACGGAGCTAAGCTCCTTAGCATCATGACAGGCATAAACAACATCTGTGCTCTGCTGTCCTAGGGTCTGGTGTCCTGAGATCCTAGGGGAGCCCTGGGGACTGTCCCCACTCCTGCGGGCCCACAGCACACAGGTTGCGCCCTGTCCTGGTCTTCCCGGTGCTAGCCTCTACCTGCCATACCAAGGGATGCCTAGCTCGTCACAGCCCTGGGGAGGGGATGGGGGACTGTCCTCACCCCAGGGTCTGATCTGGGGGAAGGAGTCAGGGAGGAATCGAGGCCCGGTCTTCCACCAGCCTGGCAGACCCTCTGCCTCTGGTTGGTAACTACAGGCTCCCCCCACACCTTCTAAGCTTCAGAGAAGAAAAGAGGAGAAACGAGGTGTCTGAAGATGAGGACTGAGGGGTGGAAATTACCTCAACTGAATTTTAAAAACCCCTGGCTGGTTGCCATGGCAACAGAAAGGTGCATCCCATTACCATGGCAACAGGCAAACACGGAGGTCTGCTGCTGGGATTGGGGATTTGGGATGTGGCCGGAGGGGGTGGGCAGAGGAGGCTGGGCCTGGGCTAGCGCAGTGGGGGGTGGGGGCTCTGCAGCCTGGGCTCTCCCTTGCCTACCTCTCCGAGAGGCCAGAGGCCAGGCTGGGCCTGACTCCCGGCAGCGGGCTGGGGGAGAAAGGACGGCAGGGTGGTCCCCTAGCCCCATCATCACCTCCGGCTCTCACGGCCTCCAGCCTGTTAGCCTGGCGTATGGTCCTCAGCCTGCTGGCAGAGCCTGGGGCTCAGAGACCACCGCCTCGGCTCCGGGCCTCAGGGAGTTTGTCTGGGACTCCCCAGCACTGGTCACTGGGTCTGAGCAAGAAGTGATGAGCTGGGACAGGCCTCAGCGCATAGGACAGACGCGCTCTGGGAAGGCTACGGTACACGTGGAAGGTGGCCCTGTGTCCCTGGAGGGTGGCCCCTCAAGGTGGCAGTCCCTTCCTCAAGGACCTCAGCCCCAGGGCTGGAGGAGGAGACTCGTCACCAGGACCCTGATCTAGTGTCAGCCAGAACCACGGGGACTTTCGACAGGTCCTGGCACAGACTCAGGACTGACCTGCGCAGTCGCTGGGTCCCAGCTGGCCCTCTCGGACCCCAGCCCTAGGCTAGCGGGTGGACGTCCGGGCTCCCCGGCCTGTTGATTGACATTCTGCCATCAGAATCGGTCTCCTGGGTTCTCCAATGACGCCACAAGATGCTTGTGAGACACACCTGGGAGCTCGTGGCTCCCGGAGTCTCGGGCTTTTCCATTAATGCATTAGTGTTTCCGAGGCTGGGAGATTACATGGGCTGCTGTGGCCTTGGAGATCTGGCTGCGTGTGTGTGTGTGTGTGTGTGTGCGCGCGCATGTGTGTATACTCAGAACAGTCAGCAGTAGAGGTGGGGTGTCTACCCTCCCAGTCTGCCAGCTTCGAGCTGGTTTATAAAAATCTGGATTCCCAGTCCGGCCCCTAAAGTTTCCTCCAATTGAGGACAGGGCCTAGACTTAGTTCTTTGGGGCCCCTGGTGCGTCAGACAGGCCGCTGCTGCCCCAGCTGCCCAGGCGGCTGTGTAAATGCTGAAGCCACCTGGGGCAGAAGGACAGCGGGCCACATGCCACCGTGGAGGGGGGAGCCTCTGGAGAGGTGAGGAGGAAGAAGCCAGGCAGTCGGGACCTCTGCCCCCACTCCAGAGGCAGGCGTGGTCTGCTCCTCCGGGACATTGAGTGCAATGGGAGGAGGGACAGGCTGAGGCAGCCCTACCCGGCTCTTCGGCCCAAGGGCAAGTGCCTGGGAGTGGCCCCCAGCCCACCTGCCCCATCACAAGCAGGAGGGGTACCAGGGTTACCCCTTCAGGACCCCACCTCCCCACCAGACCAGGCCACCACTGCGAGGTCCTGACTGCTGGTGGCGCGCCTATTCTGTTGAATAGCCAAACCACCGAGCCACTCTGGCGGCCTCTGTGCACCACTCCCCCTCCCACATCCACCACACTGCAGGGAGGAAGCCTCGGACTGGGGTCAGGAGGAGCCCTGGGAGAGGCGGCCGAGAACTAAGGACCAGGGCTGAGGGGAGGCTGGCAGGAGGCGGCGCCGATGCTGGTGGGGGTAGGGGCACGAGTGCTCCAGGCCGGGCCCTCTCACGGGCGTGCTCCTGCACACGCACACAAACTCAGGCCTCTAGCCTTCCTGCAAGGTGGCTGAGCCCCCTCTCCAGAGTGGGGACTCTCCAGCCATCCCCAGACCAGGCACCCTGAGTGAGCTCATGGCATCTCCACCCCACCCCTTTCTGGCCATGCCGTGCCTCATGGGGTGCAGCCTCTATAGCTCTAGTGGATAAGTGGCACCCCGTTGCCCAGGAGCACCTGGGACTGCAGAAAAGAGAGGCTGACCCAGAGCTGAGGACTCCGCCAGGGCTGGCTCTGTCCTGGTCCCCCCAACAACCTCCGACCTGCCCTCTGCGCCCAGCGGATCTGGCGGTTCAGGAGGAAGGTCAGAGATCTGGACCCAGGGAGGCAGAAGCCAGAGAGGGAGGGAGGGCGGGATTCCTCCCTTAGCCTCCTCAGGGTCTCCATCCCCTTGTTACCTGCCAGGTGCCCAGCTCAGCAGGCCTGGGCTAGATGCCTTTGCCTTTGGGGGCTTTGAGCTTTGGTTCAATTTTTGGGTTTCAGGGCTTCTCCGGATGTACTTGCTAAGCGTGGCTTCTGCTCCCTCTGGGTACAGCCGTCATCCGCACAGGGGACGGAGCAGGGAACAGTGCATGATGGGGTGTGGTATGCACCTGTACCCCCAGGTCAAGACCTCATTACACCTGGGGGTCTCGTACCACACCCTGATGCAGTATTACTCACATCCTGAGCACTAAGTATTTCATCATGTCGCAGAGACCACGTGGACAGCCACAACCCAAGGACAACGTTTACGTCTGGGAGCATCAATATTTACCCATGTCCCACCTCCGCAGAGTCTGGAGAGGCACGCTGCTCTCCCTGCCGAGGCGGGGCTTACCCACCCCCACACACATCTCAGCTGTGGCCTTCCTGGGCACACTTCTCAGCCAGCCTGAGTGGCACCTGCCCACACTGCAGGGACAGCATTCACCCCACTCACCGAGTGGTCGGCCCCTCTCAGGGACAGTTGTTCTGTTCTGTCTTTGCCACAGGGCACATTTCCCTTGCCTGGGAGACAGAGAGAGAAGGAAAGTGAAAAATCACCTGGGGGGGGTGGGGATGGCCACACTGCAATCCCTTCTCCTCCTGGGGTCTTGGGCACGCATGCACACCCACCCAGTGTGAATTTCAAGCCACAAGGTCCAGGACTCGAACTGTGGTCAACCATGTGGGAGTCCAGCGTCCTTACCACCACGCCGCCGGCTGGCCCTCGGGTCCAGTTTATCCCCACTCCGCTCTCCTATCTGGCACGTAGGCCCAGCTTTCAGCCTGCACTGGGTCTGGCATTTGGGAAGACTGGGGAACATCAGGGACAGCAAGGACAGCACCCGACCCCTCCATGCGATCCTGCGCTCTCCTGCTGCTGGCACTGGGATGGGGACACATTCAGAGGGAGAGAAGGGGACATAATGAGGGCCCTGGGGCCTCTGAAAGGAGGCTGGGGTTCCTGCCTGACAGTGGCCTCCCGCAGCTCCCCTCCAGCCCCATCAGTCAGGGTGGTCTTGGCGAGGGGGTGTTGAAGTCATCAGACACGGAGGAAGTGGGAAGGCGGGGTGGCAGCGTCCGTTGGTGGGGACGGGGGCTGCAGTGGGGAAAAGAGACTGCACAGCACATCCCAGCAGGCCCCGCCCTGCAGTGGGCCAGGAGGGCTGCAGACCTGGGAGGGGGCAGGGAGCAGGGCCTCAGCCTGAGCAGAACCGCTGAGGGTAGGCTGGCGGGGAGCACCTGTTCCACCCTCGCCCCTCCTGGAGGCCGGAGACCAACTCAGTCAGCCAGCCCTACCGGGCGCCCGCGCCCAGCCGAGCACGGAGGGAGGCAGCGCTTTGGGGGCTGCCTCTCTCTGGCTCCTAGGACAAAGGTTTGGGCGAGGGCCTGGCAGACCCTGCTTATCTCATCATAAATATTTATCAGGCTCCAGGGGCCAGCCTGCAGCCTGCAGCTGGCTGGGAGGTGGGGGTGGGGGCCGACGGTGCAGGAGAGTCCTGAGGCCCTGTCCTAACGAGGTGCTGGCAGGGGTGGGGACAGTGCCACCTGGGCCTGAGGACCCTTGGGGAGGGCAGGACAGATGGGCAGCGGGACTGAGTCAGGGGGGCCTCTGGGACTTGGGCAAAACCCAGCAACCAGAGCCTCCCGTGTGCCCCTAGAATGTGGAAAGAGAGGCCAAGGCTGGGGGAGGTCTGGCAGCCTCTACCCAGACGGTCCCCCTTTAGAGCGTCCTGAAGAGCTGTGCTCCGCACCTCCATTGTCCCCCAGGCTGTGCCCTCAGTGTCCCCCAGAAAGCTCTCCCAGAACTGCTGCCAAGTGCCCAAAGGAAAGGCCCCTCAACCACCCGTGTCCTCCCGGCTGTGTGTGGCCTGGGTTGTCCCCGAGGCTGGGCCCCCAGATGTGGCCTACCCGGAGCTGGGCCCCTGCAAACCTCCCCTTCCCACAATCCTCCTGACGTGCCGTGCCTTCCTCCCAGAGCTGTTCTGGACGCCCCAGAATTGTGCCCGGTGTTATCCTCTGTCCTCCAGACCCAGCTCCGCATGCACTCGCACCCAGGAGCCCCGAGGGCACCTTTCCTGGTTGCGTGGGCCTCCTGACAACCGGCACCAGAAACCCTTCGGTGAGCGAGCAGATGCCCTGAGTCCTGCTGGCCTCTGTCTCCGGTCTCCTGTGCGGCTCTTAAGCAGCCCCCCCACTGACGTGTTAGGGACCCACAGGTGGAATCAAGCCTTTGCTCAGCCGGCTGCACAGCAGGGGTCTGGGAGCCTTTGTTCCCCAGGCCTGGAGAAGGGGAACTCAGACAGAGGGGACAGTTTGGGGCCCAGAGCCGCCTCCTCACGGCCACAGGCAGCCGCTGCTGCAGATGGAGGGGCGGCCAGAGCCAGCGAACACCCCAGTGGCTAATGAGGGGCCGTGGGGGAAGGGACGCCTCAGGCACAGCCTTGGGGGGAGGCTGCCTCCCAAAGCCCAGAACGCTCATTAGTGGCAGCCTGGGGGGAGGCAGCTAAGTGGGTCAGCCCCCGCCTGCCTGGCAGGTGTGGGTGGGAAGGACTGTCAGCCTATTGTCCCCTGTGAAGTCAGTCCCATTGGGAGTCCTGTCTTCCTCCAACACAGCTTCCTTAAGCCCCCCTACCTTGCCAACACTCCTGAACTCCTGCTCCCCAAGCCCCCCTCTAAGCCCCTCTTCCACCCGCCTTCCTGAGCCCCTCAGCCAGCCTCCCCACGGCAGCCTCCAGACAGCCACACCTGGGAGAAATTGAAACCTTAGCCTCCTCCCCTACCCCTGCCAGAGCAGCAGACAGCCCCGTCCTGCCACGAGCGAAGGGCTCCGCTGGGGCCAGGCCGGGCTGTGCCAGAACAGGCCTCCAGAGCAGGGAGGGCGGCCAGGCAGGCCAGATGGGCTCCGGGCCAGGCTCTTCTGCCCCCATCCTGGGCCACTCTGGGGTCTCAACCCTGCCCCACCCCCATAGTCATGACATGATTGTCCCAGAGATTCTAGCTCTGCAGTAAGGTGGGCGGAGGCAAGGAGGGCCTCTCGGAGGCGGGGTCTCCGCTGTGTGGGGTGGGAGGTTCAGACGGGGTCTGCCTGAGTCCCCCCTCTGAAACCAGGGCAGATGAGAACAAGATGCGCAGTCTGACTGTCAGCTGCCCCCCTGCCGGCCCCCTCCGCCCCTCCAGTCTCTGGCCGGCTCCAGCAGGATCAAAGATCTTCTAGGGCTCCTTATTTCCTGTCAAGACCACCTTCCTCAGGCTCTGAAAAATCTGGAGAGCCGTCCCAAGACAGGTAGAACCGGACAAAGCTCCGTCACCCTGGTGTGGTTGACACGCTGCTCCGCTGCTCCGAGAGGGCTCAACTGTCCCCACCCCACCAAGCCCCCTCAGCCCCAGGGTTGCTGCAGCCCCAGTAGTCCCAGTCTGGCTGCACAAGAGTTAATCTCGGTGCCCCCACCCCCACGTGCGCACAGTCAAATTCCAGGAACGCTTTCCATTAAGGACGCTTGCTCGGAGCAGATTTCATTTACATTAATAAGAACCAGAAAAATCCGTTGGGGGGTGGCGCGGGCGTGTGGTTGCTGGTCCCGTTTTGCACTGGAGTCTGGGGGAGGCTGGGGGGCTCAGGCTGGGGCTCCTGGTCTTACAGGAAAGGCCCTGCCGCCCCCGCTGGGCCTCATGTCCTAGAGACCCTCCAGTCTCTCCTGCCTGAGAGGAGGCAGAGACCCGCAATTCTCTGCAGACTCCCAACCCGGGGTGGTGGTAGGGCCCGGCTGGTCCCAGGGGCACCAGGACACCCACACCAGGGTCAGGGTGGATCTGTGGATGAGCCCTCTCAGCCAGGGCCTGCTGCGGCGTCTCTGAGCCTCAGTTTACCAGTCTGTCCAGGAAGGTCACTTTCTCTCCTCACCCAGGTGTGGCTGCAGGTATTAGAAAGGAAGGTGTTGGGGGGACCAGCAGTCGGCGTAATGGCTATGTTGCTGGACTCCCATGTAGTCAATGGCGGTTTGAGTCCCAGACCCGGTGACTTAAACTCACGCCGGGTGCATGTGCGTGTGTGCTCAAGATCTCGAGAGGAGAATGGAGGAGAAGGGATTGCGGCACGGCCGTCCCCCGCAGGGGTGATTTCTCGCTTTCTGTCTGTCTCTCTGGTGAGCGCACGTGCCCTGTAGAAAAAACCTCTCCAAAAAAAAAAAAAGGTGCTGGACCTTGAGTTCACTTACTTAAGGACCATGGTGGCCCCTTCTTCGGCCTCTCCTCCCCTCCCCTCCCCCTCCAGCTCTGTCTTTCCATCCTAGAGCTGAGCAGAGGTTGGCCCTTTGGGACCTGAAGTTCAGTGAGGTCAGGAGGCTGTCCTCGGTGGAAACCCCCAAGTCCACCCACCCAGAAGCCAGAGCCTCTGAGAGACTGGGCACGTGCTCAAGGATGCTTGTTGGACTGTGGCCTGGGGGCTGCCTGTCCCTTCCCAGCTCCCAGCCAGCTGCCAGGCCAGGCTTCCTTCCTTCAGGGGTAGCAAGAGCATCTGATTCCCGCCTCCTTGGGCAGGAGCCAGGCCTGCTCTGCACTTGTGCACAGGGGTGAGCTCTCGTGACTGCGCGGCCCACCATGCGCCTGCCTGTGTGCCAGTGGCCTGGGGAGAGGTATGCGTGAGTGTGCACACTTCCTGTGCACAGGCATGGCGGGTGTGGGGGCCGTGCATGCTGCCTGCTGCAGCGTACTGCGTGTGTGCTCTGCACAGAGGCAGCCCTGCAGCCCAGCCGGGGCAGGGAGAACAGCACCAGCCATAGCAGCCGTCAGGGTTTGGGCTAAGCCCTGCCTTGCTCCAGCAGTAGAATGTGCTGGGCCCGGAGGCTTGGGCTGAACCCAGTCTGTAGGCCAGGTGGGTCTGGACTCCCACACCTGCACCCCCACTCCACCAAGGCCCGAGCCCGGGGATGGTGAAGGAAGGCTTAATTGCATCCATGAATCATTCTCAAATAGCTTCTGTCCAGCCAGACCTGGGGTATGTGGAGATGCCATCTGGGAGCTGGGAACTGGGAATCTGGCCTGGGAGTGAGGGGCTTCTGGGGCCTCTGTTGTGCCGGAAAGTGGGCAGGGGTCCCAGCCCCTCCCTCTTGCCTGCTGAGGCCTCCATCATCGTGCAGAATGCAGCTTTGCTGTCTTATCTCAGCAGCCGCAGGCAGAGCGGAACTGTCTCCCCCAACCCTGGCGCCCCGGCTCCCGTTATCTTGCCCTCCCAGCCTCAAGCCCCTCGCAGGCCCAGCAGACCTCTCCAGCTCCCTTCCCCAGCATCCTCTAGGAGTTGCTCCTTGTCTGAGTTCTTTTCCCCTGCCTCTCCCTGTTTTCTCTCCCCCATCCCGTCCCTACGTTCCCCCCGCCGCCCCCACCCCCGAGCGCTGAGGGCTTCCAGGGTCAGAGCTCACTGGGCTAGAGTCTGACTTACCTGTGTCTAGGAACTTGTCTTCGTGCGCCACTGCAGTCCAGCCGGGAAGCTTCCAGAAACTGCTTTAGTTTTCTCTGTAGGTGAGACGGAAGTGGTGCTTGCACTAAGTGAGGTGGGAGAGCTCTGGCCTGGGCTCTGGCGCTTGCCCTGGCACTAGCCTGCAACTCCGCAGGGCAGTGCTTTTTTTCTTTCTTTTTTAAAAAGGTTTTCCCCATGATGCATGCACTCACCAGAGAGGCATAGAGACAGCGAAGGTGAGGAATCAGCCCTGGGGAGGCAGCCACACTGCAAGCCGTCCTCCATTCTCCTCTTGGGATTTTGGACACGCAAGCACATGTACACAGCGTTATCTTTCAAGCTGCTGGGTCTGGGGCTTGAACTGTAGTGGGCCATGTGGCCCTTAACCACCATGCTACCTGCTGGGCCCTGGTCTTTTGGCCAGGCCTGTTGCATTCCCTACAGGGTTCTTGCCTCAGCCCTACTCCGTGGGTCCACCCGCCTGCCTGCCACCCTCAGGGGGCACCCCCCGCTTCTAGCTGGGAGCTTTGAGCAGCCTTGGTCCCAACTGTCCCGGGCTGCAGAGACAGAAGCTGCGGGCCTGATGTGGGCTCTGTCAAGAGAGTACTTCTGGGGACTGCGGGTGGCGTGGTGGATAAGGCGCTGGACTCCCACCTCTTGGCCGTCTTCATGGTTGAGTCCTGGACCTGTTGGCTTGAAAATCATGCCAGGCGTGTGTGTGCATGCCCAAAATCCCAAGAAGAGAATGAAAGAGAAGGGATGCAGAAGGGATGCGGCAGCCATCCCCCAGGGGTGAGTTCTCACTTTCGCTCTCACTGTCTGCCTGGTGAGCGCATGTGCATGCCTGTGGCAAAAATCTTAAAAAAAAAAGTATTTCTGAGCCAGCATGCAGGAGATAGTTAAAGGAGCATGAAAGGCAGATAGAAACACATCTCAGGGACCACACAAATTACAGGGGCTGGGGCCAGCAGGTGGCATGGTGGTTACGAGTGCTGGACTCCCACTTGGCCAACCGTGGTTTGAGTTCTGGACCTGGGGGCTTGCTTTATCACTTTCCCTTTCTCGCTCTGTCTCTCTCTGGTCAAACTTAAATAAATAAATAAATAAATAAATGTAAAAAAAATCTTTTAAAAATTAATTTACTTATTCATTCATTTATTTTAATTTGACCAGAGAGAGAGAGAGACAGAGAGAGACAGAGAAAGCAGGTCCGGGACTCAAACCAGTCAGCCATGTGGGAGTCCAGCACCCTTAACCACCATGCCACCTACTGGCCCCTAAATAATTCCTTTTTTTTTTTTTTTAAATTATCTTATCTTTATTTATTTATTTTATTTCAATTTGACCAGTTTGGAACAGAGAAAGAGGCAGAAAGTGAGAAAGCAAGCCGCCAAGTCCAGGACTTGAACTGCGGTCGGCCATGTGGGAGTCCAAAGCCTTCAACTACCACGCCACCTGCTGGCCCCCACCTAAATAATTCTTAAAAAAAATTTTTTTTAAAGGAGCAGGTAAGTGACTGCTGGGAGACCGAAGACTGTGCATGGGACCAGCCAGGCCTTTGGCCCCCTCTAGCCAGCAGGGGTTCCTGAAGGTAAGAGACCCTAAGGAACTTGCAGGGCTATAGGGTTTGGGGCCTGCCTGGCTCCACACAGAGCGGTGAGGTCTGCATTCCAGTCAGATCTCCCAAATCTCCAAGATCTGGGAAGAGGCCCTGGGAGCCTCCAGTACCTCGACTAAGGACACCCTCCCACCACAACCACATAGATGAGAGTGCTGCCACCTGGTGGCCACCAGCAGCATGGTACGCTCCATTTCCGGGATGATCTCCCCCCCCCACAACCCACCTGTCCTTGAGGGTGTTCATCCATCCGGAATCAGCGTGGCTGGGCTCCCAGTGCCCTTGAGACCCCCAGCCAGACTATGCATGCCTGGGGAGCTTAGCTCAGGCCTGGCTGCTCATCTGGGCTTTGAAACCTGTTTGATGCGCGGCCATGACAGCTGCTCCTGGACAGCCCTCAAAGCCCTGCACATTGCAGCAGCTGTCCTGGCCAAGGGCAGTCTGGACTCGGGAGCCCTGCAGGTGCCCTCTACTTCAGCAAAAGCCCCTTTCAAATTGGGGACTTAGGTACCCCCGATTGGAAGTCTGCACTGTCCTCACCGCACCCTTATCAGTCATGCTAGGAGACACAGTGGCCCTAAGGGCAGGGCAGGACAGGACTCAGCTCACTCATCCCCGGGCTTGGGGTTGTTGCAAATCCTGATGAGACAGTGGGGTGCTCAGGACCCTGGGGCTTCAGCCTCAGGCCCCCCGGAGTGAGAGCCACTCAGCACCAGCAGGATCCCCTACACAAAGTCTAGCATGAGACCTGAACCCAAGTATGGCCTGTCAAACCTCAAGATCTGGGGCCGTTCGTTCAGGTGCGGAGGGTGAGGGCTGCAGTCACCTGGGGCTTGCTGGTGACAGGCGTGGCTGTGGAGGCGCAGACTGGACACGGAGGAGGAGCTCGTCACAGGAAAGCCCGCGGCAGCACTGACAGCAGGTGCCCTGGGCCAGAGCGGTCTTCAGGAGTGCTGCTTTGAGAAAGGCGGCTGCCCACACTAGGAGTGGGAACGAATTCAGGTGCTCTTCCGGCTTGTGGAACTCAGGATGGCTGATGGAGGGCCGACTCCCTCAGGGAGCGGCTTCTACACAGCCTTTGATGAGCTGGGAGCACGTAGTTAAGGGCTCCCCAGATCCCAGGGAGTGCGGACTGCACTCACCTGGAAGCGCCTCCCCGCCCAGGCTGGCTGGCAGCTGAGCCCAATTAGGCCGCCTGTGACTGCAGCTCAGCTACAAGGAGCATCGCCTTGGTGCGGGTGCTCTGCAGATGGGGCCGTTTCCTCTCCCCAGGGCCACGGACCCGAGACGACCAGCTTCTGGAACTCGGGCTCTCATTTGTGAGGTTCCCAAAACTCAGTCTGCAGAGACCCGGGCTCGGGGTTTGGCCCTTGCTTCCACCTCTCCCTAGCAAAGCTGGGATTAGGCTCAACCTTAAGGAGGCCCACCTGGCCCATGCCGTGGGCCTTTTCTATGAATCCCTTCTCAGATCAAGCCATCTACAAGCCAGGAAGTCTAGCTTTAAGAATGTTTCAAGCTGGGACCAGCAGGTGGCGTAATGGTTACATTGCTGGACTCCCAGGTAAACTAGTTTGAGTCCTGGACCCAGCGTTTTGCCACTCAGGCCAGGCACGTGTGCATGCATGCCCAAGATCCCAAGAGGAGAATGGAGAAGGGATTATGGTGCGGCTCTCTCCCCTGGGGGGTGATTTCTCACTGTCTGTCTGTCTCTCTGGCAAGCATACATGCCCTACAGCAAAAATCTCTTAAAAAACTTTCAAGCTGGGTGAGTCAGCAGGTAGCATGGTTGTTAAGGCGCTGGACTCCTACATGGCTGACCACGGCCTGGGTCCCAGATCTGGTGGCTTTAAACTCACACCGTGTGATCACGTGAACAACATGCGTGCTCAAATCTCAATGGGAAAAGGACTGCAGCATGCCCATCCCCCCTTGGAGGTGCTTTCCCACTTAGTCTCTCCAGTGAATGCATGTGCCCTATGGCCAAAACCTTAAAAGATAAATAAAAGGCTTCAAGGTGGGCATGGTGGCATGTCCCTGCAGTCTCAGCTACTCAGGAAGCTGAAGCAGAAGAGTTGTGAGTTCAAGGCCAGTCTGGGCAACTTCACAAGATGCTATCTCAGAAAAAGGAAAAAGAATAAGCTCCCCAAAGAGGGCCACCTTCCCTGACTATATGGCAAATCTGGGGCTCAAATACTGCTTGTCCAGATTGGCACTGTGAGCCCTTCACATCTCATGGTTCCCGGATCAGATGCTGAGACCCAGGCAGACTTCCTGCCCCCATCCAGCAAGGTCGTTGGCCAGAATGGTGCTCTCCACCTAACGAAGACAAGGATGGGGCCACCTGCAGCTTGCTTGCTACCTCCTTAACAGCTGAGATGAGAAACCAGAAGTGGCTTCCTCAGTTCCCACACCTCATTGGAAGGTGGGTTAGAGGCAGTGTGTACCACGATGGGGGGAAGGCTCTACCCAAGGCGGAGTTTCCATTGTTTTTTTTTTTTTTTTTTTTTTTTTTTTTCCCTGGTGTATGTGGGGGAACAGTGTTTTTTTGTTTTTTTTTTTGTTTTAAGTTTTTGCTGTAGGGCATGTGCACTCACCAGAGACAGAAAGAGGGAAAGCAAGAAATCACTTTCTGGGGGGATGGTCAGGCCATAATCCCTTCGCCTCCATTCTTCTCTTGGGATTCTGGGCACACACCCACATGGGTCTGGGGCTCAAACCACAGTCCATAATGTGGGAGTCCAGCTGCCTTAACCATCAAGCCATCTGCTGGCCCCAAGTTTCTACCTTTTTTTTTTTTTTTTTAAAGAATTACTTTATTTAACCTTATTTATTTTTAATTTGACTAGAGAGAAATAGAGCGAGAGAGAAAGCAAGCTACCAGGTCCAGGACTCGAACTGTGGTCAGCCATGTGGGACTCCAGTGTCTTTAACCACCACGCCACCTGCTTGCCCCTCCACTTTTTTTTTAAACAAGGATTATTTTAACTTTATTTTTAATTTGATCAAAGAGGGATAGAGCAAGAGAGAGAGGGGTAAAGTCAGAAAGAAAGCAAGCTGCCAGGTCCAGGACTTGAACTATGGTTGGCCATGTGGGAGTCCAGCACCTTTAACCACCACGCCACCTGCCGGCCCCAAGTTTTTAAAAGAGATTTTTGTTACAGGGCACATGTGATCACCAGAGGAAGAGAGACAGAGACAGAAAGCTAGAAATCATCCCCCCTGGTGGATGGCCATGTCACTTTCTTCTCCTCTTGGAATTTTGGGTATGCACGCACAATCGCCAGGCATTAAGTTTTTGTTTAATAATAATAATTTTTGGGGGAGAGCTTTTTGGCTATAGGGCATGTGTGCTCGCCAGAAAGAGACAGAGAGACAGAAAGCGAGAACTCATTCCCCAGGGGGGATGGCCACACTGCAATCCCTTCTCCTTTCGGGATCTTGGGCACACACGCCTGGCATGAGTTTAAGTCACAGGGTCTGGGACTCGAACTGCGGTTGACTATGTGGGAGTCCAGTGACAAAGCCATTATGCCAACTGCTGGTCCCAGAGAATTACTTTTTTTAAAGAATTATTTTACTTAAGTTTATTTATTTATTTAAATGTGACCAGTGAGAGAGAGAGTGAAAGAGGGCAAGTGAGAAAGCTGCCAGGTCCAGGACTCATGGTCAGCCATGTGGGCGTTCTGTGCCCCCAACCAACCTGCCACCTGCTGGCCCCTTTAAAGAATTATTTTATTTGGGACCAGCAGGTGGTGTGGTAGTTAGAGCGCTGGACACTCCTACGTGAGCTGACAGCGGTTCAAGTCCCAGACCTGGAGGCTTACTTTCTCACTTTCTGTCAAATAATGAATAAACTTAATTTTTTTTTGAGAGGTTTTTGCTATAGGGCGCGTGCGCTCGCCAGAAAGAGAGAGACAGAGAGATAGAAAGTGAGAAATCACCCCCCAGGGGGGATGGCCACACCACAATCCCTTCCCCTTTATTCTCCCCTTGCAATCTTGGGCACGCACGCACGTGCCCAGCGTGAGTTTAAGCCACCAGGTCCGGGACTCGAACCGCAGTCGACTACATGGGAGTCCAGCGACATAGCCATTACGCCAACTGCTGGTCCCTAAACTTAAAATTCTTTAAAAAAATTTATTATTTTACTTAACTTTATTTAAATTTGACCAGAGAGGGGCAGAGTATGAGAGAGAGAGAGAGAGAAAGCAGCGCCAGGCCCAGGGCTTGAACAGTGATTGGCTATGTGGGAGTCCAGCATCCCTTACCACCACACCATCTGCTGGCCCTCTGGTGTGAGTTTTAAGCCTCCAGGTCCAAGACTTGAATCAGGGTAGACCACGTGGGAGTCCAGCGATGTAACCATTATGCCATCTGCCGGTCCCTCCGTTAAGTTTTATTTATTTAAATTTGACCAGAGAGGGACACACACACACACACACACACACACACACAGAGTGCGAGCCGCCAGGTCTGGGACTCGAACTGTGGTCGGCCATATGGGAGTCCAGCACCCTTAACCACCAAGCCACCTGCCGGCCTCCCTCCATTAAGTTTTTATTTATTTATTTTTTGGAGAGGCTTTTGCTATAGGGCGAGTGCGCTCGCCAGAAAGAGAGATAGAAAGCGAGAAATCACCCCCCAGGGGGGATGGTCACGCCGCAATCCCTTCTCCTCCATTCTCCTCTAGGGATCTTGGGCACACACGCACACACGCCTGGCGTGAGTTCAAGCCGCAGGGTCCGGGACTCGAACCGCGGTTGATTACGTGGGAGTCCAGCGACAGAGCCATTATGCTAACTGCTGGTCCCCCCTCCATTAAGTTTTAAAATATGTTAAAAAAAAACTCTTGAGCTTCAGTCTGAACACGGAAGATGGGAGCAAGGAATGCTACTTGTAAACAATTTCGAACAGTGTCATCCCCAAGCTTGACTGGCCCAGACAGGTTTTCCCATCCACTCACCTAGGAAAAAAGACACAGGATACCCATTTTTCAAGGTATTTCTTTTGTAAAGGAGCCATATTTGGCAACTAGACTGAAAATCTTCCAAAATTCTGTACAAATGTATAATATACAAATATACACAAGGCTTTTGCCAAGAAAAGACATCACGACGACAAACGACAGAGGTGGCTTTGGTGTCTCACACCACCCCGGGCATCTTTTCCCCCGGAGTGAGGGTGGACGGATCACGAACACAGGCTGCACATGTAAAACACACTACATTACAGTATGTACACCCAGTATAAAAAGCCCACTGTCTCTCTGGTCTGTTCACAAGCCCTCTGGTAGCAGGAAGGCTGGCCACCAGATGACCCTCTCAGGTGGAAGGGGAGACCTGCAGATGAAGTGGTTCACCCTAAGGACTACCATGGGCACAAGGCTTGCCCCTGAAGAGACAGGTAGCGAGAGTGAATTCCGGAGGGGACACTGCTTGTGCTCCCCCGAACGCCTCATCATCGCTGTCCGACCTTCACAGTCTCATTCCATCTCAGTGAACCGCGCAAACATGGCTTTCCGAACAGCGTCTTTGTAGGAATCCGCACCCGACAACCCGTATGCGCTGCCTTTGGCTCCTAGGCCAGCTCCTTTTAGCCGGACTTGAGCCTGGGGAACAAAGAGAGTGTCAGCAGCTGGTGGGGGGTGGGCTGCCCCCACCTCTCATGAAGCCCACTCCTCACCGGGCAGGACCACCTGCCAGGAGCCAGGGGAGAGGAAGGATTTCTACACGGGGGAGACCTGGGGGTGGTGTGCTGACGAGGAAGGGCAGTGGGCGAGGGCAGGCAGTGGAACCACACTCCCCTGCCTGTGACGCCAGTTCCTCAGAGACCCAGGCACAGACTGCACAGCACAAACGTGGTCTGCCATGGCAGAGTGGCAGCAGTCACTGGCACGGCTATCGATCGGACCAGTGGATGGGCGGCCTACTGGCCCTGGATCATGGTTCAATCTGGCTCTAATTTAGACATTTCTTACGGATGAAAATCCTACTACATTTTTATTATTAAAAAACATAACCCAAATCATTTAGAACGCAGAGTACCTTAGTTTGTATTTTTTAAAATGGTGGGTAGATAAGAGATACAGATTTTTTTTTTTTGATAGCTAAAGGGTGTGTGCACTTACCAGAAAGGTAGAGAGAGGGAAAGAACTCCCCAATGGGGCGTGGTCATGCTACAATCCCCTCTCCTCCATTTTTCCATCCCGTCAGGAATTTGGGTACACATGCACACACATACCCTGTGTTTTTTTTTTTTTTCAACTGCCAGGGCTGGGATTCAAACCATGGTCAGCTATGTGAATTAACTAGGCTGTATGGCTGGCCCCAGAGAGGTGTTTTTGAGTTTCACCACGTAGTGATTCTCCTGCCCCAGCTGGCCTCCCGCTTAGCTAGGACCATGGGACCACCACCCTGCTCAGCCCATTTTAGGTTGGTCTCAGAGTCAAACCTAGGCTTCCCATGTGCCTAGCCCTAGCCTCAGGTGTCCTGGGCCAGGACCTTTTTTTTTTCTTAGTTATCAGGCCTAAGACTCAAAAGGAACCGTAGTCACCTACATGGAAGTCCTGTGCCTTAACCACTGTGCTACCTGCTACCCCCAGGCCAGGACTTTCATCTTTTAAATCCTATCTAAGCTAAGTGAATCTGAACTGGTGTTAAAGACAGTAAGCACTCTCAGTGATAGGGTTTGTTTATAACAAATGAAAGAAAATACATGGTCTTTAGAAGAAAATGGGTTTTACCCAAAGGGGGAAAAAAAAAAAAAAAAAAAAACTTGGCCAGAAAAATTGAGTAGGGGTGTCAACTGGCCTAGTCCTCCCAACTGACCTATTAAAAAGCAGAGTGAAGCAGGAGCGGGCTGCAGGGCGGACTCTCCCTCAGAGGTGAAGGACAGGGTCTGGCCAAGGATATTGCCCCGTGTAAGGAGAAACTGCTCCCCAGCCCCAGACCACTGGGGTACTTTCCTCCCACCTAGTCTCTGGCGTGAGCCTGTAAGTTTGTGCGCATTGGAGCCGACCCCACTGCTTACCTCAATGGGAGCTGTGATGCCTTGACACTTTCTCCCCAAACCTGAGCCTTCCCGCCAGCCCATGGCCTGCAGCATCTTGTTGCCAATGTTACTGTGGTCAATGCCATCTTTGGTGGGCTGCTCATAATTCCTGCCAGTGGCAAACACACAGTTATTTAAACAGCTAGAGCCCAGTGAATGAACTGGAAAATGTGCACATCACATACACAGTGCCAGCATCAAACTGCTTCTTGCGCTTGGGCTCTGGAGGTTCTGGAATGCCGTACTTCTCCCGTCTTTCTGCAGCTCGATCTCGGTATTTCATCTACGTAGGAAGAAAAAACACTGCTAGAAATACTCACAGATCCTAATCTGTTAGCAGTCTAATACACCTATTTTTCAAGACTATCATCTTGAATATTCTTAAATCTGAAGCATGGCTTTATAGACTAGCCCGAAATAAAAATGTCAAAATTCGCTCACTGCTCTGAGTCCTATCTAGAATGCCACATCTGTAGAGACGAACTGTGTGTGGAACCAGCAGCAATACTGCCTCCAATGAGCACTCTTAAGCCATTAGCTGCCACTTGTCAGACCCTTTGGTCTAGAGGCAAGTAGAGCTGCCATTCACATCCAGCACTTGGATGGGGCACACCCAGGGCCAAAAGGCATCAGAAAGGCTTCCAGAGGGCCATTTGGCAGTTCCTGGGGAGCCAGCACCATGAATAGTAGCAAGAAAAAGGGAAGCAAATATGTTAACTACAGACACCTCAGAATTATCCTGGAGCAGGGGGCTGGCAGGTGGCGTGGTGGTTAAGGGTGCTGGACTCCCACATGGCTGACTGTGGTTCAAGTCCTGGACCAGGCAGCTTGCTTTCTCACTTTCCTTTTTTCTCTTTCTCACTGTCCCTCTCTAGCCAAGTAAGAAAGACAGAATGAAAGGGAAGAAGTAAAGAAAGGAAGGAAAGGAAGGAGGGAGGGAGGGAGGGAGGGGAGGGAGGGAAGGAAGGAAAGGAGGGAAAGAAGATAGGAGGGAGGGAAGGAGGGAGGGAGGGAAGGAAAAAAGAAAAAATAATTTAAAAAAAAAAAAAGAATTATCCTAGAGTGGGAAATTCTAACACACTGGGTCATTTCTTTCTTTAGAGATTTTTTTTTTGCTATAGGACGTGTGCACTCATTAGAGAGACAGGGAAAATGAGACACCCCAGTGGGGATGGCCACAACACAATCCTTCACCTCTCAGGATTTTGAGCACACATGCCTGGCATGATTTTCAAGCCTCTGGGTCTGGGATTCAACCCACCGTCAGCCATGGGGGAATCCAGTGCCGCTAACACTATGCCACATGCTGGCTCCACACATTTCTAACTCACAGGCCTCTATTTACATTTAAAATATTGCCCACCTGCCTCAGCCACCAGCACTGAGTGCTCGCTCACTACTAGAACCACAGGCTTCACCTGCCTCCATCCACAGCCTTGTCAACCAAGCCCTGCTACTCCCCTCACTGCCCGTGAAAGCTTCCCTGGCCAAGCCAACCAGAGTACTCGCTCCATTAATAAACTCCAGGCAGCATCACCAGTGAGCTGGCTTTCAGGACCGCACACAGTCTGGAGGCTGCTTTTGTCTGGTGCACCCCATGAAGGGACAGCGTGTAGCTCCCCAAGCACACACAGCCTGGGCCAGTCTATGTGAACTGCAAGGTGGATGACAAGTATATGACAAATCCTCTACCCTGTCCCTAGGATCTAGAATTAAATGCTACAAAGAAGGGCCAAAGGCAGATATCCCTGATATTCTTCTTCATGGCATGCTGTTTCCCATTCACCTCTCTCTCCCTCAGCTCCAAGGCTTCCAGTTCCTGCTCGCTCAGCCTGGATCGTCGGTAGATGTCCATGTTTTGCTGTACGAAAGATGTTACAAACGTAGTTAAGAATCCAAACCGTCCTCATCCGAAGTGTTGTAACATTAGCAACACCTGCTGTTTCTAAGAGCCAAAGCCCGACACACGAGCACCCAGAGTCCAGCCGTGTGTGGAGCTGCTCTGCTCCTCTTCATCTCTCTGGACCAATGTGCCAAAGGCTACTATACTACGGCATTCGCCAGCCTTTGCTGCCGTCAGGGTGCCCACAGCATCCCACACCTCCCCTCCCCGCCTCAGCTCAGCTCAGCGCGGAGAAGCACAGCCACCTTGTGTAGGTCTGAGAGCTGCTGGTGCCTGACCAGGGCATCTCTGTTTGGGAACTGGCGCCGGCAGAGAAGGCAGGCCATCTTCTTCCAGTCAGCCAGTTTCTCTTCCTCACTCTCAAGTCTCTCCACCAGCTCCTCCTCATTGTCACTGTCACCACTGTAAGCAGCAACTAGACCTCTCTGGGGACAAAAGAGGACAGGTCATTGGAAATGTTCAACAGGAAGATGGTGATGGTTATGTACCTTAGTCCAAACTGTGAGAGCACATCTACTACCCTGCCACACTTCAGCAGCCAGCCCTCTCTCAGTAACTGCACCGAGCAGAATGGCTCTGGAGTGCTGGGCTCTGACAGCTTCCTGGAAGGGACCAACCCTCGTGGGGCCCAAGAAATTTGCTCCCGGGTAATGATTTTCAAATCACTGACCAGGTGTGAAAACCCCAACTACGACAGATCCAGGTAATGACCCATCCAGGCGAGTATCAATTAAGTAAAACAAGTTTTCCTTCTTTTAATTTTCTCTTTCCAGACCATAAAAACTCTCTATTAACAGATACAATGAAACTCAATGGACTGAGCTCAGGAATTCAGGATCACTTCTTGCTCCCTCTCACAAAGAAAGCCTGAGTCTGGACTCCACATGCGGAGCTGTCCCAAATACCCACTGACAGTGACCACATCTAGTTTTAGGAGGGAGTCACATCAGATGCAGCTGAACTTAAAAGCGAGACATACACCAGATGCGGCCTTTAAAACACCGTGCTGCCTCCTTACTTTGAGGGGATTCTCCTCATCGCCGTTCCGTACCAGCTCTGGGATGAGCTGCTGCCTTTCAGCCAAGGCTCCCTGGGAAACAGAACCGCCATGAGCCTCAGGTTTTACACCAGCTCCCGTCACCACGTGAGGCCATTCCTGCCCCATTACCTTCTTCTCAAAGAGAGCAAAGCCAGCATCCGCTGCAGCAGATTCTCTCCTTTCTTCTTCCCTCAAGGAATTGACAGGTTGAAAGCTATTTTTAAAATTTTCTTTCTGCTTGTTTAAACTCTTAGCCCAGCGTTCCATGTCTTTGGCGATCTAATGTCAAACGACATCACATACAGAAAAAGCATTTAGTCCCCCGTATCAAGACAATGAGCCATTAAAGATTTCATCCCCACATGTCCTGAAACAAAACCCCTTTCTCTCTTACTGCTGCCTATAAATAATTCCGTGAGATGCGATCACATACAACTGAAGTCATTAATGAACAATGCCTGAAAGCCCTAGAGACTTCCAGGATATTTATTTCTAAGTATGTAGGCAAACAGATGCACAGACAATGTTGGTAACAACAAAAACACTGCAAATGCTTGGCGACCTTATGGCAAACAAACATGCAGCCCAGTTCCTGAGACTCCAAATAAAGCTATAACCCAATACCCCGAGGACAGCGGGGTCCCCTGGCCAGTCCCAATGCACCTGCTGGGCTGTTTTGCTCTTGGGCTTCTCCTTCTTCTCCTTCCCCTCTTTTGTAGGAGGCAGGCCTGCCTGCTGGTGAGAGCTCGACTCTGCAGCTGGCAGGTAGGTCTCCTTCTCTCCATCCCAGTAGAGGTACTGCTGGGTTAGGGAATTATAGTAGTACTAGGAGAGAAAAATACAATTAATGGGGATTGTGATGCCAAATGATTAGTGAATTCTTTTGTTAAAAACACAGGTCAAAGTTTTTATCAATAAATAAGCAAATGTAAAATATGCTGTGGTTTAATGCTGCTTCCTGCCTAGAAAGGACCAACAGTACAACATGGAATAGGCGAGGATGAACCAGGTACTAAACAGGTGTTAAGCTTCCAGAGTAAAAGCAGAATATGGTTTCCTCCACAAGAATCTAGTACCTATTAATTAATTAATTTTAAAAGTTTATCTCTTTCATGAGTGAGTGAGACTGAGACAGAATAGGGTCTAGCACTGCAATCCAGCCCCAGCCAGGCCTGGATCATGGGCACTAAGTGCCTGGCATACTCTAGATACGAACCCAGGACCTTTGCATGTGGGTCAGCCCTAAAGAGCTACATCACCATTCGGTCCCAAGTTCCAATGAATGAAATCTCTGGGTCAACCTGGTACCTAAAGGGCAGTATGCCCTGGGGCCAACAGGTGGTATGGTGGTTGAGGTGCTAGATTCCCACATGGCTGACCACGATTCAAGTCCTGGACCTGGAGGCTTGATTTCTCACTTTCCCTGTCTCTCTCTGGTATGTGCATGTGTCCTACATATAGCAAATAAAAACAGTAATAAATAAAATTAAATAATGTTTTTAAAAAGAATTATTTTAGGGATCAGCAGATGGGGACCAGCGAAATGGTTATGTTGCTGAACTCCTACACAGTTGACCGTGGTTCAAGTCCTGGACCTGGCGGCTTAAAAGATCATGCTGGGTGGGATCAGCAGTTGGTGTAATGGCTATGTCGCTGGACTCCCATGTAGTCGAGCGCGGTTCGAGTCCCTAGACCTGGTGACTTAAACTCACGCCAGGCACGTGTGTGTGCGTGCCCAAGATCCTGAGAGGAGAATGGAGGAGAAAGGGATTGCGGTGTGGGCATTCCCCCTGGAAGGTGATTTCTCACTTTCTGTCTCTCTGGTGAGCGCACACGCCCTACAGCAAACCTCTCCAAAAAAAAAAAAAAATCACGCTGGGCATGTGTGCACGTGTGCCCAAAATCTCAAGAGAAGGGACTGCAGCATGGCCATTCCCCTAGGGGGGTGATTTCTCACTTTCTGTCTCTCTGGTGAGTACATGCGCCCTATGGTAAAAATCTCTTAAAAAAAAAAAAAAAAAGAAAAATTTTATTTAGCTTTATTTATTTACTTTAATTTGACCAGGGAAGGAGGGAGGGGGAGAGAGAAAGAGATAGTGAGAAAGCAAGCTGGGGCTTTAACTATAGTCAGCCATATGGGAGTCCAGCATCCTTAACAACCATGCCACCTGCTGGCCCTCAAATAATTACCAAAAAAAAAAGAAAGTGCGCGGTATGCTCATTCCTTCTTTTTTTTTTTTTTTTTTGAGAGTTTTTTTTTCGCTATAGGTCGCGTGCGCTTGCCAGACAGACAGAGAGACATAGAGACAGAAAGCGAGAAATCACCCCCCAGGGGGGATGGTCACGCCGCAATCCCTTCTCCTCCATTCTCCTCTCAGGATTTGGGCACGCACTCACACGCGCCCGGCGTGAGTTTTTTTTTTTTTTGGAGAGGTTTTTGCTATAGGGCGCGTGCGCTCGCCAGACAGACAGAGAGAGACAGAGAGATAGAAAGTGAGAAATCACCCCCCGGGGGGATGGCCACGCCACAATCCCTTCTCCTCCATTCTCCTCTCGGGATCTTGGGCACACACGCACACGCGCCCGGCGTGAGTTTAAGCCGCCGGGTCCGGGACTCGAACCGCGGTCGACTACGTGGGAGTCCAGCGACATAGCCATTACGCTAACTGCTGGTTCCCAATGCTCATTCCTTTACATAGACAGATGGTTGGCCATGGCCAAAACAGGTAGATGTACTATAGAAATCACACCCTCCAAGACAACCAGCTAATAGCTTATTGCCAGGCTCACCCATGGGAAACCCTTTGGATACCCAGGCAAGCAAACATAGGCGTGGGACCCTGGAAAGAGGTGTTGGTGAAGGAGTTTGAGCGCAACAAGAACTGCAACAGGGCTGATGTCACCTACCCTCTTCTCTTTTCCACTCACTCTACCTGCTCCACAGGAAGCCCAGAGAGTGTCTGCTATACTGCTTCCAGGGGAGGTGCCACTGGTAATGACACAGAAGTCACAACTTGTCTGGCCACCAGGAAAATGGCCAAACTTTACAAACGAAAGCAGCAGAGGCTGGGCCTGCTCAAGCAGGTCGCGCACAGCCTCACACTTCTCTCTCTCTAAAGCCACAAGCTGTCAGTGCCAATTCTGTTAAAGACACTTATTTCACTATTCTATATATACAGCTCCAGGTCATACACATTTATTTATGGGGTGCTAAAAGTTTCTTTCTTTTTTTTCTTTTTTTAAAAGATTTTTGCCATAGGGCTTATGTGCTTGTTCACTTGTGAGAGGGAAAGTGAGAAATCACCCCCAAGGGGGGGATGGCCACACTTCAACCATTTCTCTTTCAGTCTCCTCTTGGGATTCCGGGCATTGCACGCACATGTGCTTGGTGTGATCTTCAAGCCACCAAGTCTGGGACTCAAATTGCAGTTGACCATGTGGGAGGTCCAATGCCTTAACCAGCATGCCACCTGCTGGCCCCAATAACTTTTCTTTCTTCTTTCTTCCTTTTTTTTTTTTTTTTTTTTTTTTTTTAAGAGTTATTTACTGGGGCCAGCAGGTGGCTTGATGGTTAAAGGTGCTAGACTCCCACATGGCCAACTGCAGTTCGAGTCCCGGACCTGAAGACTTGCTTTCTCACTTTCCTTTTCTGTCACTGTCTGGTCAAAATAATAAAACAATAAGAACAAATGGAATTAAGTAAATACATAATTCTTTTTTAAAAATGCTACTTAATTATATTTATTATTATCATCATTTAATTTGACCAGAGAGAGAGAGATAAAGTGAGAAAACAAGCAACCACGTTCAGGACTCAAATTACAGTTGGCCATATGGGAATCCAGCACCTCAACCATCACGCCGCCTGTTGGCCCCTGCTTTTCCTTTTTAAAAGTTATATAAAGCACCAAAAGAACCACATTACTCCACAGATCTGCTACATTTTACTCTCAAGAGAAGACTGGTCTCTTAAATCAGCATTTGGGTCCTACACAGAGGAAGCCAGATTCCACATAACAAATCAGGGTTCGAGTCCTGACCCTGTTGACTTGAAAAATACACTGGGTGTGCATGTGTATACCCAAGAGCCTGACAGGATGAAGAACTGGGGAAAATGATTATAGCATGACGAGGCCCTACTGGGCAGTGCTTTCTCTGTCATGTATGTGCACACGGGGGTCAAATGGTGACAGAGCAGTAAAATGCAATGATTGCAAGGCAATCACACATGGAAAGGTTCCTAGTTCAAGTCCAGTGACGTCCCTGATACCTCAGGCGTCTGTATGCCTATGATCAGGGGCTGGCTGAAGGCTGGGCTGGACGGCAACATCAAGACCCTGTTGGGGGACCAGCAGTTAGCGTAATGGCTATATCGCTGAACTCCCATGTAGCCAACAGTGGTTCGAGTCCCAGACCCAGTGGTTTAAACTCACGCCAGGTGCGTGTGCATGCGTGCCATTCTCCTGAGAGAAGAATGGAGGAGAAGGGATTGTGACGTGGCCATCCCCCCTGGGGGGTGATTTCTCGCTTTCTGTCTCTCTGGTGAGTGCACGCGCCCTATAGCAAAACTTCTCAAAAAAAAAAAAAAAAAAAAAAAAAGAAACAAAGACCCTGTTGTTGGCCCGTTAGTGGAATGATAGTGAGGCAGCTGGATCCTACACAGTAAAGCACATCATTTAAGTTCTAGACCCAGCAGATTGAAACACATGCTGGGCACGTGTGTGTGTCCCCAAAATGAGAATGGAGAAGGCACTGTAGTGTGGTCATTCCCCCTGGAGGGTGCTTTCTCACCACCCTTCCTCTTTTTTTTTTCCTATGAATGCACATGCCTTACAGCAAAAAAAAAAAAAGAAGAGAGATATTAAGTAAAATAAAACTCGATATAAAGGTCATATGGTGGGGCTGGCAGGTGGTATAGTGGCTAAGGCACTGGACTCTCACATAGCTGACAGCAGTTTGAATCTTGGACTTGGTGGTTTGAAAATCATGCTGGGTGTGCATGTATGTGCACCCAAAATCCTAAGAGAAGACTGGAAGAGAAGGGATTATGGTATGGCCATCCTTTCTAGGGTACTTCCCCTCTCGCTGTCTCTTGTTTCTAGCGAGTGCACATGCTCTATGGCAAAAATCTTTAAAATAAGTAAGAAATTAAAGGGTCATATGGTATAGTCATCCCTCAGTATCTGAGAGGACTTGGTCCCACGACTTCCCGTGGATATGCAATATGCCCATGCAGGTCTCTCACATAAGATGGTGTAACACGGTTAGCCTCCACAGTCACAGGATGGACACTGCGAATTCAACCGCTACATTGAACTCACACACACAAGGGACCCACAGGTAAGGAGGGCTGACTCTATTTTCTGATTCCAGTTACGTGAAAATCCACAGAGACAGAAAGTAGAAGAATGGCGACCAGAGGGAGGAGGGTATAGGGAGTAATTGCTTAACTCTTCATGGGGTGATTAAAAATGTTTGGAATTAGACAGTGGTAATAGCTGCACAGCACTGTGAATATACTAAAAAACCACTGAACAGTACCTCTAAATGATTAAAATGGTGAATGTATGGGGGAGAAAAAGCACAATTTAAAACTTTCAGATAGGAGTTTTTTTTTTTTTTTTTTTGGCACATACACTTGGCTGGAGAGAGACCGAGGGGGAGAAAGATCAAAATCACCCCTGGGGGGTTGACCACACCACAATCTCTTCTTCTCTTGAGACTCTGGGGATACACACACAAGTGACTGGTGTGGTTTTCAAGCTGCTGGGTGCAGGATTTGAACTGTGGAGTCTGTGATGCGGGCTCTACTAGCCACCTTAACTTCCACACCACCTGCTGGATCTCAGTTAGGTCAATTTTAACATGACCAAAAAAAAAAAAAAACCAAAAAAACAAAAAACAAAAAAAACCCAAACCAAACCAAACAAAAAAAAAACTTTACAGTATTGGAAATCAGAACAATGGTTCCCAGAGGGGGAGAATGCTGATGGTCAAGGAGCACTATGGACTTCTGGCTGAGTGACAGCGTGGCTACAAACATGTATACACATAAACATTCAAAGAACACTTACACATAACCATTTAAAAAACACTTGTGTATTTTTCTGTATGTACATCATACAGCAAAACATTTTTAAAAATTATTAATTATTATTTTTTTAAGTTTGCTATAAGGCATGTGAATGAGAGAGAGAGAGAGAGAAAGCGAGAAGGCAAGCCACCAGGTCCGAGACTTGAACCATGGTGGGCCATGTGGGAATCTAGAGCCTTAACTACCACTCTAGCTGCTGGCCCCTTAACCTTACAATTTAATAAAAGGAAAATGACACCTTTGTGGCTGTGAAGAAGCTACAACTAATCTGGTTCACAGTCTCCTCTGCAAATAATAGTTCATTCAGTTCATGCCTCATAAATGACTAAGTGAACCGAGGGTATCTCTCATGGCATTGAGAAAGAAAACCACATTTACTTGTGAGTTTGGGTCGTAGTAGAGCCCTGTCGTTGGATCATAGTAATATCCTGAAGATTCATCATACTGGTAAGTGGACGTATCAGGTACTGCTGTAAAAACAAAATCCAGCACAGAGTCATTTCAGGAAAGGAACTGGCTTTTTCCAAAGTCTACGCCAGTGAGATGCAGCAGGCCTTAATGTTCTCCTTTCTCTCACATCCCAAGTGTCCCTCTGACACCCACATAGGGAGAGGAACTCTTATTAAACAAAGACAACAGCTAGGTCCTTCCAACTGTCACCAGCCCCATGAGGTTTGGCTTACCATATTTGGTACCAGGAACTACACCAGTGGGGGAAGCGGCTGGGGCCTGTGAACTTGTGCTAGTGCTAGGCTGTGTTTCCTCAGTCTGGAAAGAACAGCAGCTTCAATATAATTTCAACTGTAAAGCCTTGGAAGACAACTAATCACTGCAATCATCCAGGAGGAAGGGCTCCCCTGACAGACACACTGTGGCAAGGATCTAAGGCAATCCTTCAGCAAAACACATGCTGACAGCTGTCTCCTTAAAGGTCAGATTGAAGCATGCAGAAGGTATAAATATACCCCACTTGAAATTTGATGTTTTAAATATATGCATATTCATGTAATAAAGTTACTGTATTATCTAACACTGTCAGACACAGATAGAAGCTGGAAGGTGTATTACTCAATTCTGGCCCATACAGCAGGAAAGAGTAATACTTGTATAGCAAAACAAAGATTTCCCAACAACCAGCACTTCTATATATAAGACAACAGGATTACCGGAGAACCAGGTGGATTGGAGGTCTGATTATACAGCTGGGGACTCTGGGACACGACAGCCGCGGAGGTGGTGGTCACTGCTGTGCCTGGAGATAAACATGGAGGTTACGGAGAAATAAGGCATGGAGCTCCAAGGCAAACACCTTCATTTGGGATGCCCAACCTAGCCTTCTGTTCTTGTAGATGTCAGTTCTTAATAACCTAGTTCCGGCAGGTAGCTGGAAACGGATGTTTTCACTTCCTCGTAGTATCAGTAGAACGTGAGGTACAAAGTTAAGAATTCTGTATGATAGCTAAGATGGAAGAAAGAATGCATATCTGCTCTGGGATTAAGATTTAAGAATATGGCTTTTATAATTCTATTAATAGGACAAAAACTAGAGCGAAGGCTGCTTATAGTGACCCTTCTGATGGGTACCTGCACACCACACTCCAGGGTCACACCCTGTTCCCCAAACTTATGTGGGCATGCATGACTCCTCAGAACACAGATAAGGAAACAGAGTTGAATTCCAAGGATAAAATTTAACACGATGTGGTCTCTAAGAGGTTGTATTGGCTCTTTGCATACACCAACAACCCAAATCTTCCCCAGAACCTTAGACAAGGGAAACAGACTTGTAGTTTCAGGTCTAGTCAGGACATCTAGTCGTATTTCCTCAATTGTAGTTGCTTAAACAAAAGGCAAGTGGGAGATCAAGTTTACTACCTGATGCAGATGATGCATCAGATTCCAATCCTCCAGCTTGTTGCTGATAAAACTGCTGGTAATCCTGTGAGTACTGAAGAAAAGTCCACCATTAAAGCTGCTATTCGCAGACATCCTCTGGAGACTACAAGTTGGATGCTGGTCAGATCCACCTACCTGTGCATACTGGGCATAGCCATCTTGGCCTGGCTGCAGGTAACTATAATCCACACCACCTCCTTCGCCACTTTGAGACTATAAAAGAAAAGAAACTTAGTAGATGTCAAAGAACCCAAGAAGTACTCCCTAAAGACGCCCTTGCACTTCTGTGAATCTGGACACATTACCTTGAGCAAAAAAATCCTTCATCTTACCTGGGTGGAGGACCACTGAGCAGCAGCAATGGCTGTACTAGCGACAGAGAAGGCGCTGACTCGGTTACCGTCGGGGAGGACCAAGTCTCTGAAAGCACAAAGATCCAGTCACGTGATCCCATCTCAGTATGCCCCCATGTAGTGCTTCACAGTGTGAAGGAAACAAATTCATTCCAGCCTTTGTCATATGCCAGCAAGGCCACATTGCTCAAATGGAGGAGTCTTCATGGGCAATGGCTCTGTAGTATCACTGCCTCTTTCATAACCAGCCATCTAATAAAGTATCTGTTCTATGGGCAATGCTGTCAGACATTTACAGAGCTGGGCTGAAGCACTACATACACGAAGCTACTAGCATGCTGCTCTAGAAGGAGAGTAGTTCAGATGGGTTTGCCCTCTATTGCTGCAATTTACACAGAACGTGTTCTCAACCCATCTGCCGTGCTTGCCTTTGTCCTGCTCTGAAACCAGTTCTGTCAACCATCATCGACTGCTTATAGAGGACTGGAGGGAATAAGCTCAAAGAGACAACAATGGTCTCCCCTCCTGGCCTTGGCAACAAGAGAGGGTAGCGTCCCAGTGCAGAGAGCACAGGCATGGAGTACAGTCAGCAAAGTGTCCCTGGACAGGTGTGCAGATGCAGGAGTGTGAAGTAAGAACAATGAGGCCACTCACTTTCTGGCACTTTTTGCAAAATCAACTCCAATAGTTCTGCCATCAATTTTCAAAGGAGGATGAAGACTCTGTAATATCTGAAGCAGCTGAGATGCATCCTGAAGGAGAATGTGAAAAAATAATTTTGTCATGTAATTAAAAATCTCTCCCTACCATCTATCCCAATTAATGAAACAGTTGTCTTTCTTTTGTTAAAAAAATTATTTTATTGGGACCAGCAGTTGGCGTAATGGCTATGTCGCTGGACTCCCACGTAGTTGACCGTGGTTCGAGTCCCGGACCCGGTGGCTTAAACTCACGCCGGGCGTGTGTGCGTGCGTGCCCAAGATCCTGAGAGGAGAATGGAGGAGAAAGGATTGCAGCGTGGCCATCCCCCCTGGGGGGTGATTTCTCGCTTTCTATCTCTCTGTCTCTCTCTGTCTGTCTGGCGAGCGCATGTGCCCTATAGCAAAAACCTCTCCAAAGAAAAAGAAAAAAAAATTATTTTATTTAACTTTATTTATACACTTTTTCATTTTAATTTGACCAGAGAGAAAAAGAGAGAGAGAGAGAGAGAGAGAGAGAGGGACTTGAACCGTAGTCACCCATGTGGGAATCCAGTGCCTTTAACCACCATGCCATCTGCTGCCCCCCCCTTTTTTTTAAAAAAAAAAAAAGAATGATTTTATTTAACTTTCTTCCTTCCTTTCTTTCTGACTTTCTTCATTCATTCATTCATTCATTCATTCTAGTTTAACCAGAGAGGGATAGAGAGAGAGGGAGAGAGCGCGCACACACGAGTGAGCGAGCCGCCAGGTCCGGAACTTGAACTGAGGTCAGCCATATGGGAGTCCAGAGTCCTTAACTACCACGCCACCTGCTGGCCCCTCAAAGAAAGAGTTTTCTTAACAATAAAGAATGATGGGCACGGCACAGAGGTTAAGTGCTGTGCAGAGGAAACTGGATACCACATGGCAGAGTTTGACTCCTAGCCCCAGTAGCTTACAAATGGACTTGCACTGGTGCCCAAGATCTTGACAGAATAGAGAGCTAGAGGAAAAGACTGCAGCGTGACCAAGCCCCACACTAGGGCCAGGCCCAGCCTTGCTCCCTGCTTTCCTTTCTCTCGTGCAAGAAAAAACAGACACAACAACAAAACACACAACAATTTAAAATATCTAAGTTGGCTTGCTTTCTCACTTTCTCTCTCTCTCACTCTGTCCCTCTCTAGTAAGAAAGAAAGAAAAGGACAGAAAGAGACTTTCTGTCTCTCTCTGTTGAGCGCATGTACCCTATAGTAAAAACCTCTCCCCCACCCCCCCAAAAAATCTTAAAAAACAAAAACCCCCTGCCAGGCGCACATGTGTGCATGCATACATGCATGCCCAAAACCTCGAGAGGAGAATGGAGAAGGGATTGCAGCGTGGCCACCCCCTAGTGGGGGGTGGTTTCTCACTTTCTGTCTCTTTGGTAAGTGCATGCACTCTAGGAAAAATCTAAAAAATAAATAAAATATGTAAATAGGTGTGTGTTTATGTGTGCGTGTGTGTAAGCCCACAAACCAAAAAAATCATGATCCTTTATTGTGTTTGCAGATATGAAACCCTGCGAAAAGAAACCTCTCTCCGTTCCAGGATATGTGGGTATCCAGTATTATTAGAAAGAAAATGTTATGGGAACCAGCAGTTAGCGTAATGGCTATGTCGCTGGACTCCCACGTAGTCGTCCGTGGTTCGCATCCCGGACCCGATGGCTTAAAACTCACGCCGGGCGCGTGTGCGTGCGTGCCCAAGATCCGGAGAGGAGAATGGAGGAGAAGGGATTGTGGCGTGACCATCCCCTCTGGGGGGTGATTTCTCGCTTTCTGTCTCTATGTGTCTCTTTCTGTCTGTCTGGCGAGCGCACGCGCCCTATAGTGAAAAACCTCTCCAAAAAAAAAAGAAAGAAAGAAAGAAAGAAAGAAAACGTTATATTGGGGCCAGTAGGGGGGGTGATGGTTAAGGGCACTGCACATGGCTGACCGTGGTTCAAGTCTCAGACCTGGTGACTTGCTTTCTCATTTTCCCTCTCTCTCTCTCTCACTCACTCTGTCCCTCTCTGGTCAAATTAAGTAAATTACAGTTAAGTAAAATAATTCTTTTTAAAAAAAAAGAAAGAAAACGCTAAACCAATCTAAAACAAAGCACAAAGAACTAAACTGTGGCTCAATCTCCAGCTCCGTCAAGTCTCTACAGATGCACGTTATTTTACCACTTACTGAAATGACCAGTCCAGTATTTTAGCACTGTGTAAACTCTTACTATGCAGCCTTGAATCTCAGATTCTAGGAGCTTCACACTCAGTTACCTAAACTGGATGAAACACATTAGCTTAGAACTGCTTCTTTCTTTCTTTCTTTTTTTTTTTTTAAGAGATTTTTGCCTTAGGGCAATGTGTATTCCCTGAAGAGAGACAGACATATTGAGAGAGAAAGTAAGAAATCACCCCCTGGGGGGATGGCCACATTGCGATTCCTTCTCTTCCAAGGATCATGGACACACACACATGCGCACCTGGCCTGATTTTCAGGTCGCTGGGTCTGGGACTTGAACCACAGTTGGCTATATGGGAATCCAGTAACATAACTGCTATACCATCTGCTAGTCCCTTTTGCTATACAGCATGTGTGTTTGTGTGAGAAAAACACAGGAGGGAGGGCGGGCAAGTGAAAAAGCAACCCCTAATGAGAACGGTCAGACCGCAATCCCTTCTCCTCTAGTCTTCACTCATGTTCCCAGAGTGATATTTAAGTCACTGGATCCAGGACCTAAACTGTGGAGTTGGAAATATGCAGTCCAGTTGCCTTAACTTCCATAATACCTATAGACCCCTCCACTTGAAAAAGCAAACCACCAGATGCAGGACTCAAACCACAGTCGGCCATGTGAGAATCCAGCACCTTTAACCACCACACCACCTGCCAACCCTGAAAGCTATTCCTTTTAAAAGGAAGAGTTAATGAGAATCTCACCATTGCAGAAGACAGCTGCACAAACGCGAAACCTCTGTTCTGCTGCGTCTGTTTGTCTTTTATGAGGCGAATGTTGTTCACAGCTAAGGACGCATAGGGAGACAGTGCTGTCATGATGGAGTCCACCACGGTGTGCGGAGCTATGTTCCGAAGGATGATCGCTGGCGGGGAATGAGAGTGACATTTATATGCATCCCCCACCACCAATGCTTTTCAATGCAGATTCAAGCATAAACACACGAATCTATTCTGAGATTCTTACTGTATTTTTTACCCTAACATGGAGAAGGTTCTGAAAACTAATTTTTAATAAGTTTAATGAATCTGCTGCTATTCGGTTTAAAAAAAGTATAAGAAAGGAAATTTCCAGCTGTGGTCAACTTTTAACACAAGCCCAGAAGACTATACTTGTACTTACTGTCACAGTAGTAGTCCACAGACTGAACCGACTCTGTGGTTCCAGGGGGCACTTCCTGCTCAGAGTCTAGGAGGAGGAAAGGAGATCCAATTGAAGACAGACAGGTAAACTAATGTATATTTTTTTTATTAAAGAAATAAATGATAACCCCCCAAAGCTTTTATTTAAGCACATGTAGAAGTCTTTCTTTCTTCTTAAATTTTATTTGATTTTTTACGTTAATTACTGTACATCTTTGTAGCATACAAAATGGACTTTCTGGGCATGAACATAACTAGTCCAGTCAAAGAATTACCATATACATTATCACCAACAGTTAATTTTCCATTTTTGTGTCCATTAAATGTTCTGCTCCCTCACTTGATTACCGTCCCAAATCAAAGTCTTTTTTAAGCAGCTGAAGTTAGAGCAAAACCTCATACACTTTGTGGAATGCAAAAACTAGGTGAATACAGAACTGACACCACCTTACATTAAAGAGAAGATGCAGGGGCCAGCAGGTGGCATGGTGGTTAAGGGCTCTGGACTCCCACATGGCCAATGATAGTTCAAGTCCCCGACCTGGTGGTTTGTTTCCTTACTTTCTCTATCTCTCTCCCTCTCTCTCTCTCTGTCCCTCTCTGGTCAAGGTAAAATAAATAAACTAGATAGAATAATTCTTAAAAAAAAAAAAGAAAAAAGAAAGAAAGAATGCAAACCAGATATGAGGACTTAATTTCAGAGAACAAAAGAATCTTTCTGTGTCTTCACAATCATATGCATTGTCTACCCAACTTGAGGTAGAAAACACACAAGTTACTGGTTTAAATCCCTTAAAATCTCAAACAGGCCAGGGTCAGCATGGTGGTTAAGGAACTAGATATCACATGGTCAAATGCACGAATGGATTCCTGGGTTCAGGACCTCAAAAAACATTCCAGGTGCACATGCATGCATGTCTAAAATCTCAAGAGGAGAATGAAGAAGGGACTGTGGTGTGGCCATGACCCCTGGGGAGGAGGGTGATTTCCCACTTTTTCTCTCTCCAGCAAGTATACACTTTCTATAGTAAAAAACTAAAACAAGCAAAAATATCAAACTTGGGTGGACCAGATAGCCTTGTGGTTAAAGACTCCATGAATCTGAGTGTAGCTGAATATCAGCCCAATTGGCTTGAAAAACATGTCAGTGAGTGCCTGAAATCCCAACAGCAGGCAGCTGGACGAGAGGGGATTGCGGCGTAACCATGCCCCAGTGGAGGAGGGGCTCTCTCCCTCACCTCTGACAATGTGTAAGCCCTTTGGAGGGTAAAAGAAAGCCTTGGGGCCAGCAAGTGGTGTGGCAGTTACGGTACTGACTCTCACATGGCTGACCGAGGTTCGGGCCCCGGGAGTGAAAATCATGCCAGGTGAGTGTGTGAGTGCCCAAAATGCTGAGAGAAGAATGGAGTTGAAAGGACTGCAGTGTGACCATCTCTCCCGAGGGGTGATTTCTTATTTTCCTTTTCTCTGTCTCTCTGACAAGCACATGTGATCTATGGCAAAAACCAAACAAACAGAAAAAAGCCGAACAGGCCAGCCGATGATGTGGAGCCTTGAGGCACTGGATCTCACACACAGGCCAACTGAGTGGTTTGAGTCCTGAGTGGCAACTTGAAAATCACTCCAGGAGAATGTGCACGCATCTTCAAAATCCTGAGGGGAGATTGCAGGACAAGGAATTGCAGCATTGCCATACCCCCTGGGGAGTCACCTCCCTGTCTGTCTCTGACGAGTGCAATGTCCTGTTGCAAACATTAAACACACACACACACACACACACACACACACACCTTAAAATCTATGCTTTTCCTCAAGTTTCACAGACAACTGCACAATTAGTCAGTTGTATTTTTTTAAAAAAAGAATTTTTGTTTCCTTTTTTGGAGAGGTTTAAGCTATAAGGCGTGTGCACTTGCCAGAAAGACAGAGAGACAGAAAGTGAGAAATCCCCCAATCAACCCCCAAGGAGGATGGCCATGCCACAATCCCTTCTCCATTCTCCTCTCAGGATCTTGGGCACGCATGCGCACGTGCCCAGTGTGAGTTTAAGTCCCCGGGTCTGGGACTCGAACTGCGGTCGACTACATGGGAGTCCAGCGACACAGCCATTACGCCAACTGCTGACCCCTAAATAAAGAAATTTCTAATGCACAAAAGGACATTCCAGAAACAGAACAGGTATTGACTTATTAACAATGACCAACTAGTCAGGTTTTAGTGCATATTCCGATCAACTGATCTGGGCTTACCGAACTTGTCTGCTCCACACCGAAAGCATTTGAGTCTTTTCCTGAAGTTGTTAAGGTAGCACTGAAGGGAAAACAGTTTTATCTGTAATTATTTTGCATTAGACCAGCCTTTCTAGTAACAAAGTGGGTTAGAACAATGGGCTATGGGTAAGTTCTGGTAACAACATTGCTCTAGAATTCAATAAACAGCTCAGTGAAATAGACCTAAACTCTTAATTGAAACTGGGCTTAGAGTCTGGATCTTAATGGAACAAAACCTCTGGAATTTGGGGGATTCTGTCTCCTAATGCCAGTACAGGATGACCTAGGAGAAGTAGTAAGGCACAAAAAGTGCACAATATAAAAGCTGGCGACTGTGTACTTACTAGTCTCCTTGTTTGTATAGTCAAATAAGAAAACAGGAACACCCCAGAGTTGGGTTTGTCTATGCGGGATGATCACATGCTTACCTTGTTACAAAGCCAATCTTCAAACTTAGGTCTGAGATTGCTATAATGCATTGTAATGTGCTTTCCTTGGATCACCAACTTTTTCTGTAAGAAAAGAAGTAATTAGTTATTCCCATTGTGAGGAACATGTGTCCATTTTCCCAGGGCAGAGCACACTTCGGAAAAATCAGTGCTCTGGAATTAAATGGACAACATACGGGGAGGACCAACCACCGCCACCTATACTCTGCCCATCCAATCCTTCAGATAGGCAGTAAGAGAATGGGATGCGGAGTAAAGGTAAACGGAGTCAGGGAGTGCCGAGAAAGCTGCCAAACACTAAACGCTGACATGCACCAGGCCGTGTCTCCAGCAGAGACAGAAGTCCTAACATTTGGCATTGACAGGCTGCCTGAGAGTGACAGCCTGTTTCAAAAAGCAGAAGACACAACTCTCCCAGTTCTGAGACTGTCTCCTACTTTAGCCCTTAGCAAGGTGTCCTTGGGCTTCTTCACTTTTCCCCAGTCCCCCGTCCTTACGCAAAGTAAAAACCTTTATATCTCCCCTTCCCCCGAACTCCTGCTTCAGGATGTGTTTCCTTTGAGGGTAAAAGGGAAGGAAACTCATTTTTAAAGGGAATCTGGTTACAACTCTTTTCTTAGAAGGGACTATTAGAATGCCACCAACTCTAAAACAGCTAAATGAGATTTCCTCCTCGACTGCAATCATGTAATGTCCTAGGTGACAGATGTGTTTTTCAGTGAAATGGATGGTACTCTCTTCAGGATGAGTAACCAGGAGGCCAATGAAGTTTCTTCAGGGGGGCAGGAAAAGTTCATAAATGCATATACCACCGCTTCCTTCAAGTCAACCATGTGACTAAAAGGGACTTAAAGTGTCCAAATTCCGAGCTGAATTAGTCTAGCCAAGAGCATACCTAGAACCTGCCCCCAGAGAGCCTTCATTTAACAGGAGCATCTTTTTTTGTTTGTTTGTTTGTTTTCCTTTTGTCAGGGGAGGGGATAGTTGGAGTTAGGGGTAGTCTGACACTGTTAAAATAGATTTAGATAGGAGGTTAGAGATCTAGATTTTAAAAAGGAGTCTAACCCCTCTAAACACATATTATTGAGCAATTCGCTTCTTGCAAATTCTGGAAGATTTAAGATATGCTGTGAATTTTGTCTCTGCAATTATCTAAAGGCAAGACTGAGTGTCTAGCCAAAAGGGAAAGAGCTGGAGAGCAATCCACTCATTGTGATGTACAGAGCAAAAATAAAATTGGGAGCTGTATCAATAAATCATCCCACCAGGAGGGATGTGTGTGCTGGGGGAAGACTCCAAACTACCACTGAGTCCCTAATCCTACTGGCCTTTTACTTTTGGAGTGAATTTGAACTATATTGAAGTATTACACATTAACACAGCTTTGTATACATTAAAATTGTGGCGACTTTTTCAGTGTCTTCTAGGTTTTAATTTCTTAAAGGAGTTTTAAACTCCCAGGTTAGTTATTCTGACACACCAACTATATCCAAAGATGCTGTCATGTCAAGAAAGCAGACTCACAGGAAGCTTATATAATATTCTAGATTTACTAGGATGGTATCCATGGTATGAAATGAATGAAGTTCTACTTCCATAAAATCAGGTTGTGATTTCTGGGTTAAGAAAATGAGAGACTTAAAATCTTAACAGTTAGTCCATCAAAGTGATACTCCCATTAGTGAGTCTATACAAAACAGCAATATTATTAATCAAAAAAGGTAACTTATTCATAGGTGACTCAAACCTGTAAAATGCTATAGAAAAGTAACATAATGAGTCAAGCAAACATCCCAGAATGCCCTTGATTAAAAGCATTCAATATTGTTTTTGAGTTGTTGCAAAAATGTCATTTAAGTGCCAAGCACAGAACATTATCTTGACAATATGAAGAACACTTCAGTTAGACTACTTCAAAGAACCGTCAATGATTCGCTTTGAAGATTATATAAGGCATTCTCAGGGAGATTAGAATGTTAATGCCACTCTAACTAGATTAGACAGCAGCAGGACACTGCTGTTAGGCTAATCTCATCAGACTTATTGTTCATAATTCCACTAGTTCCTTAAATAGTCCCTGAAGACCCATCTGAGCAGTTATGCCTCCAGGAGACTTGTGGTCTATAGGCAGAAAGAATTACTTCAAGAACTGCCTGTCACAAACTTCCATTATGTTCTCTTCACTGTCAAATGGAGAGTTTAATATTTGAAGTTTACTCTCGATGGACATAATGAATAGGAATATAATAAGAAGGGAGGAAAAGGGGGACCGTCAAGATGTTTTGGTAATGACCAGACAGGTATTCAGTGGTTAACAAAGCCCTGCCTGGCAGCCATGTTTAAGGGCAGCGCAAAGTCTGCGGTGCAGTCTGTGGCACTTGCATTTATTCTAGTAATGCCAATTTTAATATATACAAAGCTTTTTTTTTTCCTTTTTTTTTAAAAGTCACTCCTGTGGAACAAACCACTCCTTCAACCTCTTTTAAAAAATTGTACAGACTTGTTCCATTTTCATGAATATCTAGACTTGGTGAGTGAAGCAACCTGATTGGCTTCCATCCAGCTGGTAGCATCTTGCAAGTGATAAAACTCCACGAAGGCGAAACCACGGCTTACACCTAGAGACAGCATTCAGATATAGACGGGATACTCGTGTTAGTCAGTTCCTTTATAACAGGTGAATCTCTCTCCCACTGCTTCAACACTGCGTGACAAAGCCAATTGGGAAGCAGCTTTATAAATGTGACTTGACTTGGGGATCTTCTTGATACTTTGCCATGGCAAGGAACAGGCCGCCTGAACTAAATGTCACTTGATTGGATTCCACGCTTAAAAGTAACCATGCAACCGACTACACACAGACAGGAGTTTATACATCACTACTTACCGAAGGAAAAGAGCCCTTAAAAACAAAGTTTTAGAAAAGGTCCTCAGAGGCTAACAGCGTTTTCAGAGTCATATTCCTTAGCCATGGCAAACCTTTCATTCTGAATTCATGTGCTTGAAGACTGGGGGGATCAGGATGTTCTTTAGGGACTGAAGTGGGAATGGGGAAGAGAACTGGAATGGTATGAACCAAGCAAGCTCTCACCTGTTTTCCTCTTCATCAGCCTCACATCCGCGGGGTGAGGGCCTTCGAAGGACTCCATCGTTTCTCGAATCTGCACAGGGTTTCACACATTCACAGTTAAAGCTTTAGCCAAACACTGTTCTCCTGAAGAAAGCTCCAACAGCAGAAATCATAGCAACTATACAATTTACCAAGTATTTATTTCTTATCACCAAAATGCAATGATCCTAAAAGGCATCAGGAAAGGTGAACCACTTCACACAGACATTAACGTGATAAAACAACCTTGGAGATATTCATCGTATTTGCCTGGGCATTTCCCTCAGGCAGTTTATTTTCTGACAGGTAACCTTGATCATAGTACAATGTTCCTGAATCCACCCTCCTTTAGTCTTTTTATTTATTTATTTTTTGAGAGAGATTTTTGCTATAGGGCGTGTGTGCTTGCTGGAGACAGAAAGCAAGAAATCACCTCTAGGGAGGATGGTCATGCCACAATCCCTTCTCCATTCCCTTCTCGGGATTTTGGACTCTTGCAGCTGGCATGAGTTTTTCTTTCTTTCTTTCTTTTGTAAAAGAATTATTTAATTTTATTTATTCATCTATGTATTTATTTTACTTTCTGGGGGGGAGAGGTTTTTGCTATAGGGTGCGTGCACTCGCCAGAAAGACAGAGAGAGACAGAGAGATAGAAAGTGAGAAATCACCCTCCAGGGGGGATGGCCACACCATGATCCCTTCTCCTCCATTCTCCTCTCGGGATCTTGGGTACACACGCACACACGCCCGGTGTGAGTTTAAGCCACCAGGTCCAGGCCCCAAACTGTGGTCAACCACATGGGAATCCAGTAACATAGTTATTATGCCAACTGCTGGTCCTCTTAATTTATTTTTAATTTGATCAGAAAGAGATATGGAGAGAGGGAAATTGAGCAAACAAGCCACCAGATCTAGAACTAGAACAATGGTCGGCCATGTGGGAATGTCCAGCACCTTAACCACCATGCCACCTGCTGATCCCACCTGGCATGAGTTTTAAGCCAAAGGGTCTGACACTAGAACCACAGTCGACTACATGGGAGTCCAGAAACGTAGCAATTTATGCCATCTGTTAACTTCTCCTTTAGTCTTACTTAAATGCCCCGTTCTTTTGTTCTAAAGGACCCAGACTCCTCAGAAGTGTACCTGATCAAAAATTAATAGCCACAGGGACCAGCAGGTGGCGTGGTGGTTAAGGCGCTGGACACTCCCACATGGCTGACCTGGGTTCGAGTCCTGGACCTGGTGGCTTGCTTTCTCACTTCCTATCTCTCTCACCCTCTGTCTCTCTCTGGTAAAATTAAAAAATCAATAAATGAATAAATAAATAAATAAAAAATAAATAATTATTAAAAAAAATTAATAGCCACAAAGTGAAGAGTCCCCTCAGATAAATATTTTTTGTACAGCATTTTAAATAAGAAACGACTTCTTATATTTACAGGAATAGAGAAATTGAACAAAATTCATAACATTCTCAGTTTCCTAATAAATCAATATAAATATTAACTGAGCCTAGAATATTCTGACTGGTAGGTTTGTTTTGGATGTCAGACCAAGTCCTCATTGCAAAAGGCAATGGTAATATATATATATATATACACACACACACACACACACACACACACACACTAGTCTCTTGGGACCAACAGGTGGTGTGGTGGTTAAGGGCACTGGACTCCCACATGGCTGACTGCGGTTCGAGTCCCGGACCTGGTGGCTTGCCTTCTCGCTTTTCCTCTCTCTCTCTGTCCCTCTCTGGTCAAATTGAAAGGAAGGAAGGAAGGAAGGAAGGGAGGGAGGAAGAAAGTTAAATAATAAAAAAAATATATATATTTATATACATGTACACATACTAGTCTCTCTGTCAATAACATTAGGTAACAATATTCCCAGGAAAAAGGACAAAATTTGTGGAAACGCAATTCCTAGTGGGCTTTACTCTCCACAGTTAGATACAAAGGCTACAGGGTTATACACAGTCAATCCTCATTATTGTTCAGATCCCATAGTCACACATTCACCAACTCACTAAAACCTGTTAGCCCCAAAGCCAATATCTGTAGGACTTCTACAGTCATTCACAGATAAACGCAGAAAAGCGCAAAGCTTGAGTCACTAAAATGCCTGTGTTTCCAGCTGAGCTCCAACAAGGTGATGCTTTGCCTGTATGAGCTTCATATCAAAAATAGTGTCTAGCGGGAACCAGCAGTTAGCGTAATGGCTATGTCGCTGGACTCCCACGTAGTCGACCGTGGTTCACGTCCCAGACCCGGTGGCTTAAAACTCACGCCGGGCACGTGTACGTGTGTGCCCAAGATCCCGAGAGGAGAATGGAGGAGAACGGGTTGCGGCGTGACCATCCCCCCTGGGGGGTGATTTCTCGCTTTCTGTCTCTCTGTCTCTGTCTGTCTGGCGAATGCACGCGCCCTATAGCGAAAACCTCTCCAAAAAAAAAAAAAAAAGTGTCTAGTGCTGTGGTTTCCATGTGCTTTTGATGGTTGATTCTGCTTTTTAAAATGGCTTCCCTGATACGGTGCAGAAGTGCTATGCAATGTTCTTAAGCACCAGGCAGCTGTGATGTGCCTTCCTGGGAAAATGTGTGCTAGAAAAGCTTCATTCAGGTATGAGTTACAGTTCAGGAGAGGCCTGGGAATTCAACATTATTGAATCAGAAATATATATTAAATACAATGTATTTAAGCAACAACAAACATAAAACAAGGTTTCATACTGATCACTAATGAAAAGGTGACCACAGGCTCACAGGAACCTAAATCTGCATGTCTGCTAGGAGCAATGACTCAGTATTACTCTAACATAAAGGAGAACTGACTGATCTATTTTTCTCACACCAAAGTGCTGAGCCAGGCCCACCACTAGGCTCAGGTTCATATTTAGTAACATAGTAAGTAAAAAGAGTTAGTCAGAGTAACTGAAGATAGTTACTATAAAAGTGGTGATGCAGTAAAATATAGAGTAACAGAGTAACCTACAGACTCAAGACTTGTTGAGGGAAGAGGGTGCCAAACCAAAAGGAGAAACATAGTAAAAAGGTGAAATACTAGTTCAGGAGATTAAATACTATAATTTTTAAATGTCTTATCTACCTGTCTCTTTATATATTTTTTAGAAGGGAGAATAAAACTAAAGATGTTTTTTCCTCCACTAAGACTTTTATATTAGAGACATAACCAAAATGTGTCACTACCCCCAGTGAATGTTATAAAGCAGATATGAACAGTTTGAAGAATTGGAACCAATGATAAAAAGAACAACTTCTACCAAAACTATTATTTTAAAAATTTAGGTTAAAAACAAAGAAAAGGGGGGGTGAAGAGAAAAGGTGTGTGTAGGGGCAATGGGAGTTTCACCTTGAACATTTCTTTCTTTTTTTTGGAGAGGTTTTTTTTTTTTTTTTTTTTTTTTTTTTTGTGCTATAGGGCGCGTGCGCTCGCCAGACAGACAGAGAGATAGAAAGCAGGAAATCACCCCCCAGGGAGGATGGCCACGCCGCAATCCCTTCTCCTCCATTCTCCTCTCAGGATCTTGGGCACGCACGCACACGCGCCCGGCGTGAGTTCAAGCCGCCGGGTCCGGGACTCGAACCGCGGTCGACTACGTGGGAGTCCAGCGACATAGCCATTACACTAACTGCTGGTCCCTACATTTCTTTCTTTTTTTGAGACAGAGATATTTGCTATAGGGCCTGTGTACTCCCCAGAGACACAGAGAGATACAGTGAGACAGAAAGTGAGAAATCACCCGCCAGGGCAGATGGCTATGCTGCAATCCCTCCTCTCGGGATCTTAGGCATGCATGCACGGACGCATGTGTGTGTGCGTACATACACACCTGGACTGAGTTTTAAGTCGTCAGGTCTGGGACTTGAACTGTGCTCAACTAATTGGAGTTCAGCAATGTAACCATTACACCATTTGCTGGTCCCCACACTGAACATTTCTAATCCTTGCCAGAATGCAACAAAATGGAAACAGATGCACTATAAGACTTAACCTGTGCTCCAGGCCACGCAACGTCCTAATGCTTCCAACTCAACTTTTTCCTGGTCTGTTAGGCCTGGTGACAAAGGTGTACACAGATCTTATCTTCATCTAGTCTTGGTGAGAAGGCTGGTGTGTCTGGGTATCAGCTCAGTAAAGAAGGCAGTTGAGGTCTGCCCAATCACAGACAAAATCTAACAACCAACTGACATCACAAGTGATAAGAGGATCTGTTGGGATTCATTCTCTTCAAATGTTTGGCACACATTTTACAAATATTACAACCCAGCAAGCACATTTTCTAATATTGCACAGTATTTGGGAACCTCAGAAATTCTACTTTGAGCTATGGCAAGCCTGAAACAAAGCATTACAATCTTGTTTCATTTCTAGCAGAGTGGCTTCAAAGTCAGCTCCCCCCATACTGTCCACCTCCTCTGCCGGTTCCCAGGACATGCCTCACGATTCTTCATCAAGGAGACAATCTGATCAATCGGAAGGCCTTCCTGAGCCAGCTCCTGGAGGCTTTCTTGCACCTGCTACTCCACATCCCACTGCTGCTACTACCTGAACTTTTCTCTCCCTTTCCTGTCTATCCACTACACTGTGCTTTCATTATGCTCACCTGCACTGCCTTGCAACCAGGCAACACCTTCAGTAACTCTTTTATGATTGGCTGGGCAAAGACCCCAGCTCCTGATCCCAACGGCACCCTTCAACCCTGCTACTCCTTTGCCAAGAGCCTCTGACTCCAGCCAAATCAAGCTGGTTGTTAGGCCTTACCTAGATTCTGTACCTTTCTACTTCCAGATATGCTCATGTGATCCCCCAGCCTGGAAGGTCCATCCACCACACCTCCCTCCCCTAGACTGAAACATTTCTATGTTTCAAGAATCAGCCTAGGCCAACCCGAGGCACTGTGGTTAAGACAGCTGGATCCTACACGGCTGACTGTGCCATGTGAATCCCAGACACAACGGTTTGTAAAACATGCAGGGCATGAGGGTGTACATGCTCAAAATCCCCAGAGGAGAGTGGAGGGGAGGGCCCTGTGCTGTTGTCATCTACCATAGGGCCTGCTTTCTTCCTCACTTTCTCTCTAGCAAGCTTAAGAGCCCTGAGGCAAAGGACCAGCAGATGGCATAATGGTTATGTTGTTGGACTCCCACATAGTTGACTGCTATTTGAGTCCTGGATCTAGCCACTGGAAACTCACACCAGGCACAAGTGTGTGTAAGCCCAAAATCCCAATAGGAGAATGGAGAAGGGATTGTGGTGTGGCCATCCACCCGGGGAAGTGATTTCTTGCTTTCTGTCTGTCTCTCCAGAGAGTACACATGCCCTATAGCAAAATATCTTTCTTAAAAACAAACAAACAAAACACATCTTGAGGGACCAGCAGGTGGCATGGTAGTTAAGGAGCCCTTTCTCCCTTGACTAATGCCAACCGTTCCCCAGTAAGCAGCCAGAGCCCTTCAGCAGGACCTCTCTCAACAGCAGCTTTCCCACACTGAACCCTTCCCGTTCTACACTGTCACCATTACTTGCTGACCTTAGCTATTCAACTACACTTTCTCAAGGCAATACTCATAGCTCCACATCACTGTAGTATCTAAGAGTACACACAGTGGAGCAAATAAAACAATGTAATGATGACAAACTATTAACTCTGGCATCCCATCTCACATATTCATTACTTCTAAGGTTTAGAAACTCAGAGCTATCCCTTCTCCTCTATTCTCCTTTCGGGATCTTGGGCACGCACACACATGCACCGGCGTGAGTTTTAAGCCGCCGGGTCCAGGACTTGAACCGCGGCCGACTACATGGGAGTCCAGTGACATAGCCATTACACTAACTGCTGGTCCCCCTGGTGGCTTGCTTTCTCACTTTCCCCCCCTCTCTCTCAATCTCACTCTGTCCCTCTCTGGTCAAATTAAAAATAAATGAATAAAGTTAGATAAAATAATTCTTAAAAATTTTTTTTCTTAAAAGAAATATAAAATAATTATTTTATTCATTCATTTTAATTTGACCAGAGAGAGAAAGAGAGACAGAGACAGCGAGAAAGCAAGCCGCCAGATCCGGAACTCTAACTATGGTCAGCCATGTGGGAGTGTCCAGCGCCTTAACCACCATGCCACCTGCTGGTCCCCAGTGGTAATTCACTTCTAAACCAAGTTGAGACAATTCTACCCTAAAGACAGAAATGTACTTCGCTGGCTGAGATATTAATGTAAGATAAAACAGTATGAGGAAATAATGCAGAAGCTTCCAGTTCATCGTGCCTACTGAACTGCTCGTTAGAACCGCCATGTCCCCTTACGTCATTCTCCGTGATGGTGATGGGAAGGCCCCGCAGCACGATGGTCTTGCTCTCCCTCTCGTCACTGATGTCATGCCTATAGTCATGCTCGCCATAGTCACCATCCGAATGGTAGCCATCTTCAGAAGGATCACTGTTCCTTCTTTCACGCTCTCTCTGATTTACAATAAATAAAATTACAATTAAAATCACCCTTTAGGCTTTGTTCAGGCCCTCCACGCCTAGGATTTCCCCTTAAGAAGAAAGACAACACAGATGATACAAGCACTCCACGATGATGTTCACCGCAGTGCTATTTAAGACAGCAACAACCATTTAGCTTAGGAAAAATGGTTAATAACTCATCGAACGGTATACCACTATGGCTTGAAATACCACTTGTTACTTGTTATAACATTAAGACTATATGCATGAATAGCAGAAAAAGGAAAATAAAAACAGCAAAATTACACAGGCACACAAGTACTTCTAAACAAAGCTACATATGCATATGAAAAGGAATATGGGGAAAAGAAGGTTAATATGACCAAAACTATAATTTCTACTTATTATTCATTTCAAAACACAGTCCAAGACATAGGACTTATGTATTATAATAAGCTCACTGTCTTGTGTTTAAAAATGGGAATAATATCTACCTTACAGAATTCTAAGATCTACAGAGTTCATGAAGTGAGAAGCTCAAAAGAGTACATAGTGAGTCCCATATAAACCCTGGCTATTGTTTATATTACTATAAGGATCGGGTTTGTCTTCAGGAGTTTTAGTTAATTCACAAATAGAGGGTATAAATTTAATACTCAAGAGAACAGATTTCCACACTTGGTATACTTATTTCAAGAAGCTTGTACACATGATTCATAATTCCAACAGCTCCACCGTGGCTTGTCACTCACCTCTGGACTGTCATAGTCTCGGTAGTCATCATATCTGTCACCCCTCCGATCATCACTAGATCTTTTGTAATCTGAGTCCCTCCGCCTGCTTCTGGATTCACGCTCATCACGGTCATCTCTGTCTATGATGGAACCATACCGTCCACTACGTTCTGTTCTACTCACTCTGCCAGGGAAAAGAATTATCATTCAGTCTAAGGTAAATCACGTTCGTACTATAAGAAAACATTGTTAAACACAACAGACAACCTATAGGTCAATTTATAAGACAATGTATCCCTCAAAGTCTCTCACTAAATTGCAGTTTGCAAAGATAACCACCGAAAAAATACCTACATTCCTAAATGTTAGGTTAATTTCTAGGAATTTATGCTAAATATGAAAACATAGCGATCAAATGTTTGGGTTAAATATTTCTAAGAAAGTGTCATACTGTCCGAGTTCATTCTTGTATTTTCTCAAACTATGGTTACCCTTTTCATCCATGCTTCAGATTTTAGCATTTAAAAATAGGTCGAGGGACCAGCAGTTAGCGTAATGGCTATGTCGCTGGACTCTCATGTAGTCGACCACGGTTCGCATCCCGGCCCCGGTGGCTTAAAACTCACGCCGGGCGTGCATGCCCAGGATCCTGAAAGAATGGAGGAGAAGGAATTGTGGCGTGGCCATCCCCCCTGGGGAGTGATTTCTTTCTTTCTGTCTCTCTGTCTCTCTCTGTCTGGAGAGCGCACGCGCCCTATAGCAAAAACCTCTTAAGGAAAAAAAAAATAGGTCGAAAACAACTACTCAAATTTCACCCAGATACAAAAAAGAGTACATCTTGGTTCATCTGCTCAAGAGTACCATGCCTACTAGAAAATAAAACAACCTGAGCTAAATTTGTCTTTTTTCTATCAGGCAATTAACCAAGTAGTCAGTTTGCTAGACAAAATTAGACGGTCAAAACTAGCACTATCAGCAAACATTATTTCCTATAACATCTGATTTATTTTTGGTTACTGGACAGCAGTGCACTTCATGGGAAAATCTATTGTATTTTTTTTAGAATTATTTTATTTAACTTCATTTATTTATTTAAATTTGACCAGAGAAAGAGTGAAAGTGAGAGAGAAGGAAAGTGATAAAGCCAGCTGCCAGGTCCAGGACTCAAACTGTAGTCAGTCATGTGGGAGTCCAGCACTCTTAACCACCATACCACCTACTGTTCCTGAAAATCTATTGTATTAAGAGACTTAAACCCATTTGACCACAGATAAACAGTCCTCCGTTACACCATTTACCAGTTTCATAAAACTACTGTGCAATCACAAGACAAAGGAAAAGTTTCCTTGAAAAAATTTTTTAATTGTTTCTTTTTTTGAGATATTTTTGCCATAGGGCATGTGCGCTCACCGGAGAGAGACAGAAAGCAAGAAATGACCCCTCAGGGATTACGGTCCTGCCACCATCCCTTCTCCTCCACTCTCCTCTTGGGATTTTAGGCACACATGCACATGTGCCCAGCGTGAGTTTTAAACCGCTGAGTCCAGGACGCGACTATGTGGGAGTCCAGTGAAGTAAAAATTATGCCACCTGCTGGTCTCCAAAGGAAAGGTTTATAAGGGCCCTACTTATATCACTCAAACTTAATAAAAAGAATCTAAGGAAACAAGTAGTCTAGGACTATTTCATGACCCTAAAACAGTAAATGTTAACTTAATAAGCTATTTGGAACCACATATTGCTGACACAGGGTTAAAACGATTATGTCATGTGACATGATCACTTGCTAAGCATCTCTGGGCTGTCAGTTTGATCTATCACCAGGAATGGCCGCAATACTAATAAGGCAGATGGCTAAAAAATTAAAGGTTGTGTGTTTAAATCTACGGGTGATACAACAGTCAAATGCTCTCATCTTAATTCTCCACTAGCTCTGGCTTTTTTTGTTCATGTAACATCTGGTGCCAAGCTTCTCAGCTTGGTAAATCTGGATCACCTTGCTATTTAGGGAACAATAACCAGAACTGGCAATCAGTGACAGCTTGCCCCAGCGCCAAGTGCCAGACAGTATGATCTCCTGGCCTCTGCATCACGCTGTTGTCTACAGGAGGAGCCCTGAGTAACCCACTGCACCCGGCCGTCCTTTGCCCAATTTTTCCTTAACCTTCAGGCTGCACCTTAGAGAATACTTTCTCCAGGAAGCTTTCCTGGCTACGTATAATACAAAACCACGCTTCCTATGTGTTCCAACAGCACCCTAAACTTCAGTTACCTCAGCATGGTTCGCGGTACTTTCATTCTCCCTAGACTGCAGTTGGAGCACAAGATCATGAAGGTGCTCATTAGCAATGGCCAGCACAGACTCTCAAGTGATTTTTTTGATAAACGAACAATTCTGAAAGCCAGTTGTGTGCCCCCCCCCCCCCCCAAAGCTGAGGTCAAAGGCAGGCACTGCAGTGACTTACCGTTTGTCTGAGCCCATTGTTCCACTGAAACTGGCACACAGCTCCAAAAGGATCAAATTTTATTTTTTTCTAGGAGACAAGAGAGACTGGTTGCTGCAAATCTCAGGGATCATTTAAATCACTCTATCAGATTAGATACTACTGACATCGGGACTTCACGAGTCCCTCATCAGATCGTTATCTGCGATGTGTCTAAGGGGGGGTGGGGGAGATCACACTAGGACGTTGTGTTATAACCACGAGCTCAGCAGGAAGATGAAGCATACTTTAAAATATTATTAGATTCCACATTCAACAACAAACTCACGAAAGGAAGCAAGAGGAGGGAGGACTGCTTCCCTGCTCCTATTTTAGGATTACGAAGCAAAACAGGGCAGCGCTGCAAACAGCTCCTTGCATGGTAAACGGCAACTCCAACGGAGCAGCTGCGGTGAAAACGCTAATCCGAATGTGTCCGTTAATCCAAGGAGCAGCATGAAATTCAAAAATGTCCGATGAAAAACTTAAACCCTCTTAGAAGCTGGGACACAGAGCCGATCGAGCTCATCATAACGTGCAATGGCCGAATCCAAAGCTATTTCCATCAGACGAGCGCGAGCCCCCACACGACTTAGGTCGTGGGCAACAATAACCTCCGGGTCTCGAGCCGGGCCGGTCTCCGCGCACAGCCCGCGCCGGCGCCGGCGCCCGCCCCGCACCCCGCCCCGCGCGGGCGCAGACATCACACAGCTGCGCGCGTTCGGCGCGGGCGAGGCCGGGAAGCCAGTTACAGCTGTTTCTGCGCCTGGTCTCGAACACGCTCACAACGAACATTTGTTAAGAAACGAAAAGGAATCTTCCCTGGGCAAACACGTTGGGGTGGAAGCGCGGCTGTCGCCCTAGTCTCCCGCAGGTGCCCGCACCCACCCTCCGTGAGGAGTCGCGGCCGAGATGGCGACGCCACGGCCTGCGCGACCGACTCGGGCTCAGGCCTTCCCTCCCGCACACGCCCCTCCCGCCTCCAGAAAGGTCCTCAGCCCTCCGGCCAGCCGGCACCGAGCAACCCCGTGGAGAGGGCTCTTCGGGTGCAGCTGCGGGGCGATGGCGGCTAGAGACACCCGAGGCGCACCTGAGGACTGCCCGAGGGACAGGCGACGGCTCCACCGCGCCGCTGGGCTGGGGATTCGGGGACGCGTCCTGGCAAGGAGCAAACTCACAGCCCGAAGGAAGCGCGTCCGGGGCTGAGCGGGGGGACGACCTCTGGAAGCTGACAGGGCTGGCGGCGAGAAGGGGCGCGGCCCTCCAACGCCTCCGGTAGTTTAGCCCCTCGGGACCCGGCTGGGGCTGATCGGTCGGCTCCGGCAGTTGACAGGAAGGCTCGGGGCCGGCACCAACGGCGAGAACCGCTGGGCGTCGCGGACGGCCGCCGCACTTACCCCCAGGAGGGACGGAAGCAGCGGCAGTAGCGGTCCTGCGCCCCAGAACCTTCAACGGGGCTGACCGCTCTACAAAATGGCGACTCCGCCGACGGCCGTCTCCTACCCACAGTGCCTCGCGCCTCCCCGCCTCCCCCGCCGCCCTCCCGCCGCGGCGCCCAATCCGCGACGGCGCCCGCTGCGCGAGGGCTGCCGGGAAGTGTGGTCGCCGGAGCCGCCTGTCACTTGCTACGCCCCTCGTTAATTACTTGCGTTTTTCTCTTTCTTCTAAAATCCGACAGAGCTGGCAATTCTGCCTCTGCCGGCCCGGCTTAGAGCTTTTAGGGACCCTCTGCGTTAGGCACAGGCATTCGCTGCCTTTGCTTTGGAGCGCTTTAGAGAGTACAATTTGCTCCTACCGACAGCGATAAAGACCTGTCTAACCCGACTTCCAGAGAAGGAACGTTCGATGATCGCTTTACTGGAAGCTAGAGTGTTGTGCTAGATGCTTTGCAAACATCATCTAGTTTTATTACCACTACCTATGAAATGGTTGTTAAACCCCATTGTGGGAAGTCGTGGAAATAAAGATTTATGGAAATTGAGAAAATGTTTGCAGGTGGGTCATTCCATAGATCATCTGTAGTCTAAAAGGCTCAGGGAAGTCATCTTCCAAGATTAGCAATTTCTACTTGGACGTCTAACGGGCATCCCGAAGTTAACACAGGCCAAAACCCATCCTGTTTCTTCCACGGCTTTCCTGGCTCATAAATGACAACTACCTGCTTCCAGTATTCAGGACAAAAACCTTCCAGTCATTCATGATCTCTTCCATTTTCTCACACCCAATCTATTAGCAAATCCTATTAACTCGTCTACCTTCAAAGTATATCTAGAACCCAATCACCTCTAGCTGCCTTCTCTGCTGTCCTAGCCAGTCATCACTGTCCTTGTTTTACAGAGACAGTGGGTCAGAAAAGAGCTAATAATAGTGCGGAACTGGGATATGAACTAGTTTGGTTTCAGAATCCATGCCTTCAGCGGCTAGAATGCAAACTCCCAAAGGGTGGGGACTTTTGTTCATTACTATTTTTTTTTTATTAGATTTTTGCTATAGTATGCATGTGCTTGCCAGAGAAATCTCCCCTCAGGGGGAATGGCCACACCTCAATCCCTTCTCCTCCAATCTCCTCTCAGCCCGCATCTACACACAACCAGCATGAGTTTTAAGCCACTGGGTCACCGGCTATGTGGATGTTCAGTGACATAACCATTATGTCATCTGCTGGTCCCCATTACTACCTTCCTAGTGCCTCTTCAGGTGCCTGGCACATGGTGCACAACCAATATTTGTTGACAAGGGCTGACTGCCTAGCCTAGTGGTTAAGGGAGCCAGATCCCAAGTGAGCAACTGCAGTTTCAATTCAAGCCCCAACTGCTTGAAAAACACGTCAGGCACATTGTGTGCAGCCCCCAAATCTTGACAGGATGGAGAAATAAAGAGGTTGTGGTATGACCATGCTCTGTTGGGGGGGGGGTCTTCCTCTCTGGCAAGCACACATGCTCTCTGGCAATTAAAATTGTTGAATGAACAATCTGCTATCAGAGCTGAAAGTATAACTTGTGGCAGAAAGCGGCAGGGATTCTTAGGAAATTCAAAGGGATCAGTGAAACGGTGCTATTCCTACACATGCAGTTATCATAATTTGACATATCTATAAATGCGTTTCTCATGAAACTGATCTTTCAGATCATGTAGATGGAAAAACGAAACCGTGGCAAAGCAAAGGAAGATACCAGTTATGGAAAACTGCATTTCAATCACTCTGTTCTCTCTGGATAAAAAATGTTTCAAGTGGAAAGATGTTAGGAGATTCTAAACCAGGAGCTTCAAATACACACCACACTGAGAAATCTTTTAAAATCTGTTAAAAAGTATCCCTAAACAATTCTAACTGTGGCTTATCCTTCGACATCAAAGGCATTTAAGTGACTAACACTGGGAACTCTGTGGTCACATGTCAAAACGTGACAGTAAGTGAAAAGATAAGACTCTCCAGACTTTGGGGCTAGCAAGTGGCGTAGTGGTTACAATGACTGGATTCCCACAAGGCTAACTGTGATTCAAGTTTAGGACCCACTGGCTTGAAAATCATGCTGGGCAGGACCAGCAGGTGGCATGGTGGTTGACGCACTGGACTCCCACATGACCAAATGTTGCTCAAGTCCCAGACCTGGAGGCTTGCTTTCTTGCTTTCCCTTTCTCTCTCTCTGGTTAAATTAAAAAATAACAACAAATAGAATAAAATAAAATAAATAATTATAAAAAATTCATGCTGGGTACGTGTGTGTGCGTGCCCCAAATCTCGAGAATAGATTATGGCATGCCATCCCCCCAAAGGGGGTGATTTCTCTTTCCCTCTCTCTCTTTCCTCTCTGGCAAGTGCATGCACCCTATGGCAAAAACCTAAAAGAAAAAAAAGGGAAAACTGGGAAGCAGCAGTTGGCGTAATGGCTATGTCACTGGACTCCCACGTAGTCGACCGCGGTTCGAGTCCCGGACCCGGTGGCTTAAAACTCACGCCGGGTGCGTGTGGGTGCGTGCCCAAGATCCCGAGAGGAGAATGGAGGAGCAGGGATTGCGGTGTGACCATCCCCTCTGGGGGGTGATTTCTTGCTTTCTGTCTCTATGTCTCTGTCTGTCTGGCGAGTGCACGCGCCCTATAGCGAAAATCTCTCAAAAAAAAAAAAAAAAAAAAGAAAGAAAGAAAAAAAAGGGACCAGCAGATGGCGTAACGGCTACATTGCTGGACTCCCACATAGTTCAACTGCAGTTCAAGTCCTGGACCCGGTAGCTTAAACTCACGCCAGGCACGTGTGCGTGCATGCCTAAGATCCCGAGAGGAGAATGGAAGAGAAGGAATTGCAGTGTGGCCATCCCCCTGGGGAGTGATTTCTTGCCTTCTGTCTCTCTTTCTGGCGAGCACACGTGCCCTATAACAAAAACCTCTCAAAAAAAAAAAAAAAAAAAAAAAAAGAGAAAAAAGTGGGGGGCTGGCAGTAGCATGGTAATTAGGTTGCTGGACTCCCACATAGCTGACCACAGTAGGAGTCCTAGACCTGGCTGTTTACTTTCTCATTTTCCCTCTCTTTCTCTCTCTCTCTCTCTGGGAGCACATGTGCCCTATAGTAAATTAAAAATAATAAGTAAAATTAAATAATTCTTAAAAGAACCTCTAGACTTTCAAAATATGGGTAACTCTCTCCCCCTCCATATATATGGGAGAGGATTTCAAAAAGTTTGTGGAAAAATGGAATCCAAGTATGAGTTTATTTTGGTACAAAAAATTAAAAATAAATACATTGTTTTTCCAATAATTATTTTCTTTCTTCACTCATTTGTTTTTTTTTTAAACTTAACCAGAGAGAGACAGAGAGAGATAAAGTAAGAAAGCCACCAGGTCCGGGACTCAAACTGTGCTCTACCACATGGGAGTGTCCAGTGCCTCAACCACCATGCCACCTGTGGTCCCCTAGATTTTTCTTTTTTAAAGTACAGTAAAAGAGAAGGAGAACTTCCAATAGGGCCAGGTCATACCACAATCTTTCCCCTCCAGTTCTCCCACCTTGTCAGTATCCTGGGTACACAAACACACACACCACTGTCATGATTTTCAAACTGCAGGGGTCAGGTCTCTAACCCTGGATGACCATGTGGGATCTGGTTTCCTCTGCAAATGGCTTAGCTGGTGCACTACAGCACCAGCCCCTGTAGTGTTCTTTCTTTCTTAAAAAGAATTATTTTATTTAAATGTATTTATCTATTTATTTTAACTTGACCAGAGAGGGACAGAGAGAGAGAGAGGGAGAAATAGAAAGTGAGAAAGCAAGCCGCCAGGTCCGGGACTCAAATCGCAGTTGGTCATGTTGGAGTCCAGTGCCCTTAACCACCATGCCACCTGCTGGCCCCCCCATAGTGTTATTTCTAACAAGTATTTTCCACAAAATTTAAGACCCCTCATATATAAAAATACACACACGCACACACACACACCCTATGTGTATTCCTACCTTCTCATCTATGTATTTCTACATTTTCATCTGTCTTATAGTGTCCAAGTGGGAAATGTATGTAAATTTTTAAAGTTATTATTAAAAATAATTATTTATTCAATCTTATTTATTATGATTACTTTTTTTTTTTTTTCTTTTTGGAGAGGTTTTTCGCTATAGGGCGCGTGCGCTCGCCAGACAGACAGAGAGAGACATAGAGACAGAAAGCAAGAAATCACCCCCCAGGGGGGATGGTCACGCCGCAATCCCTTCTCCTCCATTCTCCTCTCGGGATCTTGGGCACGCACGCACACGCGCCCGGCGTGAGTTGTAAGCCACCGGGTCCGAGATGCGAACCGCGGTCAACTACGTGGGAGTCCAGCGACATAGCCATTACGCTAACTGCTGGTTCCCGATGATTACTTTTTAATTTGACCAGAGAGAGAGAGAGAAGAGAGAGAGGCAAAGTGAGAAAGCAAGCCACTGATCTGGTACTTGAACCATGGTGTCAGCCATGTGGGAGTCCAGTGCATTAACCACCACGCTACCTGCTGGTCCCTTAATATTATTATATTTTTCTTTTTTTTTTGGGGGGGGGGGGGAGAGGTTTTTGCTATAGGGCGCATGAGCTTGCCAGAAAGACAGAGAGACAGAAAGTGAGAAATCACCCCCCCAGGGAGGATGTCCCACGTGCACTCTCTTCTCCTCCATTTTCCTCTCGGGATCTTGGGCACGCACGCACATGCGCCCGGTGTGAGTTTAAGCCATTGGGTCCGGGACTCAAACCATGGTCGACTACATGGGAGTCCAGAGACAAAGCCATTATGCTAACTACCGGGTCCCTGTCCCTTAATTATTAATTTGCCATAGGGTGCCTGTGTTCACCAGAAAGAATGGAGGTAATGGTGGGGAGAGAGGGGCAAAACACCACCCTGGGGGGATGACATCGTCACCGTCTAGTCCAAATACAAACTCATAACAGCTATATGGCTGTTAATAAATTACACAAAATCTGGGAACCAGCAGTTAGCGTAATGGCTATGTCGCTGGATTCCCCACGTAGTTGACCTCGGTTCGCGTCCTGGACCCAGTGGCTTAAAACTCACGCCGGGCGCGTGTGCGTGCATGCCCAAGATCCGGAGAAGAGAATGGAGGAGAAGGGATCGCAGCGTGACCATCCCCCCTGGGGTGATTTCTCGCTTTCTGTCTCTAATGTCTCTGTCTGTCTGTCTGGCGAGCGCCCTATAGCGAAAATCTATCCAAAAAAAAAGAAAAAGAAAAAAATAAATTACACAAAATCAAATCATTCTTAACCTTGGAGTGAGTTCCTAGTTAAAAAAGAATCCCATCCCGAGGTGAGCGCCCTCCTCTAAGTGGTTTTGGTAGCTCCCTGCCCTGTTGAGCTTGGGCTGTGCCCTGAGGGCTCGTCTGGTAGCTAATGTAAGAAAAACAAAACAGAGTGAGTTAGTTGTCTTTGTTTTTGAATAAAGCTACTGTGTGTGCAATAAATGCTCAGTAAACGAGAGTCCTTCAAGATTGTCTTTCCTACTTTTGGACGTTTGCACAAAAGCATACCTCTAATGAAATGGTGAGAATTCTTTGTTGTTTTCTCTGTAGTACACTGGGGAGAAGCAGAGTGAGAACTCTCCCCCCACGTTGGATGGCCATGCTGTAATCCCTTCTTATTTTCCTCAAAGGATTTTGGGCACACACACAAATGCACCAATGTTTATTTGAAGCCGCCAGATCTGGGTCTTGAACTGCATAGTTGGCCACATGGGATCCAGCACCACCACCTCCATGCCACCTGCTCACCCCCATCAGTTTTATTTATATATTTTTAAGGTTTTTCCCATAGGGTGCATGCTCTTCTCAGAGACAGAGAAAGGAAGAATGAGAAATCAACACCCCTGGGGGGGATGAACATGTTGTAATCTCTTCTCCTCCATTCTCCTTCTCGGGATTTTGGGTACACATGCACACATACATACATATACTCAACATGATATTCAAGTTGCCAGATCTGGGACTCAAACCAAGGTTGAGTCCCAGATGTGAGTCCAGGGCCTTAACCACCAAATCACCTGCTAGACCCACCTTCTGCCATCACAGTTCTTTTTTTTTTTAACTGCTGGTCCCTTTAGAATTTTTTAAAAAATTTATTATTATTATCATTATTATTTTTCAGTTTGATCAGAGAGAGACAGAGAGAGAGGAAGTGAGGAAGCAAGCCACCAGGTCCAAGACTTGAACTGTGGTTTGGCCATGTGGGGAGTCCAGCGCCCTTAACCACCATGCCACTTGCCGGCCCCTCATCACAGTTCTTAAAAACAAAACAAAACAAAACTTCCATAACTTGGCAAAATAAAAACCTGGTTCACATATTTTGGTGTCAGGCTGAGAACTACTGCTCTAGAAGATAAAAAGATCCGTGAAAGAACTCTTGCTTGTACCAAGAAACTAAAATAACTTTTGTCAGAGATGGATGGAATCTGATAAAAAAATTTTCAAGCCACCGGGTCTGGGATTCAAACCACAGAGTTGGCCATGTGGCCAGCACAGCACCTTCGCCACCATGCCATCCGCTGACCCCAGTAAATTATTTTATTTTATTTTTTTAAAATTTTTAACCATACAGTGAGTGAATGCACTAAGAAAGAAAAGAGGGGCTCTCCGGGCTCGGACCTAGGTGGCGGCGGTATGGCTAAATGCACCAAGGTCAGCATCGTCGGTAAATATGGGACCCGCTATGGTGTTTCCCTCCGGAAAATGGTGAAGAAAATTGAAATCAGCCAGCACGCCAAGTACACCTGCTCCTTCTGTGGCAAAACTAAGATGAAGAGACGGGCTGTGGGGATCTGGCACTGTGGTTCCTGCATGAAAACGGTAGCTGGTGGTGCCTGGACCTACAACTCCACTTTGGCTGTCACAGTGAAGTCTGCCATCATAAGACTGAAGGAATTGAAAGACCAGTAGAAGCTCCATAGACATTTGGAATATCAATAGCCTACAACAAATGGGTTAATTTATGTAATAAAATTGCCTTGGTTTGTGAAAGAAAGAAAGGAAGGAAGGAAGGGAGGGAGGGAGGGAGGGAGGGAGGGAGGGAGGGGACCAGCAGTTAGCATAATGGCTATGTCGCTGGACTCCCATGTAGTTGACTGTGGTTTGAGTCCCGGACCAGTGACTTCAAGTCACACCGGGTGCGTGTGCCTGCGTGTCCAAGATCCCGAGAGGAGAATGAAGGAAAAGGGATTGTGGTGTGGTCATCCCCCCTGGGGGGGTGATTTCTCGCTTTCTATCTCATTGTCTCTCTCTGTCTTTCTGGCAAGTGCATGTGTCCTATAAAATTTTAAATTAAAAAAAAGAAAGAAAAAGAAAGGGAAAATGGGATATCCTCTCCCAGGGGATGGGCATGTCTCAATCCCTTCTCCTTCACTGTTCTTGGGATTTTGAGTTTCAAGTCACTGGATCCAAGACTTGAATCATGGTTGAATCATGGTTGGGCATGTGAGAGTCCAACACCTTAACCACCATGCCACCTGCTGGCCCTAATCTACTAAAGCAAATCCTGTGGGATGATAAGAATCACAATGTGGACATTAATGATTTGAAAGAGCAGACACCGCTGAAGAGTTTTAGCTACGGGAGAAGGACTAGCCGAAGCAGCAGTTGCCCAGGAGTGGTGATACTACGCTAACTCTATGGCTTGGATCACAAAGTGTGATGCAGTGAGCACCCCGTGGACACTCAGAAAAACAGCTGTCACACTGTCTTCTATCCCATAACAATGCAGAATTCAGAAGAGGACTTCTGAAGGTCTAACAAGCAGTAGGCCAACATACAGAATATGTCCAGCCTCAGCAATCACCAAAAAATAGAATTAAATATTGATATGCTGTTTCACTGATCAGATTAAGAAAATAAATTTAAAAATCTGACAGCAATCATTCAAGTTGTGGTTCAAAGGTCACTGTACCCACTAACTCCCAGACAGCAGGCAGTGTTCCAGGGGCTCGCCTAGGCCCTAGTGGCCATTTTGACATCACCTCAGAGGGGACCCCAACCAAGGCATTCTCTCCCTCCTGCCATGAGGCCTACCCCTACCATCCATCTTTGAAAAATGCAAGAAAAAATAATCACATTGAAAAAAAGTTTATTTAAAAAAGTTCTAGCAGCAAGAACAGTAACAAAACAAGAGGAGAGACAGACAGACAAAACAAGGAGATCGTGTCCTGTGGGACTTGTCTCCACTCTTAATCGAGTTCTTTATACCGAGCAAACATGACTCTTCGCACAGCGTCTCGGTAGGTTTCGTTGGACTGTCTCTTGCTGGTTCTTCCTGGGGCCCCGGTGTTGGGGCTCCTCATCCGACCTTCAGTCTGTGAAACAAAGAAAAACTGTCAAGTGGGGCCCTATGAATTAGTTGCCTCTGGCCTCTGACCACAAGCAGTTCTAGATCACTAAGGAGCAGAGAATATAGGATAATTTTTTGGTTTAGGTTTACCTAGTTTTTCTATGAGTAAAAGAGAAAGGTAGAGAAAGAGAGAAAACACCCCCAAAACGGCCTTGATGCTACAATCCACCCCCAGCTTCAATCAGTCCAGATTATGGGCATGTTCAGGGAGATCTCTGGACACAAACCTGGAACCTTCGCATGTGGGATGGCCTTGCAAAGTCGTGTTTTACCACTGTACCACCATCCAGCCCCAGAGGAGCATTTAAAATAGAAACTTCCATCATTAAATAAGCTCCCATGGTGATTCTATGACTGTGGGATTTAGGCCTCAATACTAGATATGGGAAGTTCTGGAGGGAAGAGATAAACCAATCTCTTAAGGTGGATATTTTCTTAGGGAACCAGGCCAAAACAAAATGGGCAATGTTCTTTTCTACCATCTTTTCTAGAGGTGCTTTTTTCTTTTTTCTTTTTTGGGAGTGGTTTTTTGCTATAGGATACGTGTGCTTGCCGGAAAGACAGAGAGACAAGAAAGCGAGAAATCACCCCCCGAGGGGAGGATGGCCATGCCGCAATCCCTTCTCCTCCATTCTCCTCTCGGGATCATGGGCACGCACGCACACGCGCCCGGCGTGAGTTTTAAGCCACTGGGTCCGGGACGTGAACTGCATCCAACTACATGGGAGTCCAGCGACATAGCCATTACGCTAACTGCTGGTGCCTAGAGATGCTTTCTGAAACATGGGGGGACAAAGTCTTTCACAGAAACGAGGACTAACCTGATGATCCCAAGTATGACCATCAAAGACCTTTGCTGACAATTCCACTTAGACACACCTCTGTACCTTTCATTGCTGGTTTCTAGTTCTTTTAATTGAATGATTCTTAAATCTCAAATTCCCCAATTCCTATACCACCCCACGGCTTATTCCTTATCAGAATGCAATGAACCCCATTCCAACTTCTCCAGCCACTTCCCACCAGCAACCCGGCTTGCCAAGCTGTACCCCTGTAATCAAGACCAGTGGCTTCCTCAGCTCCAGTGTCCTGTGCCGGTGGTGGAGAAAGCCCAGGTAAAAGGCAAGGACACAACTCCAAGCCAGAGAGTGAGAGAGAGTACAGTACACTCCAGGTTCATGTCACCCGACAAGATGGAGATACTTCACCTCCTCTGATGAAGCCAATCCAGGATGTCCATATCCCAGGCCTGCCCCCTTTCCTCCAGCCAGGGGCCTGCTGCACACAGCCTCCTTTGTTGCTAGTATCGGCATCTTCATCAATAGGCTTACGATCGCTGCAAAAGAAGCAGACCTACTTAGACACCACCACTTTCAAGGAGACCTGCTTGTGACCCTAACAGAAGCCTCTGTCCTCTTGATTCATATTTGCCTTCTATAAAGCATATTAGAATATACCTCTGAGTGCCTGCTATCTATGCACCAGGCTTTGCTCCGAGGATATGTCCTACGTCAACAGATGCTTATAGAACACGGACGAGCTCAACCATGGATGTGGCAACAGTGGGTATCTGCTACGGAAATACAGTAGAGGAATTGAAAACCCAGAAGGGACATCTTAAAAAATGACAGAAACTTGGGGCCAGTAGGTGGCATGATGGTTGGGGCACTGGATTCCCACATTGCTGACTGCAACTTGAGTCATGAACCTGATGGCTTAAAAATCACAATAAACAGGGGCTGGCAGATGGTGTGGTGGTTAAAAATGCTGGACTCCCACATGGCTGACCACAGTTCAAGTCCCAGACCTGGTAGTTTGCTTTCTCACTTTCCTTGCCTTCCTTTCTCTCTCGGATCAAACTGGAAAATAATAATAATGATAATGATAATAAATAAAAAGTTAAATTAAAAATAATTCTTAAAAAGGGTCACAACAAATAAATAAATAAATAAATAAATAAATAAATGTTTATGGGACCAGCATTTGGCATAATGGCTATGTCTCTGGACTCCCATGTAGTTGACTGTGGTTCGAGTCCCAGACCCAGTGGCTTAAACTCACGCTAGGTGTGTGTGTGTGCATGCCCAAGATCCTGAGAGGAGAATGGAGAAGGGACTGCAGTGTGGCCATCCCCCCGGGGGGGATTTCTCGCTTTCTTTCTCTGCTTTCTGGTGAGTGCACGTGTCCTACAGCAAAAACGTCTCCAAGAAAAAAAAAGTTTAAAAAGAATTTTAAAAAGATTAAATAAGACAGAAATTTCTTTATTTTATAGAATTATTTATTTATTTAATTCCATTTGTTGTTGTTATTATTATTATTATTTAAATTTGACTAGCGAGAAATATAGAAAGAGAAAAAGGGAAAGCGAGAAAGCAAGCCACCAGGTCTAAGACTTGAGCCGTGGTCAGCTAAGTGGAAATCCAGCGCCTTCTGCCACCACCCCACCTGCTGGCCCCCCCACAGAAATTTTTTTTTTTTTTTTTTTTTGAGAGGTTTTTCGCTATAGGGCGCGTGCGCTCGCCAGACAGACAGAGAGAGACATAGAGACAGAAAGCGAGAAATCACCCCCCAGGGGGGATGGTCACGCCCCAATCCCTTCTCCTCCATTCTCCTCTCGGGATCTTGGGCACGCACGCACACGCGCCCAGCGTGAGTTGTAAGCCACCGGGTCCGAGACGCGAAACCGCGGTTGACTACGTGGGAGTCCAGCGACATAGCCATTACGCTAACTGCTGGTTCCCTTCCCCCCCCCCCCCCCACAGAAATTTAAAAGGAAAGCTCTATCTGACTTGTGTATTAACAAATGAGTTTGTGAGCTAGAAAAAGTGTTGGAGGAAAAGAGGACAGAAGGAGGAGCTGCTAGGGAGAGGAGTGGCAGGCAGTGACACTAAGACTGTTGAGGACTAGCTAACAGGCCTTGAACATGAAGCTGCATCATGGTTCCGGGCTTCATCCCTCAGAGAAAGAAAACGTGAAGCCCAGGCCTCCCTAGGCAAGGTATATGTTCACAAAAAAGGCAAGTTACAAAAGTGGATTCTGGTTTAAAATGGCCATTTTGGTGGTAAGGTCAGAAAATGGACTGACATTGGGACCAGCAGTTAGCGTAATGGCTATGTTGCTGGACTCCCATGTAGTCGGCCGTGGTTCGCGTCCTGGACCCGGTGGCTTAAAACTCACGCCGGGTGCATGTGCATGCGTGCCCATCCCCCCTGGGTGGTGATTTCTCGTTTTCTGTCTCTCTGTCTGGTGAGCACACATGCCCTATAGCAAAAACCTCTCCACAAAAAAAAAAAAAAAAAAGAAAAAAAAAGAAAAGAAAAGAAAATGGACTGACATATAGAGGGAGCAAAAACTGGAAGTAAGGAGTCCAGTTTGGAGGTGAGTGAGAATAAGGCATAGGATTTAATTCAGGGGACCAGCAGTTCGAGCCCTGGACTCAGTGGCTTAAACTCACGCCGGGCGCGTGTGCGTGCATGCCCAAGATCCCGAGAGGAGAATGGAGAAGAAGGGATTGCGGTGTGGCCATCCCCAGGGGGCTGATTTCTCAGCCTCAGCCCAGGGATACAGTGATGCTATGCTGACGCTACCCTGAAAGAGGACGACAGGAAGTCAGCGGGGCTGAATTAGAATATAGCATGTCTCTCTCTGTCTGTCTGGCGAGCGCACGTGCCCTATAGCAAAAACCTCTTCAAAAAAAAAAAAGAATACAGCATGGACTGCAGTAATGAGTCAACCGTGCCTACAAGGAACCTTAGATGCATCAGAACACATGCCCAGGAGGCTAATGGAAGAGAACTGACTTGAAATGAAGACACAGGTCTTAGCCTACTGGTGGTGGCTGAGACCTGGGGAACCTCAGATGGCCTAAGTCAAGGAGGTACAGCAGCAAGAATAAAGACCACTGAGGACAGAGTCTGGAGAACACCTGACTCACTCAGAAAAGGACGAGTAGGAGAGAAGACTGCAGAGAGGGACAGGAGAACGTGCTCTGAAGGGAGCAGAAAACAGGGCAGAATCTCTGCCCCCGCCTAGCCTCGTCCCAGGGCAGAGGTGCCCTTCCCCCTCGTGGCTGACTCCTTTCCTTTGTCCTAGTCCCCGTGTTTCAGCGCACAGAACAACCCAATGGGCTGTGACATTAAGTGGTCCCATCCTAGCACTTCTAGTACAGACTAGAATAGAAACATCAGGAGTGCCCTGCACACGTTGCGGAATTATTTCACATGAAGGTTTCTTTCTTAGTCACACACACACACACACACACACACACACACACACACACACAGTTACTGGGTTGTGATACAAAAATACATCTCTTATGGTAGACTGTGATCAAATCAGCTGAAATGTGAGCACCCCAGACCCAGTCATGCCTCCTCAGGGGCCTTGCACTGTGCACCGTCAACAATCTCCCTTTCCCCACCCACTCTGGATACTGGTTCTTCTCTCTTGTCATAAGGACCATGCCTCTCTTACTCCTTCTCGCCACCCTTTTTCCTCTTTCAAGGCCTTTGCTACGCCTTCTCCTCCCAGCTACCCAGTGGGAGGCTGAGCATCCTCAGTGATTTTCCCCTCTCCCTAGACAAGCAGTTGATCACAACCAGTTGATCACAAAAGCTGGTGGATTTAACCTTCCTCTGACCCACTCTCCTTTCCATACTCTCAGCCTTCTGCCAGCCACTATCTCTAATCTGAATCAGGGTCAAAGTTGTATCATTAGTTTCTAAACAAACTCATCTCCCACAGTCGCTGTTAAGGCTTAGATAATCGTTTGTCCCCCAGAGGTTCATATTTTGGAATGTGGTCTTAGTTGGGAGTGAATGGATACAGGCCAAGGGTTCATGTGTTGGGAGGGGATCGTATCATAGAGTGTTAACTGTAAAATCAACTCCTTTATGATGCACTGGGCTGCAGCCGTTAGGTGACAGTAATCAGGGCAGGGCCAGTGACTGAGCTCCAGTATAAGCAGAGGGACTGAGACACAGACACACGGCCCTGATGCTCAAGGTCCTGCCCTGTGCTGTGTTGCAGCCTCACCACAAATTGGAACCTGGGCCTCTAAACCTGAGTTTTGTGAATAAAATTCCATATCCTTCCTTTTTCTTTTTCTTTTTCAGAAAGATTTTTTTCCTATAGGGTATGCACATTCACTAGAGACACAGAGAGACAGAAAGCAAGAAACCACCCCTTTGGGGGGATGGCAATGTCTCAATTCCTTCTCCTTCATTCTCCTCTTGGAATTTTGGGTATACATGCACATGTACCTGGCGTGAGTTTCAAGCTGCCAGGTCCACGGCTAGAACCATGGATGACCATGTGGGAGTCCAGAGCCTTAACAACTATACCACCTGCTAACCCATCCTTTTCTCTTTTTAATTGCCAGGGTGTACATGCGTTCATCAGAGACGGGAGGGGGTGGGTACAGAGAAGCACTCCCTGGGGGGCGTGGTCACGGTACAATTCTCTGCCTCTAGTTCCCCTTCCCATGAGGGTCTTGGGGACACAGGCATAGTGCCTGGCATGTTTTCCAAACTGCTGAAACTGGGATTGGAACTGGAGTTGGCCATGTGGACTCTGACTCCTAAATCGCAGCATGGAACTACTACGCTTTTATTTTGTTTACAAATCACCCAGTTTAAGACACTTCTGTTAGCTACAAATAATGGACAGAGACAGTGATTTTTCCCCCAAATGCCAAGCTAGATCAACACCCTTCTTAAAGTCCTGCCATGAACTCCCACTGCTGTCAGGATGAAGCCACAGCATGGGGTTCAAGGTGGGCGAACACTGTGAACTGGCTCTAGCTGGTGGACCAGCCTTACCTCCTGTCACCCAGCAACGCTCTTCCTCATTCAGCCCACCCAGCTCCTTGAACCTGCGTCCTCGAATACATCATGAGAGCTCTCTCTCATCCCTGGTGTATGTGGTGCCGGCCAACTAGAATGGCAGCCCCCTTACCACTGGATTTCTGTCTGCCCTGTGGGACTGACCATCCCCTAAGCCTTCTCTATTCTACCCTTGGACAGTCACCATAATACTGTCTTGTCCTTCCGAGTAGTCTTTTTTAAAAAAAAAATTTATTTATTTAATTCCATTTATTATTATTATTTTTTAATTTGACCAGAGAGAGAGAGAGAGGAAGAGAAAGGGAAAGGGAGAAAGCAAGCCGCTAGGTCCAAGACTCGAACCGTGGTCGGCCATGTGGGAATTCAGCACCTTTAACCACCATGCCACCTGTTGGCCCCTCTTCTGAATATTCTTGCACCTGGCACAGTGCCTGAACACAGTGGGTCATCAATATATTCTCTGGAACTCTGGGCCTATGACGTGGGCACTATCTGAGTGAAACAAGTACAGGAAGTGAGGGATCAGGTATCTCTACTAGCAACCATGCACTTACTCAGCACCTGTATGTGAGAATGGAGACTACCTCGGGAACCAGCAGTTAGCATAATGGCTATGTCGCTGGACTCCCACATAGTCGACCGCGGTTCGCGTCCCAGACCCGGTGGCTTAAAACTCACGCCAGGCATGTGTGCGTGCACGTGCATGTCCAAGATACCGAGAGAAGAATGGAGGAGAAGGGATTGCAGCGTGACCATCTCCCGTGGGGGGTGATTTCTCGCTTTCTGTCTCTCTGTCTCTCTCTGTCTGTCTGGTGAGCGCATGCGCCCTATAGCGAAAACCTCTCAAGAAAAAAAAAAAAAAGGATGGAGGCTACCTAGAGAAAGTAGCCCATGTGTGACCTTCTTAGTAGGCCCATAAGTAGGGTGCAGCATTACGGATAAGGAGAAAAGGGTTCTTGACCATGACACTCCAGCCTGGCTTTTAGCAGCCAGCCAGCCTTCCATGTAAACACACATTTCCTCTACAGACAGGGAGCCCAGAGGCTGGGGTGAGTTCAGGCAGAACCTGCTCCTGAAAACCTCACCTCCCTGAGAGAACACAGCCACAGAACTGGAAAAAGAGACGGTTTTTCCACCATGCCTTGAGGCCTAGGCTGAACAAAGTTCGGGCTTACCTGTCAGTTTCCCTGGAGTATTTAATCCGTTTCCTTTCTGGAGAGTCAGGAGATTGGAGCTTTTCCCTGCGATCGTTTCCTTTTTCTTTAAACTTTCCCTGTTGGTAAGCAGAAGGGCAGATCTGAGATTTCCACAGGGGTTTGGGGAGTGGGGGAACTTTATTCCTATTTCTTTTTTTTCCTTAAAGTATTATTTATTTTATTTATTCATTCATTTATTTTACTTTGACCAAAGAGACACACAGAGAGAGAGAGAGAGAGAAAGAGAGAGAGGGAAAGTGAGAAAGCAAGCCACCAGGTCTAGGACTTGAACCATGGTTGGCCATGTGGGAGTGTCCAGCGCCTTAAACACCATGCCACCTGCTGGTCCCCGATATTTTGGAATGCTTGGCTTGGCTCCTTTTCCCTTCTGAGAAGCAGATGATCTTTGGTAGTCCTCTGTAGGTGGGTTCTTTTTTTTTCAAAGAGATTTTTGCTATAGGGTATATGTGCTCGCCGGAGAGAGACAGAGAGACAGAAAGCGAGAAATCACTCCCTAGGGGGGATGGGCCATGCCACAATCCCTTCTCCTCCTGGGATCTTGGGCATGCACCCACATGCACCCAGTGTGAGTTTTAAGCCACCGGGTCTGGGACTCAAACCATGGTTGATTACGTGGGAGGCCAATGATGTAACCATTATGCCATCTGCTGGTCCCCTGGTATGTTTTTCAACCCACCAGTTTTGAGACTTGAACCATAGTTGGCCATGTAGATTCAGCACTTGAATTATCACGCCCCTGGCTAGCCAAAAGATATCAATTTTATCAAGGCATAATTTAGAAATAAATGCACCCATTTTTACGTAGCATTTGATATGTCTGACAAATGTCTACGCCATCTTTTGGGGCCTCTTTGTTCTCTGCCTTTCCACGAGGAGGGAACAGCACAGACTATAAAGTCAGGGTCAAGTGCGTAACAGTTACCAACTCTCACCTCCCGCTCTCTCCTCTCCAGGTAGGCTAGCTCCTGCTCAGACTGTTTTATCTTCCGGTGGATTTCCAGGTTTTGCTGAAAAGAGAGGGAAATCTGTGAGTGCGCATCTAGGAATGGCTTTAGGCCCCTTCCTGATAGCTGCCTTAGACAGTGGCCCTTTCGGCTGACCGGCTCTCCTATGCAGCATGGCACAAGAGGCAGTTGTGTTCATTCTACTTTGCTCCAAAATGTGGAAGATAAAAATCTGGTTTCTCTCTTTATCTCAAGCGAAAATGATGGGAGAGAGGATCTGAGCACATCAGTGAAGAAAGCCAAATGCCCACATACTCTGCCCACCAGACATCCAGCACCCTCACACACTAGCCACTCTTTGAAGCCCTCAGAAAAACAAGGTCTTAAAAGAACAGACCACTGAGAACCCCTGCTAGCAAGCCCTGAGGCAGGAGCATATGTGAAACCTACAGAGGCCAAAGCAGCTCTTGTAGGGAGAGGCGGTGTTCTGCACTGGAGGACTCGAGGCGGGGAAAGTGCTGTAGGGAGAGGCGGTGTTCTGCACTGGAGGACTCGAGGCGGGCAAAGTGCTGTAGGGAGAGGCGGTGTTCTGCACTGGAGGACTTGAGGCAGGCAAAGTGCTGTAGGGAGAGGCGGTGTTCTGCACTGGAGGACTCGAGGCGGGGAAAATGCTGTAGGGAGAGGCGGTGTTCTGCACTGGAGGACTCGAGGCGGGGAAAGTGCTGTAGGGAGAGGCGGTGTTCTGCACTGGAGGACTCGAGGCGGGGAAAGTGCTGTAGGGAGAGGCGGTGTTCTGCACTGGAGGACTCGAGGCGGGGAAAGGGCTGTAGGGAGAGGCGGTGTTCTGCCCTGGAGGACTCGAGGCAGGGCAAAGTGCTGTAGGGAGAGGCGGTGTTCTGCACTGGAGGACTCGAGGCGGGGAAAGTGCTGTAGGGAGAGGCGGTGTTCTGCACTGGAGGACTCGAGGCGGGGAAAGTGCTGTAGGGAGAGGCGGTGTTCTGCACTGGAGGACTCGAGGCGGGGAAAGTGCTGTAGGGAGAGGCGGTGTTCTGCACTGGAGGACTCGAGGCGGGCAAAGTGCTGTAGGGAGAGGCGGTGTTCTGCACTGGAGGACTCGAGGCGGGAGAGTGCTGTAGGGAGAGGCGGTGTTCTGCACTGGAGGACTCGAGGCGGGGAAAGTGCTGTAGGGAGAGGCGGTGTTCTGCACTGGAGGACTCGAGGTGGGAGAGTGCTGTAGGGAGAGGCGGTGTTCTGCACTGGAGGACTCGAGGTGGTGAAAGTGCTGTAGGGAGAGGCGGTGTTCTGCCCTGGAGGACTCGAGGCGGGAGAGTGCTGTAGGGAGAGGCGGTGTTCTGCACTGGAGGACTCGAGGTGGGGAAAGTGCTGTAGGGAGAGGCGGTGTTCTGCACTGGAGGACTCGAGGCGGGGAAAGTGCTGTAGGGAGAGGCGGTGTTCTGCACTGGAGGACTCGAGGCAGGGAAAGTGCTGTAGGGAGAGGCGGTGTTCTGCACTGGAGGACTCGAGGTGGGCAAAGTGCTGTAGGAAGAGGCGGTGTTCTGCACTGGAGGACTCGAGGCGGGGAAAGTGCTGTAGGGAGAGGCGGTGTTCTGCACTGGAGGACTCGAGGCGGGGAAAGTGCTGTAGGGAGAGGCGGTGTTCTGCACTGGAGGACTCGAGGCGGGGAAAGTGCTGTAGGGAGAGGCGGTGTTCTGCACTGGAGGACTCGAGGCGGGGAAAGTGCTGTAGGGAGAGGCGGTGTTCTGCACTGGAGGACTCGAGGAGGGGAAAGTGCTGTAGGAGAGGCGGTGTTCTGCCCTGGAGGACTCGAGGCGGGGAGAGTGCTGTAGGGAGAGGCGGTGTTCTGCACTGGAGGACTCGAGGTGGGCAAAGTGCTGTAGGGAGAGGCGGTGTTCTGCACTGGAGGACTCGAGGTGGGGAAAGTGCTGTAGGGAGAGGCGGTGTTCTGCACTGGAGGACTCGAGGCGGGGAAAGTGCTGTAGGGAGAGGCGGTGTTCTGCACTGGAGGACTCGAGGCGGGGAAAGTGCTGTAGGGAGAGGCGGTGTTCTGCACTGGAGGACTCGAGGCGGGGAAAGTGCTGTGTATAGGAGAGGCGGTGTTCTGCACTGGAGGACTCGAGGCGGGGAAAGTGCTGTAGGGAGAGGCGGTGTTCTGCACTGGAGGACTCGAGGCGGGGAAAGTGCTGTAGGGAGAGGCGGTGTTCTGCACTGGAGGACTCGAGGTGGGAAAGTGCTGTAGGGAGAGGCGGTGTTCTGCACTGGAGGACTCGAGGAGGGGAAAGTGCTGTAGGGAGAGGCGGTGTTCTGCACTGGAGGACTCGAGGCGGGGAAAATGCTGTAGGGAGAGGCGGTGTTCTGCACCGGAGGACTCGAGGCGGGGAAAGTGCTGTAGGGAGAGGCGGTGTTCTGCACCGGAGGACTCGAGGCAGGGAAAGTGCTGTAGGGAGAGGCGGTGTTCTGCACTGGAGGACTCGAGGTGAGGAAAGTGCTGTAGGGAGAGGCGGTGTTCTGCACTGGAGGACTCGAGGAGGGGAAAGTGCTGTAGGGAGAGGCGGTGTTCTGCACTGGAGGACTCGAGGTGGGCAAAGTGCTGTGTATAGGAGAGGCGGTGTTCTGCACCGGAGGACTCGAGGCGGGGAAAGTGCTGTAGGGAGAGGCGGTGTTCTGCACTGGAGGACTCGAGGCGGGGAGAGTGCTGTAGGGAGAGGCGGTGTTCTGCACTGGAGGACTCGAGCTGGTAAAAGTGCTGTAGTCTACCCTACACTGTCTAAGGGATGGTTCAGTCTGCTGAGTCACCAAACCTGTTTCTTTTTTCCTGATAACTGCTTTTTATTGTTGTAGCCATTTACTAGCATTTTCTTCAGAGAGCTGCAACTTAAATGTATTGTCTGATGACTCAAAATTCCAGAAAATCAAAGGGACTTGGGAGACAGTCCACTCTAGGGATTGTCAGGAGCTTCTCAGAGTCCTGGGAGCTTCTCAGAGTCCTAGAAGCTTTGCAGAGCCACCAAAGAGGTGGTTGGGAAAAGTGGTAGCAGGGCTACTCAGCTGTTGGCTATGTAAGACTTGTGGTTCTGTGCTGGGAGAAAGTCTAAATCCAGTCCCTTCACCCAATGCCTGCTAGAGAAGGAGCATGCAACACAGTTCTCTGACAACACGCGTCCACTCAGAGGCTGTATTTGTCTGCGGTTTGGCTCCTCGCTCAGCATGTGTAAACAGGAAGGCTGTGAGGGAGGACCACTGTATTCCAGTTGAGCACCCCGAGAACAGCTGTTGTGCTGTGGCTTACAGCAGTACTCTCTACACAGACACGGCAGAGGGGGGGCCACACACAAGGAGAGCTGCACGCTGTCTGAGCTTGGATAGCATCGGGTGAAGCCACCAGGTACTAAAGAAGAGAAAGGCTTACTGAGTCTATCCTCTTAGGTTAATGACAGAGCTACTATGAAAAGCCACAGGGAGCTTCCTGCTCCTAAACCTCTTCTGCTCCTGCACATCCTCTACACTTATTGCCCCAGCCACAACCACATTGCTTGCCTTGGGTCTACACACTGAAGGTATCTGAAGGTGGGCATGGCCTTAATTCAGAGCAACTCATGAACGAAACCAACAGAAGAGCAGATTCACTCCTGAACTGACTGACTGAATGCTAGGAACGAGGGGTCCTCCAGTGCTCCTCACTGATAACAGAGTCGGAAAGGCCACGCCCGTCTGCCTGATACCTTGTGCAGGTCTGACAGCTGCTGGTGTTTGAGCAGAACTTCTTTGTTGGGAAACTGTCTTCTGCAGAGCAGACAAGCCAGTTTATTCCAGTCAGTGAGTTTGTCTTCTTCATTCTCCTTCTTGGTCAGCTCCTCCTGCTGCTGGGGCTGTGCTGTGCGGGGCTGTGGGGGAGGGGTCTGTTCCTCCTCCTCCTCCTCCTCATAGTCACTGTCTCCTCCGTACTCACCCAGGAGGCCAATCAGTGGGTTAACCACCTTAGGCTGGAAGAAGAAGGCTCACAATCAACACCAAATTTAACTAAATTATTCTGGGGGGCTCTTCCTTTCTTTTTCTTGATGTTCTGATATGTATCTCATTTCTTTGCCCCCTTTTAGTTGGAATAAGGACTGGAGTTCGGAATAGGCCCACTGACCACACTGCGCATTTCCCAGGAGAAACTGGACGGGTTCCTTGCAAGTGACTAGCAGCAGAATAGTGAGAAGGGAGAAAAAGGAGAACTGGCATGGGAAACAGCAGAAGATCACAGTCACAAAGAGGAAGCGCTGAACTTCTCCAGCTCGGTCACGACCGTGCAGCCCAGTCAGGAGGCGGGCAAGAGCAGACACGGACGAGCACTCAGGGAGATGGTGCCAGTGCCTGAGTGAGGCCAAGGCAAAGGCACTGGGAGGGCAGGCGCTGCCACGAGCTGAACTGACAACGGGAGGCGGACGAGGGCACCTCACAGAACTGTGCGGCCACTGCACGAGCCACCAGAACGGAAAACTGAGAGCACGGCCACCGTCACATATCTGTATTCAATAGCAATCTTTATGATTACATTGAGACTCTCACTTCAAGGCATAAAAAAGGAGTAACAATATTAGCATCGTTCTCTCTGGCCAAGTGAGCAAAGATAAAAACGAGTACACGAGCACTCTACATTTAAGAGATTCTTATTACACAGCACCAAAGACAGGAAACACTGAGGCCAGGAAAAGGGGTTTCTTTAGTGTTGGGGGTTGCTGAGGCATGAGGGTCAATGACTCTGAGACGAGCTCTGAGGCAACCGAGCAATATCTCATCTCTCCGGAAAATCCCAGCCAGGGAGCTCTGGTGGGAGCGGGCAGGGAAGAGGACAGACTCCGCAGGGATACTCCTACTAGCAGACGGAAAGGCGTCGCCTCATGCTTCTCACAACCGCGGTCCTTATTTGTGAGCCGTAGACAACTCGCGGGTCAAAGCCGGGGTGGCATCAGCCTGGGAGCTTCCTTGCCCACCAGGAACCAGCCCCCCCCCCCTGCTCCGGCCCCAGCCCCCGCCTGAGTGCCAGAGGTTGCCTTACTGGTGGGGGACTCTCTTCTTTCTTCACAGTGGGAGGCAAGGGCTTCTTAAAGACGTCCTCTGGGGGAGCCTTCTCCTCGCTGGCATTTTCCTGAAACTGATCAAACCCAGAGGTGATTCTTACACAGTATCATGAAAGCTGGGTTAAAATGTGTACGCAGCACCAAGTTCAGTCACTTCGTTCTCCGTTCATAGGTTTCCTGTTTGTAAACGGGAGTGTTACCATCCAGCTAAGAGGCAAAGGGACACTGGATAATGGGAGAACTTTTTTTTTTTTTTGAGATTTTTGCTATAGGGTGGGTGTGCTTGCAGGAGAGACAGAGACTGAAAGTGAGGAATCACCCACTGGGTGGGGGGATAGCCATGCAGCAATCCCTTCTCCTCCATTCTCCTCTCGGGACCTTGGGTATGCACGCACATGTACCCGGCATGAGTTTAAAGTCACCGGGTCTAGGACTTGACCTGCGGTTGACTATGTGGGAATCCAGCAACATAACCGTTACCCCATCTGCTGGCCCAGAGAGTACTTTTTTTTTAAAAGAATTATTTTTATTATTTAACTTTACTTATTTATTTTTAACTTATTTTAATTTGACCAGAGAGGGACAGAGTGAGAGATAGAGAGAGCGAGCAAAAGTGAGAAAGGAAGCTGTCAGGTCCAGGACTCAAACCGTGGTCAGCCACACGGGAGTCCAGCATTCTTAACTAACATGCCACTTGGTGGCCCCCACAGAGTGGTTTTTAAGTAACTTTTTTTTTTTTTTTAAATAGAGGTTTTTGCCTTAGGGCCATGCACTCACTGGAGAGAGAGAGAGAGAGACAGAGACAGAGAAAGTGAGAGGTCAACCCCCGGGGGTTGACACTACAATCCCTTCTCCTCCATTCTCCTAGGATCATGGACACATCTGTACACACACCCTATATGAATTTCAAGCCACTGGGTCTGGGACTCAAAAACAATGGTTGACCATGTGGGAGTCCAGTGACATAACTGCCATCTGCTGACCCCAGGAGAGTACTTTTGAAGTAACTTGACATCGCAAACCTGGACTGTCTCTGTCCACGACTCCTACACGTGGGTCTGTAGTTATGTGATAAAGACAGCTCCTACATCGGTCCTCTTACCCTTGTCACTCCTCGGTCTCTTTTCTCCTTCCCATCTCTTTTAGATGTTTCCTTCTTGCTACTTGACTTTCCTTGACTGGTAGGTTTCTTTTCCTTGATCTCTTCTTCCTCAGGTGACCCCATATCCTGAGGCACGAAGACTTCTTGCTGTGATACAGTGGGAAACAGCTAAGTCTACAGAATGTTTCACTTTATCAGCAATTCCAGGTCTCCCTTCTAGGGGAAAAAACAGCTCTCCCACTCACAAGCAAGAGTTTGTGTCAATCTAAAAACCCCTTCCAGAGGCCAGGACACATTCAGACCACCGCTGCAAGAGCAGCGCTGTTCTTCCCTGTAATGCCATAAGGCACTGATTTTCCATTTAGGCAACAGTTCAGCTTCCATAGATTTAATCTTTTCCACTTGTCATGCAACGAGCATCCAGAAAATCCAGGGAATAAAATCGTCAAAGTAACAAATTATGGGTGCTTTTCTCAAAAGGGTCATTGATAGAGTAAACTCAGCCAAAAACTCACCTGTGTATTGGGGTCATAATAGGTTCCTGCCAGGGGGTCGTAATAGTAGCCAGTAGCGGAATCGTATATATAGCAGTCAGAAGATGCTAGAGGGAATAAAACCAGAGCCATCGCTAGTATCCATCCACCAAAGCCTTTACCCAGGTCTTGCCACCAACAATCCAAGAATTAGGGTGGTCAATCCAAACAGACGAGGGAACTATAGATGGTACGCTCTCTGGATAAGCGCCCCTAGTCAACAGCATCGCGTGCCGACTTTGTGACTACATGGACTTCAAATAATAGGTAGCAAGGTAAGTAAAAAGAGAATAGCAGAAATAAAACAAAGGTCACTTACACTGTTGTCCTTGTCGATTTGTATCTGAAGACCAGTCTGAATTTCTTCCACCTCCTCGCCTATCTCGGAAATACTTTTTACCCTACCACAGAAAGGCAAGTTAAAATTATAGAACTATCCAATATCCATTAACCTTAACAGTCTCCCATGGGGAAAAAAGTCAAGATCACATTTTCAGTCACCTAAGGATTTTAACAAAGCACACTTCACTTACTAAAGCCTACCTGATAGTAATTCATGTGGTCAGAATGGTCCCCGGAATCATGTCTGCAATAAACAACACAGTACGTCATGAGCCTGCTGCCAGTGTCCACTCCTGCAGAGTCACTGAAAAGCGCTCCTCCCCGTTTTACAGGGAGAGAGCAATGAAACTCCTCCTGTGGGAGGAGCAGTGAAACTCCTACAAAGCCATCTTCTGCAGCACAATAGCAACTGAGTGGAGGGTGTAGAGCCACAACTGCCCTGCCTTGGAAAGCCTGTCTCTGAGGCAGCCATTTCCCAGATGACACTCTTTGGTTAAGGTGAGTGAAGGAATAAAGAGTAATCAGATTGCCCAGTATTATGGGGATAGAAACAAGGTCAGGAAAACGGGGAGTCAGGAAAGCACTTTCTCAGGATTCTAAAGAAGCAAAGAGGTATTGAGATTGTTCTGCACAGCCAAGAGTGTGTGTAAACATCATCTGGAACACAAAGACACAAGACAGTCAAAAGTGAAAGAACTCAATACCACTACTTAAGAAAGAAAATAATTCAGGGCCAGTAGGTGGCGTGGTGGTGAAGGTACCGGACTCCCACATGGCTGACTGTGGTTTGAGTCCCAGACCTGGAGGTTTGCTTTCTCACTTTCTCTTTCTCACTGGTGAGCGCCTATAGCAAATTAAATAATAATAAATAAAATTAAATAATTCTTTAAAAAATTATTTGAAAGGAAGAAAGAATATGGGACCAGCAGGTGGCGTGGTGGTTAAGGCACTGGACACTTCCACATGGCTGACCATGGTTTAAGTCTGGAAGCTTGCTTTCTTACTTTCTCTCTCTCTCTGGTTTAATTAAAATATGTGAATGAATAAATAAAATTAAATTTAAAAAGGAAGAAAGAAAATAATTCTAGAGTCAGAACGAGACAGACTTAAGAAAATGTACTTGTGTCTACCTGAGGCAGTTAAACCGGCAGGAAGGCATCATGCCTTACTCTCTGTCCCTCAGGAAGAAAGAAGAGTTTCTTTCCAAAAGCTCAAGTGGGGACAGCACCAGGAGCCCTGCCCCAGTACCTTCGCTTTCCAGTGGCCAGGTTTACAGCTACCATCTTCCCATCGATGCTAAATGGTGGATCGAGGTTCTGCAAGATCTTCACGACGCGGAGTGCTTCCTAGGGGACCAAAGACACACTTGCACCCGGAGCGGAAAGGCCGTGCCTTTGAAAGAGCTGAACACCGATTTTTCCTTCTCCAAAGAGAAATTCAGGAAACATAATGCTCTGGTCATGATTTCAATATGGACAGTAAGAGCACACTGGCAAAAACGTGACTACTGATGACAGGCTGATCAAACCAGTGCTCAGAATGGGTGGCAGTTTCTGGTATCGATTTCAGAAATTCAAATTCTCCTTCTTTTAGGCTGTAATTTTCACCACATTGGATCCAGTTTACAAAGTCCCTTGTGATTTTTGAGCATGGAATCTAAGAATTATCAATAATTTTTATTATCTTCACATTACATCCATAGGAAAGGATCTAACAACTAAAAATTCAAGCAATAAGAAGCTCACAGATATTTAGAAAAAAAAGAAGAAAATGTTTTATTATCATAAACCACCTGCGGTTGGGCAAAACAAATCTAAGAAACTAAAATATTTGCCAAAATCTTGGAGAGTTTAGTACTCAGATTCTTCACAAGTGAGTAAGTTGGAAAGTCCAAATGCCACAAGACAAAAACGACCTGGAAAACCACACAGAATTTTAACTCTCGATGATAGTCACTTCACCTGCATGGACATTAAGCCTCAAAGAGAGACCAAGAAGGGTTATGATACCAGATATTATGTAGGAATTCAAATGACAAGGAAGTCCCTTAAATACTCTTGAGCATTTTTCAGCCACCATCCCTAGACCGCTCCCAGGTGGGGGAAACTCACCGCATGGGAGTCGAGGTCAATAAAGCCGTAGGTGTGGCCCATGGGGCCGGTTCTGTTCTTGATGATTCGGACGTTGGCAGTAGTAAGGTGGACATAGGGCTCCAGCACTTCCACTATCACCTCGGGTGGAGTGGAACGATAGATGCGTTTGAGCATGATTGCTGAACGAAGCCAGCCCAGATGGGAGCGGAATAAGGAAAGAGAGAGAGAGAGATGAATTTCTAAAGTCCCAAGGGTCTGACAGTCATTTTATTTATTTGTTTCTAATCACAGATACTACTATAAAGTCAGCTCTATCAAGCCTGGCTCTATAAAGAGATGCTAGATAAATATTTCATAAAGATTGAATTTCCAGGGCCAGCAGGTGGCATGGTGGTTAAGGTGCTGGACACTCCCACATGGCTGACAATGGTTCAAGTCCTGGACCTGGTGGCTTGCTTTCTCACTTTCCCTCTCTTTCTATCTGTGTATATGTGTGTGTCTCTCTCTGGTCAAATCAAAATGAATGAATGAAGAAAGAAAGAAAATAATTCTTTAAAAAAAAAAGATTGAATTTCCCTAATCTAAAATGCATTGGACTGATAGTGTTTCATATTTTGGCACATTTACATAGCTTTAATGAAGTAAATCGGGGATGGGACCCAATTCTTACCACAAAATTAACTCATATACACAAAGTTCAATGGTAATTTTGTACAGTCTCTTTCTCTTTTTTTTTTTAAAGACAGGGTCTTGCCATACCATGATTCTCCCATCTCAGCCTCCCAGCTCTAGCTACTATAGGGCTGGGGTAGCACATGCAGCTCAGTTTTAGACAAGCTCTCACTATGCAGTCAAGACAAGCCACAAGCTTGGGACTCTCCTGCCTCAGTCTCCCTGAGCTGCTGGGATCCCAGTGGCACATTCCTAGGCCTGGACTTTGGGTTGAGGAAAGAACTGACCCCAGGCCTCCCAGGTGATGCTGTGGATCAGAGCGACTTGGCAGCACGCATCGCCACAGCTGGGCAACATTTTGTTTGACTTCAACCCATCACATGAAGTCAGGTGTGAAATTTTCCACTCAGGGTGTCAAAACGTTTCAGCTTTTGGAACGTTCTGAGTTTTCAGATTGGGATGCTCAACTTGTACTGTACTTCACCAATATGCAGACACCTAAAATCATACCTGACTATGTTTGTATAGTAATTGCTATCCAGAGAACACAGATCCCTTCACCTGCACAGTACGGCCCACAGAGAACGGCTCTGCAATCGGGCCGTGCAGTTCTCTAGGGCACGAGGAAGCAACTGCTCCAGCCACCACAGGCTGCTCTGCGCTCTGTGATGCTGTCAGTCTGGCGCGAGCCCTGACAAACCACTTACTTTTGCTCTCCCCATCCTGGCGTGTCTCTGCAGACCAGGGCTCCTTTTCTCGGTCTCTTCGGAAACTGGGCCCTTCTCTTCGAGAAGAAGGCTGATACCTTTCTGCTTCTCTCTTCTGATGTCCTAGGCGTGGTTCTTGTCCTTCTTCCCGCTTCCTGGGCTCAGGTTCCTTATCGGTGGGCCTTTGGGGCTGGCTGGGTTGTTTTTCTGACGATGCTGGTATGGATGACTTTTGTGGTTGAGGGTAGCTTACTAATTCTTGCTTGGCCTCTATCGTTAGGGGAACAAAGAGAATTCCTAGAAGGCTCTATCACAAAAACGTTCCTACTATGATTCTTCCTTACCAGCCTCCATATTACTTACTGGGATGCTTTTAATGTTGTCTCAAAAATACCTACAAAAATGTCTGACAGACTGAGCAAAGCTAGAGAACCAGCACATGAAATAGCTCAAAGAAGAAATGCTCCAGGCATAAAAACATGTAATTCTATGAGCATTCTATAACTTTTAAATGTAACAAAGCCTCAGGACACCTGGCCCTATGACAACCAATGGGAAGAACAGACTTGGGGACAAAAATCATTACAGATACGGCCCTTGCCGGAGGGACAAAAATCATTACAAATACGGCCCTTGCCGGAGGGTCCGTGGAGATGTGTCGAGCAGCCTTGCTTCCTCCAGCGCTCCAGGACTAACACAGCAGTCTCAGCTGCTGGAGGAACTACAGACCCCATTCTCTGGCGAAACTAGGAATGGCCCTCATGTCATTATAACGGGCAATGTCTTTCGAAATACAAATGATTCATTTCAAATCTCATTCTACAGTAGGATATGCCTCGTTAATGGAGTAGATTTGTGAACTTAATTCATTCTTACCGGGTTCACTGGAAGCCATATGGCCACTGCTGCTGGAATCAGTACCTAACAGCAGTGCAGGTGACCAGTGAGCATCCACCCACCCGTCCAGTTACAGCTGTCTTGGCACTTCAGGGTGTAGTGAGTGCCCTCGGGTTTTCATAAACCATCTATTCAGGTTTATGAAGAGCTCAAGAAAGCAGCTTTCCTGAAGAAAAAAACCACAACTTTGCCTAATCTGAAGTAAACCGACCAGCCAAAGATTTCCGTTGTTTACTCCCCTTCCCACATGCTGGTCAGGTCCCTAGAGCACCGAGAGCCCTTCCCCACACTAGAGAGAACACCGGCCTTAAAGCCCTCACTGGAGTGGAATCGCCACCACAGGTCAAAGGCTCAGCTAAGAAACTCTTTGTAGGCACACTAACTTCTTTTTTTAAAAAATTTTTAATTATTTTATTTAATTTTATTTATTCATTCATTTATTTTAATTTGACCAGAAAGAGACAGAGACAGAGACAGAGAAAGAGAGAGAGAGAGAAAGGAAGCCACCAGGTCTGGGACTCGAAACATGATCGGCCATGTGGGAGTGTCCAGAGCCTTAACCACCACACCACCTGCTGGCTGGCCCCTAGGCACACTAACTTCTAACTGTACAACGAACAGGTCCTGCAGAATCCCTACACTGTACTTTACGGTCTTTACGGTCACGGCCTGTCTCTCGTTAGGGTAGTATCAGATACAGGAATATAACAATCATAGCTACAGGACTACTGCGACACTTTTTCCCTTTGTCTTTATTTATTTACTTCAAAAGAGACAGAGAAAGAGAACATCCCCAACAGCGTACTGACACCACAGTCTACCCTGGCTTAACTAGCCCTGGATCACGTGCATGTGCTTATGGTCTTAGGGAGCCCTCCAGATACAAACCCGGAACCTTCCCAGGTGAGTCGGCTTCACAGGGTGGCATGTTTGACCACTGCGCCACCTCCAGTCCCCTGCTGTTACACTTTGATAGACTCTTCAAGGCTGTCTACCTGAAGCTTCTCAGAAGAAATTAACTTTAAAGCTGAGTGCTTAAGAAGCTGGTAGGTTTATTCCTCTATAATAAAAATCTATTTCCCCAATCCTGATTATTTTCTCCTGTTTTTATTTTTATTGCGATTTTAACAAATGTTTTTCTGTTGAAGATCCTGAAATGCTTACAAAGAGTGTAAGTGAGAAAAAAACACAGCAAATGATTCCCAACAACATCATAGAGTGACGCCATGTAGACTCTTTCAACACCACAGCCCTAGATGACTTCTAAAGAACAAGACTACTGAGATCTGGTCAATTACCCATTCAGCCATTTTAGCTGACAAGCCTGCAAACCCATCTCTTTCCTCTTGAAACTCTGAGATCAAAACTGTTTATTAACAGGTTCTATAAAGCGGGACATCGAACTGCACTTTAAAAAGCTTTACACATCAACTTGTATTTAGGGATGACAATTCTTTTCAAGTCAAGGAAAGCATGACATTAGTTTCTCTCAATGCACAAGATAAAAACCACCAGTGCTTCCACCACTCACCTTCCCTTGGGCACTTGCAGAAGGAGCACGAAGATCGGTGGCCACCAGTGCTGGCCTTACACTGCAAAGGAAAGACGAAAGCATCAGGCTGATGTTACAGTTTGGACGGTAATTTTCCCCTCGGAGGTTTTGGAATTTGGTCCCTAATGTAATGATGTTGGGCGGTGGTGAGGCCTAGTGGGCGGTAAACAGATCATGGAGCCATCAGCCTCAGGAATGGATTAGTGCTGTCTCGAGAGAGATGGAGTGGGCTCTAGCTCTCACGAGAAGCGGTTAGCTCTCACAAGCTGGGTTGTTGTAAGAGTCAATAAAACTATAAATCACCTGGTCTCAGGCATTTCTGTTAGCAGTGCAATAGTGAAGACAACCAAAAACATTTTTAAAAACCTCATGTATATCCAACATAGTAACACCTGCCAAAAATACAAGAAAGAAGCCATATCCCAGATGCCCTCCCAGCCTATAGAATGTAACGCCCCCTGCTCCTGGCTGCGCCGCTGGTGTCCGCTTGCGGCGGGAAGCACCTGTGCCGGAGAGAGTGGGACATCAATGCAGGCCTGAGTAAGAAAAACAGTATCTTCCTCCTAAGCCATGGCATATCAGTTATACAGAAATACCACCTTGGGGGACAGTCTTCAGGAGAGCCTAGATGAGCTCATACAGTCTCAACGGATTAGCCCCCAACTTGCCCTTCAAGTTCTACTTCAGTTTGATAAGGCTATAAATTCAACATTGGCTCAGAGGGTCAGGAACAGAGTCAATTTCAGGGGCTCTCTAAATACACACAGATTCTGTGATAACGTGTGGACTTTTGTACTGAATGATGTTGAATTCAGAGAGGTGACAGAACAGATTAAAGTGGGTAAAGTGAAAATTGTAGCCTGTGACGGTAAAAACACGGGCTCCAATACTACAGAATGAATAGGAAAAACATGGCTTTTTTATGCCATTTTCTGTTATTATTTATCACTTTTTGAAGAGAAGTGCATAGAAGAGACTTTTTAAATTTATTCTAGCATTGCAAAAATGACAACACTGTGCTATACTATCAGAGAATTCCAGTAGAAAGAAGCTTAAAACTGTAGCCTCTTACCTTTATTGTACAGCATGAGGAAGCATAACGTTTTTTTAATGATAAATCAAAAGTTGTTGCCTACTTAAGAACATTCTGTAATAAACTCATTGTAAAACACACACACACAAAAAGAATGTAAGGTCCCCTCCATCAGAGCGGCAGACAAAATCTGACGAGCTACTGTGTGAGAACTCCTGTTGAACAAGACATCCGGAGCAGCCTGAAAATGTCTTCTCCCTGGACAAGGATTCCTTTTACTTTTTGTAATTTTGTCAGCGGGTGCAAATGTTCATCAGAGAAAGAGTGAGAAAGCACTGCCCGTGGGGTATGAGCGGCCTGCAAACCATTCTCCCCCATCTCTCCTGGCACATGCACATGCACCCGGGGTTTCTCGAGCCTCTGGGGCTGGCACTCAAACAGTGAGGCTGGCCATGGGGTCCAGCCAGCCTTTAATCTGCATGCCACCAGCTGGCCCTCCCTGGACAGAGATATTCATAGTAAATAAACTTAACTATGGAAAGTGGACTGTTAACTAACAACAAGAATCTGCGAACGAAGCCAAGCACATTGATCTGTCTTCTCGAGTGGCACAGTACCACTGCACCATAAAACCCACCCTAAATGCATTTTTTATTTAAAATATTTTTAGTGTATGAAAAATTTATTGGAACATAACCCCATTCTTTTTTCTTTAGTTTTGCTGTGGGGTACTTTACTTATTCATTAAAATAAATTTATTTATTACTTATTAAAATAAATAAAGTCAGATAAAATAATTTAAAATAAAGAGATAATCATGTACCTGAAAAGGAATTTACATCCAGTATGACAAATTCTTACAGTTCAATAATAAAAAGATGCATAACCACTGAAAGAGCAAAAGATTTGACTAAACATTTATCCAAAGAAGATACACAAATGGTGGGACCAGTAGTTAGCGTAATGGCTATGTCTCTGAATTCCCATGTAGTCGACCATGGTTCGAGTCCCGGAACCGGTGGCTTAAACGCACGCCAGGCGCATGTGTGTGTGTGCCCAAGATCTTGAGAGGTGAATGGAGGAGAGGGGATTGTGGTGTGGCCATCCCCCTGGGGGGTGATTTCTAGCTTTCTATCTCTCTGTCTGTCTCTGTCTTTCTGGCAAGTGCACGTGCCCTATAGCAAAAAACCTCTCCAAAGAAAAGATATACAAATGACCAGCAAATACATAAAAAGCTGCTCAAAGTCATCAGGGAAATGCAAATCAAGACCATGATTAGATTTTATTTCATATTCACTAGGACTGCCTACAATAATAATAAAAAAAAAAGTTGGCAAGAGTGTGGAGAAAGTCGAACCCTCACACACTGTGGATGGGAATGGAAATGATGTAGCTGCAGTCTATGAAAAACTGCGGTGCATCCTCAAAGAGCCACATGGAAAAGTACCAGAGGACTAGCACGGTGGCGCAGGTGGCAGGGTGCAGCTGCATGATACTGGAGTCACATGGGAGGCCTGGGTCAGATTCTGGGTCAACCTGGACATGCCATTCATGCCAGTGTTCGTGTACATGTGAAGACAGAGAGAGATGAGTACCCTCCAGAAGGGCTGGTCGTGCTGCGATTCACCTTCTACCTGCCAGCCCACTGGATCCTGGCACTCACATGCGTGCCTGACCAAGCCAGTTATTTTAACCTTGGTTGCCATGTGAAATTCAACCCACTCCTGCACTTTTTTTAAATAGGTGGTGTTTTTTGGGGGAGGGGTGGCGAGTGAGTTGGGTGGACAACACACCAGCTCGTGACCACTATGCTACAGAGCGAGCCCTCCAGCCTCTCTTGAGCAGCGTGTTACCACTAGACCCTGGAGCCGGCCCCCCGTTTTTTTCTTTATTCATGATAGTCCACATATGCGTGTACATGACAGAGAGAGTGAGAAAGAGAGATTAGAACACGGGGTTTGGTCTACCACAGTCCCTCTCCTCCAGTTCTCCAGCCCACTGGATCTTGGGTACTTACACATGTGCCCTGTGTGTTCCAGGCTGACCAGGCCAGGGATTTGTACCTGGTTGCCATGTGAGATCTGTCTTCTCCTGAGTGGCACAGTACCACTGTACCATAAAGCCCAGCTCTAAATGCATTTTTTATTTAAAACAGTTTTGGTTTATGAATTGGTTTATGAAAAATTTATTGGAACATAACCCCATTCTTTTTTTAGTTTTGTTGTGGGGTACATATGCTCACTACAGAGAGAGAGGGAGAGAGGGAGAGAGGGAGAGATGGGAGGGTGAGAAATCACTCGAGGAGGGGTGGGGGATGGCCATGCCACAATCCCTTCTCCTTTAGTCTCCTCTTGGGATTTGGGATACACACGCACATGTGCCTGGCATGTGCTTCAAGCCACCAGGTCTGGGACTCAAATCACGTAGTTGGCCACATGGGATTCAGTGCCCCAACCACCATGCCACCAGCTGGTCCCATAACCCCATCATGAATCGAGGACCACTTGTACTTTTAAAGAATCATGGTTTAGAAATTTTAGAAATTTTTCAAAATTATTTTTGAAGCTAACTAGTAGCCATAAAAACTGAAATGATATTTTTATGCTCATTCCAATCAAAACGGACCTCCGAGGGTATAGCCTAAAAAATTTAAACATGCTATTTTAAAAGAATATGAAGTTTAACAGAGGTGAAATCCCACAATATACCCTTGCAAATTCCAGAATATTTTAATAAAATGTTACAACTCCCACAGAAACAGCTTCTCCAAAGCCTTTTTTTCCCCAAAGTATCAATTCCCTTGTGACCACCCCCAGGAAGGACAACTGAGAAGAGGTTGTACGTCAAAGGACTATTGATAGATTGCTTTCATAAGCAACAGAAAACCTGATATTTGCCCTTGGGAAAGTCTCTCCAGCTGCAGGCCCAGAACCCTCTAGCTACCTGCAACGGCTGGGAAGCAGGAATTACCTTCAGTTCAGCTGAGCTCAGCCAGAGACGAGCTCTGGTCTTGGCAATGCACACTACCAGGCAGCATCCCTGGCCTGTGGAGGAGCTGGGACACTGGACACAAACCTCCAGAGAGAGGGACTCTCGACACTTACCCGTTTGCAGTACCAACAATCCGGGCTTGGTACATACTCAAGGGAGACCTCTTTGTCATGGATCATGAGAGTTCCCTGTAAAGACAAAGATAGACACCATCAACATCAACCTCAGAGAGACAGACAGACAGAAAGGCACAGAGAGCCTTCCGTCTCCAAGCTGAAACATCTTACAGAGCGAACATATGCACTGGTAAGAGGAAATGGCTGTTATAAGCCACAGGCTTGGGGTGATGTGGCAGAGCAAGCTAAAACTCAGGTAACGGGAATGGAAAAAGGTGGACTCGGTCTTCGACCTCAGCTCCCAGGGGTTGAGGCACTACCCTCGGGCAGGCGAGGCCCACCTACTCCTCCAGAGGTCTCACGTAGCGTACTCAAGTCCCAGCAAGTCCCCACCTGGCCCAGGAGCTAGCACACTCTCAAGAAGCAGACTCTTCCCTCTACAGCCAAGAGGGACAGCGCCCTCTCGTTTACCTCCTGTTCCATGGCTACCCCACATCTCCTGGGGCGGTAATAAGGGCTCTAACTTTGGTGCCTGACAATTTTCTTTGGAACGCTGGCTACTGGGCAAAAGCACCAGGGGAAGAGGTACTACGCCGAAGACAGGAAACAAGGAGGAAGGTGAAGCTTCATAGCAGGTGACATCCTTAAAGCAGGAAACTGAATGGCTGGTGGTAGCAGAGGTGGCGGTGCCGATGGCAGCAGCACCACTCTGGCTTAGAGCCTACAGAGCGAGCCGGCCCTGAGCTCTGAGCAGCAACCAGCGGCATGGACGTCTTTGGGGAGGTCTGGCACAGGAACAAGCGGGAAACGGGGCTTGAAAGGCCCCTAGTTACAGAGCTCTCTTGCCACTCCATTTTGGACCAGTCATGAGTTCTATTTCACATCAAGACAATGGAAATCGTTTTTAATAAACACTAGCCAGCAGACATGTGTTGGAGCAGAGGGGAGAAAATCTCTGCCTACTGACAAGCGACCCTCGCCCACACTCACAAGTGAACTAACCGAGGATGCGACTGGAACTAGCCCCTGCGCTGTGTTCATTCTCCGCCCTCTAGGGTCCTCTGTGTCTCCTCAGACAGGGCTCTGATTATATAAGTCATTTCTTTGCAATTGGACCTCAGTTTCTTGCTTGAATCCATACATCTGTCAAATAATGCTTTACCTCTCTGCTTTTCACACCAAGAGAGTCAAGAGAAATACATAGAATAAAATTATTGTCTTGTCAAAACCAAAAGAAAACTGCCTACCTACTTAGGTTTTAGGTTCTGGTCTCTGGCTTGGTGTATTCTTAAGACTAACAGGCGACGATAATAATCGCCAACATTTACTAAGTGCTTACCAGCCGGATACCGCTATGCACACAATCTCATTTAATCCTCTAAATGATCCCAGGAAGCAACGCGATCTCCACTTTTCAGACGAGGAAACGTGCTCAGAGAGGCAGGGTCACCCTCCTGCCTCATTTACCAACTCCTGCTCAGCGTCAGGGACAGGCAATTTGGACTCAGGAATAACCAGGAAAGAGACGAGCTCTGCAGACATGGGGGATCGGGGAGGGCCACGCTGTCAAGCTATACCCATGCATGCAGAAGGCTAGTCAAAGTCGTGCCCTTTCAAACCCAGAGACAGAACATCACATCCCTGAAGAGCATGGACGATGGTCCAGGTTCCCTAAATCTGAACCTCGTCACGACTCCATGACCTGCAGCAAGGTCCTCTTCTTTTCGCTCCAGTTTCCTCATCTGTGAGGTGGAGATAACGGTACCTACTTCACGGGCTGGCTGTGGATACTAAGTAAACTAATACATGTAAAGTGCTCAGTGCAGAACACAGTGGGGCCCAACACGCCCTAAGTACTAAAAAAGAACGAGCACCAGCACGCCAGACTGGATGGGATCGAAGAACCACGCGGTCTGCCTGTGTGCGTGCCAGGTAGGAATGTTTCGCAACCCACTTCCGTCTCTGGAGGAACTGCTTTCACAGAGGGTCGTCTTTACGCATCGGCACTGTATCTTTATGATAGCACTTTGTGCTATTAGTGGTTGTTGAACTGCTGGTCCAGACCTTAGAGTTGAGGCTAAATCTTGCTGGTCTTTCATTAGGAGCATCGAACACAGTAGCTAGTATAGAAAAGGAGTTTGAAAAGCGCTTGCTGGATAAACAAAAGACTGGACAGAGCCAACCGTCCCTGGAGAACTGGGGCACGTAGCACGCAGTGGCTCGGAGGGCGGTTCTGCCGTCACAGCACACATCTGCACACCCAACCCGGAAAGCACGCGGGTGCCATGTGAACAGTGAACAGTAGCTACAAGAACAAGGCACTACTGTGAATCTCAGTCACTTGTGAATTCCGATTTCACCACTGGGAGGCATCAGTGGATTTCGGAATATCCAGGCAAGGAGCACTTTGCATGTGTTGGACAGCAAATCTGCGACTGCAGCGGCTGCAGGAAGCCACCCCTAACGGGGGCCCCGTCCACACATCACTGTTTCACCGCACGTTACCCAAGGCAATGATTTCTTATTCTCAGAGGTGCCAAAATTCAGGGTATTTCCTTTCAACCTGCAAAGGGCTAAACAGTAAGGCTGCCAGTGGCCACTGCTAAAGAATATGAAACAGTTTTAACAATACTCTTGAAAAATAGCCGTCGTTACAGCAAGAACACACAGTCACAGGAAAGACCCGAGTGAGAACAGTCAGGTTACCTATGACTCCTGACTGGCTCCCACACACAGGTAGCCAATACACACCAAGCACAGGCGTGACATCCACGTGCTGCACCCTCCGTGCCCTGCCAGGCCCCTTCCAGCTTTCACAGAGCAGAGACCCACCAGTGTCTCCTAGAGAAGTAGGCTCGGAGGAGCTGATGAATGAAGGGGTAGGACGAAGCATCACTCTAGAGCTATCCCCCCTTAACCATCAGTTCCCTGCGATGTCCGCACGCTAGAACCTGTGTTCATTGTTTGACTTAGTGGGCTATTAAGCTATTCAGGCAAGGGTATCATGAAGGCTGTTGAGTCTGATTAACCACATCTGACTCCTAATGAGGCACCATACATTTGAAAATAAAACCAAACACACCTTTCTCAGCAGTGTTAAATTAGGCCTAGGTTAGACTGAACTCTGCTAAAACCCTGCAGGCCCACAGCCCTCCTTGGCTGACACGCACAGGTGTTCCTACATACCTTTCCAGGCGTCCTAATGTGAAGCTGCAAGAAGCCGTACACATTTGCACTCCAGAATGGCAAAGCAAGTCCTGACTCTCTCCTTGGGGACAACAGAGGGCAAAGCCCGAGTCTGAGAGCTGCTGAGTTCAACATCTAAATCTACATGCCCATTTCCTGTCCCATCGGCTGTTCACGGACGCCTTACGACTCTTTTGTGAGTGCCAGCTTACGAGAGGATTGGGTCAGAGAGCAGACTACCATGTGTTCCAGCGGGCTTGCACCCCGTCCTGGAAGATTCCCAAGGCACTTGGAGGTGAAAGAGAAACTAGAGGGCCAGGAGGTGGGGTGACGGCTAAAGAGGCTGGGTCCCACATGGCTAGCTGTGTGGTTCAAATCCTGGACCCAGTGGCTCGAAATGTGCCGAGCGCATATGCGTGTGCCCTGAGAGGAAAATGGAGAAGGGACTGCAGTGCGGTCATCCCACCTGAGGAGTGATCTCTCTTTCTTTCTCTTCTCTCTGGTGAGCGCGCATGCCCTATAGCAAAGGCTTAAAAAAGAAATAGAGAAAGAAACTAGAAAGGAAAGGACATTTCTGGACAGCAGCTTTGCATCCTTGTTGGAGATCTCTAACCCAAGCTCAGCCAGTTAGACTAAGAACACAACTGCTCTGTGCCGTACAGACTTTCCCACGGAGATTTGGAGGCAGTCCGGACAGAAAGGCAGGAAAGGGGTCTGAGTCCTGCGAGCTCTCAGCGAAGTCAGCACTCGCTCTCTGGCGACGTGTGCTTCTTCCCAACGGTGGATGTGAGAATCAGGTTATTGAAAGCTGAGGCCTAGTATTGTTTATCAGATAGTAATCTTTACTCACAAAGTGATTTAGCGTTTACAAAGGCGTTCTTCATAATTATCTTATCACCAGATTCTCACAAGTAGGGCACTTGTCAAACCTACTTACACAGGAAAACACCACTGGAACACATGGAGTAGCCTGCTCAAGATGACAGGGCTAGTTAGCATCCCACGTGGTACCAAAGCCCGGTGTTCTTTTCACCGTACTGCCTCTCTTCGCTTTTATACTTCCAGAGTAGTCAGAGTGGTCAGTTCATCATACGTGCCACACCAGAGATGGCTTCTGATGATGTAAAGGATAAAGACAGGCCCAGGCAACGGACCACAGGAAGTGCCGAGAGACTGCCGCAAAGCCCTTGCTTCTCACAGCATGCCGACCCTGCACACCGGCCTGCTCCAGGTCAGATTTCTGCTCTTTTTTTATAACATGTGTATTTTCTATGCCAGAGGGCACATGCATGCCCGTGAGAGAAGCCGAGAGAGAAGCCTGCAGTGGGGCGGTCGCTCTGCAGTTCTGTCTTTCTGTTCTTAAAGCACCTACAACTGCTTCAGGTGCTGTGCCCAAGACAAAGGCAAAGGGCTGCCAGGAAGTGGTTAGTATAGGAATTTCAAGAACCTTGGAAGGTAAGAAAGAGTAAAGAAAAGGACAAAAATAATAGGTCTAAAACAGAGGAATGTGATTTCTCTTAGTATAAAACAATACTTCACGGGGCCAGCAGGTGGCGTGGTGCTTAAGAGTGCTGGACTCCCACACTTCCGACTGTGGTTCGAGTCCTGGACCTGGTGGCTCGCTTTCTCTCTTCTCTCTCTCTCCCCCTCCCTCCTTCCCTCTCTCTACCCCTCTCTGGTCAAATTAAAATAAATAAATAAAGTTAAAATAATCCTTTTAAAAATAATAATGACAAGTAAGATTAAATAAAATATATATATATATATATTTTTTTTAATAGTTTTTTTTTTTTTTTGAGAGGTTTTTTCATTATAGGGCGCGTGCGCTCACCAGACAGACAGAGAGAGACATAGAGACAGAAAGCGAGAAATCACCCCCCAGGGGGGATGGTCACGCCGCAATCCCTTCTCCTCCATTCTCCTCTCGAGATCTTGGGCACGCACGCACACGCGCCTGGCGTGAGTTTTAAGCCACTGGGTCCAGGACGCGAACCACGGTCGACTACGTGGGAGTCCAGCGACATAGCCATTACGCTAACTGCTGGTCCCAATAGTTTTTTTTTTTTTAAAGAGAGATTTTTGCTATATGGCACATGCACTCACTGGAAAGAGAGGCAGAAAGCAAGAAATCACCCGCCAGGGGAGATGGCCACGCCACAATCCCTTCCCCTCCATTCTCCTCTCGGGATCTTGGGCACATGCGTCCAGTGTGAGTTTTAAGCCACCACGTCTGGGACTTGAACTGCAGTCAACTATGTGGGAGTCCAGTGACAACCATTATGCCATCTGCTGGTCTCTTCAAAAAGGAGTACTTCTTATAAAAATCTTTTGTAAAGCAATAAGATTCATTCTTCGTAGTGCAAAGATATGTTATAGTTCAAACATTTTATAAAACACGCTATTACCACGCTATTCCCAAAGGCCCAAACCAAAATGAGACAGAAGGAAGTAAGCAGAGGCCATGAGTCCTGAAGCAAGCACGAAGACCTCGCTGCCCACTGACCTCGATACCCTCTGCTCAGAGAGATCTTCTATTGGACAGGATCTGAGCTGCCCTTTCAGTAGCCAGGAGATGAGGCCGCATGGGACCACTATGAAACCCCACTTCAGGGTCCATTTTAAAATGATGGGCAAGGAAGACACTGCCCTCTCAGTTGCTACTTCTTGAAATACCTTTCCCTGTCCCGATGAAAGCACAACCAAGTCTTTTTTGAAAACTGTGCCTTGGGTCAGTCAGTGGCATGGTAGTTAAGGTGGCTGGATCCCACATGGCCGATTGGACAGTTTGAGTCCTGGATCCGGTGGCTCGAAAAACATGCTAGGACTGTGTACACGTGTGCCTAAAATCCCCAAAGGAGAATAGATTGCAGTGCCAACACTCCCTATAGTGGGGTGCTTTCATACTTTCTCTGCACTCCCTTTTCTCCCAGTGAATGAATACCCTATAACAAATTAAAAATAAATAAATAGGGACCAGCAGTTAGCGTAATGGCTGTGTCACTGGACTCCTATGTATTAGTTGATCGCAGTTCAAGTCCCAGACCCAGTGGTTTAAACTCATGCCGGGCACAGGCACATGTGCGTGCGTGCCCAAGATCCCGAGAGGAGAATGGAGGAGAAGGCATTGCAGCATGGCCATGCCCCCTGGGGGGTGATTTCTCGCTTTCTGTCTTTCTGTCTCTCTGTGTCTTTCTGGTGAGCGCACACACCCTATAGCAATAAATAAATAAATAAATAAATAAATAAATAAATAAAGGGACCAGCAGGTGGCGTGGTGGTTAAGGTGTTGGACACTCCTATGTGGTTGACCAGGGTTCAAGTACTAGACCTGGTAGCTTGCTTTCTCACCTTCTCTCTCTCTCTGGTCAAATTAAAATAAATGAATAAATAAAATTAAATAAACAATTATTTTTTAAATGATAAAATAAATATTCCATAAATATTCCATAATATACTGCTCCACAGCCTACTGGTTAAGGGAGCTGGATTCCACATAGTGACCACAGTTCAAATTCCAGCCCTGGTCGGGACTAGCAGATGGAGTAGTGGTTACGTCACTGGACTCCCAGGCAGTCAGCTACTGTTCGAGTCCTGGCGGCTTAAAACTCAGGCCAGGCACGTGTGTGTGCATACCCAAGATTCCGAGAGGAAAATGGAGAAGGGACTATGATGTGGCCATCCCCCTGGGGGGTGAGTTCTCACTTTCTGCCTCTGTCTTTCTGAATCTCCAGTGAGCTCATGTTCACTATAGCAAAAATCTCTCAATCAATCCGTCCCAGTCCAGGTGGCTTCTAAAAAGTGTCTCTCATTCCTGTGAAAGAAAAGCAATGATCTGTAGTCTTGGAGATAAATTTCATTAACTTAACTATGAGAAGACTTAGGAGAAATAAACTTGCCTCCCAAGGGATCCACAAGACTCTTTCGATCTGATTCCATTAAGACTGCTTTTGTGGACCCGATGATAATGTTTCAGTCTCAGACCTGGCAACTTGAAAAATGCACCAGGTATGTGTGTACGTGTCCCTCAAATCCTAATGGGATGAAAATGGAGAAGGGATTCGTGGTGCGACTACACCCCCTGGGGAGAGTGCTTTTTCCTCTCTCTGTTTCTAAGTACACTTGCCCTCTGAACAAAACAAAACAAACAAAAAACTCAATTTGTGGCAAGAACAGAGGCAAAATATGAATAAGTAAGTAACCTTGGCTAAAGCTCTTTTCACTCCTTGTGAAAGGATGAGGCTCTATTACAGAGACAGCCTGCCAGGTAGACAGGACCCCCAGCCAATTCCTCCTACAGATACCTCACCAAAAAGAAACAATTTACAAGCCTGGCCATTACCACTCAGGACAACAGAAAAACTGTGACCCATTAAACTATTTAGAAACTTTCCGGCTGTTGTAATTTTGTATCAGTTAGAGCGATGTTTCACTTAACATCTACATGGACTTCAGTCTAGTTAAGGCTTCTCTGGTTGGTGGCCTAGGTGGTGGGCCTGCCGTGTACTAGACTGCAGTGCTAGAAGCCATAGGGCCTACTCTGGGTTTGGATTCCTGGGTTGGTCTGAAAACACGCTGGGGACACACATGGTACCCAAGATTCTGAGGAGCTAGAGGGCTGGGTAAAGGGGATCCCTCACACCTGTACACATTCTCTACCACTACAAAAAAAAAATATATATATATATATTTTTAAATTACCCTGGTTAATACATAATTTATAATCCTGAGGCTTCCCCCTCAGAATTCAGATTTCTATTACCTCCATGTTATATTTCCTTTATTGTGACAGCACATGCACATGAAGGAGAGAGAATGAGCACCTCACAGGGCCTCATCCCACTGCAAGCTCCCCCCGCCAGCCCTCCAGCTCATCGACCTGGGCCACACACGTGCATTCCTCACATGTTTCAGCCTGACCAAGTTGGGGATTCGAACTGAGGTTGCCATGTGGGATCTGACTTCTCTTGAGCAGCATGTTATTGCTGTGCTACAGAGTCAGATCAGACCTTCATCTTAATTTTTTCCCTCTTTTCTCAGTTGATTCTAACCATAGCAATGAAAACAAAGTACTCATAAGTAGAACAGATATAGAAACAAGACACAGCTTGTTCTTTCCTAAGAACTGTCTCAGTTCTCACTAACGTAATTACACAGGGCCAGCAGGTGGCATGGGGGTTAAGGCGCTGGACTCCCACATGGCACACCAAGGTTCAAATCTCAGACTTGGCAGCTTGAAAAATCATGCTGGATGCATATGCAAAATGGCATCTTCTAAAATGCCAGGAAAATGGAGAAGGGACTGTGACATGGCCATGCCAGAGGGGAGTAATTTCTCACTTTCCCTCTCTATGCCCCTCTCTCTCTCAGGTGAGCGCTTACATCCTATGGCAAAAATCTTTTTTGTTTTGTTTTGAGAGGCTTTTGTTATAGGGCTCATGTGCTTGCCAAAGAGAGAGAGAGAAAGCGAGATATCACCCCCCGGGAGGATGGCCACGCCGCAATCCCTTCTTCTCCATTCTCCTCTCAGGATCTTAGGCATGCGTGCTCAGGCACCAGGCGTGAGTATAAGTCACGAGTCCAGGACTCAAACTGCGGTTGACTACATGGGAGTCCAGCGACATAGCCATTATGCCATCTGCTAGTCCCCCTATGGCAAAAATCTTAAGGGGCTGGCAGGTAGCATGGTGGTTATGGCCAACTAAGGTTCAAGTCTTAGACCTAATGGCTTGCTTTCTCACTCTGCTACCTTCCCCTCCCGCCCCCCCCCCCCCCCCCCCCCGGTCAAATTTAAAATAATAATAAATAATTCTTATATTTATGTGGTATGCAGGGTAAGAGCTTTTAGTCCCTAATAAAAGAGAGGCTCTCTCCTGCCATGATTAGGGCCCCTTTCCCCACCACAGGTGAGGCCCAGCTCATCTGTATTATCTCCATACACTTTTGTAGCTCCCTGGCTCTTTTCTTCCGGAAAAAGTAGACCCAAAAATGAGTATCTAGATTCATTGTCTAGAGCTCTAACAAGTCATTACAGGGTAAGAAAAAAGGACATTTGTGAAATCCATATGGAAAATGTAAAGCATCTTAAATTTGCTGTTTATTGAGACTGACATTATAAAACCATTTCCTTTTCTTTTTTAAAAAGAATTATTTTATTTAACTTTATTTATTTATTTAATCTGACCAGAGCGGGACAGAGCGAAAGAGAGAGAGAGCAAGCCACCAGGTCCAGGACTTGAACTGTGGTCAGCCATGTGGGAGTCTAGTGCCCTTAACCACCACGCCACGTGCTGGCCCCATTTTAAAGAATCATCTTATTTAACTTCCTTCCTTCCTTCCTTCCTTCCTCCCTCCCTCCCTCCCTCCCTTCCTTCCTTCATTTCTATTTGACCAGAGAGGGACAGAAAGAGCGAGTGAGAGAGGGAGAGGGAGAGGGAGAGGGAGAGGGAGAGGGAGGGAGAGAGAGAGAGAGAGAGAAAGTGAAAAAACAAGCGAGCAGGTCCAGGATTCAAACTATGGTGGGCTATGTGGGAGCCCAGTGCCCTTAACCACCATGCCACCTGCCAGTCCCCTAAACCCTTTCTTTTTCTTGTAGAGCTGATAGTGGGAGAACAGCTGCCAAGAGAGGGGACTGAGGCTGCAAACCCCTGACAGCACAGGCCGCACTGCTGGGCTGACCATGAGCTCCACGCCCCTCCCCTGCCCAGGTCTCACCACTGAGGAGACGCCTTTCTCCTGGCTCTTTATCCCCCACCTCCTGCCCAAGACCCTTAGCTGTCTGCAAAGGCATCTCTATTCAGCCCTTCTGGTGGTACTGCCCTTGCTCAGACTTTCAGAGAGTCCTGCTGACTTACTTTCTGCAGAAACCGCCCTGAAAAGATGAATGACAGAGCTGCTGGGGTCCGAATGCACAGTCTGGTCAACATTTGAGAAAGGAACCACCTACCGTTCTCTCTTTCTTAGGCCAGAAATGATAGACAGTGCCATTTAGCAGCTGCAAGAATGCAAGCTCTGAGTCAGGAAAGGTCCACAGGGACAAGAGGTTAGGTCTCAAATCCTTTTTGGCCTACTCATTCTCACACACAGATAACACACAGAATTATCAACCGTCAGTGCCTGATTAAAGCAACGGGTGGTTTCCACCTGCGGACGTGCCAAAGTTAACTCAGTCAATATTTACAAAGCAGCATTCGCTGAGCGGAGCATCAAGGCTGCTGTCGCAGCAGGCAGGTGTGGAGCGAGAGGTCAGCGCCCCAAGCAGTGGTAATTCCAGAGGAGCTTAGGGTAGACAAAGCCACGAAAAAGGTCACTAACAATGTCCCAGCTGGTGTTGCTGCCAAGTGCTACAAAGGGACAGCCCCGCCATCAAGGGGCTCTGCTGCTCAGACCATGTACCTAGGCAATCTGTCACAGACGTAACCCGTGGGTGGCCTTCAGCAGGGTCAGCCCTCACCGTGCCATCCCCTGTACTGAAAATTTCTCCTCTTAGTAAGAAAACCTGGAGGAGATGTATGTTATGTGTGTATGTATGTGTGTGTATATATGTGTGTGTGTGTGTGTGTGTATTTTTTTTTTTTAGAGAAGAGATTTTTGCCAGAGAGACAGAAAGCAAGAAACTGCCCCTCTTCCCGGGAGGGGATGGCCACACCTCCATCTCTTCCCCTCCATCCTCCTCGTGGGGCCATGGGCACGCACACACACGCGCCCAGGGTGTGCTCCAGGCTTCTAGGTCCAGGACTGGAACCGCAGTCGGCCATGTGGGAGCCCAGCACCTTAACCACCACACTAACTGCTGGGCCTGGAGGATACATTTAAGAGGAGAGCCGTGGCCGAGACACGGTGGCACAGGAGGGAAGGAGGGTGCCGCCCTGCAATGGTGGAGGCCACATGGAAGACGAGGCTCAAGGCTGGTCAGCCAGAGCACACCTGGCGTGAGCACCTGCCCGCGGCTAGCCGGCAGGCTGGGGGAGCGGCGTACTGCAGCATAACGAGACCCTGTCAAGGGTACCTGTCTCCCTCCTGCTCCCATGAAATAACTAAAAATGAGTAAATTAGAAAAGAGAGAAGAGCGCCTTGAGCAGTTGCCATTCTACTTTAAGAGCAGCTGTGAGTCTGGACTTGGCGGCAGTTCCAGCTCTCTGCCTTGTCCCACTAAGGCTATGTGTCAGACAGTGCGAACTAGTCTGAGGATCAGGAAGATGGCCAGCGTGTACGCTGACATTCTAAGACACAGCTGGCTCCCCTCCAGAAGGTTTCAATTCAGTGTACTAAGATTATCTTGGGCCAAAGATACCAAGAGGAAAAAAGAGAAGGGATGTGGCCTGGGGGGTAATTTCTCTCTTTCTCACTCTGGCAAGCATCCATGCCCTATAGCAAAAAACTTACACAAGAAATATATGTATTTCTTACTGTGGGATGGATTCTAGAGTTTTACGGATTAAAAACGGTCTTTATCCTTTGCGTAACAAAACCTCCTCATCCCCCAAAATCACATTAGCCAGAACAGGATATGTTTTTTTTTTTCTTCTCACTAAGGACATATTCCTTATAAACAAATGTTTTCTGAGCAGCTGACTAGGCACAGGGGCTTCAGCAGTAAACAAAACATAGATTATGTTTTACAGCGGAGGTATAAGTATACTTTTAAATAAATAAGAGGCACATAATTGCTATCTGAAATTATTTTTTCCTTTTTTTTAAGTTTATAAAACAATTTATTTCAGGGACCAGCAGATGGCATAATGGTTGCATCACTGGACACCCACATAGTCTACTGCGGTTCGAGTCCTGGACCCTGCAGTTTAAAACTCACACCGGGTGCATGTGTGTGCATGCCCACAATCCCAAGAACAGAATAGAGGAGAAGGGACTGTGGCATGGTCACCCCTCTAGGGGGTGATTTCTTGCCTTCTGTCTCTCTCTGTCTCACTGGTGAATGCATGTGCCCTATAGCAAAAATCTCTCTTAAAAACAAACAAAAAAATGGGGGCCTGCAGGTGGCATGGTGTGGTTAAGGGTGCTGAACGCCCACGTGGCCAACCACAATTCGAGTCCCAGACCTGGAAGCTTGCTTTCTCTCTCTCTCTGTGTGTTCTTTTCTGGTTAAATCAAAATAAGTAAGTAAAGTTAAATAAAATAATTCTTAAAAAATAATAATAATTGGGACTGGCGGGTGGCATGGTGGTTAAGGCAGCTGGATTCCCCATGGCTAACCGTAGTTCGAGTCCCAGACCTGGCAACTTGCTTTCTCACTTTCCTTCTCTCTCTCTGGCCAACTTCAACAAAATAAAAAATAAATAAAATAAAATAATGACTGAATAAAAATTAAATAAAATTTATTGCAGGGCCAGCAGGTGGCATGGTGCCAAGGCACTGGATTCGCACATGGCTGACCATGGTTTGAATCTCAGACCTAGCAGCTTGAAAATCACACTAGGCACATGTGTGTGTGTGTGCGCCCAAAATCCAAAGAGGAGGGAACCAGCAGTTAGCGTAATAGCTATGTCGCTGGACTCCCACGTAGTCGACCGCGGTTCGCGTCCTGAACCCGGTGGCTTAAAACTCACACCGGGCGCGTGTGCGTGCGTGCCCAAGATCCCAAGAGGAGAATGGAGGAGAAGGGATTGCGGTGTGACCATCCCCCCTGGGGGGTGATTTCTCGCTTTCTGTTTCTATGTCTCTCTCTCTGTCTGGCGAGCGCATGCGCCCTATAGTGAAAAAAAAACCTCTCCAAAAAAAAAAAAATCCCAAGAGGAGAATGAAGGAGAAGGGACTGTGGCAAGGCCATTCCCCTGGGGGTGGGGGGGTGGGGGGGTTATTTCTTTCTGTCTCTTTATGGCAAGTGTACATGCCTGATGGCAAAAACCTTAAAAAAAATGAGTTACTCAGAGACAGAGAGACAGGTACCTCTAACAGCCTTCACGCAATGATTCACTCCCAGTCTCAGCCAGCTCAGATCACAGGCACACACACGAACAGCTGCAGTACTCAGGAGGCCCCAGGACGTAACCCAGGGCTTTCCCATGTGGGCCTCATTGCATTACACCGTTCTACCACTTGGTCCTCGCTATCTGAAATGCTTCTCAGGAGAAGCACAACATGGACACAACATGGAAAGAGGTTTTTAGTTTTTCTGTTTTTTTTTTTTTTTAATTTGCCAGGAGGCTGGCTCCAGAAAGAGTTCTTTAACACTGCTATAAGTGAAGAGAGACAAAAGGAGTGAGAAACTGTATGCCAAAGGCCAACTGTCCTAACAGTTCCCCAGATATAATGTGCACCGTGAGATGCACATGAATGAACAAAGCTGAACATGACCTAGAGAGATGAAAATGATCAAACAAAACCCAGCAGAAATGCTATTTTGGACAGGAGGCATTCTACCTCTATCCTGCTTTTCTTTTTCTCTCTTTTCTTTTTGAGAGGTTTTTGCTATGGGGTGCGTGTACTCACAGAAGAGACAGAGAGACAGAAAGCGAGAAATCCCCCCCCCCGGGGGGATGGCCACGCCACAATCCCTTCTCCTCCATTCTCCTCTCAGGATTTTGGGCATGCGTGTGTGCCCAGCGTGAGTTTCAAGCCACCAGGACCAGGACTCAAACTGCAGCCGACCATGTGGAAGTCCAGAGATGTCACCATCACACCATCTGCTGGCTCTTACCGCTGTCCTTGAGTGTTTATATATAGTAAGATTTAGAACAACTTGGGCCAGTGCTGTGGCCTGGGGTTAAGGGAGCCAGATCCTAAATGGCTGTGGTCTTCAAAGCCCTGGCGCGCTTTGAAAAAAATGCCGGGAACATGTATCCCAAATCCAGAGAGGATGGAAAATGTAGAAGGGCTGCCAGCGTGACCATGCTCCATGCCCCACTGGTGATGCTCTCTCCCACTCTCGATCTCCCTCTGTCTCTCTGGTAAGCATTCATGCCCTCTGACCAAAAAATAATGAAGATTTAGAATAGCTCAAGCAAAGAAGTACATCTGAGACTGCCCAGGTGAAAACAGCCTGTCATACTGTAACTTTGCTTCTGCATCTGCTCACCTCGTACCCTGCTTCGGACACAACGCCGGCTACTCCACAGTCTGTGCGTCAGTTACTAGCAATCAGCTCACGGGTCACGTTGGAGGATATAAACCCACATGTGCACATTTTCCACTGTATTTTATTTATATAGTGCATTATTATTATTATAAAGGTCATCAAGGTTTGGAAAAATGAGTTCTGTAATCTAAAAAGAATTTGTAATGTGGTTCTTAATCTGGAAAACAAAGAGACTCTTAGTCTCCTAATACTTATTTGCGCCCCGATTCTTTCATGCCCTTTAAATTTGTTTTACTTTATTTCTTCAGTGACAGAGAGAACCCCCAACAGGGTCTAGCCTCAGTAGGCCCCATATCATGGGCAGGCGCATGCCTGGCGTTCGTAGGGTGGTCTCTGGCCTTGTGCTCCTTGAGTGTATAGCAACCCAGCATACCCAGAATGGCTTTGGATTCACAGTACATGAGAATTAGGCCAAAGGAAAAAACGGGGTCAGCTCTGTAGCACAGCAGTAATGTGGTGCGCAAGAGAAGCTGGATCTATGGGGCCGGCAGGAGGTGTGGAGGTTAAGGGCACTAGATTCCCACAAGGCCGACTGCAGTTCGAGTCCTGGACCTGGCAGGTTGTTTTCTCATGTTCTCTCTCTCTCTCTCTCTCTCTCTCTCTCTTCTCTCACTCACACACACACACACACACACACACACACACATTCTGTCCTTCTCTGGTCAAGTTAAAATAAATAAAGTTCAATAAAATAATTCTTTTTCTTTTTTTCCTTTTTTTGGAGAGGTTTTTGCTATAGGGCGCGTGCGCTCGCCAGACAGACAGAGAGAGACAGAGAGACAGAAAGCAGGAAATCACCCCCCAGGGGGGATGGCCATGCCGCAATCCCTTCTCCTCCATTCTCCTCTCGGGATCTTGGGCACGCACGCACACGCGCCCGGCGTGAGTTTAAGCCGCCGGGTCCGGGACTCGAACCGCGGTCGACTACGTGGGAGTCCAGCGACATAGCCATTACGCTAACTGCTGGTCCCAATAAAATAATTCTTAAGAAAAAAAAAAGGAGAGAGAAGCTGGAACTCATATGACAACTGTGGTTCTACTCCTGGCCCAGTTAGCCTGAAACATGCTAACGAGCTGGCATATGTGTGAGTGCCTGCGACCTGACGAGCCACAGGACAGCAGTAAGGGGGGCAGAGAGTGCCGAGACTCTGTGGAGGGTGGTCATCTCTGTTCCCGTGTGCACACACACTCTATCACGAATAAAGAACAATTGGGGCCAGCATGTGGTATGGAGCTTCAGGCAGTGACCAGGCACACATACACGCGTACCACAGATCCCGAGAGGAGAATGGAGGAGAGGCGACTGCATGGCCACCTCCCCTGAGGGATTTCTCCTTCTCTCTCTCTCTCTGGAGAGCATATACACTCTATAGCAGGAAAAAAGAAGAAAAAAAAAATGACCACTACTCTATCATTTAACAATAAGACCTCAGGGTCCCTGCCGCCCGCGGCTAGTTCGCGGACGCCTACCAGACGGTACAGTAGGCCTGCGTGTGACTTCTCGCCACACTCACGGCTGCACACCCCACCTGACCCCGCCATGGCGGTGGATCTCAGCAAGTGGTCCGGGCCCCTGAGCCTGCAGGAAGTGGTCGAGCGGCTGCAGCACCCACTGCAGGTCGCTTATGCCAGCGCAGAGGTGGACGAGCTGGGCAAAGTGCTGATGCCCACCCAGGTGAAGAACAGACCCACCAGTATTGCATGGGATGGTCTTGATTCCGGTACACTCTACACCCTGGTCCTGACAGACCCTGATGCTCCCAGCAGGAAGGATCCCAAATACAGGCCTCCACCGCTATGTCTGGCTAGTTTACGAGCAGGCCAGGCCACTGAAGTGTGACGAGCCCATCCTCAGCAACCGATCTGGAGATCACCGTGGCAAGTTCAAGGTGGCATCCTTCTGCAAAAAGTATGAGCTCGGCCTCCCAGTGGCTGGCACATGTTGTTACCAGGCTGAATGGGACAACTATGTGCCCAAATTGTACGAGCAGCTGTCCGGGAAGTAGGGGGAAGCTTGAGATGGGAGCCTTCTGACATCCCACGCAGTGTTCTCCAGTTCAGTGATGCATGTAGATTTCTCCTGTTCCCCCCAACCCATTTGCACAGGTGAAACCTGAGCAACCAGATAGTGGTTTAGGGTGACTTTTCCTGCTGTCTGTCCTTCATGATTCTAGATAGTCACATACCCCAGTTTATGTTTAGATCAAATTTGAGGGTTATTTTGATATCAAGGGGTCATGAACTGTTAATAGAAGAATAGCAACCCAGAGTTTAAAAAAAAAAAATCCAGGTTAAAACCAAAAAAACAAAAGTGGGGAGGCCCAGTCCTGCTTAGCACCTGTCAGGTCTAATTCTGGACTAGGTCCACAGAAACAACAATTTTTTAAGGGAAGTTAAAATTTGTTGCCTCTGCCTTTATGATCCCTGGCATCTTCTGAGACATGTGCTCATGATGCTGTCTCTCACTCAGACAACTAGAGGCTGGCATCGTGGCTAAACCCACCATGGTACATCTTGAACAGCTAGAATAGATGTCAGAATGCCAGTCTGGCTCCACTAGCGAGCTTTAAGGGGGTGGCAATTTACATAGGCAGCAGCGCCAGGTGACAGTAATCAGGGGTCCTGACCTCTGTGCCTGTCACACTGATCATTCTTCATTCGTCTAGGAAAAGCCCATCTGGAGTTGCTGAGTGTTGTGTTGATTCTGCCGTTTGCTAATAGTTGAATGAAAAAAAAAAAAAAAAAAAAAAACCACTGAGGTAAAAAAAAAAAAAAAACAGTAAGACCTCAGGACCTAGGCCACATGAACATTAACGTATTAACAGACACAGGGGCAGAAACATCAAATATGCCATTCAATGGTTGACTCAGAACAGGAAAATCTATAAGAAAATTACCTTTTCAACTGTCGATTGTGAACTGGCCCCTGTATGGTCAAAACCCCAAGAGCACCAAGTGTCCAAGACATCTAGTCAGAACAGGCCAGTTACAGTGGCACGAGTGGGGGCCACTGCTGCGCATGGCCGCGGCCACCCGGGCGGCCTGGGTTCAGTTCTGGCACGGCTTGAGCAGGCTGTGGAGGCTGCTCCTGGTCAAACACTAAAAACTTCAGCATTTCCCAATCTTAAGTATATACCCAAAAGAAATGACTATGTCCACACGAAAACATGTATGTGAGTGTTTATAGCAGCATTATTTGCCATAGTCCAAAATGTTAACAGCCCAACTGCCTATCAACTAATGGACAGAGAAAACGTACCACATCCACATAACAGAATACTATCCAATAAAAAGAAATGAAATGTTGAATCTTACTACACATAAATGAATCTCAAAAGTACAATGCTGTGTGAGAGAAGGCAGTGGTAACAGGACACATGGTATATAAATCCACTGACGTGAAACACCCAGAGGGAAATCTACTGAGACACAAAGTAGGTGAGCAGACGCCTAGGGCCTAGGGTGTGGGGGGAAGGTGTGAGCAGAAGAAAACGGGGAATGACAGCTAATGGGTAGATGTTCTTTCTGAAGTGATAAAGATGTTCTGGAGGGCCAGCTGTGGTATGTTGGCTAAGGCAGCGGGATCCTACATGTCTAACTGTGGGGTTTGAGTCCTGAACCCAGCAGCTTGAAGAACATGCCAGACATGTTTGCCTGCATACCCCAAATCCCCAAAGGATAAATGGAAAAGGGATTATAGCATGACCGTCCCCTATTCTCACCTTCCTTCTTTCTCTGTCTCTCTCTAGTCAGAGAACACAGCCTCTAGCAAACTAATAAAATTAAAAATAAGAAAGGATGCACCTGCCCTGTGATTGAGCCAGATCCCACGGCTAACTGTGCAGTCTGAATCCCAACCCTGGCAGCTTGAGAAACACGCCAGGCATGTATTTGTGCCCCAAATCCCAACAGGGTAGAGCAACAGAGGAGAAAGGATTGTGGCATGACCACAGCACAATGGGCGGGGCCCTCTCCCGCTCCTCTCTCTCTCTCTCTTTAGCAACTGCATCCACCCTCTAGTAAAGGGAGGAGGGGGGAGAAAAAGAAAAAGAAAGGAATATTATGAATAACTCTATTATGCCCTAAAATTTGACTACCTAAATGAAATGGTCAATTGCTAAAAAGGTACAACCAGTCAAAACTTACACAAGATGAACCAGACAATCTGAACAGGCCTAAATCTGTTAAAGAAACTGTATCAATAATGAATAATCTTCCAAATCAGAAAGCACCAGGCCCAGGTGGGTTCACTGGTAAAACTTAACAAACACTTAAGAAAGAAATTATATTCCCTAAAATTTCTCCCAGAAGATAGAAGAAGAGGAAATACTTGCTAACTCATTCTGTGAGTCCAGCATTACCCTCATTTTTTTTTTCTTAGAGAGCTTTCTGCTATAGGGTGTGTGCGCTCACTGGAGAGACAGAGACAGAAAGTGAGAAATCCCAGGGGGGATGCCCACGCCGCAATCCCTTCTCCTCCATTCTCCTCTGGGGAATTTGGGCACACACGCACATGCACTCAGCATGAGTTTTAAGCTGCCAGGTCCAGGACTCACACTGCAGTTGACTACATGGGAGTCCAGCAATGCAACCACAACGCCATCCTGTTAGTCCCAGTATTACCCTAATATTAAAGCCAGACAAGAAAAGAAATCCACAGACCAGTATCTTTCATGAACATAAGTGCAAAATTTTCCAACACCAAAATGAACAATTTTGAAAAGAATTTCTGGGCTGGCCTTGTAACACAGGAGATAAGCGCTCTACAGATGAAATTGGATCTGATATGGCCAAAGAGTCAGATTCTGGCCCCAGGAGTTTAAAAAAATATGCCAGGAGTTAACACATGTGCCCAGGATCCTGACAGAATGGAGAATTGGAGGAAAGAAGATCGTGGCAAGGCCAAACCCCACTGAGCAGTGTTCTTGTGCACTGTCTCTCTCCTCTCTCTCAGGAGGGCGTCCATGTGCCTGCTAGCATTTAAAAAAGTGGAATTCGGGGACCAGCAGGTGGCGTGGTGGTTAAGGCGCTGGACACTCCCACATGTTAGACCACGGTTCAAGTCCTGGACCTGGTGGCTTTCTTTCTCACTTCCCCTCACTCTCTCTCTGCCTCTCTCTGGTCAAATTAAAATAAATGGATGGTTAAATAAAATTAAATAATTATTTAATAAAAAAATTAATTAATTAATTAAAAAGTGGAATTCATTTCAGATATGCAGTGGGTTCAAATATTCCAAACTCGATTAACATAATCCCTCATGTCAACAAGTTAAAGGAGAAAATCACATGAACACATCAGTAGACGCAGAAAAAGCATTTGACAAAACCAACACGGATTCACAATGGGACCTCTCGGCACACTAGTCATTAAAGAGGACCCTCCCCAACCTGATAAAGAACATCTACAAAAACCGACAGCTTCGTACTCAGTGGTAAGAAGCCAGATGCTTTCTCACCGAGATGTGGAACAGGATAAGGACATTTCCTACAATAACTCCTTCTGAGGCTTTTTTTCTTTATTAGTGACAGAGTGCATACGTGTATGGGAGAGAGAAAGAGATGAGCATTCACTCTCTCCTGCTTTCTGGCAAGAGCATGCGTCCTCTGGTGATTAAAAATAGCTATTTTAAAAAAAAATAATTACATAAAAAAGACACGCAGGCCAGCAGGTGGCATGGCTGACTCCATGGGTTGAGTCTCAGGCAAGGTGGCTTGAAAATTACACTGGGGATGTGTGTGTGCAGATCCAAAATCGTGAGAGAAGGGATTGTGGTATGGCCATCCCCCTGAGAGAAGATTTCTTACTGCTTCTTCATACCTATTAGAAAGGCTATTATCAAAAAGATTAAATGGGGACCAGTAGATGGAGTAATGATTACGTCACTGGACTCCCATGTAAATGACCACAGTTCAAGTCCCAGACCCGGCAGCTTAAAACTCATGCTGGATGCATGAGTGTGTACCCAAAATTCCAAGAGGAGAATGGAGAAGCGATTGAGGCGTGGTTCACCCCTGGAGGGTGATTTCTTGCTTTCTGTCTCTGTCTCACCAGTGAGTGCACATGACCCATCAAAAATCTCTCTTAAGGGAACCAGCAGTTAGCGTAATGGCTATGTCGCTGGACTCCCACGTGGTCGACCGCGGTTCGCGTCTCAGACCCGGTGGCTTACAACTCACGCCGGGCGCATGTGCGTGCGTGCCCAGGATCCCAAGGGGAGAATGGAGGAGAAGGGATAGCGGCGTGACCATCCCCCCTTGGGGGGTGATTTCTCGCTTTCTGTCTCTATGTCTCTCTCTGTCTGTCTGGCGAGCGCACGCGCCCTATAGCGAAAAACCTCTCCAAAAAAAAAAACAAAAAAAAACAACTCTCTTAAAAAAAAAAAAAAAAAAGATAAAGCAACATAAGGCTAGCAGGTGGTGTGGTGGTTAGGGTGGCTAGATCCCACTTTGCCAAACGGGGGTTCAAGTATGGACCTGGTGGCTTGAAAAACATGCCAGGTACATGTGCGTGCATGCCCCGATCTCAATCAAAGAATGAAGAAGGGATTGAAGCATGGTTATCCCCCCAGGAGGGGCTCGCTAGCTCGCTCTCTCTCTCTCTCTCTCTTCTTTCTCTCTCCCTGTATTCTCTCCCTTCTTTCTCTTTCTCCTTTCCTCTCCAGCAAACACACCCACCCTAAAGATAGATAGCTAGCTAAAAACAAACAAATAAACATACAAATAGATGACAGACCTGAGATGTAATCCCAAGTAGTCTGCATCAGGAATCCACGAGTGTAACTGCTATATTATACTGCCTCAGGCTTAATCAAGCCTCAGTCAACCAGACAACCAAAATGCATAATCAAATCACCAATCCTTAAACACGCTCTTTTTCTTAGATTTTGCTACAGGGCATAGAAGCTTACTGGAGAGAGAGGGAGAGACTCCAGGGAAGATGGTCACGTCGCAATCCCTTCTCCTCCTCCATTCTTCTGTTGGGATTTTGGACATGCATGCACACTTGCCCAGCATGATTGTCAAGCCTTCAGGTCCAGGTACTCAAACTGTGGAGTCGGCTATGTAGGATCCAGCAGACTTAACATCCACGCCACCTGCTGGCCTATAAACTCACTCTTTTTTTAAATTGCCTTAGTATGCATGCAATTGCCAAAGAGAGAGAAAGAGAGGAAGAAAGCATTCCCCAATGGGGTGTAATTTTATCTCAATTCTTTCTCCACTTCTCCACCCTGCCAGGATTTGGGGCACACACACATGCACACACTCAGTATGTATTTTTTGGAGAGGTTTTTGCCATAGGGTAAGTGCACTCGCCAGAAAGAGAGACAGAAAGCGAGAAATTACCCCCCAGGGGGGTATGGCCACACTGCAATCCCTTCTCCTCCATTTTCCTCTTGGGATCTTGGGCATGCACACACATGTGCCTGGCGTGAGTTTAAGCCACCGGGTCTGGGACTCGAACCACGGTCGACTACATGGGAGTCCAGCAATATAGCCATTATGCCATCTGCTGGTCCCTACTCAGTATGTTTTCCAAGCATCTGGGGCCAGGATTTGAGCCACATAGTTGGGCATGTGGGATCTAGCTACCTTAACCACGAGGTGACAATGACAGCCCCCTTAAACTCACTAATTCTCCCGAATACTCCAGCTCTTCCGAAAGTGAGATTTTTCAATAACCCTTGGTTTATGTCCATTTTAGAATATATTTTTCCATGTCTCCATAGACACCTCTACTGAGGACGTTCAGGAAAAGGTACTGAAGCTTCCAGGAAGAACTGCATGATGTAAGCCACATGTTATGCAGGTGAATGTGGCCAGGACATCACAATCTCCGCAGGGAACAAGTTCTGGGGTGCGAGTTGTTAAGGTAACGATACAACCTTCCAGGTACTTATACGAGCTACTGGTTTTTTATTACTTGAAATGCACACAATTAAGTACTGAATGTTTCAGAGAGTATTAGTCATCACTACAAACTACAGGAATTTTCTGACAAGCTGAGTCTTCACTGATTTTTTTTCCATCATTGCCTCAGAAATAGTCTTCCCATCTCCAAAACTGTAAGCCTGTCTCATTACACTAAGTTTAGTCACACAGAAAGACCACATTTAAAACCTGGTTTCCATTCTATAACGTCACAAAACCCTGGCCATCCTGGTATCTTCAGTAATGTTTCCAAACTACCTTGATTCAGTTGACACAACAAATACTATTTCAGGGCATGCTCCATGGTCTAGTGGTTAAGGGAGCCAGCGCTCACAAGACCAAGCAGGGTTTAAATCCTGGCCCAGACGCTGGAGAAACATGCATGGCACACACGCACGCATGTCCAAAATCCCAGCAGGATGGAGAAACAAAGAGGTTGTAGCGAGCATGACCATGCCCGATTGGGGTTCTTTCTCCCTTTTCCTCTTTCTGTCTATAGCAAGTGCACACACCCTTTGGCAATTAAAAACGATATTATTATTTCATAAAACATGTATTCCATCACCTCCATTCTTTTTTTTTTTGAGAGGTTTTTCTCTATAGGGCGCGTGCGCTCGCCAGACAGACAGAGAGAGACATTAGAGACAGAAAGCGAGAAATCACCCCCCAGGGGGGATGGTCACGCCACAATCCCTTCTCCTCCATTCTCCTCTCGGGATCTTGGGCACGCACGCACATGCGCCCGGCGTGAGTTTTAAGCCACCGGGACGCGAACCGCGGTCGACTACGTGGGAGTCCAGCGACATAGCCATTATGCTAACTGCTGGTTCCCATCACCTCCATTCTTCACACCAGAAAAAGTCAGTGTCTGAAGGAATTTTCACATTAGGTAATAACAAAGTCCTTTTCCTTACACCTTAGTAAGTCAGACTGAGTTTGTCATGCAGAAACGAGTAAAAATTACAAAGAAATGAATTTTAACAGAGCTATCTTTTGTAAGAGCATTATGGTGAATATTTGGTCAAACAGGAACAGATCACAAAAATCACATGAGCGAATCTGAGAAAATAAAATGTTAATTCCTGCAGACCGAATGCCAACGATTTGAGAGAACCAGAGCTCACAAGTGGGCAAGCACTGAGAGGAATGGACACCCTGACACGATGCTTCTCTCTTTCCTCCCGAGTCCCAGGACAAGGGCACACAGAAGGAGATGATACTCGCCTCCAAGGAGACCCTACCAAACAAATAAACGAAAAAACAAACAAACACACCTCCTCTCTCTTTTTCTCTTTTTCTCATTTGGGGAAAAAAGAAAAAGAAAGACAGCCCCCTGGTGGCATAGTCCCACGTGTACTGGACCACAGCGCTGGCGACACATGGTCAACCACAAACCCCAAGCCTGATGAACCTGAAATGTGTTAGGTACAAAATCCTGACAAGCTGGAGAAAGGGGGTCACAGTGTGTCCAATCCCAATCCAGGACCCCACACACTTTCTCTGTTCACGTGTGTGCCCATGTGCACTCTATCTTCAATTTTTCTTTTCAATTTTATGTGTCGGGGCGTGTGCACTCACTGGAGAGAAACAGAGGGCAAGTGAGAAATCACCCCCCGGGGGGGATGGCCATGCCACAATCCCCTCTTCCATTCTCCTCTCAAGAATTTGGGCACCCAGGCACATGTGCCCAGCATGATTTTCAAACCACCAGGTCTGGGACTCAAACCATAGTCAGCAACTATGCTAGTCCCTTAGAGAGATTTTTTTACTATATGGCACATGCACTCTCCAGAGAGATGGAAAGCAAGAAATCACGCCCCCGGGGAGGATAGCCAGGCCCTCAATCCCTTCTCCTCCATTCTCTTCTTGGGATTTTGGGCATGCGCGTGCGCACACACACACACACACACACACACACACACACACACCCAGCATGAGTTTTAAGTTGCCATTATGGGGACTCAGACTGCAGTCAATTTAAAACATAATGCTGGGGAAACCAGCAGATGGCGTAATGGCTATGTCACTGGACTGCCACGTACTCGACTGTGGTTCAAGTCCCGGACCCAGTGGCTTAAACTCACACCAGGCACATATGTGTGTGGGCCCAAAATACCAAGAAGAGTATGGAGAAGGGATTGCAGCATGGCCATTCCCCCTGGGGGTGATTTCTCACTTTCTGTCTCTGTCTCTCTTTCTGGCGAGCACACACACCCTATAGTAAAAACCTCTCCTCACCAAAAAAAAAAAAAGATAATGCTGGGGGGCCAGCAGGTGGTGCAGTGGTTAAGAGCACTGGCCTCTCACATGGCCAAACATGGTTTGAGTTCCGGACCTGGTGGCTTGCTTTCTCACTTTCTCACTCTGTCCCTCTCTGGTCAAATTAAAATAAATAAAGTTCAATAAAATAATTACTAAAAAAAATAATAATACTGCTGATTTGCACCAGGTGCATGTGTATGCATGCCCAAAATCCTGAGAGAGTGGAGGAGAACGGATTGCAGCATGGCCATCACCTCAGGGGACGATTTCTCACTTTCTGTCTCTCTGGCAAGCACACAAGCTCTATAGTGTAAAAAAAAAAAAAAAAAAAAAAAGTGCTAATTTGATCATGAAGTCCATGTACTTGAACAAAAGAGGATTCTGTTGTGTGTCAGGCCAGCTGTCTGTCCTGTGACTACGTAAAGAATAAACATTTAGGAAATACAGCTGACGGAATGAGGACATGGAAACTGCCTTATAAAGGAAACCCCAGTGGATGCTAAACCTGCGATCAGAGGCTGGCCCTGCAGTATGGTGAGGCACTGCATGGGGGGGGGGGGGGGGGGGGGCGCTGGTCCCACACGGCCAATCGCAGTGTGAATTCCAGTCCTGGCAGCCTGGGGGACATGCTGGGTACAGGTGTGTGCTAGCCCAAGTCCTGAGGGGATGGAGAAATGGAGGCAGAAGGATTACAACAGGACCACACCCCATCAGGGAGGCTTCCCCTCAATGTATACGCTCTCCAACAATTAAAAGGGGGGAGGCAGGAGGTGGCATGATGGTTAAGGTGCTGGGCCCCCACACGGCTGACCACGGTTCAAGTCTCAAACCTGGCGGTTTGCTTTCCTACTTTCCCTTGCTCCCTCTCTATCACTCTCTGGTCAAATTTTTAAAATAATAACAAATAAAATAACTCTTTTTTTAAATTTATTTATTCATCTATTTATTTTAATTTGACCAGAGAGAGAAACAGAGACAGAGACAGAGAGAGAGTGGGAAAGTGAGAAAGTAAGTCACCAGGTCCAGGACTTGAACATGGGAGTGCCCAGCACCTTAACCACCATGCCACCTACTGGTCCCTACAAATAAAATAATTCTTAATTTTTTTTTTTTTTTTTTTACAGAAAATGAAATCTGACAAAAATTAAAATTCTTTTGTGAGAACACCCTCTGGGATCCGTGGACATCACGTGTAACATCTCCATGGTTAGTGTGGGAGTACATGGTTCTAGACGGTAGAGACTCTCTGAGCTGCACTCCTCAACCACATCACACCATGCACAGAGACAGTGACCTGTCGAAGCACTGTATTTCACACCTGAAGAACACAGGCCCTACTCCTGCTTTGCCCTGATGTCCTCCTCACTGGGTAGGGGTCATTCCTCAGGGATCTGGTAGCCCCAGGAGTGTTCACAGAAGGTGGTAGTGAGGAGATGTCGATAAGCCACCTCCTCTCAATACTGCTCCGGTAAATGAGCACTTCGGATGCAGCTCCAATAGGACACCTGCCTAAGGACAAGCCTCTTTTTTTTTTCTTAGATTTTTTCCTATATGGCACAAGCACCTGCCAGAGAGAGAGAAAGTGAGAAAGAGAGAAATAACCCCTGGCAGGGGATGGCCACGCCGTGATCCCTTCTCCTCCATTCTCCTTGGGATTTGGAGCATGCATGCACACGTGCCCAGCATGACTTTCAAGCCACCAGGTCTGGGGCTCAAACTGCAGTTGGTCATGTGGGAGTCCAGTGCCTTAACCATTTGCCACCTGCTGGCCCCAAGCCTTATCTTTAAAGAAGGTTGTCTATGTTCTATTTGATACCACTCTTTAAGGGACCGGATTCTTTAGAAAGTTTTTTTTGTTGTTGTTGGACTGGAGAGAATAGGCAGGTAAGAAACAATATTAGTATTTCTAAGATTGAAGACTGAATAGTCTTGATAAAAAAGAAACACCACTCTAGGGCAAACGCATGGTTGGGAGAATGGGGCAGGAGACAGAGCATTCGGTATGCACAGCTCTTGAACATGCACTGATAACGGTTGCTGTCTTCCCCTTCACCCACGGGGGTGCTCTATCACTCACACTATTTAGTGCAGTGGCAAAGGACTTCATGACTATTCACTGTAAAGAACAAGTTGTTTATGAATTAAACATGTGCTCAAATTCGGGTAGATTATTTTAACAGAATCAGTCATAAGCATACAAATTAGAATCTTCATTCTTCTCTTCAAAATTGGAAGACAGCGCAGTCTCCGACACGTGATTAGCCTGTACTAACTGGCTGACTCAGTGAGGGACACTGAACGGTCACTGAGAGCCCTGTGAACTCAAGGGTACATGGCCTTCACGGTCCTCCTCTGAGGGTCTGACAGTGCTTCTACTAATGAGCGTTAGGGATACATCCAATTAGCGCTTGCTCACAAAGCATTTAGCACACGTCGTCTCCATACCGTAAGAGGAGAACAGGGCCAAAGAAGGGAAAAGGACAGCGAGCCACGCTGGGTGCACCGAGGCTGATAAGAGGACACTGGGCTACAGAAGAGGAAGAGTGCTCGTGTGAAAACTGCTCTTCTCTGGCAGAGACTTCCTGTAAGGCTCCGGGCTTGCTGGATTCACACTGCTAAGTACATGCAGTGGGTACATAAAAAAATCAAGCTGAATCCCTAAGCTTCTTTTTCCTCCTTTACAGATGGAGGAACTGAGGCACCACAAAGAAAACTACTTTGCCAAGGAAACACAATGACAAGAAGGGCTCTTTTTATTCACTTAGTAATTCCTTCCAAAACCACCAGGCAGGGTCCAATTAAAGACACAGATGACAACCCTAGGTGGCACGCTGAGTAACTCCAGATGGTCCAAACATAAGGTAAGGACAGATTCAGATTCACAGCTGACTATCTGCAGCCAAGGGCCTGGGCACGCAGCTTCGACTGGCAAGGAGCATAATGGATGCAACAGACGCGCAACCACCCCTCCCCCCCACCGGAGCTTCCCGAAGCAGCATATGCAGACAGAACCCGAGTGACAGGAGTCACCATCAGCGGTCTTCACCCTCGGTCTGGGTGTAACTGCTGGCCTAGAATTCCTGCACCAGGCAGATCCTCGGGGCCATTCTTGGCATCAGGATTCCCATCTCAGTCACATTCCAAAGGGAAGCACTCTGAGCCTTCTAAAATTTTTTTTTCCCATCTCCTGCCTTTGGACTCTCCTCCAACTGCAACCGGGCCCTGGTTTTTAAATATACTCTGCGCCCACTGGCTCTCCTAGAGAAAACGTCTTCCCAGCCTTTTGTGAAGTTTCTCCTTACAACCGCTTTTTGGTTGGGATATGGTATGCTCCAAAGATAGATTTCTCCTTTCCAAAGTGAAATCATTTGAAACCCTCCCTCCCCATACATAAAATATATCCTTCCAGCATCATTTGACCGAAGTATAAAGCAACCTGGTTGGCCTCCATGCATCCGATGGCATCTTCCAAGAGTGAAAACTCCACGCAGACATAGCCATAGTCGTAACCTGGGGACAGCATTTAAATACAGACGGGAGTGGTGTTAGTGCCTTGAAAACACAAAAGACACACTTAAACCCCGTTTCTGAACCCCTTAAACACGAACCCTCCCAACTAACTCCTCCCTCCCCTACTCCAGGCAAAGTTGCCATCCCAAACAGGAAAAAGTACTGAAGAAAAGTCTGGATGTTTCTGGACTTTGAGATTCATTCCAAAATGGCTTTTTCTATTAACCAAGAAGACTCTTTGCCCCTGTTAGCACGTGTGATCTGGTGAGGCTGCCCAGAACTGGGTGACCCCACAGAAAGTTCATGTGGGGACCTGAAACCTTTTACCACAAGCTGAAAAACAAAGTCAACAAGAGCAGGAAAATATCTCAAAAACACAGTATCCCAAGAGAAGCAGCAGCTATCTCACGGCTATGCGAACAGTCACCACTTTCCAAGCAGAAACCTTCAGAGACAGAAGTGCTGCCAGACTGAGCCACCGCTCTGTTTGGGTACCCTAGGGGCCTCTGGCTGGCAGGGGACAGACCTTTTCAGGTCTCCTCTTTCTTGTCCTTGTTTCTCAACTCAAGTCATAAACCAGCTAAAATCCTTATGAAAGGAAAAAAGGTGTAAAAACACAAATAAGTATGAATAGCTCAGTCTAAAATGGTGCTTCTGCACAAAGACTGATGGGGGGCAGGCTGAGGGGAAGACGGCAACCATTATCAATGCATGTTCAAGAGCTGTGCGCACCGAGTTGCAAAATGTCCTTCACCCGCTACCGAGCAGTGTCACTGCGGCTCAGGCCCAAGGCTCTCATGACCCACGAGATGGGATATCATGGGATTTACAGGCTGCTGAACTCTAATACTGACCTGTCCTCTAACTGCCCTGATACTGCTACCCCGGGCTATGACAACACATGCTGTCAACGCAGTGCTGCCATCAGTGGCTCCCATGCTTCCTCCCTGCCTCACAGGACAAAGCAGCTCATCTCTAGGAATGACAGTGCATACATGGAACAGCAAGAAAAAGAGTTGTTCACGTGAGAAATACAACTCAGAGAATGAAGAACAACACAAACCGTGACAATGTTGCACACAAAGAATGTGTAGGAATAAACGGGTATCACTGAAGAGGGCATCAAAGGCCAAGAAAACTAAGGCCATAGAAAGTATAACTTAAGGGACCAGCAGATGGCATAATGGTTCCATCGCTGGCGTAGTTAACCTCAGTTCGAATCCTGGACCTGGTGGCTTAAAACTCACATGGTGGGGGGATTCTGGACTCCCATATGGCCAACCGTAGTTCGAGTCCTGGACCTGGAGGCTTGTTTTCATGCTTTCCTTCTCTCTCTCTCACTCTGTCCTTCTCTGGTCAAATTTAAATAAATAAATAAATAAATAAAGTTAAATGATTAAAAACAAACAAAACAACTCACATGAGGCATGTGTGCACATGTGCCCAAGATCCTGAGAGAATGGAGGAGAAAGGACTACAGTGTGGCCATCCCCCCCGGGGGGGGGGGGGGGGTGATTTCTCGCTTTTTGTCTCTCTGTCTCTCTCTGTCTTTCTGGCAAGCGCATGTGCCCTATAGCAAAAAACCTCTCCAAAAAAAGAAAAAAAAGAAAAGCATAAACAAGAAAAAGCTTGTGGCAAGGGAGGCAAAAAAAAAAAAAAAAAAAAAAAAAAAACGAGAGAGAGAGAGAAAATATAACTTAAAATACATGCCAAATATGGGGAAATGGATATATTTCTTGTCATATGAGAAAAAGGGTATAAAATGTCCGATTATGAAAGTAATAAGCTTTGATTTTAGACTTTTTAATACTGCAACTTCACTACGAAATAGTATAGGTCGGTCCTTGCTTTTAGTGTTAGGAAATGTCTAGAAAGTTAACAAGTTACTAGAAACCTCATCACCATATGAGACTGACAAAAATTTTCTACCCTAATTTCATAGCTTTGACTAAAATGGATTCCAACTAAACCCTCCAGCCTTTGTTTAAATTTACCACTTTAGTCTCCTCTGACTGGTAACTCTGAAAAAATAAAAGCACTTTAAGAAAACAGCATCCATATTTGTTCATAGCCTATTAACAATGAAAATCATTCTGTGGCTTAGTTCCTTTTCAGGTGGATCTTCTGATCAAACTCGGGGAACACCTGATACGTAAAATATTCTACATTTTGTAAAGAACTCTAAATATTCTTGGAAAACATTACAGAATAACCGAAGGAACTAAGGTCTCTATTGTCACCAAAGAGCTACCGCAAACACTCAAATGCATGTCCACAATCGGAAGAGGCTGGCCACGGATCAAGCAGTCACGGCCCTGTCGATTACCTCCACAAAACACATAAAAGGCGTGTCCAAGTTCTAGACGACAGCCCTCTCCATATCTGTCCACATGAGAAACATGGAGAACCATCACCAAATCACCATAGCCATAAGGCTCCTTTCTGTGCTTAAACAAGTGACCACCACAGCACAGAACAGCACACAGACTCTGTGGACAGAGAGAGAAGGTTCATGACAACATCCACACTTTGCTAAAGGACAAACGGACTTGGATAATAAATCACGCAGAAGGAAGAGAAAGAGTCAACAGAAAACATGAGGAGGCTCCAGTAGCACCTCTACATCAACCCTGCAATACTGTAGCATAAGGTACTTCAGAGCTAATATTAAATTTACGAGAGGAGCCAGCAGGTGGAGTAGTGGATAAGGTGCTAGACTCCCACATGGCTAACCACAGTCTGAGTTCTAGACCTGGAAGCTTGCTTTCTCACTTTTCTCTCTCTCTTTCTCTCTGGTGGGCATATGTATCCTTTAGCAAATTGATAATAAAATAATTTTTTTAAATATACATTAAATTCATTAACCCAAAACTCAATTGCACCTGCTGAAACTTTAGCTTACAAACAAGAGAACAAATTTTAGGGTTAACTACAATGCCTAAAAGTTGGAGGCAAAGAAGGAAAAGGAGTACCCAATCTTGATACCAGATATTTTGTATATTCAAGATTCATGTCTGTACTACTGGATTTTCAGCAACTGCCAAAATACACAACGATACTAAGTAATATTTACTTAAAATCTCCTGGTATGAGGCTCTTTTCTCAATACTTTCCGTATCCTGTGCTGATTTAATCCTCACGAGACTACCTTACGAGATAAATGTTTTTTTAACTTCATTTTACCCAAGGAGAGGCAGAGGAAAAAACTGAAAAAACAGGGTAGTAATTTGATCAAGGTCACCTTAATGGTGATTACCAATACTAAGCTTTAAACCCAGGCAGTTCAGCTTCAAATGAGTGGTGTTAACCACTACACCATCCAGCCTGTCACCTTCTTAAGAAAATCCTAAACTGATTAAAATAATCTGAATTTCAGCCTCTATAGCGCCCAGTTACAGGAAGTGTCCCACATGCCTGAGTGCGTACAGTCCTGTCTGCAGTTAGGAAATACTGAAATCAGCAGCGCCACAGCTGCTCCTATTTAAAACATCTTTGGCGGAACCACTGTCATTGTGAGGAGGACTCAGTACACAAGTTAAAAAGCATTCACTCTCTGGGACCAGCAGTTGGCATAATGGCTATGCTGCTGGACTCTCATGTAGTTGACCGCAGTCTGAGTCCCGGGCCCGGTAGCTTGAACTCACACCGGGTGCGTGTGCGTGCATGCCCAAGATCCCGAGAGGAGAATGGAAGAGAAAGGACTGTGGCATGGCCATGCCCTCTGGAGGGTGATTTCTCACTTTCTGTCTGTTTCTCTCTTTCTGGCAAACACACGCACCCTATAGAAAAAAACCTCTCCCCTCCGTTCTCCCCAAAAATTCACTCTTAGGAACTGATACTGACTCCCAAAATTCTTCACAAAAGACAAAAACTAAAAAGTCCTATTGTAAATAATAGCTATAAAAAGTGTTAAGCGAGCCAGCAGGTGGCATGATGGTTAAGGGTGCTGGACTCCCACATGGCTGACCGAAGTTCGAGTCCTGGACCTGGTGGCTTGCTTTCTCACATTCCCTCTCTCTCTCACTGTCCCTCTCTGGCCAAATAAAACTAACTAACTAAATAAAGTTAAATAATTCTTTTAAAAAATTATAAAGTAATATGGAAAGATACTTGATATACTACGTTTTAAAAGTTAAATATGAATGGGACCAGCAGTTAGCATAATGACTATGTTGCTGGACTCCCATGTAGTCGACCGCAGTTCGTGTCCCGGACCCAGTGGCTTAAACTCACGCTGGGCACGTGTGCGTGCGTGCCCAAGATCCGAAAGAGGAGAATAGAGGAGAAGGGACTGTAACTTGGCCATCCCCCCGAGGGGTGATTTCTTGCTTTCTGTCTCTCTCTCTCTCTGGCGAGCGCACACGCCCTATAGCAAAAACCTCTCCAAAAAAAAAGACGTTAAATATGAATATATCCTGTGGGTATTTACATAAAATGTGTATAGGAAAAAGGACTGGAATGAAATACAGTGAGGGAGCTGGCAGGTGCATGATGGTTAAGGATGCTGGACTCCCACATGGCCAACCGAGGTTCGTTTCCCGGACCTGGAGGCTTGCTTTCTCACTTTCCCTCTCTCTCTCTCTCATTCTCTCTCTTTCTGTGTCCCTCTCTGGTCAGATTAAAATAAATAAAATAAAGTTAAATAAAATTATTATTTATAAAAAAGAAAAGAAATACAATAACATTGCATCTAACTCAGAGGTCAGAAACTAAAGTCAGCATGTAATGAAAACCATGCACCGTCAGAACCATGCTGGAAGACCCCAAGGTGAAGACCAACATACCATCTTTCAAGACAGGTAAGTCCAACATTGCCAGTTTTTCCTCCAGCGTCGCAACAGATCACTTTTCCTTTAGTTGACACCAGATGAAGAGGCTGGCTTGCATTTTAGGGCCATAATGTATGAAAAATATATTGCTTTATATAACAGAATCACAGCCAGCACAGCAAATGCTCACACTTAGAGAAACGTGGAAACAGGACTAACTGAAACTGCTGCGTCTCCACCCCACCTCCCATGCTCCCTCCTGAGACGGAAAGCAGTATGGGATGGGGAGGGTTCGAGAACGCCGAAGTGGACATGTGAAGATCTGAAAATGCATGTAATTTGGTATACAACACAGCCGTATACCAAAGTGATGACAGTGGCTGTACTGCTATAGTAGGCTAAGAGGTTTTTTTAAATTAATTTCCCAAATGCAATTTTATAATCTACAGAAAAGAAGGGTTCAAGAGGGCAGAAGAGATATTCTGTCCAGACACCTAAACATTCTGAAAATGACCAACCAACCTTACACTCAAAATTGCAAGGAGCTATTTGGAATCAAGAGGATAAACTCAGTATTAACCATCCCATAGATAGATTTTTACCAAAGAGAGTGACAAACGGTCTATTGTATTACCTTTTTCTCCCACCATCATTTGCTGGGAAGAAGTCTGGTGGCTGACAGATCTTGGTGCTTATTTGCATGACTTTTAAAAGCATATCTGACTCAATTTTCTAACCTAAATGCACAGATCCCACAGAAATGTGAACTCTCCTCATACTTGTTCTGGCAGCTGAGAAGGGTGTGAACAGGGGAAGGGTTAAGGACAAATCTTTAAAGGTAACTTGAAAATGTCACATCTTCTCCATCTTCATTAACTATGGGCTGACTGTTCCCAAATAAAGCGTGATAAAAGCTCACCAGCTGGTTAAGTGGAAACAAATTACCAAAAACAAAAGCCCTAATGAAGAATATCAGAACCTGGAACTCTTTCATCGCTGCCCCTAGAAAAGCTGACTTTTCAACAGTAATGCCGACAACCAGAACCCCAGAGCGTTCAAGTCAATAGTTACTCTATTACAGGTCCGGCTTTCCTAACAATTTTAAGAAATATCTGTTTAGGTAAAACAAAATGGGCAGTCCTACCTGCAAAGTGATCTAGAAAAGTCCAATAACCATAAACATGTCCAATGGAATTTCCTATTAAGAGAGTATTGATCGGCTTTGGAAAAACCTGGAATATGCACACCAACTATGAAAAAAGGAGATCAGAATTTTAAAGGAAATAGGCAAAATGAAGATAGGGTTTATTTTACTGGTGTCTTTGAGAGAAAAGAAAATTACAGGGACCAGCAGTTGGCGTAATGGCTATGTCGCTGGACTCCCACGTAGCTGACTGCATTTCGAGTCCCAGACCCAATGGCTTAAACTCACGCTGGGCACATGTGCGTGCGTGCCCAAGATCCCGAGAGGAGAATGGAGAAGGGATTGCGGCGTGGCTATCCCCCCGGGGGGTGATTTCTTGCTTTCTGTCTCTCTGTCTCTGTCTGTCTTTCTGGCACACGCACGAGCCCTATAGCAAAAACCTCACCAAAAAAATAATAAAAAAGAAAATTGCAGCTTTTTTTCCTCAACAAAATGTATAATTTCTGTGGGAACAAAGCTTTATGAATAGAAAAAGTACCACGAAACATCTTAATAGAGAGATTCGAAAGCACTTAAGTCCTATAAGCCTTGTTCTCTTAATTCCATTTTGGGAATACAGGGCTATGGTTTTTAATGTGTCCTTTTAAGATTTATGTGTTGTAGGGGCCGGCAGGTGGCGTGGTGGTTAAGAGAGCTAGATTCCCATATGGCCTACCATGGTTAGAGTCCTGGACCTGGTGGCTTGCTTTCTCACTTTCCCTCTCTCTCTCACTGTCCCCCTCTGGTCAAATTAAAAATAAATAAGTAGGGAACCAGCAGTTAGCGTAACGGCTATGTTGCTGAACTCCCACGTAGTCAACCGCGGTTCGCGTCCCGGACCCGGTGGCTTAGAACTCACGCCGGGCGCGTGTGCGTGCGTGCCCAAGATCCCGAGAGGAGAATGGAGGAGAAGGGATTGTGGCGTGACCATCCCCCCTGGGGGGTGATTTCTCGCTTTCTGTCTCTATGTCTCTGTCTGTCTGGCGAGCGCACGCGCCCTATAGCAAAAACCTCTCCAAAATAAATTAATTAATTAATTAATTAATTTTTTAAAAAAAGAATTATTAAAATAAAAAAGACTTAGGTGTTGGAATCTAGTGAACCCTATGCTAGGATTAAGAGGATGGAGATTAGATCAGGGTGGGGCCCCCCATTGGCTCCTCGTAGGTTTATGAGGAGACACAGAGATACAGATTTGCACACTCCTGCTCTGCTCTTGCTCCGTCTTGCCACACAATGCCCTCTGCCACGGATCCTCCAGCAAGAAGACCCGCATCAGATGCAACTCTTTGACCTTGGAATTCCGAAACCGTGTGCTAAATAAACCTCTATTCTTGTAAATTACACAGTTTTGTTTATTCAGTTATTAAGCTACAGAGGACAGAATGAAACATACATGTTTTTGGAAGAAAAGTAAAAAAAGTTTTTGGAGGTTTCTGCTATAGGGCGCGTGCGCTTGCCAGAAAGACAGAGAGAGACAGACAGACAGAGACAGAAAGACAGAAAGTGAGAAATCACCCCCCAGGGGAGATGGCCACACCGCAGTCCCTTCTCCTCCATTCTTCTCTCGGAATCTTGGGCACGCACGCACACACACCTGGCGTGAGTTTAAGCCACCGAGTCTGGGACTCAAACCACGGTCAGCTACATGGGAATTCAGCGACATAGCCATTACACCAACTGCTGGTCCCAAGAAAAATAAAATATTAAGAGACTTTAGCAAAAAAACAAAACAGAATTGAACCAAGTACCTAAATTCCTGTCAATGGGAATAACACAAGACGGCCTGTATGCAAGATTTCTAGGGGATACTCCACTCTGCTAAAACCTCAAATTAAAGTACCTGGCCACTTTCATTACGAAGATTAGGAAAATATCTGATGTAAGCGTCAAACTCCCAGGCCAGCTGATGGCGTGGTGGTTAGGGAGGCTGGATCTCATATGGCTGACCCGGCAGTATCAGTCCTGGACCTGGCAGCTTAAGAAAAATGCTGGGTACATGTGTACAAAATCCAAAGAGGACAAAGGAGGAGAAGGGACTGCAGTGTAGTCATTACCCTGGGGAGTGATTTCTTATCTGCCCCCCGCCCCCCAGCATGCATGCACACCCTATAACAAAAACAAAGAAAAAGAAAGTCAAACTACCACCTGAGCAGGACGAATCGGTCCATACGAAATCTATCACTTTAACATCATATAAGTATTTCTGGCTCTCCCCTCACCTAGGCATGGAAGGGGTGCTGGTTTATAAAATAACACATGAAACAAGGAAGGCAGGCACTGATGATCACTTCACTTTTGAAAACTGCATATGGCTCTATTTTATTTAGTTCTCCATCTGTACCAACTGATTATATAAAGAGAAAAAAATTGGTTTTTACTTTTTTTTAAAGTTTTTGATATAGAGTGTGTGCACTTTTTTTTTTTTTTTTTAAGTTTTTGATACAGAGAGTGTGCACTCGCCAGAAACAGACAGACGAAGATAGAGAGTGAGAAAGCACCTCCCGGGGGTAGATCGTGGCCATGCCACGATCTCGTCAGCTCTCCAGATTTTGGTCATGCACATACACGTACCTGGCATGTTTTTCAAGCCACCAGGTCCTGGATTCAAACCCTACAGTCGGCCCTGTGGATCCAGCCACCTCAAACATCACATCACTGGCTGACCCAGTTTTTACATTCGAAGTCCAAAATGAACCCCAGAGTCATTTCATCCTTATGAGGGTCTGTGGGCCCAAAACATCATCTGTCAGAAAACTCTCACCCTTATTCCATTCGCCTTGGTGCCTCTGGCTGTAATGGGCCTATGCAGGCATGCCAGAGAGCAGCATCTTGCCCTTAAAGAGTTTACTCCAATGGAAGAGTTATGACAAATACAAAAGGCAAAGACCATCTCAAGATGTTACATAAGTCCAAAAGGAGGAAACCAATTATTTTTTATAGAGTCAGTGATCATATTTAATTTTTGTTCAGTTAAAAACAAACAAAGGGAACCAGCAGTTAGTGTAATGGCTATGTCGCTGGACTCCCACGTAGTCAACCACGGTTCGCGTCCCGGACCCGGTGGCTTAAAACTCACGCCGGGCACGTGTGCGTGTGTGCCCAAGATCCCGAGAGGAGAATGGAGGAGAAGGGATTGCGGTGTGGCCATCCCTCCCCGGGGGGTGATTTCTCACTTTCTGTCTCTATGTCTCTCTCTGTCTGTCTGGCGAGCGCACGCACCCTATAGCGAAAACCTCTCCAAAACAAACAAACAAACAAACAAACAAAAATCCGCAGAGCTACCATGAGGCGTAAGAGAAGAGCCTTTGAGGGACTGCTTTATTCCCAACAAAGAACACTTCGGCCTAGCAGGAATGGTGTAGGCATGGCAGAAGAATCACCCAGGATGACAGCTCTATCAGTGCTGTGGCAAACTGTCCATGCAGAGAGGTGATACCGAAACGACAGAGGTCTCAGATTAGGGGCGGGCCTTCTTTTCTTTGTACCCACAAGCCCAGCACGATACCTGACACCTGACGGTTTCTAGTCAGTGCCACATCAATTGTAACGAACATCATCACTGGCATAACAACACACAAGGAAAGTAACTTCTGTAGATCTGTATAGATGCACAAGCTACAACTAACTTACCACATGATTCTTTTAAGAGATTTTTTTGCTATAGGGTGCATGCACTTGTCAAAGACAGAGAGAGACAGAAAGCAAGAAATCACTCCCCAGAGTGGACGGGCTACGCCGCAATCCCTTCTCCTCCATTCTCCTCTTGGAACGTTGGCACACATGCACACACACCCAGCATGAGTTTTAATCCACCAGGTCCAAGACTCAAACCGTGGTCAGCCATGTGGGAGTCCAATGATATAACCATTACACATCACTGGGCCTAAGTTATTCCATATGCAAGGTAGTGATGATAGTGACTCCTTTGCAGAGTGGTTTCAGTAGTGCAAAGAGTAAAGAAACTTAACACTGATGTACTTTTTTTTTTGAGAGGTTTTTGTTATAGGGCGCATGCGCTAGCCAGAAAGACAGAGAGAGAGAGAGACAGAAAGAGAGAAATCATCCCTCGGGGGGAAGGCCATGCTGCAATCCCTTGTCCTCCATTCTCCTCTTGGGATCCTGGGAACACACACACATGCACCTGGCATGAGTTTAAGCCACTGGGTCCAGGACACAAACCTCGGTCGACTACATGGGAGTTCAGCGACATAGCCATTACGCTAACTGCTAGTCCTAATGTACTTCTTTTTTTTAGGAGAGATTTTTGCTATAGGGCACATGTGCTTGCTGGAGAGACAGAGATAGGAAGACAGAAAGAGAGAAATCAACTCCCAGGGAAGATGGCCATGCCAAAATCCCATCTCCTCTATTCTCCTCCCCGGATTTTGGGTACACACGTGCACATGCCCAGTGTGAGTTTTAAGCCGCCAGGTCCAGGACTGGAACCATGATCAACTACGTGGGAGTCCAGCAACGTAAGCATCACACCATCTGTTGGGCCCATCCTGATGTACTTCTATTACAAAGCATACCAGAAGCCACAGATCAGACAATGCCTCAAGACTGGACCTTTTCCAAATGTGCCCAGGAGTCACATTTTGGCAGTGAAATTCAGTATGCATTTCCGCACTGATTTCTAGTGTCTACAGAGAAAATATCTGCTTTTAGGCCAGCCTGTGGCACAGCAGTTAGGGAGCTGGATCTCACATGGTCAACCCTGTGTTTTGAGGCCCGGACTTGGTAGCTTGAAAAACACATTGTGAGGGCCAACAGGTGGCATGGTTAAGGCACTACTAGACTCTCACATAGCCCACCGTGGTTCGAGTCCCAGACACGGCGGCTTGAAAACCACACCAGGCACATGTGTGTGTGCCCAAAATCCTAGGAAGAGAATGGAGAAGAAGGAATTACAGGGTTACCATGCCCCATGAGGGGTGCTTTCTTCCTTCCCACTCTCTCTGCCTCCTCTGGCAAGTACACATGTCCTGGGGGGGGGAGGGGAGGAAATATACATGTTTCCCCATAGTTCATAAAGAAGAAAAATACTGGGAAGCATTTTTGACTGGAAAGAAAAATACTGCTCGTCAACATTTTTTCCACTGCTTCAGTTCTAATGCAAGTAAGAGTTCACCATGATAGTTCCTGAACCAGAAGTTGTTCAGGACTAGAGCAAAGGACTAGAGCAAGTGACAGTGGTCCACATTTACTTATGGCAGAAGTGAATTAGCATCCACAGAAGGATGCGACAACAGGCATTCTGAAAGCTGACACTTGACCAGGCAACAGGTCATGACACAGAAGGCCAACCCTGCAGGACCGGCCACACAGCAACCCCACTGAGCTGCTTATGCTCTACAATAGGCAACCGACGCCCAGGTCTAAGCACCAGAGACCAGTCAGATCCAGTGTGCATGGTTTCATAGAAAGATGTTTGGTCTTTGTCCCCAGCTCCTGGCACAGAGCGCCTAAAACTCTTGGCATTTCCTGATTGAAAAGGGTGATGGGAGTGTCTTCTGTTCCAACAAGGCAACTCTTGGCAGGCCTCCGGGTACCTAAAAGATGAGGGCTGGTCCCCAGAAAGATAAAGCCTTAATCAGAAGCTTGGACCCCTCAACCTCACCATCCCCCCCCACCACCTGGTGGGGAAGGAGAGGGATTTGAGCTCATCACCCAAGGCCAGTGATTTAATTAACCAAGCGTACACAATGATAATGAGGCCTCCATAGAAGGCTCTAACAACAGGGTTGAGAGAGCTTCCGGGCTGGTGAAATGCACACATGCTGAGACTGGCACACTCCAACTCCAAGATACCGGCCTTACACCCAGGACCCTTCTGGACCTCGCCCGCGGTACTTCCTTGTCTGGCTGTTAATGTGTAACCTTTACGGTAAACTGGGCAATGCAAGGTCAGTGCTTCTCTGCGTTCTGGGAGCCATTCTAGCAAATGACTGAGCCTGAAGGAAGTGACTGTGGGAATCTCCAACTTTGTGGCCAAGACCAACAGAAGTGCAGGTGACCTTGGGACTCTAATCCTGGGGACTAGCACATGAAATAAGTACAGTCTTGTAGGACAAAGTGCTTAACCTGTGTATTCTCTAGGGAACTCCAGGTAGCTAGCGTCAGAATTGAACTGAATTGTAGGACACCCATTTGGTGTCAGAATCAGCCTGCGTCGAGAGAGAAAGAGTGGTATAGTGGTTAAGGCGCTGGACTCCAACATGATGGAAGGCAGTTCGAGTCCTGGACCTGGCTTGAAACTCACCAAGTGTGTGTGCATGTGTGCCCAAAGTCCTGAGAGGAAAATGGAGAAGAGACTGTGGTGTGGCCATCCCCCTGGGGGTGATTTCTTGCTGTCTGTCTCTCTGTCTCTGTCTCTCCAGTGAGCACATGCACCTATAGCAAAAATCTCTCTCTCAAAAACAATTAAATACCATTTTGATTAAGGTTTCACCCAAAAAAGATCCATTTCATGTGATATGTATGTACATTTATTTGTTTGCAGGGGGAGGGGTTGTTTAGTTCTGTTCTTATTTGTTATGGAGCATGTGCATTCATTGCAGAGAGAAAGTGAAAGGGTGAGAAAGCTCTCCACCAAAGGGGATGGCCGCATCACAACCTCTTCTCCTCCATTCTCCTCTCAGGGTTTTGGGCATGTGCACACACACACTTGCCAAGTGGGTTTTTCAAGCAGCCAGATCTGAGGCTTCAACTGCACAGCTGACTGTGTGGGATCCGGCAGCCTTAACCACCATGCCACTAGCTGGCCCTGATTTATTATTTTTTTAACCTATCAAAGAACACCTGTGGGGAGAACCAGCAGTTAGCGTAATGGCTATGTCGCTGGACTCCCACGTAGTCGACCGCGGTTCGCGTCTCGGACCCGGTGGCTTACAACTCACGCCGGGCGCGTGTGCGTGCGTGCCCAAGATCCCAAGAGGAGAATGGAGGAGAAGGGATTGCAGCGTGACCATCCCCCCTGGGGGGTGATTTCTCGCTTTCTATCTCTCTGTCTCTCTCTGTCTGTCTGGCGAGCGCACGCGCCCTATAGCGAAAAAACCTCTCAAAAAAAAAAAAAAAAAAAAAAAAAAGAACACCTGTGGGGCTGGCAGGTGGTGTGGTGGTTAAGGATGCTGGACTCCCACATGGCTGACCGTGATACAAGTCCTGGACCTGGTGGCTTGCTTTCTCTCTCTGTGTGTGTGTGTGTGTGTGTGTGTCTGTGTGTGTCCCTCTCTGGTCAAATAAAAATAAATAAATAAATAAATAAATAAATAAATAAATAAATAAATTTAAATTAAATAACTTCTTAAAAAAAAAAAAAAGGACACATGCACTCACCAGAGAGAGAGAAACAGAGGGACAGAGAAAGCATCCTCCGCTTCAACAGCCAGTCCACAGCCCCTTCTCCTCCATTTCTCCATCCTGTCAGGATCTAAGGCACATGTGCACACAGACCTGGCATATTTTTCGAGCCACTAGGATTTGACAAAAGCTGATCATGTGGCATCTGGCTCCCTTCACTGCTAGGCCACAGGGCCAGCCCAATCACCATTTTCTTCTTTTATTTACTTATTTTTTGAATTTTGCCAGTGGGCACATGCACTAACTGGAGCAAGACAGAGAGGGAAAGCAAAAAAGCACCTATCATGTAGAATGGTGGAGCCAGAATCCCTTCTCCTTCATCTCTCTCCCCTTTCAGGATTTTGGATATGCACACATACACACAGTGTGTTTTTCAAGCTTCTGGTCTGGTCTGTGAGCAGGACGAGTATGAGTTTTTAGCCACCAGGTCTGGGCCTTGAACTGCTGTTGACTACATACATGGGAGTCCAGTGATGTAACCATTATGCCATCTGCTGGTCCCCAACATGTAGCCTTTTTAAAAACTGTAATCAAATACACATAACATAAAGGGTAAAGTTCAAGTGCCATTAAGTCCGTTTACAACATTGTGCAAACATCACCACTATCTGGTTCCAGGACATTTTTATCACCCCAGAGGAACCCCAGACCCAGTAAGCAGTCACTTCCTATTTGCTCCCAGCCCTGGCCACTACCACTCTGCTTCCTGTTTCTGTAGATGTGCCTCTTGTGGCTATTTTGCATAAGCGGAATCCTACGACATGCTCTTTAGTGTCTGGTTTCTTTCTTAAAGCTTTCGAGCTCCTCCAAGTTGCAGCATGGGGACTTGACTTCTTGTGGCAGAGTCGTGCCTTTCGGCCTGGCTTCTTTTACTCATCATCATGCCTTGGAGATTTGTCCACATTACAATATGCGTGCGTGGGTTCTTCATTTTAATTGCCGAGTAGTATTCCGTTATATGTACATACCAGACTTTGTCCAGCCACTGAAAGATATTTCACACTTGATACTTCTTCCAGGAATATAACTCATATAACTCAAGGTAATTTAAAATTAAGGGGGTTATAATGTATTTGCAAATGGCAAATGAAAAACTCAAATATACAGAACATACGTAGATCCACAACCTATGACTGCAGCTGCAAAAATTCCAAAATCCCCTGGACATCAAGCGTCCTGGTAAAGTTTCAGCAAAGTCCTTCTCAGGCACACCCCGGCCTCTTCACACTAGGTCCCTTTATATCGTCCACTTGGTCCTCCTGGTGAGAATGCTCACATATTTTGTGGCAGAAGTATAACTATGTCTATACCTGCGGGGCAGGTATACTACTTTACATTTCTATAACCAGGAAAACTTATGTTAACCCCCCCAGGTTCTAGATAAAAGTTGTGCCCCTATACTGACACAGTTCTAAGTGAGACAAAGCTTCAATTACACATTACTAGAATCAGTAAAACAGGCACTAATCTTTTTGCTCTGTTACAGATCAGTTCCCCATTGTGTCAACTAAAAGGATATAACTCTACCCCAAGTCCCCTCTTAGGAACAACATCCATCATGCGTGGTCTCTGCAGATCCAGCCTAAAACACACCCACCCATTTTAATTTACAAAAGTCACCTTTTCCACTGAGATTCACACATATTTTGCACAGAAACGTTAAGCTCTCAGAATGACTGACCGATCCAATGCTTCAGTAGGTGGGTAAGACCTAAATGCACAGCTAGCTGTGAAGTGCTCCTCACCAAAGAGATGACACCACTCTCCCTATACATGACAGATGTTGAGCCACTTCCCGCGGACCGGGGACTGTCCAGCGCTGGGGAAATGGGAGGGAACCAGACAGGTAACTCTTGTTGCCATGAAACTAACTCTCCAGTAAGAGAAATAAGAGGCACAAAGTCACCAAAACCATAAATATCAAAGTGATAGCTCTGATGTGAACAAGAATATAATGAAAATTACTAAGAGGTGGTTTTTAGATTGGATGGTGAGGTGAGGCCTTAGAGAGCTAAAACTGAAGCCAAGAACTAAACCCCAGAAGGCAAGTGAGGACCAGAGGGAAGAAGAGTGCAAGGGCCCGGACACAGAAAAGCTCAGGGTATATGTACAGCCTAGTAGGGAGGGAGGAAGCGGCGCAGGATGAAGGCAGACGAACAGCCAAGGACCCGCTCATGCAGGACTCCTGTCAGAGCAAGGAGCGGCGAGTTTCTCCCAAGTGAGGTAGAAGGCCAGGAGAGGGTTTAGGCATGGGATAACACGATCTGATTGATATTTTCAAACGCTTATTCTACTTGTCACACAGACATAATATGGACAACATAGAACTGATAATCCAAACCTTTCATTTAAAAAAGGGGCTGGCTCACTCAAGAGAAGCCAGATGCTACATGGCAGCCACAATTAGAATCGCCAGCCTGGCCAGCTGAAACACACCGGGCGCGTGTGCGAGTGCCCGGGGTCTAACAGGCTGAAGACCGGAGGAGGCGAATTCAGCACAGCCAGACCCTGGAGGGAGCCCATCCCTCTCCCTCCCACACTCACCCACTCCCACAGGTATACACACAATCTCCAACGTAAATAAAAATCAAATGAATTTTAAAAGGAAAAAAATAGAAATATACTTTCATTTCATATAATAAATAAAATGTCAAGAAGACAATGAATTTACTGAAAGGTGTTTTCTGTTTTTGTTTGTTTTTTAATTACTGTCCTGAGTAATTTTACATGTACATCAATGTCTTTGGTCTGCCAATTACAATTCTAACAGCTATCAAAGTTAGCAAATTTAAGAACTTCCTCTTTGGATCTTGTACAGTAATATAACTTTTACTCCGCTGACATATCTGACAATATAAACAGAATGTCAGTGAATTCTACAGAAACGGAAAGGTTTGAACTGCTGCTGTTTAAACATTAAGACATCTCTTCTTTCCTAAATAGAACAATACTTAATGAAAGCACAGTTTATAAAAACACGATTGAAACTGAAGTTATTACCCCCGACTTAAAAAGCAGCTCTAGCCTATGAATTCAACCCTTCGTTCACAAAGAAAGCATGTATGAGACACATGCAACAAAAAAAATAATAATAATAATGACAATTAAAAATAGAGGGTCAGCAGGTGGTGGTGGTAGTTCAGGTACTAGACTCCTAGATGACCAAACACAGTTCAAGTCCTGGTCCTGGTGGCTTGAAAATCACACTGGGCACGTGTGTGTGTGTGTGCCCAACATCATGAAAGGAGAATGGGAGGAGAAAGGACTGTGGTGTGGCTGTCCCCACTGTGAAGTGATTTCTCACTTTCCCTCTGTCTCAGGCGAGCACAGGTGCCCTGTGGCAAACCCTTAAAGGAAAAAAATAAATAAAGTAAAAAAATTAATTAATTAAAGATAACCTAAAAAAGTGAGGTGTACAGAGACTAGCCGATGGCGTAATGGTTATGTTGCTAGACTCCCATGTAGTCGACCACGGTTTGAGTCCCGGACCTGGTCGCTTAAAATATGTTGGGAGTGTGTGCGTGCATGCCCAAAATCCCGAGAGGAGAATGGAGAAGGGACTGCAGCACGGCCATGCCCTTGGAGGGTGACATCTCACTTCCTGTCTCTCTCTGTGTGTGCCTGGCGAGCGCATGAGCCCTACAGCAAAAATCTCTCTCAAAAGAAAAAAAAAAGGGAGATGTACAAGAAAAACAACATAACTGTCTGTGGTTGTATTTCCACAAATTCTCAGTTAATGTTTTTACAGCAAAGAAATAATGAGCTTTCTGAGAAATAATACTTCTGAGTTTGCCCTCAATTACAGAAAATAAATTTCTGGACTTAACACAAATACTTTAAACACACAAATTTCCTTTTGTGGATAGTTTCCCCCTACAGAACCCATCTGAAGAAAGTATCCAGTTAATGTAAAAGCTGTATCCCATGGTAAAATGTTTACAAGTAAACTACAGGGGCTGAAGGGTGGCACACTGGTACAACGCAACGCGGTGAGGCTGACCGACCACAGGGAAGTTCCAGGTTCACGTCTGGACACTGCCTTGGGTACGCCAAGCACACCACAAGCATGCCGCAACCCAAAGCTTGCTGAGGGTGGGTCACAGCATCAAGACCCTGTTAGGGATGCTGTCTGTCTCTCACTTGTGAAATAAATATACTTTAAAAGTAAAAAGTAAACTGGGGCCTGCAGGTGGCACAGTAGTTAAGGTGCTGGACTCCCACATAGCTAACCACAGTGCAGGTCCCTGAAAATCACACCAGGAGTGTGTGCATGCATACCCAAAGTCCCAAGAGGAATTAAGGAGAAGGGACTGCAATGTGGCCATCCCCTAGGAAGGTGATTTCTCACTTCCCCTCACTGTCTCTCTCTATCTTTCAAGCGAGCACCCTATGGCAAAAAACCTTAAAAATAAATTAATAGGGGCTGGCAGATAGTGTGGTGGTTAAGGGCGCTGGCCTCCCACATGGCCGACCATGGTTCAAGTTTCGGACCTGGAGTGCTTTCTCACTTTCTCTCTTGCTTGCTCACTCTCTCTCTCTCTCACTCTACCCCTCTTTGGTCAAATTAAAATAAATGAATAAGTTAAGTTAAATAATTTTTTTAATAAAATACTTTTTTAAAAAATTTAAAATAAGCAAACTACATTCTCAAAAACATGACATGCTCTTACTTGAAGATCTTTAAGGATTACTGAAGCTCCAAGTTCTGTGAAATGACTAATGCTCTTCTTCAATTTAAAAATAATTATTTACTTTAAAAAAAATAATTATTTTGTGTTATTATTATTTATTTTTTAATTTGACCAGAAAGAGAGAAAGGGACAGCCATGAGGGAGTCCAGCACCTTAGCCACCACGCCACCTGCTGGCCCCTCTTCAATTTAAAATTCTACAAAAAATATGAGCTGGCTTTATGGTCTGGTGGTTGGGGCAGCTGGATTCCACATGGGTGACCATGTGGTTCAGATCCCAGACCCAGCAGCTTAAAGAAACACACCAGTTATGTGTGTACCCAAAATCTAGAAGGATGAGAGAGACGGAAAAGTGATTGTGGTGTGACCACAAGGTCACAGGGGGGTGCTTTCCCTCCTCCCCCGAGAGCACACACACACTCTACTGTGCACACGCACACACATACACACACATACACAAACAAAAAAAACTACAAAATAGATTATTTAAACATTACCTTTATTTTAAAACTATTTCATAGTATGTAATCCTAAAAATATTGATAAATATCTTGAATGCTGGTGTTTCCTTTTTGACTTTTTATATAGTAAGATGTGAAGAAACTGACTGACCCTGGTGCTCTGAAATACAAGGAGGACACTCTGAAGTTTAATCTAGTTCACAGCACAGAGTTCGAGAAGAAAAAGTACTTCGAATTCATTCGTGGATTTTGATTTCAATAAAATAACTGTTACAGAACTCCGTTTCTCAGAACAAGACTGAAAATACAAGAAACTACTAATTTGTACACACGATTTCTCTGGAAAATGTTAAATTTCACTCTGAAGCAATGAAATATAAAATCTCATATACAATGTTTATTAAGTCCTACTAAGTTCGAGTGTAAACATTCTACTACTATGAAGAACATACACAGTCAGTTTAATCACTTAGTAACATAAGATACATTCAGGGGAAAATGCCGCGACACTCACTTTCCATCTCATGGGCACTCAGGGGAACTGGAACATGCATCCTCATCACCCATGAACGGACAGACATCCACAAAGAACCACAATTAAGACTAAAGCTGGTTGTTATCTGAAGGCACCAACAGGAGGCTTCTGGAAATCTTAACTGTGGTTTCTTAAAAGAAATTTTGAGTAGCTCATGATGTGGAGCTCCGGCAAAGACCTGTCCTAACCCAAAGCCGCGTGCACGTTCAGAAACTCACCTGCATTACGCTCCTTCAGCTGCAGGTCCTTCACAGGCACGCCGTCGCGAGTCCGGAAAGCATTAAGGATCTGCAAGAATATAATAGTTACACTAATCAAAAAGAACATAGTTAAATGCCGAATATATTCTCACTACTGGCTTTTATTCTACTTCACTTAAAGTTATGATTACTTCTTTAAAGTAAATTAAGTCATATACACTGTAAGTATTCAAAAATGTTGAATGGGTAGAACATAATTATTACAAAATTTCCAAGCATTAAAAAAAAAACAGATGAAGACCGTGACATTCAAGAGCCCAAACTCTGGCGTCAGACTCTACATCCCAAACCTCTCCTGCTCACTTGCTAAATACCCTCTCAGTGCTCACGTTCTCATCATTTTAAACATAACATGATGCCCTGAGCTCATTCCAGCCAGGGCCAGGGCATCTGAACTCTCAGCCTGCTCAGCTTATTTTTCCCACTTTCAAATGCATTTTCTCTCACTGCATTCAGACCTGGGCTCAAATGCCAGTTCCTCGGTGATGTCTTCCTCAACTACTCCATCCAAAATGGCTCCAGTCCCAGTGGCGCTCTAAGCCTTTACTTTAGCTTTCTTCAGAGCATTTATCCCTGTCTAAAATGATGTTATCTGGAGCCAGTAGAAGGCCTGGTGGTTGGATTGGGTTCCCAGAGGGCCAACTGCGATTCGAGTCCTACACCTCACGGTGCACTCGCTCGCTCACTCTCTCTCTCACTGGTGAGCACATGTGCCCTAGAGCAAACTTTAAAAATAATGATAATAATAGGGCCAACAGGTGGTATTGTGGTTAAGGGTGCTGCACTTCCACATGGCTGGCCACAGTTAAAGTCCTAGACCTGGTGTCTTGCTTTCTCACTTTCCCTCTCTCTCTTTGTCTCTCTCTGGTCAAATTAAAATAAAGAAACAAAGAAAGAAAAATAATTCTTAAAAAAAATTAATGGAATAAAACAATAATAATAACTATAATAAAATAACTTTTTTTAGGGAACCAGCAGTTAGCGTAATGGCTATGTCGCTGGACTCCCACGTAGTCGACCGCGGTTTGCGTCTCGGACCTGGTGGCTTACAACTCACGCCGGGCGCGTGTGCGTGCGTGCCCAAGATCCCGAGAGGAGAATGGAGGAGAAGGGATTGCGGCGTGACCATCCCCCCGGGGGGTGATTTCTCGCTTTCTGTCTCTATGTCTCTCTCTGTCTGTCTGGCGAGCGCACGCGCCCTATAGCGAAAAAAAACCTCTCCCAAAAATAAATAAATAAATAAATAAATAAATAAATAAATAACTTTTTTTAAACAATGTTACCTATTTTTTTACTTACTTTCTTTTTCCCCCAAGTTTTTTTGTTATGGGGCACGTGTACTTGCCAAAGAGAAACCAAGAGAGGGAAAGTGAGAAAGCACCCCCAGAGGTGACCGTGATGTCACAGTCCCTTCTCCATTCTCCTCTGGGATTTTGGGTATGTACACACACGTGCCCAGCGTGGGTTTCACGCTGCCAGATCCACGTCTCGAACTGTGGTCAGCTATATGGAAGTCCAGCACTTTAACCACCATTCCACTTGCTGGACCCCTGACTTGCTTTTTTATTATCCAAGGAAGCAGTGAGTACGCAATATCCACTGTTGTATCACTTGGTGCTTAAGTGCCTGGCACACAGTAGTGTATGCTATTTGGAGTGAATGAAATAAGAGCACCTACTGGGCCATTTGGTGGCATGATGGTTCAGGCAGCTAGAGCCCGCATGGCCAACTGTGCGGTTTGAATCCTGGACCCAGAAGCTTGAAAAACATGCCAGGCAGGTGTGCGTGCAAGCCCAAAATCCCAAAAGGAGAAATGGAGAAGCAATTGTAGCATGACCATCTCACACAGGTGTGCTTTCTCATTTTCTTCTCTCTCTGGAGAGTACATGGGCCCTCTGGCTAATTAAAAAATAAAAATAATATAAAAAGAGCACTAACTCATTGAATATTATGATCATCTTGTTTCTAATTTGCCAGAGGGCATGTACGCTTGCTAGAGACAGACGGAAGACATGGAGAGGAGAGGGGCAGAAAGCACCCCCAAAAGGGAATGGTCAGACTGTAAGCTCTTCTCTATTTCTCCATGTTGTTTGGATTTTGGACATGCACGCATATGTGCCCAGCATGTTTTTCAAGCTTTCAGGCCAGGACTCAAACTGCACGGTGTTAATTAAATGAGCTAATGCTGATAAGCATCACACATTACCCGATACAGAGTAAGTATGCTGTTGTAATATTCTGACCAATTTTTCCCTAAATTTAGCCATAATTTAGTTCATCCTTTGACAAGGGGCAGTTTCTACTACTGTATGTACTCCAGAAATAATATGCCCTGCCGGATGATTATCAGGACTCCAGATGTAATATGCCTAAAAGGATGACTATCAAGTCTGAAGACAGCAATCATTTGTCATAATTTATTTATTTATTTTTACATATGTCACCTCACTAAGTACACGTATAGTTGTTAAAGTCTGAATAAGCTCTACGGACTATACCAACGGCAATTTCCTGGCTTAGATATTACACTACAGCTACGCAAAATGTTAACACTGAGGATGACGGGTATACCAGACTTCCCTACACATTCTTTGCACCTTCCTGTAAATCTATGACTTTTTTCAAATTAAAAAAAAAAATTGATTGACAGAGACAGAAAGAGAATACTCCTTACCTCTTCTTTTGTGGCATTTTCAGGTACCCCACTTAATCGAATAAGTCTGCTGGGCTTCTCCTCACTTGGGCCTGTCCTATAATCTTGATCCTTGAATTCAGAATGAAAAATTATCTCACAAATAAACATAATTTAGTGTGTAAAATACAACTTGAAATGAAATTCAGATTCTCAGGATAAAAAATGAAAATGACTCGCTTCATGTGAAGATAAGAAAAATTATCATTTTCTCCATTGCTCTGAGTTCCAAATTTTGGCTACAAATCATTGGGATACAAGTATGCGAGGGCCAAGGCTCACTGAGGAAGTCTTAAACAGTAAAGCGGAATGTTCAGAGAGACAACCTGGACTTTTTATAACCAGAAAGAAAGACTATACGAACAAAACTATCATTTTCTTTTCCTAAATGAGTAAACAGCAAAAAAAGAAATTCGAATCACATTTCATTTTACAAAAATTCCCTCTAGAAATGAACTTGAGAACAAGGTCAAAAGGTACCATCTGGGGACCAGCAGATGGCATAGCGGTTATGTCAATGAACTCCCACATGGCCGACAACGGGTAGAGTCCCAGACCCAGAGGCTTGAAACAGGCCAGACATGTGTGTGCACAAAATTCTACCAAGAGACTGGAGAAGGGATTGTGGCATGGCCAACCCCTTTGTGGGGGTGGTGAGGTCTTGTTTCTGTCTCTCTGGCATTTCTGTCTCTCTGGCAAGCATGCACGCCCTACAGCAAAAAAAAAAAATCTCTTTCTCAAAAAAGAAAGGTATCATCTGAACTTACATACATTATGACTCAGAGGTCTGTGTTTTTCATATTTACAAAAGTCTCACCTTCAACCAGTTTCCCTCCATTCCAAAAATTATTAAAAGGATTTAATAATATATGAGTAAGGAGCCGACAGGTGAAACGGTGCTTGAGGTACTGGATTCTCACATGGCTGACTGTGGTTCGAGTCCTGGACCTGGCGGCTTGCTTTCTTACTCCTCCCACACCGTGTCTCTCTCTGGTCAAATTAAAATAAATAAGTAGGGAACCAGCAGTTAGCGTAATGGCTATGTTGCTGGACTCCCATGTAGTCGACTGTGGTTCGCGTCCCGGACCCGGTGGCTTAAAACACGTCGGGCGCGTGTGCGTGCGTGCCCAAGATCCCGAGAGGAGAATGGAGGAAAAGGGATTGCGGCATGACCATCCCCCCGGGGGGTGATTTCTCACTTTCTGTCTCTATGTCTCTCTCTGTCTGTCTGGCGAGCGCACGCGCCCTATAGCAAACCCCCCCCCAATAAATAAATAAATAAAGATAAATTAATAATTACTAAAAATATGTATATATATGAGTGAAAGTCTCCTATAACTATGTGGCCATATCTCCTACTTATGCCTATTGTCCAGGCATAATTTTCAATAGTGAGCTCTTTTACTCTTAAAAGTATCCTGATTTAAACAATAAATTATATGGTCACCCAACCCTAACAGTCTCAAAATCCTTAGTTTGGTCTTAGTTTTGTCTAAAATAATAGAAACTTATGTAGAGCTGGATAAATCTATAATTTTTTGGGGGGAGAGGTTTTTTTTGTTATCAAGTGTGTGCACTTCCAGAGAGACAAAGAGAGAGACAGAGAAAGAGAAACTGAGAAACCACCCCCAGGGGGATGGCAACACTGCAATCCTTTCTCTTCTCAGGATTTTGGGCATGCACACACATATGCCCAGCTAAAGTATCAAGCCACCGAGTCTAGGACTTGAACTGCAGTTTACTATGTGGGAGGCCAGCACCTTAACCACTAGGCCACCTGCTGGCCCCTATAAAATCTATTTTAAGATCCTACATGGCCAACCACATAGTCTAAATCCCAGCACCAACAGCTTGAAAAATAAATCAGGAATAGGATGAGCAGATGGTGTAATGGTTATTTCCCTGGACTCCCACGCAGTCGACAGCAGTTCAAGTCCCAGGCCCAGTGTATTAAAACTCATGCTGGGCACGTGTGTATGAATGCCCAAGATCCCGAAAGGAGAACCGAGGAGAAGGGATTGCGGCATGGCTATCACCCCAGGAGGTGATTTCTCGCCTTCTGTCTCCGGCGAGCACACACGCCCAATTTACAAAAAAATAAAAAAAGACAGAAAAAGAAATCAGGCACAAATCAGTATATGTGCATGCCCAAAATTCCAACAGAATGGAGAAATGGAGAAGCAATTACAGCACGACCACTGGTGGTGCTTCTCTTTCTCCCTCTCTCTTTCGTTTCTGGTAAAACAAGCAAACAAACCAAAAATAATAATTATAATAAGGAAAGAAAATAAGCCATATCACAAGCCCTAACTTTGCAAGAGTGCAAGAATCAACTCCCAAAGACAGACACTTTTAAAGTAAATAATCCAAGGGCATTTAAGACAGCACCACAAAACAACTAATGATAAACACCATCAGAAATATGTATGGGACAGCCAGGTTGCATGGTGATTAAGGAGGTCGGATCCCACATAACCAATGTGTGGTTCAAATCCCCACCCAGTGGCTCGGAAAACAAGGCAGGTGTGTGTGCATGTGTGCCCAAAATCCTGAGAGGAGAATAGAGGAAAAGGGACTGCAATGCAGCCGCCCTGGGGGGGGTGATTTCTTACTTTCTCTCTCTCCCCAGCAAGTGCACACACGCTGTAGCAAATTAAAAAGTGTGTGTATGTGTGTGTACAGATATATAAATAAAATGTGAACTGACGGTCCCTTCTCTGAAGACTTAAATTCCTGTGTTCCACTCCTAAATATAAATTTAACAGTTGTACATGGAGAAATTCAGGACTGAAGATCCTGGATTCTATACCTCATCCTTCAGAAAAAGTAAAAGCAATCCATGCCATCAACATACCTGAAGTTCCCGTTGGGCATCTCGGCCAGTTTTGCCCTCTGAAAATGATTTGCTCTGGCCATAGCCAAACATCTGGCTCCCCGGTAGCCTGTGGTCCACGTCACGGTACTCCATGCTTCTGTAATCAGTGTCCTGCCGTCCAAGAAAGTCCAGACCACCTTCTTCTTTAAACAGACCAGCATCTGCATCCTGTTGTTCACCTCCAGAAAGCTGTGACTTGTCTTGGTCTTGGATTGGACTTTGGCTGTTCTGAAAGTCTGATGGAGACTCATGTTCAAAGGCTACGCCTTGTGCTTCTCCTTCTCTTGTTTCTGAATGCTCAAAATCTCCCTTCTGAACACCAAAAGCAGGCCTTTCCATGGTATGATCATGTTTGGATTCTTCTCTCTTGTTTGCACTTACACCAGAATGTTCTCTATCTTGTGTGGAGGGCTGAATGTAATCCAAAATATTTGGATCCACAGGGGGCATCTCCCTATCTTTAAACTCTACACAAGGTCCCATCTCTCTGCTCCTAAAATCCTGATCAGTCCTGGACCGGTGCCGACCTCTGAAATCTGAATGTGGTGCATCCCTGTCCCTAAGGTCTAAACCCGAACCTCGGCCTCTAAAGTCCACCTGTGTTCCATCTTCATCCCTGAAGTCCAAATCAGACACATCTCTGTTCCTAAAGTCAGAACGGGACTGATCTCTGCCCCTAAAATCCAAATCTGATAAGTCCCTTCCCCTAAAATCTGTATGGGGTCCATCCCGACCTCTAAAATCTAAATCATAACTGCCCCGGCCCCTGAAGTCGGACGGAGCGTCCCTGCCTCCGAAGTCAACAGGGTGAGCATCCCTGTCTCTGTAGTTCATGTGCGGTGTCTCCCTACCCCTGTAATCCACAGGGGTACCGTCTCCACCCCTGTAGTCCATACCTGGTCCTTCTCTATCCCGAAAATCCCCAGAATGTACGTCCCTACCCCTGAAGTCCAACTGTGATGACTCTCTGCTCTGGAAATCTGAAGATGAAAAATCTCCTCCCCTGAAATCATGTCCAGGCCCCTCCCCTCCTCGGTAGTCACCATGTGGTCCATCTCTAGCTCCATAGCTGAAAGAATGCTCCTCTACATTTGCAAAGGGAGGCCCCGAATGCCCCTGGAAATCAAAGGGAAGTGAATCTCTGCCAGGATAGTTGCCAGAGTGTCTCTCTTGAGCATGACTCTTAAGGGGAGGAGGAGGATAATCCCTGTTCCACCCGGGAGCAAACCTGTCTTCTTGGCTCCCACTGTAGAAACAAAGACAGTGTTACTCATATTGTCCAGAGAGTTTGAAATCTACACACCAGCATATTCTTCTCTAATCACAGCACATTCTTCTGTAAACATTTTTTTTTTTTTGGCAGAGTTCTGTAACAAGGTCCTAGATCTGCAGAAAACAGCAAAGTTTTGCTATTTTTAAGACGAAGTGGTGGAGTAAACTTTTATGCTCCCATTTCAGGACACGAGGAAAGTCAACACAAGGTTTTCAACATGACTGCTGCAGAAAAAGCTTTCACCCAGTCCTGCAACAGGGAAAATCCGCAACACCAGATAAGCTAACAATGGTGACAGGCTACAAACTTTTCCATTTCCCATAGCCAGGGAGAACTTAGAATTCGAAGGTGAACAAGATCCCTATACATCAAGAAAATCAATGCATCTTACAGGAAGTTTCAGGAGGTGTCTTCTTACTGCTGTATCCAGGGACAACATTCCACGATACTTTATTACAGCTACAGCATAGACACCACTAACCAGATAGATGCAGGCCCAAAAGAAGAACACTGGTTGCAAATTACAAGCAGGAACACACCAGTGGTCACCAGCTGGGCACCAGGCCTCCCTGCATCCATCCCAGTTCCATAGTGACTCCGCCTAGAGGTGTTTTCACCCAGGTCCCATTACTGTAGGTACCCAAGGGATCACAGAAGGCAGCACGAATCATGCCACAAAGCATGTGCAAATCCTCTAGGCCAGGCAACAGCATCCAGAGAGTGTGAGGCTTTCAAGCATTATCCCCGTGTCCCAAATGGAGAAGCGGACACTCCAGATTCTGATGCCTCACGCTAACTTTTCAAAGTAATACATTTTTTAAAAACAGGCATTATATTAAGTTCATATTCTGTTTGCAGAACTGAAGAACTAAATGAGAGCTGGCCCAATTTTTCATACTCTTCAACTTCTTCCCCTTGCTTCGTCTTCATAGCATTTTACGTGTTTGGCTTTAGTTACTGACAGGGAATGTAAGTAGGCAATTAGGCGCCTGGCATTCTGGGTGGGGACATGTGAAAAAGGAACCCACGAGATGGCCTGAAGCTTATCTGTTACCTAGCAGTACACAAAAGCATCACGATGTCTAGACCAAGGCTCTTCCCTCCTCCCAGAACATCGTTCTACTGCACGACCCTTGCGAACTCAGACTATACCTCCCTAGTAAAATTCAAAGGGTCACTCGATTCAGGACAGTGACAATGCCAAAGCCTTTCTTAAAGTGGTAGGAGTTTAATATTAGCATAAACATTAGAATGATGAGCATTTAGTGGATTTTCAGAACACAAGGACTCCCACTGTTCCCATTAACATTACATGTCTTAACCCTAAGTGAGGCCAGTTTAAATGTTCTTTGTAAGTAATACAATTTAACACTAAAATTAAGGTGTTACCACAAACTAGTATCTCACATTCCTAATAACTTGCCAAAAGACACTCCTGGCATGAGGGCTGAGGTATCTAAATCTACATGTTTTCTTTACAGAATACAACCGTCTTTTTTTTTTTTTTTTTAAGAGAGATTTTTGCTATAGGGCACGCGTGCTCACTGGACAGAGACAGAAAGCAAGAAATCACCCCTTGGGAGCATAGCCACACTGCAATCCCTTCTCCTCCATTCTCCTCTTGGGATCTTGGACATACATACACTCATGCCTGGCGTGAGTTTTAAGTCGCCAGGTCCGGGACTCGAACCACAGTCAATTACATGGGAGTCCAGCGACATAACCATTACACCATCTGCTGGTCCCAACAACCAACAGTCTCTCAGTACTGCCCTCAGGATTATTTTATCTTCCTAAATTAAGATCAAATAGATCTCGATTTAGGGTTCTTGAATCTTTATTTTGTGTACACTCCCCAAGAAACAGTTCTATTAATAAAAAGTAGCAGGGGTTATGAAAATCATTTTCAACCAAATAAAAGCAAATTTTAAAAAGAAGTTATTCAAAAAAATATAAAATCATTTTCCACGAGATACTTTTTTGGTCCAAATCAGAAAAGAAATGCTATGTACTATGTATTCCTTCTGGTCAAAGATCTTTAAAAACAGCATGGGGGAGCCAGCAGGACCAGTCCCCTGGCCTGATGGTTAAAGGAGTCAGATTCCACAAGGCTGACTGTTCAAATCCTGGTCCTGGTGGCTTGAAAGACACACTGGGTGTATGTACCTATGTGTCCCAAATCCTGACAGAATGGATAAATGGAGAAGGGACTCCAGTATGACCGTGCCTCATGGGAGGGTGATTTCTCCCTCTCCCTCTGTCTGTCTGTCTTTCTCTGGCAAGCAAACACATTCTCTAGCAAAATATTTTTTAAAAGATCTTTAAAGGGCCAGTAGGTGGCATGGTGGTTAAGGATGCTGGACTCCCACATGGCCAAGCACAATTCAAGTCCCAGATCTGGTAGCTTGTTTTCTTTTCTTTTCTTTTCTTTTCTTTTCTTTTCTTTTCTTTTCTTTTTTTGAGAGGTTTTTGCTATAGGGCATGTGCGCTCGCCAGAAAGACAGAGATAGACAGAAAGACAGAGATAGAAAGCAAGAAATCACCCCCCAGGGGGGATGACCATGCCACAATCCCTTCTCCTCCATTCTCCTCTCAGGACCTTGGGCACGCACGTACATGCGCCCGGCGTGAGTTTAAGCCACCTGGTCCAGGAATCGAACCGCAGTTGACTACATGGGAGTCCAACGACATAGCCATTACACTACTGGTCCCAGGTAGCTTGTTTTCTCACTATCCCTTTCTTTCTCACTCTGTCTCTCTCTGGTCAAATGAAAGTAAACAAACAAACAAACAAAACTAAATTTCAAAATTCTTAAAAAAAAAAAATAAAAAAAAAAAACACTTTAAAAATAGCATTAGAGGGGCCGGCAGGTGGCATGGTAGTTTAAGGGCACTGAATTCCCACATAGCTGACTGCAGTTCGAGTCCTGGACCTGGCAGCTTGCTTTCTTGCTTTCCTTTCTCTTTCTCTGTTTCTCTCTGGTCAAATTAATAATAATAACAACAACAACAACAACAACAAATGGAAATAAATAAATACTTTTAAAAAAAAAAAATAGCATGAGGGGGACCAGCAGTTAGCATAATGGCTATGTCACTGGATTCCCATGTAGTCGACCACGATTTGAGTCCCGGACCCGGTGGCTTAAACTCACGCTGGGTGCATGTGTGCCCAAGATCTTGAGAGGAGAATGGAGGAGAAGGGATTGCAGCGTGGCCATCCCCCCTGGGAGGTGATTTCTCGCTTTCTGTCTCTCTGTCTTTCTGGTGAGCACACGCGCCCTATAGCAAAAAACTCTCTAAAAAAAGAGGGAAAAAAAATAGCATGAGGGAAGCCAGCAGGTGGCCCTGGACTCCCACATAGCCAAGCATAATTCAAATCCCAGACCTGAAGGCTTGTTTTCTTATTTTCCCTCTCTCTGTCTCTGTGTCTCTCTAGTGAACACACATGCCTATTGCAAATTTTTAAAAGAGAATAATAATAAAATTAACTGAGTAATTTTTTTTAAAGACTTATTTTATTTAACTTTATTTATTTTCATTTGACCAGAGAGGGACAGAGTGAGAGAGAGGGAAAGTGAGAAAGCAAGCCACCAGGTCTGGGACTCAAACCGCAGTCAGCCATTTGGGAGTCCAACACCCTTAACCACCATGCCGCCTGCTGGCCCTAAATAAGTAATTTTTTAAAAACCCCAGCATAGGGACCAGCAGTTAGCGTAATGGCTATGTCGCTGAACTCCCACGTAGTCGACCGTGGTTCAAGTCCCGGACCCGGTGGCTTAGACTCACGCCGGACGCGTGTGCGTGCGTGCCCAAGATCCCGAGAGGAGAATGGAGGAGAAGGGATTGCGGCGTGGCCATCCCCTCTGGGGGGTGATTTCTCGCTTTCTATCTCTCTGTCTCTGTCTGGCTGGCGAGCGCACATGCCCTATAGCAAAAAACCTCTCCAAAAAAAAAACAGTATGGGGCCAGTTGTGTGACCTGGGATAAGAGAGTTGAAGCCCACATGGCCAACTATGCAGTTCAAATCCCAGCCCCAGGGGTTTGGAAAACACTCCAGACACATATGCACCTAATGAAGGAGCGGGAACTGCAACATGACCATGCTTTCTCACTTTTTGTCTCTCTCTCTCCCTGTCTCTCTCCAGCAGGTGCATGCACCTTAGGACAAATTTTTTTTAATTAGTTAACTAATTTAATGAAGGCAGGATATAAAACTTTAAGTAAATTTATATATGTCAAAAATATTCTCGGACTGGGAACCAGCAGTTAGCGTAATGGCTATGTCGCTGGACTCCCACGTAGTCGACCGCGGTTCGCGTCTCGGACCTGGTGGCTTACAACTCACGCCGGGCGCGTGTGCGTGCGTGCCCAAGATCCCGAGAGGAGAATGGAGGAGAAGGGATTGCGGCGTGACCATCCCCCCTGGGGGTGATTTCTCGCTTTCTGTCTCTATGTCTCTCTCTGTCTGTCTGGCGAGCGCACGCGCCCTATAGCGAAAAAACCTCTCAAAAAAAAAAAAAAATTCTCGGACCAGCAGATGGCATAGTGGCTACAAAGCTGGACTCCTCCATGGCTGACCATGGTTCGAATCTTGGACTCAGTGGCTTCAAACTCACGCTGGGCACATGTGTGTGCATGCCCAAGATTCCAGGAGAAGGGAGAAGGGATTGCAGTGTGGCCATCCCCCAGGGGATGATTTCTCACTTTCTTTCTGGCGAGGGCAGATACCCTATAACAAAAATCTCTCAAAAAAATTTTTTTTTCTGAGGACCAGCAGGTGGACTGGTGGTTAAGGCACTGGATCCCATATAGCTGATCCCACAGTTTGAGTCCTAGACCGGGAGGGCAGCTTGAAAGACACATTGGACATGTGTATGTGGGTGCCCAAAATACTGAGCGGAGAATGAAGATGGGAATGAAGGCATGGCAATCCCCCTGGGAAGTGATTCTCATTCCCCCCCTCCAGTGAGCACATGCGCCCTATAGCAAAAAGAATAATAAATAAATAAATAAGGCAGATAGTAAATATATTTGGCTTTGTGGGTTATATGGTCTCTGAAACAACTATACAACCCTGCCACTGTAGCATGAATGCAACCACAGACAATGTGTAATGAATAAGCGTAGCTGTGCTCCCATAAAACTTTACTATCCATAAAACAAGCTATAACCTCTAGTTTGCTGACTCTGATCAACACCTCTTGGTATTTTGAAGGGAAAAACTTACCCAGCATCACACCACTGTTTTAAAACCACTAAGCAAAAGTTAATATCCTATCAGCATTTATGAAAAGTCAGTTTTACCAAACGTTATATTAATTTTCTAAATTCAGTTCTCTACCTAAACTTTTTCACTGGAACCCCTAAGTTTCAGAATAATGAAATAGAACATTTACTGAATTTAATAATAAAGTCTTACAGACTGCCAATCATAATGCAAATCTACTAATGATAGAAGTTTCAATTGAAGCATCAATACCTTTAAATGCTAAATTTAAAGGCCAGATTTCTTTGTCATATACCAAGTAAAATCATAAAAACCACATTTACAGCATTTCGTTAATTGCAAAAACACTGCAAAAGTTTAAAAAATATTATCATCAATAAGCAATACTGTCTATAAAAAAATTAACTCCTATAAATCTAAAATATAATCTATATTCAAAACAAAATGCTACTACCTCTCCACTCTTCTTTACATCTAATACTCCCAAACTGAAATATAGCTCAGAAAAACCACATCAGCAAGCTACAGGCAAAACGTAACTGTGGCTTCTAGACATGCTTGGTAAGACTTTTATAAATATGTATGTGCATCCTGCTAGCTTGCCTTACTAGTAAAGTATATATTATTTTGCTAAAAGAGATCAAACAAAAAGACCTGGGGATATTTTTAATATTTAAACAAAGTGTTGGGGCCAGCAGGTGGCGTGGTGGCTAGAGCACTGAACACTCCCACATGGCCAACCACAGTTTGAGTCTCAGACTTGGTGGCTTGTATTCTCACTTTCTCTCTCTCTCTGTCTGTCTCCTTCTGGTCATATTAAAATTAATGAATGAAGGGATAAGTAGTTGGCATAATGGCTATGTCACTGGACTCCCATGGAGCCAACCACAGTTTGAATCCTGGACCCGGTGGCTTAAACTCACACCAGGCATATGTGCATGCATGGACAAGATCCCAAGAGGAGAATGGAAGAGAAGAATTGTGGCATGGCGATCTCTTCTGGGAGTGATTCCTCACTTTCTGTCTCTATGTCTTTCTGGTAGCGCATGTGCCCTATAGCAAAAATCTCTCTAAAAATTAAAAAAAAAAAAATTAACTAATTAATAAATAAGAATTTTTTAAAAAGTGTTACAAAACACTCAGCATGTTGGATATACAGCCTCACATTGAAAAAAATGTCTAAAAAATTTTAAATAGTTTCTAATTAAAAAAAAAAAAAAGGTCAGGACCAGCAGGTACCACAGAGGTTAAGGTGCTGGATCCCACGTGGCCAACCACATGGTCTGAATCCCAGACCCAGTGACTTGAAAATCATGCCACGCATAGGTGTGTATGGCCCAAGATTCCAAGCGGAGAACGGAGAAGGGACTGTGGCATAGCCATCCCCACAAGGGTGGTGATTTCTCACTTGCCCTCTCTCTCCCTGTCTCTTTCTCTCTCTGGTGAGTGTGCATGCCCTACAGCATTAAAAAAAAAAAAAAAAAAAAAAAAAGGGAGGGGTCAACAGGTAGCCTGGTGGTTAAAGGTGCTGGACTCCCACATGGCCAACCGTGGTTCAAGTCCTAGCCCTGAGGGCTTGCTTTCTCTCTCTCTCGTTCCTCTCTGGTCAAAGTAAAGTGAATTATATAAAGTTAAATAAAATAATTCTTTTTTTTTTAAAAAAAAAGGTCTAGGCTCAGTCCCTTAGCCTTGTAGTTAAGGAAACCAGATCCCATGTAGCTGAGCACAGTGAGAATCCCAGCCCCAGTGGCTTGAAGAACACACCAGAAATATGTGTATGTGTGCCCAAAGTCCCAAAAGAATAGAGAAATGGAGGATGAGGGACCACACGCTACCGGGAGGTGCTTTCTTCATCTGTGTCTCCAGTGAGTACAAACACCCTCCAGCAATTAGAAAAATCCCAGTCACAGTGGCACGGCAATAGCTCAACACTTTGCAATGCTGGAAGTCGTATGAAAAATGGGGGCTCGGTCCCTGGGAAACACGCACACGCCTGGCATGTGAGCTTGCCCATGGTCCGGCTGTCTGAAAGGCTGGGGCGGGGAGCACAGCACGAGACTCCACTGAGAGCGTATGTCTAATCCCCCTGCTTCTCTGTCTCTGACTTTCTGTCTCTCTCTCTCTCTCTCATAGAGAGAAATAAACTTAAAAAAACAAAAACAAAAAACAGAGCTACTTCTCCATAAAGAAAACATCTTCCTTTATGGCAACTCCAAATGTTATTCTATATACTTATCATTAAAACACTGACAGTTTCAATGTTCAGATTTCAGGACTTACCGAAAAGGCCCTGTTCTGTTAGCAGATCGAGAATCACCCCACATTTCTTTCTATGTCAAGAGGGTTCAAAAAAAAAAAAATAGATCCGTTTTCTACCAAACTCTGACTATAGCAGTACCTGTACAAAGGAGAAAAAAAAAAAAAAAAAGGCATTTTAGAACATGAAATAACAAATAAACTAGTTTTCCCCTGCTTAGTTTATCAGGAATACTCTTGGCAGTTTTAAACATTTACATATTAATTTATAACAAGAAAAACACACTTTTTTCCTTAAAGAATTATTTATTTAATTCCATTTGTTATTATTATTTTTCAAATTTGACCAGAGAGACAGAGAGAAAGGGAAAGTGAGAAAGCAAACCACTAGGTCCAGAACTTGCCCCACAGCCGGCCATGTGGGAATCCAGAGCTTTTAACAACCACGCCACCTACAAGCCCCAGAAAAACACATTTTCTTAAAAAAAAAACTTATTTTTTATTGGGACCAGCAGATGACATAATGGTTATGTCGCTGGACTCTCATGTAGTCGGCTGTGGTTTGAGTCCCAGACCCGGCAGCTTGAAAGTCACGCCAGGTGCGTGTGCGTGTGTGTGTGTGTGCGTGTGCGTGTGCGTGTGCAGCAGGACCTTTGTTGCAGGTACTGCAGGAGGTGAAGCTTCATGACCTTGGATTCAGCAATTACTCCTTAAATACGACACCAAAAGCACAAGGAAGGAAAGAAAGAAGTAATCAAGTGTTTGTTTAGATTTCTGCCATAGGGTGAGTGCACTCACCAGAAAGACAGAGAGAGAGGAAAAGTGAGAAATCACCCCACCCGGGGCGGGGCGGGGCAGGGGTGGGGGGAGGTGGGTATTGGCCACACCACAATCCCTTCTACATTCTCCTCTCAAGATTTTGGGCACACATGCACACAACCCTCAAGTCACTAGGTCTGGGGCTTGCTTTTTTCTCACTTTTCCTCCCTCCTTCTGGTAAAATTAAAACATAAATGAACGAATAAATAAAAAATAATTATTAAAAAAAAGAATATACACATAAGAAAATGAGAAGAGAAACAGCATCTCATTATCGAAAACATCAACTAAATACAAAAGAAGGCAATAGAGGTGGGGCCAGTGGGTGGCATGGTGGTTGAGGTGCTCCCACATGGTCAACCTCAGTTCGAGTCCCAGACCAGGTGGCTTGCTTTTTCACTTTCTCTCTCTCACTGGTGAGCATATGTGCCCTATAATAATGAAATGATAATAATTAATTGATTAAATTTAATTTAATTTAATACATAATAAAATTAATAAATCTAAACAAAGAAGACAATAATGGAAGAAATGTAGGACAAAAAAACTACAGGACATATAGAAAATGAACAGTAAAATGGCAGAAGTTCTCCCTTATCAGTAACTACTTTAAATCCAAATAGTCAAAAGATGAGACTGAGGGAACGGATTTTTTTTTTTCCTTTGTAAAATTTTCTTTTTAAATTTGCTATAGGGAGTGTGTGCTTGCCGGGGAGACAGAGAGAGCAAAAGCAAGAAAGCACGCCCTATGCTATCATAATCCCTTTTCCTCCATTCTCCCACTTGGATTCTGAGCACACAAGCATAAGCTCTTCACCTGTTTTTCAGGCCGCAAGATCCAGGATTCATACCATGCCGTCAGCCATGTGGGATCTAGCCTGCCTTAACCGGTATAACACCTAGCTGGCCCCGGAACGTTTCTCTCCCTTTAGTTTTTCCTATAGGGCATGTGTGCTCATCAGAGAAAGAGAGAGAGAACGTGAGAAATTATCCCACAAGAGGGATGGTCACAACGAAATCCCTTCTCTAGCCTCCTCTCAAGATTTTGGGCATGCACAGACACACACCTACCTGATTTCCTTTTTTTTTTTTTTTTTAAAGAATTATTTAATTGAATTTATTTATTGTTTCTCTTCAACTTGACCAGAGAGAGAGAGGGAGAGAAAGGGAGAATGAGAGACCAAGTTGCTAGGTCCAGGGCTCGAACTGCGGTCAGCCATGTGGGAGATAAAGCGTCTTAACCACCATGTCACCTGCCAGCCCCTCTTTATTTTTATTAAGAGACACTTTTTTTGTGTTTTGTGTTTGTGTTTTTGTTTTTGGTATAGGGTCCTCGCCAGAGAGAGAGAGAGAGACAGAAAGTGAGAAATCGACCCCCATGTGGGATGGCCATGTGGCAATCCCTTCTCTATTCTCCTATCAGGATTTTGGAGACACACGCACACACATTTGGCATGCGTTTTAAGCCTCTGGGTGGGAGTCCAACAACGTAACCATTATGCCATCTGCTGGTCCCACCTGATTATCAAGCCACTAGGTCTGGGATTCCAACCGTGCAGCTGACTATGTGGGATCCAGTGCCTTAACCTCCACAACACCTACTAGCCCAGAACAGATTTTGATAAGTGATCCAATTACATGCTGTCTATAAGTGACTCACTTTGGATACAAAGACTCAAATAGGTCGTTAGTGAAAGGACAGGAAAAGATATTTCTAAGGCCAGCAGTTGGCACGGCGGTTAAGGTACTAGATTCCCATGACGGACCACGGTTTGAGTCCCAGATCCAGCAGCCTGAAAATCACACCAGGCACGTGTGCATGGGTGCCCAAATCCCAAGAGGACACTGGAGAGAAAGTACTGCAGCATGGCCATCCCCTCAGGGGGTGAGTTCTCATTTCCTCTCACTCTATCTCTGTCTCAACAGCGAGCACATGCACTCAGTGGCGAAAACCTAAAAAAAGGATATTCCGTACAAATAGTAACCAAAAGACAGTTGAGGTGGCTGCACGAATATCAGACAAAATAACCTTTAAATCGTTATAAGAGACAAAGAAGGACGTTGCTGACCACGATTCAAGTCCTTGACTTGGTGGCTTAAACCCACGCTGGGTGTTTGCGTGTGCTTGCGTGACCAAAATCCCGAGAAGAGACTAGAGGAGAAGGGACTGCAGCATACCCACCCACCCTGGGGGATGATTTCTCATTTTCTGTCTCTGTCTCTCCAGTGAGTGCATGTCCCCGATAGCAAAAACCTCTAAAAATAATAATAATAATAATAAAATAAAAAATAAGGGAATAAAGCTTCTCCAGTGTAGGTCACCACCCTGTAAGGGGAGAACCGTGATGGATTGTATTCAAGTTTCCTCCACCTTTCACTCCTCCTTGTTTGCTCCAGTTTGTGCTTATTGTGGTAAAACACACATAACATGAAACTTGTCATCTCAACCATTTTTTAAAGATTTAATTTTATTCATTCATTCATTCATTTATTTACTTATTTATTTTAATTTGCTATAGGGCACATGCACTCACCAGAGAGAGACAGAGAGAAAGTGAGAAAGCAAGCTGCCAGGTCCAGGACAACTTCGGTTGGTCATGTGGGAGTCCAGCGTCTTTATCCACAATGCCACTGCTGGTCCCCCACCTTGACCATTTTTAAGTGTATATTTTAGTCTTATTAAATACATTCCTACTGTTGTACAACCATCAACACTGTCCATTTCTACAGCTCTTTCCATCTTGTAAAACTGAAATTGTATATTAACAAAAGCGTCCCATTCTCCCCTGGCCTGGTCCTTGGCAGCCATCATTCTACTTTCTGTAATCCTGACGACTCTGAGTGCCACATACAAGTGAAATCCTACAGTGTTTGTCTTTTTGTGCCTATTACTTCCCTTAGCATGAAGCCTCAAGGTTCATCCATAACAAATTCCACAATGTCCTTTCTTTCCAAGGCTGAACCGTATTTCATTGTATGTAAATACCAAGGTTTGTTTATCCACTCTTGTCAACAGACACAAGCTGTTGCCTCCTTTTAGCTATCGTGACTAATGCTGTTATGAATATGGGTACAGATATCGCTGAGATTTCGCTTTTAATTCATTTCAGTAACCAGGAGCGGAATTGCTGGATCATATGGTAATTCTCTTTTCAATTGTTCGAGAAACTTGCACATTGTTTTGTCTTTTATTCTAGATTAATAAAAACATACTTGGTAAATGCCTTCACTCTGGTCCATCTTACACAAATCCAAGAATGTCACCTCTAGTGGCACAATAACAGTGCCCCAGGCCATCCCTCTTAGTCATAACTTCAGCTCCCAAAACCAACAAAAGAGAGAACTAGGGGTCCTATTCTATTAGGTTTAGCTGTAACATGCAGCAGCTTGACTATTTATTTCCAAGATAAATATTGTGGGCCCCACAGAACACTCAGCTAAGAACATCAAGAAGACACTAAGAGCCAAAAATTGCTGTGACCTCCTACACACTCCCAAGATCCAACTATGAGCTTTTCAATAGCCATACGCAAAAAAAAATTTGAGAGATTTTTGCTATAGGGTGCATGCACTCACGTGAGAGAGAGAGAAACAGAAAGTGAGAAATCACCCCCTAGGGGAATGGCCACATTGTAATTCCTTCTCCTCCATTCTCTTGGGACTTTCGGCAGGTATGCATGCACATGCACCTGGTATGAGTTTCAAGCCCCAGGTCCAGGACTTAACCCACAGTCGGCCATGTGGGAGTCTAGCGACCTAACCATTACACTATCTGCTGGCCCCTAAAAAAATAGTCACACATTTAATACATGCCATTAGAGCAGGAATTAGTGGCTGCTGAAAGCACCCTACTCCCTTGAAGAGTCCTGTTTTAAAGTTTTAAGTATATTCATTCTAATAACAAGGCCCCAAAAGAGTTGTTCTCAAGGCCAGCAGGTGGCATGGTGCCCAAAATCCCAAGAGGAGAATGGAAGAGAAGGGACTGCAGCATGGCCATCCCCTGGGCAGGTTCTTTCTCACTCCCTCTCCATCTCTGTCTCTCTCTGGTGAGTGCATACACCCTATAACATATTAAAACAAAACAAAAACCATACAGCTTCTAAAAGAAAATATAGGAGAAAATCTTTCTGAGCATGATGTCAGCCAAGATTTCTTAGACAGGCTCCAGAAAGCACCAACTATAAAAGAAAAAGATCCAAATTAAAAACTGGCCTTCAGGCCTGGCCACAGTGATGGAGTGCACAAAGCTCTGCAGTGCTGGAAGTCATGTGGAGTATTACAGCATGGTTCCTGGGTTGATCTACCTGCTGGTCCCACACACATGCCCAAGATCCTGGCTGGCTAGAAGGTGGGGGTGGAGGAAACAACACAGCATGAGACCCTGTTAAGGCTGTTTGGTACCCACCCCCACCATGAAATACACAAGCAGACATATTTTTTTTGGTGGAGGGAGGATTTTTACTATAGGGTGTGTGTTCTTGCCAGAGAGAAGAGAGACAGAAAGCAAGAAATCACCCCCCAGGGGGAAGGTCACGCTGCAATCCCTTCTCCATTCTCCTCTCGGGATTATAGACAAGCACGTACATGCGCTCGCTGTGAGTTTCAAGCCTCTGGGTCTGGGACTCAAACCAAGGTCAGCCATGTAGAGTCCAGCAACATAACCTTTACACGGTCCCCAAACAAACTTAAAAAAAAATCCAGGGCCAGCAGGTGGCATGGTGATTTGAGTGCTAGACTCCTACATGGCAGAATGCAGTTCAAGTCCCAGACCTGGTGGCTTGTTTTCTCACTCCCCCCGCCCCTGTCTCTCTATTCAAATAAAATAAGAAGAGGAGGAGGAGGAGGAGGAGGAGGAGGAGGAGGAGGAAATAAATAAGTAATTCTTAAAGAAAAAGCAGTTGGAATAATGGCTATGTCGCTGGACTCCCATGTAGCTGACCGCGGTTCAAGTCCTGGACCCGGTGGCCAAAACTCACGCTGGGTATGTGCATGCCCAAGATCCCAAGAGGAGAATGGAGGAGAAGGGACTGCAACATGGCCATCCCCCCGGGGGTGATTTCTTGCCTTCTGTCTCTCTGTCTCTGTGTCTGGCGAGCACACACACCCTACAGCAAAAACCTCTCCAAAACAAACAAAAAAAGAAGCTATCAGAGCCAGAGCCAGTCAGTGGTGCAGGGGTTAAGGCAGCTGGTTCCCAAATGGTCAACTGAGCGGACTGAGTCCAGATCCAGGGGTTTGGAAAACACACCTGGCGCATATGTGTGCATGCCCAAAATTCCCGGAGGAGAATGGAGACGGGATCATGGCAATGGCTACCCCCTGAGGAGTTTCCTCTCCCCCCACCACACGCACATGCCCTACAGCAAATGAACAAAAAAATTAATTGAACAGAAAAAGACCAAGGCCAGCTCTGTGCGGAGAAAGAATGCACTCTCACAGGGCACCGCGCATTCGAATCCCTAGCCCAAACAGTCTGCAACATGCCAGCAAGTGTCCGAGATCTGACCGGCTACGGAATGGAAGAAAGGGGTCGTGATGTGATGAGACCGAGGGGAGTGCCCCTCTTTCTCCCTCCCCCCTGTCTCATGCATGCACATGTGTTCTATGATGAATAAAGAAAAACAATATCAAATGCACAAGGATTCCCAGCAATCAGAACTCTCATCCACTGACGGAGAAAATGCAGAATGACATAACATTTGGAAACTGGCCTGAAAAACACCACCTTATGACCAGCAATCCTACTTCTTGGGATTTACCCAAGATTACTAAAAACAAAAGGCTTGTACAAGAAATATTAATAAAAGCTTAATTTATAATACTCTTTTTAAAAAGTTTTTGTAACAGGGTGCATGTGCACACCAGGGATAGAGGGAGGGAAAGTAGGAAATCAACCCCGATGGGATGGCCACACCACAATCCCTTCTTCTCCAGTCTCCTCCTGGGATTTTGGGCATACAAGCGCCTGACATGATTTTCAAGTCACTGGGTCTAGGACTCAATCTGGCCAGACATATGGGAATCCAACACCTTAATCACCATGCCACCTGCTGGCCCCTATAATATCTTATAAAAAAATGAAAACTAGCCAGCCCCATGGCTTACTGGTTAAGGGAGTCGCATCTCAAATGGCTGTTTCCATTTCAGCTAGCTCCCAGCAGGCATGTGTGCATGTACGCCCCAAACCCCAATACCCATGGTTCTGGCTTCTGGAAGTTCAATGTTAAGGTGTCAGCGGGCTGGTTTCTGGTGAGATCTCTCCTTGGCTTTCAGACCACCACCTTCTCACTCACGTGTGCTCATGTGGCCTTTTCTGTGCATGATCTCCTGGTGTCCGACCCTCTTCTCATATGGACATCAATCTTACTCCATTAAGGACCCACCCTTAGGACGACCTCTTTTTTTTTTTTTTTTTTTTTTTTTGGAGAGATTTTTGCTATAGGGCGCGTGCGCTCGCCAGACAGACAGAGAGAGACATAGAGACAGAAAGCGAGAAATCACCCCCCGGGGGGGATGGTCACGCCGCAATCCCTTCTCCTCCATTCTCCTCTCGGGATCTTGGGCACGCACGCACATGCACCCGGCGTGAGTTTTAAGCCACCGGGTCCGGGATGCGAACCGCGGTCGACTACGTGGGAGTCCAGTGACATAGCCATTACGCTAACTGCTGGTTCCCAGGACGACCTCTTTTAACTTGAATTATCTCACTAAAGGTCTGATTTCCAACTACAGTCACACTGACGATTAGTTTCAACACATGAATTTGGGGGAACACATGTCAGTCCACAACATAACTCTGTGCCTTGCTGGTAGGAAGGTAAAAATTATACAGCCAGTCTGGGCCTGGCAAGTGGCATGGTGGTTAAGGGTGCTGGACTCCCACATGGCAGACTGTGGTTCGAGTCTCGGACCCGGCAGCTTGCTTTCTCACTCTCCACCCTCCCACCCCCGGCTCTGATCCTCTCTGGTCAAAATAAATTAAAAAATAAAATAGGGGCCGGCACGTGACATGGTGGTTGGGGGCGCTGGACTCCCACATGACCAACCACGATTCAAGTCTAGGACCTGGTGGCTTGCTTTCTCACTTCCTCTCTCTCTCTCTGATAAACTGGAAAATAATAATGATAATAATAATAAATAGAGTTGGATAAAATAATTATTAAAAAATAAAATTAGGAACCAGCAGTTAGTGTAATGGCTATGTCGCTGGACTCCCACGTAGTCGACCGCGGTTCGCATCTCGGACCCGGTGGCTTACAACTCACGCCGGGCGCGTGTGCGTGCGTGCCCAAGATCCCGAGAGGAGAATGGAGGAGAAGGGATTGCGGCGTGACCATCCCCCCTGGGGGGTGATTTCTCGCTTTCTGTCTCTATGTCTCTCTCTGTCTGTCTGGCAAGCGCACGCGCCCTATAGCGAAAAACCTCTCCAAAAAAAAAAAAAAAAGAAAAAAATAAAATTAAAAAATGAATAAATAAAGTTAGATAAAACAATTTTAAAAAGCATACAGTTAGTGTGAAAAACAGCACGGTGGTTCTTCAAACGCATACACAGAGAATTATCAGTTGGCACAGCAATTCCACTTCTGGGTATAGAGCAAAAGAAATGGAAACAGGGGACCAGTCCCATGTCCTGGTGATTGATGGAGCCAGATCCCACATGGCCGACCACAGAATTCCACACGGGTTAAGTTTTGGCCCTGATGGCTTGAAAAATAGCCAGGTGTGGGACCAGCAGTTAGCGTAATGGCTATGTCGCTGGACTCCCACGTAGTCGACCGCGGTTCGAGTCCCGGACCCGGTGGCTTAAACTCACGCCGGGCGTGTGTGCGTGCGTGCCCAAGATCCCAAGAGGAGAATGGAGGAGAAGGGATTGCGGCGTGGCCATCCCCCCTGGGGGGTGATTTCCTGCTTTCTGTCTCTCTGTCTCTCTCTGTCTGTCTGGCGAGAACACGCGCCCTATAGCAAAAACCTCTCCAAAAAAAAAAAAAAAAAAAAAAAGTCAGGTGTATATGCATGTGTGCCCCAAATCTGGTTAGGATATATAAACAGAAAAGAAGGGATTGGGTGTGCTTTCTCCTTCTCCCACTCCCTCTGGTGCCCCCAGCAAACTGAAAACAACAACAACAAAATGAAGGGGGAAGAATGACTATGATCTAAGAAAACAAAACAAAAACATGGCAACAATCCAAAAATAAACTTAAAAATAAACAGAAAATAAGTGTTGACAAGGATATGGAAAAACTGGAACTCCGTGTATCACTGGTAGAGAAGTAAAATGCCTCAGTTACTGAGGATCGCAGTATGGTGGTTCCTCAAATAGCTAGATACAGAATTACAACGTAGCAATTTCACTTCTGGATATATACTCAAAGGAATTGAAAGTGGGGACCTACCGTAACAGCCAAAAGGTAGAAACAACCCAAGCATTTGGGGAGTAGTCGTTATGGGAACTGGAGCTGCCGATTAAGCCAGATCAAGATGACCACCTCCGGGAACCAGCAGTTGGCGTAATGGCTATGTCGCTGGACTCCCACGTAGTCGACCGCGGTTCGCGTCCCGGACCCGGTGGCTTAAAACTCACACCAAGCGCGTGTGCGTGCATGCCCAAGATCCCAAGAGGAGAATGGAGGAGAAGGGATTGCGGCGTGACCATCCCCCCTGGGGGGCGATTTCTCGCTTTCTGTCTCTATGTCTGTCTGTCTGGCGAGTGCACGCGCCCTATAGCGAAATCCTCTCCAAAAAAAAAAAAGATGATCACCTTCCAAAAGCACTGAGACTTCTCTCGTGCCAGAGCCCATGGGGAAAAGTCGGGGGAGCCCTGCCAGGATCGGTGAAGTCCTGGGAAGAAGCTGGAGGAAAGGGGCTTTGACATAACCTATGCGGTCCTCGGCCAGTTCCTAGCGCTAAGAAAGCTGAAGACCTCTCCCAGGAGTGGCCGAAGGACACCTGTGGTGCCAACGCCAAGCAGTCCCAGGATGGCTCTGGGTGTCTTCGAGAGCGGTGTGATGGCTTCCTGCTATGCTCTCTGTGGGACCCTAAATCCCCAGCCCCAGCACTGAGTCTCCAGAGTTTGCAAGCTGAGTGGGGGACTCCTCCCCTGTCCTCTACCGAGAAAAAGATTACTGCTGTCATCCCCAATCCTGGTGTACTACAGGACCTTTCGGGAGTTCTATCCCATCACCGTGCCGACTTTTTTGGAATTCTTGCTCTTGCATGCATATCGCTTTTCCCTCCCCTGCCAGTTCCACGGTGACAGTTATCAGCTCTCCTGAGTAGGTTACCGATCTCTTCTCTTACCCTACTCTTACTTCTGGTCTGTTTGATGCCATGTGGCTTCTTTTTTGACAAAAACATGTACTATCTGCAAAAAATCTTTAGATAAAAAAAATCAGTGGCCTTAAAAAAAAAAAAAACCTCAAGCTTCTACTACAACCCAAGTGCCTACTACAGATGAATGGATAAATAAAATGTGATCTATGTACACAACAGATCGTGCAGCCATAAAGGAATGAAGTCTGCTCAGCCACAGTGGCACAGTGGCAGCACAATGCTCTCCAATTCTGAAGCCATAGAGAAGGCCAGCACTGGATTCCCAGATCCAACTGTGCACACAGTGTATGCACGCCCATGATCCAGCGCTAGCTGAAAGTGGGGACAGACTGTGGCATTATGACCCTGTTGAGGATGTCTCTCACAGAAAAAATGAAGAAACTTCAAACAAAAAATGAAGTTCTAATGCAAGCTAAGACATTGATGAACCTTACAACTATTGTGCTAAGTGAAACAGACACATAAAAAGGACATGTTCTGTGATTCCACTTATGCATAGTATCTAAACTAGGCACACAGAGAGATACAAAGTAGATTAGAAGTTACCAGGATGGAAGGAAGAAGAAATACAGTGTAACATGCTTAATGGTTACAGAGTGTCTAATTGAGATGCTGAAAACTTTTGGAAACAGTGTTAGTTGTGCTACCTTGTGAGTGATTTAAGTCACTCTACTGTACACTTAAAGGTTCCAAGGCAGGTTTTGCTCCAATATACACTAAAAATATATTCATCTGGCCATTTCCACAGCCTGGTGGTTAAGGCAGCTGAATCTCAAGGCTCCTACCGCATCCCAGACCAGGTGACTTGAAAAACATGCGGGGTGCTGGCTGAAAAGAAAGAGAAGGGATTACAGCGTGACCATTCCCCACCGGTGGGGGGATATTTCTCCTTTCTCTCTTTTTCTGGCAAGCCATGAGACTTCTAGCAGTTTGAAAAACATGCCAGTCAAGAGCGCCTGTGTAGCCAAAATCCCAAAAGGAGAAATGGGGAAGGGACTGCAGTGTGACCATGCCCCGTGAGGAGTCCCTTCTCACTTTCCTACTCTGTCTCTCTCTGCCAAGAGCACAGGCTCTCTAGCAAATTAAAAAAATAAGATGGGACCAGCAGTTGGCAAGTTGGCATAGTGGCTACGTCGCCGCATTCCCATGTAGTCGACCACAGTTCAAGTCCTGGACCCAGTGGCTTAAATTCACACCAGGAGCGTGTGCGTGCGTGCCCAAGATCCTGAGAGGAGAATAGAGGAGAAGGGATTGCAGCGTGGCCATCCCCCCTGGGGGGTGATTTCTCGCTTTCTGTCTCTCTGGTGAACACACAAGCCCTATAGCAAAAACCTCTCTAAAAATAATAATAATAATAAGACTATTGTTCTGGGACCGGCAGGTGGCATGGTGGCTAAGGGCCCTGGACTCTCACATAGCTGACCACAGTTCAAGTCCTGAACCTAGCAGCTTGCTTTCTCACTTTCCCTCTCTTGTCAAATTAAAATAAATAAATAAAGTTAAAGAAAATAAATTTAAAAAAAGAAAGCAGTGCTGGCAGGTGGCATGGTGGTTAAGGGCACTGGACTCCCACATGGCCAACCACGGTTTGAGTCCCAGACCTTTCTCACATTTCCTCTCTAGTCAAATTAAGATAAATAAATAAAGTTAAATAAAATAGTTTTTATTTATTTATTTACTTATTTTTAAAAAGCAAGGCTGGTAGGTGGCATGGTGGTTAAGGGCACTGGGTTCCCACATGGCCAACCATGGTTCAAGTCCCGGACCTGGCGGCTTGCTTTCTCAGTTTCCCTCTCTTTCTCACTCTTACCTTTTCTGGCCAAATTGAAATAAATAAATAAAGTTTAAAAAAATTCTTAAAAAAAAAAAAAAAAAAAAGAATACTGTACTATGCCAAAAAAAAAAGTTGAATTACACACCTTAAATGTAGAGTTTTGAGTTTATCTCAATAAAGCTATTTTTTTAAAAAAGTAATAATGAGGGACCAGCAGTTAGTGTAATAGCTATGTCGCTGGACTCCCACGTAGTCGACCGCGGTTCGAGTCCTGGACCCGGTGGCTTAAAACCAGGCGCGTGTGCGTGCGTGCCCAAGATCCCAAGAGGAGAATGGAGGAGAAGGGATTGCGGCGTGGCCATCCCCCCTGGGGGGTGATTTCTCGCTTTCTGTCTCTCTCTCTCTGTCTGTCTGGCGAGCGCACACACCCTATAGCAAAAACCTCTCCAAAAAAAAAATATGTAATAATGGGGCCAGCAGGTGGCATGGTGGTGGTTATGGCACTGGATTCCCATGTGGCTGATGTGGTTTGAGTCTAGGATCTGGCAGATTGAAAATCATACTAGCCACATGTATATATGTGTGCCCAAAATCCTAGGAGAAGAATGCAAGAGAAGGGATTCCAGTGTGGTCATCCTCCCCAGGGGGTGACTTCTCATTTCCTCTCCCTTTCTCTCTGGCTAGTGTACACACCATATGGCAAAAAAATAAAATAAATAAACAAATAAATAAAAGTAAAAAATTTTTAAAAGAGTAAGTAATAGTGGTGGCTAAAGTGTAGTGAAGACTTTCGGCACACCGGACACTATTCTAGAGGCATTACGTGTATTACATAAATCTCACAAACCTAAGAGGTAGCTTTGTTTCTTTTTTTGTTTTATCTATAATTTTCCAGAGAGTGCATATGCTTGCCAGAGAGAGACAGAGGTAGAGAGATGGAGAGGAAGAAAGGAACCCGCAATGAGGTGGTCAGACTGAAGTCCCTCCTCCAATTCTCCATCCTGACCAGATCTGGAGCAAGGGTGCCCACGAACCTGGAGTATCTTTGAGCTTCCGGGCAGGGATTTGAATCCCCCATCAGCCATGTGGGACCTGATTCCTTTAACCAGTAGGTCCCATAGCAGTAGCTCTATTTCAGATGAGGAAACTGAGGCTCAGAGAGGTTAGGTATGTGTCCAATGTCAATGACTAAAATTCAATCTTTATCAGATTTCAAAGAACCTACAGTTACCCATCCTGCTATCCTGAATCATAGTCTGAGAAGACTTACAAAAGGTACTAAATGGGCCAGCCAGTGGCTTGGCGGCTAAGGCAGCTGGATCCCACATGGCAGACTGTGGTTTGAGGGACTGAAAAACACGCTGAGCATGTGTACGTGTGTGCACGCATGCATGCCCAAAATCCTGAGAGGAGAATGAAAGAGAAGGATTACAGGATGGCCATCCTCCTGGGGATGCTCTCTTTCCCTCTATTTTTCTGCCTCTCTCCAGCAAGCATACACACCCTATAGCAAATTAAAAAGGAAAAAAAAGGCACTAAGTATGTGCCCATTGGAGCTGGTAGACGGTATGGTGGTTAAGGCACTGGACTCCCATGTGGCCAACCATGGTTCAAGTACAGAACTGGGTAGCTTACTTTCTCACTTTCCCTCCCTCTTTCTCTCCCTAGTCAAATTAAAATAATAATAATAATAGGGGCCTGCAGGAGGCATGGTGGTTGAGGGTGCTGGACTCCCACATAGCCAAGCATGGTTCAAGTTCCTGACCTGGCAACTTGCTTTCTCACTTTCCCTCCCTTCTTTCTCTCTAGCACGCGCACTCTCTCGTTCTCATTCTTGCTCTGTCCCTCTCTGGTAACATTAAAATAAAATAAATTAAATTATTATTTTTAAATAATAAAAGTAAAATAAATAATTATTTAAATAAATTAATGAAGTGAACAAGTTTGGGGGGCATAACCAAAAAAAAAAAAATTCTAAGTCCTTGATACATAGCTAAGAGATTCCATCAAAGAATGACTTATGACCTCTAAAATTTCACCTTTCCAAGTTGGTCTTCTTTTTTTTGTTTTTTGTTTTTTTGAGAGAGGTTTTTTTGCTATAGGGAGGTGTGCTCGCCAGAAAAACAGAGACAGAAAGTGAGAAATCACCCCCCAGGGAGGATGGCCACACCCCAATCCCTTCTCCTCCATCCTCCTCTCGGGATCTTGGGCACACACACACACACACACGCGCGCACGCGCGCCTGGCGTGACAACTTTCCAAGTTTTAATATTAATACCACTCTGAATCAGATTATCAGTTTATCATTTTAAACATGTTGGCAGAATACAATAATCTTGCCCACATTTCCGAAAGAAGTCGAGAGAACGAATAAATCTAGTAACTTCTCCTTGACAGATTCTCCTTTTCCAAACGACTACAAGAACCTAGGAACCTGTTGCAACAAAAGGCAACAAAAGTAAGTCCAAATCTGGTAAAAGAATTCTACGAAGAAGGGTGTTACAACTCTTTTTTTTTTTTTTTTTTTTTTGAGAGGTTTTTCGCTATAGGGCGGGTGCGCTCGCCAGACAGAGAGAGACATAGAGACAAAAAGCGAGAAATCACCCCCCAGGGAGGATGGTCACGCCGCAATCCCTTCTCCTCCATTCTCCTCTTGGGATCTTGGGCACGCACGCACACGCGCCCGGCGTGAGTTGTAAGCCACCGGGTCCGAGACGCGAACCGCGGTCGACTACGTGGGAGTCCAGCGACATAGCCATTACGCTAACTGCTGGTTCCCAGGGTGTTACAACTCTTCAGAGACTTGGTACCTATCCTGTAGATTAGGTACCTAGTTAGGTGCTAGCTACAGAGACAAGGATCAGATTCAACTTTGTGTCTCACCAAAACGGAAATACATCATTAGTTACATTCCACATAGCCAGACCTACCATCACGCACCAGCTCGACACCTCTCCCTACAGTCCTCACAAATTTGGTGATGGTGACATACTTAAATCGTTCATGATGGTGGCATCACTCAACAGGAAGTTGGAAACTAGCAAACCTAGGATACAATCCAGAGTTCAGAAAATGAACCAGGAGAGGGGGCGTCAGTCTGCCCGAATTCTCCCATTTAGATGCAGCTACTCTGATCTTCGCAGGCAAACCTGGAATAGCAACGTGTTGCAAGTACCCTCGTAGTTTCCTACAAAACAGGGCCCCTTCTTTTGAATTAAAAGATGCACGTCCAGAGTTAAACCCATTACACAACATCAATTCCAAACTTAAGTCAAAAAACACACATTTACAACGCCAAAAAGAATCGGAAGCGTGAATACAAGGAAACATCCTTCTCCTCCCACGTTCGCCCAACGGGCACAGAACCCAGCAGACCACTGCCCCGCCTCCAGGTTCGACCGCCCTACGGACGGGCCCCGGGCTCTCGCACCCTCCGGTGTGCGCGTCTGTCGGCGTCTGAAGGCTAGGATACCCGGCTAAGCACAAGAGAGGCTTCCTCTCTAACGACGCCTCACAATTGGATCAGAAGCAGGCAAAAAGGAAGAGCAAGCCCGCCGGCACCCCGCAAGCTGGGAGCACCGCGCAGCAGCCACGCGCCGGCCCCAGGCACACGACTGGCCGCTCCACGGCAGGACCGGTAATTCCTCCGCCGCGCAGAGCCCCGCCCCGGGCCCGCGACCGTTCCGGGGCGTTCCTGCCGCGGGCGGCACCTCCCTCATCTGAACGCCGCCGCTTGGCTCTCTTCTTCCCGAGCGAGGCCGCGGCCGCGGCCGCCCCAAGACATCGAAGCCGCTGCTTCTAGGCCGCGCGAGCCGCGATGTCCAGAGCGGCCTCGCCCCCTGGCTTTCTCCCCAGCAGCCCCCGGCACGCCCTCTCTCCCGCCCCGGGCCCTTACCGAGGCAGCGCAGCCTCCGCGGCCCGCTCCTCCGTCTCCTCAGACGCCGCCACCGACCCAGCGCCGCGGAGACCGGAACTTCCTCCGCGCGAGGCCGTGGCTTCCACAAAGGCACCGCGCCGCCGCTTTCAGCGCTCGGCCCGCCGGGAGACTGAGTACAGCGGCTGGTCCCGCCGACTCCACTCCCGTCGTGCCCCGCGCGCAGGAGGCGTGCCTTCTGGGGCGGGGCATAAGGCCCGCTGCTCTCTGCCGTCCAATAGGAGGGCGCGCTTCTGGCCTCGGCTCGCAGGGCCTGCTGGACGTTGTGGTTTGGCCTCTACTGCTCGTGTTCTTGCGCTCGCTTTAGGAGTTGAGTCAGGCGTGCAGTTTGTTGGTGGCTTGACCTTCCTGAGGTTTACTTCCTGCCTAGCTCAGGTACAGCCCTACTCTACCTAGCTCGAGGCCATTAGTGTAAGGGAAATGGAAGGAATTCCCTAGGGACCTAAGTCTTAAGGGGAAGGTGCTGGCTGCAAGCAGGTGTCCCCAGAGGCCCTGGTTGCCCGTCCTCCTAGCCTGGGGAGCACAATCGTTCTCCTGAGATTCCAGTGTAGGCGCAAGAAAAGTATTTGGATTAGAGAAGCACGGAGGCTCGTCCCGGAAGTCCAACACCTTAACCACCGTGCCACCTGCTGCTTTTTATATTCTAATAAGTTTCCAAGTTAGGCATCCCCAGGTCAAGAGTACAAGGCATAGGGACCAGCAGTTGGCGTAATGGCTATATCGCTGGACTCCCATGTAGTCAAGGGCGGTTCGAGTCCCAGACCTGGAGGCTTAAACTCAATGCTGGTCGTGTGTGTGTGTGTGTGTGTGTGTGTGTGTGTGTGCCCAATATCCCAAAAGGAGAATAGAGAAAAAGAGATTGTGGCATGGCCATCCCCCCAGGGAGTGATTTCTCGCTTTCTATCTCTCTGTTTCTCTCTTTCTGGCAAGCCCACACGTCCTGCCGGAAAAACCTCTCCAGAAAAAAAAAAAGAATACCAGGCATAGTTGTAGCTCTTGCCTGTTGTCCCTGTTATTCCCAAGGCCCAAGCAGGAGGACAGACATATATGTTAAAGGTTCAGCAGCCCAACTCATAAAGGAAAATCCACCACCTTCCACAGACCCTTTCTCTCTTTCAATAAATCTGGCCAAGAATGACTTTTACAAAGTCACAGAGGAGCTAGAAAGAAACTACAAATTGGCAGTCTAGCAGGGCAACTCGGCTTTAGGTTTGTAGTTAGCTTCCAGTATCGTCCAGTTAATGTTCTTTCCACCGTCAGCTCCTCTTTCCCAGGTGGATTGTCTACATTGTAGAAGGCTTGCTGGTCTTGGCCATCTGGTGTCAGTAGGACCTTAGGGAAGGTAACCTGATTCCATAGCCTAAATTCAAGATTATGGGTCAAATGGAGTCGGCAGGTGGCATGGTGGTTAAAGGCGCTGACTTCCATGACCTGACTTCCATAACAGGGTCCCTCTGACTACTGCATCCAAAACAAGCTGAAGGTGGGGAAGAGCAGCCAGATAGGAGGCTGTCGCAGTGCGCAACCACAGAAGGACGCTGCTTGTACTAATGTGGCCACAGAAGACATAGGAGACCAGCTGGGCTGAGAAGAAGGATGGGAGGGAAGAGTGTAGCAGAGGAGCAGTTTAGGTAAAAGAACAGGAGCTCGGGTTGAGGGTTTGGCCGTGTACACACCCATACCCAGAGTGTTTTTCCAGCCACCAGGGCCAGGACTTGAGACATATGGGATCTGGCTCCCCTAACCACCAGCCCATGGAGCCAATCCTGAAATGGACAATTTTATAAGAAAATATAATTTACCAAACTAATCTAAAAGAACAAGAATATGTAGAGCATTAGATCTCCGTGGGAAAATTAAGGTAATTTTTATTCGGTGGCTATTTCCTCCTAAAGCACAATTTTAAACACTTCTCTGAGTTAATGTGGGTGCCCCAGAGGAGCATGTCAAGGCAAGATCCAAAGCGTAAAACGTCCACGGGAGAACCACCGGGAGCATCAAGTGTGGTGGAGCAGGAAAAGGCAGGGAGAGCATTCGGTCTTCAATGCAGGTCTGACACCTCTGAAATGGGGAGCGAGAGGAGGAACGAGAACTGAGTCAAAGAGCGATTGCTACCTTTTATCACACTATCTGCCCCACCCGGCGGTTAGGCTGGCGGGTCACTCAGGATTTCATCCAATCCTCACGATAACCACCTGATAGTATCCCCTTTCATAATTAAGGGAGTCAAGGCCCAGAAGAATCAGTTGTGTAACTTGCCATAGATAGAAAGGGAAGGTGGAGGGAATTCTGGGCCAGATCAGTCCTGCAACAAAGCTGTGCTCGGACTGCTCTTCCGTACTTGCGATTGAGGGTTTTTAGAGGACGTATCTGGATCATCTGTTTTTCTAATTTGCATGAGCTCATATTCCTGTGAGACTCTTTTGCTGCTAAAGACCAAGAAGTGGGCCAGCAGGTGGCATGGTGGTTAAAGTGCTGAACTCTCACATGGCCAACCATGGCTCGAGTCCTGGACCTGGCAGCTTGCTTTCTCACATTCTCCCTCTGTCTATCTCTGGTCGAATTAAAAATGAAAATAATCATGATAAAAAAAAAAAAAAAAAAAAAAGGTCCAGGCACAGTGACGTGTGCCTGTGGTCCTAGATAAATGAGAGGCCGAGGAACAGTAATGACGATGCAGTGAGACTGTCAAAATACACCCTCCCTGCTTAAAAAAAAAAAAAAAAAAAAAAAAAAAAAAAAAAAAAAAAAAAAAAAAAAAAAATTAAATTTTTTTCAAGAAACAAAACCTTGACCCAGAGTAGCATCCTCATCTGGAATGGAGAGTCCAGGGTTCAGTGCGGGAGACAGGTTCCCCTTTAGCAGCTCATCCTCATGGAGGAAACCCAGCAAAGAGGAAAATCATTTCCTTTCTGTCTCTGTTGCCTTGGTCTCATTTTGGGTCATGGGTCTTCAGCATCCAAAGTAGTAGAGACTTGGGGGCCAGCAGGTGGTGTGGAGGTGCGTATGGCTGGATCCCACAGGACCAACTCTGCAGTTCGAGTCCTGATCTGAGGGCCTGAAAATCACTCCAGACACATGTGTGTGCATACCCAAAATCCCGAGAGAATAATGAAGAAGGGATTGCAGTGTGGCCATCCCACAGATGGTGATTTCTCACTTTCTCTGTCTCTCCCTTTCTCTCCAGCAAGTGCACAACACCCTATAGTAAACTAAAAACAAAAACTAAAAAGAAAACAAAGAGGGGGCCGGCAGGTGGCATGGTGGCTAAGGCGCTGGACATTCCCACATGGCCGACCACATTTTGAGTCCCAGACCTGGTGGCTTGCTTTCTCACTTTCCTTCTCTCTGTGTGTCTGTCTTTCTCTGGTCAAATTAAAATAATAAATAAATGAGTAAATAAAATTAATAAATAATTCTTTAAAAAAATAAAATAAAAAGAAAACAGAGATTTGGTCAAATGTTAAAATAAGAGACAGGGAAGGCCAGGTCCATGACCAGTTCCTGGTGGCTAAGGCAGCTGGAGCCCACATGGCCAACCTCCCATTTGAGTCCCAACTCAGTGGTTTGATGAAATACATGGATGTGGGTGCAAAAATCCCAACAGGATGGAGAAATAGAGGACGAGGGATTGCAGTGTCACCATTTTCTATGTGAGGTGCTTTCTCCTCTCCTACCCACTATGGGGGTTAACTACAGTTAAGTCAATTCTATGGAGTTTAACTTCTCGTAAAGTTTAAGTCATTTTAATTTCTGAAATATAGCTTTTTTTTTTAAAGAATTATTTATTTTATTTATTCATTCACTTTATTTTTTAATTTGACCAGAAAGACACACACACACAGAGAGAGAGAGAGGGAAAGTGAGAAAGCAAGCCACCAGGTCCGAGACTCGAACTGTGGTCGGCCATGTGGGAATTCAGCACCCTTATCCACCACGCCACCTGCCGGCCCCTGAAATATAGGTTAAGATAGTCCTTTTTCTTTCTTTCTTCCTTTCTTTTCTTTCTTTCTTTTTTTTTTTTTTTTTTTTTTTTTTACAGGATTTTGCTATAGGGCGCGTGCACTCACTAGAAAGACAGAGACAGAAAGTGAGAAATCATCCCCCAGGGGGTATGGCCATGCCACAATCCCTTTTCCTCCATTCTCCTCTCGGGACCTTGGGCACCCACGCACACGCACCTGGCATGATTTTAAGCCACTGGGTCTGGGACTTGAACCGTGTTCGACTACTTGGGAGTCCAACGACAAAGCCATTACACCAACTGCTGGTCCCATCTTTTTTTAAGTTCATGTATCATGAGAGAGAACGAGCGACCCCTGCCATGGCCTTCTCACACTTCCCTCAGCCTTCCAGCCAGCCAGGATCAGCAGGACCATAGGCTCACCTGATATGTTTAGGTCACGCAGGCATCTGAGCCTTCTGGTCTTTACCTGTGGCTCCAGCACCAGGCAGCGGTACCCTACCACCTGCACCACCATGACTGAGCTGCCGGGATATTTCTGTAACAAGAGCATACAAGATCTTCTTGGCTGGGGGCAGCCAGGTGGCATGATGGTTGCAGCGATTGGATCCCACGTGGCTGACTGTGCAGTTTGAATCCTGCTGGAGTGGCTGGATCCCACATGGCTGACGGTGCAGTTTGAGTCCTGCAACTGGCAGCTCAAAATACAAGCTGTGGGAACTAGCAGGTGGGATGGTGGTTAAGGGGCTGGACTCCCACATGACTGATCGCAGTTCAAGTGCTGGACCTGGTGGCTAGCTTTCTCACTTTCCCTCTTTCTCTCTCACTGGTGAGCACACATGCCCTAGAGCAAACTGTAAAAATAATAAATAAAATAAATAACTTTTAAAATGTAAAAATAAATCTTTTTTTTTTTTTAAAGGAATACATGCTGGGCACCTGTATGTGCCCAAAATTCCAAGAGGAGCGTGGAGGAGAAGGGATTACAGTGTGGTCATTCCCCCGATGGGGGCTGCTTTCTCTCTTTCTCTCCCTCTCTGTGTCTCTCTGGCCAGTGCATATACCCTATAGCAAAAATAAATAAATAAATAAATATCCTTATTGACCTGTGAGGACCAGGAGAATTTCCTCCTCTCTCCATTCCTAGAGAATGAGTTGTTCTCCAAAAAAGAAAAGAAAAGAAAAGAAAAGAAAAGAAAAGAAAAGAAAAGAAAAGAAAAAAAAAAGGGAACCAGCAGTTAGCGTAATGGCTATGTCGCTGGACTCCCACGTAGTCAACCACAGTTCGCATCCTAGACCCGGTGGCTTAAAACTCACACCCGGCGCGTGTGCGTGCGTGCCCAAGATCCCAAGAGGAGAATGGAGGAGAAGGGATTGCGGCGTGACCATCCCCCCTGGGGGGGTGATTTCTCGCTTTCTGTCTCTATGTCTCTCTCTGTCTGTCTGGCGAGCGCACGCGCCCTATAGCAAAAAAACTCTCCAAAAAAAAAAAAAAAGAAAAGAGAATGAGTTGTTAAGGAATAGGACATTTTCTCCTACGTTCTCACCTAAAAGCAGGGGAGAAATCTTCCCTTAAACTCTGTGTAGGGACCTAATAGCCCTGTGCTAAGCCATCTCCTGTAAAAGGCAGCAGCTCTGTCCCCATGTCAGTCCTACCCAGTGTGGCGGAGACAGGTGCCAGGCGGCAGCCTTCTGAGATCAAGGTTGGGGGGGGGGGCAATCTTCCCCAACTCCAGCGTAGGGCTGAGGGGGACAGGACATGGCACTGGGGTCATTGTGGGAGCAGCAGGGAGGGCCGTAGGAGTGATTTCAGACTTTTCCCTTCATCGCAGAGCTGTTGAGAGATTTAACCACGAGGCTATAAAATGGGTTCACTGCTTCAGGGGAAAAAAAAAAGGCTGTGTTGGTAATCTCTAATTTTCCTTCCTTACACTGTTTTCCAAAAAGAAGAGATGTTTGGGACAAACGTATGTTTTCCTGTTGATTTTATTGTTTTGCCTCTAAGAGATTACAAAAGGTGGCTCTTTGCCCTGACCAATCACCTGGGCCGGCTCCAGCTCCAGTTAAATTAAATCAAAATCTCTAGGGCCAGAGTCCAAATATAAGTGCTTTTTTTTTTAAAGCTCCCGGGGTCATTATAAGTGTAGTCAGAGTTGAAAACTGCCGTCCTCATACTGATAAAAACGTGGCCAAAAAAAAAAAAAAAAAAAAATGTTTTTGGCAACGCTCAGTGCGTCTTCTGCGCATGCTCACATCCTTTACAGGCGGTGTGGCTGGGTTCGCGGATGACATTTATCCACTCCCCCAAACTGCACTGCCCGTCCACAATCAGCGGGGAAACAATGCCAATATCCCTTTCTGTTCCTTGAAATAAACTGGTGTTGGGCTTGGACAGAAGATCGGGAGAGTCCAGGTCTGCGGTCAGAGCGGGACTTTGGGCTCCAGAAAGGCGATCCGGCCTCCGGGACACGAGAGAAGGCGGCGCCAGGCGAGGCCACCCGAACCGGGTCAGACCCCGCCCCCGGCTCCGCTGGGACCTGGAGCTCCGAACTGCTCCCGCGGCGCCGCAGGAGGCCGTGCGCTGCGGACTACGTTTCCCACAATGCACCCCGGGGGCGGGCCAGGTCGGGCCGAGCGGCTGGAGCCAGGCCTTGGCAGCCAGAGACCGGCGGAGGCTGTCTTCCTGCGCCGACGACCCGGTGAGGGGTGGCTGGAGGGCGCGGTGCCCGCGGTGTAGCCATGTCTGTGTCGGCAGGGGACTGTGGTCCTGCGAAGCTGCGCCCTCAGCCAGGGTCCGTCTGGACACCCGAACCACCCCAGGAGTCCAGCAGAAGGCAGTGACCCGCACCCTCTGTTAGTCTTGCCCCCCACCCCCTTGGAGAAACAGGTGAGTCCGACTACTAGCCCACGTGGCCTGGGGGCGCAGAGAGACTGGAGAGCTGTCATCCTTGGAGGGAGGGGCTTGAAGACTGGGGGTGTCTGCTCTCTACGCTACTGTTTGTGATAGGAGGACTGGGTCTCCTTGGGGTCGCTCAGCCGGCTGCCTCCCCCAGCTGGGGAATACAAAAGGCGAGACCTGGAATCCAGCCTTTGACCGGGTGGGCGAGGTTCCGTAGGGTCGGTGGCCAAGTAGAACCCACCCCCCAAAGCACAGACATTTGGCCTGCAGAGTCCTCTCAAAAAGCGACAGAGGGGACTGTGGGTTGAGCAGGCAGCACCTGGAAGGATCTCCAGAGTGGCCTGGCTGGGGTAGCGGGGCTGCCCCTTGTCCAGGACCAACCACCCGTTTAGGGCTGGAGTTTGCAGGGAGAGGATGAGCAGCCTTTGTCATGGATGGGAGTGGCTGCCAGAAGTGACAAGGACCAGACTAAGCTCTCAGCCGAGGAGCAGCTGAGGCAGCCACTGTACAGCCTCACCTGGGCCCTGTCTGCCCCTGTCTGGCGTCCTGGCACCTCCCTCCCACACACGCCACTCCCCAAAGGGTCAAGGCAGGATGAAGCACACTCTCCAAGCAGGAAGTGGGAGTAAGAGCGGTAGGAAGGGACTTTTGCAAAGCCATCCCCTCTCCTGGCTGCTTAGGGAGGAGTAGCAAAGGGCTGGTTGAGCAACCTCTTTAGTGATACTGCTTGCTGGCACAGTGGGGCACTTCTAGGAAAGGTAGCAAGGCCTGGAGATCCCAGAAAGAGTCCCCATGGGGCACCTGGGACCTCAGTTGCCTAAACTGCTTTGAGCCCAGCCTCCCAGGAGCTTCGGCTGCACCGGTTCTGGCTCCAGTGTGGGTCAGGTGGGTTTTGCTGTGATTCACTCAGTTTTCCTACCTGAGTTTTCAGGGTAAGTATCCAGAGAGCTGTTTGCTTTTTGGGTCTTCTAGCTGGACCCCCACACTGACCTTGAAGGTCTGAGATGGTGCATGATCTCTGGTGGCAGGGGAACCATTCTGAAGGAAGGACCCCTAGCCCATGCTGGGTCACACTGGATTCAGTTAGCCAAAGCCCACAAGGGATCAGAGGACACAGGGGTAAGCTGCTGTAGCTTTCGTTTGAGTCTTTGAGCCAGAAGTGCAAGGCCACAGAGCAGGGGTGTGTGGCGGACTGAGGGGTTCAACTTGGAAGAGATTACCGGGAGCAGCAGAGAGCCATTGGTCTGTACCGGCAACTCCAGGGCCAATGAACAACCAGTTATCTTGAAAGAACTCCCAGTCCTAGGCCCGTAGCTCTTTGCCCTATGTCTTAGGTGGGTCACTTCAGGCCAGAACCCACCTGGCTTTATAGGGTAAGAAGTGTGTTTGTCAGGACCACACACCCAGGACCTGACTCAGGCTAAGCAAACTCTCAAAGAACTGACTTACATAGCAGAGATCTCTATATTCATGGTCTGAATGCTGAGTAAGAATAATCATGATGTGGGACCAACAGGTGGTAGTTAAGGCGCTAGACTCCCACATGGATGACTGTGGTTCAAGTCCCGGACCCGGAGCTGGAAAATCATGGTGACCATGTATACATGCCTGCTCACAATCTCAGGGGGAGGAAAATGGAGAAAGGATTGTGGTGTGGCTATCCTGGGGGGGGGGGGGTAATTTCTTTCTCTCTCACTGCCTCTCTCTGTCTCTCTCTGGCAAGCACACATACCCTATGGCAAAAAATTAAAAGAGAAGAATAATCGTGATACACTAATGGCAACACCTTGTATTTAAGTCCCTACTGGGCTAAGGTAACCAAATTACACAGATTATTTTATTTAATCCTCTCACAACCCAGTGAGTCATTACTAGCATTATCTATCTATACATTTTTTTGAGAGGTTTTTGCTATAGGGCGTGTGCGTTCGCCAGACAGACAGAGACAGAGAGACAGAAAGCGAGAAATCACCCCCCGGGGGGATGGCCATGCTGCAATCCCTTCTCCTCCATTCTCCTCTCAGGATCTTGGGCACACACACACACGCACCCGGCGTGAGTTTTAAGCCACCAGGTGGGATGCGAACCGCGGTCAACTACGTGGGAGTCCAGTGACATAGCCATTACGCTAACTGCTGGTCCCTATCTATAATTTTTTTAAGAGAGATTTTGCTATAGGGCACATGCACTCACTGGAGAGACAGTGCGAGATGGAAAGAAAGAAAGTGAGAAATCACCCTCCTCCCCAGGGTGGTGGCCACACAGCAATCCCTTCTCCATTCCTCTTCTCAGGATTTTGGGCACGCATGCACACGTGCCCATGAGTTTCAAGCTGCTTAGGTCCAGGACTTGAACCGTAGTCAATCATGTGGGAGTCTAGTTCCTTAACCACTACATCACCTGCTGGCCCCCATTATCCCCATGTCATAGATGAAAAAGCTGAAACCTAGAAAGCCAGTCAGGTTCCTCTGACGCCAAAGCCATTGCTTCTGAACACCGGACCCTGCCAAGGACAAGTCTTGCCACCAGGGGTCACAGAGCTGGTTATTCAGCTGACCGTTCACTTTCTTCTCCCTTGCGAAGGTATGAAATGTATGGCAGGTGACAAGGTGACCCTCAATCTGGAGAAAGCGAGTAAGGCAAGCTGGGGAAGGAGCAGGGATATGCCAGGGAGGCCTTTCTGATTAGCAGCAACCTGAAGGAAGTGAGGGAGTGAGTCATGGAACTCTCCAGCCCCAGCAGTGGAACAGGTGGAGTGGGGGTGGGGGGACCTTGGCCAGGGCAAAGTGCCCTCTGAGGTGACAGAGTGCCCACGATGCTTACGGATGCCATGAGGCTGGTGCAGTTGGGCTGAAGCAGAGTTAGTAGGGAGAAAGGGTAGGAGATGAGGTCAAAGCAATAATGGGGCGGACGGACATATTGCAAGGGACCTCATGCCCTGCTACGAGGAAACTGGCTCCCTCACTAAACGAGGTGGGACCATTAGAGAGTCCTGAGCAGAGGAATTACACATACTCTGACTTCTATTTAAAGAGGAGCACGTTTTCTTTTCTTTTTTTTTTTTTTTTAAGAATTATTTATATAATTTATTTATCATTATTGTTCTTCAGTTTTACCAGAGAAAGACAGAGAGAGAGAGGCAGGAAGAGTGAGAAAGCAAGCCACCAGGTCCAGGATTCGAACCACATCAGCCATGTGGGAGTCTAGCACCTTAACCACTATGCCACCTGCTGGCCCCGAGGAGCACATTTTCTATGAGGAGGCTGGACTATGAAGGGGCAAGTGCAGAAGGAGGACTGGTGAGGAGGCTTTGCACCAGTCTGCTAGAGAGACAGTGGTGCTTAGACCAACATGGTGGTCACAGCGGTGACGAGAAGTGGTAGATTCTGGGGTAGGCACTGGCCACTTGTAGTCTGTTCCGTGAAGTTAAACATTACATCTGGAATCAGTCCCTTTCTATTTCGTCTCACTGTTTTTTGTTTGTTTTTGTTGTTGTTGTTGTTGTTGTTGGGGTTTTTTGGAGAGGTTTTTACTATAGGGCACGTGAGCTCACCAGAAAGACAGAGAGAGACAGAGAGACAGAAAGCGAGAAATCACCCCTCAGGAGGGTTGGCCACGCCACAATCCCTTCTCCTCCATTCTCCTCTCGGGATCTTGGGCACGCACGCACATGCGCCCGGCGTGAGTAAAGCCACCAGGTCAGAGACTCGAACCCCTGTCGACTACATTGGAGTCCAGCAACATAGCCATTATGCCAACTGCTGGTCCCTAGAGGTTTTTTTTTTTTAAAAAGGATATAACCATTAAGTAATGGTGCTTTGATGTAGTTTCATGGTTTTTTTCTTAGGTTCTGCAACAGCTATGATGTAAATAAGCCCTTTTTGGGACCAGCAGTTAGCGTAATGGCTATGTCACTGGACTCCCATGTAGTTGACCGCAGTTCGTGTCCCAGACCCGGTGGCTTAAAACTCACACCAGGCGCATGTGCCCAAGATCCTGAGAGGAGAATGGAGGAGAAGGGATCGCAGCATGGCCATCCCCCCTGGAGGGTGATTTCTCACTTTCTCTCTCTCTGTCTGTCTGGTGAGCGCACGTGCCCTATAGCAAAAACCTCTCCAAAATAAATAAATAAATAAATAAATAAATAAATAAATAAGCTCTCTTTGTTGGCACTTGGTGCGTTTTCTATCAATTCTATTCAGAACGTAATTTGAGACTTTAAATACACATTACTTTGTTAAAATACAGATCCAGTTTTGATGATGTAAATATACATTTTTATATGACCATAAGCTGAATCAATACAAGTTTGGTATATTATCTATTTCTGTGTAGCAAATTATCCCAAAATGTAGCAGCTTAAAATAACAGTATTTATTATCTCATACGGTTCCTGTGGGTCAGGAATTTGGAAGCTGCTTAGCTGGATCATTCAGGCTCAGGATTTCGCATGAGGCTGCAGTCATCTCACGGCTTGATGAGGCCTCGAGGATCTGCTAAGATGGTTCAATCACATGACTGGTGTGTGCAGGAGTGCTCGCTCTTCGCCATGAGGTCCTCTCCATAGGACTGCTTAAGTGTCCTCACAACCTAGCGGATAGTTTTCAGGGTTTTTTTGAGAGGTTTTTACTATAGGGAATGTGCACTCACCAGAAAAACAGAGAGAGACAGAGAGACAGAAAGCGAGAAATCACCCCCCAGGGGGGATGGCCACGCCACAATCCCTTCTCCTCCATTCTCCTCTCGGGATCTTGGGCACGCACGCACACACGCCCAGTGTGAGTTTAAGCCACCGGGTCCAGGACTCGAACCACGGTTAACTACATGAGAGTCCAGCAACATAGACATTACGCCAACTGCTGGTCTCCTGCAAATAGTTTTCCTTAGAGAGAGTGATTGGAGCCACAGTGACTTTTATGACCAAGCCTCTGAAGTCACCGTCATTGTTTCCATGGTGTCCTATTGGTTACATAGGTCAGCTCTGCTCATTGTGAGTGGGGAGTGCACTAAAGCATGAATGCCAGGAGTTGAGGAGCAATAGAGACCAGCTTGAAGGCTGGCTACCACCACTGGATATTACAAACTAAAAGGCATGTGGCCAGCAGATGGTGTGGTGGTTAAGGTGCTGGACTCTCATAGTGTTTTTACTAAAATACCAATAAATTTGTCAAATTTTAAAAAAGAGAGAGAGGCTAGCAAGTGGCATGTGGGTAGGGTGCTAAACTCCTACATGACTGAACCATGGTTCAAGTCCCAGACCTAGCAACTTGCTTTTTCACTTTCCCTTTCTCTCTCTGGTCAACTTAAAAAATAATAACAAATAAAATTAAATAAATACATCTTTTTAAAAAGAGAGGGAGAGACAGAGGCACCTCCCACCAGAGTTCTCAGGCTGTGATCCACCCCTAGTCTCTGCCAGCCCAGATCATGAACAACGCACACTTACACACTGGGCTCAAGAAGGACCCAGGATGCAAACCTAGGACATTTCCCATATGGGTCCAGTTGCATTACTGGGACCTCCTTATTAAAATAAGTAAATAATTAAAGTTAAAATTGTTCAAAAATTCTTTAAAAATAAATAATATTTGGAGTTTGTATTAGTCAGGTATACTAGGCCATGCTGTGTAACAGATGAATGCCAAAATAGTAAGGGCTTTACAAATAAACATTTTTAAATGTTATTTATTATTATTATTTTTAAAAATAATTTATTTAATTTTATTTATTATTTTTTTAAAGAATGATTTTATTTAACTTTATCCATTTATTTATTTATTCATTTACTTACTTACTTAAATTTGACCCAAGAGGGATAGAATGAGAGAGAGAGAGGGAAAGTGAGAAAGCAAGCTGCCAGGGCCGGGACTCAAACTGCGATCAGCCATGTGGGAGTCCAGCATCCTTAACCACCACACCACCTGCCAGCCCCTATTATTATTATTTTTTAATTTGATCAAAGAGAGACAACAAGAAAGAGGGAAAGTAAGAAAGCAAGCTGCCATATCCAGGACTCGAGCCATGGTCAGCCATGTGGGAGTCCAGAGCCTGAACCACTACACCACCAGCCGGCTCCTATTTATTATTACTTTTTTAAAAAAATTTTTAAAAATTACTATTTATTTAATTTTATTTATTCATTCTTTTTTTTTTTTTAATTTGACCAGAGAGAGACACACACACACACACAGAGAGAGAGAGAGAGAGAGAGAGGGAAAGGGAAAAAGGAAGCTGCCAGGTCCGGGACTCGAACCGTGGTTAGCCATGTGGGAGTGTCCAGCACCTTAACCACCACACCACCTGCTGGTCCCCATTTATTATTACTTTTTTAAAGTTTCCTACAAGGCACATGTACTCACCAGAGAAAGAGAGAGAGAAAGTGAGAAAGCAAGCCACCAGGTCTGGGGCTCAAATCACGGTAGGCCATGTGGGAGTCCAGCACCTCAACCACCTTGCCACCTGCTGGCCCCTAAAGGTTTGTTTTTGCCCATGCAAAATCTACTGTGGATCTAGTGGCAACTCAGGGCAACTTCCTTCCTAGCAGTGATTCGGGTGTCCAGACTGCCCACAGCTTACCCTGTTGCCATTTGGAACACCTGCCATCCCCACCACCTAGCAGGGGAAGACAGAGCTGAAGGGTCACACAGCAGCTCCTAAATACGTCAGAGTCCAGACTGGCCAGGTAGTGACATGGCCGGGGACAGGGAAGTGTGTGGGGCCCGTGGACCTCTGGTATGCAGTTGGTGTCTTCATCGCAGCCTCTCCACTGCTCCCATGAGTTCTTTTCTGTATTCACAGTAGTGTGTGCACACACGTGAAAGAGAGAGAGAGACATGAGCACCCTCTACAGGCTCTGGTCATGCTCCTACTGTCCTTAATAACGGACAGTAGGGGCCAGCCCCATAACCTAGTGGTTGGGGGTGGGGGGAGCCACAGTTCACGTCTCAGCCCTGGGTGCCTTGAAAAACACACTGCGTGCCTATGCAAGCTCAAAATCTGGATAGGATAGAGAAATGGGAGAAAAAGATTGTGGTATGACCACACCCCGTTAGGGTATTTGCCCACTCTCTCTCTTCATCTCTCTCTGGAAAGTACACATACTCTTTGGCAGTGAAAGGAAATAAATAAATAAAAGCTGACTTTTTTTTTTTTTAAGAGATTTACTACAGGGCGTGTTCGCTCACCAGAAAGACAGAGACAGAAAGCGAGAAATCCCAGCCCCCCCCCCCCCCCCCAAGGGGAATGGCCACACCACAATCCCTTCTTTCTTCTCTCAAGATCTTGGGCACACACACGCACCCGGCATGAGTTTAAGTCACTGGGTCCGGGACTTGAACCGTAGTCACCTACATGGGAGTCCAGTAACATAGTCATTATGCCAACTGCTGGTCCCAAAGCTGAATTCTTACCTCTGTCTTCCTTTTTCTCTCTCCCTCTCTCTCCCTCCCTTCTTCTCTCTCTTATAAAAAAGGGAGAGAAAAATGAACTTGACACTCAGTTCTTTGGTACACACACAAGAAATGCCTGACAGGAGCTTCCAGGAGTTCCCAGAGAGAGAGTTCTCAGAGAAAGAGACAGACAGGGGCCACGCTAATGCTACACTCTTTTTTTTTTCTTTTTTTTTAGAAAGGTTTTTGCTATAGGGTGTGTGCGCTCGCCAGAAAGACAGAGAGAGACAGAAAGACAGAACGTGAGAAATCACCCCCCAGGGGGGATGGCCACGCCGCAATCCCTTCTCCTCCATTCTCCTCTCGGGATCTTGGGCACGCACGCACACACACACGCCCAGCATGAGTTTAAGCCACCGGGTCCGGGACTCGAACCACGGTCAACTACATGGGAGTCCAGCAACATAGCCATTACGCTAACTGCTGGTCCCTACACTCTTTTCTTTTGTAACTTGCCAGAGGGCACATGCACTCATCAGAGAGAGATGGAGAAAGAGAAAAAGCAAGAAAGCACATCCTTTGGGGAATGACCAGGCCTTGCTTTCTCCTCCGTTTCTCCCTCCTTTTGGAATTTGGGATGCATACACACACGTATCCAGTGTGTTTTTCAAGCTGCTGGGTCTGGGACTTGAACCACAAAGTTGGTCATGTGAGATCCAGACACTTTAACCACCATGCCATGGGCCAGCCTCCCTCTCTTTAAAACATTTTTATCTTTTTACACTCCCTTTGCATAAACAAGTACTTTGCACGAACTTGTTAGAGCACCTGCTTGATGCTGCATTCACGGTCAGTTGCTTAAGGTCACAGAGCTAGTGAGAGATGGATCCTCAGTTATTCCCACAGGGCCGGCTCAGATCTGCTTGGCTCATGCTGACACCCATTCCTGACAAGCCCCTGCCTCATGAGTCTGACTAGTCTACACTGCCCTGCTAGCCCATCCAGCTATCTCTCCCCTAAAGGATCCTGCGATAGAACCTCTCTCCTATGGACTGTGTGTCGCCTGACAGGTGAAAACCCTTAGGACCAGCAGTTAGCGTAATGGTTATGTTGCTGGACTACAATGTAGTCAACTGCAGTTCGAATCCCAGACCCGGTGGCTTAAACTCACGCCAGGAGTGTGTGCGTGCATGCCCAAGATCCCAAGAGGAGAATGGAGGAGAAGGGATTGTGGCATGGCCATCCCCCCAGGGGGTGATTTCTCGCTTTCTGTCTCACTGTCTCTCTCTGTCTTTCTGGTGAGCTCACGTGCCCTATAGCAAAAACCTCTCCAAAAAATAGAAAAAAAAAAAAAAAAAAAAACCTTTAGCCTGCCATTAGGGACCCTAGAGGCTGACACAGCCAAGGTAGCTCTCTTGCTACCCCTCACATCCACTGTGGCCACCTCCACCTGGCCCTGAGACTGTGGAAGGACTGGGAGGTCGGGCCAAGTTGGCGTTGACCGTCAAATGGGCACTGAGGGTTGTCACATCTGTAGTTGTTTTTAATTGGTCAGGCAAGCCATTATGCCAAATTCAAAAGGTACAAAAAGATATTTAGAAAAAAGCTAGGCTGGAACCAGCAGTTGGTGTAATGGCTATGTCGCTGGACTCCCATGTAGTCGACCACGGTTCGAGTCCCGGACCTGGAGGCTTAAACTCACACTTAGCACGTGTGTGTGCACGTGCCCAAGATCCCGAGAGGAGAATGGAGGAGAAGGGATTGTGGCGTGACCATTCCCCCCGGGGGATGATTTCTTGCTTTCTGTCTCTCTCTCTCTGTCTTCCTGGCGAGCGCACGCGCCCTATAGCAAAAATCTCTCCAAAAAAAAAAAGTTAAGATGTTACATGGGACCAGCAGTTGGCATAATGGCTATGTTGCTGGACTCCCATGCAGTCAACCACAGTTTGAATCCCAGACCCAGTGGCTTAAAGTCATGCTGGGCACATGTGCATGTATACCCAAGATCCTGAAAGGAGAATGGAGAAGGGACTGCGGCGTGGCCATCCTCCAGGGTGTGATCTCTCGCTTTCTGTCTCTCTATCTGTCTTTCTGGGAAGTGCACGCGCCCTATAGCAAAAATCTCTCCAAAGAAAGAAAGAAAAGAAAAGAAGAAAGCCAGGCTCAAACCTGAAGAGAAGCCTATCTGCTATGTCTCACTTTCTCTGCATTCAAGTAAACATCCAAAAGGAATTATCAGTCAACTCAGTTTTGAATAGGGAAATTGTTCTGGGTAGGATGTGGAGTGGACCATGTCTGGACACAGAATTGTTTCACTTCCTAGAACCAGCGTTTCCTGTAATAACAGTGAGCAAGCTATTAAACTCTCCCACTTCCGTTCTTTCATCTATAAAGCTAGACTGACAGGAGCACCTGCCTCACATGGGAGAGAACGGAATTAGATAACATAATCCCCATGAACGTCTTAGCATGCTACCTTAGCACTCAAAAAATGTTAGCTGCTCTTACCAGTTTGTTTTAAAAAAAATATTTACAGAGGACAGCAGGTGGCATAGTGGTTAAAGCACTAGACTCCCATATAGCTGACTGTGGTTCAAGTCCCAGACCCAGCGACTTGAAACTCATGCCGGGCATGTGTGCATGCTTGCCCAAAATCCCAGGAGGAAAATGGAGGAGAAGGGATTGTGACATGGCCATTCCTCCTGAGGGTGATTTCTTGCTTTCTGTCTCTCTGTTTCTCTCTAGCGAATGCACGTGCCCTGTGGCAAAAACACCTTAACAAAAATTTATTTACATTTTATATATAATTTTTAAAAATAGTAATTTAATTTTAAAAATTATTATTATTATTATTTTAACTGGACCAGAGAGAGAGAAAGTGAGAAAGCAAGTCTACAGGTCTGGGACTTGAACTGGTGTCAGCCACATGGGAGTCCAACACCTTAGCCACAACTCCACTTGCCAGCCCCCTATATATAATTATTTTATTTTTATTTTTAAAATTAATTATTTTATTTTATGTATTCATTCATTTATTTTAATTTGACCAAAGAGAGATGAGAGAGAGAGAGAAAGTGAGAAAGCACGCCTCCAGGTCCAGGACTCGAACCATGGTCGGCCATGTGGGAGAGTCCAACACCTTAACCACCACACCACCTGCTGGTCCCTATATAATTATTTTAAAGAAAATAAACTACTCGGGACCAGCAGTTAGCATAATGGCTATGTCACTGGACTCCCATGTAGCCGACTGTGGTTCAAGTCCCGGACCTGGTGGGTTAAACTCACACCGGGCGCATGTGTGTGCATGCCCAAGATCCTGAGAGGAGAATGGAGGAGAAGAGATTGTGGTGTGGCCATCCCCCCTGGGGGGTGATTTTTCGCTTTCTATCTCTCTTTCTCTCTCTGTCTTTCTGGCAAGTGCACACGCCCTATAGCAAAAACCTCTCAAGAAAAAAAAAAAGAAAGAAAAGAAACTACTCAAAAGTGTGAGCAGTGAAAGATCCTGGATGGTGGGAAAATGGTGACATCTCTTTCTTTATACTTTTATGTGTTTTCCAAGTTTTCTACAGTGACTATGTCTTCCTTTTGTAGTCAGAAAAGGAATGAAACTTACTAGGTGGGAACACACAGACCCTACCCCTCAGGGAGTTGAGTTCATGATGCCCTGGAAAGAGATGCTTCCTTGTACCTACACTGGTAATTATGCCAGCAACCCTGCCAACAACTTCTCTGCTCCTCAGTGATGCTTGTTTTGCCCCTCAGGAGAGCCCAAAGGATGGCAGCTGACATGCAGAGGAAGAGAAGCGGCGAATGCCCCGACGGCACGTTGGCTCCTTCTGATGGACAGAGTGTGGAGAGAGCCGAGAGCCCCACGCCTGGACTGGCCCAGGGAATGGAGCCAGGTATGGGCCGAGGTGCAGCCCCAGCCAGCTGGAGCGGCCACCAGGGAACGGGGCTCCCAGATACTCTTCCCTTCCCGCTCCTTCATGCATTTGTTAAGACGCTCTCTGGATATTTGTCAGGTGCAGGGACACTGCAGGGAGCTGGACTCTGTCTACACCTGCCTGTCTCTCCACTCCATGTTGTGCCGTCTGCCCAGTGCTCAGCCGTGTGGGTTCTCCTCCATTCCTCTGCCTCTAGTGCAGCTCTCTGGCTTCTCCCCTTCTCAGGGCTCAACTTGAAACATCACCTCCTCACAGTCAGGCCAGCTCCAACCACACTGTGTACAGGACCCCAGTTCCTTCGCAATGTTATGTGTTTACGTATGTATCGCCCATCTTTCTGTATCACAAATTGTGGGCTGTTTGAGCACAGGGCATCATATTGCCAATGTCTGGTGCTCACAATGAAGACTTAAAATACAGCAGCTGAGCTGTTTTGTCAAAGCAGTCAGTAAAGGGTTCAGCCCTATAGCACAGTGATTAAGGGAGCTGGATCCCATGTGGCTGGCCATCCGTAAACACAAACACACTGGCACAGGACACGTGTGTGTGCTTGCCCCAAATCCCGAGACAGTGGTGCAGTGGAGGAGAGGGACTGTGGCGTGACCACGCTCCATCGGGGGTCCTCTGTCTCTGACAGTACATGTGCCCTCTGGCAATGAAAAGAAATCAGTAAAGGAAGACGGTCATGGTCTTTGCCCTGCGGGAGCCACAGGCTAGTAGCATCAGTCAGGAGCTATGGCCTGCACTGGGCGAGAGAGCCTTCTCTAGGTAGAGGGACTCACCGAGTAGGTGTGGGAGGTTCTCCAGGCACAGGGCAAGGACTGGGCACACAGTGGTCAACAGCCGGATTCCTGTCCTTGGGGGATCTCATTGTAGTTGAGGGGGAGTGAGGACAATAATTGGCAAGTGCCACAAGGAAAATCAAAGTGGGAGAGAGGCAGAGTGCTGGGGTTAGAGGTTAGGTGAAGAGGAAACGAGAATCTTCTCTGAGAGCTGAAGCACAGGAAGCAGCTGGCCACGCGGGGACGTGGGCGTGCCTTCCGGGCAGGTGGCAGGTGCTGAGCTCCTGAGCCAGTGGGGCATACTGAGGGTGTCCAGCGAGCAGGTGCACAAAGGCCAATGTGACTGGGATGGACAAGGGAGTGTGCTGTGGGGAGGGAGTGAGAGGGGTAGGCAGATGCCAGCCGCTGCTGCCGCCGTGAGGTGCTGGGTCTTATTCTAGTGTGATGGGAGGATGCTGGTGAGCTGTAAGTTGTGGCGAAGCGTGATCCGTGGCTGGCAGTGGCAGGAGAGAACAGCGGCTGAGCCCCATGGGCACAGGCCATGATGCTAGAGTAACTGTGTTAGGGGCCTTGCTGCTGAGCGGTCTGCTAGTGGCCACCCCTCTAAGCACTGGTGCTTTTGGCCCGCAGGTGCTGCTCAGGAGGGTGCCATGTTCGTCCATGCCCGTTCCTATGAGGACCTGACCGAGTCAGAGGATGGGGCAGCTTCTGGGGACAGCCCTAAGGAGGGTGCTGGGGGTCGCCCCCCACTGCCTGCAGACATGCGTCAGATCAGCCAGGACTTTAGCGAGCTAAGCACCCAGCTGACGGGCGTGGCCCGGGACCTGCAGGAGGAAATGCTGCCCGGAAGCTCTGAGGACTGGCTAGAGCCCCCAGGGGCAGCCGGGCGGCCAGCCACAGAGCCCCCCAGGGAGGGCTCAGCCGAGGGGGAGGAGGACGATGCCACGGAGGCATGGCGTCTGCACCAGAAACACGTCTTCGTGCTGAGCGAGGCCGGGAAGCCCGTGTACTCCCGCTACGGGTCAGAGGAGGCACTTTCCAGCACGATGGGTGTCATGGTGGCCCTGGTGTCCTTCCTAGAGGCAGACAAGAATGCTATCCGCTCCATCCATGCAGGTGAGCCACCTGGAGGGGGTGGGGGCCCCCTGCTGGAGTTCATGCATCACAGGTTTTGGATCCCCACAGAATAGAGAGCTAGGATGCACTGTGTGATCGAGGGTCAGTCCCTCCCCTCTCTGAGCCTCAAGGTTCTCTGGCGAACACCAGGTAACAACACTGCAGGCCTCGGGCGGTTGTGGCAGGGGCCAGAGGCAGCTCTGACATGGGCTTTGCCATTAGAGACGGTGAGAACTGCCAGGAGGGGGTAACTGAAAACCAAGTAAGTAAATAAACTCTCCAGGTCCCTAGCCCCACTCTGTCCTCGCCCACAGACATGGCACTGAGCAGAAGGGTGTGCTTTTTCTGAAGCCCTTCCCAGGCCTCAGAGGGCTCCAGCCTATGAAGCAGTGGCAGGGACACGATGGGCTACTGGTTTGTTCCTCACCATCCTTAAGGTCCTACTGCGTGCAGAGCTCTGAGCCAGGCAAGGATGTGGAAAGTGAAGGGCTGCTCAGAAAGGCGGGGCTCCGAGGGCTGAGGCTGACGCCCCCGCCCCCGCCTGCCCTCAGATGGCTACAAGGTGGTATTCGTGCGCCGGAGCCCACTGGTGCTGGTGGCGGTGGCCCGCACGCGGCAGTCGGCCCAGGAGCTGGCGCAGGAGCTGCTCTACATCTACTACCAGATCCTGAGCCTTCTCACCGGCGCGCAGCTGAGCCACATCTTCCAGCAGAAGCAGAACTACGACCTGCGGCGCTTGCTGTCGGGCTCGGAGCGCATCACCGACAACCTGCTGCAGCTCATGGCGCGAGACCCCAGCTTCCTGATGGGGGCGGCGCGGTGCCTGCCTCTGGCCCCGACCGTGCGCGAGGCAGTGAGCGCCAGCCTGCAGCAGGCGCGAGCGCGCAGCCTGGTCTTCTCCATCCTACTGGCCCGCAACCAGCTGGTGGCGCTGGTGCGCCGCAAGGACCAATTCCTGCACCCCATCGACCTGCACCTGCTCTTCAACCTCATCAGTTCCTCCTCGTCCTTCCGGGAGGGCGAGGCCTGGACACCTGTGTGCCTGCCCAAATTCAACGCGGCCGGCTTCTTCCACGCACACATCTCTTACCTGGAGCCCGACACCGACCTCTGCCTGCTGCTGGTCTCCACCGACCGCGAGGACTTCTTTGCGGTCTCTGACTGTCGCCGCCGCTTCCAAGAGCGCCTTCGCAAGCGCGGGGCCCATCTGGCACTGCGGGAGGCACTGAGCACGCCCTACTACAGTGTCGCTCAAGTGGGCATCCCCGACCTGCGCCACTTCCTCTATAAGTCAAAGAGCTCGGGACTCTTCACCAGGTGAGGGAGGGCCGTGGGGGCACCGCTTCAGGACAACAGGGCCGGGGAGGGGGCAGACGGATTGGCCCTGAGCCCTGAAGCTGATCCCACCCAGAGTGGACCAGCATGCTGGGTCTGATTCAGGTTGGCACCAGGGACCCAGTCTCCCCGGTCACCCTGTGGGCATGTACCTTCCTCCTTCATTACCCACAAGGCCTGGAAATGCCCACTGTACCCAGCGAAGGAAGAGGGAACAGAGGTCTCTTGGGACCCTTGCCCGGCAACTCCACCTTAGGGGTCATTTCTTTTTAAGAATTATTTTTTAGGGACCAGCAGTTAGCATAACGGCTATATTGCTGGAATCCCATGTAGTCAACTGCGGTTTGAGTCCTGGACCCGGTGGCTTAAACTCATGCTGGGCGCGTGTGCGTGCGTGCCCAAGATCCCAAGAGGAGAATGGATTGGAGAAGGGATTGCGGCGTGGCCATTCTCCCCGGGGGGGTGATTTCTCGCTTTCTGTCTCTCTCTTTCTGGTGAGCGCATGCGCCCTATGGCAAAAACCTCTCAAAGAGAAAAAAGAATTATTTTTTAAATTAAATTATTCATTCATTTATTTTAATTTGGCCACACACACACAGGGAGGGATGGGGAGTGAGAAAGCAAGCCACCAGGTCCAGGATTCAAACCATGGTCAGCCATGTGGGAGTGTCCAGTGCCTTAATCAGCATGCCACCTGCTGGTCGCCTGCCTTCAGGGTCATTTTGAACCAGGATGCAAAGCCTCCTCCACTCCATCCCCCAGTGCAGGGGCTGGGCAGATGGGATAGCTTGTCACCCCTTTCCCCCCTTTTAGCCCCAAGGTTTCCCAGCCCCCTTTCCTCTACTCCATTTCTGTCACTTTGACACCAGAACTCAGATTGGCCTCTTCAAGGAAGGGTCACCAAAGACACCATGAACTTGGGGAGCGGGAGGGTACGTAGGCCCAGCCCTGTCCTGGGGGGACAAACAATACCCTGGTCTAGGGGGGGCATCTGGAGGGTAGGACACATGGTGGAGTCTCCGTGGCCAGGAATAGGTGTTTCTAGATCTCCAGAGAAGGGAAGTCATACCTCTGCCAACCCACTCCCGTCCACAGCCCGGAGATCGAGGCCCCGTACACCAGTGAGGAGGAGCAGGAGCGGCTGCTGGGCCTCTACCAGTACCTGCACAGCCGCGCCCACAATGCCTCCCGCCCACTCAAGACCATCTACTACACAGGCCCCAACGAGAACCTCCTGGCCTGGGTAAGGTGGCCCTGGCATGGGCCCGGCTTCGGGGAGGGCCCAGATAGGGGCCATGAGGAGCGACTAACCTAGTTGACCACCCTTTGCCACCTCCTCCAGGTGACAGGTGCCTTTGAGCTCTACGTGTGCTACAGCCCTCTGGGGACCAAGGCGTCAGCCGTCAGTGCCATCCATAAGCTGATGCGATGGATCCGCAAAGAGGAAGACCGCCTCTTCATCCTCACGCCCCTCACCTATTGATGGGAATGTATACGGCCCCAATCCTCATAGGCCCCGGGTGCCGGAAGCCATGGGAACTTCCAGGTGGGGCTGGCCTCTCTTGCCCAGCCAGCAGGCAGGGACTGTGGGTTGGTGCGTGCATTAAAGTGCTTTGGGGAAGACACATGTTGAGCCCTGTCACTGGTTTCTTCAGTTATCTGCTTTTTTAAAGGTTCTTGCCATAGGGCATGTGAGCTCGCCAGAGAGAGACAGGGCAAGGGAAAATGAGAGATAACCCCCTCGGGGGATGGCCACTCTGCAATCCCTTTCCCTCCAGTTATCCTATTGGGGTTTTGAGCATGCACACGTGCACAAGCACACACACACCCAACATGATCCTGAAGCCACAGGGTCCAGGACTCGAACTGCAGTCGGCCATGTGGGAGCCCAGTGCCTTAACCACCACCCCACCCTCTGGCCCCTTCCTATCCAGTTTTACCCACACACAGAGAAGCCAGATCTCTGTACTCCCCAGCCCCTGCACATGCTCCCCCATATACAGGGACACATGTGCATCCGAACCCCCTCCTCCCTCCTTTCTACCAGCATCGGGCTGCATGCAATCAGATTTGGACCCTGGGTTGGAGCTGTCTGAGTTCAGCTGAAGTCCTGCCGTACGTGAAGGGTTCTCAGACACCCTACTGCCTTTGCCCACTCCCATACTCAGTCTGATGAGTGCTCCCCTCTCGCTCCTGAGTGGGGCCCCCTGCTGCATGTCCGTAAAGACTCCTGTTGTTGAGGACTAAGGCTGCCTGAGAGGGGGCACCCGCCTGGGGGCAGCCATCACTGTGGCCACAGGATGGCAGCAGAGAACCAACTGATGGTGGCTGCACCCCTCCAAAAACCAGTGCCAAGAGCGATCTAGGGGGGTTTGCGAAGTCTCCTCCCAACCCCCTGAATCTCTTCAACCATCTGGGGGCAGTATAGAGGTCACCGGAACCCATAGTTGGACGCCCGGTAGAGCGCGTTTTGTTTCAGTTTTGCCCTGCATGGCCGTCTTTAGACGTGTTGACTGTGGAAGGCAGGATCTGTGCCATGGTTCTGCTGTGTGTTTATTCATTTCCGGGCCGATTATGATTCAGAAAGGCAATGCCTTTCGTGTTACCTAAGGCGGTGTCCTCCTGGCACTGGGTGTGGTTGCCTAAGGTCGTGCTTCCCCGCTCAGTCACCAGGTGCTCCTGTAGCACCAGCCTGTGAGGAGGGGAGCATCTGGAGGGAACTCTGGGGAGGTGGGGTAGCACAGGGTCTGTGGGCCCCAGGACAGGTGCCCGGCACAGTCTGGAAGTGCCATCTAAGCTGTAAGAGGAGGAAGAGCATTTACGAATGTCGGCTTGGGAAGGAGACAAGGTGTGAAGCCGGAACCAGCTGGGGAACTGGAGGAGATCAGTGCCCCAGCCAGGCTGAGTCTGGTCAGGTGAGGGGTCCTCTCTCCCCCAGACCCCCTTACCCTCTGCAGCCCTGGAACCCACAGTTCACAGCCCAAGGCCACCCTCTGAAGCTTCCTCTCTGGAGTCCAGGCTCACCTGGCTAAGGGGGCTCTCCACGAAGGATGTCCCTCAGGATTCCCTTCCAGTGTTGGGGGACCCAAGGCCGAGGGCAGCCGCCGAGGCCCAGGTGAGGGAGATGGCAAAGCGGAGCTGATGGGGCGGCTCTTCTATTCCCTGCCCAAGTATCCACTTCCATCAGGTGCTCAGAGCCCCGGTTCCACCGTACACAGACTGGAGGGAGAACTCTGGGCAACCTCTTCACCAGAACTTCTCACTTCAGAGGTAGAGATTCTGAGGCTCAGCAAGCCTTGCCAAGCAGGTTAGGGGTGCGTGAGGGCCACAGGCCATGTTTCTCCCATGTTAGGGGGGAAGAGTCCCTCTCCAGACCAGTACCCTACAGCTTGCACATACTGAGACTGGCCTGGAGGGACCAGGGCTAGGGCCTGACCTTCACATAAACTACCTCTGTGACTCTGTGACCCTGTGACTAGCCAGTAGGGTAGGGCCCCATCCTTTAACCCCTGTTGCCCTGGACAGGCAGGGCACCACACACCTTCCTGTGACACTGTCTTGTCACCTGCAGTCCAGAGCAAGAACCAGAAGAATGATCCTTGCCCACAAAGGGTGGTGCTGCGCACCATCCCTTGCTGGGATCCCCACATCTTCCTTCTGGTCTTCCACACACGCCTGGTTCCTGCTCCCCACATGGTGGGCCCTCCAGCCGGTGCCTGGGTACCGGCATCTGAGGCCGCGGTTGTACACTAGCTCCACTGGAAGGAAAAAGCCTTCTCCTCTCCACTCTCCACCCAGTCGGTTGTGGAGGGTCGGAGTGGGACAGCTCAGGCCTGTTCACCTCTCTCCAGGCTGTTCTACGCACGCTCATCCACGGGCCACTGGGAAAAGGGCGCCCGGGAAAGAGTATAGACCCAGGTTTCCCAGGGCCGGAAGAGAGGAGGCGGAGGGCCTTCACAGCCCCGCCCACAGCCCGGCCCCGCCCACAGCCCGGCCCCGCCCACAGCCCGGCCCCGCCCGCGCCTTCCGAGCGACTTCGCTCTGAGCGCCAGCAAGAAGCCGCAGCTGGGGCGGCAGGTGAGGTGGCGCGACCCTTCCCTGCCCATGTGTCCGCTTGCATCAAGTGCTCAGATCCGAGGGCAGGGAACGGGTTGAGCTTCGCAGGATCCCAGGGCGGGGGACCGGCCTCCGGGAGGCTCTGGGGATCTGTGCTGAACGGGCCACGGCCCGCAGGGATCCCCGAGGGGCCCCCAGTCGGCCTGGATGGATCTCCTCCCGCCGCCGCCGCCGCCCTCCGTGTTGCTGCTGCTGCTACTGCTATCGCTGTGGCCTGCGGTGCCTGCGGTGGGCAAGGACTGGCAGTGTCCTCGCATCCCCTACGCAGCCTCCCGCGACTTTGACGTGAAGTATGTGGTGCCCAGCTTCTACGCGGGCGGCCCGGTTCAGGCCACGGCGACCTACGAGGGCGGCCCGGATGGGAGTGCAGTGTTCGTGGCCACACGCAATCGCCTGCACATGCTTGGGCCTGACCTGCGGTCTATCGAGACCCTGATCACCGGTCCTGCTGGGGACCCTGGCTGCCAGACGTGTGCGGCCTGTGGCCCCGGCCCGCACGGCCCGCCAGGAGACACAGACACGCAGGTGCTGGTGCTGGAGCCGGCGCTGCCAGCGCTGGTCAGCTGTGGTTCGAACTTACAGGGCCGCTGCTTCCTGCATGAGCTGGAGTCCCACGGGTCAACCCTGCACCTGGCAGCACCAGCCTGCCTCTTCTCAGCCCGCCACAACCTGCCTGAGGACTGCCCAGACTGTGTGGCCAGCCCACTGGGCACCCGCGTGACCGTGGTTGATCAGGGCCAGGCCTCCTACTTCTATGTGGCGTCCTCACTGGACCCAGCGGTGGCTGCCAGCTTCAGCCCACACTCCATATCCATCCGGCGTCTGAAGGCCGATGCCTCGGGGTTCGCACCAGGCTTTGCCACCCTGTCCGTGCTTCCAGAGTACCTCGCCTCCTACCGTATCCATTATGTGCACAGCTTCCACGCTGGAGCCTTCGTCTACTTCCTGACGGTGCAGCCGGTCAGTGTGACAGACGCTCCGGGTACCCTGCACACGCGCCTGGTGCGGCTCAGCGCCACTGAGGCAGAGCTGGGAGACTACCGCGAGCTGGTCCTCAACTGTCATTTTGCACCTAAACGCCGGCGCCGAGGGACCCCAAAAGGTGGGCAGTCCTACCCAGTGCTGCAGGCAGCCCACTCCGCTCCAGTGGGCGCCCAACTTGCCACAGAGCTGAGCATCACCGAGGGCCAGGAAGTGCTGTTTGGGGTCTTCACAACTGGCAGGGACAGCGGCCCTGGCGAGGGCCCCTCCTCGGTTGTCTGTGCGTTCCCTATTGACCTGGTGGACACACTCATTGATGAAGGTGTGGAGCACTGCTGTGGACCCTTTGTCCCTTCCGGCCTCCGGAGAGGCCTCGACTTCTTCCAGGCACCCAGTTTTTGTCCTAATCCGGTAAGCAGAAAGAAGGGGCCCATACTTGTGGGCAGGCGGAAGCTGAACCAGGTGGCTCCCCTCCGTCTCCAAGAGGGTCTGGGACGGGGAAGGCAGACTATGGAAGCTTCCTCTTCCACCCTAAGTACTGGGGGGGACAAATCAGCCACCGCTACACCTGAGGCTGGTCTCCCAGCCTGCCAGCCCTGGCACTGCCTCATTTTGTTCTTGAATGACCCCCCCCCCCCCCCATCATGGCCTCTGATTTTTTAGGTAGGATTCCTGGTTGTGTGAAGATGGGGTTGCATCATGGCTGTCTCCGCCAGCACAGCTCCCCAAATATGGGTAGAGTGTTCTAACACCCATCAACGATACCCTCGGGGACATACACAGAAAAAATGTTCCCCTCCCCCCAAATACACACACAGGCAGAGGCTTCCAGATTCCTTAGGGACAGTTTCACTTTCCCTGTGGGAGCACTTGTTTTGCTGTTTTCTAAAGGGGGTGGGGGCAGAGGCAGGAGAATCTCCCCCTCCCCTTCCCTCCACCAGGTGGTGAGCCTCCTGGGCACTGGAAGTCTGTGGGCTTGTGGGGGAGCCTGGGCTTCACTAACCCACTCTCTGTAGAGCGGTTGGGCGAAAACCTGGTAGGAAGGCAGCTTTTCTCTGGAAGGTTCCAGGAGCCTCACCCCGGTCTTGTGCAAGCAACTATAAACATCTGAGAATGAGTAAGGGTGTAGGAGGGGCTGATTGGAATTGGTCCACCCTAGACTTTCTTCCACCATAGTGGAAGCCCTGCTCTAAGCAACAGGTCTCGGGGACCATGTGGAAGTGGGGACTCCTTCCAACAGACCCTACCCAGGTTCTCTCCAGCCATTGTGTCAGGGAGCTGGAGTGGAAATAGATGGAACATTTCTTAAAATAATACCCTGAGGACAAAATCAAAACTGATTCCTTGAAGGCATTGAAACAATTCTACCCAGGATTATGCGATTAGACCAAAAGGATTAAGTTGAATGGAGTACTGGTTGGGTGGCCTTTCATTAAGTTGACCCAGAGAGCTGTTGCTGTCAGAGTCTCTGGCCACCTTGCTGAGACATTCTCAACTGACTCCTTTTCAAGCTCACACTTACACCGCGGAGGTGGGAAAACTTACACCCAGGGTGGGGTGAGAGACCTTCAGCCTCCTCGCTCAGTTGAGTGCATCTGGCCTGAGAGGCCCCTGAAGTGGGGACTCCTTGTCTGGGTCTGGCCAGCCCTGCCTGGTCCCCTCTCTTCTCCTCTGGAAAGTCAGAACTTCTCCCCAACTTGGCCAGTGTTCACAGGGTCAGAAGACTCGCGGCACAGCAGGGCAGTGCCAGGCTCCAGGACTAATCTCTGGCCCTGCCCACAGGCCAGCCAGGCCCCAAGGAGGTGTGACAATCAGCCTGTGCAGTGTTTGTCCTGTGACTCTGGGCAGCAGGTGCTGGAGCAGCACACACGGTGTGTCACAGTGGTTGGCCCCAGGAAGCCCAGGGGGCTCTGGCACCGTTCCGCAAGTGTCCAGGTGTTCCATGGGGCATTGGACCCTTAATGTTTTCAGAGCCAAGGACCCCTAGACAAGACTGAGAACCCAGAGCTAAGGCTCCAGGGCCTAGGAGCAGGTTGGCGAGGGTGTGGCCCTGGCTTGGGAAGGACTCTTCACGGCTCCAGAGCCCCACCTGTCCCTGAGTCATGATGAAAACACCTGGCAGGTTTCCGGCCGGGCCAAGCCCCTTTCCAACCTCAAGTGAGAACAAAGTCCCAGGTCCCACTCACCTAGGCCTGTGGGTTTCTAGGACCAACTCTCCAACTGCTCTTACTCTCAGGGCTCCTGGCCACTTCTCATGTCTCAAGACTGGATTAAATTTATGTGTTCTGATGAAGACTCCGGCCCTTGGGGCTTAGAAGCTGGCTACTGAGCCCTGCCTTCACCTTAGACCCACCGCCAATACCTCCTGGTTTCCCAGAAGCTTTCACCATCCTGCCCTGGGGCATAAATGCAGCTCCCAAACCCCACTCCCCTTGCTAACAGCAGGGGAGAGGTTAGTGTGTCCCAGCATCTGGAGCCTTGGCTAATCCTTTTTATACCCCAAAGGAGGTATAGGCAGCAGTGGAGGTGCTGGAAGACCTCTGAGTCTCAGGGAGAAGGACCAGGTTACCAGCACCGCGCTAGCCAATGAACCTCCGAGTCCAGCTCTTTATGCAAATGAGGACATGAAACCAGGGGTAGGGTTTGCCGAACCACCCACGGAGAGGCAGGGCAATGCCAGCAGGGGGCGAGAGAGGACTCTGGTTAAGAGCTCAGATCCAACCTGGCTCTTCTCCAGAGGGTCTATTAGGCAGGCCTTGGGCAAGTGACCAAACCTCTGAGCCTGCTGTTGTCTGTAAGACGAGTGTGGTTAGAGCGCCCACTCTGCAGGGTAGTTGTGTGAGTGGAGCGGGGTTGGGTCTGTAAGAGTCGGGAACTCCACATGGGGAAGATGGGTGCAGATGCAGGTGACTGGCAGGTCCTGGGCCCTGTCCAGAGGCCAGGAGAGGGTTGGGAGTTTGGGGCTGCCGTGGTCACTGGCAAAGGCTGCAGGGGATCAGTGCGTGGAGCTGAATCCTGGCTCTCCCCCTTCCCTGACCTTTTCCAGCCTGTTCCGGAGGCCTCCAACCCCAATATCAGCTGCCCTCACTTCCCCCTACTGATCAGCCGCAGCCTCTCACGTGTGGACTTATTCAACGGGAAGCTGGGGCCGGTGCAGGTTACTGCGTTGTACGTGACACGCCTTGAGAATGTCACAGTGGCCCACATGGGCACCGCTGATGGACGCATCCTGCAGGTAGGTTCCTCAGGCCACAGGCCCTGGGTCGTTGTCCTCATCCCCATTTTGCTCATGACTGATCGCCCCAGGTGGAGCTGGCCAGGTCACTCAGCTACTTGCTATATGTGTCCAACTTCTCGCTGGTCAGCAATGGGCAGCCCATTCAGCGGGATGTCAGCCGCCTTGGGGACCACCTACTCTTCGCCTCGGGGGACCAGGTGAGATGGGCAGGGACAGGCGCTAGGGCTAGGGTGGTGGGAACACAGCCTCTGCATCCAATCCAGGGAGACATTGACACCCAGTCTTACTACCTTAGTCTGCAATGGGAGCGGGAGGGTCTATGAGGCTGCCCTGAGCCACCTGTCTGCCACCCCAAGGTCTTCCAGGTACCTATCCGGGGCCCTGGCTGCCACCACTTCCTCACCTGTGGGCGCTGCCTGCGGGCACAGCGTTTCATGGGCTGCGGCTGGTGCGGGGACAAGTGTGGATGGCAGAAGGAGTGTCCTGGTTCCTGGCAACAAGACCACTGCCCACCTGAGCTTACCGAGGTATAGCTCCCCTAGCAGGGCACAGGTTAGGGTGGGACAAGCTGGGTGTCCTAGCTGGGCTAGGGCTCAGGACGTCTTAGCCAAGATCTTCCTCAGGCCTTAGGTGTCCCTGATATTTACAAGGAGGGCACTCTTGGCAAAGGGGTGACACATGCAAAGACTTGGAGGCAATCTTTGCTTGAGCAAAGACTGGCAAATGACCCAGAGAGGCTGGTGCGGAGCACAGGCGAGATGGCAGGAGATGGGGGGCAGCAGATGGGGCTGAGAGATCTCACTCCAGCTCAAAGTCTAAGCTCTCTCCCCCCTCTTCAGTTCCATCCCCACAGTGGCCCCCTAAGGGGCAGCATGAGGCTGACTCTGTGTGGCTCCAACTTCTATCTGCACCCCTACGGCCTGGTGCCTGAGGGAACCCACCAAGTCACTGTGGGTCGGAGTCCCTGCCGAGTGCTGCCCAAGGACACCTCAAAGCTCAGGTACAGCCTGGCCCTGCCTTCTCTGTCCCTGACAGCAGCTACCAAGCAGTCCCCTCCCTGTGAGGTCCTGTCCTCTGCTCATCGGGGCGAGGGGCTTGAGCAAGCTGCAGGGGCTCTGGCTTCGTCTGGGGAGCTGTCTCTGGCCCTTTGTGAGCCTGACTGGGCAAGGTTAGTCCCCGCCCCACCAGACCTTGCCTGCCCTACAGGAAGGTGCAGGTCAAAAGATGTCATCCTTAGGCTCAGGGGAGCTCTCTGACTTGGGGCGGGCATGCAGCCGGGCCTGCGTGCTTCCTGGCTGACCTCAGGTGTTCCTCTGATGCCCCAGCCCAGTGCCCCAGAAGGACTTTATAGAGGAGTTTGAATGTGAGCTGGAGTCCTCAAGTACCCAGGCAGTAGGGCCTACCAACGTCAGCCTCACTGTGACTAACATGCCACCAGGCAAGCACTTCCGGATAGATGGCACCTCCGTGCTGGGAAACTTCTCTTTCGTGGTGAGGTCATCCTGCCCTTTCTGTGCCCTTGGCGGTTGGGCATTATGGGAAGGAAAGGGTGTGCAGTGCCCCCACTGTTCCAGCTAAGCCACCTCGATGCCCTTTTAGGAGGCTGTGCTGACAAAAGTGCAACCCCTCTTTGGCCCGCGGGCAGGGGGCACCTGTGTCACCCTTGAAGGCCGGGGTCTGTCTGTAGGCTCCAGCCGGGCTGTGCTGGTCAACGGAACCGAGTGCCTGCTGAAAGGGTAGGTGCCAACGGGCAAGGGATGGGAGGCCCTAGGACCCCGTGCAGGAGCCTCCCCGGGTGAGGGTGGGGGGAAGAGGGCTTAGTCACATGGTCAGCATGGGGAGCAGGTCTAGGAAGAAGGGTCTGCTGCACCCCAGCCAGAGGTGAAGAGCCTGTCACAGAGCCCACCAGCCCCAGCCAGGCTGGGGAGAACTCATCCCTCCCTAGCCTCTCGGCAGTCTTACTGGGACAGACCCATGGGGTGTGGGCAGGGTGGGGAGATGATCAGCAGAGCAACTGGGGAGGATTGGCAGGTCCCTGGAAGAGAGGGACCTGGCCATTACAGGGGCGGGGGAGGGGTGCCCCTGAGCCCAAGCCCTCATTCCTGCAGGGTTGGCGAGGGGCAGCTTTTCTGTGTCACACCCCCTGGGGCTGCCACGGCCAGCGTGCCCCTTCGCCTGCAGGTGGGAGGTGCCGAGGTGCCCGGTGCCTGGACCTTCCACTACAAGGAAGACCCGGTCGTGCTAGGCATTAGCCCCAACTGTGGCTACACGTGAGTGCCACCCCCTTGCTCCTTCTGGCCTCTGAGGAATGGGGGGGCCAGCCTTGGAGAGCACCCCGCACCCACCACCCTGCCCTCTTCCACAGTGGCTCCCACATCACCATCCGCGGACAGCATTTGACTTCAGCATGGCACCTGCTGCTGTCGTTCCGGGACAGGCATAGACAGGTGGAGAACAGGGTGAGCAGCTGCGGGGTGGGCGCTGGCCGGGAGAGAGGCAGGCTGGGCCAGTCCCCTGAGCCCCAGCCCCGCCCTATGCTGGATGCTTGGGGCAGCCACAGGCAGGCACCTGGCCAACCACTCTCATGTGGGTCCCTGCAGTGCGAGAAGCAGCTTGAAGAGGAGCAGCAGCGATGCCGCCTGCCTGCATATGTGGTCCGAGGTCCCCCGGGGTGGGTGACAGGAAACCTGAGTGTCCAGGGGGACGGAGCTGCTGGCTTCACCCTGCCTGGCTTCCGCTTCCTACCACCACCCCGCCCACCCACTGCAGAACTAGCCCCACTGAAGCCCGAAGAGCATGCCATTAAGTTTCAGGTAGGTGTGGGGGCTGCGGGTAGAGACGGGGCATTTGGGAGGTGGGGGCCAGGTCACTGGCTGGGCCTCATAACTGTCTCTGCAGTATATTGGGCTGGGCACAGTGGCAGACTGTGTGGGCGTCAACGTGACCGTGGGTGGTGAGAGCTGCCAGCATGAACTCCGGGGGGATCTGGTGGTCTGCCCCCTGCCCTCCTCCCTGCAACTCGGCAAGGATGGCGCCCCACTGCAGGTAGGCAGCCCAGTCAGCCCCCACGGGAAGCATGGGCCAAGGGCCTGCAGACCGGGCTGAACTGCTGCCTGCCCCCAGGTCTGCGTGGATGGTGAGTGTCGTGTCCTGGGCAGAGTGGTGCGACCAGGCCCAGACAGGCCCTCACACAGCACACTCCTTGGTGTCCTGCTGGCCCTGCTCTTTCTCATGGTTGTCGTGGCCACTGCCCTGCTCTTCAACTGCTGGCGGCGGAAGAAGCAGCTGGGTGAGTTCTCCACTCCCACCCTGGCTCAGCCCCTCCTCCAAACAACAGCATCTTCGTATCCCTACATTCTCTCTTCCCCTGGGCCTTAGGAGTCTCCCACTCTACCCCCCCTCACCTCGGAGAGGCTGGCCACCCAGGACTGTCTTTCCACAGACGTGTCTCCCAGCCCAAATGACCTGACATTCCTGGACCGGACTCCTGAAGGTGTGACCCTGCCTAGGCTCCACGAGGGCTCTGAGTACAGAAGTGACTTTGGTGAGATGGTGGGTGCAGTAGAGGCTAGGGCCGCCCTGTCTCTGCAGGCCCCTAACGTGCTGTCCCCTCAGGACTGCCTGCCGTCCACGGTCTGGGTTCCAGCTCTCTGGACAATGAAGCATCCTCCCCAGACAGTGGGGATGGGTCCCGCGTCCCGCTGCTGCGGACCAAGTCCATCCAGCTCAAGGACCTGGACTCGGCACTCCTGGCCGAGGTCAAGGATGTACTGATTCCCTACGAGCGGGTGGTCATCCACAGTGACCAAGTCATCGGCAAAGGTGTGGGGACCACACGGCTGGGGTGGAGGTGGAGTCCCCAGGTAACCTGGGCTCAAGGGAGAGGTGGGCCAGAGTCTGTGCTGACCTGCTCACAAATCTGTGTGACCTGGGATACACCCCTTAACCTGAGTCTCCATTTGCTCCCCTGGGAAACAGGGCTTAGTAGAAGTCTATCAGTGGGTTCTACGTGGATTAAGTGGGCACGGGAGGGCTGCGGGGTCTGCTGTCATGCGGCTGCTGCTTATTTTATTATATCAGATGGGCCAGTTTGGTGCTCTGAGGTTGGTTGCCAAGAAGAGGACGATGCAAGTCTTGAACGCTGGGGCCCAAGAGGCCCCCTACTTCTCCACTCTCACCATCTCTCTCTCACCAGGCCACTTTGGAGTTGTCTACCACGGGGAGTACACGGACCAGGCCCAGAATCGAATCCACTGCGCTGTCAAATCGCTAAGCCGTAAGTGGAAGGGTGGGTGAAGAGCCCCAGACTGGGAGGGTCCTTGTTCCTGCTGTGCCACCACCTTACCAAGGAGCCCTGAGTGGGAGCCCTTTCTTCCTCATCTGACCCTTGTCAAGGACTGCCCTGCCCTTGTCTGACTGAAGCCCCCCCTGCAGGCATCACGGAGCTGCAGGAGGTGGAGGCCTTCCTGCGAGAGGGGCTGCTCATGCGGGGCCTGCACCACCCTAACGTGCTGGCTCTCGTGGGCATCATGCTGCCACCGGAGGGGCTGCCCCAGGTGCTGCTGCCCTACATGCGCCATGGAGACCTGCTCCGTTTCATCCGCTCGCCGCAGCGGGTCAGTGCTCCGCTCTGGGGTGGGAGCCTTGAGCCACAGCTGGGGAAGGAGCTGCCCAGCCTTTACCCACCAATCTCCCTATGCCCCCAGAACCCCACTGTGAAGGACCTCGTCAGCTTCGGCCTGCAGGTAGCCCGTGGCATGGAGTACCTGGCAGAACAGAAGTTTGTGCACAGGGACCTGGCTGCCCGGAACTGCATGTGAGAAGCTGCGAAAGCAAGGGGCAGGGCATAGGGTTGGCAGCTGCCAGTGGCTGCCTTGGAGAGGGGCCTGCTCCTGTCTTCGCTGAGCATCCCCGGGCATGTCCTCCTCTCTCTGGGCCTCAGGTTTTTGGTCTGCTCACTGCAGGACTGAACTGGACACTGTGGCTCTGAACTTGTGCAAGGGCCTGTAACAGGTGGGTTCTGGGCCTGGTGGGGACCGGTCTCATGTGCGCTCCTCCCTCACCTCCAGGCTGGACGAGTCATTCACGGTCAAGGTGGCTGACTTTGGTCTGGCCCGCGACGTCCTGGATAAGGAGTACTACAGCGTCCAGCAGCACCGCCACGCTCGCCTACCGGTCAAGTGGATGGCTCTGGAGAGCCTGCAGACGTACAGGTTCACCACCAAGTCCGACGTGGTGAGGCCCCACTCACCCTGAGTTCACGTTCGGCCTTGGCCTTCAGCTCCAGATGATCTGAGCTCAGGGAAACCCAGACAGGGCACCCTCACTGCCCCGCTTCTGGGCAGGCCGAGGTGGGGGGCGGAGACAGCAGGAAGACACTGTGAGACGTTGAGGAATAAGCCCCGAGTGGCAGGTGGGGTACCCGTTTCCAGGAGATAGAGGACTTTGGGGGGAGCCTACTTCTTCCCAAATATGGGATGAGACTTGACTCCCACCTCTCTATTCCCACAGTGGTCATTCGGTGTGCTGCTGTGGGAACTGCTGACACGGGGTGCCCCGCCATATCCCCACGTCGACCCCTACGACCTCCCCCATTTCCTGACTCAGGGTCGGCGCCTGCCCCAGCCTGAGTATTGCCCCAATTCTCTGTGAGTAGGGGGGGAGGGTTGGGCGGAGCTGGCCCCAGAGATGAGGGTGGGAGGGGTGGAGCCCTTGCCTGGCTTTCTGACCCAGCCTCTGGTTGACCAGGAATGGGATCCTCTCTGGGGCTCAGTTTTCTCTTCTATGGACTAGGGGCTAGGGGCTAGGGATTAGGGTTAAGGGTTGAGGTTAGGGTTACGAGTTAAGGGTTAAGGTTAAGGGTTGAGGTTAGGGTCAAGAGGTTAGGGTTAGGGGCAGGCGTTGGGGCTAGGCGTTGGGGCAGGGTTGGGGTTGGAGTTAGAGGTTGGGGTTGGAATTGGAATTGGGGTACTGCCTTCATGCAGGCAGGAGGCTGGGAGGATCTCCCCATTTCCATGGTAATGGTATTTCCAACTCAGAGTCTGGGTTGAGGCCAGCGATGTGCTTCCTAGCCTTCCTCGTCCCCCACTTCCGCTAAGAGGGCTGTTTTCCATCTTCCCACTTAATCTCATTGGAAGATTCCAGCAGTTCCCATGCCAGCCCCCTTAGCATCTCCAGATCAGATTTGTTTTATTTCTTTTACTAAATGGAGTTTCAGATTCCCCACTCCTGGACAGATGGCAGCAGCCGCGTTGTCAGCACGGCCCGAGGTCAACATCATGGGCGAGTGTGCAGGGCCGGCCGCAGCCTACTGACTATGGGAGCTGGCTCCCACGTGGGCGACCACGGTTCAAATTTCAGCCCTGGTGGCTTGAAAAACATGTTGGGTGCTTGTGCATGCATGCCCAAAATATAGCAGAATAGAGACATGGAGAAGCGATTGCAGCATGGCCACAGCTTATCGGGGAGTGCTTCCCCACCCACCTCTCTGGGGAGCACATGCACCCTTTGGCAATTGAAAAAATAATAATATAACAGAAACAAAGGCATTATCAAAGCAGCAGCAGCAGCAGCAGCTTGTCTCAGATGTGCCCAGGTCCGTGTGCTTAGAACAGGAAAAACCAGTCACAGGTAAAAGTAGTGGCTGAGTCCTGGGTCAGACTGTGTTCCAGAAAGGGTGTGTGTAGCCCGTCCTCTCGGTCCTGCCCACCACGGGTTTGACTTTTCTTACGCCTCTGGATCAAAGGGAGGAAAATCAGTTTCGTTGTCCACCTGCATTCCAGGCTGGGCTCCCCAGAACAGACTCAGACAGGGATTCGTGTGTGTGTGTGTGTGGGGGGGGGGTTGTTGGTAGGTCGGGGTGAGGGAAGCATCGCTGGGCAGGAGAGGTTGGGCTGTGACGCAGACCCCACTGAGGCCGCAGCCCATCCCGTGGGGACTGCTTGAGCTGCAGAGACCCTTCAGAGTTTTCTGAAATTGAGACCAGCTCTTGCTGGTCACGGGGGCTGTCCCTGATGAGGGTGTGTGAGACAGTTGTCGTTTATCTAGGGCAATTTCTAGAGAGGGTCCAAGCCAAGAGCCGTCAGCAGGCAACACTCCTGTCACCAGGGGCAGCAGGGGGACCTGCTGGTATGCCGCACCGCACCAGGGCAAGCTCTCCCCTCTGGGCTTCAGTTGCCTCATCTGTAAACTCTGAGCTACTGTGTACAGGGCGTTTAGAGGATCATTTAAAGCAAGGATGGCGAGCACTAGGATCCACCAGACAAACCCAGAAAACCTCTGTGTGGGAACCTTGGTACCACTGGTCCTGCAAGCGCTCCTGTTTCAAAACTCTGAACCCCCGTTTCATGGACCCAGGCTTTCCTCCTAGAAGGCATGTGACAGTAACCGTGGCCCTGAGTCAAGCTCTTCCTAAGCATCCTCTTACCCTGTGCCTCTACTGCGCTGTAATTAGAGGACTCAGAAGCACAGAGAGGTTAAGGAACTTGCCCAAGACCACACAGCCCAGGCCATAGGGCACCAGAGCCCAACCTCTTAACCCCCAGGGCTATCTAACCTCTGCCCACGTGAGAAGGCAGGATGGGACCGCAATAGCAGTGATGAGAAGGGCTGCCACTGACTAGGTGACATGGGGCACTAGGTCTCGTCTCTTGTTCTCATCCCTGTGTGGCTCACCAGGAGTTAACAGCAGGTAAGCGGCCCAGCATTCCCGAGTGGAGGTGCACCTGCTGCTGACACCCCTCCCCTTCACAGGTACCACGTGATGCTGCGATGCTGGGAGGTGGACCCAGGAGCACGACCCAGCTTTGGAGCCTTAGTGGTGGAAGTGGAGCGGGTAGTGGCTGCGCTGCTTGGAGACCACTACGTACAGCTGCCTGTGACCTATGTCAACCTGGGCCCCGGGGCCTTGGGGGAAGCCAATGTGCTCCCAGAACAGCTGCAGTCTGTACACAGGAGCACGGGGCGCCCCCGGCCCCTCTCAGAGCCGCCTCTGCCCACTTGACGTAAGCCCTGGGCAGGCCCGTGGGGCTGGATCCACTCAGCAGCCTGGAGCAAACCCAAACTGCCTCTGGGCCACGCCAGGCCAGAGGGCAGCAGCCTCCACCTTGTCCCTGCCCTTTAACCTTCAGAGGGGATCGGAGAGGGCCAGGACACGGAGTGAGCCAGTGAGCGTGACCCTTCTGCAACACGTATTTATGGACTGCATGCTGTATACACTGTCTGCTGGGCACAGGGGACTCAGCGACGACCACACGGACACTGGCCTTGGACATAGTAAAGGAAGAAATGAATATTCATGTACAAATTGTGGTAAATGCTGTCAAAGAAAGAAAGCTGCTTGGCGGGCATAGGAGACAGTTCTAGAGAGGTGAATACTGAGGTGAGGGAAGCCTCCGGGAGGTGACATTTCTGCTGAAGCTCTATCAGGTGAATAAAAACATCAGCAGGGCCAGCAGGTGATGCGGAGGTTAAGGCAGCTGGATCCCACATGACCAGCTGTGAGGTTCAAGCGCTGACCCAGAGGCTTGAAAGGTGCATTGGGTGGGACCAGAAGATGGCATGATGGTTATGTCACTGGACTCCCATGCAGTTGACCACGGTTCAAGTCCCAACCTGACAACTTAAAACTTACACTGGGAGAAGAAGGGAGAAGGGATTGTGGCGTGGCCATTCCCCAGGGGGTTGATTTCTCACTTTCTGTCTCTGTCTCTCTGGTGAGTATATGCACCCCATAGCAAAAATCTCTCTCTAAAAAAAAAAGAAAGGAAAGAAAAGCACACTGGGTGCATGCATACCCCAAATCCCAAGAGAATAATGGAGAAGAAAAGATTGCAGTGTGGCCATCCCCCTGGAGGTTGGTTTCTCACCTCCCCCACCACCCAGCAAGCATACATACCCCTATAGCTACCAAAAAAAAAAAAAAAAAAAAAATCACCAGAAGCAGAGTGGGGGGAAGAGAATTTTGGGCACAGTGAACGGTATGTGCAAAGGCCCTGGGGCTGGAAAGGGGTTGGATGAGCAAGAAGGCTCGAGAAAACAGGAGGATGGACCAGGCCCAGATCCAGATTACAGGGCTCTGGGGACTGTTGGGCAGAGCCAAGGGGCAGGGGAGGTCAAGGAAGCAGGTGTGCAGCAGCCAGAGCAGTTTCCCCCAGCACCCAGGCGGCTTGCCCCCACCCCGGCATTTCTCCAGGGCCTCCTGCCCCACTTACAGCAACCCCCCACAACACACACACACACACACACACACACACACACACACCCCTTCAGGGCATGAAGACTTGCCCGCCCCAACCCTGCCAGCATTGCACTCGCAGCCTTGAGAGAGATGAGCCAGCTGCCAGGCCTCAGATCCACACTTCCAAGGAGCCAGCCTCGAAGTGCCATTCGCGGAGCTATTTATACAGCTCAGCAAGGCCACTGCACAATAGCTGCCCAAGGGGCAAGCTCCTCTGGAAAGGCCAAGGCCCCCCTTCCTACCCCTCCTCACATCCTGGTTCTGACGCAGGGAGCTACTGGGCTGCCTGGGCCCAGGGCGAGGAGCACAGATTCTCCCTGCTCGCAGTCCCTGTGGTCTCCACCCTTCCAGGTGGGAGACACCAGCTAAGGAGGCAGGTTCTCTCGCCTCTGAACCCCCAGCTTCATGCTCTGTCCTGGGTCTGGAGCAAGAGTTCCCTGCTGAGCAGGAAGGGGGCGGGTCTCCCTGGGACCAGAGGTGCCCACAGTTCTCTTCCCATACTGCTGCCCGCTCTGTCACCTTAGGCCCATCCTGGGGACCCTAAGGACTCTGGAGAAACGTAGATAAGGTTTAAAAGGCAGCTCATCTGCTCAAGTGCAGGGGTCCAAAGATTAGGGGATTGAGCTGAAGGAGGGCACAGGGAGACTGCCTGGTGTCTAAGCCTCATACTTCGATGCAGGCATGGAGGGTGGCCGTACACGCTCAGCCACTGACCCATGTCCTGTGTGCAGGGACAGCCGTGTTACTCCCGAGGCTGAGAGAGGTGAGTGGAGTATCCTGGAGCACCCCCACAGCTATAGTCCTCGGTACCAGTTGGGAGGGATTGTCTCCACCTTCCGATTTGCAGTCTGTACCCCTTAACCCCATCCTGGGAATCTAAGGGGGATCCGAAGCTCTAAGCTCTGGGCGGGGGGTGAAGAGAAGGGCCTGGGGCTTAGAGCTTCTGCTGCTCGTGGGTCACCAGCTCAACCATTCATAATAAAGCAGCTCAGGGAGGAAGGGGACCTTGGACAGGAGAGCTCTGCGTGGAAAGGGGTTCCAGAGAGGGGAGATGGAAGAAGGAAAGAGAGAGCTCAGGGGTGTCAGGTTTCCTGTGCATCCAGAACGTGGGGCTCTGAGCCTGTTTCTGGGCCAGAAGTCTCCAGGGAGGGGTCCCAGTTAGGTGGGCACCTGGGGTCCCAGACTTGGCACAGCTGCTCCACTCCCAACGGCCGCAGCCCCCAAGCTCTGAGCTCCATTCTCAAGTCCCAAGTCCTGGCATGGTCACAGCTGGGACCATTTTAGGGTTTCAGATTGGTGTCTAGTCAGGTAAGGAGGGTCCATTCTAGATCCCTGGATGGGCTGGGGGCACCAGGAGGTTGCTTTTTCTTCTGCATTATGGGAGAGAGGAAGATTTTTCACATCGCAGTCCTCCTGCTCAGGCTCCCAGTCAGCCAGGACCACAGGCACACCCCCCCATGCCCGTCCTGTTTAGGTTGGGTCAGGAACCCCTGGGCCTCCCATGCAAACTCAGCCAATGTGCAGCGGTGCCACCCTGCTTGTGTCATTGTGGCGGGGCTGCCAGGAGGTTTCTGACGGGCCTTCAGGGCTGGCAATGGCTAGGCCGCCTCCCTGAGTAGCCATCGGGTCTGGGAATGACTGATGCAGGGGGACGTTTGCTAGTGCCCTTGCTAGGCCTAGGCCTGCCACCAGGGTGTGGTGAGACCAGCAGAGGTTTCTCCCAGGGCCTGAAAGTCCAGCCTTCCCACCAAATGCCAGCTCCACGTCTCATCTCCTCTCACTGCAGCCCCCTGGAGCTGGGGGCAAGCAGATGACAGCAAAGCCTGGGGGGGAAGCCAGAGAGAGGAGCTGAGGCCGAGAAAGCCACAGATGACTCACACCCTCCTGACTGCCCATTGGTGTCACTGTCGTCTGGCACATGGCATAGACCGACCTGTTGTGATGGGTGACTATGAGTCTATTCCCAAAAGGGAATCTCAACCCTAACCTTTCAGGGAATTTCCCCAGGGACCCAGAGGCTCTCTGGGGGAGCGGGGGTCACATCTGAGGGCTCTGGGGACAGCCCATTCCAAACTCAGCCTCACTGTTGCTCCACTGGAGCTCGGGGGTGGGGCCCATGGTGGCTCCTCCCCTAAGCTCAGGTGGGAGGAGCTGAAGGCCCCTGCTGACTCCTGGGTGGTGCTCAGCCTGGCAGGCCAGGGGTATCCCCCCTTCTCTCTGCCCCTTTCTGGTTGAGTTGGTCACCTGCACACTCTCTTGGTCAGTCTTGGACTGGGTCTCTGGGTTCTAGAGAGGTGTCAGGCAAGGCCGGGGGCTTGAAGCGGCTGCTGGCAGAGACTGCAGGCTTCCACCAGCTTTTAAGCCAGTACCTGGGATGTTGCAGCCTGGACCATGGAGAATCAGCGGCCAGCGCAATCAGCTCCACTCCTGGGACCTGCCGACACGTCCCTCCAAGCCAGGCAGCCCCCGCTTCCAAAGAGAAAAGGACTCCTTTAAGCAGCTCTTTCAGCATGGGCTCCTGCCCTGGTCTCTCTGCCCCAGTCGTCTGTTCTAAAAGTCAGTCCCACCTTCCACTGGGTCCTGAAGGAGGCAGCCCCTCTTACATCCCCTCTGCAGGCGTGGTGGTTGGTCTCGACAGTGATGAAGCTAAGGGTGCTTCTGGCAGTGCTTCCTTTACCCCCACTTATGCTGGCTCCTGGTTGGAGGGGCTGCTCCCAGGGAGGGCTAGGGGCCGGCCCCGCCCCTAAGCCAGCTGTGGGCAGCAGTCTTGCCCTCCCTCCGGGCTAGCGCGGCTGGCCATCTTTCACGCAGAGTTACGTAAGCTTGAGTCAATTGGGGCTCAGAGCGGTTCATTGTGGGCTATTTTTAAGCTGCAACACATCACAGCAGAGGGGTCACTGCACCACCGGCTTGCAGGGAAGGTTGTTTAAACATCTGTTATTTAAATTTCCCTGTGCCTTAAAGCTGAGAAGCCACATCCTCTTGGCACTAGTGGGTTCTGTCTTCCGCATCCCAGATTAGGAGTGGATTATCTCCCCCCACCCTGCCTGCCATGATTCCTCTAGGGCTGAGGTTCCGTCCCTGGCTGTCTTCCTCTGGGGCCAGGAGCAGGAGGTGCCAGCTTTATTAAAGTTCATTTATTTATTTCTTCTGAGAGACACATACACCCCTTCCACACGGTCTTTACAATTGATCCACCCCCCACACACACACTTCAGCCAGCCCAGATCCTAGGCATGCATGTGCTCTGGTGTGCTCAGAGAAGTTCCGGGATGCAAACCCAGGACCTTCCCTGTGTGAGTCCAGTTGCATTGCCACTGTGCCACCGCCTGGCACTACCAGGTCCTTCAAAACATAGTCCCTGGGCCAGACAGTGGTTCAGTGGTACAATGGGATACTCTGTGAGGCAGACCCATGTGGGAAGGTTGCCAGTTCAAGTCCGGAGGCCTCCCTACGTACACCAGGTGCACAGCGCCCAGCACCCAGACTGGCTGGCGCCGGAGTAGATTGCTGCATCAGAACCCTGTCAAGGGGTACTGCGTCTCTGTCCCTCTCCAGGCTGGCTGGCGCCAGAGTGGATTGCTGCTCAGAACCCTGTCAAGGGGTACTGTGTCTCTGTCCTCCCAGCCCCATCTCTCCCATTCATGGGAGAGATAAACTTTAAAAAAACAAATGGTCTTGCTCCATGGAATGTTTATCCTAGCCACAAGAAACAAGGGAAGCGGGAGGGCTAGGGCTCACGGATCCTTGCAGAGCTCCAGGGAGGAGGGCCAGGAGAGAAAGGCATGGAAGAACGCCGGGCATCGCATTGATCTAGGGGCCGAGAGTGCAGCCCTTCCTCCTTGGGGCCTTTCCCTCTCAGCAGCACCAAGAGGGGCGTGTCCCAGCTCCTGTGGGGCTCTTCAGAAGTCCGCCTTTGCCTGGGCTGTGCCCCTTGCTGGAATGCACAAATGCTGCCCATCTGCAGCGTCTAGTGTGGAAGGACCGGGGTACAAGCCCTTGGACGGGGGGCCAGGATGAAGCTTGGGGAAGGCTGGTCTTGCTTCTGCTGTGTTATCGAATGATGTCTGCACTGGGAACCCTGTAAGGTTCCTGCTGATCTGAGATTTGGAGGCGTCCAGAGCCTTCCCGGGAAGACAGGTAGACTGGAGGAGTGCCGTCCTCCTGCAGTCTTTGACAGAGGTAGCTGCCTCCTGCGAACACAAGGAAGCCCAAAATAGGTCTGTGTTGGAGAAGCAGGTCTGGGAGGCTCGGTGGGCCCTGGAGCTCCCAGTAGCATATCCTCCCACGCCTCTTCCAGGAGGCCCTTCCAGACTCCTCTCCACCATCCTCGACGCCTCCTAGGTGCGAGGGTTGGCCTACAGGGGCAAGGGTATCTCAGGGTGAGTTGACTCTCTGCACATGGTGGGGGTCTCCCCTCAAGCCTGCCTGGGGAGCGAGGTGAAGTGTGAGGGGACACCATGCGGTGACTTGCCCACACAAAGGAAACTCCATCAGGCCGGCCTCACCTTCAGACACACAACTCTTTCCATCTACTCCTCGCCACCCTCTCCAGCCCCATAGCCCTCAGCCTGGGGAATGGGCTCAGCCTGGGGGAGGGGCTCTCCAAGTTTCTATGGTAACATGTTGGCCCTCCTCACTTCCTAGAATCATAAATAGAATTGGACGCCCTTCTTCCTGGTGAGAGACTATTTAAAGACATGGAGGGGGAAGGGCAGAGGGGCACCATCCCCAGGGGCTGGGCAGAAGGGCCCTAGCTGCTGTCCTTTCCCCCAGGTGGATGAGGTGAGAGTGGACTCTGGCTAGCCGAGAGTTCTGAGCACAAAGGACTCAACCTGAGCCTGGGGGCGGGCGGGGGGAGTATCAGCCTGGACTGAGCATCAAGTGCTGAGAGGGTACTGACTTAGTTATCAACCAGAAAGAGGCTCCTTCCCAGGCCTGAGCTACGCATGATGCTCTCCAGAGGAGCAGATCCGTGCACAGCTCTCGTACAGGAAGGGAGGCACGTCTCCCCTGAGCGTGGGTGCAGCAGGTCCACAGGCTCCTGGCTCAGCAGGTACCACGCGCTAGCGGAGACACCTCTGCCCTGCCCTGTGCCTTGATTTCCTCTCTGACCATAAGGTAGGACAGTGCCCTGCTCTTCTGAATTTCCGTGAAGCTGGGTTACAGATGCTCCGCCCTGCATCGGCAGAGGAAGGAGCCAGGCAGTCTCACTGTCATTACCGCTGGAAGAGGTGCTTGCGTCCCGGGTGGAAATGCCTTCTCTCTCCTGGTGGCTTTCTTTGTGCCTTCCTTCATGGGCCAGACCCTTCAGCGGGCTCTTCTCCCCGCCTTTTTTATTCTAAATTTTGCTATAGGGTGCATATGCTCGCTGGAGAAAGAGGGAGAGAAAATGAGAAGGCACCCCCCAGGGGACACGGCCATGCTGCAATCCCTTCTCCTCCATTCTCCTCTCAGGATTTAGGGCACACATGCATACATGCCCTGCGTGTTTTTTAAGCCATGGTCCAGGACTTGAACTGTGCAGTCAGCCTTGTGGGATCCAGCCACCCCAACCACCATACCAGCTGGCTGGCATGTTTTCCCTTCATTAGGCAGAGGGCATGTGTGCTCACTGGAGAGAGACAGAGAGAGGTAGAGAGAGATAGAAAAAGCAAGAAATTACCCCCTATGGGGCATGGTCACACTGAAATGCCTTCTCCGCCTCTCCTTCCTTTGCCTTTCTGGGCGCTGGGGGATTTGGGGCACGTGTCTTTACATGCCAGCATATTTTTTAATATGGACCATCTGGGTCTAGGACTCAAACTGTGGTCAGCCATGTGGGATCCAGCCTCCTTAACTGCCAGGCCACTGGCTGACCCTACTCTCTTTTCCTGAGAGACCTGAGAGCCAGCCAGCTGTTTACAAAAGGCCCCAGTCCTGTATAGGAGGGTCTGAAGGATACAGAGGAAGACTCAGGGTCAGGTAGGCTGGGAACTGTCAGGGCCTCCCTCTGGGCCTCCCCACCCCTCCCAGGCTCAGCCCAGCTCCAAGGCTGCAGACACTAATGGCTCCTATCAGCATCACTATCCTGGGGGTGCCGGGAGACTAAAACCAAACCCCTTAAAGTTAGCTTGCTTGAGCCAGAGGTAATAAAGCTGGTCGTGTTCTGCAAATACATGTGTACACAGTGTGTGCGTGCCCATACGTGGGCATAGATACTTGGGCCCTGCCACTTTCCTGGGTTTTGTATAAAGGTGAGAGGCTCCTTCATGGCATCCAGAGCATCTGTCCCTATTTATTTTTTATTATTTATTTGTCATAGGGTACATGTGCTCACCAGAGACAGAGAGGGAAAATGAGAAATCACACCCCAGGGGAAGATGGCCACGTTATGACCTCTTTTCCTCCGTTCTCCTCTCAGGACCCTGGGGACATAAGCACACAGGCCCAGCATGATCTTTAAGCCACCAGGTCCGGGGCTCAAACCACAGTCAGACTTGTGGGAGTCCAGTGCCCTAACCAGCATGCCACCTGCTGGCCCTCATCCGTCACCCTTTGTAACCAAGGCAGAATCCAGGGAAGGAGGAGGGGGCCCGGGGCCTGAGATGCAGCTGAGTCAGGCTTTGCCCAGGGCCGAGTCAGAAAGGTGCAGATACAGCAGTGCTAGGTTCAGTCCCTGGTCACACAGCCTCACACCCCATGGCCAGCTGCAAACACTATTTTTAACCTCTGTGAAAACTCACTGCTTCAGCGGACAAGCATGGAGCTGCATTCTCCACAGACCTGTTTCCTAGGTGGAAAAACTGAGGCCTGGAAGGACACAGCCCTGAACGATAGAGGAGAGAGGCCTGGAGTTTGGAGCTGGGGGGAGGAAGGAGGGCCTGACCTGCCCAGGTCAGAACCACCAGATCCAGGCTGTAGCAATGGGCACTATCCAGTCTGCTGTCTAGGCCTGTCCTCTGTGGCTGCAGGGCAGCTCTGCGCCTGGGCGGGTGGTCCAGGCGGGTCCTGCTCCTCTCTGTCCATCAGTGCCCCATCTCGGCAATGGAGGCTGGGCCTGCACACCTGGTCCTCTAATGCACATTTCCACGTGCCTCCCCTGTGTCCAGTCCTTTGTCCAACTTGTTCTGACTATGCAGCTCTGTGCCCACTGTGTGGCCAGCCCGGTGCCCACTACGTCCCACCATGCCCCTTGTAACTGCCATTTGGCTGGCACTGTGGCACTGTGGCCCAGTCCTGTGTCCAGTGCTCTGCCCTCCATGTGACCAAGGTGAAACTGACACAATGTGGTAAGATCTAGAATATTCTGACTTGAGGATTCTCAGCTAAGGCCCTACCCCCACCCCTGCCACCTCCACTCTTGCCTCCCCCATCCCCACCCTTGCGGATACTGGTCCTGGGCTCCGGGGACATGTGGCTCTGGGGAGGGGGCTCTGTGAGGCATAGACAGAGGAGAACCATCTGGAGCAGCAGAGACTGCCAAGGAGCTGCTGTCCCTGGAGCGGGAGCCGGGGAACACAGGGGAGGGGAGCTTGGGCCTAAGCCGGGCTCCTCGCCCTCTTCTGCCTCCCAGGGCTGAGTGGTAAAGGGCTTGCTGCCCCACTCCCCAAAGGGCCTAGTGCCAGGGGCTTCCTCAGAGCCTCCCTGGCCTGCCTTCTCCCCCGGCCTTGCGCTGCCCCTGCCCTGGGGGTGCTGCCCTCATTCTGGGACTAGCCTGGACAGGGTGGTTATCTGGAGGATAGGGAGAGGAGGCTGGCCAGTGGTGGCTGACTTCACTGGGGTTCCTGAGCCCCTCCGCTTCCTCAGGTTCCCTGAGTAGGGCCCCATTTCTCAGTGGGGTGGGGCCCCTGGTTTCCCACACTCTGTCATTCCCCTGGTCACTGGGGGCTGTGATGTGAAGGGTTGCCATGGCAATAAGGTGGGGGCAGGGCACCTAGGGCATGGAGCAGGACTATGGAAGCCACCAAGAAAGTGGGGGGCCCTAATCCATCGGGCCCCCAGGGCCACCCCTCGGCTGGTAGCCAGCAGCTGGGGGGTGGCCTCAGAAGGTCCCAGGGACCATGGATAAGCTCAGGACCGCTATACTTTCAGCAGGGGTTGTCATTGTCCACCGAGACCATTATCGATGGGACCTGTGGCCCAGTCTCCCTGGCCCACGTCCCTGAGCCCATCCACCAGCTACTCCAGAACCCAGCTGAGGTTAGCTCCCAGGGTGGCTATGACCAGCCCTCCCAGGAAGTCCTGAGGTTCTCTACCGCCAGCGTGTTTTCAAGACCCATCGTGGGAGCCCAGCCGCACCTCGTCATGGACGATGGGACTGTGAGTCTCCCGGTGTGTACGCCCAGTGACGGCATCAGTGACGCGGCCCAGCACAGGCTCTGCCACTCCCAGCTTCAGGTGCGGCTTCGGGAAGAGGGCAAGGCCCCATCTAAGGTCCTGGTAGGGTGGGGCAAAGGTCCCTGCAGCCCCGACCCGATGGTCCCCCCTGGCACCAGGAAGAGTCGGTGGCTGTCCTACTTCATCTCAGGAGAGGACAATGCAGACAAAGACCAAGGTCCTCTTCCGGCTCCTGCTGTGGCTCCAGCCCAAGATCAGGGCCAGGGCCAGGGTCTGCATCCAGCTCCGGCGCCCAGCCTAGGTGCAGCTCCTCCTCTCCCAGTGGCTCCTGCAGCTCCAGCGCAAGCTGATACCCCAGCTCCGGGTGGGACCCCAGTGCCTGTTGCAGCTGAAACACACCCTGGCACCCCTGACCACCTGCCTGACACCAATACAGCCAACCAGGACCTCTCTCAAGACCGCAGGAGGTCCGTGTTCTTGGAGTCTTCCAACTCTTCCCACCAGGACAAAGGGGATTTCCGTTCTAAAGAGGGGCCTCCTACCCCAGCACCTCCCCTAGAAGAGTTCCCAGACCACACTCAGGAGCACAAGGTGGCTGGGAGGCAGGGGCCACTTGAGCAGTCTGAGAATTCGGTGGAGAAGCCCCAGGTCTACACCTCTGGGCTAGGCAGTTCAACACCAGGCCCAGAGCCCCCAGGGACCCCCAAGTCCCAGAGAACTAACCAGGAGATGTGCAGCCCTCAGCCAGACAAGCAACCCCCCAATATCTGCAACAAGACCTCCTCCAATGTGCCAGTGCCCCCCTACGGTGTAACCTATCCCGGGCAGTTCCCAGTCCAGGCTCCCAGGGAGGCCATGCCGATCCCCTCAAGTGCCCCTACCTGCCAGCTTCGGGAAGCTGTGGAAGATCGTGTGCTGGTGTTCGACATGGCCACGGGCAGTACCAGAATGGGGCTGCTATGCCACGACCCCATGGGCTCCCGGGCCGTTCTGGTGGGTCCAATGCCCAGCCACCCATCCATCTATGCCCCTGAAAATACGCTACCCACCCAGCCACTGGCCAGGGCCTTCCTTTCCCCTGAGGGCAATAGCTCCTCCTTCTGGCCCATCACATCTGTGCTGTCCAGCCCTGTGCCCTCCAGCCTGTCATCTGGCAGCTACCGAGAGGTGGCCCTGGTTCCCAAGGAGGCCAGGCTCAACCTGGAGTCACGGGACTCCCCTGGGACTGAATCACCACTCAGGGTTGGGGTGCTCACTGGGCCTGTTCCTGTGCTGATGCCTCTCCAGTTTGGTGAGAGGAGGTTGACCCATGTCCCCGATCCCAGCTGGCCCAAACAGGATGCTGAAAAGAATGAACCCAGTCACACCACCTGGATGCTGGACTCCTCCAGGTTGCCAGATGCAGCCTTGGTCCAGACCAAGAAACTTCAGTGGATGAACTCAGAGCCAGCGCCACCAGCCAGTACCCAGGAAGTGCCCAGATCCCTGCCCCCAGAGGGCACAGACAGCCACAACCAGAAAGAGGTCATCACTGCTCACCCTGATAACCCTCAGGCCAAAGGTTCTGGGCAGGCCCCACTCATTGGCCAGCCCATCCTCAACGGACAGGCCCTCCTTCCTGGCCAAGCCCCCTCCACCAAGAAGCAACCCTCCCTTTCTGATCAGCCCCCTGTTGCTGGGAAGACCCCTCTTGGCAGGCAGGCATCCCTCACTGAGAAGACCATCGTTTCTAACGAACCCCCCATCAGCAAGGAGTCCACCCTTACGAGAGGGCTCCCCACCACTGGGGAGTCTGGCCAGGCCTCCACCCAGGAAGGAGAGCCCTTGGGCCTGTCTACCAATATGGGGGTACTCCGAGTGACTCCAGCCCCCGAAGAGACCTGGGGCTACCTGGGTGGAGAAAAGGTTGGCATGGGCAGCACTCGAAGTCTCAGCATGCATGGGGTCTCATCCTGGCAACCTGGCAGCTCCCCCAGGACCCAGGAAGAGCAGCTTGCCCTGCTCACGTGCACCACGCCTGGCACTGGCTGCAATGTCTTGCCCACGGCCATGGTGGGCGCTGAGCCCCAGAGTGCCCTGAGTGGCCGGTTCAAGTTGACAGCTGAGGACGTCACACACTCATCTGTGGTCACCCACCTTGGCCTGCTCCGAGGGACCTGTTATGAGCTGGTGTCCACCATGGAGGCTGTGCCGGTACAGTCACCAGTGCTCTGCCGCCACCCTCTGGGCCCCTTTGAGGACATGGCGGCTGTGGTGATTGACACAGGCACAGGGTTCACCAAGTGTGGACTGGCTGGAGAGGACCATGTTCTCAGTGTGGTGCCTTCCCAAGTCCAGCTGCTGCAGCACGCGCCCCAGGGCCAGCCGCGGTACGCGGTGCCTGAGAACCGAGAGGGCTCTCACCCGGTGCTGAACCGAGGCGTGGTCTCCGACTGGGATGCGCTGGAGGTGCTGTGGCAGCACCTGTTCTACTGCAGGCTGGGCGTGCAACCCGAGGAGCTGGCTGTGCTCGTGGCCGACTCACCCATCTCCCCACGCACCAACCGAGAGAAGGTGGCCGAAATCCTCTTCGAGCGTTTCCATGTGCCGGCCATGCAGACGGTGCATCAGGCCCTGCTGGCGCTCTACGCCTGTGGACGTACCACGGGGCTGGTGCTGGGCAGTGGCCATGGCACCTCCTACGTGGCTCCCATCCTCACTGGGGACTTGGCCCCACTTGACACCTACCGGCTGGATGTGGCTGGTGCTGACCTCACCGAATACCTGGCTCAGCTGCTGGCGGCAAGTGGCCAGGCACTGCCCAAGGCAGGGCTGGCCAACCAGATTAAAGAGGCTGCTTGCTACGTAGCCATGGATATGGCGGCTGAGAGGGCCTGCACCAAGGACCAGGCCCGGGTGGACTTTATGCTCCCAGATAAACAGGTTATCACACTGGGCTCTGAGCGCTTCTGCTGCCCTGAGGCCCTCTTCCAGCCTAATCTGCTAGGCCTCAACCAGCCGGGCCTCCCACAGCTAGCCCTCCTGAGCATCGGTCGGCTGGAGGCCAAGCAGCAGGAGCAGCTGCTGGCCAACGTGGTGCTGGAGGGTGGCAGCACCCTGTTGAGTGGCTTCCCCGAGCGCCTGAAACAGGAGCTGGGCCCTCGTGCCTCCGTGCTGAGCTCTCCCCACCGTGCAGTGGCTGCCTGGCTTGGGGGTTCCATCATGGCGTCCCGGGACTCCTTTCAGAGCCTGTGGCTCAGACGCTGCGAGTACGAAGAGGAAGGCCCGTGGGCTATCTACAAGTACCAGCTGTGAGCACATAAAGTTCTGCTTCTGCTTGCTTTCGGCATTGTGGCATGTTTCAGGCACAGAGTGGGGTCGGGAAAGCAGGAGCCTAGGCATGGGGTCAGGGACCTGGCTCTCCTAAAGTGCATCTTGCTCTGCACTCAGAACTCCATGGACCTTGGCCATCTGCCCTTTCTGGGGAGCCCCAGAGCCCCTTAGCTGGCATTGGCTCTGGGCTGGCCTGACCTTTATTGTACCCCAAGGGCAACCACAGAGAATGGCTGCTATGGGTTTTGCCCCGTTACCCTGACAACAAGTGCAATTACCCTTGATTGCCAGCTAGTTGCCATGGCAATTTCAAACATAATGTAATAACCCACACAGCCTGGAGTGAGTCATAAGGTGGGGGGCGGGGGGAGGGGGCAGCCCCCTCCCCTAGCTCCGGAGGGAATGACTGCTTGCACTCCCCCATCTTGGGCCCTCTTCTGGGAGCCGAAGCCAATGACATGGACAATAGCCAATCAGTTCCAAAGATGGCTGGGGGCCTGGGGTGTGGAGCCCAAGGGAGATTCCCTGTCAGAGTCTAGGCTTCTTAGGGAAGCTGGGCTGGTCACAGAGGTACTTCCTAGAGCCTGAGCTTTGGCTGGAGTTCTACGTTGGGTTCTTAGCAGGTGCTTCTGCTGGCCAGCCAGAGTACAAGGGCATGGCGGTGCTGGCCTGGTACCCTGGGGCAGGAAGGGGGGACACGTAAGTTCTGGATCCTGGTGGAAGGTACGAGCCAAGCCGGTGATGAGACTTTGGCCTGCTCTGTAAACTCTGTGGATACCGAGGCTCGTGTCTTATCCTGTCTCTGACTTTCTAACTTTGTTGGGAGCCAGAGCTGTAAGCTTTGGGCTTCTGTTTCCTCCCCGCCTGGGCAGCCACTGCCTATGGGGTAGTCAGGGGTATAGACCTTCTCAGGAGGGTCTTTGCAGAGGCTGCCAATGCCAATTGCCTCTGCTCTTTTAAAAATGTTTTCTTGGGACCAGCAGTTAGCGTAATGGCTATGTCGTTGGACTCCCGCGTAGTCGACCGCAGTTCGCGTCCCGGACCTGGTGGCTTAAAACTCATGCCGCGTGCGTGTGCATGCGTGCCCAAGATCCCGAGAGGAGAATGGAGGAGAAGGTATTGCGGTGTGGCCATCCCCCCTGGGGGGTGATTTCTCGCTTTCTATCTCTCTGTCACTCTCTGTCTGGCAAGCACACGTGCCCTATAGCAAAAACCTCTCCAAAAAAAAAAAATAAAATAAAACGTTTTCTTCATTTATGTTGGGGCATGTGCATATGCATGAGAGAGACAGAGAGAGAGAGAGAGAGAGAGAACGCCCCCCCCCCCCCCGCCCCCAGGGACTGGTCACGCCATGATCTCCTTCCTCCAATCCTCTAGCGTGTCAGACTCTGGGCATTGACACTTGTGCTCAGAGAAGCGCAGCTGCCATGTGGGAGCCAGCTCCTCTTGAACAGTGTGTTACCACTGCACGACGGAGCCAGCGTCGGTCTCTGCTCATGTCCAAAACTCTGTCCGGTGCCGAAAGGCCTCCCACCGTCTATCTGGCAGGAGGGGAAGTGAAAAGCCATGTCCTCTGATCCTGTCTGGCTCTGAATAGTGGCGACAGGATCCCAGCTTGGCACTGGCCTTGCTCATGGCCCAGAGGTGCTGAGAGGGTGGCACTCACAGGGCAGCTGGAAGTCGGAGTCAAAACACTGACCCCCAGTCCTACCTCGCTCATGCCTCAGGGACTGAGGGACAAGCTAAGCCCCAGCCCTGGCCTGTTGTCTTCAGGTTGCCCCCACAAATGGCAAAGACCCATCTACTCTTCTCTCCCCACAGCTGACAGCAAGGGGCTGTGCTGGTGGAGAGCCCGGAAACAGCGGCTGGTGCAGGGTCATTACCCTGCTTGCCCCTGGGCATGGTCCAGGTCATTTCCCATGTCCCGCTCTCATGGCCTGATTCAGCCTCCACAATCCTGAGACTTGTGTCAGGCAGGAATGAGACTGGCCCCCCGGGACTAGTGACAGCGTCCATGTACACGTGGCAGCGAGCATGCCTGGGTGCACACAGAATGCAGACACACGTGCCCCTAGGCACCACTGCATGCACTGCGCCGTTACCATCTCCCTCAGCAGAAGAGAGCATACACACATAACACGTGTGCACACACGCCCAGCCACGTGCTCTCACCCACATGCACAGAGTGTGCACAGGACCAAGAAGAGGTGGAATACTGCCAGCAGCAGGCAGGGCTCTAGGGAGCCCCCCTTCCTCTGCTATAAACCCCATTCCAGCTTCTCCTGGGCCCCCTATGCCTGGGTAGCCATGACCCTCAGGAAGGATGGAAAACGTGTGTGAAGTGTGGAGTTCACAAGCCCTGGTTTGGCTACACCATTCAACTCAGAGGCCCATTGTTTCAAAGAGAGTGGGCAGATGGCAGGAAGGACTAAGTGCCAGTCCGTTCATTCATTCTACAGACATTAGCTGAGCGTACTGGAATAAGAAAAAGGCTTTGCCCTGCCGATGCCCAGCCTGCCAGGAGATTCCTACCCAGTGGTGGGGTTGGTGGCATGATCAAGACCCTTCAGAGCCCAGGGAGCCCAGAGGTGGCACTAGCCTGGTCTAGAGGACGTGGCCCAAAGCCAGAGAAGGCTGTGAAAGGCTCCTCAGTACCCCCTCTGGAGGAAGCTGTCCAGGGGCCTTGCTTGAGGCAATCATTTCCTAGGCTACTAGCCTTTTGGGGCCAGCCCCAGCCTCTTCAGGTCGACAGTCCCTCCTGTCATCAGCCAGGAGTATCCATGAGGGGGAGCCTCATTCACCCTGGCTGAAGCTTGGGGATGATCCCACCGCCCCAGGGCAGGTGAGAAACTCAGAGGCCTAGGTCTGGCCTATAGATATTGGCTTCAGGATGGTCCTCAGGGCCTGTGCGGGAACTGGGGCAAGCACTGGGTCCATGTCCTTGACAAGGGATGGAGAAATGGCCAAAGACTTCCTTCAGAGCATCTGACTAGGAGTTCTGAGCCTTCTCCCTCCAGTCAGGGGTCAGGTCAGATGGGCACCTTGGTGCCACATTCTCCTGTGGCCCCATGTCCCAGTCTGGGTCACCTGGGATGCTGCTGCTCATGAAGTGGTAAGGCTGGGAAGAAAGCAGTCTTCCCAGGTCACAGGTGACTTTTATAGTTTGGGAAACTCAGTGCCACACTGGAGGGGCAGATGGGGCCACCCCCTGGATGGGAAAGGTTTGGCTTTGCAGGCGTTGGGGTGGGAAAGGAGGCTCTGTCCCCAGGGCCGCTCTCACTGTTGCACTATGTACACATACGCGCCCATGTGTTTACCACTCCTAACTAGGGGATGCCAATTTGCAGGGCCTCCCGCCCTGGCGACTACCCATGTGGGTCTTCTAAGTGGGTGCTGCCTGCCCTTTGGGTCAGACTGGGGGAGCTGGGCAGAGCCCCCTCCTCTTGAGACTACAGCTGCCAAGAGACTATATGGTGCTGTTCCAGGACTCAGGCTTTCCCCCCACTTCCCACCTCCTACGTTCGGCATAGGAAGGCTTCCTGGCCCCTGTTGCAGGGCCGGGAGTCCGAGGGCCTAAAAGAGCCCTTGGGAGCCTGGGCCGGGTCGGGCAGGCCAGTGCTCACCAGCTCGATAGCTAGCCCGCGCGCCAGACCTCCAGTGGGATTCCAGCCTCAGGCTCCGCCAGGGCAGGGGGCGGGGCCGGTGGAGAGGCCCCGCCCCCAGACCGCCCCCGGCCCGGGGTGCGAATCCTATGCAGGCGAGCGGCTGGCGATGCTGGAGGTTCGCGAGCCGAAGCGGCTGCAGCTGGCGCCGCGTCTGCCCCGCGTGCCCGGAGCGGATTCTGCCCGCCGCCCCCGGAGCCCTCTGCGCCCCGCTGAGCCCGCGATCGCTTCCTCCCTGTGACCGACCGGCGCTGCAGGTGCGGGGCGGGCTGCGCTGGGCTGCGGGGGGCGCTTCCCCAGTTCACGCTGGGGGGCCTTGGAGGATTGTTTCCCTGGCTCGAGGTTTGGGACGCAGAATGAGCGGGGGCGCCGCGAGGGCTCGGGGTCCCGGAGGGGGCAGAACGCGCGGGCTCTGCAGATCCTGGGGGCGGCATGCTGTGTCGGGTTAAAGTTCCCCAATACCTCGGACAGCTTGGGGGTCCTGGGGGGCTTCTGCGGCTCGGAATTGTGACAACATTAACCTTCGAAGACTTGTGGTGCCCCGGGAGGATAGGGGCTGAGGGTTGAGCGGTCCCTTCCAGCTCCCGGAGCCTCCCCTAGCCCCTCCCAAATGCCCCTGGGCCCCCTCCCTCCTGCTTAGCAGTCACTAATTTCCATGACAACGGAGAGTTCTTTATGGGCGACAACCCAGAGGGGGCTGGGCGGGGCTGCTGCGGGGTGGGGGAGGAAGCTGCAAGCCCCTGGGGACCCCCCAGCCCAGATCCAGTTTTCAAGCCTTCACGTGGGGGCCAACCAGGGGTCCAGTGCCCCGACCCACGTGCGCGGTGGGGGTGGGGGTGCACATGTTCCTGCTGGGAGGTGCGGGGCTTGGTGCTCACACGTGTGCCTCCCGCATGTGTGTTGCTGTGCCAGCGGGGGCGAGCCAGCAGCACTGGGGAAGGGGGTCAGGGTGGCACCACAGTCGGGAGCAGGGCCCCTGGCTGGGGGTGGGGCGGGGACGGGGAGAACAAGCTGCCTTCTCCAGCTTCTGTTGTCTGGCCGAGACCCTGGGCTCTTGAGCACAGCTCCCCCAACCCCCATCTCTGGGCTAAACTGCTTTTGTCCGCACCCCCCAGACGGAGCCTGATCCGCCTGGCTCTTTCCTAGGGAGCGGGGCCTCTGTCCCTAACCAGAAGGTGTAGAGTCTGCAGTAGTCCAGCCCCTGTCTCCTCCCACCCCCACCCTAGTTTCAACCCCCCAGGACCACCTTTCTGAGACCTGGTGCCCTTTCCACCTCCCCTTCAAAATCAATCTGGGCCTCAGTTTCCCCAACTAGGAGACTGAGTCTCCATTCCCATAAGAGACAGGCTGGTCCCCAGGGTGGGGCAGGGGTCTTCCTTTATTTTAATGCATTTGATGTGGACCTCCAGGGGCCCTAGGCTGGCTGGCTGCTGCTGGCCCACCTCTAGTGCCATCCCTTGACCACCACTCAGGCAGGCAGGTGGTCCTCTGCCCTCAGAGAAGGCCACAGAGCCTGTGCTCTCTGTTCAGGGAAACCGAGGCATAGGGAGGGGAGATGCTGGACTGGCCGCTGTTACCCTGTTTCTGGGTTGCATACTGTGTTGTTTCCGGCCCTCCTGACAGGATCGCTGTGGAGAGGTGGTGACAGGGGATTAAGCTGAGCTGCAAGAGGCTCCCTAGGGACGCAAGGCCTGGAGAGGACAGCAGATTGGGGGGGGGGGGGGTGCCTAGGTACAGCCGAGACAGCTGAGAAGAGCACTGAAAGGGGGAAGCAGCGGCCCCGAACCTTATTTCCATCTCTCCGGCTCGTGCCTCCAACATGTTGGCCCGGCCTTACAGAGCTACGATGATGGCAGAGGCCGGCTGAAGAGCTGTCCTGACCTGGGGGGCTGCAACAGCTGGCATTTTCGCTACTAAGAGGCTCCAAGAAGCTGGCTTCTTTTTGGCTATGCACCCCCCATGCCAAGCTCAGTGCTACATCTAGGAGATACGGAGGGTTCAGGTTGAAGCTTCTGGTAGCAGGGTGCAGAACACGTGGCCACGGAGGCTGTAGAGCTCTTCTGAGCACCCACAGGCCCCTGCGGAGCCCCCCTGCCTTCACCTGCCACTTCCTCCTTCTGCCTGTGTCCCTTTCACTCTGTTGTCTCCCTCTCACCCATCACAGGTTCTGCCTTGGTCTCGCTGTGTCTCTGTATCCCTCTGTCCTTTCTAAAGTCTCTCGGTCCCTCCTCTTTACCTTCCTTGATGGGGACCAGGGTCACAGAACCCATGGGGAAGGAGCCAAGCGGAAGTCTCAGGGAATTCTTAAAGAAAGGACCTGGCCAACACCTCTCCTCTCCCTTTCCCCTTTTTAAAAACTTCCACCTCCATAGCAACACTTCAAGGCCCTCCTTAGCCTTTCCCCTCCTCCACCCACAGGGAAGCAGGGGCTCCAGCGGATTCTCCCTTAGGGGTTCAAAGATTGAGACCTCAGGGGCCAGATGGTGGTGCAGCAGCAAAGCGCAGTCCCACCTGGGAAAGTTCCCGGTTCGAGCCCAGAGACCTCTCTGATTATGCTCTGCACGCCTTCGCCCATGTGCCTTATGAAGACTGGCAGTGGATTGTAGCTTTCGGACCCTATCAAACATGATTTTTCTGTCTCTCTGTCTCATGGAAGAAATGAATACATTTTTAAAAAGAGGGGGGCTAGAGCCAGCCCTGTGGCTTAGTGGTTAAGGGAGCCAGGTCCCGGGAACCAGCAGTTAGCGTAATGGCTATGTCGCTGGACTCCCACACAGTCAACCGCGGTTTGCGTCCCGGACCTGGTGGCTTAAAACTCACGCCGGGCACATGTGCGTGCGTGCCTAAGATCCCGAGAGGAGAATGGAGGAGAAGGGATTGCGGTGTGACCATCCCCCCTGGGGGGTGATTTCTCGCTTTCTGTCTCTATGTCTCTGTCTGTCCGGCGAGCACACGTGCCCTATAGCGGAAACCTCTCGGGGGGAGGGGGGGAAAGGGGAGCCAGGTCCCACATGGCCAACCGTGGTTCAAATCCTAGTTCTGGTGGCTTGGAAAACACACTGGGCCTGTGGCCTGCGTGCTCCAAATCCTGGCAGGATGGAGAAATGGAGCAGAAGGGATTGTGGTGTGACCACGCCCACTGAGGGGGTGCTTTCTCCCTTTCCCTCTGTCTCTCTGTCTTTGGTGGGAATATGTGCCTTCTGGTCATTAAAAAAAAAAAAAAAGAAGAAGAAGAAAAAGTAAAGAAAAGAAGTTGGGGCCCAAGGTGCCTGGTAGGGGCTGGTTGACTCTTGACATAGCCTGCATTTTGAGGGCTGAACTTATTTTCTGAAGGTCCTGGACTACATGGCCACCCCCAAGAGTGGAGAGACACCCCCCACTCCATGCATATGCTGCTTCATTACTTGGGGGAGAGTCATAGTTTAGCTGGAGGCTGAGCCCAGCCAGGACAGATTCCTGCCTGGTCCCCCAAAGCATCTGGATGGTGGGCCAGAAGCTCGTCTCTACCTCCTGACACCAGACCTGGGAGTGGGCTCCACCTTCCTGGTCCTGCGGGTTTGGTCTCAGCTGGAAGCTAGGCAAGGCTTGGGCCTGGGTCTGTCCTTTGTAGCAGGAACCCCATCTCCAGTCACCGAGAAAGCAGAGCAGGAGAAGGGAGGGGGTGCCGGCAGGCTGGTGTTCACAGATGCCGCTGAATCTGAAGGTGTTGCCTACAGTGGTGGGGAGGCAGCCAGAAGCCTCCTGGCCTCCTTCGATTTACTGCAAGCTCTGGAGCCCCACATGGCAGGGGGCCAGGGCAGCAGGAAGCTCCCATGTCTGGCTATGGGACCTGGCCCCAAAGCACAGTGCTTAAGACCTGTGTGCTGGGAGCTGGCGCCAATGTGGCTGACCTTGGTTGGAATCCAGGCGCCAGTGGCTTGAAAAACTTGCCTGGTACCTATGTTTTTGTGCACCAAATCCTGATGGGTTTGAGAAATGAAGGAAAAAAGATTGCAGTGTGACCACGCCCCACTGGGCTTTTTTCCCTCTCTCTCTCATGCCTTCGGACAATTGAAAAAGAAGAAAGGTGGGCCTGAGTCGGGCTACCTGAGTGGAAGAGGGACTAGCATCCTGGTGTGGGGCGTCTACCCCACCCTGTGGGCTCTGCTGCCACCTCAGAACCAGACTTGCCTAAAGGTGCAGTAAGGCCAGAGGAGACCCTTCATTACCAGGGCATGGTTAAACAGACGTTCCCCCTGGGCTGCCCGAGGCTCGATTCCCTGAGCTCAGTGGTCAGGCCCCAGGAGCAGGCAGTACCTGCAGCGTGCTTGGCCTCTGGCTCCCCAAGAGCCAGATGGAGGGCAGCAGCTGCGCCTCTGCACTCCCCAAGTCCCTTTGGGCAGGCCTGGTGCATGCCATTCAGTTCCTCTGCAGAGAGTAGAGGGAGCCGTCTCCAGGGAAACGGCCACTGTGGGCCTCCTGTGCCCTCCTGTGGCCCTAGCATGCACCTGAGGGAGAGCTCAGGTTGTGTCGCTGGGAGGACAGCTCTCCACTGTTGGCTGCTGGGCCTGGGCCTGGGGGGTGAGAAATACAAACTCTCTCCCATTCCTAGAGCCACCCCTGGGTTGCCCCTCCAGCTTCTGGGCCAGGGGCTTGGCGCACACACCTGCAGCCTCCCAGGGAGCGGCAGTAGGTAGCAGGTGGTGCAATGGGCAGGGGTGGAGGGGACAGTCATGCTCATGGGAAGCAGCTCTCTCCCTCTCCTCTCTTCGCCTGGGCCAGGTCTGGGTGCCCCAGTGAGTACAGTTAAGCTGGTGAGGAGGGGGATAGTGCCTGGTCGAGATTAGGGCAGCCCCAGGGGAGGCAGATCGGTCCCTGTCCCAGCCTGGAAGTCTGCAGGCCATGGCTCTAGGCCCATGTTCCTGTGAGCAGAGGCCCAGCTTCCTGTGGCAGAGATAGACCCCCAGACCAGCCCTGGGCTCCCGTGGGCATGAATGCATATGCTGGATGAGGGACAGGCATACACAAAACCTCCCGCCCACGTCCCACCCATGCCGTGCTGGCAGAACCAGACGCTGCTGAGGGGGAGGGGGTGGTGGAGGTTGTGGAAGGTGTCTCAGAGGAGGGCCGTTTGGAGTCTGGCCTTGGAACACCAGGATCGTGGTAGACAATTTGTTGCACACACAACCTGACAGTGTCAGAAACCACAACCCAAGAAGAGAGGCAGCTCTGGTCTGAGCAGTGGAGGCTGCTCGGCAGGAAAGCCCAGGTGGGCAGTGCCTTTGCCAGGGCCCACGCTTCCTGCCACTGAGTGGACACGGGCAAGCTGGTGGACTCACCTGTTGTTGGACATTTAGGTAGTTGCTGATTTTTTTTTGTATGTTATAAATAACTCTGCCGTGACAAACAGGATTCTGACGGGAGGCTTTGGGGGAAGGGCCTTCCTGCCAGAGGGAATAGTGGAAGCGGAGCACGAGGTGGGACAGAGTCTGGCTCTCCCAGTTCTCCTGGGAGACCTGCAGGCGAGACGTCCCACTGCCCGGGATGTGGCTCTTAGATGCCAGCCTGGGAGGGAAATCGCTGCCCACGATGGATGAAGGGCTGTTGCAGAGCCCCTCTCCCAGGTGTGATGGCATGGAGAAGGGTGGCCTGCCGTGACGGGTGGCTGCGCCTCTGCTCTCAGCTGTGAGAACGGGGTTCCAGCCACATGCTCCTCCCCAGCGTGTGCAGGAGCGGGGCTGTGGCCACCGTGGCAGACACTCAGCAGCGATCTTCAAAGCCTCTCGTTAGCCTCTGCCAGTGCCTCACAAGATGGTTTAAGCCCTGGCTTGAATCACGCTGATGAGATGCATTTGTATTTTCTGAGCCCAAGCAACCCAGATGGGGGACAGTGGCATTTGTTCCCTGGTGCTGAGGGCAGACTTGAGGGAGAACAGGGCTGTGACTCTTGGGAAGTGGGTGCCCTGCCTGAGAGGAGGTGAGTAGTAGCCAGGGCTGGCCATGGGGCTTGTCTGGGTCCCGATCTTTGAAACTGGCTGGTAGCGTCCCTGTTGGCAAGCTGCCTTTTCTGGGGGTGACTTCTTCTCTTCCTTTTTTTTTTTTTTTTTGGAGAGGTTTTTGCTATAGGGCACATGTGCTCACCAGAAAGACAGAGAAAGACAGAGAGACAGAAAGCGAGAAATCACCCCCCAGGGGGAATGGCCACACCGCAGTCCCTTCTCCTCCTGGGATCTTGGGCATGCACACGCACCTGGTGTGAGTTTAAGCTACTGGGTCTGAGACTCAAACCGTGGTCGACTACATGGGAGTGCAGTGACATAGCCATTACGCCAACTGCTGGTCCCGACTTCCTCTCTTCTTCACTGCCCTGAGGCTGAGTGCCTTCAGGTAGGGGAGCATCTAGATATCAAGGCCCCAACCCAGGCCACAAGCAGTCAGCGCTAATTGGTATGGAGGGAGAACTTGCCAGTCTGCAGCGGCAGAGCAATTGCAGCATGCGGTGCAGCTTCGGGGCAGAGCTTGCCACCAGCTGTTACAGAGGCGATCTCTCGATCTCTGGAGTCAGGTCTGTGAAGGTCCACACGTAGTCATCGACTCCCCTACCTCTGAGCAGGAGCGTCGAATGCCCTTTCCTTTGGGTGCAGGAGCCACCTTGCTTAGCACTGCAGATGAGGAATGGGCTGTGACTGCCAGGACTGCAGACATGTGGGGCACCCTGCCGCAGGTGCAAAGAGTGCCTGGAGCCCCCGGAGTTGCTGGATCTGGTCGGGCCTCGTGCCTGGACCTGACAGCCCAGGTCCCCTGTGGGCCCCCGTGTGAGCACAGAGTAAGACAGGCTGGCCTATCTTGTCCTTCGTGGCCATAATTAGCCTGCCCTGACTGCTTGCAAAGCCTTTCTGCTAAGGACCAGCCTTAGTTTGCCTTTTTAGAGAGATGGGGACTTGGTCCCGCCCCATAGTCTAGTCATTCAAGGAGCTGGATCCCACACAGCCAACTGTGCAGTTCAAATCCTGGCTCTGACGACTTGAAAAATAGGCTGCGTGTATGTGTACGCATGCAGCCCAAAATCCCAACAGGAGGGAGAAATGGAGAAGCGGGTTGTGATGTAGCTCTGTAGCGCGCTTTCTCTCTCCTCCCTCTCTGTCTCTCTGACCAGTGTACGTGCCCTCTGGCAAGAAAAAAAAAAAGGCAAAGCAAAAATAACAAAGATGAAGATTTTCCCTCTGAGGAGTCCCCCAAGCACTGTTCAGGAATGCAATATTTATTAAATCAATCAAAGTAGCCTAGTCAGACTTCTAACAGAAAATGAATAAATAAAAGATATAAATGTGCCCCTTCAACACCTAGTTCTTTGCCTCAAAGAGAACTCTTAATTTTCCTTTGGTGTTCTTTTAGAAAAGGGCTTGTACACCAGTATATAAACTTTGAAATTTTACCCTGATAGGGCCAACTGGTGGCATGGAGGTTAAGGCTGCTGGATTTCGCATGGCTGACTGCGTGATTCCAGTTCCAGACCTGTCTAGGCGTGTGTGCGTGTGTACCTAAAATCCCCAGAGGAGAACAGAAGGGAAGGGATTGAGGTGTGGCCATCTCCTTTTGGGGGTGCTTTCTCACTCTCCTCTCTGTCTCTCTTAGGTGAGTGCATGCACCTTACAGCAAATTAAAAAAAATAAAATAAAATTATCCTATCCTGATAATAGCATCCTCTACCCACCATTCTGTCCGTTGCTTTTTCATCTAGCAAGTGTCTTATATCACTTTATTCCTTTAAAATTACCAAGTATTCTTTTTTTTTTCTTTTTTTGGAGGTTTTTTTTTTTTTTTTTTTTTTTTTGCTAGAGGGTACGTGCGCTCACCAGAAAGACAGAGAGAGAGAGGGAGAGAGCGAGAAATCACCACCCAGGGGATTGACCACGCCGCAATCCTTTCTCCTCCATTCTCCTCTCGGGATCTTGGGCACGCACGCACACGCGTTGGAGTGATTTTAAGCCACTGAGTCTGGGACTCGAACTGCGGTCGACTACATGGGAGTCCAGCGACATAGCCATTATGCTAACTGCCGGTTCCCCAAGTATTCTTTAGTATGGATGGCTCTAATCTTACTAACATTTTTTATTGTAAAATATAACAAAAATCTAGGAATATGCCTGAAATTCGTATGTGCTTTTTTCCTTTAAGTTTTGCTATAGGGTGCGTGCACTCACCAGGGAGAGAGAAAGAGTGAGAAATTACTCCCCCACCTCCCCAGGGTGGTAGGGTGGCCATGCTGCAATCCCTTTTCCTCCATCCTCCTCTTGGGATTTTGGGCACGCCTGCACATGCTAGGCGTGATTTTCGAGCTGCTAGGGTCTGGGACTTGTCAGCTAGGTGGGATCTAGCAACTTAACCTCCATACTACCTGCTGGTCCTATGTGTGCATTTGTACACATTATAAGGCAGCAAACACCTGTGCAGTAGCACTCAGGTTCAGAAATAGGCCCTCCAGAATCCCCCCAGGTGACCTGGCTCAATCACAACTCCTTTTTCTCTTAGAAGGAACCATTATCTGACCTGGTGCTTGTTTTTAGCTTTTCTTGATCTGCCTGTTTCTGAACTCTATACTCATAGAAGCATACTCTATGTGTTTTTTTTAATTTTTTTATTCAACAGTGTGTGTGAGATTCATTTCCATCCCTCTAATGTCCCATCGAATGACCGTACCACAGTATAGTGGAGTATATGCTAGTGGTGGGTATTTGGGCTATTTCCAGTTCTCAGTAATCATGGCTGCTATGAATGTTCTCGTTTGAGTGTCCTGCTGCACAGAGGTGTACATTTCTTTTAAAGTTTTTTTCTTTTTTTTTTGCTATAGGGTACGTGCACACCAGAAACACATACACACAGGTTAAGAGAGAGAGAGTTAAAGTGAGAAATCACCCTCCAGGAGGAATGAACACACCACATTCCCATCTCTTCCATTCTTACCTTAGGATTTGTGGGCACATGCACACACATACACACACCGTATCTTTAAAGCTACAGGATTTGAACCATACAGCTGGCCATGTGGGATCCAGCCATCGTAACCTCCGTGCCACCTGCTGGCCCTCTATGCTTGCTTGCTTTCTTTCTTTCTTTCTTTCTTTCTTTCATAAAGAAAGGGTGGGGGGAGAGAGCGCACTCCCACCAGGGTCTTTTTTTCTTTTTTTTTGGAGAGGTTTTTGCTATAGGGCGTGTGCGCTCACCAGAGAGACAGAGAGACAGAAAGCGAGAAATCACCTCCCAGGAGGGATGGCCACACCGCAATCCCTTCTCCTCCATTCTCCTCTCGGGATCTTGGGCACACACGCACACGCGTCCGGCGTGACTTTTAGCCGCTGGGTCTGGGACTCGAACTGCGGTCGACTACATGGGAGTCCAGCGACATAGACATTACACTATCTGCTGGTCCTGCCAACAGGGTCTTGATACCACAATCCACACTCAGCCTCAGCCAGTCCTGGGTACTTTGGGAGGTCTCTGGACTTGAACAGGGAACCTCCTCACGTGGGTCGGCCTCACAGAGTGTCGCATTTTACCACCGTGCCACCATCTGTCCAGTGAGTGCATCTCTGCAGGGCACATATTCAGTTTACTTGGGATTACAATTGCTGGCTCATAGGGTACGTTGGTTTGACATTAGTGGCTTTACCATACTGTTTTTAAAGGACAGCTACCTGCTACTGGCAGTGCTCATGTTCTCCACGTCTCTGCCAATCTCCAGACCTCCAGCACAAATATCTGCTGGGTGGGTGGTTATAGCCCCTTTCATCTGTGAAGTAGCTGAAATGTAGAGAAATCATTTGATAAGTCTATAGTGTCTATAGTGCAAGCGTATTCTCTGATATGTGATATGTCCTTCGTAAGTGGGGGTTCTTCTGGTTCAGCAGTGACGCTGAGTGGCTGGATATGTGGGAAAGCAAGGGAGGGACTGAGCCCGCCTCCCCTGCTGCCCCTCCTTGGGTGGTCTCTTCCTCTGACTTGGCTTAACCCACCCTGGGGGGCTCCCAAAGGCACTTCCCATGTTGTGTAAAAGCTGGGAGTGCAAAACTGAGCTGGACCCCGTCCTTCTCACAGCTTAGAGCCTGGCAATGCCGTTTGGGTGTGTGACTCTGGGTGACAAGAAGAACTATAACCAGCCATCGGAGGTGACTGACAGATATGATTTGGGACAGGTCATCAAGACGTGAGTGCTGGCCCTGTTGGACAAGGGTGGGCAGGTGGGAAGGGCTGGGGAAGGGGGAGCACAGAACAGTCCACGCCGAGACCAGGGCTGAGTGGGGTCCCTACCGGTTACAGCGAGGAGTTCTGTGAAATCTTCCGGGCCAAGGACAAGACAACAGGCAAGCTGCACACCTGCAAGAAGTTCCAGAAGCGGGACGGCCGCAAGGTGCGGAAGGCTGCGAAGAATGAGATAGGCATCCTCAAGATGTGAGTGTGAGGCCTGAGGCTGGGAGGGGCTGGAGGGTAGGTGGTACCAGCCTCTGGCCACTTAGTCTGTTGTGGCCACTGTAGTGACCAGAGCCATTCCCAGAGATTCACCCAACCCTAACTACCTGCTGCTCTCGTTGCCTCCAGGGTGAAACACCCCAACATTCTGCAATTGGTGGATGTATTTGTGACCCGCAAGGAGTATTTCATCTTCCTGGAGCTGTGAGTGTGGGTCTGGGGTCCCAGGATTTCCTAATCCCCAGGGCCTTCACCTGTCCCACCCTCTGTAGCTAAAGAAAGCCCCCTTCTGGACCCTTGGGGTCCCAGGTCCCCGTGCCTTGCCCAGCCAGCTGCCTGGTGCAGGCAGCCCTCCCTAGCGCTCTTGCCCCACCCCCGATCCTGCCCACGCCGGGCTCAGGGGCTGGTGTCCCTCAGGGCCACGGGGAGGGAGGTGTTTGACTGGATCCTGGACCAGGGCTACTACTCGGAGCGAGACACGAGCAACGTGGTGCGGCAGGTCCTGGAGGCCGTGGCCTACTTGCACTCTCTCAAGATCGTGCACAGGAACCTCAAGGTGAGGCCAGGTCCAGAGCCAAAGGGGCAGCTGGGGCTGGGGAGGGCAGCACTTGGGGCCTGGGGCCAGCCCCAGCCTCCCTGAGGCCTTCCTGGTACCTTTTGCCTCCGTGCACATGCCACTCTGGGCGGAGCAGCTGGAGAACCTGGTTTACTACAACCGGCTGAAGAACTCAAAGATCGTCATCAGCGACTTCCACTTGGCTAAGCTAGAGAATGGCCTCATCAAGGAGCCCTGTGGGACCCCCGAGTATCTGGGCAAGCAGGGGGCGTGGCAGGGGGAGGGGGGCAGCCTTTAGGGAGCCTCTCTGGGTAGAGGGAAGGAAATCCTCATCCCAGGAAGGGGGCGTGGATGGTAGCAGACCTGGCCGGGCCCGATACTGACCAGCAGATGGACACTGTGCCGTAGCCCCGGAGGTGGTAGGCCGGCAGCGGTATGGACGCCCCGTGGACTGCTGGGCCATTGGAGTCATCATGTACATCCTGTGAGTGAACGGGCAGACAGCAGGCGTCGGCCGGGTGGGGTGTGGGGGGGTGTGGGCCTGTGACATGGCCTTCCTGGTGACCCTGCCGCCATGTAGGCTTTCGGGCAACCCGCCCTTCTATGAGGAGGTAGAGGAAGACGACTATGAGAACCACGATAAGAATCTCTTCCGCAAGATCCTGGCTGGTGACTACGAGTTTGACTCTCCGTACTGGGATGACATTTCTCAGGCCGGTGAGGAGGTGCTTAGTACAAGGGCCAGAGAGCAGGGCGGGGCTGCCATCGCCGCTTCTGCTGCTTCCGCTCCTGCCCCCAGCCCATGTCCCCTCTCATGGAGGCGGGGTGCCCATGCCTATCCCCTCTAACTTTGTTCCCAGCCAAGGACCTGGTCACAAGGCTAATGGAGGTGGAGCAGGATCAGCGGATCACAGCAGAAGAGGCCATCTCCCACGAGTGGTGAGCAGGGCCCGGGGTGGGGTGAGGCGAGGCCAGGCTTCCCTTGACCTCTGCCCCCCTCACGCCTAGCAGCCCCTACCCTGGAAGCCTTGAGTGATAGGGACACCCGGGGCTCAGGCCAGCCCTGAGGCTCTGCCTGGTAGTCCTGCATCCCACAGAGGAGGGCCGGGCAGATTCTCCTAGGAGGGCCCTGCCCCTCAGATCCAGACACACTCGCACCCTTTCCAGGATTTCTGGCAACGCTGCCTCCGATAAGAACATCAAGGACGGTGTCTGTGCCCAGATTGAAAAGAACTTTGCTAGGGCCAAGTGGAAGGTAAGGCCTGCATGGTTCCCTCTTGGCCCAACTCCGAGTATTCTTTTTGGCACCCACGATTTCTTGCCTGCGTGACATCCCTACAACCATACACAGGTTTTCTCTGGTCGTTCATTGGGTGTGGCTGTAACCACGGTCATTTCCTTGAGTGAGAATGCTGAGCAGTGGGGTCTCTGGCTCTGGGGTTGTGCACTGGGGACTCCAGGAAAGGGGCTGGATTTGGCTATTGTCAAGACTGGGTCCAGCGGGACCAGCAGTTAGCGCAATGGCTATGTCCCTGGACTCCCATGTAGTCGACCGTGGTTTGGGTCCCGGACCCGGTGGCTTAAAGCCATGCCAGGCGCGTGTGCATGGTGCCCAAGATCCCAAGAGGAGAATGGAGGAGAAGGGATTGCGGCGGGGGGATGGCCCATCTCGCTTTCTGTCTCTCTGTCTCTCTCTGTCTTTCTGGCGAGCGCACACACCCTATAGCAAAAACCTCTCCAAAAAAAGAAGACTGGATCCAGCAAGCCTCACCCTGAGCCTTCCTCTGCTGTCCTTTCAGAAAGCTGTACGAGTGACGACCCTCATGAAACGGCTTCGAGCACCGGAGCAGTCCAGCTCGGCTGCAGCGCAGTCCACCCCGGCCACAGACACTGCCACCCCCGGGGCTGCAGGTGGGGCTGCAGCTACGGGCGGAGCTGCCTCTGCCTCTGGGGGTGGAGCTACTGCAGCCACAGAGGGTGATGCTGCTCGTGCTGCAAAGAGTGATAACGTAGCCTCTGCAGACCGTAGTGCCACCCCAGCCACCGATGGCAGTACCACTCCAGCTACTGATGGCAGTGTCACCCCAGCCACCGACGGGAGCGTCACGCCAGCCACCGATGGGAGCGTCACTCCAGCCACCGACAGGAGCGCTACTCCAGCCACTGATGGGAGAGTCACCCCAGCCACAGAAGAGAGCACTGTGCCCACCACCCAAAGCAGTGCCACACCAGCCACCAAGGCAGCTGCCACCCCTGAGCTGGCTGTGGCCCAGCCGGACAGCACAGCCCCAGAGGGCACCACAGGCCAGGCTCCACCCTCTAGTAAAGGGGAAGAGGCTGCTGGCTTTGCCCAGGAGTCTCGGAGGGAGACTAGCTGAGTGGGCAGCCTGGTGGGGGTCAGGGGATGGCAGGAGGGTGGGAGAGTGGATGAGGGGCTTCTCACTGTACATAGTCACTGGCATGATGCCCTCACTCCCCCACTCCCTGGCTTCCTGTGGGGCGTCCCTGGGGGGCCACGGGAGAACAGTCTTGTCTCCTGTGTGTGTGTGTGTGAGTGGTGGGCAGGCCAGAGGCAGGGCCGGCCCCAGCCCCTGCATGGATTCCTCGTGGCTTTTCTGTCTTTTGCTAGCTTCACCAGTTTCTGTTCCTTGTGGGATGCTGCTCTAGGGATACTCAGGGGGTCCCTGCCCTCCTTTCCCTTCCCTTCTTGCCTCACCGTTTCCCCAGGCAGGCCCTGCAGATCCCATTTCTCGCAGGCCCTAAACTGGGCGGCCTTGCCCTGAGAGCTGGTCCTCCAGCGAGGCCCTGTCAGCAGTCCTAGGCTCCTGCACCGAAGGTGTGTGCTTGCGGGTGTAGGCTGCTCCAGGAGTGGACACAGGCTGGAGAGAGGATGGAGACATCTAGGGCAGTGTGCTTCAGGTCAAGACTGGTCACGTGGCTGGGGGCGCTGCTTGCCAGTCGTCGGAGGGCCTCAGAAGTGGAAGAGAATGAACAGGAGGGTAGAGGCTTCCATCTTTGTCCCTGGGACATCCCTCCTAAACCCTTATGTTACTTCCTGCCCTCCTGAGTCCTGCAGCGGGTTGCCCTGTACCCTGAAGCTCATGCGCCTCTAGGGAAAGGAGGAGCTATAAGGGGATGGCAGTGAGACCTGGGATGGCAGAGCAGGACCAGCACCTGTGCCTCAGCCGAGCTGGGTCCTTACCATGGGCCAAACAGTGGCTCTCCCTTAAATGTTTCCCCCGCTCCCATGGGCTCAGCCCATAAGTCCTCTCCATCCCAGGGGACCTGCCTCCGTAGTCTGATGTGGGGGTTTGTCCTTCACAGGGGCAACTTTCTGTTGGCTCAGCAACAAAAAAGGAAAGGAACCCCTCTATTTCTATGGTTTATTTCTGTCGGAGGCCCAGGTGCCTCAGCCATGTTGAGTTGCTTGGGCTGGGATGAAAAAGTAGAATAAGCCTCCCCAGGTCCCTAAGAAAGTCTTCGGACAGGTGCCCTTTGTCAGACTCCACCACAGCCTGGACAGGCAGCCACACTGGTCCTTGCCCTTGCTTGGCACTCCGTGGTGGTCCTGCCCTTCTCCCTGCATGCCTGTGGGTCTGCTCTGGTGTGTGAAGGTTGGTGGGCTGATTGTGTGCCTGCTGAACCTGGCAAATAAACGTCATCCTGCAAAGCCTCTGGCCACCCTCTCGCCTTTGCTTCCTCTGTCCTACTGGGGAGGAGCCCCTGGAAGGCAGTGGGGAGGGGAGAGGCTGGTGCCCAGTGTGCTGTTGGAACCCACCCAAGGCCAGCCACCACAGGGAGGCTTGCTCATGGCCAGAGGGGGCTTCCCTGGGCTGGGAAGATGTAGGGTGGGCATTGCACAAAGATGCTATGCTGCTTTTTTGATTCTTCCTTCCTGTGAAGACTTGTGCATCCCACATACACAGATCTGCTCTGGGTCTACTTACTTCAGCTGGAGCAGATCAGTTTTATGTCATGGGGTTCTGCCTAAGGTTTCTCCTGGGGAGAGGGAACGACGCTGCAAAAAAAAAAAAAAAAAAAAAAAGTTAAGTGTGAAAACCTCTGAGGATTGCTCCAGCCCAGACAGGCCTGGGTGAACTCACCAGGAATGCAGCTTTCTTAGGGGGGACCTGAGAGATTAACTTCTGTGTGTGAATAAGGAAGAGAGTTTGTTAGTCTCTGGTCTTTGAAGTATCTGGGCCTCCAAAATTCCAACCCTACTATATAGTCCCAGGCATAACTGATCCTCCTGGAAGTTAAGAGCTAAAGTCGAGGAGGGTACTGGCCCTAGTGTCTCCAAACTCATTGTCGTGCCTTAATTGGATAAAGCGAAGGTTAGCTTGGGATGTCCTGACCTGTTGGGACCAACGTGTCCGGAACTGAGGGTGGAGCATTGTCTGGGTCCGTGAGGTCTATGCGCTGCCCAGCACACGACCCAGCGTTGCCCAGAGCCCAGGGGCCCCTTCGTTCTATTCCCTTGAGGCCAGTCATCTTCACTGTCCAGAAGTTCGGGAAGAACGGCTGAGGGGCTCGGGCCCGGCCGGCCTTGCGCTAGCTCTGGCTTGGGACCGCAACGCCCTACCTCGCCCCGGAGAAGGGCCCAGCTGGAGGCCTAACAGCTCTGCTCCGGGTTTTGACGCTGCACTCCGCGGGTGCCCGCCCAGATCTTCCCGAGACGCTGAAGAGCCCTAGTTCCGCCCCAGGATTCTCCTCGGCCGCTGGGTTCCTAAGTCCCGCCCACAGACCCGCCCTCTCCGGGTCTGTCCAATCCAGACCAAACACTGAAGCTCCGCGCCTCGATTCGGGGCTGTTGTTTCCGGTCCGCTCCCGGAAGTCGCGCAGTGGAGCCAAATTTGAAGCCAGCGGGGGCGCGGGGGCGCGGCCACGAGGCTGATCTGTCGCTTTTTCCCTGGCTACCTGAGACCCTTGAGTCCATCCGTCATGCCCATCCGTGCGCTGTGCACCATCTGCTCCGACTTCTTCGACCATTCCCGCGACGTGGCCGCCATCCACTGCGGGCACACCTTCCACTTGCAGTGGTAAGTGACAGCGGTGTCGGGTCCGGCGTTTGCCCAGACACCGCCTCAGCGTCGTGGGGTGTCTATTCTCCAGGCGATCCGCCCCGGGACCTGAGACGGGTGATAAGACACTAGACAGAGCCCCACGGGAGCTTCTCGACCTGGGCAGAAGTGGGTCAGGACAGGCATCCCGGAAGAAGTGATAGCTGAGCTGAGCCGGGGGCGACAGAGCGGTCCAGTGAAGATAGAGTAGGTGCTTCCTTGGATACCTGTGCAATGAGATGCGCCTTCTAAACTATTAGCCTGGATAGAAGTGAGCTTTCACCGCATAAACGAGGTTTTTTTTATTTCTCTGAGATAGAAACTTATGGCTACCCAAAGGCTTTGTTGTATTATAAATAGTTTGTTTGATGGTTTGGGATGATTTTATTTCATCTCATTGGCCAGACACCCCAATGTGTTCACAACAGCAAACTCAGCTTACTTGGAAGGACAAGGAGGTGCTGACTGGCCATGCAGGACTATTCTGTTTGGTGTACACCTAGTGGGAAAATATTCTCCCAGCGGCTGTGGACAGGCTGGTTTGAAGCTCTCAGCAAAAGAGATAAGGCAGAGTGACCCTTGGGAATGGCGGATGGGAATAGTCACAAGGAGAGGAGCCTGTGGAGTAAAAGGCCCCAGGAAGCAAGGAACCAGGCGCATGACTGTAAAAAAATACTGAGTACCCCTTACTTGCAAAGCTTTACTTAGACCCATCTTGCCGACATCCTGAGCCCCATGTGGGGAAAGCCACTGCTGTTGGCTAGATTAGACTAGAAATCAAGCTCACTTCTTTTTTCTTTTTTTAAGAGAATTATTTATTTATTTAAGTCTACTTATTGTTATTTTTTAATTTGACCAGAGAGAGGCAGAGAGAGAGAGAAAAGGAAAGGGATGAAACAAGTTGCCACATCCGGGATTTGAACCATGGTAGGCCATGTGGGAATCCAGTGCCTTTAACCACCATGCCACCTGCCGGCTCCCAAGCTCACTTCTAATAGTGCTTTACTTTCTTTTATCCTTTTACTTAACATTTTTCTGTGGACTTAGTTTTACATATGTCTCTTGAATACAGCATTTATTTGCACTTTTTAAAAATCCACTCATAATTTTTGTTTTAACTGGACCATTTAGTCTCCTTAAAATTGTTGCAATTACTGATGAAATGAAGATTAAATCTATAATATTTCCTGTTTTAAAATTTTGTTCTGCCTGTTATTTCTTATTCTTTCCTTTCTTGCTTTGGTTAAATATACTGTAGCTCTCCATTTTCTCCTCAGTTTGGAAGTTACACACCCCATCTCCACTCTTTTAGTGGTTATCCCAGAAATTAAAATATGTGAACTTCACTAGCCAAACTCAAGGTTCATCAACATATTTCTTATTTTCCCAGGCAAATATAATAGCTTAGAACACTAATACCCTCTGAGACTATACACAATAAACCAACCTCAGGTATTCCTATACTCATTCAATAATCAACACAGAAGACCCTGTGACCTCAGATGTGTGGGGATTTCTCCCCACTAGCAAGTAAGCAGTTCGGCAGTGGACACCAGCTGGGCATCCTCCGATTAGGTCAGTTCCCATGCTATTCACCTGGAGATAGCATCAGATCCCAGATCGGCCCACCTCACCTTAAGATGCCAATTGCAAGCCTCAAGTTGTTTTTTCTTGTGTTTCTGACTGACCAGCTCTAAGTTAGATTTCCCAGAAGCCCCTTCCCCTTCTCAGGTTCAATTAATTTGCTAGAATGGCTCACAGAACTCAGGGAAACACTTATGTTTACAAGTTTACTGAAAGTATATTTCTCGGGATATATAGGTGAAGAGATGCATAGGGTTAGGCATCTGGTTATTTAGGAAGGTTTCCTTATCTGGGCGTGATTGATTCCATCACTGGCCTGTAGTGATCGACTTAACCTTCAGTCCCTCTCCCCTCCTAGGAGGTTGGGGGTTGCTGAAAGTCTTACCCTTTAATCCTGCTTTGGCCTTTCCTGTGACCAGCCCCAATCCTGAAGCAGTCTAGCAGCTGTCAACCATTAGTGAACTCATCAGCATACAAAATTATATCACTTTGGAGATTGCAAGGATTTTACAAGTTGTATGCTAACAGAAGACCAAATATATATATGATATATATCATATATATATTTTTTATTTTTTTGGAAAGGTTTTTGCGTTAGGGTGTGTGCACTCGCCAGAAAGACAGAGACAGAGAGATAGAAAGCGAGAAATCACCACCCAGGGGGATGGCTACACTGCAATCCCTTCTCCGTTCTTCTCTTGGGATCTTGGGCACCCATGCACATGCGCGCGGTGTGAGTTTAAGCCACAGGGTTTGGGACTCAAACTGCAGTCAACTACATGGGAGTCCAGCGACATAGCCATTATGCCAATGGCTGGTCCCCCATATATATATTTTACAAAATTACAACTCTCTCCCCACTTCTGTTTTTGTTCTTTCTTTCTTTCTTTCTTTCTTTTCTTTCTTTCTTTTTTTAAGTTTGCTCTAGGGTGTGTGTGCTGGCAGAGAGAAAGGGAAAGTGAGAAAACACACCCTTGGGGGAATGGCCACATCACATTTCCTTCTCCTCCAGTCTCTTCTGGATTTTTGGCATACATGCACCTGCACTTGACATGATTTTCAAGGATTCAAACCGCACATCTGGCCACATAGAATCCAGTGCCTTAATCTCCACACCACCTGCTTTAGTTTTTCTATGCCAGAGGTGAGGCAGAGAGTGAGAAGAAAAAAGAAAACCACCCCTCACATTGGGCCTGATCATGCTGTGATAATTTTTCCTCCATTCTCCATCCCATCTGGATCGACTTGTCCACCCCGTGGGTATTTTGGCTTCCTCTGCTCTGCCTTTAACTGCTGTGCTGTGGGGCCAGCCTCGTGACTGTTACTGAATATTTTAATTCCTTTTTTTTTTTAAAGAATTATTTAGTTTTATTTATTCATTCATTTATTTTAATTTGACCAGAGAGAGAGAGAGAAAGAGAGGGGGCAAGTGAGAAAGTAATGCACCAGGTCTGGGACCTGAATGGTGGTTGGCCATGTGGGCGTGTCTAGCACCTTAACCACCACGCCACCTACTGGTCCTGTTTTTGTTTTGTTTTGTTTTGTTTTGTTTTCTGCCAGAGGGGCATGTTTGTCAGAGACAGGGAGAGAACCCTTACCTTTCCACCCTGGTACAGCAGGTGGCATGGTAGTTAAGGCACTGGACTTCTGCATGGTTGACTGTGGTTCGAATCCCAGACCTGGTGGCTTGCTTTCTCATTTTCTCTTACGCGTGCTCTCTTTCTAGTCAAATTTAAAAATAATAAAAATAAATAAAGTTCAATAATTCTTACTTTCCACTAAGGTCTTCTTTTCTGTTCTCCAATCCAATCCAGACTACCACAGTGCATTTAGTGAACAAGCCTCCGGATGGAGATCTGTGGCCCGTGAATAGTCTTTCTCTTTTCTTTTTGGAGAGGTTTTTGCTATAGGGTGCGTGTGCTCGCCAGAAAGACAGAGAGACAGAGAGATAGAAAGCGAGAAATCACCCCCCGGGGGGATGGCCACACCGCATCCCTTCTCCTCCATTCTCCTCTCGGGATCTTGGGCACACATGCACACGCGCCTGGTGTGAGTTTAAGCCAGCAGGTCCAGGACTCGAACCTCAGTCGACTACATGGGAGTTCACCAACATAGCCATTACACCAACTGCTGGTCCCAGAGTCTCTCTTTTTTATCTTTTCTAATGGCCTTGATTCTTTTTTTTTTTTTTTGAGAGGTTTTTGCTATAGGACGCGTGCGCTCGCCAGACAGACAGAGAGAGACAGAGAGATAGAAAGCCAGAAATCACCCCCCAGGGGGGATGGCCACGCCGCAATCCCTTCTCCTCCATTCTCCTCTCGGGATCTTGGGCATGCACGCACACGCGCCCGGCGTGAGTTTAAGCCACCGGGTCCGGGACTCGAACCGCGGTCGACTACGTGGGAGTCCAGCGACATAGCCATTACGCTAACTGCTGGTCCCATGGCCTTGATTCTTTTGAGGAGTACTGGTTAAGTGGTTTGTAGAATGTCCCTCAAATTTTGTAGACTTTTGGGAGGAAAACAAGGAGCCTTTCTCATCCCATTGGGGCACATGATGTCATCAACATGACTTGTCTCTGGTGATATTAACCTTGATCCCTTGGTTATGGTGGTGTCTGCCAGGTTTCTCCTCCTCAAAGTTGTCAGTTTTTCTTTCAATATTTTGTCCTTTGGAAGTGAGTCACTAGGTCCATTTTATGCTCAAGTGAAAAGGAATTAAGGTTCACTTCCTGGGGAGATAATATCTAGATATATTACTTGGAATTCTTCTGTAAGGGAAACTTATCCATTCTCCATTTATTATTTATCGTTTAAAAATTTTATTTATCAGGAGGCGCATGCACTTGCCAGAGAAAAAGAAAGAGAGAGAGAGAGAAAGGGAGAGGAAGAAAGCACCCCCCACAGGGTGTGGCCACACCACAATCACGTGTCTGCCTTTTCTCCCTCGTACTGGGGTTCTGGGCATACATGCACATGCTCTTGGAGTGTTTTAGTTTTTCTTTTTGTTAAGGCAGAAATGTATTAAAATCTATTATATAGTGTTTTACAGATAAAAGAGAAATGTACAGTCCTCAACAGTCAGGCAGGCATCTCCATTCTTAGAAGTGCTTCATGAGAAAATGGATTTCTTTGCCCTCCCCCTAGTAAAATATGCCTGAAAATGAGGCATTTAATTACACCACCTTTGTAAGAACAATACTTTTGGGACCAGCAGTTAGCGTAATGGCTATGTTGCTGGACTCCCACGTAGTTGACCGCGGTTCGAGTCCCGGACCCAGTGGCTTAAACTCATGCTGGGCGCGTGTGCGTGCGTGTCCAAGATTCCGAGAGGAGAATGGAGGAGAAGGGATTGCGGCGTGGCCATCCCTCGTGGGGGGTGATTTCTCGCTTTCTGTCTCTCTGTCTCTGCCTGTCTGGCAAGCGCATGCGCCCTATAGCAAAAAAAAAAAAAGAAAAGAACAATACTTTTGAGATCCCAAGACTTTATCAGAAAGTGAAACGATATTCACAGTGAACCTTCTCCAAAATGCAATCCCTCGTGACAGAGGAGTGGTGTAAGAGATACTAAGGTGGCAGCTTTTCAGGACGGTGGGTACCTCCAGTGGGTGGGCCATGAGCAGAGTCTAAGGCCCTGCTGGGTGGCCTCTGGCTGAGGAGTGTGACCAGCTGGGACTGCATGGCCTCCAGAGCCTCTTCCTCTTCCTCATCCTCTGAGGCAGCCGTAGCCCATGGAGGCTCGGGCTCTGGAAGGGCGTTGGTAACTTTACTAGGTGCTTTGCCCAAGACCCCTGCTGTAATTTCAAACAGAATTTTGTCAATTTCCATTTCTGCTTCTTCCTCCATTTCTTCCTGATCGTCCATGCTTTCAAAAGTGTCCTTAACATCTCTTTTATGATCCCAGCCTTCAACATCTCTTTGGACAGCTCCCGCGTGGTGGCCTGGATTTCTGGGATCTTCACAAGACTCTGCATGGCCTTCATCACTTCTGTGCTCTTCTGCAGGGAGCCAGCTACTCGCAGGACAGCGAGCTGGTTCTTCATCCACATGAGCACCGAGTTCGTGTGCGCTCTGGATGGGTAGCGCTCGCTCACAGCCTTCCTTACCTGATCATCTCTTTGGCCGGAACTACACAGACATCCTTCTGACCCTTCTTGGCAGCATCTTTCAAGATCGTTTCATTTTTTCTTTTTCCCTTTGGATATCTTTTTTTTTTTTTTTTTTTTTTTTTGAGAGGTTTTTGCTATAGGGCGCGTGCGCTTGCCAGAAAGACAGAGAGAGACAGAGAGAGAGAAAGCGAGAAATCACCCCCCCAGGGGGTTGGCCATGCTGCAATCCCTTCTCCTCCATTCTCCTCTTGGGATCTTGGGCACGCACACACACGCGCCCAGTGTGAGTTTAAGCCACCGGGTCCGGGACGCAAACCACGGTCGACTACGTAGGAGTCCAGCAGCATAGCCATTACGCTAACTGCTGGTCTCCCTTTGGATATCTTTTATTTGCCTGTCAACAACTGTCATGTCCTTTATCTTCAATGACCATTCATTGATCAGTTCTTTGGGTGGCTTCTCCTGGGTCTTTCCAAACAGCCCCTTGGTGAGCTGAATTCATCTAGCCCCTTCTGGCTTTCCATTCCCTGCTACTTGGAGTGTTTTTCAAGGCACTGGGGCTGGAGTTTGTACTGTGTGGTCAGCCACGTTGGATCTGGTTCCATTAACCACTAGGCTACGGGGCCAGCCACTGTAGCTGTTTATTTATTCATTCAGTCATTTATTTATATCAGCATGGACTCATAGATGTTTAGTTTCTATTTTGGATTATGATTCAATACTCTTTTTTTTCTCCTTTTTGTTTATTTATTTGTGCTATAGGGTGTGTGCTCTTGCCAGAGAGAGGTGGGGGGTTGTGAGAAGTGAGAAATCACTCTTCAGGGGGATGAACATAGCGCAATCCCTTCCCCTCCATTCTCTTCTCGGGATTTTGGGCACACAAGCCCAGCACGTTTTTCAAGTCAGCAGTTATAGGACTCAAACTATGAAGTCAGTGATGTTGGATCCAGCCACCTTAACTTCCACACTGTCTGCTGGCCCTCAATACTATTACTTATGGTACTGATCAGAATGGCTCCCGTCTCCTCTGTTCACATCTTTTTTTATTTTAAGTTGCTTCACTTCAGTACAAATCCTTCTTTGATTTCATTTTTTTTTAAAAAATATTATTTATTTGTTATTATTATTCACATGAGTTTTGCCAGAGAAAGACAAAGAGAGTGAGAGAGGGAGAGTTAGAAAGTAAGCCGCCAGGTCCAGGACTCAAACTACAGTCGGCCATGTGGGAATTCTAGCACCTTAACCACCACACCACCTGCTAGTCCCTGATTTCATTTTTTAAAAAGAATTATTTATTGGGAACAGCAGATGGCATAATGGCTACGTTGCTAGACTCCTATATAGCCAACCGCAGTTCAAGTCCCGGACCTGGTAGCTTAAACTCACATCAGGCTCTTGTGGGTGCATGCCCAAGATCCCGAGAAGAGAATGGAGGAGAAGGGATTGCAGCCTGGCCATTCCCCCTGGGGAGTGATTTCTCACTTTCTGTCTCTCTGTCTCTTTCTTTCTGGCAAGTGCACATACACTATAGCACCCCCCCCAAAAAAAAAGAATTATTTAATTCTATCTATTATTTTAAATTTTCTTTTCATAAAAGAATGATTTATTTTAGCTTTATTTACTCATTCATTTATCTTCAGTTTGATCAGAGAAAGGCACACATGCAAAGAAAGAGGGAAAGTAAGAAAGCAAACCAACAGGTCTGGGACTTGAACCATGGTCAGCCATGTGGCAGTGTCCAGAGCCTTAACCACTGTGCCACCTGCTGGCACCTATTTTTAAATTTTCTTTCTTTCTTTCCTTCTTTCTTTCTTTCTTTCTTTCTTTCTTTCTTTCTTTCTTTCTTTCTTTCTTTCTTTTTTTCTTTCTTTTTTGGAGAGGTTTTTGCTATAGGGCGCATGTACTCTCCAGAAAGACAGAGAGAGACAAAGAGACAGAAAGCAAGGAATCATCCCCCGGGGGGATTGCTATGCTGCAGTCCCTTCTCCATTCTCTTCTCAGGATCTTGGGCACGCACGCACACACGCCCGGCACAAATTTAAGTCACCATCCAGGGGGATGGTCACACCGCAATCCCTTCTCCTCCATTCTCCTCTCGGGATCTTGGGCATGCATGGACATGCTCCCGGCATGAGTTTTAAGCCACTGGGTCCGGGACACGAACTGCGGTCGACTACGTGGGAGTCCAGTGACATAGCCATTATGCTAACTGCTGGTTCCCTTTTTTTTTTTTTTTTAATTAAAAATTTTTTTTTTGAACCACGGTTGATCGTATGTAATCTCGCTCTCTTAACCACTGAGCTACAGGGCCAGCTCCTAACCAGTAGCACTATTTCTATAACTTTTTCATCATCCTAAACAAAAAGACTGTACCCTTCAACAGTAACTCTGGATTTCTCCCCCAGCTCTCAGAAATCTCTATTCTACCTTCTATCTATGAATTTTTCTATTTTATAGGAAAATTCTTGTGAGTGGAAGCATACAGTACTTGTCCTTTTGAGTCTCCTTTATTTCTCTTAGTATTTTCAAGGTCATCCATGTTGCAGCATATATCAGAATCTCATCCCTTTTTATGACTAATATTAAGCTGTATGTATGTAAATACCACATTTTGTTCATTCATCTGTCGATAGACCTTGAGCCTTCACATTTTAACTGCTGTGAATAATGCTGCCATCAACCTCGTACACGTATCTGTCTGAGCCCTTGCTTCCCGTTCTTCTGAATCTGTACCTAGGCGAGGAATTGCTGGAACATAGGGTAATTCTATGTTTAACTCTGAGGAACTGCCATGCTATTTTCCACACCATTTAAAATTTCCACCAGAAATACATGAACATTTCCATTTCTCCACATCCTTGACAACACTTATCATTTTTCTTTTTTTTTTTAAAGAATTATTTTCTTGGGACCAGCAGTTAGTGTAATGACTATGTCACTGGACTCCCACGTAGTCGACCGCGGTTCGTGTCCCGGACTCGGTGGCTTAAAACTCACGCCGGGCGCGTGTGCGTGCGTGCCCAAGATCCCGAGAGGAGAATGGAGGAGAAGGGATTGCGGCGTGACCATCCCCCCTGGGGGGTGATTTCTTGCTTTCTGTCTCTATGTCTCTGTCTGTCTGGCTAGCGCACGTGCCCTACAGCGAAAACCTCTCCAAAAAAAGAAAAAAAAAGAATTATTTTGTTGAACTTTATTTTATTTGTTTATTTATTTATTTTTAACTTGATCAGAGAGAGACAGAATACGAGAGATAGAGAGAAAGTGAGAAAGCAAGCCACCAGGTCCAGGACTCGAAACGTGGTTGATCATGTGGGAGTCCAGCACCCTTAACCACCATGCCACCTGCCGGCCCTGCACTTATCACTTTTCTGTCTTTTTGATAGTAGCCATCCTGATGAGAAAGACAAGCTATCTCTCTATTTTTTTAATAAATTATTTAAATTTTATTTATTATTATTTTTCAATTTGACCAGGGAGACAAAGAGAGAGAGAAAGTAAGAAAGTGAGAAAGCAAGCCTCCAGGTCCGGGGCTTGAACTGCAGTCGACCATGTGAGAGTCCAGAATCCCAACCATCAAGCCAACTGCCAGCCCCTCTCTGTATTTTTTTAAGTTGTGGTAAAATATACACATCATACAAATCATCATTTTAATAATGTTTTTTTAATAATTTTTTAAGATTTATTTTATTTAATTTTTTTATTTATTCATTCTTTTTTTTTTTTTTAATTTGACCAGAGAGAGAGAGAGACAGAGAGAGAGGGAAGTGAGAAAGCAAGCCACCAGGTCCAGGACTTGAACCGTGGTCAACCATGTGGGAGTGTCCAGCACCTTAACCACCACGCCACCTGCTGGTCCCCGATTTTAATAATCTTTTAGTAGCATTAAATATGTTTTTACTGTTGTGCAATTGTCAACATTTTCCAAACTTTTTCATCTTTCTAAACTGAAACTCTGTTCCCATTAATTCCCAACTTTCCTTTCCCCAAGCTCCTGGCAACCACCATTGTTTCTGTGTTCATGAATTTTCTATTCTGTGTACCTTGTATTAATGGAATCACACAGTCTTTGTCCTTTTGCGACTGGCTTATTTCATTTAGCATAATGTCTTCAAGGTTCCTGCATCTTGGTGGTAGCACGTGTCCGGATTTCTTTTGAAGGCTGAGTACTATTCCTTTATTTGCATATGCCACTTTTTGTTTATCTCTTCATCCGCTGCTGTATTGGATTGTCTGGAAAGTCACTGTGCATTTTTGCATAGAAGCACACGGAAAAGTATGTCATGACCTTCCAGACAGCCTAATGTATGTGGGTTGTTTCCACCGTTTGGCTGTTGCGAATAATGCTGCTATTAATATAAACATTGATGGGCAAATATCTGTTCAAATCTGTGCTTTCAATTCTTTTGGGACTTGAAATATATCTAGAAATGGAATTGCTGGATCATATGGTAATTCTATGTTTAGCTTTTCGAGGAAGTATCCTACTGTTTTCCATAGCGGCTGCACCATTTTACATTCCCACCAGCAATCTATGAGGATGTCAACTTCTCTACACTTTTGCCAACACTTACTTTCTATTTTTTTAAAATAACAGCCAGCCCAATGGCCGTCTTTTTTTTTTTAAGGAATTATTTTATTTGACTTTATTTATTTATTTAAATTTGACTAGAGAGAGAGAGAGTGAGGGAGTGTGTGAGAGAGAGAGAGAGAGAGAGAGAAAGCGAGAAAGCAAGCTGCCAGATCTGGGACTCGAACTGCAGTCAGCCACGTGGAGTCCAGTGCCTTTAACCGCCATGCCACCTGCCGGCCCTAGGTGTCTTCTTTTTTTAAAATATGCATTTATGCTACTGGTTTCCGTCTTAGCACTGCTTTCATCGTAGCTTATAAGTTTTGGTGTGTTGGAGACGAGGCATTTGACGTTAATCAGGCTGCTGACCATTAGGGAGTCATAACAGCTGATTCCGGTATTCTGGGTTGTGGCACAAAAGGTAATAGTCTTGGGCCAACAGGTGGCATGGTGGTTAAGGCGCTGGACTCCCACATGACTGTTGTTTGACTCCCAGACCTGGCTGCTTGCTTTCTCACTTTCTCTCTCCATCTCTCTCTGGTAAGCACATGCGCCCTACAGCAAATTAATAATAATAATAATAATAATAATAAATCATTTTTTTAAAAAAGCTTTGTTAAAAAAAGAAAAAGATAATAGTCATGAAACACAACTTTGAGCAATGCATAGACAATAAAGCTCTGTGCTGCAATTGTTAACTAAGGTAAATGATTTAAAGCCTATAGAAACAATTTTATTCCTTTACTCTGTCATAACTTTTCTCTTTACTCCATAATCCCTTTGTTTCCTTTCCCTACTTAAATAAAACCTCCCAAATTCTGCCATTTTGGATCATTGGTTAGAGGCATCTGAATCCATTGCTCCTGGGTAGGGGTCTATCCTCAAATGCTGCCATGAGTACACTTCTGTTTTTGCTTGCTTGACAAGTTTGGGTTGGGTCAGACTTTATTATTTCAGGTTTACAATTGTCATTAGTCGCAAAGTATTTCCTAATTTCTCTTTTGACCCATAGATTGTTTAAGATTGTGTCATCTCTGGACCAGCAGGTGGCATGGTGGTTAAGGTGCAGGGTACTCCCAAAAGGCCGACCATGGTTCGAGTCCCGAACCTGGTGACTTGCTTTTTCACTTTCTCTCTCTCTGTGTCTTGTTGGTCAAATTAAAATAAATGAATGAATAAATAAAATTAAATAATTCTTTTTTTAAAAAAAAAAGATTGTGTGTCATCTGGAGGTCCAGGAGGTGGCGTGGTGGTTAAGGTGCTGGACTCCCACATGGCTGAGCACGGTTCAAGTCCCAAACCCGGTGGCTTGAAAATCACGCTGAGCAGGTGTGTGCATGCCCAGAATCCTGGGAGGAGAGTAGAAGAGCAGGGACTGTGGCATGGCCACTCCTCCCCGGGGGAATGATTTCTCGCTCTCCCTCTCTTTGTCACTCTCTGAGGAGCACAAGCAGCACAAGTGCCCTCTGGCGAAATAAACCCAGGAAAAAAATGTGTGCTGTTTAATTTGTACGTATTTGTGAATTTTTAGTTTCCCTTCTGTTACTCAATTTTATTTTCATTCCATTGCGATCAGAAAAGATATTTTGTATGGTTTCATTCTTCTAAAATTTATTAAGAGTTGTTTTGTGGGCCACCATATGGTCTAGCCTAGGGAATGTTCCATGTGGTCTACTGTCGGGTGGAGTGTTCTGTTTGTGAGGTCTGACTGGCTTATATGTCATTCGAGTCCTCTATGTCCGCATTTATCATCTGTCTGGTTGTTCCAGCTTTAATTCTCGGGGTTTCCTCTGACCTGTTTTTCAGTTTACTAATTCTTCAGCTGTTTAAACTACTGTTAAACTCATCCATTGACTTCTTAATTTTTGCCAGTTTTCAAGTTTCTGTTTGATTTGTTTGTTTGTTTGCTTGTTTTTTTAAGTTGCCAGAACATATGCTTGCTAGAGAGGGAGGAGAGGAGGGAGAAAGCACCCCCCTAATGTGGCCTGGTCACACTGCAATCTTTTTTTTTTTTTTTTTTTTTTGAGAGATTTTTGCTATAGGGTGTGTGCATTGACCTGAGAGACAGGCAGAAAGTGAGAAATCACCCCCCCCCCCCGCCCCCCAGAGAGAATGGCCATGCCACAATCCCTTCTCCATTCCCCTCTCAGGATCCTGGGCACGCACGCACATGTGCCCAGTGTGAGTTTTAAGCTGCCAGGTCTGGGACTCAAACTGTGGTTAACTATGTGGGAGTCCAGTGACAACCATTACTCCATCTGCTGGTCCCCACACTGCAGTCTTTTCTCCTCCATCTCTCCATCTGTCAGGATCTTGGGCATGCGCACATAGCACCTGGCATGTTTTTTAAGCCGCCGGAGCTGGGACTTGAACTGTGGTTGACCGTGTGGCATCTGGCTTCCCTTAGCCACCAGGCTACAGAACTAGTCTTCTATTTGATTCTTTTAAAATTCTGCCATACCACCTTTTAGTTTATAAGTCTCTACTAATATTTTCAAGTTCAAATTTGACATTTTGAGCATAGTTGCCTGTGTTTGACAGTTCCAGTACCTGCAGACTTTGTGGGCATGTTCTTCTGATTTGTTCATAGTGCTCTTTTCTTTTTGTGCCTATTTAATTTTTTTAATTGAAGTGTAATAATAGTTATCCCCCAAAAAAGCATGTAAATGCATGGCTTGTAAAATTTTCATAAACTGAGCACACCATGCAGCTAGAATTCAGATCAAGAAATGGGACAACTTAAAAAATTTGTTACACGAGCTAGCAAGTGGCATGGTAGGTAAGGCCCTGGACTCCCACATGGCCAACCATGGCTCAAGTCCTGGACCTGGCTTGCTTTCTCACTTTCTCTCTCTCTCTCTCTCTCTCTCCCTCCCTCCCTCCCTCCCTCCCGTCTCTCTCTGGTGAGCACGTGTGTCTTGTAGCAAATTGGAAAATAATACTAATAAATAAAATTAAATAAAGCAGTTATTAAAAAAAAAAAGAAAGAAAGAAAACCTTGGGACTAGCAGATGGCATAATGGTTATGTTGCTGGGCTCCCGCATAGTTGACCGCGGTTCGAATCTCGAACCCAGCAGCTTAAAACTCAAGCTGGGTGCGTGTGCTTGCGTGCCCAAAATCCCTAAAGAAGAATGGAGGAAAATGGATTGTGGCTTGGCTACCCCCCTGGGGGTTGATTTCTTGCTTTCTGTCTCTCTGTCTCTCCAGCCAGCACACGCGCCCTATAGCAAAAATCCCTCTTTAAAAAGAAAAGAAAGTTATATGTTCTAGTTACCCTTACCAGCCCCCACCTCGCTCCCCCACATAAAGAGAAGTATTGTTGTGGCTTCCAGAGCACAGATAAATTTTGCTTACATTTTTACTTCAAGCAAATGGGATTATACAGAATGTACCTTTTTTCCCCGTGTCTGGTTTCTCTTCCTCAATGTCATCTTTTTACAACTCATCCATAATAGCGTTCTCAGTCAGGCCCATTCACCCTCCCTGGGTGTAGTATTCCATTGTGCCTGGTTGGCCTTGATTATATGTTGTACTTGGTATCTGAGAAATTACTTACAGAGAAAACACGAGGCCTAGGATGATGCTGTCACCTTCCAGAGAGGACTTTGTTTCACCCTGGTCCGTAGGGGTGGGACCCTACTAGGAGAGAGTACCCCAATTAAAGTACAAGGCTGGAACTTTGCTAGACCCCCCAGATAGATGATGCAAAGCTGGGGCATATTCTGCTTTGACCACTTTTGCTTTTAGTTGACTTGGAAGTTCCAGCCTTTAGTGCGAGTGTTATCAGAATCCCTGTCTCTGGGGGACTCCAGCTTTGACTGTCACCTTCCCCCACATTCCCCTGCCAGTCAGAGCCCAGAAGAGCAACTTCTAACCAAGCTGACAGGGCCAAAAAAAGGCCAATTGGTCTCCGCGCTGAGCACTGAGGCCCATGGGGGTGCTGTAGCGCCTGCAGTGCTGCCCTCCTGCCCAGGAGGCAGTGGGTCAACGAGGAGCTGAACTGACCTGCGGTGGTCAGGGTAGCTACCTAGCCTGTCTCCAGCTAAGCCAGGGCTCAGCAGTCTGTCCTGCTTTTTATTCCAGCCTGATTCAGTGGTTCGAGACAGCACCAAGCCGGACTTGCCCGCAGTGCCGAATCCAGGTGAGGATGCTGAGTTGGGCCCACCTTAGCTGCAAGACATTCTGCCAGAGAGCAGGAATGGGAGCGATTTCTGAAACTCGGCATTTTGCAGTTTCCTGATGTGAGGCTGGCTGAGCCTCACTTGTGCCCTTGGGGTGCTTGGCAGGCCTGCCTGTACCCACGGACCACTGGCAGGTGGACTCTTTGTCTAGGCCAGTCTTCATTCGCCTGGGTATATTTGGGTGCCTTTCCTGCCTTTCCCTCAGTGCCCCAGCACCTAGAGTTGGGGTGTCTTTTGAGACCTCACCACGTAGGTCTGCAGTGACATGACTTCAGCAGCCACCAAACTGGCAGTCCCAGCTTGGAACAGGGACTGACTTCTGACTCCAAAGGATGAACTTGAAGGGGCAGGCCTGAGAACAGGCCTGGCATGAGTGTTAGGCAAGCAGACGGACCCACCTCCACCCTTGGCCCCCTCGCCCATGACCCAGCCACACAGTCATACTCTGTCTTGTTCCATCCAGGTCGGCAAAAGAACCATTATCAATAAGCTCTTCTTTGACCTTCCTCCGGAGGAGGACAATGTCTTGGATGCGGAATTCTTAAAGGTACCAGATTGATCTCATCCCATCAAAGCCCAAGCGCTCTGGCGTTTACTTTCTACTCCCCCATAGGGAGGGTGCCTGGGTGTGAAAATGAGAGACTTTGTGCGGTTCCTAGGCGGGGCCACGGGGAGCAGAGGAAAGTGGTGATGAGACCGAGTCACCAGGAAATGTGCCGCGAGGGAAGAAGAGGAACCTAGCCAGTCCACTCTGCCCTTGTGTGTCTCCTGAAGTCCCCTCACCTTATGAAGGGCCGATGGTCACCCTGCCTAGCCCACTTTAGCTGCCAGGACAGTGAATGATGCATTAGAAAACGCATTCCCTTGGGGCTAGCAGGTGGCATGGTGGTTTAGGGCGCTGGACTCCCACATGGCTGACCACGGTTCAAGTCCTGGACCTGGTAGCTTGCTTTCTCACTTTCCCTCTCTCTCTGTCTCTCTCTCTTTGTCTCTCTCTCTCTCTCTCTGATCAAACTGGAAAATAATAATAATAAAGTTAAATTTAAAAAAAAATAAATAAAAATAAAAAAAAATAAAAAATAAAAATAAAAAAAAATAAAAAAAGAAAACGCATTCCCTGGCCAGGGAAGCTGTGGGGACACAGTGTTCCCCAGTCTGGCTGTGTCTTAAAATTGCCTAGGGAACTGAGCGTTAAGTCAGGTGCTTGAGCTTTCCCCAGACCACAGAGAAAGGGCAAAGACCCTGGAATAAGGTCTGCAGCCCAGGTGGAAGCCCATTGTCAGGGAAGCCGGGGAGGTTCCTTTCTGTACTTTGACAGCTTTCTCCAAAGCTCAAACTTAGCTTTTTGGGCATGAGAGAGCTGGATTGGCAGAAAGCTCTCAAGGAATTTGAGTTGGGGTTTACAAGTGGCCCCTGGATTCCGAGGGTTAATGTGCTGGGCATCTGTCAGATCAGAGTTCACTGGGCCCTGGCCCCAGGGTGTCGCAATGTCCTTGGAACCGCACTGGTTCAGGAACGTGGCGCTTTTGTACTCTGAGCCAGCGTGCTCATCGTCATGGAAACTGCTCCCAGTTTTGAGTAGTGTCCTTCCTGTGATGAACAACAAAGCCAGCTGCGTTTCTTTCTGGTTTTCAAAGCTGGGTGTGCAAGACAGGTGGCAGCATCTTAGACAGAGAGATAGAAAGCAGGAAATCACCCCCCAGGGGGGATGGCCACGCCGCAATCCCTTCTCCTCCATTCTCCTCTCGGGATCCTGGGCACGCACGCACACGCACCCGGCGTGAGTTTAAGCCGCCGGGTCCGGGACTCGAACCGCGGTCGACTACGTGGGAGTCCAGCGACATAGCCATTATACTAACTGCTGGTCCAGGTGGCAGCATCTTGAGGAGTTTGAAGCAAGGGCTCAGAAGGCACCCTGCCGTGCTGCGGGAGGAACCAGGCAACTATGGGTAGTGGCGCACCAGCCTCTGATGGCGTCTGTCCTTAGGCAGTCCCTGCCTGCCCTTCCCTACCCACTACCACGCCCGCCCCAGCTGTTCAGCCTATGCAACCAGCCCAGTCACCAGAAGCCCCTAGCCCCAGAGTCCTGGGTAGAGGGTTTAACTTCAGGGGGCTTGACCTGGGCCTCAGTATCGGTCACGTGAAATTCTGAGTCTTGTGACCTCAGAGGATGACGTAAAGGAAGGCTAGTCTGGGTTCCGTCTAGTTAGCGCCATGACACCTTGGTCCTGCAAAGCCTTGGTGTTCTTGGTTATGGGCCACGAGCGTCTCTTGCCCACAGGGATGCTGGGTTGTTTCTCCCAGCCTCTCAGTGGTCTGTGGCAGTGGCTCTGGAACGTACGCTGGGGCTTTGAGAGGTTCACTCGACGGGCTTGTTAGAGCCTGACACACGGGCGTTCTTGGAGTGCGAGGCTGTCTTGTTTCCTACCTCTGCTGGGTTCTGGGGCTGGGAGCTTTGTGGTACCCAGAGCCAGTGCAGAGCTTAGCTTAGCGCTTAGGGGAAAGGAAGCTATGAAGCGGAACACAGTGGAGAGCAGCCATGGCCCTGGGTCCTTGAACGCCCCCTGAGCGCAGCCGAGGTGCAGAGAGGACGAGGCCAGCACAGGAAGTGGTGGCCACGCAGCGCCAGCTTCACTTCCCTCGCCTTTCTCTACCTCTTTCCTTGTCCTGGGGACTTCCTCCTGAGATTATTTCCCCCCAACTTACCTACCTTTTATTCATTTTAAAATTTATTTTAAAAAATAATTACTTACGTAATTCTATTCTTTATCATTTTTAAAATTTGACCAGAGAGAGAGAGAGCGAGAAAGGGCAAGTGGGAAAGTAAGCCTCCAGACCCGGGACCCAAACTGCTGTCGGCCATGTGGGAATCAGGCTCCTGAACCACCTCGCCACCTGCTGGTCCCTAATTTTATTTTTTTAAGAGTTTTTCTTTGCTGGACCGGCAGGTCGTGTGGTGGTTAAGGGCGCTGGACTCCCACATGGCCAACCATGGTTCAAGTCCCAGACCTGGAGGTTTACTTTCTCACTTTCCCTTTCTCTTTCTCTCTGTGTTTGTGTGTATGTCTGGAAATATTGAAAATAATAAGTAAAGTTAATAAAAGCTTGAGGGTTTTTAAATTTTATTTATTTATTTTTGTTTGTTTGTTTTTTGCTATAGGGCATATGTACTCACCAGAGAGACAGAGAGAAAGTGAGAAATCATCCCCCAGAGGGGATGGCTATGCCACAATCCCTTCTCCTCCATTTTCCTCTTGGTATTTTGGACATGCACTCACGCACCTGGTGTGATTTTCAAGCCACTGGGTCCAGGACTCGAACCACAATTGGCCAGGTGGGATTCTAGCACCTTAACCACTGTGCCAGCTGCTGGCCCCTTACCTATTTTTACATGGGCATATAGGGGTAGAACAGTGCTTAGTCTCCATTGTTGGCTCATATTGACCTTGAGGCATGGCAGGGCAGGGTCCATGCCTCCTGGACCTGGAGGCCTCTGTCCCACCCTGGGGCTCCCCACAGCCTCGTGGGGGCCATGCAGACACAGCTGTGCTGCCTTCCTGCTGCTCATCATGGCCTTTCCCTTGCAGAATGAACTGGACAATGTCAGAGCCCAGCTTTCCCAAAAAGGTGAGCTGGCAAGAGACCAGGGGCCCTGGGGACCCCCCGCCATGGGTGGTGGAGGGAGGGGCGAGGAGGAAGACCTCCAAACTGGCAGAACCGAGGCTTCTCCTCACCTCATATGTCCAAGAGTTGGGCTAGCTCTTGTGACTGGCAGAAAAGGAGAGCAACGCGAGGTGGCGAAGCCGTCCTAGTCCAGGTGAGCCGCTCCTGTCCTGCCTGCTGAGGCTTCTTGCCTGACACCAAGGCTGTGTGGGGTCCTTGAGGTGACCGAGTATCTGCAGGAGAGGGCTCAGCTGCTGAGTCTGGGGTTGAACTAACTAGATCCGTGTGAGAGGGGAACCGTGAAATCTTTTCCCAAGTAATTCAAGCAGTAAAAAGGGCTTGTCTCTTAAATGAAGGCTCTAACGTGTTCCTTGGTTCTGTGCATGCTGGAGAGAAGCGGCCACCTGACTTTCTGGCCTGAGAAGCCTTTCTGGCTCCTCGCCTGGCTCAGGGCTAAGTGCTAGAACCCAAGGATCCAGGTCTCTTACTGATGAGTGGATGGATCTCTCTCCCCTACCCCCCACCTTGCTCCAGAGAAGGAGAAACAGGACAGCCAGGTCATCATCGACTCTTTGCGGGACTTGCTGGAAGAGCGCAACGCCACTGTGGAATCTCTGCAGAGTGCCTTGGGCAAGGCCGAGATGCTGTGCTCCACACTCAAAGTATGTCCCCAGGGCCGGCGAGCACAGATGCGGGTGGGGTTCAGCTCCAGGCCTGGGCTCTCCATTCCGGGTTGACCTGATCATGCCTCAGTCTTTACCTTGGTTTGCAAATGGTGAAGTGGGGGCAAATCCTTTCTCTAAGACACCCCCTTCCCCAACCTGTCCCCATCCAGCTCATAAGAAAAGGGCCATATTGGCTGTGCTCGAGGGTTTGGACAGGGTGGCTAGGAGGGGCCAGGCCTTCCTAGCCCTTCACAGAGGGGTGGCTCTGCTAAGACCTTGGCAAGGCCGGGCCGTGTTTCCAAAAGTGGTTCATACTCCACTGATGAGGCCGGCTAAGAACCTTCCATTAGCACTCCAGTCCTTGGCTAGGCTGCTCTCTGGAGCCAGATCAAACAGCATCCCAGGGAGGAGCAAGGGCCTTTGAAGTCTGTGGTGCTGAGCTGACCAGGCAGATCAAAGCCTGCAGAGCGAGCAGCCCTAGACCCAGATGAATTTTGTATCAGTCTGGGTTGGTGAGCCTCTTGCTCTCCAAGGGGCATGAGGCGATTCATCTGAACCCGATTGATATGCTGGCCTTGTAGGTAGGAGCAGTCCTTGCTGGGTGCCATTTGAAAGGGAAAGGGAGCCATCCTTGTGAACAGACAAGGCCCCAGGATATTCATTGTCTCTGTTCCTGCTTGGGGGCTGGGCCTGATCACATGGCCTGGCCTGTGGGAGGGGGCAAACTCCTACCTGGCTGCAGAACTGGAGCCTGGTGGCATTCTGGGTCTGAGATGGAGTGGTTTCGTGCTAAGGGCAGCCCTGCCAGCAGCCCTGGCTCAGCACTCCTACTCTGGCAGCCATCCACTGGTTTGGACGGTAGATGCTCTGCTCCACTCTCAAAGAATGTCCCCAGGGCCGGCGTGCACACGTGGGGGTGGGTTTGTGTTCTGGACTTTTTGTTTTTAATTTTGCCAGAGGACATGTGCACTCGCTAGATAGAAACAGAGAGGGAGAGAGGAGGACATTGAAAAAGCACCACCCCAATGGGGAATGGTTCCGTCACGTGTGCACAGGTGCCTGGCATGTTCTTTTAAGCCGCCAGGTCTGGGACTCAAGCTGTGTGGTCAGCCGTGTGGGATCCAGCCACAAGCTGGCCCAGTCCTCTGGACTTCTTTAGCTACCTGCACCACATGTGCCAGGAGGCTCAGACCACAGGCATTTCAGCTCCAGGTGGGCTTGCAGGTGCTGGGAGTGGGCTGAGCCTTGGTGAGGCATCTTGGAAGCAGGCAAGGAGTGAGGAAGCAGCTGGCCCCCCCTTAGCAGAAAAAGCACAAGCCAGAGTGGGGTCAGGATTCCTGCCTCCTCGGTTGGAGGCGCACAGTGGTCAGCAGTTCGAAAAGGCGGTGTAGACTCCTCGAGAGCAGAGTTCTCCCGGTGCCTTTAGCCCTGGCTACTGGGAGCCTCCGGGCAGCAGGCATGGCACATTTGCTTTTCAGAAGCAGATGAAGTACTTGGAGCAACAGCAGGATGAGACCAAACAAGCCCGGGACGAGGCCCGCCGACTCCGGAGCAAGATGAAGACCATGGAGCAGTGAGTTTGGAGTGGGGGCTGTTCCGTGCCCGTGCATCTAGGCTCCGAGGGTGGACTTCCAGGACCACAGCAGGGAGCGGGGCCCGGTCACCTCAGGCCCAACTCTCCGTAGGCCGTGGAGGGCTCAGGCCAGCCGGGTATGGGCACACGTCTCCTTGCTTAGTATCTGAACTCCTCCGCTTTCCTCTTGCCACATACCTCCCTGTCCCTGTCGCCTGTGGCCAGGTGACCTGGCGGGTCTTTCCCTCCAGAAAGCTCTCCTTGGAAATCCCCTGACCTCGAGGCCCTCCACCAGCACTGTTTCTTCCCCAGCAGCATCTCTGGAGCTGGGCTCAGCTCTGCTGTGGGGCCTTTCCTTGGGCACACCCACCTGCTAAAGCATCCTGGCAGCTCAGGCTATCACCATAGCAACAGCAGCAAAGGGAGGCAGAGCTGCACTGGGTACCTACCCGTCAGCCTCCAGATTTCAAATGCTGTGGGTCGGGTATGTTTTTCAGGATTGATCTCCTACTCCAGAGCCAGCGGCCCGAGGTGGAGGAGATGATCCGAGACATGGGTGCGGGACCGGCCGCAGTGGAGCAGCTGGCTGTGTACTGCGTGTCCCTCAAAAAGTGCGTACCTGGCCCCTCAGGCTGGGAGCTAGCTTTGCTGTTGCTGCAGATGGAGTTAGGGGCAAGTTCTAGAGCCATGCTGCCTCAGTTTGAACCGGACTCCACCCCTCTCCACCTGCGTGGCCTGAATCCAGTTTCTTGATCTCTGTGACGTCAGCTTTCTGAACAGAGAGTAACGGACCTACCTCCCAGGGCTGTTGAGAGAATTGCGTGCGTGCTGAGACTTGTGTCTGAGGGAAGTGACGCAGCTCTCTGAACTCTAAGCCCATCGTGACGTCTGGAGCCTGTTTCCCATCATCCCTGTTTCTGACCCCTCCTGGCTTGGATCAGAAACTTTGCTCATGTTTTTTACTGTGGTGGTTGTAAGCTTGGTGGAAAGGAGGGCCAAGAGGGTCCAAGATACTCCCTGAAAGGACAGGGGGTGTTGGGCGCCCCCTAGGGAGGACAGGGAACAGAGCTACCAGGCCTCCTGGCATCCTGTGCAGGGCCCCTGCCGGGCCCAGGATCAGAGTAGGCATGAGGATGAGCTGCGGGCTCGGGCAGGGCTTTGTGTTAGCGTGGTGTGGGGCTCAGTCTGACCCATGGGCCGTTCTGTTCTGGCATCTCTTTCCATAACCATGTTGCAGGGAGTACGAGAATCTGAAAGAGGCACGGAAGTCCTCGGGGGAGCTGGCTGACAAGCTGAGGAAGGACTTGTTCTCCTCCAGGAGCAAGGTAAGTTGGAGCAGAGGCGAGGGGAAGGGGGCCGTCCTGTGTTATGCCCACTCGGGTCTCATTCGGGTATAGCTGATTTCGTGGGGCTACGGAGACCAGTGACTGGTCCTTCCTGGCCACTGTCTGTGGCTTGTCCACTTGGGGTGGCAGACCCCAATATGTGCATATTCCTGCTCCCCTCTGCTCTTCCAGGCTCCCGGGCACCTAGCTGCTGCAGGGCAGAGGTGTCAAACGTGACAGCTTCAGAGGCCTGTTTTTGTACCAGCCCCAGAGTAGGAAGGCTCTTAGAATCCCGTTCTGCTGGCGCAGCTGCTGCTTCCATTTCTGACATGGCGCGTCCATGCAGGACGTGGGAAGTGGCCTTTGCTCCTGGGCAGCTCAGGTGTGCACTGCCAGACCAAGGCCTCACCCCAGAGAGCCAGGGTCCCCTGATCATGCACCGCGTAGCAACAGGTGGGGGCAGGGCCCATGGCCACCATTTACCTTGTTCTCTACTCTGTATTTTCTTGTAGTTGCAAGGCGTCTACTCTGAACTGGATCAAGCCAAGTTAGAACTGAAGTCGGCCCAGAAGGACTTACATAGCGCTGACAAGGAAATCGCAGTGAGGGACACCCCTCGCCTGGCAGGAATGAGGGCTGGTTTGTGTGCCCTCCCGGTCTCCACCCCAGAACCCATGCGCCAGTCAGTGGTGGTGCTTCTGGGTCCCTGTGTCCTGCTGGCTCAACGTGCACCTTGGTCCCCGACTGGTCTGGAGCTAGGCCCTGCTCTGCAGAATGCAGACAGAGCACCCTGCTCTCTTCTGTGCCTGCATCCCGGAGTTCTTGGTCACCGGGGGAGGGGCTCCCCCAGAGAGCAGTTCTGATGCCTGCCATCTTGGCCTCCTGAGCCCGATTTTGGGGGTTCGGGGTTTGCTCTGTTCCTGGGGGGCCAGCCTTTGGTGCAAGCTGCTGTGTCCTCTGCATCATCTATGGACTCATGCCTTGGCCTTTCGCTCACCCTCCTCTTTCCTTCCCCAAGAGCCTGAAAAAGAAGCTAAAGATGCTACAGGAAACTTTGAACCTGCCACCAGTGGCCAGCGAGACTGTCAGCCGCCTACTCTTAGAGAGGTTTGTGGATGTCTGGGGTGGCACAGGGCTCACAATCCAGGAGAGCTCCTGGTAAGGGACTTTACTTATCAGGGTGCTGGTGGGACGTGCCGATATGGACCTGAAGTCTATGGACCTGCCCTGGGAGCCAGCCAAGGTTTAGCTGCAGAGTGACCTCATAGCCTAGCTGTGAAGGGAGCTGGATCCCACATGGCCAACTGTGGTTTGGGTCCTAGCCCTGAAAGCTTGAAAAATACACTGGGGGTGAAGCCGGCAGGTGGTGTGGTGGTTAAGGCGCTGGACTCCCACATGGCTGACTATGGTTTGAGCCCTGGACCTGGTGGCTTGCCTTTTCACTTTCCCTTTCTCTCTCTGTGTCTCTCTCTGGTCAAATTAAAATAAATGAATAGATAATAATAACAAATAAAAGACATAATTCTTAAAAAAAAAAAAAAAGAAAGAAAAAAATATACTGGGTGCATGCACACCCTAAACCCAACAGTTGGAGAAATGGAGGAGAAGGGATTGCAGTGTAACCACAGCCCATTGTGGGCGGGTGTTCTGTCTCTGTGATGAATGTACATGCTCCCTGGCAATTAAAAAAGAAAAAGAATAAAGGGACCAGCAAGTGGCATAGTGGTTGAGGCGCTAGCTGACCACGGTTTGAGTCTCAGACCTGGTGGCTTGAAAATCACACCAAGCACGTGTGCACAGTGTCCAAAATCCCTGTGGGAGAATGGAGGAGAAGCAGATTGATTTCTCACTTTCCCTGTCTCCCTGGCGAGCATACACACCCATGGCAAAAACCTTAAGAACAATAATAATAGTAAAAATGATTTAGCTGGAATGCAGTTTGAGGGACATTCTTGGCTCTGGCAAGAGGTGGCCAGGGAAGGCCAGAGCAGTTGGGATGGGGCAGGAGCACCGACTGTCTTGGGGCACCCCCTTGTGGAGTGACTTGTCACAGGCATCCATCCGTCTGCCCAAACTGAAACAAAACCACTGACTCCAAGCATTTCCCTTCCTGTCTGGAATGTTTAAATGCGATTTGAAGCTGCCAGTAGAGGGAGCCAAGAGGCAGAGGGACGAGCGCCCCTGCCCGATGTGGGCAGCCGTGCCTTTATGGACAGGCGGAGCGCGTTCTCAGGACTCACTTGCCTCCCAGAGGACCTAGCTGGGAGCCAGACAGAAGACACACACCTCCTGTCCATGCCCAGCCTTTCATCTGAACCACTGCTCAGTGTCCTTTGGAAAATCCGTCTACTGCCCCTTCCTCGCATCCAGTCAGTTGCTAGTGCCTGCACACCTAACCACGAGGTGCCACCCGACCCCTTCCTGGGCACCACCTCCACTAGAGGCCTGGGACACAACCCCCTGCTCCTCCTGTCTGCCCAGCATATCAGCCCTGGAGGGGTTTCCCCAAAACCTGCTCACAGACACACACACACACCTCCCAGCCCCCTTGGCCCTGGGCACAGTGGGCTGCAGTGACTCTTTAGGCTTCGGGCCGCTCACGCCATCAAACATAGAGAACACTTCTTCCCGCGCGTCTGTGCCTTCACCGCAGCTCTTCGGCACACTGAGGGGTCGGCCACCCTGCAGCCCCGAGCTTCCTGTCCTCAGCAGGACTAGGCCACCTCCTGTGCAGGTAGCGCGTCTCAGCCATGGCACCAGGTGCCGTGGCCACCTGAGCGTCTTGTCCACCCTAGTCAGCCCAGCAGGTACACGCTCAGCTCTGCGTAGGCGGGAGCCACGCCTTTTTATTTAAAGAACCATTTTATTTGACTTTATTTATTCATTCATTTATTTTTGGAGAGGTTTTTGCTATAGGGCGCATGTGCTCCCCAAAGAGACAGAAAGTGATGAATCACCCGTGGCTGGGGGGTTGGCCACACAGCAATCCCTTCTCCTCCATTCTCCTCTCGGGATCTTGGGCACGCACGCACACGCACCTGGCGTGAGTTTAAGCCACTGGGTCCGGGACTCAAACTGTGGTCGACTACATGGGAGTCCAACGACAGCCATTACGACAACTGCTGGTCCATTCATTCATTCATTCATTTATTTAAATTTGACCAGAGAGGGTCAGAGTTGAAGGAGGAGAGCAAGTCACCAGGTCCTGGGACTCGAATTGCGGTTAGCCATTTGGGTGGCCAACGCCCTTAACCACTATGCCACCTGTCAGCCCCAAGGGGGGGGAAGCCACATCTTAATCCAGATCCTTCGTCAGCTTCCCTACACACACCCGTCCTGTCCCCACCTGTACTGCCTGGCCCACAGCTGCACGAGGGAGAGTGTAAATGAGCCAGTTCCCTCTGCTGCTGCTTTTTTTTTTTTTTTAGTTTATTTGTTTAATTCTTCCATTAAAAAGAGAAAGAGAGGCAGATACCCACAGAAGGGTCTTCATGCTGCAATCTACCCTGTCTCACTGACCTTCGTCAAAGGCATGCATGCCTCCCTCAGGGAGGTCCCAGGATGTGAACCTAGGACCTTTCCCGTGTAGGTCCAGTCGCTTATCATGGTCCCTCCTTCTTGTACTTTTAACTCCTCAGTCTTACTCTCTCCTTTCTTGCTTCGGCATCTTCCAGCATCTCTCTGTGAGCCTCTGTACACACACACACACACACACACACACACACACACACACACAGAATAATGGATACTGCACAACAGCTGGCATGGGCCTTCCAAGCTGCTGCTTTGTGCTGCAGTTCCCAGGGGGGAGCAAAGCATCTAGCATGAGTCTGGCTCTGTAGCCTAGTGGTTAAGGGAGCTGGGTCCCACATGGCTAACTGTGGTTCGAATCCCAGCTCCAATGGCTTGAAAAACATGCTGGGCACATGTGCGTGCATGCCCCAGATCCCAACAGGATAGAGAAATGGAAGAGAACGGACTGTTGTGTAACCACGCCCCATTACGGGGGTGGGGGCATGATTTCTCCCTCTCTTTCTCTCTCTCTCTCCCTCTCTCTCTCTCTCTCTCTCTCTCTCTCTCTCTCTCCATCTCTCTGGCACGCCCTCTAGCAATCAAAAAAGACGTCCAGGGAACCAGCAGTTAGCGTAATGGCTATGTCGCTGGACTCCCACGTAGTTGACCGCGGTTCGCGTCCTGGACCCGGTGGCTTAAAATTCACGCCAGGCGCGTGTGCGTGCGTGCCCAAGATCCCGGGAGGAGAATGGAGGAGAAGGGATTGCAGCGTGACCATCCCCCTGGGGGGTGATTTCTCGCTTTCTATCTCTTATGTCTCTCTCTGTCTGGCGAGCGCACGCGCCCTATAGCGAAAACCTCTCCAAAAAAAAAAAAGAAAAGGCGTCCAGCGCAGCGTTGGTTTGAGGTGGGTGGTGCAGCCTTCACTTTCACGTGCAGACAAGAAGAGTAGCCTCCAGGGGACTGGCCAAGGAAAGGAAGAAAGAGTCCAGAACTCCCGAGTTGCTTACCCGCTCAGGGCAGTGCTGTGGCTCCTGTCCTCCCTCTGTGCACTCAGGGGGAAGGGGCTGCAGAGCAGCCCTGGGAGGTTCTTGAGGGAAGCACAGTGAGGGTGTCTGAGCCATCCACGCTGCTTCCTACGTCCTCCCCAGACCACAGGAGCGGGGAGCATGTGCAGTCTGGATGGACTGGGAGACCTGATGGCTGCAGTTTTCTAATAGAATTAAACTTTTCCTCCCAGTTATAAAAGTAAGAACACTCGTTGAGAATTTGGAAAATAGGGAGTCAGAGCAGAGGTAGTTACTTTTGGCGTGCGCTGTATCTCCTTCCCGTCCTTTGTTCATAAAATTTGTAGGAGGCCATTGGCTTGGATTAGGCTCCTTTCCTGGGCCCAGCCGACCCAACATGGAGTCATTCATGCGCAACGAAACTAATTAACCTAGAAGCACGCGCTTGTAAACAGCTGAGCGTTAGTTGGTTACAGCAGCTGCACTTCAGTCAGTCATCGCTGATTCAAATAAGGCAGGATGCCAAGCTGTACCCAATTAGGCTGTCTCTTACCTCTCCGCTGTTTCCTATCCATAAATACTGCCTGATCACGTTGCTAGCTGAAGTTCTTTCAGCCCGTTCTGTCTAAGGGCTGTCTGATTCTAGGATCTTGAATAAAAGCCAATTAAAATCTTTAAACTTGTTGTAATTTTATCTTTTTGACACTTTTTTCTCTTTGGTGGCGAGGTGGGTAGGTGGGTGGGGTGTGTGCCAAACCATGCGATCACACCATACCGAGAGTTTTGTGTTGCTTTTAAGATTTGCTCTATGAACACTTTCCCGTGTTGTTACATTTACTCTTCAGAAAGTTGAATGCCTGCATTATATTCAAGCTATAGAAGTGCCAGCCCCCGGGGGAGTCATTTTGGTAGTTTCCAATGTTGTACCATTTGCCGAGAGAAGTAGCAACATCGCGGGGGCGAGGGGGAGACTGTCCCTCTGCATCCTTCTGCGGTGACTTCTCCGACTGGCTCCTTGCACTGCATTCGGAGAAATGAGCTACACGGGTCAAAGGGCGGCAGTCTTTTGTTCATACATTTGGGCTTTTTCCTGGATTTTTGCTTGCTTCCTTCCTTGCCTTCCAGTTTCTCTGGCCTCGTGACAGTTGAAGGGCTGAGCCCACAGAGATTAGAGATTAGGGCTTCCTTAAGGGGTGGCCCCGAGTCAGGAATGGACTTAGGCCCCTGAAGCTGAGTCGCCTCTGATGTGTGAGGGGCCCTTGTCCTCTGGGCTGCCCTGTGGTCCCCAGTAACCATGCCTTCTCTGCCTTTAGCCCAGCTCCTGTGGAGATGCAGAACCTGAAGCTCTGCCGGCCGCCCTTCAGTGACGATAGTGACCTCAATGCCACCTTTGATGTGGACACGCCCCCAGCCCGGCCCTCCAGCTCCCAGCGAAGCCACTCCAAGGAGCTCTCTCTGCAGAAGGCGCAGTGAGTGGTAGCCCTCGGCACTGTCCATAGCCTGGAGGGGGGTGGCTCAAGATGTCTCCGATGCCCTGGTAGCTCTGCGTGGCTGACAGGGCAGTGAGGGCGTCCTGGCGTGGCTGTGGCTTAGGTTCCAGCCACCCTTTTTTGCTTCCCCTGGGCACTCAGTGGGTGCAAAGCCATTTTTTTGCTCATCTTCGCCATCACCCTTCAAGTCAAAGGTGTTGGGATGTGAGTTAGATCCACAGTGATCCCAGTAGAAACTGGTGGTCCTATGCTGGTGTGGTTGGGGATGGCACTCCCAATACCGGAATGCCTACCCACCAGAGCCCTGAGCCAGTGACCCGAACTTCCTCTTCCATGGTATGCCACAGAGGCCCCTGCCTGAAGCCACAAGGTTAGGCCTGGGCCAGTCTTCCCTGACTCTGCTGCTCTGCTCACTGTCCAGCTGTCCACAGACCTGCACTTGGGGTCGCTCAGGTGCCCAGGACATGGCCGAGACAGCAGCCATGCGGCAGCCCCCTGGGGACCTGTGTGAGCCTGGCTCACTTCCCCTCGTGTCTGGCTTACATGTCCCTTTCCTTCATGTCTTACCTTATAGCTCTCCTGTTCAGGACGTCCCCAAGAAGATGCCCAAAGAGCCCAAACAGGTGAGGGCTTCCCAGAAGAAGCTCAGGTAGTTGCCTTCTGACTCTGGCCATGCTTAGGTGTGAAACTGGACACTGGGGAGGGTGGGGTCTGGCCAGGGCCTCTCCCTCTGAGCCCAGGACTGAGGTGTTTTGGAGCCGCCCGTGGGTCTCCTGATGAGGCAGCAGAGGTCCTGGTCTCGTGTCACCACCTCTAGCCTGCCTCCTCTGCTGCTCTCTGGTGCATCAAGGCTGGCTCTGGGGTCCCCTCAGGAGCCCCAGCTGTCCCTGGGTGGCCAGCGCTGTGTAGGAGAGCCAGATGAAGAGGTGGCTGACACCTTCCCCGTCTTCATCCGGAATGCCATCCTGGGCCACAGACAACCCAAGAGGACCAGGCCCGAGTCCTGTCGCAGCACAGATGTGGTAAGTGACTTTCCACCAGTGGCAGGTGTCGGCCCTCGCAGGGGTGGGGTTGGGGGACCAGCTCCACGTCATCAACCTGGCCTGTTCATCTCTTCCTTCTGCCCTAGGTAAGGACAGGCTACGATGGGCTTGGAGGCCGGACAAAGTTCATCCAGCCTGTATCCTTGTTCTGTGGCGTGGAGCCCATGCCGTGCCTTCCCATCCCCTAAGACCCCACCTGCCCGTGCGTGCCGCCACAGGTGTGCAGAGCCAGGCCTCGCCCAGTGTAGCAGGGCTGCCCACCCCGGGTCTGAGCCTTTCCGTCCCCTCTCTAGGCCTGTTCCTTGACATCTCCTCCAGACAGACACGACTACCATCCGCCCACTGCCTGTTAAGCCCAAAGCCAGGGCTAAGCAGAGAGGACAGGCGAGGACAGTGCACGCTCTCACCCAGGCCAAGATGGACACCTTCCTGTGGTAGGGAGAACAGTGAATCTGAGCCATGGCCACGTGCACACTTGTAACTTATAGGCCAAGGACTGGCTGGGGCATTAGGGGGACATCCCCTCTTCCAGGACCAGCCCTGAGAGAAGGGCAGACAAGCCAGTGAAGGCAACAGCAATGCCCAGAGACCGCTCTTCCTGCGTTCCGCTCCGTGTCTGCATGCCGGTCCTGCCTGTGGGGCTGACCTGGCCGGCTCACAGGGCCCGTCAGCAGGGCCCGCTCCTGGTTCCAGGCTCTCGTTGATATTCACGGTCTGATGAGACCAGGCTCCCGTGTTGACATCTGTGTGGACCGCGGTGCTTGAGGCTCCGCAGGCAGCCTCGGCCCGAGCCTCCGCCTGCCACTCAATTGCTGCTAGGCGTGGCCTGGGCCAAGCAGGGTAGGGAATGGGGGTGGTAATGGAGAGAGGACGAGAGAAGGTTTCCATATAAAATAAGAGAGGGTGTGGAGAAGTCCATCCCTCTGTGTGGAAGGCCCTTATTGAAATGTGGATCAGGTTTGTTGCCGAGTTTCGTCTCTTGTTATTGCACTGGACTTTTGGACCCAAAAATTGGCTTTCCTGTTTAGTTGTGTCTTTTCTTTTAGCATTCTATGTGAACACAATACTCTACCTGTCCGTCCTATGAAATGGATGTCATTACAGAGAACACACTAGAAGCTTTCTCACTATTGAGCTAATGATCCTTGTGAATGTACAATTTATGGAGATCTGTCCTGCTGATTCTGTCTGTTGGAAAATAAATGTTGAATGCTCCCCAACTAAAAGAAAAAAATTAAGAATCTCTTTTTCCTGGCCCTGGGAGCATAAATTTGTACCAACTCCTTGGAAACTGTTTGGCATGACTTTAAAGCAGGAATATCACCTGGACTCAGACCCAGCAGTTCCATCCCCAAGAATGTCATGCCTTCCCACAAGGCACAGAGAAAATAGCGAGAATGAGGTCACTGCTGCTTTGTCCGTGGTCTCTAACCTCAACACCACCCTGCGGCCATAAGCAAGACAGTGATTGGGTAAATCTATTCAGGGAGGATACTTACAGCAGGCCCAACAGATAACCAGTGACCAGCACCATCCCCTTCCCCCCACCTCTCACTGACAGCATCTTAGCCTGGCTGCAAGGGCACTCGCTCCTAGAGTACTTCCTTCTCGTCCCCTAAACTTGCCTCTCCCACTGCGGGATGGGAGTTCACCTGTTTCCCCAGGGCTCGGCGTGGTGCACAGGGAGTAGTGAAGCGAGCATGCCAGTTGAGGGTGACCAGCATCCTCCAGCAGGTCTAGAGGAGCCTGGGGCTTTCTGGGAAGTGGGGGACGCTCTTGGTATGGGTGTTAGGCAGTCTGGAGCTGACTGGAGCCTAGAGGTTTAGTGAGAAGTGCAACATCAGGTTCGGGAACGTTGCGGCTGGCTACTAGCACCTTCCTTGCCAGCCAAGTGGTCTTAGTAAGTAGCACAGCCTCTGTGATTACTTTTTTTTTTAAGTTGCAAATGGATATATGAGCTTACTAGCTGGGGAGAAGGAAAACACATCCTCAGTGGGGTTGACCACGCCCTAATCCCTTCTCCATTTCTCTATCCTGTCGGGATTTGGGGAACACATGCACACATCCCTGGTGTGTTTTTCAAGCCACTGGTGCTGGGACCTGAACCATGGTCAACCTTGTGGGATCCAGCTCACTTAACCACGCTATGGAGCTTTCTCTGTTCAGCTTTTTTTTTTTTTAGGTTTTTGCTATAGGGCGTGTGCACTCACCTGAAGAGACAGAGAGAGAGAACATGGAAAGTCACCCCCCAGAAAGTGATGTCCGTGCCATTCTCTTCTTGGGATATTGGCATACCTGGCATGATTTTCAAGCTGTCAGGTCTGGGACTCAAACTGTGGGGGACTTCAGTGCCTTAACTACCACGCCACCTGCTGACCCCTAATTCAGCTTCTTTACCTAGAAAGTGGAGACAGTAGCACCAAGCTCCCAGTTGTGGGGATCCAATAAATCAGTGTATAGGTTACGAACTTAGAACAGCTCAATGAAAGAAGCCAGACCTGGTGGCATGATGGTTAAGGTGTTGGACTCCCACATGGCTGACCATGGTTTGAGTCCCAGGCCTGGCAGCTTGCTTTCTTACTCTCCCTCTCTCTCTTATTTATTTTAATTTGACCAGAGAGAGACAGGGAGGGAGAGAAAGCGAGCCACCAGGTCCAGAACTCGAACCATGGTCAGCCATGTGGGAGTCCAGCGTCCTTAATCACCATGCCATCTTCTGGCCCCAAATTAGTGATTCTTAAAAAAAAATGAAGAAGAAGAAGCCAGACACAAAAGGATAACTATTGCGTGATTCCACTTACGTGAGATATCTAGAATGAGCAAGTTCATAGAAACAGAATAGAAATTACAAGATTAGAGGGAGAGGAACATGGGGAGATATTTAATGGTCATTGATTTTTCTGTGCAGGATGTTAAAAAAAGTTTTAGAAATAGATAGAGGGCCGGCAGGTGGCGTGGTGGTTAAGGGTGCTGGATTCCCATATGGCTGACCGTGGTTCGAGTCCCGGACCTGGCAGTTTGCTTTCCCTTCCTCTCTCTCTCTCTCTGTCTCTGTCTGGTCAAATTAAAAAATAATAATAACAAATGGAATTAGATAAATAAATATTTTTTTAAAAAAATAAATAGGTAGACTTGATGAAAAACAAAACAGAACGTATGACAGATCTGAATACACGGAAAGATACCTCCCCGCGCCTGAGACATGCTTTCATGTACTCACTATCTGGGGCCGACTGATGTGGAAGTGGATTGCAGCGTCAAGATCGTGTTGGGGGGCATGGGGGTCAGGGACAAAATGGTGCTGCCGGCGTAGGTCTCTCCGCTCGCCAAGCTGGGCCGCTACTCGGCTCTGTTCTCGGCGTGGCCTATGGAGCCAAGCGCTACAGTTATCCAAAACCTCGGGCAGAAGAGTTGAGAATAGCAGCGGAGGAGGAGAAGCAGGATGAAGCAAAACAGGATTGAGAGTTGGCAGAAGCCCGAGATGACAGCATATTAAAGTGAGAGGTTCCACGCGCCTGCTTGTCTCCAGACCCGCAGAGGATGAATAAAGCTTTCTGTGTTGTGCGATTAAAACAAATCATGTCGGGAATGCTAGCTCACTCTCTTTTCCCATGTCTCTTGCTTAGGAAGAAATAAACTTACAAAAAAACAAAAACAAAACCAATGTCATGTATGGTGATGGTGTTGAAACCTCTAGGGGTCAGTCCCTTGACCACAGCAATGTTTGAGCTGAGAAGAGCAGTGGTTATCGTCCCCTATTTCAGAACTCGAACCTGGTCAGACATCTGACAAGGGTGATGCTAGGGGAAGGGAAGGGCTACTGTTCTTTGGGGAAGGAGCAGCGTGAGTCAAGCCGCATCCACCCCTCCTCTGCTCCTCATTAGAGATGGCAGCCCCAGTCCTGGAAGCAGCTGACTGGTGCCAGGCTAGGCAGTGGGGACCTACTCCTACAAAAATTGGAGGTTGTGTACTTTGGTGGCTCTGGCAGGACTCTGAGATGCTTGCCTGGGTTCAGCCTTCTAGATGCAATCCCCACCCATACCCCGCCTACCCTCCACCCCTACTCTCATTGTGTCAGCATCTATCCGATTTAAGCCAGTGCCAGAAAGTCTTTGCCAGGTTAGTAGGTGATTTCCGTGGCTGACCACAGTTCGAGTCCCAGATTTGGCGGCTTGAAAAGTACAGCGTGTGTTTGTGCACACACCCAAAATCCTGAGAGAAAATGGAGGAGGAGCTGTGGCATGGCCAGCCCCCTGGTGGTGATTTGTCACTTTCCCTCTCCGTCTCTCTCCGGTGAGCACATTTTAAAAACCTTAAAAAAAAAAAAAAAAAACTCTCTGCATCAAGGGGCCAGATGGTTGGCACAGCAGTAACACAACTGGACCAACATAGGAGAGTCCTGGGTCTGTGTCCTGAGGCCTCCCTGTACACGTTGGGTATGCATGTTGTGCCCATAATCTGGGCTGGCTGAGGTTGGGAGTGGATTGTGGAGTGAAGACTGTTGGGAGAGGGGAGTCTCTCAAGAAATAAACCAAAAAGGGGACCAGCAGTTAGCGTAATGGCTATGTCACTGGACTCCCATGTAGTTGACCGCAGTTCGCGGTCCCGGACCTGGTGGCTTAAAAAACTCACACTGGGCGCATGTGCATGCGTGCCCAAGATCCCGAGAGGAGAATGGAGGAGAAGGGATTGCAGTGTGGCCATTCCCCCTGGGGGGTGATTTCTCGCTTTCTGTCTCTCTGTCTCTCTGTCTGTCTGGCGAGCGCACGCGCCCTATAGCAAAAACCGCTCCAAAAAAAGAAGAAACCAAAAAGAAAAATAATAATAATAAAGCAACAGGAACTGTCAAGAGAATGAAATAACAACCAATAAAATGGAAGAAGATATTTGCAAATCATACATCTGATAAGCAATTAATACCCAAAATGTATAAAGAACTCTTGCAACTCAACAATAACAAATAGAAAATAGTCCAAGGACGTAAATAGATATTTCTCCAAAGAAAATATAATTTTTTTTTTGGAGAGGTTTTTGCTACAGGGCACATGCGCTCACCAGACAGAGAGAGAGAGAGAGAGAGATAGAAAGTGAGAAATCACCCCCCAGAGGGGATGACCACGCCGCAATCCCTTCTCCTCCATTCTCCTCTCGGGATCTTGGGCACGCACGCACACGCGCCCGGCATGAGTTTAAGCCACCAGGTCTCTCGAACCACGGTTGACTACGTGGGAGTCCAGCGACATAGCCATTACGCTAACTGCTGGTCCCTCTCCAAAGAAAATATACAAGTGGACAATGAGCGCATGAAAAAAATGCTCAACCTCATTAGTCATTAGAGAAACACAAATCGAAATCGCAGTGAAATGCCACTTCACACCCACTTAGAATAGCTGTTACCAAAAAGATGGAAAACAAGCATTAGCAAGGATGAAGGTAAACTGAAATTCTTGTGTATTTTTGGTGGGAATGTAAAATGGTACAGTGACTGGAAAACAGTTTGGCAGTTCCTCAAAAAGCTACCCAATTACCAGGTGATCCAGCAATTCTGCTCCTAGGTAGATACCTAGAAGAATTGAAGGCAGGCACTGGAACAGGTATGCATGAATGGATAAACAATGTGCCTACAATGGAATATTATTCAGCCCTGAAAAGGGAATGAAGTTATGGGGCCAAGAGGTGGCATATGCAACACTCTTCAAGGTAGACCCACACGGGAAGGTTGCCAGTTGGCATCTGGAGATCCTGAGAATGGTGGGCCATGCGTGCCCAGTATTCAGGCTGGCTGAGGCTGGGGTGGGGGGTGGATTCTGGTGTTAAGACCCTTTTAAGAGTGCTGTATCTTTCCCTGTCTCACTTGCAGAATAAATAAGGTTTAAAAATTATTTTAAAATAAGGAATGAAAACGTGATACAAGCTACAATATGGATAAACCTTGAAGCCATTGTGCTCAGTGAAATAAAGCAAACACAAAAGGGCAAATACTGTATGAGCCCCCTGTGTGGGGCACCTAGAATAGGCTGATTCACAGAGACAGGAAGTAGAAAAGACGTCACCAGAGGATGGGGAGGGAAGAACGGAGAGTTACTGTTTACTGAATATGGAGTTTCTGTTTGGGATCGTGTAAAAGTTCGAGAAATGGGTAGTGGTGATGGTAATACAGCATTGTGAATATCACTTAAAATGTTAAAAAAAAAAAAAAAAAAAAAAAACAGGTGAGGTGTCACTTGTCCACAGGCCACGTCTGCAGGGAAGGCCTGAGCTCAGCTGCAGGTTCAGTTAAAGGCTGGGCTTGGTGGTACACGCCTATAATCCTAGCGACTGAGGCAGAGGGGTCACAATATGGCAAGACCTCGTTTTTAAAAAAATGAAAAATGGGGTCAGCAGGTGGCATGGTGGTTGAGGCACTGGATTCCCATATGACCAACCGCAGTTCAAGTCCTGGACCTGGCAGCTTTCTCTCTCTCTCTCTCTCTCTCTCTTTCTCTTGTATGTGTGTCCTATAGCATATTAAATAATAATAATAATAAATTTTTTTTAAAAGATGGTTAAAATGGTAAATTCAAGGCTTGCCCGTAGTACAGTGGTTATGCCCTGTGCATAGGGAGCCAGATCCTACTTGGCTGACCACGGTTTGAATCCCAGCCCTGGAGCCTGCCACACACATGCCAGGTGTGTGTGTGCTCATATGTGCCCCAAATCTTTTTTTTTTTAAGGAATTATTTTATTTAACTTTATTTATTTATTTTAATTTGACCAGAGGGGGACAGAGAGAAAGGGGGGGGGGGCAAGCCTCCAGGTTCGGGACTTGAGCCACGTCGACCATGTGGGAGTCCAGCGCCTTTAACCACCACACCACCTTGCAGCCCGCAAAATCTTGACAGAATTGAAAAATGGAAAAATGATTGTGGCATGACCACTACCCATTGGAGGGTAGGCTCTCTGGTGAGTGCATTTTCCCTCTGGCAGTAAGAAAAATGGTAAATTCCATCTTATGTATATTTTGCAACAGTTTTTTTTTTAAGTCTGACTATTCCTGGGGCTGGTAGGTGGCATGGTGGTTAAGGCACTGGACTCCCACATGGCTGACCACGGTTTAAGTCCTGAACCTGGTGGCTTTCTTTCTCACTTTCTCTCTCACTCTGTCTCTCTCTAGTCAAATTAAATGAGTGAATAAATAAAATTAAATAATTCTTTTCTTTTTTTTTTTTTGAGAGGTTTTTGCCGTAGGGCACGTGCGCTCGCCAGACAGAGAGACAGAAAGCGAGAAATCACCCCCCAGGAGTGTTGACTGCGGTTTGCGTCCCGGACCCAGTGGCTTAAAACTCACGCCGGGCGTGTGTACGTGCGTGCCCAAGATCCCGAGAGGAGAATGGAGAAGAAGGGATTGCTGCGTGGCCATCCCCCCCGGGGAGTGATTTCTCGCTTTCTGTCTCTCTGTCTCTCTCTGTCTGGCGAGCGCACACGCCCTATAGCAAAAACCTCTCCAATAAATAAATAAATAAATAAATTTTAAATTAAAAATGATTAATTTTAGGGGCCAGCAGATAGCATAGTGGTTAAGGCACTGGACTCCCACATGGCCAACTGCAGTTTGAGTCCTAGACCTGGTGGCTGACTTTCTCTGTCAAATTAATTAAGTAAATGAATGAAATTAAATAATTCTAAAGATATAATGAAATTAAAAATACGTTATGTACGTGCCCCTCATCTCTATTTGGTAGAGTTTTTTGGGGAGCCATGGTCCACTCTGCAGAGAATTGGCCCCAAGTTTCTAAGAGCAAAAGGACACACCTGAGCAGAATATGCAGGATCGTGTATTATTTTTGCAACATCTTGTGAATCTGTAATTTTTTTTTTTTTAAGAATAATGGCACGTGATTGTGGCTTGGAGACCGAGCACTGTCTCGGTGTCTTGGGACTCATCCTGGCGATAGACCCTGTCTGGCACACGCAGGGCTGGCCCCTGTCCTGAGCGGGAGGCAGGACTAGGAACTGACAGTCGGTTTTACTTTCACTTTTGTTTTTCCTGAAATGACAGAGGAGCCAGAAAGAGCTGTGAGCAGCAGCGTCCTCCTCCCCTGGCGCTGGGCCTGCCTGCACTGGCTACAGCCGGGCTCTGGCTCCTGCCGGCACCACCTGCTGTCGAGGCCCTGCCTGAGCCCTGCAGCCCCCGTCCCGCCCCTGCCTGGGAATGGCTGTCCCGGAGCCCTCCACGTTGCTGGATGAGGAGTTGTACTCCAGGCAGCTGTGAGGGCTGAGGCCGGGTAGGGTGGTGTGGGGAGGGCGGCCTCGGACCTCTGCCCTCCACCTGCCCGTCCTCCTTCACATCCGTAGGTATGTGCTGGGCTCGCCTGCTATGCAGAGGATTCAGGGAGCCAAGGTCCTGCTGTCAGGTCTGCAGGGTCTGGGGGCTGAGGTGGCCAAGAACCTGGCCCTGATGGGAGTGGGCAGCCTCACACTGCACGACCCCCACCCCACCTGCTGGTCTGACCTGGCTGCCCAGGTAAGGGGTCTGGGGGCTGTGGGCTCCTAGAGCAGGGCTGGGGCAGAGCACGAGAGGAGTCACTGCTCAGTCCATGCTGGGTCTCTCCCCAGTTCTTCCTCTCAGAGGAGGACTTGGACAGGAACAGGGCTGAGGCCTCTCAAGAGCTCTTGGCCCAACTCAACGGAGCTGTCCAGGTCTTCGTCCACCCAGGCGACATCACCGAGGACCTGCTGGCGGACTTCCAGGTCCCGCACGTCCCCTTACCGGCGCTTTCTAGACTAGTCGGGTGGCTGCACTCCTACGCTGCAGGGAGGGCGGGGTGGCTCTGCCGTCCTGACCCCAGCGTCCCTTCAGGTGGTGGTGCTGACTGCCTCAAAGCTGGCGGAGCAGCTGCAGGTGGGGGCCTGGTGCCGCCGGCACGGAGTCTGCCTCCTGGTGGCCGACACCCGAGGCCTGGTCGGGTGAGTGAGCCTGCCCGCCCAGCCCGCTGCCGGCAGCCGGTCCCAGGGCTGGCCCCAGCTCCAGGCTGGCCCTGGTGCCCCCACACACAGCCTTGGGGCTATCCCGCCCTGTCCTACCCGTAACCACAACCTGCGAGCCACTTGGTGACTCCTGCCACCCCACCCCAGGCAGCTGTTCTGTGACTTTGGTGAGGACTTCACCGTGCAGGACCCCACTGAGGCGGAACCCCTGACGGCTGCCATCCAGCACATCTCACAAGTAGGTGCCAAGACGTGGGCGCTCCCGGCTGACCTGCGAGGGGCTCCCAGGGCTCCCCTGAGTCACCGCCACTTTCCTCAGGGCTCTCCTGGCCTCCTCACTCTGAGAAGAGAGGCCGACAGGCGCTACTTCTGTAATGGGGACCTGGTGGCCTTCTCAGGCATCGAGGGCATGGTCGAGCTCAATGGCCGTGTTCGGCACATCCGTGTGCAGGGTGAGCAGAGCCCACTCCCGTTCCAGGCTCGGAGCCCAGCCCCTGGGATGAATGTGGCCTGGTCCTTGAGAGGTTCTCCTTCCACCTTCCTCTGTGCAGGAAGGGCTGGGACACAGATGCGAGGCATGGGTGTGGGGACGCCTCGGGGTCACACTTAACTGTGCCGGACCTCCCCAGAGGACGGGTCCTTGGAGATTGGGGACACAGCAGCTTTCTCCCGTTACTTGCATGGCGGGGTCGTCACTGAGGTGAAGACACCCAAGACTGTGAGACATGTGAGTGCAAGAGCATCTGAGGTGGGGGCCCACAGTGTTCTAGACCTGACCTTGAGCCAAGGGCTCCCCCTGCAGGAGCCCCTGGACACAGCCCTGCTCCAGCCCCGTGTGGTGGCCCAGAGTCCACAGGAAGTCCAGCGAGCCCACTGTCTGCATCAGGCCTTCCGTGCTCTACACCAGTTCCAGCAGCTCCATGGCCGGCCGCCTCGGCCCTGGGATCCCGTGAGTAGCCCTGATGGCCTCACCCCCAGCCTCTGTCCTGTCGGGGTTTCACCTGCCAAGAGGCCACAATGACCGTGCACAGATCCAAGTTTGAATGCCACAGGCAGCTCCCCCCCCCCCCAAAAAAAAAAGGAGATGAGAAATGCTTTCTGTAGACTAGAGGCTGGTCCAGGGACGTGCCAGGCACCAGCTGGTGACCTCTGCCACATCCTAACCCCTGCCTGAGCTCTGGGCCCAACACTGCACCCAGGTTGGTGAGACCTCCAGGGCTGCCGTCAGCTGCTGGCATCTTCTGATGGTGCTGTATGGATCAGGGCAGGGCCAGGGCAACTTCCCTCCCTCTGTCGAGCAGGGCGGATGGCCGTCTGAAGGATTCGGGTGGGGCGGCTCAGGCTGGAGCCGCTGTGCCCACAGAATCCCACCCAACAGGCTGATGCAGAGATCGTGGTGGACCTGGCCCGGGCCCTGGGGCCACTGACGGGGACAGAGGAAGAGCTGCTGGATGAGGCCCTCGTACGGACAGTCGCCCTGAGCAGTGCTGGTAGCCTGAGCCCCATGGCGGCCGTGCTGGGTGCAGTGGCTGCGCAGGAAGTTCTGAAGGTGGGCCCGAGCACAGCTGGGGGTGGGGAGCATGGCCACGGGGTAGGGGGGGACAGTGAGTGCATAGACGGGAGCCCTGGAGCCTGGCCAGCTGGTGCAGTCTCCAGCTGGGATCCTCGGACTGACGTGCTGGCCCCCAGGCAATCTCGGGGAAGTTCATGCCCCTCGACCAGTGGCTGTACTTGGATGCCCTCGACTGTCTTCCGGAAAGTGGGGAGCACCTTCCCAATCCTGAGGACTGCATGCCGGTGAGAGCCAATGGGGTGGGTGCAGGCCTCTTCCCAAGTCAGGGCTAAGGCAGAAACTTGAGGAATGGTCCCGACGTGCTGATTCAGAAAACGCAGCACAAGGTGGCGATGCACCGCGGGCCGTGCCTGCAGCCTGCAGCCCGCGCTGACGCCATCTGTGTTCCCTAGAGAGGCTGCCGCTATGACGGGCAAATCGCAGTGTTTGGGGCAGCTTTTCAGGAGCAACTGAGCCGCCAGCACTACCTCCTGGTGAGCTGTGGGGTGAGGCTGGGAGGGTCTCTGGGAGAGCCAGACCAGGCCGTTTGAGTAAGGCGCTCTTGCCGGCAGGTGGGCGCTGGTGCCATTGGCTGTGAACTGCTCAAAGGCTTTGCTCTAGTGGGCCTGGGGACTGGGGACGGTGGGGCGTGACCGTCGCTGACATGGACCACATCGAGCGCTCCAACCTCAGCCGCCAGTTCCTCTTCAGGCCCCGGGACATTGGTGTGAGTGTCAGTCCTTCCCCACACCCCCGTGTCCCAGACTGTCCCCCCGCAGTGCCCCTCTCCAACATCCTCCTGCCTTCCCCCCAGAGGCCCAAGGCAGAGGTGGCTGCAGCAGCTGCCCGGGGTCTGAACCCAGACTTGCAGGTGACTGCGCTCCCCCACCCAGTGGACCCCACCACAGAGCACATCTTTGGAGATGACTTCTTCTCCCACGTGGATGGCGTGGCTGCCGCCCTGGACAGTTTCCAGGCCCGTGAGTGCCCCCCTCGGAGTTCAGTCTCTCGCCCGAGGCTGTGCTGGCCCTGCTGCTGACCCTCTGCCCTCTTTCCAGGGCGCTATGTGGCTGCTCGCTGCACCCACTATCTGAAGCTGCTGCTGGAGGCTGGCACCCAGGGCACTCAGGGCAGTGCTTCCGTGTTTGTGCCACATGTGACCGAGGCCTACAGCGCCCCCGCCTCAGTGGCCGCTTCTGAGGATGCCCCCTACCCGGTCTGCACCGTGCGGCACTTCCCCAGCACAGTGGAGCACACCCTGCAGGTGGGAAGCCCTAGAGACTCCCAGCCCATCTAGCTCAGCCCTCAGATGCGGAGCTCGTCCCCACCTGACACCTTGTGGTTCTTCCCTCCCCGACAGTGGGCTCGGGATGAGTTTGAAGGGCTCTTCCGACTGTCTGCAGAGACCATCAACCGCCACCAGGAGTAAGACCACCCGCAGAAGTGATGGGGGGCCAGGTCAGGCACCAGAGTCCGCAGGGCTCAGCCTCACACTTCGTCCTCTCTCCCCAGGGTGCACAGCCCCCTGGCAGACGAGGATGCGCCACAGACACTGACCTTATTGCGGCCAGTGCTGGGCGTCCTGAGGGTGCGTCCAGAGACCTGGCGAGACTGTGTGGTGTGGGCCCTGGGCCACTGGCAGCTCCGCTTCCACTATGGCATCACCCAGCTGCTGAGGCACTTCCCACCTGATAAGGTGCGTGGCTAAGGGCCGGGAGCTGAGGGCTCGGGGGGCCACACTGAGCCCAGCAGCTTCTATTTCTCTAGATGCTTGAGGATGGAACTCCCTTCTGGTCTGGTTCCAAACAGTGTCCCCAGCCCCTGGAGTTCGACCCCAATCAAGTGAGTGAGTCCCCTGCAAAGGCCCGACAGGGAAGGGCCCCACAGAGCAGAGGCAGGCACCTCTGCATTTGGCGGAGGTGCACATGCGTAGAGGTGGGGAGAGAGCCGTGTTTGTGCACGTGTAGGTGGCCACATCTGAGGCAGGGTGGGCACCCTGCAGAAACACAGACGGGCAGTGGTCCCCAGCTCGCACACCTGCCCGCTCACGGCCCCGCGTGTGCCCTGCTCTGGCCCGTCTGTAGGACATGCACCTCCTCTACGTGCTGGCGGCTGCCAACCTGTATGCCCAGATGCACGGGCTGCCTCGCTCACAGGACCAGGCCGCACTCAGGGAGCTGTTGACCTTCCTGCCGCAGCCTGACCTCCAACACCTGACCCCGGTCTTCCCCAGTAGCCCAGAGCTGTCTTGGGCGTCTGCTAACTTCGGTGAGGCCTGTGGCCCTGGCCCTCAGCCCCCAAGGCTGCTACTCAAAACCTTAACCTTGTCCTCGGACTGTGCTACAGAAGGAAGATGGTAGCCGGCTCACTCCCTCTAGGCCCCCGACCTTGCTCCTCTCCAAGCTTAGGCACATCTCTGGCCCCTCAGCTGGCCTTCTGCCTGCTCCTACCCCACACCCCAGTCCTCATGGCAGATTCTTAGAAGGAAAAACCCATCCATCGGGTCTAGGCAAGTGCCTAGTTATGAGGTGCTCCCAAACGATGACAGTCACACACATGCACACGCACATGCACACGTGCACACACACGCACATGCACATGCACACGTGCACACACACGCACATGCACATGCGCACACATGTGAAGTCTGGGGCCGCTAGGAAGGAAGTTAGAGCGTTAGCCAAGGGGATGCCTTGATTTTAAGAGATTTTTGCCATAGGGTGTGTGCACACACCAGAGAGACAGAACGCGAGAACTCTCCCTCTGGGGGGGATGGCCACACTACAGTCCCTTCTCTTCTCTTCTCCTCTCAGGATTTTGGACACACATGCACATGCACCTGGCATGAGTTTTATGTAGCCAGGTCCAGGACTCGAACCATGATCATCCATGTAGGAGTCCAGTGACGTCACCATTACACCATTTGCTGGTCCCAGGGTTCCTTGATTTGGTCAAGGAGCAGTCAGCGACAGAGTTGGTAGAGACCTGGGTAGGCACCAGCCTCCAGAAGCGTGCAGGAGACAGGCTGACGACTGCCCGACACCTTCCCCCACAGGCCGTGAGCCGTCGAAGGAGCTGCACGATGTCCTGGAAGTCTGGAGCCAGGGCTCTCCCCTGAAGCCTCTGGTGTTTGAGAAGGTGGGCGGGGAGTCGGGCCGGCGGAGTCAAGACCTGAGCGGGTAGCATTGGTGTCCCTCAGCCTGAGTCCTCCTCCCTGAGTGTCAGTCTCATTTTCTGACAAATGGGGAGACAGCACACACCCCACAGAGGCTGTGAACCCCTGAGCAGGGGCACGCGGTTGGCCGTGGTGAGGGGCACTGCCGAAGCTCAACAGCGCTCCAACTGGGGTCTCACAGGATGACGACAGCAACTTCCACGTGGACTTCGTGGCGGCAGCGGCTAGCCTGCGATCCCAGAACTATGGGATCCTGCCAGTCGACCGTGCCCAGGTAATGCTGCCTCCTGGTATGCCAGCCGGGAGGTGGGCTCAAACCCTAGCCCAACGCCTTGAGTCCAGCCCAAATCTCCTATCCTTGGCAGAGCAAGCAAATCGTGGGCCGAATTATTCCAGCCATTGCCACCACTACTGCGGCTGTGGCGGGCCTGCTGGGCCTTGAGCTGTATAAAGTGGTGGGCGGGCCACGGCCTCTGCGTGCCTTTCGCCACAGCTATCTGCACCTGGCAGAAAACCGCCTCAACCGCTGGGTGCCTTGTTCTCCAGCCGTCCACACAGTGAGCGCTTGATGCCCCCCTCCTGTCCCCACTAGGGAGCTTTGCCCTGCACCCACCCAATCGAACAGGCCCCACTCTAGCTGCGGACCATCACTGGGACCCAGACTATGGGGGAGACTCCCTCCAGCCCCCTTCCTGCTGTGAAGTCAGGCTGGGGCCTGTCAGACACAGGAAGCAGCCGTCAGCCATCCCTACCCCCACCCTCCACAGCCCAAGGTCTGGGGGGGCTGCAGCTTTAACTCATTAGTGGAGGCAGACATCCCCCTCGGTCTGCTCCTTCCCCTGAGTACCCTAGTGGGAGGTGTGGGGAGGAGGGACCAGGGGCCCAGCCCCAGAAAGTCTAGCTTCCGCTTGCATGGATGGGGCCCTGGCCTGCCTCCTCCAAGTTGAGTGAAAGAGCACCAGGCTCGCCGGGGTGTGGGTCTGCAGCCCGTGTGGGTGTGTGTTCACGTCCCAGGTGAGAGCGCACTGAGTTGGTGAGTGCACGGGTGTGTGTGGGCATGGAGGGAGCGAGCATGCACATCTGTGTGCCAGATGGCAGCAGGCTCTTCCTCAGTGTGGGCGTGCTGGGTGTACACGTGCGTGCACACGCGGGGGTGCCTGGGCTTGTGTTCACGTGTGTTCCTGAGTACAGGGCCTTGTGCCCAGGGCCTGCAGTGGTCAGTGTTTCCTTAGGGTGTCGGGGGTGGTGGTGGAGGGGACGCCTTCCCCAGGGGGGAGGGCAGAGGTCATGGGCCAGCACTGCTTTGGCTGAGCTGCCCTGGGGTCCCTGAGACACAGCACACAGAGCCCCTTTGTGAGGCCCCCCTCCTCTAGCCAGCGAACAGGCTGCCTTTGTCCATGGAGTGGAAGGCGCGGGGACGAGCCCCCATGCCTCCTGTCACCGAGCCCCCGCCTGACCACAGTGTGCTTTCTGGCCCTGCCGCGCCCCCTCCCCGCCCCCATCTTGGCCTCTGGCTGCCTGCCATCCTTCAGTCCTCCGCTCTAGGCACCAGAACCCCGGGATTCTTGAAATAGGGAAGGAAAGGGGACAGGAAGAGGAAGACTACAGACCGTGTCCCTGCTGGGGTCTCTGGGGGAGTGGGGCCCTGTGTGCCCCTGAGTGGTCCCAGGCCCTGGCAGTGCAGGACCTGGCAGGATGTGCCCCAGCTCCCTGCCTTACGTTTGAGGAATAAGCAGCTTTATCGGAGACTGCAGCGGCCCTGCTCGGCTTCCTCAGGAAGCACCACCCCCTCCTTCCATCCCCCCAACTGGCCTGTGTGATGGATGTCTGTTTCCCTGTGCGGGCCCCAGAGCCCCATTTCCTGTGCTGGCCCCAGCATGGGCAGGGAGGGGGCTGAGACTCTGGGCCCAGATCCCACCTTCCGCCCCCATCCCCTGGCTCCTGCTTCCTGCCTCTGGTCCAGTTCCTCCCCTAGGAAAGGCGGCTAGTGACTGGGATGGGGTGGGGGGCTGGGAGAAGCCTCTCACTCCTGCCCACACCGCCGCCCAGTTCCATCGCCTGCAGTGGACCTGTTGGGACCGCCTGAAGGTGCCAGCCGGGCAACCCGAGCGCACACTGGAGTCACTGCTGGCCCACCTCCAGGTATGCCTGGCCCACCTGCCCAGCCCAGCCCAGCCCAGCCTGGCCCAGCAGGTCTCTCACCTGTCTCTCCCTAGGAGCAGCAGGGGCTGAGGGTGAGGATGCTGCTGCATGGCCCGGCTCTGCTCTATTCAGCGGGGTGGTCACTGGAAAGGCAGGCCCGCCACCTGCCCCTCAGGTGAGCCCATCCCGGGTTTAGCAGGTCCTGCCCATTCCTTGAGTTGGAGATAGGGGACATATAAACCTTCCTCTTCCCAGCCCCACCCTGGGCCCCTCGCACCTTTCTGAGAGCTTTCACCAAATGGAGCCAGCAAATGGGCTGGGGGTGGGGTGAGGGCTAAGAGCCCAAGGAGGGGCCTTCAGGAGCTGTCTGCTGGGCTCCCCACACTCTGCACAGCCCCCCTTTCACAGCCCACTCCCGGGGGACCCACAGCTTCCTGCCTCCTGCCCGCCCCGCCAGCCGCTCCTAAAATAGTTTCAGATGTTTCCTGTCTTGAGTTGCTCCTGCTCCTGGCTCGGGTTCCCGATGGCCAGCCAGCACCCTCTACCCATGCCAGGCTGCCCTCGGCCTGCCATTGCTCATCTACCCAATCTCCCCAACCACCCCCCGCCACCAGGGTGACAGAACTGGTTCAGCAGGTGACAGGCCGGGTGCCCGAACCTGGGCTGCGAGTGCTGGTACTGGAGCTGAGCTGTGAGGGGGAGGACGAGGACACGGCCTTCCCGCCTCTGCACTATGAGCTGTGACAAGGCAGCTGCCCCCGCCCGGCTCAGGAGCCGTGCACCCCGAGTCCACAGTTGGCACTCAATAAATGCTGCTGAAGGAAGGCGCCGTGGTGGATGAGAGCACGGGGTGGGGGTGGGGTGATGCAATGGGTGTGACATGGACATGACGCGGTCCCTCGCAGCGAGAGAAAGGCTCTTTGGATCTGCCTGCCCGTGCTGTGCCTCCCCGGGCCTGGGCTGCCTCTGGGAGCCTCAGGGGTATGGAGCCATGACACTCTAGAAAAAGGCCTTTATTGTCCCAGGCTGGAGGGCAGGGTCAGAGGTAGCTGACATCATTGCAGATGATGGGCTGGCGGCTGCGACAGCTCAGGAGGGCTGCAAAGCGAGAGAGGTCCGCAGGGAGCTCGGGTTCCGGGCGAGGTGGGCACGACAGCCGCTTTCCCGCCATCGCTGCCCGCCGGGCCCTGGCCAGCCGGCGCCGCAGCTGCTCAGAGAGGCCTAGCAGGAACTGGGGGGGGCGGGCACGGGCCCGGGGCCCCCCTCCGTCGCCCCCCTCACCCGCTGCCTCGGGTAGCTCCATCCAGTTCTGCACCAAGTCAGCAAAGCAGTTGTCCCCGAGCACCAGGGGCTGGCGACTGCGGCCCCTGTTCAGCAGCGCTGCTGTCCAGTCTTCTGCTTCCAGGCCCTGCCAGTGCTCCAGGCAGGCATCTGGGGTGGACTTGGGCCGTGGACGGTGGGCAGGGGGTGCACTGGCAGCCGGGGCCCTGCTGGCTGAGGGGACGCCACTCACCGAGAGGCGCCGGCCGTGAGGGGGCTGTGCTGGGGGGCTTGGGCGCCGGAGTACAGGCAGCTCTTCCTCTCGCCACGTGCTGCCCGACACCTCTGAGAAGCCAGAGTCCCAGTCCAGGGCATGGTCCCTGGTGCCCCCCAAGGCTGCAGCCCTGTCTTCTGTCACCAGGTCGTCCTCCTCCTCTGCACAGCAGACTGAGTCCTCTTCCAAGACATCCGAGGGCCTGAGCTGGTGGCTGGGCTGCATGCCTGGGCCACTTTTGGGGGGCAGCTGCAGGGGGCCAGGCACTGGGGGTGAGTCGGTGTCTCGGCCACACAGCTGAGGGGGAAAGGGCAGAAGCGGGAGGGGTGTGCATGTCTCCTCTGCCTGCCTGGCCAGGCCAGCCCTGAGAACAGAGGGTCCAGGGGAGCCTGCTAGGTCTGCTGGCCTGGCAGCAGAGCCGGGTGGGGCGCTGGCACCCGGCGCTCATGTGGCTCCCATCTGCCGACCTGGTGGCAGGCAGTCCGGCAGGCTGCAGCACGCAGGGCCGGGCAAGTCAGCACCCGCCACCAGGGCGGGCGGGCAGGCAGGGCTGTGGGCCTGCATCGGGAAGTAGGTCCTGCCCAGGGCTGGGGACATCTGAGCCTTTTGGGGTATTAGCTTCCTAAAGCCCGAAGCCTCTTTCACAGTAAAGACCGTGCTTGCTAGGTGAGGGGTGGAGGAAGGAGGTGCAGGCCAGCTTGAGGTACGGTACGGGGTGTCCACAGCAGCGCCAGCACCTCTTCAGTCCCTCGCCGCCCCCTGCTTCGCCCCAGAAGTCGCCCCCAACTCGACTACCCTCCCCCGTCGCCCCGCAGCACGGCCAGCTGGGCGGCTGTTACCTGATGCCCAGCGCGGCTCCCAACCGTCCGAAACCCAACGCGGGCCATCTGGGCCGTCTGCGCCGCGCCGCCCCGCCCCCACCCCGCCGCGGATGGGCACTCGGGACGACCCCGCACCGGTCGTTCGGCAGGGTGGCAGCCGAGCACCCACATTCGTCCTCAGGAACCACACCCGCTCCCGAGCCTCACCAGTTCCCAGCGGAGCTGGCTCAGGAAGCTGTCAAGCCGGGTGCTGTGCATGTCCGCGCCGGGGCCCCAGCCACGCCTGCCAGCTTTCCCTCGGACCCCGGCGGGAGCCGCTCAGAGAGGGCCGGGCTGGCCGGCCAGCGGCGCCCTCACCCGCCCAGCTCCAAGGATCCTCGCTCTGGGTAGATCCCGCCGCCGCCGCCCCAACATCTGGCAGCCGCGCCCCGCCCCCCGCGCCCGAGCCAATGGGGCGGGGCGGGGCTAAAACGGCCCCGCCCCTCGGGCCCCGCCGGGTGGGTGACCTGGGTGTACCCTCCCCACTCCGGGCGGAGCTGCAGCTGGAAGGCCGGCCTGGCCCGGTACCCCCTCCCCGCCCCCGAGCGATCGAGCGAGTCCTGAGTTCATTGTGTGACGCGGGGCAGGGCATTTTCCCCAAGTAGCTTCGGCTTTTGTCCCGTGGTGGAATAGCGGTCCCTTCCAGGGGGCCCGTGCTGCGACCACGTGGGAAGAGCGCCTCGATCGTCAGACTCGGCGACGTCCTGCCCTGTTCTGGGCTCAACCCACTGGACCGCTCTTTAGGCGGACATCGACACCCCCTGAAAGCGATGGGAGTGGGATTTGGTCCCTCGGAGCACTCGGGAAGCGCCCGACTTCGCGACAGCGAGCGGGAGGAGCCCCAGCCAAGGCCCAGCCCACAGCCTCGCCGCTGCTGGTCTGGGCTGAGCTAGGCGGGACCGCCCTCTAGTGGGAGCTGGCCGCGGGCCGCCAGATCAGCGGCGATCTCTGCCTGACAGCACGAGTAGACAGGGAGGGCGACACTCTCGGGACATAATGGTCAGAGTCTGTCCCCCAGGGGTGCTCCATGATCCGAAACTAGGCTCAAGGGTGCTGACCATCTAGAGATAAACTCGATGTGGCAGCAGACAGGAAAATGCCAGGGAATGGGGTTGGGCCAGCCTGTGGGAAGGCACCCTCAGAGGAGGTCATCTCAGGATGCAGCCTGGGTGAGCCATCACGGGGAGACCAAGAAGAGAGGCTTCCGGCGGCGGGAGGAACACCAACGCGAAGACCCTGAAGGGCAAGCTAGACAGAGGGTGTCTGACTGCTGGTGGAGGGGGCAGTGAAGACATGGGCACCACCAGGCTCCCAGCAGCTTAGACAGGAAGAAGCCACTTGTTCTGGGTGGAATGGGGAGCCCTGGGCTGGCTCCTGTTTAGGTAGTAACCAGAGTGGAGGCTCCTGCCCTCATCCAGACAAGGGAGCAGAGGGCCTGGGCCTGGGTGGGGCAGATGTACAGAAGGAGGGCTCGCTTTTGCATGTTCTTAGCTAAGATCAAGTCTTGTGGCTGCATGGATGCGGGAAGGGAAAGGGGCATCCAGCTTGACTTCGACATTTCTGGCCTGAGCACCCGGTTGGATGGAACTGCCATAATTGGATGCACAGAAGCCTGGAGAAGAGTGGATTTGGGGAGGAAAGTCAAAAAATAACATACGTGACCCTCCAGGTGCCTGTTAGACATCCAAGAGGAGATGCAGAGTCAGCTGCGAGGGGCATGACCCCAGAGTTTGGGAACCAGATCAACCCTGGAGCCTTGGAGCTGAGAGGCAAGGTGTTATTTAAGACTATGAGTCTGGGCCAGCCAGGTGGTATGGTGGTTAGGGCAGCTGGATTCCACATGGCCGGCTGTGTGGTCCTGACCCGCTGGCTTGAAAATACATGGGCAGGGCCAGAGGTGTCTCAGCGTTTGAGGTGTTGAACTTCTGCATGGTTGACCGCTGTTTGAGTCCTGGACCTGGCAGCTTGAAACTCATGCTGGGCACATGTGTGTGCATGCCCAAAATCCCAAGAGGAGAATGGAAGAGAAGGAATTACAGTGTGGCCATCCTCCCGGGAATGATTTCTTTATTTCTCTCTCTCTGTCTTTCTGGAGAGTGCACATGCCCTATAGCAAAAATCTCTCTTTTTTTAAAAAAAAGACGGGAGACTAGCGAACAGTACAGTCAGAATGGCTAAAGGTGACCCCGAGAAGCCAAAGGGCACGATGTCTGCTTATGCCTTCTTCATGTAGACCTGCAGAGAAGAACATAAGAAGAAAAACCCGGAGGTCCGTGTCAATTTCCCCGAATTTTCTCAGAAGTACTCTGAGAGGTGGAAGACAATGTCTGGGAAAGAGAAGTCGAAATCTGATGAAATGGCAAAGGCGGATAAAGTACCCTACGATCAGGAAATGAAGGATTATGGACCGGCTCAGGGAGGCAAGAAAAAAAAGGACCCTAATGTCCCCAAAAGGCCACTGTCGGAATTCTTCCTGTTCTGTTCAGAATTTCGCCCCAAGATCAAATCCACCAAGCCTGGCATCTCTATTGGAGACGTGGCAAAGAAGCTGGGTGAGACGTGGAACAACTTCCGTGACAGCGAGAAGCAGCCTTACGTCGCCAAGGCCGCAAAGCTGAAGGAGAAGTAGAGAAGGATGTTGCCAACTGTAAGTCTAAAGGCAAATTTGATGGCGCAAAGGGTCCTGCCCAAGTTGCCCGGAAAAGGGTGGAAGAGGAGGATGAAGACGAGGAGGAGGAGGAGGAATAAAACCCAGTGCTCTGTCTCCTTGTGCATCCCTTAGTGTAGGAGAGCGTTTAATCGCACCTCTCGTTGGAGGCGTGTCTACTGCCCTCATTAGGTTTAATTGCAGAATTCGATCACGATCATGCTGTCTCTCAAAGCGCTCTAGAAACTGTCAGTGGTTTACATGAAGTGGCCATGGGTGCCCGGAGCGCCCTGAAACTGTATCAAAGTTGTACAGATTTCCAAACATTTTTCAAATGAAAAGGCACTCTCACGTTCTCCTCATTCTGTGCACTTTGCTGTTGGTGTGACGAGGCATTTAAAGATGTTCCTGACATTTTTGTTTTCCTGAATTTGTAAGGTGGTGTTCACTATATGGTTATTGGCTAGAAATCCTGAGTTATCATCTGTACCTATCTCTGGTCTGTAAAGAGAACAGAACAGCCGTGACAAACGCTCCATGCTCCTGGCTTGGCAGAGGCTGTGGGAAGGGCGCCTGTCCGAGGGGCCGTGGCTCAGGGCGTGTACCGGGAAGCTGGGCCCGTTGGCTCTGCGTTGGCCTCCGTGTAGGCGTCAGGGTGTCTTGTTTGCACATAGTGACCTAGCATTCTGCTGCCATTCTTTTTTTTTTTTTTATTTTTTATTTTTTCTGCTGCCATTCTTAGCTGTGGTAAAGGGGAGTCGGCTGGCATGAGAAGGGATTGGATTTTTGTTTCCTTAGTTAAGTGCGGGTAGTTTTAAAACTTTGTTTTAAATAAACTGTAGGACTCTTGATTGTCAGCAAAGCCAAGAGCCCCTGCATCAATGAAGCGCAAGAGCCTCTGTACTTAAAACACGATTTGCAACATTCTGTTATTTGTTGTATTTTTAGAATGCTGAAATGTTTTTGAAGTTAAATAAACAGTATTACATTTCTTTTTTTTATAATTTAACTTTATTTATTTATTTTAATTTGACCAGAGAAGGACAGAACCAGAGAGAGAGAAAGGGAGAGAGAGAGAAAGCAAGCCGCTAGGTCTGGGACTCGAACTGTGGTCAGCCATGTGGGAGTCCAGCACTCTTAACCACCATGCCGCCTGTCGGCCTGACAGTATTACATTTCTAAAAAAAAAAATAGGGCCAGCAGATGGCATAGCGATTACATCACTGGACTCCCACATGGCTGACCATGGTTCGAATCTCGGACCCAGGGGCTTCAAACTCATGCCAGATGTGTATGCATTTGCTGGAGAGAGAAGGAGGAGAAAGCATACCAGATGGGATTTGGTCAGTCCTCAGTCCCTCCCCCATTTCTCCATCCTGTTGGGATTTTATTTTTTTATTTTAATTTTAATTTTTTGGAGAGATTTTTGCTATAGGGTGCATGCGCTTGCCAGAAAGAGAGACAGAGAGAGAGAAAGCGAGAAATCACCCCCCAGTGGGGATGGACACGCCATAATCCTTTCTCCTTCCTTCTCCTCTAGGGATTTTGGCATGCACACACACACACACCCGGTGTGAATTTAAGTCACCGGGTCTGGGACTCGAACCATGGTCGACTACATGGGAGTCCAGCGACATAGCCATTATGCCAACTGCTGGTCCCCTGTTGGGATTTTAGACACCATGTGCATGTGCCCAGTGTGCTCTTCAAGTTTCTGGGTTCAAGGATTTAAACTGCTTAGCCGGCCATATGAGGTTCAACTTTCTTTCTTTTTTCTTTTTTTTTTAAGAGAGATTTTGTTTGTTTAAAGAATTATTTTATTTAACTTTGTTTATTTTAATTTGACCAGACAGGGAAAGAATGAGAGAGAGAGAAAGTGAGAAAGCAAGCTGCCAGGTCTGGGACTCAAACCACAGTCAGCCATGTGGGAGTCCAGCGCCCTTAACCACCACACCATCTGCTGGCCCCTAGATAGAGACTTTTGCTATAGGCATGTGGGTTCACTGGAAAGACAAAGAAAGAGAAAGACAGAAAGCGAGAAATTACCCCCCAGGAGGGATGGCCATGCTGCAATCCCTTCTCCTCCATTTTCCTCTCTGGATTTTAGACACGTGTGCACATGCGTCCAGTGTGAGTTTCAAGCCGCGGTTGACTATGTGGGGGTATAGCAACATAAACATTATGCATTATGCCATCTGCTGGTCCCAAGGATCCAGCTTTTTACCAGCAGATCATAGGCCCAGCCCATTACAATCAGAACTTTTTTTTTTTTTTTGCCATAGGGTGCATGCACTCGCTGGAGAAAGACAGAGACACAGAGAGAAGAAAAGTGAGAAATCACTCCCCAAAGGGAATGGCCACACCACAGCACCTTCTCCGTTCTCCTCCTGGGATTTTGGGCACACACGCACATGCGCCTGGTCTAATTTTCAGTCCACCAGGTCTGGGACTTGAAATGCAGAGTTGGTCAGAACTTTTCTTTCTTTCTTTTTTCTTTTTTTCCCTAGAGGATGTGTGTTCTCAGCAGGAAGAGACAGAGAGAAGACGAGAAGAAAGCACTGCCCCCTGGGGGCTGGCCATGCCATAACCCCGTCTCCTGCATTTCTTCCTCCTTTAGGGATTTTGGGAAGATAATGTTCTACAAGGTGAGGGGGCTTCTCACCTTTCTGGACTTCAGACTCCGTAGGGTAGCAGATCCGAGGCCTGATTTTCCTGGGCACTGTGCTTGCTCTCTCTCCAAAGACTGCATGACCAGTTTCCCCATCTGAAGCTTGATTCTTCTCCCTCACATCCTCTTAGGGTTGTGGCAACAAACGGGGTGTTCATTGGGGGCCGTGGAAAGGGATGTTCCAGGTCTCTGGAAGGCCGCCAGGGGTCTAGAACTCACTTGCCGGGGATGGGTGGGGCTAGAATCTGGGAAGCCCAGGAGTCCCGCCTGCCCAGCTGTGTTTGAGCAACTGACCTGGCAACGGGGTGGGCCTGACAAACAGCCCGGCTTGCTGAAGCCTCCTGTGCTGTGTCTTCGGGCCGCCATGGTGCTGCTCAGGCTTCTGGTGCACCTTTTTGCTCTGGCTGTCTCTGGTGAGGAGCTGGTGGGCGGAGGACCCTTCTCGGATGTGGCACCGTGGAGGGCAGGGGCAGGGAGAGAGCCAGGAAAGGGGAAGGGTCTAAACCCTCGTTCTTGACTAAGTTCTCACTCCTCCTCTGTGAAATGCCCGATGTGGGAACGAGGGAGGCCTGAGCTGTTGGTCCCAAGATGTGGCCAGGTGTATGGACAAAGGGCGGGACTGTGCTGTTGTGTGTGGGCACAGAAGCCACGGGGGACTCCAGCCTGAACCCTCTGCTCCTCACAGACCTCCACAGCCTGCCCTGGTTCATCAACATCTCTGAGAGCCTGGGCCCTGGCAGCGTCCTCCAGTCTTTCTCCTTCAACTGCTCCTCCGACACGGCCACCTTCGAGCTGCTCAGTGTGCAGCCACCCACCACCTTCTTCAATGACCCCAGCTTGGCTGGGTGGCAGGGGACCTATGTGGGCAAGGTAGTCTCGTGGGCACAGCTGGGCACTGTGGGGCGTCTGAGGGCAGAGCTCAGACTCCCAAAGCCAGAGGTGGTATGGGAACAGGGAGTGGAGGCCCCGCCTGGCACTGCCCACCCCCGACAGGTGACCTTGAGCAGCTCTGCTCGGCTGGATGCCCTGGCGGTGAACCACTATAAGCTGCAGCTACAGTTCACATGCGGCAACCACGTGATGGCGATACCCCTCTCTGTGGATGTGCAGCGGGATCCTGGCCATATCCAGTGTGCTGGTCGCTTTGCCAGCCCAGGTGAGGCCAGAGGCAGCAGGTAGGGGGTGGGCAGGCCTGGCCTGAACAGCTCCTTCCTGATCTCTCCTCTGGCCAGCTGGGGAAACCATTCAGGTCCTGGAGACAGTTCCACCTGGGACCCAGCTGTACACTCTGCTGCTCCCAGGCCTAGAACACCAGAAAGCCCAGGTGAGCCCAGCACATGGGGCAGAGGGTGACAGGATGGGGGAGGACACAGAGAGAAGAAGTTCACCCCTGCCTGGCCCGGCACAGCCTGCAGAGGGACCCTGCAGGGCACCACCAAGCCTCTGCAGCATGCGTGTTCTTGGAGCGAGACACCGAGGGCTGCCACCCCTCAGTGACCCTGTCTGTCTCCACAGGGACATACATCTCAGGGACTGAATTCTTTTCAGAATCTTCTGTGTGCTGAATTCTTAACAATTCTGTATCATTTCTGTAATACAAATTTAGTTAAAAAAAAAAAAAGTAATTGTTTTAAATCACAAAGGATTAAGGAGCAGGACCAGGGCTTGGGGTATAGGTCAAGGAGCCCAGGCTAGGGTAGGGGTCAGTGGTGGGGCATGGGGGAGATGCTGACAGGGATGCTTGGGCACAGCGGGCTGGATGGGACCGCCAGCATCTCTGTCCCTTCAGATGAGCATTGTCAGTACCCAGGACCCTCCGAACTTCCCTGGACCTTTCTCCATCAACGAGCAGGGTTGGCTGCAGGCACCATCCCAGGGCCTCCAAGGCCAAGCTAAAAAGGTGAGCATGACCAAAGACGTGAGTGACCCTTGGACTGGGCAGTTACCCTCTGGGAATGTGCTTGTTCTTGGCCTCATTGGCTCATGCTGCTTCCCCAGACCTGCACCTGCTGCCCCATGCTGGCCATGCTCCCACCTTGGGCTAGTTCTGTGCTGGGCTCTGGAGTTCCCGAAGGAAGAGGGGTCCCAGGACTAGCAGATGGCATAATGGTTACTTTGTGGGAATCCCATGTAGTCGACCACAGTTCAGGTTCCAGACCCGGCGGCTTAAAACTCCCACCGGGTGCGTGTGCGTGCGTGCCCAAAATCCCCAGAGGAAAATGGAGAAGGGATTGTGGTGTGACCATCCCCCTGGAGGGTGATTTCTCACTTTCTGTCTGTCTCTCTGGTGTGCACACGCATCCAATAGCAAAAATCTCTCGGAAAAAAAAAAAAAAAGAGTGGTCCCTGACACTGGGGCCTCACTGGCCTGCTAATAGAGAACGCTTTGGGCAATCATACATTAAGAGAAAGTTCTGAGTAAACTGGCCAGTGCAGCCTGAAGGAAGAGAAGTTCCCTCTTCAAAACTTCCACCTCTGGGGCCAGCAGATGGCATGGAGGTTGAGGGACTGGGTCCCATGTGGCTGACCCTGCGACTGCGGTTTGAGTCCCAGAGTAGGAGGCTTGAAAAATCACTGTGGCGCACGTCGAGCATGCCCAGAATCCGACGAGGAGAAGGGATTGCCGAGTCTCCCACCCCTCCCCGTGATTCCTCACTTCCTCTCTCTTTGGCAAGTGCATGTGCCCTAGAGCAACACATAATAAAAAAAAAAAACCTTCCACCCCTGAGTGAGTGGGTCTTGGCAAGTCAAAGATGATCATTCTCACTGTGAATGACTCAGTTACCACTCTTTCGTGGGATTTCACATCCTAGCAGGCTTTATGGCCCCGGGGATAGGCTCCAGCAGAGTGCCAGCTCAGGGAGAAGAGTGCATGTCTGTGGCGGTCCTGGCTGTCTGTTTGAGGGGGCATGGACATGGAGGTGGACAGAGGGGCAGCTCTTTCTGTTCTGTGTGCACCCCAGGTCTTCCAGCTGCAGATCTTGGTGTCCTTTGGACGGGGCCAAAGCTGCCGCGGAATGCTGACGGTGAAGGTTTTGCCTGCTCCCTCCGGCCAGGTCTCCTTCTTGTAAGGCTGTCATGAGAGCGGAGTGGGACACGGGGAGGCAGGGCCTAGCTCTGGGAATTAGGCGTGGGGAAAGTGCACTCTGGCTCCCTTAGCAGGGCAGCCCCGGGGAGGAGCCTGTAGCTCCCACAGGGATGAGAGGGAGTAGGCAGGAGCCGACACCCCTCTTTTGGCCCAGGGAGCAGGCCCTGAATGTCACCGTCCCTGAGGACCTGGGCCCAGGGAGCGAGGTGGTTCATGTGAAGGCCCGGGGCCGCGATGTGCGCTACGAAATCCTCTCCCCCGTGCCAAGCCCACTCTTCTCCATTGGACTCGGTGAGGGACGTGAGGGTGGGGGCAAGTACCAAGAGGTCTCTGCGGCTGGTCCAGAGGTGACTTGTACTCCCTCCTGGCTCCTCTGAGAAACCAGCTCCTGCCAGAGCTGCCACTGGGGTGAGGTGGGGCTGGAGGGCCTGGCCTTGCAGGAAGTGGCTGGACCTGCCAGGCTTAGCGGGCTCCTCCCACAGAGGCTAGAGGTGGGGAACCCCGAGCCAGACCGAGCTGGAGCAGGGCCCAACTCTGCATTCCCACCCGCCTATCCCGCTCAGCTGATGGTGTGGTCAGGACCACTGCACCCCTAGATTTGGCTCGCACCCCAGGTGCAGCGATCACCAGGCTCCAGGTGAAGGCCTTCGAGAGGCTCCTGCCATGGGCCAGTGCTGAGCTCGACCTCACCGTGACCGTGCAGCCGGTCAACCGCTGGCCCCCGCGCTGCCTCCCGGCCCTCCTGGTGTGAGTACCCGGAGCCTCGGTGGACTGCTGGGGCCAGAGCCGGGTCTCGCAGCCAGCGGACCATGCCGTGCTGCCTGCCCTCCACTCCCAGGACTCAGGTCCCCGAGACCACCCCGGTAGGCACTGTGCTGGACACCATCAAGTGTGCTGACCCGGACTCTGCCAGTGCCACCCTGGACTACCAGCTGTGGTTTCTCAGCCCTCCCAGCCCTGCCAGCCTCTGCCTTCAAGACACAGTTCTTGAGGTGCCCATCGCCTGCTCCCAGACCCACCTGTACAGTGCTTGGGACAGAAAGGGGTGGATGGGCCAAGAATCTCTGGGGGCTGAGGCCCACTTCCCCCAGCCCCAGTGGGAGGCAGGGGTGCTCGTTTCCTACCCTGTCTGGAAAACAGGACCAGGGTAGGTGATCTGTGGCTGGACGCAGCCCAGCGAGGCTCAAGGCTCTCCTGCAGGTGAATGCCACGCTGGACTGTGACTCTCCTGGGGCCTGCCTCCGGCAGAGAGCCTCCATCTTGGTGCTCGACGATGGACAGCCCCAGATGACCAGTGAGTGACCAGACCAGGCCTGCACATTCAGGACAGGCTGATGTGTCAACACCGCCCAGGGCAGAGCCATCTTTCCTCCAGAAACCAGGAGGGCAGAATTGCCTCCATTTAAGACCCCAAGGGTGTCCTAGAACCCCAGTAGGGGAGGGCTATTGACCTCCCTTCCTCCAGACCCTCTCTCTCTTTGGACCCCCAATGCAAGGCCATGTCTCCCTCCTCAGACTCCCAGGGCAGGGCTGGGCACCACCCCAGGCCAGCTCCTTGACTGCCAAATGGCCCCTAGCCGAGGTCCCAGTACTGGTGGTGGTGACACCCGTCAACGAGTTCTCCCCAGCCTGTGCCCCGCGCACGCTCACAGCCCGGGAGGATGCCCGGCCCTACAGCCTGCTGGGCTCCGTGGTGGGCACGGATATGGATTACCCACGGGACAGCATTGAGTACTACGTCTCCGGCGGGGCCACCACCTTCGCTGTGGACCGTCTCAGCGGTACTTCCACCCCGAGGCTGGGAGGGAGGGCGGAGCGAGAGTTGGCTCTGCGGGCTGAGGCTGTGGCCACCGTTCTAGGGCAGGTTCACCTCCTGGGGCCTCTGGACTACGAGCAGCAGCGGTTGCACAGGCTCACTGTCCTGCTTATTGACCATGGCCAGGACAGGGACCCCTCCAGGCACCGCTCAGGCTCCTGTACCATTACCATCGAGGTGGAGGTGAGTCCCAAGGCCTCGGAAAGGACCGCTTGTTCAAGTGGTCCTCTGGCGGTCTGCTCATCACTCTGTGCCTCAGTCTCCTCCATGGGCTGGAGGGAGTGAGGCCTCATCGTGGAAAGCCTCGGAGCGGAAAGCCTGAGGCCTACGGTCTGTGGTGGGAGGAAGCCGCGGGGCTGGCCTGGGATTTGGAGGGGTTGTCGCCACTCCTGACCTGGCTGCTCTTCTGCAGGATGTGAATGACCACGCCCCTGAGTGTGAGCCCCCATTTCAGGAACTCACCATCCACTCTTCCCTGGGCCATAGCGTGGAGGTGACCAAGGTGTCCTGCCGGATCCCCCAGGAGCCACAACGCCAGGCCTTCTCCTATAGCATCGTGGGAGGTGGGGGCCGGAGGGCCCAGGCTGTGGGTGAGGGGCAGGCCAAGACCAGCAAGGGTCTCCTCCTCCTGCCACTCTGCTTTCAGGGAGCGGCCAGAGTGGATTCAGCCTGCAAGGGGCCATGCTGGTGCACAACGCCCCCCTGTTGGGGCCCCCCTGGCCCCGCACCTACGAGCTACTGGTCCGTGTGGCCGACGCGGGCCCTTCCAGCCCGCACCTCAGCACCACGGCCACCATCATCGTGCATGTCATTCCCTGGAGGGCCAGCACAGTGGCCACCAGCACCCGCACAGCCACAGTGAGGGGCGTCCTCAGGCCCTCTGGGGGTGGGAAAGAGGACCTTGGAGGGTGACCCACTATTTGAGGAGGACTATGGGGGACGGCATTCCAGAGGAAACTGTAGGGTGCAAAGAGGCTGACAGTGCAGACGAGTGGATTGGGCTGTGGAGCGGCCAGCCTGTGGAGGGGTTCAAAGGCTGGAGGGGCAGGGCAGGAGTAAGGCTGTGGCCCTCATTTCAGGGACCCTCTATGATGACACCCCTGCTCGTGACAGTCACAGAGGCTTTCTGGCGGCCGGAGCCCTGGTTTGTGGTGGTGCTGACAAGCACTGGCGCCCTCTTTCTCACGGCCCTGAGCTGGCTCCTCAGCAGGTTCCTGCAGGGGTAGGGCTCCGTCCCGTGCTCCCCGCCTCCCCAGCCCTCCTGCGGCCCCTGGCGGTGACAGGTGGTGTCAACCTGAAGTTGGATGAAAATGCCCAAGTTGATGGGCAAACAGGAGGAAGCCTTAGATCAGAGTCAGAGGGACACTAGGAGGGACGGGGCACCCTCCCTGGCAGTGTTCAGTCTTGGAATGGGTGGGCGTGGCTGAGGCTCAAGGCCTGAGATGCTGACACCCTGCCCCCACTACGAAGGGACAGCTGAGTCGTGCTCATGCCTGGAGCCAATGCTGCTGCCCTCACGGCTTGGTACCTCCTCCCGGCTTTTTAGGTGGGCGCAGGTGTTGCAGGCACCCTGCAGACCAGCCCAGGCCCTGCTGCTGAACAGGTCAGTCTCCTTTGTGTACGTCCAGGCCCAGAAGCCCGTCACCTACTTGGGCTGGGGCCCACTGCCTATCTTGTGCTCCTGCTCTTACTTTACCCCAGCACCCAGGGAACTGAGGGGTTCATGGAGGCACCGAGGATGGAGATGTCCCAGGCACCCAGCAACCTGGTATGTCAGCTCGCCAACCCAAGTAGTGGGCACGGGGGCTGCTCTAGAGTACGCCCCTGCCAAGCCTGCTCCTTCCCTGTGGATGCTGCCCCCGTGGCAGGGTGAAGGAGGCATGGACTCGCGGCCCTCGAGGGGCAGGCCTCTATCTGCTCCCCTGGGGCAGGGTTCAGCTCATGCCGCTCTTCCTTGCCCTCACACTCTCTTTCTTGCCCTCAGCAGCGTTTTGATGGCAGAGCACAAGACGCTGGTGAGTCTCCCTCCCAAACCATTCTCCCCCTTACCCCTTCCCTTAGCTCTCTCTCCTCACCATCTCAGAAGATGGGTGCCAGGCACCCACCAAGTGCTCTCTGAATGAAGTCTGCTCTCAGCGTCACACGCCCTTCAGCCAGCCTCTGCCAATCCCATGCAGGGCCAGAAGACTCAGACCTAGTCGGGTCCCTGCTCAGGGTAGGGGAAGGACGGTGGTGGGGAGAGAGGCCCTGGTACTCCAGGGCTCCCATTATGGCAGCGTGATCTGGCACCGGTCTTAGGAGAACTGGTGTCCAGTTTTGGAGAATCAGGAGGTTTCCTGTGCATTTGAGTCGGACCACAGAGGTTTTGCTGAGAAGGGTGGGAGGGGACAGGTTGGATCCCAGCAGAAGGGAGAATGACGTCCCTGATCGTAGGGAAGGGGCCAGTTCTGCTGAGGCCAGCAGTGTCCTCTCTCTTCTCCTGGTCCCCCGGGCTCAGGTACAGGAAGAGAATACCTATTTGACACGCGCACAGGAGACCGGTGCTGGCTCTGAGGTCAAACAACTGCTTCACAACCTGCAGGGCTGGGTTTTCCAGCTGATTCGATAATAAACAAAATTACAAACAGAGAAGTCCTGGCCTTATAACCCACATGTGGGAGAAACTCTGAGCGCTGTGCTTCCTTGTTCTCCCGTAGAGGATGCCTTATCTTGTGGGCACGCTCTTGGGAGTAGTAGGTTATATTTCTCTTAAAGAAGGCATTGTCTGATGCTCTAATAGGACATTCTGTGAGATAAGGGGCTGTTATCCTTGTCACAGAGGAGGGGGCCTCCAATGGGCCTATGCTCCCGGAGGTCACCTGTTTTCCTTTCTTTTTTTTTCTTCAGTTTTTGCTATAGGGTGCGTGCACTCACCAGAGAGCAACAGAGAGGAAAAGTGAGAAATTGCTGCCACCCCCTGCCCAGGGGGAATGGCCACACTGCAATCCCTTCTTCTCCATTCTCCTCTTGGGATTTTGAATGCCCACATGTGCCCACCATGTTTTTCAAGCTGCAGGGTTCAAGGACTTGAACTGCACGGTTGGCCATGTAGGATCAAGCCACCTTAACCACCATGCCATTGGCTGGCCCACCTTTTCTTTTTCTTGCCTTTTCAGTTTTTTTTTTTTTTTTTTTTTTTTTTTTTGAGAGATTTTTGCTATAGGGTGCGTGTGCTTGCCAGAAAGACAAAGACAGAGAGACAGAAAGCGAGAAATCACTCCCCAGGGGTGATGGCCATGCCACAACCTCTTTTCTTCCATTCTCTCGGAACCTTGGGCATGCACACACGCGCCTGGGGTAAGTTTAAGGCACCGGGTCCGGGACTCAAACCTGTGATCGGCTACATGTGAGTCCAGCGACATAGCCATTATGCCAACTGCTGGTCTCGTTTTTTTAGTTTTTTTTTTTTTTTTTTTTTTTGCCATAGGGTGCATGCGATTGCGGGAAAAAGACAGGGGGAGATGAGAAATCACCCCTTAGGATGAATGACTACCCTTCTCTCAGGATTTGGGAACACATGTACATGTATCCAGTGTGATTTCCAAGCTCCCGGGTCTGGACTCAAACTGTTGTTGGCCATGTGAGAGGCCACCACACCCCCTGCAGGCCCTTTTGTTTTCTTCTCTTACTGGGAAGAGGATACAGTTGCCTTTTAAGAGCCTCCCCCCAACTTTAGTGCAGTATGCCTTCTGTGTCTAGAGGTTTCCTTGGGAAGGATCTGGAGCTTTTACACTTGAGTCAGGTGTGGTACAAACTTGAGAACCTTGTGGCATCAGTGGTCCTGGAAGAACTGATGGGAGACCCCTTCTGAGGGATGTTCCCATTTCTTCCTGATCTATTCCTTCGGGTTCACCTGCTCTCAGCTCTCCCTGTGCTGAGCTGAGCTGAGCTGAGCTGAGCTGAGCTGCTGCATGGGGTGGCCTACAGCAACCCATAGGAGGCAGGTCTTTCTGGGTGCAGTGCTGGCTCACTCCCCACTCCCAGCCTGGTAATCAGGCCTCAGGCTACCATCAGCTCTCCAAGAAGACCTGCTATCTGGCAGAGGCTTCCCTTACTGTTCCATGCCCACGGTATCTCTCTGAACCCTATCAGGGTACAGGAGGACCTCCTGTCCTGGGCCAGTTATGATATCCTAGCCCAGGAAGAAGCCAGTGTCTTCTGTGGGAAAAACACTCTTTCTGTGTCTCCTATTGAATCGAGTTTAGAGCAGGCCTCGGGGATAGCAAAAGGGGTGGATTTTCCCCTATAATGTGTCCAGCTCTACAACTTCATCTCTGAGAAGCTCAACTTTTACCCTTGTTTTACAGATGAGGCAACCAAGGCTTAGAAAGGCTAAGGCTGGAGAGCCACAGAGTTAGCCAGTCGGGGCATTTTGATACAGCCCAGACCAGGTGACTGTACTGGTTTCCTACCTCCGAAGCTGAGCCCAGAGTTAGGTGCTCTCTGTTGGGAACAAAGGATGACTGTCTTTTTGGGACTGTCTGGAAGGCAGGTCTTGACTGTCCAGGGCAAAAGATGCTGTCGTAGACGATGCTCTAGAGCAGAGAAGGAGCGCCCGCTGTGTGCCAGGGCTTGTGCTGGGGACCCAACTCCAGGCAGGACACCAGGCCAGAGGCTGCTGGGCAGCACAGCCCACTGCACCTCGGGACTATGGATGGGGAAAGCTGGGGAAGCCTCCGGGAAGAGGATCTTTAACTCCAGAGTCAACAGGAGGAGGTGCGAGACCCGCTGCCTCCACTTCCAGAGGTGGCCTGACCTCAGCTTGGGCTCCCCCTTCTCTGTGCCTCAGTTTCCTCAACAGTGAACGGGGGACAACATTCCCTCTCACCCAGGGTGGGTGACAAAAAAGACATATAGCACAGCGCTGACATTCCCTAAGTGTGTTTGTGTGTATGAGACGACTCTGCCGGCTCCGCACGAGCCACGCACACACCAAAGCCAAGGGCGCTCTGGCCTCGGAATCTCCAGCAAAAGAGCCACGGCCAGCAACGCTGAGAACCGCGCGCATGCGCCAGCCCGTGCCGTCACAGTCACGTGCCTCAGGCGTTCGGCACAGGCCGTGAGAGCCAGATTCTGACTGACAGGCTGGCCAGCCCGTTAGCAGGAAGCGCTTCCCCGGGCGTCAGGTGAAGAGGCTGTTGATTGGGGGTAGTCTCAGCTGAGGGCGGGTTCCTTGCCGTCCTGGTTACTATGACGCCCGGCCCCCGCCCCCTCGGCTGGCCGCCATCTTGTTGTTGATCCGTACCCAGTGGGCAGCGCTGGGAGCTGGACGGAGCTGCCGGTGCGGGGCCGCTGCTGCGGGGCTCAGCCACCTGCGCTGCCTGCCAGGGGGCGGGCCGAAACCTGGAGGCCCGGGGGGCCCAGCTCCCGTGGGGAGCCGTGGGCGCCCGCTGCCCGGGCCCGGCAGGTGAGTGACAGGAGCCGGGCCGAAAGACCGATCTGACGCCCGCGGGGAGGGCGGCGGCGGGCGCAGGGTTGGAGCGGGCGCGCGCGAGGCCATAGCTCCGGTGGAGCATCGTTGGAACATTGCTCGAGCTTCTGACCCGCTGCCGGCTGAGCCTCTCCCATGCTGGCGCTAAGGCCGGGAGACAGCGGGGGTGGAGGTCGTAGAGGGCCGGCTGCCTGGGTAGCGGGAAACCAGCTTCTTACTCAGATCGAAGTCCTGGACTCCGCCGGCCCGGAGCGCAGAAGCGTCTCCACTGCCAGCCTGATGCTCTTCGAGGCTTCGTGCTGCTCCTGGGTGGGAAATACATACATCTTTATCTAAGATATCGCTCCTGCCAGTGATTGTTCTTACCGCTTGAGACAGACTAGATGAAACAGGCCAAAGCCCCCGCCAGCCAGGCGTGCCAGTGTTAGGGCCCTGTGGTTCTGGCAGGGCGAAGACCCGCTTCTCCGAGCTTACCGATTTTTCCCTCTGGTTTCACCATCTGCCTCCTGAAAGGTCTGATTAAACGTATGATGCCTGAATTTTGTTTTGAGATAGATATATATAAATTTTTAGTTCTTGATTACTACTTTTTGGAGTGTGGTATGGTCTTCCTTTTATTTTGTTTTTGTTTTTGTTTTAGGAGAAAGTGAATATTGTGATGACTCGATTAATTTTATCTCCTAAAGAGAGATTCCACCAGTTTGATCCTGAGGCGGGAAATGTATGAGTTCGTTAGAGTCAGAAAAAGAAACGAAACTTATTTTTGATGTTGTGGATGAGATTGGACTGCCAGATGAACTTTTAATAGTGCTAAATGTACAAGGGGAAGGTCTTTAAAAAGTTAATGGCGAATGCATGTTATGAAAAAGCGATGCATGGATTTCAAACTTTTTTTGCTCTAAAATAAACTTCCTTGAATTACATCTTCCACAAACTTTCATGAAGTCCCCACCTGTCTTGCTCAATGAAAACAGACGGTCAGGCCCCTTGCTTGCTGGGGTGGGAGGGTTGGAGATGGTCCGCAAGAGGGTGTAGGTCTAGGATGCTGTTCTGGCCCCTTCAAAACAAAATTCTCTACCTGTGGTCCCTTGGCTTTTCTTCACAGGCTTGTATGTGGTCCCACAACAAGCCTGCAGGAGGTGACTAAGAAGTCAGGCATCACGCTTTGTACACTTGTGTTAGGGACTTGTCACCTGTAGATGTTTAATTTAGAAAGAAACCAGCTTTTTTGGTTAGGGAGGTCCTTTTGGAAAGCAGAGGCTGAAACTGGAGGAGGCGGGTGGCTTGTTGCTCTTCGCCTGAGACTACGCTTGTGAGAAGAGATTATGCTTGTGAGAATAACTAGGATGTAGTTATTTCATTGCTGTTCCACAGGACCATGTTTTGAATCTTTAATGAGTTTGGACCTTGCTAAGACCAGTTCCTTGGGCAGTTTTTGAAAAGGATGAAGGGAAAAATACTAAAATATTAGGAACTTCTCAGAATCGTCCTAAACCAATTCTCCTCCCCCCCCCCCCAGCTGTGATTAATGTTTCCTTTAGAAAGTTAAGGCAGCCACTGGCCTTAAATTCTATTTAACCTCAAATTAACCTCTTTGTTTTGGAGGTCAGACCTCTTTTATTTGTGTATTCATTTTTTGGAAAGTTTTTTTTTTTTTTTTTTTCTCTCTCTCTAGGATGTGTGCTCTTGCAGGAGAGACAGAAAGGGAGAAATCACCCCCTGGGGTGGGGGGATGGTCATGCCTCAGTCCCTTCTCCATTCTCCTTTTGGGATCTTGGGCATGCACACACATGTATCCGGTGTGAATTTTAAGCCGCTGAGTCTGGGACTCAAGCAGCAGTGAGTCGACTATGTGGGAGTCCAGCAGTGTAACCATTACAAAATCTGCTGGTCCCTGGACCTCTTTTAAAGAGTCTGTCCTTAGAGTGGTAGTTTTCAAGTTCTCAATATTGACCTTTTTTTAAAGATTTTATTTAATTTAAAAAATTATTATTTTAAAATTTGCTATAGGGCATGTACACTGGGGAGGAGAGGGCGAGTGAGAAAGCAAGCCGAGGGGCATGAGTAAGAAAGCGAGGTGCGGGGACCAGCAGGTGGCATGGTGGTTAAGGCGCTGGACACTCCCACATGGCCGAACATGGTTCAAATCCTGTACCTGGTGGCTTACCCTCCCCCTGCCTCCCACTTTTCTCTGGTCAAATTAAAAAAAAAAAAGTGAATGAATACGTAAAATTAAATAAATAAATCAAAAAAAAAAAAAAAAAAGGAAGCAAGGTGCCAGGTCCAGGACTTGAACTATGGTCGGCCATGTGGGAGTCTAGCTCCCCAACCACCACGCCGCCTGCTGGCCTGCATAACACTGACTTTTGTATGACATTTTAGGGGGTTCAAGACCCAGTGAAATCCGTCCATCATCTAATGCTGTGTTAAAACTTTGGAACTGCTGGGAACCAGCAGTTAGCGTAACGGGTATGTCGCTGGACTCCCACGTAGTCGACTGCGGTTCGTGTCCCGGACCCGGTGGCTTAAAACTCATGCCGGGCGCATGTGCGTGCATGCCCAAGATCCCGAGAGGAGAATGGAGGAGAAGGGATTGTGGCGTGGCCATCCCCCCTGGGGGGTGATTTCTCGCTTTCTGTCTCTATATGTCTCTCTCTGTCTGGCGAGCGCACGCGCCCTATAGCGAAAACCTCTCCAAAAAAAAAAAAAAAACTTTGGAACTGCTGTCTTGTGGAAATCATAGACTATCCAAGAACTTTTTATTGCTTTTGTTTAATGCTTTTACTACCTCATGAATATTTATGAGTAGTAGATGATTATTGATTTAACACGATTATGGGACCAGCAGATGGTTTAATGACTACATTGCTGGACTCCCATGTAGTCAACCATGATTCGAGTCCCAGACCTGGAGGCTTAAACTCAATGCTGGGCGTGTGTTGTGCATGCGTGCCCAAGATCCTGAAGAGAATGAAGGGATTACCAAGTGGTCATCCTCCCGGGAGTGATTTCTCGCTTTCTGTCTCTCTCTCTCTCTCTGTCTCTCTGATGAGTGCATGCGCTCTATAGCAAAAACCTCTCTAAAAAAAAGAAATAGCAGATGATTATTGATTTAACTTGATTATTACCTAAGGGTAGCTTATAGTAGTACTTTTTGTTTGTTTTTAATTTTGACAGATTGTACTCCCTGGAGAGAGAAAGAGAGCGAGCACCACCCCATTGGTAATGGTCACCACTGCAATCCCTTCTCATTTTGGGCACATGTGCACACATGTCTAGCATGTTTTTCAGGCTGCCCATCTGAAACTCAGCAGAGCTGTTACCATGTGGGATCCCGCTCCCTAACCATCTGGCAGGCCATGGGCTGGCCCTCTTATAGTGGTACTTCTGCACTGGGCATTTTTGAGTGCACATGAGCAAGACTGTTAAAATAGTGGACCCTCCATCCACTTTAATTTCTTTGTCTTTGTCTTTGCATAATTCACCTGTAAATGTAAACACTTATTTTTTTATTATTATTTTTTTAAATTTTGCCAGATGGTGGGTATGCATCTCTGGAAAGAAAAAAGAAAGGGAAAATGAGAAAACACCCACCGTGGGGAATCATCACACCACAATCCCTTTTCTTCTGTTTCTTCCTCCTTTTTGGACTTTGGGAATGCATACACACATGCTTGGTGTGATTTTCAAGGCTCTGGGTCTGGGACTCACCGTACAGTTGACTATGTGAGATTCAGCTGCCTTAACCATCATGCCACCAGTTGGCCCTCCTTCAGCACTTTTAACTATTATGGGCAACAGACACACTTGGCAGACTGTAGAGATTTTTCACTGAAGTCAGAAACTGCAGGCTTATGGGACGTGATTTGATGACCTAGCATTCAAGGTGCTACTGCCCAGCTGGCCCCAGCCCACCTCCCCAGGGTTTATCCTAATCCCCACTAACTAAATGGTTTCTGTACATAGGCCTCTTGTCAGCTGAACCAAGTGACCTTTGCCCCTGCTTGGGATGCCCTGTTCCTTCAGTTTCACTTCTGTTTCTCTGGAGCCCTGCTTATGTCTTACATACCTTCTTTTTGAAACACCCTCAAGACATTTCAGCCCTTGAGGATACTCCAAATTGTCCACAGTAGCAATATTGCCCTTAGACAAAGTATAAACTAGTATTTGCTTTTTAAAGGTTTAAGGTTTAATTTTTTAATGTCTGCCTTGTACCTAATAGTTAAGGGAGCTGGATCTCACATGACCAGCCGTGGTCCAGGTTTGAATCCCGGCCTGGTGACTTGAAAACCAGTGGTCATGCACGTGTGCTCAGAATCCCAACGCGATGGAAAAATGGAGGGGAAGGAATTGTAGTGTAACCACGTCCCGTTGTGGGGTGCTTTCTCCCTTGCTATCTCTCTGGCAATTAAAAAAAAATTTTTTTTTCTGGTAGGATTTAACTGATTGCTGACAAGACACTGTCTTGTGTCTTTTTGCACCTGCACACGGTAGATGAAGACCAAATGTTTATAAAGAAGCACTAAATTTGAGTTAGAAATACTGTCTGTACTTAAGTAGAGAAATGGAAGGGAGCAGGTAGGTAGAAATGGGGATTTGGTGGCCCTGGCTTTCTAACTCCTGTCCTGCCCGAAGTGCTTGCATGGGTTGATTCTAGTGCTTAATGGAGGCAAGGCCCATCCTCAGTGCAGTAGGACAAAGGCAGAATTAGCTCAAAGGGCAGAAGCAAGGCCTGTATATATAAAAGTAATTCTGCATCTCAGAAGGGCTTAGTGACCCATCCGCCTTCCTGGCTGAAATTTCAGTTTGACTCTTAGAGAATGTATTAGGTTAGCATGACTGGATGCTGATATTCTTAGACTCTCTTTTTTCTCTCTTTTTTTTTCTTTTTAATTTGCCAAGGGTGTGTGTGCCCACCGAAGAGAGGAAGAAAGCACCCCCAGTGGGGTGTGGTCACATTGCAATCCTTTCTTCTCCATTTCTCCATCTTGTTGGAGTTTGGGAAATACAGGCACATGCATCTGGTGTGTTTTCTTTTTTTTTTTTTAAACTATTTATTTTATTATTTATTTATTCATTCATTGATTTTTAATTTGACCAGAGAGAGAAGAGGGTGAGAGTGAGAGAGAGAGGAAGTGAGAAAGCAAGCCACCAGGTCCAGGACTCGAACCCCGGTCAGCCATGTGGGAGTGTCCAGTGCCTTAACCACCACGCCACCTGCTGGTCCCTGGTGTGTTTTCTTGGTTTTGTTTTTTTAGAGATTTTTGCTGTAGGTCTCATGCACTTGCCAAACAGTCAGAGACAGAGATAGCAAGCGAGTTACCTCACTACACTACAGTCCCTTCTCCATTCTCCTCTGAGGATTTTGGGCATGCACGCAATGGTGCCTGGCATAAGTTTCAAGCCACAGGGTCCAGGACTTAAACCATGGTCATAGTATACCATCTGCTGGCTCCCCGGTGTGTTTTTCTCTTTCTTTTCTTTTTTTTTTTTTTTTTTTTTGATAGGTTTTTGCTATAGGGTGCGTGCGCTCGCCAGACAGACAGACAGAGAGACAGAAAGTGAGAAATCACCCCCCAGGGGAGATGGCCACGCCACAATCCCTTCTCCTCCATTCTCCTCTCGAGATCTTGGGCACGCACGCACACGAGCCTGGTGTGAGTTTAAGTCACTCGGTCCGGGGCCAGCCCCTACAAATGAGTTTTGGTGGGAGCACGTTTGCTTCTGTATTGGATCTTCTTAGGAACTTTTTTGCATACTTAGAAAATCTGCTTCTGATCTCTTCTCCAAAAGTGATTTGTGGGTTTAGTTCATTTAGTCCTATTCCCTCATTACACAAAAGGAGGGTGGGATGGGGTGCAGGACCAGGACTGGACTCTTTTCAAATCTAAAATTTGATGGCAGTGAAGAAGAGCACCTTAAAGTCCATAAAAATCTGGGTATATTATGGTTGACTGAACGATTATGAAATAACTTACTCTCTAATCAAAAAGTCAGATAATGACTAGTGTTGATGGTGATGGGGAGAATTCGGAGTCATCATAGACTGTTGGTGAGAGTGTGAAATGGTGCAGCCACTTTGCAAAACAGTCTGGCAGTTCTTTAAATGGTTTAACATACATTACCGTATGAGTTAGCAATCCTTCATTGAGGTATCTACCCAAAAGGAATGAAAACACATGAACGTACAAAAGTTGTACACAAATTTTTTTTGCTTTTAGTTTTTGCTATGGGACATATGCATTCACTGGAGAAAGACAGGAGAGGTAAAGTGAGAAATCACTCCCCAAGGAAGATGGCCACATCACAGAGGTGGATGGCCACATCCATTCTTCTGGGATTTTGGGCATGCACACACATGCACCTGGCATATTTTTTAAGCTGCTGGGTCCGGGACTCAAACCAGGCAGTTTGCCATGTGAGATCTAGCTGTCTTAAACTCCATACCACCTGCTGGTTCAGTACACAGATGTTTATAGTGGTGTTCATAATAGCCAAAAGGGGAAGTGATCCAAATGTTCTTCAGCTGATGAATAGATGTTGTATGTATGTATGTTGGAACGTTACCTTGCAACAAAAAGTAATTAAATTTTGATACTACTACAATATTAATGAACCTTGAATATGTTATGCTATGTGAAAGTCAGACACACAAGTCCACATTTATGTAATCCCATTTATAATAAATATCTAGAATAGGCAATTCTTAGCATTCAGGAAGTTGACTAGTGGTTTCATAGGGCTTAGGGGTGGTTGCTGGATAGGGAAGTGGTACTAAAGGATTTGGAATTTTTTTCTTGATGTGACAAATATTCTAAATTGTGATGGTTGCATATACCTGTGAATATACTGAAAATTATTGGATTGTACACTTTTATGGGTGAATTGTATGATGGATGAGTTACATCTCAATAAGGCTATTATTTAAAAAAATTATATAAGTAACGTATATTCCTTAGTTAAAAAAAGAAGTGCATAAATAAGAAGAAATAAAAATAAAGGATCATTGGTAACTTCAGTATTAGTGCTTTTAGTGTATAACCAGACTTTTCATGTGTTGTCACTTTTACAAAGATGGGGTTATACTGTATTTTCTGGTTTGTACCTTTTTTTTTTAAGAATTATTTTTATTTAGCTTTATTTATTTATTTTAATTTGACCAGAAAGGGACAGAGCAAGAGAGAGGAAGAAAGTGAGAAAGCAAGCCGCCACGTCCGGGATTTGAACCACGGTTGGCCATGTGGGAGTACAGCGCCCTTAACCACCGTGCTACCTGCCGGCTCCTGATTTATACCTTTTTGCATAGCGATATATTATAAACATCTGTGGTGATAAAAGAGGCATTGACCTCAGAGGCCATTGGTGAACAAAAGGAGCAGGATGTGAAGCCAGTGGAGAGTGGTGGGACCAGAGTCAGCTGGGGAGCACAGGCCCTGTCTGAAGCGTCAGTATTGCTCAGTTCCAGCTATTTGTGTTACTAGATCTTGTGATTTTTTCTTACAGAAAATTGGACTTTCGGATTTTAATGTGAAATTTTATGATTTTTAAATTTGGCAGTGGATTTTTAAAATTTAAGCCATTTCATTGGTTAAAGAAAACCCCCTACAGAAAAGAAATGGCGCTGATCTCTGATCTCTTATCTTTATGCTGTCATTGTTTTAAATAACTTTTTCTTTCTTTCCTTATTTTTTAAAAAAATTTATTTATTCATTCATTCATTTTATTTTATTTATTTTTTTAATTTGACCAGAGTGAGACACAGAGAAGAGAGAGAGAGAGAAAAGTGAGAGAGCAAGCTACCAGGTCTGGGACTCGAACCATGGTTGACTGTGTGGGAGTGTCCAGCGCCTTAACCACCACACCACCTGCTGGTCCCCTCCTTTTTCTTTTTTTTTAGTTGCCAGAGAGAGAAAGATAGGAAGAAAGCAGAAAGCAGATGGGATCAGCAGTTGGTGTAATGGCTATGTCGCTGGACTCCCATGTAGTTGACCGCGGTTCGAGTCCTGGACCTGGTGGCTTAAACTCACACTGGGCGCATGTGCATGTGTGCCCAAGATCTCGAGAGGAGAATGGAGGAGAAGGAATTGCGGTATAGCCATTCTCCCTGGGGGGTGATTTCTCGCTTTCTGTCTCTCTGTCTGTCTCTGTTTTTCTGGAGAGCACACACGCCCTATAGCAAAAACCTCTTGTGAAAAAAAAAAAGAAAGCAGAAAGCAGCCTCCATTGGGTGTGGTCAAACCAGAGTCCCTTTTCCATTTCTCTATCCTGTCAGGATTTTGGGATTTGGGGCACCAATGCACATGTGAGTGGCATGTTTTTTAAACTCCAGGGCTGGAATTCCAACCACACTGTTTGCCATGTGGGATCCATTTCCTTAACCACTAGACCACAGGGCTTACCAGTTTTAATTAACTTTCAACTTCATTAAAGCTTTATTTCTGTACAGTTGTCTTCATTTCAAGTGTTCATCTACTTCAAGGAATTTTGACATGTTTATATCTATATAAACTCTTAAGCAAATACATTTTAATCAGCCGTAGAAGACGGTATTGTTTCCCTTTCTGGCTAGCCCCAGTTTGCTTTCTTGGGCACAGACACCATTGGTCTTTCTCTTGCTATCAGTTAGAGTTTTATATAAGTAGAATCATGTGTCAATCCTCCTCCTTCACAGTGTCTGTGTTTTCGCCTGCTGAAGTTTATTTGTAACCTTAAAATCACTACTTTTAAGTGCTTTTACCACCATTCATATGAACAGACTTGAAAAAGGTTATGGGAGGGAACCAGCAGTTAGTGTAATGGCTATGTCACTGGACTCCCATGTAGTCGACCACGGCTCGCGTCCCGGACCCAGTGGCTTAAAACTCATGCCGGGTGCATGTGCGTGCGTGCCCAAGATCCTGAGAGGAGAATGGAGGAGAAGGGATTGCAGCGTGACCATCCCCCCTGGGGGGTGATTTTTCGCTTTCTGTCTCTCTGTTTCTCTCTGTCTGCTGAGCGCACGCGCCCTATAGCAAAAAACCTCTAAAAAAAAAAAAAAGGTTATGGGAAATGGAGTTACAAAATTAAAATATAAACTTCATTTTTTTTTTATTTATTAATTTTTAGAATTTGCTATAAGGGTTCGTGTGCTTGCTGTCAAGAGGTGGACAGATATGGAGAGGGAGGGAAAGTGAGAAATTCCTCCCCACCCCCAGGGATGGTCACACTGCAGTCCCTTCTCTTCCAGTCTCCTCTTGAGATTTTTGGGTGCGCACACACATGCACTCAGCATGATTTTCCAGTTGTGGGGATTTCAACCACGAAGTCAGCCATGTCGGATCCAGCCACTTAAACTGCCGTGCTACCTGAACACCTTAAACTTTATTTCGTAAGTCCCATGTATGTGATACCAGCTGTTTAGTCCACCTATGAAGAACCAAGGGCCCTGCGACTTCACGTCAGTGTAGTCTTTTCTACATTAACTGAATAAAAATGGGTGCCTTTTTTTTTTTTTTTAAGATTAGGAAGCAAGAAGTTAGGAGGAGACAAATAAGGACTATAGATGAATATGATTTTTCATAGAAACTCTTGCCAGATGGCCCTTGTTTTGATGAGAAGATGAGCAGGAGCATTGTTGTGTAGAAAGGACTCTCTGGTGAAGCCGATCAGGGTGTTTTTCTGCTAAAGCTTCAGCTGACTTTGTCCAAAGTCTCTTCTAGTAAGCAGGGTCATTCTTTGGTCCTCCAGAAAATCAACAACCAAAATGCTTTGAGCATCCTAAGAAGCATTTGTCTTGAGCTTTGTTCTTGACCGGTCTGCTTTCACTCCGACTGGACCACTTTCTCCTCTTGGTACCTTTGCTTGGATTGTGCTTTGTCATCAGGATCCAGAGAAAGGCATGTGTCAGCTCCTGTTACAGCCTTCAAAGAAACCTTTCAGGGTCTTGATCCTTCTTGTTCAAAATGTACGTCGAAAGCTCTGCTCTGCTCTCATCTGCAGCTGATGTGGTGTCACAGTTTTGGCAACCACCAGCAGAAAGGCTGCTCGACTATCATTTTTCCGAGAATTGTATAAGCTGAGCCAGCAGAGATGTGTATGGTGTTAGCTTTGGTCATCGTTAATCATTGATTCTCTGATTAGGGCATGACCAAGAAGAATTTTTCCTTACATATTGATGTGGATGGTGTACCTCTAAGAGTGTTACCTTCAGCATTGTCCCATAGTCCCACCCCTTAAAATGAGTTATCCATTTGTAAACCACTGAATTCACTGGGGCATTGTCCCCACCAGTGCTTCATTAATCATCAGTGATTTCACCATTCTTCCAAGCGTCACTGTAAAGAGGATGTATGTTCTCGCTTCAGTTTTTAGCAGAATTCATGTACTGATAGGGGCCCTTATCTTTCTTAACTGCCTCACGCTAGATTCTGACCAGACATGATACAGCAAGTTAGTATAAGTGTATTTTGGTGCAAAATTTTTAAAATCCAGAGCCAACAGGTGGTGCAGAGGTTAAGGTAGTTGAAGCCCACCTGGCTGACTGTGGTTTGAGTCCCTGACCAAGCCCGTAGTCTGCTTTCTTACTTCAGCTTTCATTATTGTAAGTGTCCTTTTCTCGGTCTGTTTAGTGCCATATCTTTTGCATTTTTGAACTTTCATTCTTTTCTGGAGGGCCCCTAGGCATTGTGTTGAAGTGTTTCTAGTGTATCTAAGTAAGGCTGTGAATGCCTTACAAAGAAAATTACCTAATGTGTATTAGGTAAATTCTGTTCAGGTCTGACTTGTAGTGCTGTTGGCTGTGAGTTCAGTGTTCATCAGTAATGTATAATAAGGTGTATTTAAACAGAAGCATACATAGAAGGGCACATACATATGTATTTAGATCTCGAAGGTTATACATTGATTGATGAAAATGTTGTGACCAGAGGCCAGTAGGAGTGTAACCACTTTTCTCCTTTGGATGCGATGGCTCAATATTTGTTAGCTCTGTGTACATAGTGACTTTATTCATAATCTGTAATTGCCATCAATAAGGAGAATTCATTTATGGTCTTGTGTGGAGAGTCCTAGCTCAGTGTTTTAGATTTTAATTTCTGGGAGCTGCAGGCAGTGCTTTTGGTGGGAAGTAGTTATCCTTTTTTAAAAAATTAAAAATTAAAAAAATTATTTTATTTAACTTTATTTAAATTTGACCAGAGAGAGGGAGGAAGGGAGTGGGGGGGAGAGAGGAAGAGAGAGAGAGAGGGGAAGTTAGAAAGTAAGCTGCCAGGTCCGGGACTCAAAAAAGTTTTTAAATCCAGAGCCAACAGGTGGTGCAGTCATCTATGTGAGAGTCCGGTGCCCTTAACCACTATGCCACCTGCTGGCCCCAGTATTCATCTTTTAAATCCTCGCTCTTAATTAAAGGCCACTTCTATAGGTTATGTATAACTCCATCTGGAATATTTTATTCTGTTTCATGATTGATGCCTTTAGCTGGTTTCAGTGACTAGTTTCTTGGAGCTAAGAACTTGATTATTAGAATCATCTCTTAAACCTTCCCACTTATCTTAAGGAATACAATTGACTTTTTTTTTTTTACAGCCAAAAACATTTTGTGGATAAAGCAGGGTGAAGATTTAAGGGGAATGAAACTCACATGAGTTTCTTGAAATAAGAAAATTGTAAGTACTGTTTCTTTAGAAGATTAAAAATATTTTTTTAGAGTTTTTTTTTTTTTTTTTTTTTTTTTGCTGTAGGGAGCTTATGCTCACTGGAGAGACAGAGACAGAGAGACAGAAAGCGAGAAATCACCCCCCTGGGGGGGATGACCATGCTGCAATCCCTTCTCCATTTTCCTCTCAGGATTCTGGGCATAGATGCACACACACCCGGCATGAGTTTTAAGCTGCCAGGCCCAGGACTCAAATTGCTGTCAACTACATGGAAATCTAGTGACGTTAACTATTACGCCATCTATTGGTCCCTCTTTAGAAAGTATTTTATTAAAAACTTTTTTTTTTTTTTTAACAGATTTTTGCTATAGGGCGCATGCGCTTGCCAGAGAAAGACAGAGACAGAAAGTGAGAAATCCCCCCCCCCCCCCCGGGGGGGATGGCCACGTTGCAATCCCTTCTCCTCCATTCTCCTTTCGGAATCTTGGGCACGCATGCACACGCTCCCAGCGTGAGTTTAAGCTACCAGGTCCAGAACTTGAACTGTGGTCGACTACATGGGAGTCCAGTGAAATAGCCATTATGCCAACTGCTGGTCCCCAAAACTTTCAAGTGTATTTATTATTTATAGTTTGCATTTTTTTAGTAGTTTGTTGGAAGAGAGGGCTGGTATATAATATTCTAGTCATTTGATTGGAATATTTACTTCCTGGTCTGCACATTTTTGTTTGTTTAATAACTAGGGAATGAGAGGAGGAATTTCTGTTTTAACAGCTCTGTGAGACTAGTATGTGGAAACTGAGATTAATATCTCGAGGCCACAGAGCCAGAGATGATCAGTGCTCAGATGATGCTATACCTTTTTTTTTTTTTTTTAAAGAGATTTTGCTAAAGGGCACATGTGCTTGCTGGAGAGACAGCAAGTGAGAAGTCACCACCCCCACCTCCCCGCCCCAGGGGAGATGGCCACGCTATAGTCCCTTCTCCATTCTCCTTGGGATTTTGGGCATGCACACATATGTACCTGGCATGAGTTTCAAGCCGCTGGGTCTGGGACTCTGTGGTCCACCACGTGGGAGTCCAGCACGTAACCATTACGCCATCTGCTTGTCCTGCTATGCCTTATGATTGATTGGCTGTGTCTTCCACTGTTAGTTTAAGCACAGATTTTTTTTTTTTTGTTCCTCAGATGATTGTTTTGTCCTGTTAAATGTTTGTTTTTCTTTTTAAATAATTCTATTGATGTATAAAATACTTGTAAGTACATACATAAACACATGTTATATGCACAAAATTCAGTGACTTTTTACACATGTACATGCCCGTGTAATGACCACACAGACAAAAAAATTAGAACATCTAAATTTTTCTTTTTAAATGTGAGGTTTTATTTTTATTTTTTAAATTATTTGGGGGACCAACAGTTAGTGTAATGGCTATGTCGCTGGACTCCCACATAGTCGACCGCAGTTCGTGTCCTGGACCCGGTGGCTTAAACTCACGCCGGGTCGCGTGTGCGTGCGTGCCCAAGATCCCAAGAGGAGAACGGAGGAGAAGGGATTGCGGCATGGCCATCTCCTGTGGGGGCTGATTTCTCGCTTTCTATCTCTGTCTCTCTGTCTCTCTGGCAAGTGCACATGCCCTATAGCAAAAACCTCTCCAGAAAAAAAAAATAATAATGTACTTTGTATTTGTCATGAACTTATTTTTCTCTCTTTTACTGCTAGAGGGCATGTTGCTCCCTGGAGAGGGAGAGGGAAAGTGAGAAGCATCTCCCATGGGGAATAGCCACTCTTCAGTCCCTTCTCCATTTCTCCTTTCAGGATTTTGAACATGCACGCGCGACACACACACACACACACACGCACACACGCACACACCCAGTCTATTTTTCAAGCTGCTGTGTAAGGGACTCAAACCATGCAGTCAGCCATGTGGGATCCAGCTGCCTTAACCACTATGCCATCAGCTGACCCTTTCTTTTCTTCACTGTTAATTTTTTCAGAAAAGAGAGTCACGGTCCTGACACCAGGATCTATCCCAGCTTCAGCTAGACTTGGATCATGGGCAAGTGAGTGCCCTTTGTACTCAGGGAGTTCACGAGACTTGAACCATGAACCTTCCATGTGAGTCAGCCTTGCAGAGCACGGACTTCCACTGTCCAGCCCCCTTTATCATGATTTTAGATGGACGTTTAGATTCAGAACATTTTATAAGGTGAGCCAGGTAACATCTTTCTCCTTTGTGTACTTTAACTTTCATCTGCTTGTCTTTTGTTTGCCATAGTTTCTTTATTTGTTAAATGCAAGTAAGTTTTTGTCTTAAACAGCTTTGTATCTGGGAAATTGGGCAGTGGACAGGTTCTGATTTTACCTGGAAAACTGTAATCTTTGCTGTTGAGCAAGACTTACTACTCTCTTGCAGTACTTACTGAAATACCCACGCAGGCTGCTGAGGGCCTAGAGCTGCTTGTACAACTTCTTAGTGAGGGCCCAGCAGATGACGTGGGAGTTACGTTACTGGACTCCCACATGGCTGATCATGGATCCAGTCCTGGACCCAGTGGCTTGAAACTCACAGGGCGCGTGTGCATGCATGCCCAAGATCTCTGGAGGAGACTGGAGGAGAAGGAATTGCAATGTAGCCATCCTTTCCCTACTCTCCAGGGCACAAGGAAAAAACCTCTTATAAAAAAAAACAAACCTTGGTGACAAAAATTCTTATCAAGAAATGAAGGTTAATCAGAGAACAATGGTAAGATATCATGAGTTCCTTTTAGGTAAAAGTACTTACAGATGGCAAAGGTGAATCAGAACCAACTTTTACAATATTTTTTGTGTGTGACAGGGTCTTACTATGTCATGATCCTCTTGCCTCAGCCTCTGAGTAGCTGGGTTTACTCAGAATGTGCCTGCCACACTTCACTATTTTTTTAGTGGTGGGCTGGGAATCAAACCCAGGCCTTTTGTGGGGTTTCAGCCTGCTAAGGGTTAGTATCTACCAGCACACACGACTGCAGCTAGGCCTCCTTTAAGAATTTTGTCCTTTCAGGGCCAGCAGATAGCGTAACGGTTACGTTGCTGGACTCCCATCATGGGTGACCACAATTTGAGTCCTGGACCTGGCGGCTAGAAATTCAGGCTGGGCATATGTGTGTATGCTCAAAATCCCAGGAGGAGAACGGAGGAGAGGGGATTGCAATGTGGTCATCCCCACTGGGGAGTGACTTCTTGCTTGCCCTCTCTCTGTTTGTCTCTGTCTCACTGGTGTGCACACACGCCTTATAGCAAAAATCTCTCTCTAAAAAAAGAATTTTGTCTTTTTGAGTATGAAACTATAGTTAGGGTCATACACATTAAACAGACTGGGTAAATTTTCTAGTCCTTGTGGGACCTGACTCCTTTATTAGAAAGGTGTTCAAATAATTGGTTCTATCATTGTTCATTTGACTAATAAAACCTGAGAGCCAGCCAGGGGTCTCTGTCTCTCTCCTATTCATTTGGGGCCATTTCGTCCTCGCAGCAGGTCTGACTGCTGTGTCCACGGGACTCTCTGAGTGGCCCTGGCACACTGGCAGCTTCACTTCACTCTTTTCCCAAGTCAGTAATTCTGTTTATTATTATTACTTCAGCCTTTCCTTTTTATTTGTTTATTTCTCTTTGTTGTTATTATTAGTCGGCACTTGTGTGACTAACAAAAATACCTGAAAGTGGATGATTAAAGAAAAAGAAGTTTATTTGACCGATGATTCTGGTGGTTGGAATGTCCGAAGCAGAGGGCTGTCACCAGGCTGGCCTGTGTCACAGCGTTACCTGCAGAAGCAGAAAGGATGGGGCACATGCAGGGAGAGCGTGGTCTGTGCTCCGAGTGTCTGTCATTCCCTCTCCTTAGAAACCCACCAGAATTCAGTCATGGGGGTCCTGCCCTAAAAGCCTCACCTCGTTTCAGCCCCATAACTGGAGTCAAGCTTTCTTTCTCTTAATCCTGTTAAATTGACAGAACACGTGAATTGGGGGTGGGGGATAGTCAGACTACAACATTCTTTCCTTGCGTCTCGGATTCATGTACTTACACAGCATCATCCTAGTGGTCTCAAAAGTCTCAACTTGTTCCATTATCAGTTCCAAAGTCCAGTCTCATGTGAGATTCAAGGCAAACACTTTCCACCTGTGAAGCCAAAACAAATGACATGTTCCCAAAATACAATGACAGGACAGATACAGGGTAGAAATTTCCATTCCACAAGAAGAAAGGAGTTACAGGTCCCATGCAAGTCCAAATCCCAGAAAGACATCGATCCAGATACTCCCTGTGCTGCCTCCTGGTGCACTGAGGGGTGGTCTCCCAAAGCGCCAGGCAGCCTCGTGGCCCTGGCCCTCCTGGCTCAGTCCGTGCTTTAGGCCTTGTGTTTGGAGCCTTGAGTCTGCAGTGCTTTCAGGATGGCACTCCACGCTGCCAGCTCCACAGTTCTGGGGGCTCCAGGGTGCTCCTACCCCTGCAGTTTTGCACTGGTGGTGATGATTTGTGCCACGTCTGCAGTCATGTTGCCACTTGGCTTTGTCCAGGTGGAAGGTCTTTTCTGTGGCAGTGCCCGGTGACAAGTCTCTGCCTAGACCCCCAGGTCTCTGTGCCGCCACAGCTCGTGAATTCTGTGAGCCTGCAGAACCACACGCATGTGCCAGGCCACTTGCACATTCGAGAGCAAAGGGTGGAACAGCAATAATGTAAGTAACTATTACTGGATTTTGATGTGGTCTTTCTCTTAATTATCGCTAAGGAAATGTTCTCCGCTGCTTTTAAGGTTTTTCCTGACCATGGGCTTTGATAGCTGGTCGTCAGTACTCCGTGTAGTTCCTGAAGGAATTTGAAAAATCCTCTAAGATTGTTTTATCACTCTTGAAAACATTGGCGCTATAAGGTTAAGTTTTCTAGGATAGTGTTCTCTTGGGTGGAATGGTGACAGACTCAGACATTTTTTTAGAGTGTGGAGACCTTGGCAATTGTTTTATTCAGTTCTAGGTGATGGCTAAAGTTACAGGGAGAGTAAGTGACATGTATGTCTGCACATGTATATGTGCACACATGGTGTATTTATTTATTTTAAGATAGTGTCTTACTGTGTCATGATCTTCCTGCTTCAGCCTCCTGAGTAGCTGGGACTGCAGGCACCTGACCCCATGCTTGCATTTATGTTAGAGTGGGCTGGGACTCAGTCCCAGGCCTCCTGTGTGACCTCAGTCTGCCAGGTAGCAGTGTCCAGCCCACCATAGCTGGGCTCTGAGTGACTTTTCTGTATTTTGATTTGCTATAGAGCTCCTGTGTTTGCCAGACACACACACAGAGAGCGAACATGAGAAAACCCTCTATTAAAATTGTTTATCGTATCTCTAACTGCACTCTATCCTGACTTTCAGTTTTCCAAATATAGAAACTATTTTATTTATTTTTATTATTATTATTTTTTTTTTGGAGAGGTTTTTCCTATAGGGCGCGTGCGCTTGCCAGACAGACAGAGAGAGACAGAGAGATAGAAAGCAGGAAATCACCCCCCAGGGGGGATGGCCACGCCGCAATCCCTTCTCCTCCATTCTCCTCTCGGGATCTTGGGCACGCAACGCACACGCGCCCGGCGTGAGTTTAAGCTGCCGGGTCCGGGACTCGAACCGCGGTCGACTACGTGGGAGTCCAGCGACATAGCCATTACGCTAACTGCTGGTCCCGAAACTATTTTATTTTAAAGAATCATTTAACTTTATTTATTTTAAATTTGACCAGAGAGGGACACAGAGTGAGAGAGAGAAGGAAAGTGAGAAAGCAAGCCACCAGGTCCAGGACTCGAACCATGGTTGGCCTTGTGGGAGTCCAGCACTCTTAGCCACCACGCCACCTGCTGGCCTCTAAATTTCCTTTCTTTAATTTAATTTCCATTCTGTTCTAGCCAGAGATAATCTCTGCTGATTTTTTTTCCCCATCATCAGTTTGACACGTTTTTTTCCCTTCATTTATCTATTTATTTACTTACAGTCATTCACTGTACATCAATATAGTACATAAAATGGGATTTTCCGTCCAGTATACGTTGTATATTGGCTCAACCAAGGATATTACCATACATGTTATTAACAAATAATTTTCTATTTCTTGTTTCTTACACATTTTGCTTTGTTTTCCCTCCCCTTGATTCTCTCCCTCACCCTCTGCCGAATCCCCCCTTCTCCCACACTGTCTCTGGTATATGCAGTTGTTTTCCATACTCTTTTTCCCCCACATTTTACTGATTCACTAAAGATCTTAATTAATCTAAAGACTTTCAGTAGCAAGCACAACTGATATATACATATTTATGAACACATGTCTGACTTTAGGTGTAAACCTCAGTAAAGTGAACAAACTATAAAGTAGCCCCTTCCTGGGGCTATATAGTTTACTGAAGTCATTAAATAGATGTTAATAGGTATTTTTTAATGCATTTAAAAATTTCAAACAAAAGCTTAGTTTTAATCAAAATAAAAAAATACCAGGACCAGCAGTTGGTAATGGCTGTGTCGCTGGACTTCCATGTAGTTGACCACGGTTCGAGTCCAGGACCCAGTGGCTTAAACTCATGCCGGGCGTATGTGCGTGTGTGTCCAAGATCCGAGAGGAGAATGGTGGAGAAGGGATTGTGGTGTGGCCATCCCCCCTGGGCTTTGATTTCTCGCTTTCTGTCTCTCTGTCTCTCTCTCTCTGCCTGGCAAGCACATGCGCCCTATGGCATAAACCTCTCCAAAAAAAGAAAAAAAAAAAAAAAGAGAAGACAGAAATCCTTAAATATGAAAATCAAAGCATCAAAGAAAATCAGTAATGTGTTAATCTAAAGTAAAATAATTCTATTTCACTAGTTCAGACTCATGTAATTCATCTATCTTCTATTGAATTTGCAGTGTTAACTGTGGTCTGATCTTTCTATTTAAACTCTGGAAGTCAGCATTCAACTCTAGACCTATCCCTACCATTAGGCTGGCCATTCTCTTGGTTGTTTCTTGTACTCTTTATTTCTGTGTGTCCGACTTTAGTTTTCCTGGTATAGCACTCCCTTCAGCACTATCTTGGAGAACTGGTCTGATGTTGGTAAATTTGCTCAGGTTTTGTTTATCTGAGAATGTTTTTGTCTTTTTTTTCCCACATGAAAGATAATCTTGCTGGGCATAGCATTCTCGATTGAAATTGTTTTTCACTTGACACACTGAATATATTTTCCCATTCTTTCCTTGCTTGCATTGTTTCTGATGACAGGTTCAACGTTAGCCTTATGGGATATCCTTTGAAAGTAACTTGACTTTCTCTCTTGCCAAGTATCTTGTCTCTGTCTCTGGTTTTGGTCAATCTGGTTATGACGTGCCTGGGGGAAGATCTTCTTGGGTCAATTCTGTGTGAGGTTCTTTGTATTTCTTGGGTCTGGATATTTGAGTGCCTCTCTAAGTCTGGAAAGTTTTTTTCCAGAATTTGACCTGTTTTAAAACATTATATAAATGGAATTATACCAAATGTATTCATGTGTAAGGCTTCTTTCACACAGTATATTGTTTTAATTTTTCTATGCTGTTGTCTGAATCAGTAGCTTTTACTTCTTTTTATTGCTACGTAGTATTTCATTGCATGAACACAGTTTATTTTCCTGCTGATGGATATGAGGGCTGTGTCCATTGCTTGCCTATGAGTAAAGTGTCTTTGAAATTTTTTTTATAGACATTTACATTCTTTTTTTTTTTTTTTTTTGAGAGTTTTTTTGCTATGGGGTGCATGCGCTCACCAGAAAGACAGAGAGAGACAAAGAAATAGAAAGCGAGAAATCACCCCCCAGGGGGGATGGCCACGCCGCAGTCCCTTCTCCTCCATTCTCCTCTCGGGATCTTGGGCATGCACGCACATAACGCCTGGCATGATTTTAAGCCACCGGGTCTGGAACTCGAACTGTAATCGACTATATGGAAGGCCAGCGACATAGCCATTACACCAACTTCTGGTCCCATAAACATTGATTCGTCTTTTTTTTTGGGGGGGGGGGGGGGAGGTTTTCGCTATAGGGCGCATGCGCTCGCCAGACAGACAGAGAGAGACATAGAGACAGAAGCGAGAAACACCCCCCAGGTGGGATGGTCACGCCGCAATCCCTTCTCCTCCATTCTCCTCTCGGGATCTTGGGCATGCATGCACACGCGCCCAGCGTGAGTTTTAAGCCACCGGGTCCAGGACACAAACTGTGGTCGACTACGTGGGAGTCCAGCGACATAGCCATTACGCTAACTGCTGGTTCCCCATTGATTCGTCTTAAGGGAAGTAGGGTTGCTGGTCCCTAGGGCAATTGTAGATCTAGTTTTATAAGAAACTGTAAAACCTTTTTGTAATAGTTGTGACCCTTCACACTCCCACCAATAATGTATGACAGTTGTGGATGTGCCACATCTTCAATAACATGTGGTGTGTTGTGTGTATTTTTAATTTTAGCCATTTTGGTAAAATTACATTATGCCATTGTGGTTTTAATTTTCTCTTACTTGAATGCTAATAATGTTGAACAATTTTTCTTATACTTATGGTCATTTAAATGTATTCTTTTATGAAATGCTTATTAAACTCTTTTGCCCATTAAAAAAAAATGCGTTGTTTTAGGAGGTCTGAATACCATTGAAATACATGTTTTGTGAATATTTTCTTTCAATCTATGGTGGTTGAATATTTATTTAGTTAACTCGATGTAAGGTACATGTGCTCACTGGAGAGAGATAGAGACAGAGAGAAGGAGAGAGGTAAAGTGAGAAATCTCAAACGCACACACACACCCACCCAGCTGGAGAGATGGCCCTGGAGAGGTGGCCATGCTGTATTCCCTCCTCCATTCTCCTCTCGGGATTTTGGGCACACACACAAACACACCCAACGTGTTTTTCAAGCTGTCAGGTCCAGGAGTCAAAACTGCACAGTCCGCTCTGTGGGATCCTGCTGCCTTAACCTCCGTGCTACCTGCTGCCCCTCTATTTTCTTAAGTGGTTTTCTTTAGAGATCAGATGTTCCCTGGTTTGATTATATTTGATGTATCAGTATTTTCTTTCCTGGTAATTGCTTTCTACATTCTGTCTGAGGAATTCTTGTCTGCTTCTAAATCTTAGAGATCTCAAGTCTGAAAGTCACATAGTGTAGATCACTGAATTTTATGTTTTCACTTAGAAGTTTTATAGTTTTAGCTTTTACATTTAGGTTTCTGGTCCACCTTGAATTAATCCTTGTGGTTTGTGTGAGGTTGGGGTTGGTCTAGTAGTTGGAACATTTGTTGAAAGACTTGTGTGTTTGTTATCCATTGCTGTGTAACAAATCACTCCCAAACTTAGCAATTTAAAACAACAACATTTATCTTTTTTTTCCCTGGTTTATTTCTTTCATGGGATATATATATATATATATATATAGAGAGAGAGAGAGAGAGAGAGAGAGAGAGAGAGACCTTCAACAAGGTCTCTGCATGCGTGGTGCTCTGCCCGCTCTTCCAGTCAGCTTCCCAGCCAGCCAGGATCACGTGTGTGCAAAAAGGTGCCCCAGGCGTAGAACAGCAAAATTTACTCCCTCAGTTCTGAGGGTCAGGAAATTCAAGAGCAGCTTGGCGTGGTGCTTCTGGCTCACAGTTCCTCATGAAGTTGGAGTAGAGAAGTCTTCCATGGCCGCCGTCATCTGAAGACTTGCCTGAGGCTAGAGGACCTGCTGCCAAGATGACCTACTCACACCGCTGTTGGCAGGAGGCCTCATTCCTGGACACACCTCTACGCAGGGCTCTTGTATCACGTGCTGGGCGAGTGTGCATATGTGCTCAGAATCACGTAGGCTGGAGAAATGGAGGAATGGAGGAGGAGGGATTGTGTTATGACCACGTCCCATTGGGGGAATAGTTTCCTTTCTTCCTCTCTCTTTGGCAGCATCTTCTGGCAAAAAAATAAACAAAATTGCAATTGAGTGTGTAGGTGTGGGCCTGTTTCTGGAATCTCTTTTCCGTTCCATCAATCTGTTTCTCTCTGTGCCAGTACCCCACTCTGTAGATTACAACAGTCATGTAAGTCATCTCGTATTCTCTATCAAGAGTGATTCGAGGGACCAGCAGATGGCATAATGGCTATGTCGCTGGACTCCCATGGAGTCGACCACGGTTCAAGTCCCAGACCTGGTGGATTAAACTCCGTCAGGCTTGTGTGCGTGCATGCCCAAGATCCTGAGAGGAGAATGGAGGAGAAGGGATTACGGTGTGGCCATCCCCCCGGGGGGTGATTTCTCGCTTTCTGTCTCTTTGTTTCTGTCTTTAGGGCGAACGCACACGCCCTATAGCAAAACCTCTCCCCCCAAAAAAGGGTATTTGGGACCAGCAGGTGGCATGGTGGTTAAGGGAGCTGGACTTCCACATGATCGACCACGGTTCGAGTCCCGGACCTGGTGGCTTGCTTTCTCTTCTCACTTTCTCTCTCTCTCTCTCTGTCTCTCTCTAGTCAAATTAAAATGAATGAATGAATAAAATTAAATAAATAATTTTTAAAAATAAAATAACAAATGGAATTAAATAAATAAATAAATAAATAAATAAATTTTTTTTTTAAAAGGAAAAAAATCACAGGGGGCACATGCGTGTGCATGCCCAAGATCCCAGGAGGAAAATGGAGGAGAAGGGATTGTGGCATGGCCATCTCCCCTGGGGGGGGTGGGGGTGATTTCTCACTTTACCTCTCACCATGTCTGTCTGTCTGTCTCCTGTGAGCTCACGCACCCTAAGGCAAAAACCTCTAAAAACAAAAATAAATAAAAAATAAAAGTATTTATTAAAATATCTAGAGAAACATAGGTTCCTGATTTTCAGGAAAGCAAGGAGGTTTTCTGGGCTCTAAATTCCCTCCTTGCCCTAAATTAATTCTGTTTGGTGGTTCCTTGATGGGCTGGTACACCTCAGGCCCCCCACCGAGCTTCCTTTCTTTCTTGGTCCCTGTTTGTTTTGGCCTGGTGGCCTCAGGATGCCATTGTTCCCTAGTTCCTGGGATGGGACCCAGGAATCTAAACAATCCATCTCTTGTCTGGGTACAAATGACAAAAGAGATCACATTAAGCCTTTTCCTTTCCCCTTTTCCCCCCAGACTTCCCTGATTGCTCTGAACCCTGTACACGTCTCTGGGGCGGGCAGGTTCCCGAGGTAGCCTTATTATGTCAGGGACATCCCCTGCATTTCCCTCCTCCTCAAAGGACAGGTTTGTGAACTCTGCTTAAACAGTCCACAGGTGGAGGAAGAGGAGGAGGCGCGTTCTCTCTCCCGAATTTATTTGATCTGTTGAAACGCCTGCAGGCTCAAGTGGGCAGGCAAGAATGGGCTTGAAGTGAAGAATCCATTAAATTCCCTTGGTTATTTGCTTTCAAGAACAAACATCCTTTCTTGTTAGTTTTCTACTGTAGTTTTTTTGCCCGTGAATTCGAAGGTGTTTTGGAATTGTTTCCTGTCAGAGGGATTATTAGTTTTTGGGATTAATGAGAAATTCGTTTTCTTAAAATTCAGAGTTCTGCAACTCAAGCTTTATGCGCTGTTCCTTTCTTTGAGAATTACTTACAGTTCATTATATTCTTTTCCGTTAGAGTAATTTTGCTGTTTTCCCCTTAGACTGTGTCAGACATTAAAAAACTAAAAACAGGGCGGGGGCTCGCTCAGTGGCCTGTAGGTTAAGAGAGCCAGATCCCACGTGACTGACCACGGTCCATATCTTGACTTGTTTAAGTCTCGGCCCCGGTGGCTTAAGGAACATGCCACGTGTGTGTGCCCCAAACCCTGACAGGATGGAGAAATGAAAGAGAAGGGATTGACCACACCCCACCAGGCGTGCTTCCTTCCTCTCTGTCTCTCTCTGGTGAGTGTACATCCTTTGACAAATCTGAAACTCCAGGGCCAGCTTCGTAATGTTGCAGTGATACACCGCTCAGGAGAAATCAGACCCCGTGGTGCCCGTGCCCTGCCAGCCCAACACACGGGGCATCAGTGCCCCAGACTGCACGGGCTGGAGGCTTGGGGGCCAAGGCTGGCGGCACGGTCAGGCTCGGTAGTGGATGCTCTCGTTGGGCCCGTGCATGTGCTAGTTAGTGCCCAGGTATTGTCTTGCACCTGCTGTGGAGACAGCGCCTTCCTAGTTCTTAAAATAGTCCTGACCTTGTTCACCGCCATATCTGGTTGCTATTTCTCTTTTTTTGTCAGGACTTTTATTTATTGCCACTTTCTAGGCTTGCTGTCTTGCTGAATTAAAACAGGACCTCCCCCCAAAGAAAAAAAAAAAAAAAGTACTACACTGTGTTTCCTAAATTTGGTTCAATGAGTACTTTGATTTAGTTCCTCTTATAAAATCAGAGTAATTTGTGTTTGCCTGATTTTTCCTCCCTTTATTTCTCTTTGTGTCATTGATAAAAAAGTTTAATCCTCAGAAGCTGTCTTCATTTTCCTTCCATATTTTCTTTTTTTGGTCATTGTTGCTGTGCTTACTCAGATACATTTAAACATGTTTTTCTTTCATATATCAAGTCTTTTGAGAATTAAACATAGAATTTTATGTTCTCTTTATTTGCTAATTTGGAATTCTGCCATGTTGCCAACATACCTTGTTTTTTTATAAGGCCACGTTTACCTCTTTGTTCTCACATTGGGAGGTGTAGATTAGAAGTTTGTAAACTTATTTGGTTTATAACCTTAATATTAAAAACTAAAGGGGTCAGCAGACCATGTGGTGGTTAAAGCCCTGGATCCCACTTGGCTGACAGTGCAGTTCAAGTTCCAGACTCGGCTTGGAAAACACTTCAGGTGTGTGGTGTGTGGGCTTAAAGTCCTGAGAGGAGAAAGGAAAAGAAAGGACTGCAGTGTGGCCTCTTCTCCCCCCCCCCCCACCCCCCCCCGGACTGATTTCTCACTTTGCCTCTCTGTCAAATGCATGTTTTTGTAATAAACAAAAAAATCCATTCTTAAAAAAAAACTTAAAAAAATCCAACCTTTCATAAACATAAAATTGAAATAATTATTTAAAAAAAGGATTTTTTTTTTTTAAGAGAGATTTTTGCTATGGGGCGTGTGTGCTTACCAGAGAGACAGAGACAGAGACAAAAAGCAAGAAATCACCCCCCCAGGGGATATGGCCATGCCACAATCCCTTTTCCTGTATTCTCCTCTAGGGATTTTTGGGTGCACACATACACATGTCTAGCGTGAGTTTTAAGCCACTGGGTCCAGGACTTGAACCACAGTTGACAACGTGGGAGTCCAGCGAAATAACCATTACACCATCTGCTGATCCCCTATTTATTTAATTTATTAATTAATTTTTTATTTCTATTTTTGGAGAGATTTTCACTCTAGGGCGCATGCGCTCGCCAGACAGACAAAGAGAGACATTAGAGACAGAAAGCGAGAAATCACCCCCCAGTGGGGATAGTCACGCCGCAATCCCTTCTCCTCCATTCTCCTCTCGGGATCTTGGGCACGCACGCACTCGCGCCCGGCGTGAGTTAAAGCCACCGGGTCCGAGACGCGAACCGCGGTCGACTACGTGGGAGTCCAGCGACATAGCCATTACGCTAACTGCTGGTCCCCCTATAGCAATTTTTTAAATAATAAATAAAATTGGGAACCAGCAGTTAGCGTAATGGCTATGTCGCTGGACTCCCACATAGTCGACCGCGGTTCGCATCCCGGACCCGGTGGCTTAAAACTCACGCCGGGGCGCGTGTGCGTGCGTGCTCAAGATCCCGAGAGGAGAATGGAGGAGAAGGGATTGCGGCGTGGCCATCCCCCCTGGGGGGTGATTTCCTGCTTTCTATCTCTCTGTCTCTGTCTGTCTGGCGAGCGCACGCGCCCTATAGCAAAAACCTCTCCAAAAAAAGAAGAAAAAAAAAAAAATTGCTATAGGGCACGGGCACTTCCCAGAGAGAAGAACTTAGAAAGCAAGCTGCCAGGTCCAGGACTCAAACCACGGTGGCCATGTGGGAGTCCAGTGCCCTACGACAATGTCAACCAGCTGGCCCTCAGAGAGACTTTTTTTTTTTTTTTTTTTTTTTTGGAGAGGTTTTTGGTATAGGGCACGCGCACTCGCCAGAAAGACAGAGAAAGACAGAGAGACAGAAAGCGAGAAATCACCCCCAGGGGGGATGGCCTCGCCGCAATCCCTTCTCCTCCATTCTCCTCTCGGGATCTTGGGCACTCAAGCACACGCTTCTGGCGTGAGTTTAAGCCACCGGGTCCGGCACATGAACCGTGGTCGACTACGTGGGAGTCCAGTGACATAGCCATTACACTAACTGCTGGTCCTGAGGCCTGCTTTTTTAATATGAAGTGTGAGTTGAGATAATATGTATTTCTAGTACTAGTGTACTTGACACACAGATTTTAAAATGTGAACATTTTATTACATTGTTGGGAAAGTCATGATGTATTTTTCTGTTTTCCTATGCAAAAATGTGTCATGACTTTCCCAACAATCCAATACCATACTTTGTTTTTTGTTTTTGTTTGTTTTTTTGTTTTTTTGTTTTTTTTGGAGAGGTTTTTCGCTATAGGGCGCGTGCGCTCGCCAGACAGACAGAGAGAGACAGAGAGACAGAAAGCGAGAAATCACCCCCCAGGGGGGATGGTCACGCCGCAATCCCTTCTCCTCCATTCTCCTCTCGGGATCTTGGGCACGCACGCACACGCGCCCGGCGTGAGTTGTAAGCCACCGGGTCTGAGACGCGAACCGCAGTCGACTACGTGGGAGTCCAGCGACATAGCCATTACGTTAACTGCTGGTTCCCAACAATCCAATACCATACTTTGTTTTGTTTTGCTATTGGGTGCATGCACTCACTGGAGACAGAAAGAGGGAGAGGGAAAGAGAAAGTGAGAAATCATCCCCTGGGTGGGGCCGGCAAGTGGCAAGGTGGTTAAAGGTTCAAGTCTCGGACCTGGTGGCTTGCTTTCTCACTTCCTCTCTCTCTGTGTGATCAAACTGGAAAATAATAATGATAATAATAATTAATAAAGTTAAATAAAATAATTCTTTTACAAAAAAATCATCCCCTGGGAAGGATGGTCACACCACAATCCCTTCTTCTCCTGGGATTTTTGGCATGCACGCACATATGCCTGGTGTATTTTTTGTTTTGTTTTGTTTTTGGTGTGAGTTTTTTTTTTTTTTTTTTTTTTTTTTTTTTTTAAGTGGGGAGAGATTTTTGCTATAGGGCACCTGTGCTCACCAGACAGACAGAGACAGAGAGACAGCAAGAAATCACCCCCCGGGGGAATGGCCATGCCACAATCCCTTCTCCATTTGCCTCTCGGAATCTTGGCATGTATGCACACACGCCCAGCGAGTTTTAAGCTGCTGGGTCTGGGACTTGAACCACAGTTGACTATGTGAGAGTCCAGCGACTAACCATTACTCCAGCTGCTGATCCTGACCCTTTTTTTTTTGAGGGGGGTTAAGAATTATTTATTTGATTATATTTATTATTCTTATTTTAAATTTGCTATAAGGCATGTATACTCACCAGAGAGACACAGAAAGACAGAGAGAGAGAGAGAGAGAAAGTCAGCAGTTCTGAGGCTCAAACCACAGTCAGCCATGTGCGAGTCCAGAGCCCCAACCACCACACCATCTCCTGACCTGATTTTTTTTTTTAATCGCCAGAGTATGTATGCATTCTCTAGAGTGAGAGAGGAAGATACCCTGCCTTCAAGTGGGGTGTGGTCATGCCACAATACCCTTTCATCAATTTCTCCATCCCTTTGGGCATGCACACAGAAGTACCTGGCATGTTTTTCTTTTTTTCTTCTTTTTTTTCAAAGTTTTATATGTTGTAACGTGCATGCGCTCGCCAGAAAGACAGAGACGGACAGAGAGACAGAAAATGAGAAATCATCCCCAAGGGAGGATGACCACGCCGCAATTCCATCTCCATTCTCCTCTCAGGATCTTGGGCACACACGCACACACGCCTGTACCCAGCGTGAGTTGAAGCCACCGGGTCCGGGACTCGAACCGTGGTTGACTACATGGGAGTCCAGCAACAGTCATTACGCCAGCTGTTGGTTACCCCTGACATGTTTTTCAAACTACTTGGGCCAGGATTTGAACTGTAGTTGACTATGTGGAATCCGGCTCCCTTTTCACAGTACTTAACTACTATTCTGCAGAGCTAGCCCTAGTCTGTTTTGCCTTTTGGCTGGCAGATCGTGTGATGGTTAAAGGCACTGGACTCCCCCATGGTTGACTGTGGTTTGAGTCCCAGACCTGGTGACTTGCTTTCTCACTTTGCCTCTCTCTCTTTCTTTGTCTCTCTCTGATCAAACTAGAAAGTAATAATAATAATAAATAAAGTTAAATAAAATAATTCTTTAAAAAAAAATCCTGAGGACCAGCAGGTGGCATGGTGGTTAAGGTACTGGACACTCCCACATGGCCAGCCGCAGTTCAAGTCCTAGACTTGGTGGCTTGCTTTCTCCTTTCTCACTCTCTCTCTCTCTCACTGTGTATTAATCTGTCTCTCTCTGGTCAAATTAAAATACATGAATGAATAAATAAAATTTTTAAAAATAATCCTAACGTGGCTGGGTGGGAATGGGGATTGCAGGTGTGCATGAGCGGTTGTTTTGAGGTGCTAGATCTAAAATGGGAGTGTGAAGATGGCTGTATAACTCTGTTTATTTAGTAACAGTCATTGCATTGTACGTTTAAAGTGAGTGAATTTTGTGGTATGTCAATCATACCTCAATAAAAGCTGTTAAAAATTTAGGGCAAACAGGTGGTGAGGTTAAGGCACATGGCTGATTCTGCGGTTCGAGCCTTGGACCCAACAGCTTCAAACAGTCACGCCCAGGTGCGCATGTGTGCGTGCCCAAAATTTCAAGAAGGGGTTGTGGCATGGCCATCCCTCAGGGGGTGATTTTTCACTTTTCTCTTCTCTCTCTGCTCTCTATAGCAAAACTTTAATAATAATAATAAATCATTTTAAAGTGGTCTGATTCTCCAGTGCTTTCCTTGTGGCTGGGTGTTCTATGTCTCATTTACAGAATATTTCCTAATGTTTTGTCAAAAGGCATTGACATTTTTTCTAATTCCCTAGAAATTTTGTTTTGCGCATTGAGATTCTTAGTGTGGTGAGAATTGATTTTTGGAGTATTGTTGGAGGTCGTGATGTAATTCTGTCCATATTCCGATTATTATTCTGGCTGTTTATGGCATAGATCATCTTCCCAACCGACTAAGTGGGGATTTAAATACCACCTCAGTCAAACTCACACTCTACTCCCGTGTTAGCATGTGCCTGTATCTAACACAGAATGTCTATTCTGCTTTTCCACCTTTGTGAAATAATCACTGTTTTAATCGTCGTAATTTCATAAAGAGCTTTGCTGCCTGGGAGGGAGACAAACTCATTTTTTCCACCTTTCTTTAGAACTAATTTCCTTTGTTCCTTTCTTGTTTTTGCCGTAGGGCGCGTGTGCTCACTGGAGACAGACGGAGTGAGGAGTGAGGGAGAGTGAGAAATCGACCCCTAGGCAGAATGGCCACACTGCAATCCCTTCTCTATTCTCCCCTCAGGATTTTTGGGAATGCACGCACACGTGGCCGGCATGCTTTTTAAGCTACCAGGTTCAGGACTTGATCCATGCAGTCAACCTTGTGGGATCCAGCCGCCTTAGCTTCCATGCCACCTAGTTAGCCCGGCTTTTTTTCTTGTTATTCAGTGCTAACATGCACAAGTTCAAGTGTGCAGCTCAGTGAATATAGTACTCACCCATGTCACCTCCACTTTTTGCCCCTTTTCAGTCGGTATTTTCCCAGAATTACTGCTATTGTGCTTGTCATCATTTTTGAATTTTATGAAAATAGAATTACACCAAATGGCTTCTTTCTTTTTTTTTTTTTCTTTTGAGAGGTTTTTGCTATAGGGCGCGTGCGCTCGCCAGACAGAGACATAGAGACAGAAAGCGAAAAATCACCCCCCAGGGGGGATGGTCACGCCACAATCCCTTCTCCTCCATTCTCCTCCTGGGATCTTGGGCACGCACGCACACGTGCCCGGCGTGAGTTTTAAGCCACTGGGTCCGGGACGCGAACCACGGTCGACTACGTGGGAGTCCAGCGACATAGCCATTACGCTAACTGCTGGTTCCCATGGCTTCTTTCTTTTTAGCAAGATTCTTTCTTGCTATCTTATGAGATTTTTCTGTGTTGTGGCAATAATTAGTTCTTGTTTGTTTCTATTTGATATTCCATTTATGAATATCCCACAACTTATTAATTTTAGTTTTTTACAGAACTAAATATTCCATTTTTATCATTTATAAACCATAATAAAACCTGATAGTTGTTCTAGCTCACCAATAGCTCTTGCCTTGGAAAACAAGTTTGTATATGAATTCTGGCAGTATCAGAAACTTCATTTTACTTTGGAGTATGTTCAGGGATTACTGAAACCAGACTTGGCCTGCTTACTGTACTAGTATCTCTGCGTGCACACTTACTTCCATCTGGTGCCATTCATCAGTGAGAAAAATTCAGCTTTAGAATCTCAGCAAGTTCTTTTCATAAATGGCCTCCTTCCTGTTTTATTTAGTAAGTACCTGTGAAGGTGGATAAATTTGTAGAGCAGTGGGACCCTGTGATCCCTGGAGGAGTAGTCATTCTTGTTTTTTGTTTTTTATTTATTCATTTAATTTGACCACACACACATACACACACACACACACTGAGAGAGAGAGCGAGAGAGAGAGAAAGTGAGAAAGCAAGCCACCAGGTCTAGGACTTTAACCGTGGTTGGCCATGTGGGGGTGTCCAGCGCTTTAACCACCACGCCACCCTCTGGTCCCGAGTAGTCACCCTTAAGCTGACATTACATTCACTGATAACATCAGAAGTTTCAGGTCCTGCTTAGGGGTGGTAGGGAAAGGACAAGACGGTCTCTCTGTCCTTTAGACTACATCATCGTGATCTGTGCTGCGCAGGTTTGGGTAGCTCTGGAATATACTGAAAGGGATCTGTTAAGATCTTGCTTTGGAGATATTGGTAGTCTGTGCTGAGGGAATGATGCTGTTCTGGGATTTCTCCAGTGTGTTCGGATGATACCTGTGGACTTGCCAGAGAGAGGAAGAGAAAGAACCCTCCCCATAGGGAGGGTTACCCCACAGTCCCTTCTCCATGCCTCACATAACACATATCCCCAGTGTGCTTTTCAAGCCACTGTGGCCGGGACTCAAACTGCATGGTCTGCCGTGTTGGATCCAGCTGCCTTAACCACCAAGCCGTGGAGCTGGTCTTGATAATGCTTGTTATTGCTCAGGTCATGATGAGGAGAAGGCAGTTCCTGGCTTGCTGGTTTGTATCTTGCTTGGTCTTGTGCAAGATGTCCAAGATGACTATCGTCATGCCTAGGACATTAGTGCTGGTGAACGGGTTTCACAGCATGGTCCGAACACTGGTGACTGATCCTCAGTGACATAGAGAGTTGTGATGCGATTGAAGGTGCTGAAGACCAGGGGGCCAGTCCCAGCGTAGTTCACCTTTTGCTATTTGTTTCTGTCCAGCTTAGCAGTGGCTTAGAGATGGGACTGCAGTTTCTCCCCCGACCCCTTTCTGGTCTTTTGGCATGGTTTTAAACTATTAGATTCCTTTCCATTCCTGTTGACCTTCTATAATGGTATTTACATGCCTTAGAAATTCTACAGGAAGGGAGGATTCTGTCTACCAGGGTAGCTCTTGTCCAAAACAGGTGTAAATTACATAATGAGTCCTCACTGCCTGATGAGAAGAGTAGATAACAGGTCTTACTAAGAAACAGAAGGAACCGGCAAGTGGTGTGGTGGTTAAGGGCACTGGACTCCCACGTGGCTGACTATGGTTTTAGTCTCGAACCTGGAGGCTTGCGTTCTCACTTTCCCTCTCTTACACTCTTGCTCTCTTACTCTGTTCCTCTCTGGTTGGTTGGTTGGTTGTTTGATTACATACATATATTTGATTACATACATACATACATACATAAATTAATTAATTCTTTAAAAAAAAAAAAGAGGAAGAAACAGCAGAATGAAAAATAGCAGGTGCATAAAGGATCATAAAACATTTCCAGGAGCTGGGGACCAGTAGGTGGCATGGTGGTTAAGGCGCTGGACACTCCCATGTGGCTGACCACAGTTTGAGTCCCAGACACGGTGGCTTATTTTCTCACTTTCTCTCTCTCTCTCTCTCTCTCTCTCTCTCTCTCTCTGGTCAAGTTATTCTCTGTACACTGCCTGGAATTGCGTACTTCGTTCCAGCGCATCTTCTTTTTTTTTTTTTTGGAGAGGTTTTTTGCTATAGGGCGCGTGCGCTCGCCAGACAGACAGAGAGAGACAGAGAGACAGAAAGCGAGAAATCACCCCCCAGGGGGGATGGTCACGCCACAATCCCTTCTCCTCCATTCTCCTCTCGGGATCTTGGGCACGCACGCACACGCGCCCGGCGTGAGTTGTAAGCCACCGGGTCCGAGACGCGAACCGCGGTCGACTACGTGGGAGTCCAGCGACATAGCCATTACGCTAACTGCTGGTTCCCTCCAGCGCATCTTCTGAGCACCTGCTGTGTGAGCACATAGTGTGGTGACAGCACAGTGGTGTGTTGCCGCAGGGTAAGAACCGACAAGTGTGCACTGAGCTCGGGTTTGGTGAGAACAGTCAGGGAAACTCCCTGGTCCTGAAGAAGGACTAGAAAGGGAATTAACTAGCCAAAAAAGGAGTGGGAGTGGGAGTAGAGAAGGTGACCGTAGTTCAAGTCTTGGACCCGGTGGCTTGAAACTCATACTGAGCACGTGTGTGTGCCCAAGATCCCAGGAGGAGAATGGAGGAAAGGGGATTGTGGCATGGTCATCCCCCTGGGGAGTGTTTCTCACTTTCCCTCTCATTGTCTCTGTCTCTTGAGTGCACGTGCCCTCAGGCAAAAACCTCTTATGAAAAAGGTGGGGGGTAAGAACTTGAAAAGGAAGACAGTGCAAGTTTCTGTGGGCTGGATGGAAAAAGACATGGATGGAGGAGCACCTGGCACTGCTGTCTTCCTCTTTTCCCAGCCAACCAGTGAGCCAGGCTAGCAAGCGTAGCACCCCCCGGTACCTGGTCCGAGGTAACGCCAAGGCTGAGCAGAGTCTGTCTGGGGCCAGGGGAGCCAGTGGGCAGTACCGATACGTGTCCGTTGCCCCAATGGGTACCTCAGAGTTGCATCATTTGACCAAAACTGACCAACTGCTGCTCATTGCACTAGGCATGTTGCACGTGCTGGGGGCACACGCAGCAGAGAGCAGAGCAGAGCAATTCCTGCTCCCTCACGTGGCTCCAAGGAAACGCAGCTTGCTGGAAGTTCTGATTTCCTCTTCCCCTTTTCTCTTCTGCAGGACGTAACAATAAGCGGAGCGGACACGGCCCGCCGGCTCTGGCTAGCCAGGACCCACTAGCTCTGCTTTGTGGCCCATGTGCCGCAGCCTCTGCCCTCAGTGTGCAGCTGGCCCCAACGCAATGTGTGTTTGTCAAACCATGGAAGTGGGGCAGTACGGCAAGAATGCAGGTCGGCCCGGAGACCGGGGAGTTCTCCTCGAGCCCTTCATCCACCAGGTGGGCGGCCACAGCAGCATGATGCGCTACGATGACCACACCGTGTGCAAGCCCCTCATCTCCCGGGAGCAGCGCTTCTACGAGTCCCTCCCTCCGGAAATGAAGGAGTTCACCCCTGAGTACAAAGGTCAGTCTGGCCAGTTCGGGCTGCAGCCCTAGCGTTATAGGTCTTGGTTTGGTTTGCCTTTCTTTCTTCCTATATGATGGGATGATAGGTCTCCATTGCCTCAAAGCAACTAAGTGACTTCGTTAGGCAAAATTAGAGGTTAAAATTATTAGTGAGGTCTTTAAATCTAGAAAGTTGAATTTATTGATGGGTAAGACTGAACAATTCACAGCCTTAGGTCCTGTTGACAGAGGAGAGTGTGCTGTGTCAAGGAGGTTCCCCAGGACGCCCTGGAAGAGAAGGGGCAAGCACTCTCCCTGGCCCCGAAGGAGGATAAATGGGCACTTCCAGGTTAGGGCGGTTCAAGGACTGGCAAGGAGGCTCTGTGTATCTCTCTGTTGGGAGAGTGAATTGATGGTAAGAAATGGAGAGAATTTCTGGAGCCTAGAAGTCCTAACATTTGAAGGAAAATAATTTCTTTTAAAATATAAGTTGCTTTGGGACCAGCAGTTAGCATAATGGCTATGTCGCTGGACTCCCACGTAGTCAGCCGCTGTTGGCATCCTGGACCCAGTGGCTTAAAACTCGGGCCGGGTGCATGTGTGTGCGTGCCCAAGATCCCGAGAGGAGAATGGAGGAGAAGGGATTGTGGCGTGGCCATCCCCCCGGGGGGTGATTTCTCGCTTTCTGTCTCTTTGTCTCTCTGTCTCTCTCTGTCTGGTGAGCACACGCACCCTATGGCAAAAACCTCTCCAAAAAAAAAAAAATATATATATATATATATATATATATATATATATATATATATATATTGCTTTTGAGCAAACCTGTCTTCCAAGTGATGTCATCTTAATAAAGCCTTCCTCCTGGACAAGCCTATTCATCAGAGTTTGGCTCTCTGGAGATTACAGTCTCTGGAGAACAGAAAGAGGCTTTGCCCTTGAAGCCTGAAGAACCTTTTTTTTTTCTTTTTTAGAGAGGTTTGTGCTATAGGACGCATGTGCTCGCTAGAAAGAGAGAGAGAGACAGAGAGACAGAAAGCAAGAAATCACCCCCCGGGAGGGATGGTTACGCTGCAGTCCCTTCTCCTCCATTCTCCTCTCGGGATCTTAGGCACTCAGGCACACGCGCCTGGTGTGAGTTTAAACCATCAGCTCTGGGATTTGAACCACGGTCAACTACATGGGAGTCCAGCGACATAACCATTATGCCATTTGCTGGCCCCAATGCCTGCAGAATCTTCATGCTCAGCACAGGACCCCAATTAGAGCAGGGCAGAATTCACTCTGATTTTAACTGCAGAATATGATGGGAGGACAGCTACACATGCCACGCCAAACTGTCCTCAACTTCCAGTCATGCAGGACTGAAGCCACTCTCCGGCCTACACTGGCACATCTGTCTGTGGCCCTGCCCACGTGTCTCTCCCTGAAACATAAGTGTCTGCAGTGTCCGTATCTAATTTCCTGAGAAGACAATGAACATGCTTTGCTAGAGAGCTCAGTTTTTACTTAGGTTTTTGCGATAGGGCGTATGGGTTTGCTGGAGGGAGACAGACAGACAGAGGGAAAGTGAGAAATCACCCTCCCGGGGGGATGGCCACCCCACAATCCCTTCTCCTCTGTTCTCTTGGGATTTTGGTCACGCACATGTGCACATACTCCCATCATGATTTTCAGGCCATCTGGTTCGGGACTTGAACCACAGTCGGCCAGCAGCTTAACCGTTAAGCCACCCGCTGGCCCCCTGCTTATTTTATATGTATTGTAGACTATGGAAATGATGTTAGAAAATAAGTTTGAATGATTTTCATATTCAAGTTCAAAATGGGTCACGAAGCAGTGGAGACAACTCACGTCAGAGCGTGTTTGGCCCAGGAACTGCTAACAGACGTACAGTGCGGCGGGGCGCAAGTTTTGCAAAGGAGAAGAGAGCCTTGAAGATGAGCGTAGTGGCCGGCCAGCGGAAGTCGCAGTGACCAACTGGGGGCGCCCGTCAGAGCTGACCCTCTCAACAGCTACGCGAGAAGCTGCTGATCAGCTCGGTGTCCACTGTTCTATGGTTTCTTGGCATTTCAAGCAAGTTGGAAAGGGACATAAGTGGGTGCTTCATGAGCTGACTGAAATTTTTTTAAAAAATCATTTTGAAGTGTCGCCTTTTCTTACTCTACACAGCAACAGCGAACCATTTCTTGATCAGATCATGGCCTGTGACAAAAAGTTGATTTTATATGACAAGCAGCTCAGTGACTGGACCAAGAATAAGCTCCAAAGCCCTTGCCAAAGCCAAACTTGCACCAAAAAGGGTGGTTTTCACTATTTGGTGGGGTCTGATCCAGTACAGCTTTCCGAATCCCAGCGAACCGTCACACCTGAGAAGTGCACTCAGCAGCCTGAGATGCTCCGCAGAGTGCAGCGCCTGCAGTCGGCGCCGGTCAGCAGGAGGGGCCCGCTGCTGCCCGCAGTCCTGCCCAGCCGCACTTCGCACAGCCACGCCTCCAAGTTGGACGAATCGGAATACGAGGTTTTGCCTCATCTTCCGTATTCACTGCCCTCTTGCCTTCCAAGTGCCACTTCTTTAAGCATCTCAACAACTTTTTGCAGGGAAAATGCTTCTACAGCCAGCAGGATGCTTAAGATTTCTGAGTTCACTGAATCCTGAAGCACAGATTTTTATGCTGCAGGAATAAACGAACTTATTTCTTGTTGGAGAAATGTGTTGATTACAATTGTCCTTGTTTTGATTAACAAAGATGTATTTGAGCTTCAAAAAAAGTAAAGTAAAATAAAATGTAAGTTAACTTTATAGAAAAGAGCCCTATGAATATTATACTGGAATTAAGTCATTTTATTTTAAAATCTGCTATTTGTTACTGTGTTCATATATTTTTTATGATTGTAAGTTACATTTTTTGTGTTTTGCTTATTTTTATTTTACTTTTTTTTAAAAAAATTATTTTATTTAACTTTATTTATTTATTTATTTAAATTTGGCCAGAGAGATAGGACCAGCAGATGGCGTAATGGCTATGTCGCTGGACTCCCATGTAGTCGACCACAGTTCAAGTCCCAGACCCGGTGGCTTAAACTCATGCCGGGCGTGTGTGCGTGTGTGCGTGTGTGCTCGTGTGCTCAAGATCCCGAGAGGAGAATGGAGGAAGAGGGATTGCGGTACAGCCATCCCCCTGGATTGTGATTTCTCTCGCTTTCTGTCTCTCTCTCTCTCTGTCTTTCTGGCAAACGCACGTGCCCTATAGAAAAAACCTCTCCAAAAATAAGTTGTATTTATTGTTTCTTCCACAAGGAAGAGACAGACAGGAGGAGGCGGGGGAGGGCTGGGAGGAGAGCGCAGGCACTCCTAGCAGGGTCCTAATGCTACAGTTCAACCCCAGCCGTCAGCCAGCCTGGGTCACGGGCACTTGTGTGCCCAGTGTGCTACAGTGGGTCCCTGGACTTGGACAGGGACCTTCCCACATGGGATTGCCTCATAACACAATGTTTTAACTCTGCGCCACCATCTGGCCCTGCGTTTTGCTAAGATCTTTTTTAACTATTTTTTTTTTTTTAATTTAAGAGACAGAGGGGAAAGTGAGACTCATCTCCCCCCATGGGGGATGGTCATGCTGCGACCCTTTCTTCCATTTCTCCCTCATTTCAGGTAACACATTCACTCATGTCCAGCATTTTTTTAATTTGCAAAAGTGAAGACTCAAATTACAATAGGCCATGTGGAGTCCAGCTCCCTTAATTACTAGGCCATGGGTCTGGCCCTTGTTTTAGTCTTTAGAGTTTATTTCTTTTTCTTTTTTTTAAGAATTATTTATTTTATTTTTTTATTTGTTGATCCATTTATTATTTTTTTAATTTGACCAAAGAGAGACAGAGAAAGAGAGAGAGAGAGGGAGGAAGTGAGAAAGCAAGCCACCAGGTCCAGGACTTGAACTGTGGTCGGCCATGTGGGAATGTCCAGCGCCTTAACCACGACGCCACCTGCTGGTCCCTAGAGTTTATTTCTTATACCAGAGAGAGAAAAACAGACAGACACCCTTAACGGGTTCTTCAAGTCATGACCTACCCCACTCTCAGCCTGAGGTGCTCAGGGAGGTTCTGGGGTGGGAACCCAGGACCTTCCTGTGTGGACCCAGGTGCATTACCACTGTGCCAACTGCCTGGCCTCTCAGCGTTCATCCTTGACATAGCTGGTATCGTTTAGTGCTGACATGATTGCTTTTCCCTTCAGATCAAGGAGTGAGGTGGTCTGTGCTTCCTGCTTCGAGGCAGCACGTTGCTGGCTGGCCGCCAGGTACAGGTAGATGAGAGAAGGAAGTGGAAGGCCTCCAGCTGAGAAAGAAGAGTAGAGGGCGTTTGCAGACGGGGCAGATTGTCTTCAGCCAAACTGTCAGCCAAGCAGAGAACTCAGGAAATTGACTTCTTGAACACCCTTTCTTCTCTTTTTTCCCTCCCAGTGCCAGAGGTACATACTTGTGCTAGAGAAAGAGAAAAGGCACCCCGGTGGGGTCTGTTCCTGTCATAGCCCTTTCCCTTTGATTCTCCGTCCTGCCAGGACCCTCGGCATGCACAGGTACTGCTGGCACGTTTCTCAGGCTGCTGGGTCCAGGGCCCGAACCCTGACCAGCTGTATGGGACTCGGTCTCCTCTGTGCAGCACTTAACTGTGGTGCCTTGGGTCCAGTCCATTAGCACTGTTTCTTTTCTCAAAACATTATCAATTTATTTAACTCCTTTTATTATTACTATTATTTTATTTATTTATTTTAAATTAGACCGAAGAGAGAGAGAAAGGGTGAGAAAGCAAGCCACCAGGTCCAGGACTCAAACTGCGGTCAGCCATGTGGGAGTGTCCAACGCTAACCACCATGCCACATGCTGGTCCCCATTAGCACGATTTCTTAGGAAAGTACTTGAAGTCATATTCTAGCTAAACACAGAGTATTCGGAGGTGGAAAAAAGGTACTCATTGAAGAAATGGGTCTTACCCTGCTCAAGCTGCAGCATGGCCAAGCCCAAATGGCTGCATGTCAGGCCTAGAGAGTTTCTAGATCAGAACACGGGGGCAGGGCAAGAGACAAGATCACAGAATGGACAAAATTGGTAAAGAAAAGAGAAATATGCAGACCCAGCCTGATGGCTCCATCAGTAGCAAGCTGAACTGCAGTATTGGAGGCCACACGGCTGGCTGCTGGTTCAGGTCCCTGGGTCGCCTTGAAAACACATTGGGTACATCGTGTGCGTGGTGAAGATCCTGGCGAGCTGAAGGGCTGGGGACAAGACCCATCGAGGGTGCATCTCTCTCCTCTTTCTTTCTCTTTGTCTCTGTCACGTGCACATGTTCTCTATCACACGGAAAACTTCATTTTATTTATTTATTTTTTTGGAGAGGTTTTTATAGGGCGCATGCACACGCCAAAAAGACACCATTTTAAAAAAGAAATGTGTGACGGCAGTATTCAGTAGCGATAGACATCTGTGTAAGAAAGCCCCAGGAGCCAGCAGTGGCATGGTGGTTAAAGGCACTGAATTCTCACATGGCCAACCACGGTTTGAGTCCCAGGCCTGGCGGCTTGCTTTCTCACTTTCCCTTTCTCTCGTCAAATGAAAAAATAATAACAAATGGGCTTAAATAAGTAAGTAATTATTTAAAACAAAAGAAAAAATTTCTCAGGGTACAGGGCCAGTTCTTAACCTAGTGGTTGGGGGAACTGGATACCACATGACTGACCGCAGCTCAGATCCTGACCCCCGGGATCTGGGGACCATGCTAGGCATACCCAGAATCCTGACGGGATGAAGAGGTAGAGAAGGGGATTACAATATGACTGCACCCCTCTAGGGGGTACCTTCTCCTCACTCTGTCTCTCTCTGACCAGTACACGCACCTTCTAGAATTTAAAAAACACAAAAATGAGGCCAGCAGATGGCATGGTGGTTGAGGCACTGGATTCCCACATGGCCAACCACAGTTCAAGTCCTGGACTTGGTGGCTTGCTTTCTTGCTTTCCCTTTCTCTCTCTGGTCAAATTTTAAAATAGTAATGATGACAAATGGAATTAAATAAATAATTATTTTAAGAAAGAAAATTTAAAAATACAAAAATGAAAGCCAGGATACATTTGTGAAGCCCTCTGAGGTAAGGCACGTGAGTTTAAGTAAAGAAATGGGATTGTAAGAAAGAATCCATTTCACCTTGATGTGGAAGGTTTTTTTCTTCTTAAAGGACCACGGATTAGGGCATCGTCTACCTGGAGAAAGAAATGTGCCAAAGAGAACACGGTTCCGATGTCGGCATATTGACAGCCTGCAGCTGCTTCCCACTGCTTTGAACGATGGAGCCTCTTACGTACACTCCAGGAGTGTAACTGACAGAAGTTGGGGTGTGGAAGTTAGAGGGCAGCCTAGAGCTTTTGCTTTTAAACCTCCTTGATTTAGGTTCCTGGGCATTGTTTTTGTTTTAATTCCTATGGTAATGATCTAGAAGAAACTGTGAAAAACTGTTTGATATGTTTTTCATGTACAGCATGGGAATCAGAGCTGCTTCACCCTAGAGGTGGTAGAGGCAGAAGTTGTATGCGGTGGGGTAGGACAGTCTGATGCCGGTGTAGAAAGACACTTCCGGACGTAGAGATACCTATGGTCTCTAGGTGATACTGTCAGGCTGAAAGGACCAGCTCTGAAGGAGGGCACAGAAAGGAGATGTCAGTATGACAAAGTAGGTGCATAGTGCGGGCCTGTAAGCCCAGTGGTTAGGGAAGCCAGATCCCACCTGGCTGACCACAGTTCCAATCCCCACCTCTGTGGCTTGAGAAACATGCTGGGCATGTGTGCAGGTGTCCCCAGTATAAGTTGGCCCCATGGAGGAGAAGGGATTGCGGCTTGGCCATGCACCATTGTGGGGGTGCTTTCTCTGTCTCCCGTCCTTTCTCTCCCAGTCTCACTGTCTCTCTTTGGTGAGTGCATGGACCCTCTGGCAATTAAAAAACTAAAATAAAGCAGGTAAGTAGGGGATTAAATTATGTCCGTTGTGGCTGTCACCGAGAGCACATGGTACTCGTGAGTGGTACAGAAATCAGCAGTTGAAGGTGGGGGGCTGGGTCGGAAGTGAGGGATAAGCAGAGACGCACCTAGGATCTGAGGTAGGCAGCCGACTCGGCGTGGGGGTGGCGATCGTCTTTCTTCTGTAAAGAGCACGCCTGCTGCCAGTTGTGCCTGCCCTGGTCTGCAGGTGGGTGGGCAGGTGAGGTCTGCGTGCTGTGGGAAGCAGGTGCCGTGTGGACCCAGCCCGTGTTGTCATATGCTGACTGGCTGCCCTTTTTACAACAGGCGTGGTATCTGTATGTTTTGAGGGGGACAGCGATGGTTACATCAACTTGGTGGCCTACCCTTATGTGGAAAGTGAGACTGTGGAGCAGGACGACACGCCAGAACGGGAGCAGCCGCGGCGCAAACACTCCCGCCGGAGCCTGCACCGGTCGGGCAGCGGCAGTGACCACAAGGAGGAGAAAGCCAGCCTGTCCCTAGACGCCTCTGAGAGGTAAGGGGTGAGCAGAGCTGCAGCTGCGTGCCCCGTCCTGCTGGCACTCACGCTCAGGACCTGTGCAGGGAAGCAGGGCTCAGGGTGGGGACGATGACTGGTGTCTGGAGCCACCCGCACGGTGTGACTCAGTGATCCTGGGTGTGTGCAGCTGCTTCATAGAAGGTGAGGCGCTCTCAGCCCTCCGAGGCAGGGATGCCCTGTTCTGGTGACCGCAGCCTTCTGTTACACCTCGCATCCAAGACAGGTCCAAGTGCACTGTCCACACAGGGGCTGCAGACGCCCTGACCTGCGACAGGCCGTCCACACCACCATTCACTAATGGCTTTGTGTCAGGCCTCTGAGAATTTGACATCAGTTATGAACCCTTTTCCTGATCTACATTCAGTTTATAGCACTGGAAATTGAGAGTTGTGCACCAGGAAAATTGTCTTTTGAAGGAGTTACATTTCTTGCTACTTCATGTAAACGAACTCCACTATAGGGCATGTGTTTGCCAGAGGGAAACAGAGACAGAGAGGGAGAGGGAGAACTCACTCCCCGGGGGGAAGGCCATGCTGCAGATCCTTCTCCTCTATCCTCCTCTGTATGATTCTCGAGCCTCCGGGTCTGGGATTCAGACCACAGAGTTGGCCATGTGGGATCCAGCGCCTTAACCTCCACACCAGCATCTCTTGAGAGTGGGCTTGTTTTTGTCCTCCAAAGGTTCAGAAGCTGCCTTCGAGTCGCCTGGTGAAAAGCCAGTGGGCACAGTGACGGGAAGCTCCTGCTGTGAGGGCGACCGCTGTGCCTGCAGCGGCCAGACTGCCTGGCCTGTGAGCAGAAACTCTGACTCCACGCGGAGGTCACTTCTTCCCAGGGGCAGGCCCACACCACCAAGGTGACCCCAAGCACCATAGGGTCCCATCTCCACAGAGAACTCGTTAGGCTTTTCCTGGCAAATGAGTCAACCTTGCTGTTTCCTAAAGGGGTCACCAGAAGGGAATGACATCAGCAGTGTCCCACCAGGAGCTCAGAGGTGCTGGAGGGCTCCTGTGCTTCCAGTTGAAGGGAAGTGAGGCCTCAGCCAGCGCCCCTTAGCCAGTGTCACACAGCTTGCCCCCTGGCCTCGGGGTCGCCAGCATTCCTGGCACACACTAGCCCCGGCTGGCTCACACCTGTGCGGCTTGTTCCACAGTCGGTGAGAAGGCAGTGGTTCTTTTTTTATTTTTCTTTTATTTATTGTCATTATTTTAAAAAAATAATTATTCTGTTTAACTTTATTTATTTGTTTTTTTTAATTTGACCAGGGGGGCAGAGTGGGGGAGGGGAGTGAGAAAGCAAGCCGCCAGGTCCAGGACTCGAATTGCGGTTGACCATGTGGAGGTCCAGCAACCCCAGCCACCACCCCACCTTGCGGCCCCTTTATTTTATTATTATTTTTTTAAGTTGACCAGAGAGAGACAGAGAGGGAAAGTGAGAAAGCTGCCAGGTCTGAGGCTCCAGGGAGTCCAGCTGCTTTAACCACCACGCCCCCTGCCGGCCCGAGAGAAGCCCAGTGGTTCTGAGAGCAGAGGCCATGCCGCAGTGCTTCTGCTCTGAGCTGCGGACAGCTCCCCAGTTTCCAGGGCACACTGCATCCAGAGGTGGGTTTTCTTGGCTTATAGTGTGATAAACTGTTGCTAGTTGCTTCAAAGGTTTTTTGTTGGGGCATGATGAAATTGTGGCAGAGTTCCAATATTTTCTTAACCAAAATCCTTTTGTGGTTTGACTTATTTCAGAAATAAAACTCCCTTACTCAGATGGCTTTGTGCCTTTCACAGGCTGAAACCTGTCCAGAAAAACACAGGTGCCTCCGGGCCTGTTCTGTTCAGGATTGTGCGTGCTTTCTTTGGTGTGTGCCCCCTCCTTCCAGGCCTGATACAAAGACAGATGTTCGTGAACATGATGTCAGCATATGCTTTTCTTTTTTTTGGAGAGGTTTTTGCTATAGGGCACAGACAGAGACAGAGAGACAGAGAGAAATCACCCCCCAGGGGGGCGTGGTCACGCCGCACTCTCTTCTCCTCCATTCTCCTCTCGGGATCTTGGGCACGCACGCACACACGCCTGGTGTGAGTTTTAAGCTACCAGGTCCAGGACGTGAACTGCGGTTGACTACATGGGAGTCCAGCAACATACCATTACGCTAACTGCTGGTCCCAGCATATGCTTGCTTTAAATTCCATGAGAGGGAACTATTCTAGGGTTTGTAAGCAGAGATAGGACAGTTACTACATCCTTGCCAGTGGCACCCCACGCCTCTCCCTGTATGTAGTGTGAAACTGCATCTTCATTACATGATTTGTTCTCCTTTTAGTTGTAGGTCGTGTGTGCTTGCCTGAGAGAGGTGGAGGGTGGTGTGAAGGCACCCCACAGGGGGGATGGCCATGCTACAGTCCCTTTTCCTCCATTCTCCTCTCGGGATTTTGGGCACATGCATACATGTGCTTGGCATGTTTTTCAAGCTGCTGGGTCCAGGACTAGAACTGTGCAGTTGGCTATATGGGATTTATCTGCCTTAACCACCATGCCACCTGCTGGCTTTAAATTCTTACTTTAGCTGGATTTTTCAACTAACGTTTTGATGTGCCTTGTATATATACACACATCCCACATTCTGTTTATGTATTCATCTGTTAATAGACACTTGGTTTGTTTCCACCTTTCAGTATGAGTTATGCTGCTATGAGTATTGCATAAAGTACCTGTTCGATCTGTTTTTAAGTCTTTTGTGTATATACCTAGGGATGGAATTGCAGAATCATAATTAGATTTTTTTTTTTTTTTTTGAGAGGTCTTTGCTATAGGGTGCGCACGCTCGCCAGACAGAGAGAGAGAGACAGAAAGCGAGAAATCAGCCCCCAGGGGGGATGGCCATGCCGCAATCCCTTCTCCTCCAGTCTCCTCTCGGGATCTTGGGCACGCACGCACACGGGCCTGGCGTGAGTTTAAGCCACCAGGTTTGGGACTCAAACCGTGGTCGACTACATGGGAGTTCAGCAACATAGCCATTACTCTAATTGCTGGTCCGATAATTGGATTTTTTTTAATAGAGCGCATATGTGCCTGGAAGGGAGGGAGAGGATGAAGGAGAGCACCCCCCAATGTGGTGTGGTCGTGCCACTATCCCTTCTCCATTTCTCCATCTTGCTGGGATTTGGGCACACATGCACATGCGCCCAGTGTGTTTTTCAGGCTGTCAGGGCTGGTACTCCAGCTGTGCAGGTGACCGTGTGGGATCTGGCTCCTTTAGCCACCGGCCCAGGGACCCAGCCCTCCGTGTCGCCTCCGTTCACTGTGGCGGTACCATCTCACCTTCCCACTGGGCACGTCCAGAGGCTCCAGGTTCCTGTGTCCCGAGCAGCACTCGCCCAGTCCTCTCTCGCTGATGGTCATCCTGAGGGGTGTGAGGTAGTGCTCTCCTCGTATAACACGAAGCAGTTTCCCAGTTTCCAGAAACACAGGCAGAACGCTTCTCACAGCACTTACTCTTACGGGCCCCAGCAGGTCTGTGGGTGGATCGGCCTGTCGCCGGCCTCTCCCGCCCTGTGCAGTGAGGTCCCCGAGCCCCTCACTGGTGTGTGCGTTCTTCCCTCTTAGCTCCCAGGAGGCCAAGAGCTCGAAGGTGGAGCTGCACAAGGTGGAGCCGCACGGCCACTCCGACGTCCCCTTCCAGATGCTGGACGGCAACAGCGGCCTGAGCTCCGAGAAGATCAGCCACAACCCCTGGAGCCTGCGCTGCCACAAGCAGCAGCTGAGCCGCATGCGCTCCGAGTCCAAGGACCGCAAGCTCTACAGTATCCTTGTGCCTGCTCAGCTGCGCACGCTGCGGCCGTGGGCGGGCCGTGCCAGGCACCACCCAGGCCAGGGTGGAGGTGCTCTCTGTTCTCATCTCACTTTTTCTGAACCTTTTTCAGTTTATTGGATTGGTGGTGCAAGGAGTGGGACAGGAGAAAACACCTCCCAATGGGACATGGTCACGCTACAGTCCATTCTCTTTTTGGGTTTTGGGCACACATGCCTGGTGTTTCTTAAGCCACCGGCTCCGGGACAGCCATGTGGGACCTGGTCCCTTACTTAACCACTAGGCCACCCTCTCATTTCATCTCTCTTTGCGGAGACTCCTTTTCTTCTTCCTTCTTTCACTTTAGTCAATTTATTATTTTTTTTTAATTTTTTGGCATAGAGCATGTGCACTCACTGGGGAGATAGGAAGAGTAAGAGAGAAAGTGAGAGATCACCCCTTGAGGGGGATGGCCATGCCACAATTCCTTCACCTCCGTTCTTCTCTCAGGATTTTGGGCACGCATACATGCACCAGGGGTGAGTTTGAAGCCGCCGGGTCCAGGACTCGAACTGCAGTCAACCACGTGGGCGTGCAAGCTGAGTTGGGAAGGTGAAGAGGTGGTGCAGGTGGAGAGCCGCGATGGTGGAGCACCGTGCTGTGGACGTGCCCCCACTGAGCCGTGCCCTTCTGATTGAAACAGCATGTTCTATCTGGTGTGGCTTCTACCACAAAGGAAAGGTTCTGCTGAGAAATAGTAAGCCAGTGTTGTGAAGTCCCGGATGTAAGAGTGTGAGAGGTGGGGGCTGGCTCTGCGGCCCGGTGGTTAAAGGCAGCCAGGCAGCCGGAGTCCATGTAGCTGCCTGCGTGGTTCAAGTCCCTTGGCAGGAGGGAGAGATGGAGGAGAAGGGCTTGTGGCAGGACCCTTCCCCATGAGAGGAGCTTTTTTGTCTCCCTCTCTGTCTCAGCCTTTCTCTGGTGAACACATGTGCCTCTTTGCACACACATGCACGCACACGCACACACATGCAGTCTGAAAGTGTGAGATGACTATAGTTTACGTTAGATGAGAAGGCCCCTTCTATAGAAACCTGGTCGTGTTCTCCAAGCCGGGACCGAAAGTGAGTGTGCCTGTCGTTCTCCTTGATGTGGCCCAGAGTTCCTCCTGCTGGAGAACGTGGTGCACCACTTCAGGTACCCCTGTGTGCTGGACCTGAAGATGGGCACCCGGCAGCATGGCGATGACGCGTCGGCTGAGAAGGCAGCCCGGCAGATGAAGAAGTGCGAGCAGAGCACGTCTGCCACGCTGGGCGTCAGGGTCTGTGGCATGCAGGTGAGTCTCCCTGGCGGGAGCCTTGCTGCTACTCCCGTGTGTTCCGGGTGGTGCCCAGGTCTGCCTGCCACCCGTGCCGAGTCCTCTGCCCACAGTGGCCTGGGCTCTCTGAGAGGGTGCATCCCCCACAGGGTGCTGAGTACACCCGTCCGTTGTCCCTGAGCCTGCCCTTACCTGTTGACCTTAACCTGGGCTCCAGAGCCTGCAGCCTCGACGTCAGGGTGAGGAAGAACCATGTCTGTCCACAAGATGTTCCTAGTTAAGTCCTGTGGGGCTCCAGGGCAGCTTGGAACAGGGCTCCAAAGGGGACTTGTAGGCCTGGTACTGGCTCCTGGTACTGGGAAAATTAGGGTCACCGTGGCCTCCCTGCCCCGCTCAGAGGTTGAGCAGAAACGTTCAGGTTGGCCAGGGTGCCTTCCAGATAGTGCTCGCCCGGGGCTCCGGAGACCATCAGGCCTCTGTACTCACCGTCTGTCTCCCGGCTGCAGGTGTACCAGCTGGACACAGGGCACTACCTGTGCAGGAACAAGTACTACGGCCGAGGGCTCTCCATCGAGGGCTTCCGCAATGCCCTCTACCAGTACCTGCACAACGGCCTGGACCTGCGGCGAGACCTCTTTGAGCCTATCCTGAGCAAACTGCGGGGCCTGAAGGCCGTGCTGGAACGGCAGGCTTCCTACCGCTTCTACTCCAGCTCCCTGCTAGTCATCTATGACGGCAAGGAGTGCCGGGCCGAGTCCTGCCTGGACCGCCGCTCTGAGATGCGTCTCAAGCACCTGGACATGGGGCTCCCTGAGGTGGCCTCCCCATGTGGCCCCAGCCCCAGCAGCACCAGCCCTGAGGTGGGCCCTGCCCCTCCGCCCAAGGTGGACGTCCGCATGATTGACTTTGCACACAGCACGTTCAAGGGCTTCCGGGATGACCCCACCGTGCATGACGGGCCGGACAGAGGCTACGTGTTTGGCCTGGAGAGCCTCATCAGCATCATGGAACAGATGCGGGACGAGAACCAGTAGGCCCCGTTCTGGGCCCCGGAACCCCTCCTCTCCACCCGCAGGCAGGGACCATTGCTCGGGACTCGCTGTGAGGACACAGACTTGCTTTTAAAGGGTTATATTTCTCTTTGGTGTAAACTAAAAGAAATGTTTTTAGCTGTAGCCTGGAATCCATGTGTAAAGCGGAGGAGGGCAGCACACGTGTCCTTTCAGGCAGGCTCCGTAGCGCTGCGGCTCTGACTGCTGTGTCCAGCCGACTTAGGAAGGAAGAGGCGCCCCTGGTGGGCCTGGTAGCCGGACAGAGTGCCCTTGGACATTGGTTTCTCTTGCCCGGGTCTTTGGGGTCTGCGGCTGAAGGGCCCTGCTGATTGTAGGGTGAAGCCCTGGCCTGGCACGGGGCATCTCCATGCCCAGTACTCCTTGTTCCTCTGAGGTAGGTGCCCATCTGTTGGGGGTGTTCCTGTCTTGGGTGTTAGGCAGCTGTTTAACTGAAGCCCCCAGGGCACTACAGGGCTGACTCCCGGAGCTGGACCCATCCTCCTCAGTTCCGACCTCGGCCTGGGGCTGGATTCAGGAAGCTGGGCAGAAACAGCTCATGGCAGAGGGCAGGCCCTGAACTCCCCGGCCACCCACTGGCACCTCCTCTGCCCACCTCCCCAGCCAGCCAGCCCTCTCTCATCAAGATCCATTGCTTAAGAAGGCCACCCTCTCCTGCCCTGCTGAAGGGGTACAGCTGTTTGCTGAGGAGTCGGCGGCCCGGCCAGCCTCAGGGCATTGGCTGGTTCTGGCCCAGACAGTGTTTGCAGCTCTTGTGCTGTGATGGGAGGCCTCCTCCCGCGTGTAGGCAGCTGTGCTGCCGTGGGATGCACTGCCCCTTCAGGACTGCGGGCCTGGTCTGCTCACAGTCTTGTTTCCCCAGGCCCAGCGCAAGGTGGCAGCCCGGCCCGCTGTGAGATGCTCCAGGGCCTGGGCCTGGAGAGTGAATTGAAAGCTGCTCTGCTCATAGGCACATGGGCCCTGGGTGCAGGGGCCCAGATTCCACTAATGAGAGCCTTGTCTAGTCAGTCCTGGGGTCTGTCTGCTTGTCCGTCTGCCCACTGCCCGCCCATCTCCTGGGCTCTTCCCCTGGGGTATTCCCGTGCTCATTCGTCTGTCTCGATCTCCTTGGCCTAATACCGCCTCCTGTTTCTGAGGTGAACTTTTGCCCCCTGTGCCCTTCCTCAGCAGGTGCTGCCTTTTTATAAAGACCTGGAAGCAGAACGGATTGGAGCTGGTGTTTCCCCGCTGGCCCAGCACCCTTTCCATGGGCCTGGGGTGTGGCCCTCTGCACGGACAGTGGAGGCAGTGAAGGCTCAAGGGGTGACCCTCCCTCTGCCAAGGCTTGTCATTTTTGCTGCCGGCTCTTAGTGGCACAGAGACCTGCTGCCTTTAACACAGGTGGCTGATACGTGGCACTGCATCCAACCATTGCTGAGGTTGGCACCCTTTCCTCCAAGCCTAGGGCCACTGTCGTCGTCACTTTTGGCATGTCCCTGTTTGGGCATTAAAAGTAAAGCCTGCCAGGCGTATCTGTGAGAGGCTTTGGTAGCTGACGGACTGATTGCCCAATCTTCGGAGTTGCCACCTCTTACACGGGCTCCTTGATGGATCCCATCTCAGCTTCTGACGCAGGTGCCAGGGGTGGGCAGGTTCCCACCCCGTGGGGCTGGGAGGGGCAGCTGGCCTGTGTGTCGGTAGTGACCATCTCTCCTGTCTCATTCTGTGGCTTCAGCCATAGGGGCAGCAGCTCTTGGTTAGTGTAGTCGTTCCCTGGCAGGGTGGAGGAGACGAAGGGCCTGGGGCCTCTTAGAACCTCCTGGGGATGTGCTGTGGCACCCTAGTTCCTAGATTCTGGGAGCAGATGCTGCCCTGTTCGGCTGCTCTTCATAGCTGGGGTGACTGTACCCACTTACATTCAGTATTTTACTGTCACTAAACAGTGGAAGGGCCTGGGATCTGCTGCTGCTTGCCCAGGACAGGGCCTCTGTTTTCAGCACTTTGACACCTGGAGACCCAGTCGTCTTAGCTGATGGCTGCTGGGCAAGAGTACAGGAGTGTGCACCCTTTCTGCCACTGTTCTTTTTTCCTGCCCCAGGCCAGACAGCCCTGCCCCTGTCAGGCCCTCCTTCCCAGCCCCAACTTGGGACCAAAGTGCAACGTGGGATCATGGGTTGGGGTGCTCAAGAGACCCCTCTCTGTAATGTTTCCCTGGGCCAAGCCGACACCAGCCCCCAGGGAATGGGGTGGGAGGGGCGGTGCTTAAAGAGGAAGGGGACCAGTGTAGCAACTTGCCAGGGACCCCAGCCCTGCCTCTGTGGGCCTGTGCAGTGGGCGTGGGGGTTCCCACCAATGGGCCAGGAGGCTGGGCTAGTTCAGTAGCCGCTGCTCATTCGCTCACACCTGGCCACGTGCACGTTCCCTAGATGCAGATTGCTTTTGAACTTTAAAAGCTGTACAATTTGGTTATATTTGTGTCGATTTAAAAAATATTTTAATGAAAAACATGGAGAACCCCAGGAAGGACCTGGTTCTTTTGCTTCTTGGGGAACTGTAAGACCTCGCCTTCTGGGAATAGCTCTCTGCCCCTCTTTTCCTGGAAGCTAAGTCTGTCCACACCGCCCGAGGCTTGCGCCCGGATACTACCCGTGGCTCCAGCCGCATCTCGGCGTAGTTGCGTTTTCTTGGGACCTTGCGTGTGAGGGAGGGGGTGGTCGGGCGGTCCCGCCCCTTTCTGTACACCTAGCGCTGCCCGTCCGCTTGTATCTGAGGTCGTGTATGTCAAAATAAAGCCTCTAGAAACTTGAGGCGTGTTCGCGTCTTTGTGCAAGTCCAGCGGCTTCCTGGTACGCCGGCCTCGCCCGGCAGACAGCCCGACCCGCCCGGCAGGGCCTTTCCCTGGCCCCCTTCTCCCGGGCCGGAGCAGCACGGGCGGGGCCGGGAGCGGCCGCACAGTGGCTGGGTAGGGGACGCAGCCTCGCCCTTGGCGCCAGTTCCGCCTTTGGATCAGCCAATCGACAGCTGACCCGCGTTCCGGGTCCTGGTTGCCATGGCAGCCCGGCGCGCTCGGGCTCTCATTGGCTACGTGCTTCTCAGCGCCGCGCCCCAGCGCTCCGACGCCGGCGGCTGTGCCACGTATGCGGCAACCGATTGGTCCGCTGCCGTTACGTCACTGCCCGCGCCAGGTCCGGCCTCAGTTCCAGGCCAGGGGCCCCTAGTCCCGCGTCGCGTCCTGAGTCCTGGTGGTGTCTGTTCCCACGTCCGGGCCGACCACGCCGACGAGGTGGAACCGGAGTCGGTTAGTCTGGCTGGTGAAGGGCGTGGGGCCGGCACGGCGGCGGGAGCTCGAGCAGGGGGTGGCTAGGCACGTCGGATCCCGGGACTCACTCCCGTCTCCCGCAGGCACGATGAAGGCACTCATCTTGGTGGGCGGCTATGGGACGCGGCTGCGGCCGCTGACGCTGAGCACCCCTAAGCCCTTGGTGGACTTCTGCAACAAACCTATCTTGCTACACCAAGTGGAGGCGTTGGCCGCGGTAAGACCTGGGGTCGGGGTAGGGCCTGGACCCTGCGTGGTGAGAGCAGATGAGGTGGGGTCGGCGTACCGTTAACTTCCCGCTGAGTCCCCCTGTGGCACGCGTCGATCTGTCCGACAGGCAGGCGTGGACCACGTGATTCTGGCCGTAAGCTACATGTCGCAGGTGCTGGAGAAGGAAATGAAGGCACAGGAGCAGAGGGTGAGGCACCGACTCTTCGCCCTTTCCATTGGTCCCTGCTCAGCTTCCCACCTCAGTGGGAGAATCTGATAGTACGGCTTTAACTTTCTAGCTGGGAATCCGAATCTCCATGTCCCACGAAGAGGAGCCTTTAGGGACAGGTCAGTAGAAATAGGAACTTACTCCAAGGGACAGTTTAGGTTCGGGAAAGGGGTAAGACCCAGCCTGGATGCAGGGACTCAGGCCCCCAGCAATGTGGTGACCTGCCCCCTCCCCTCAGCTGGGCCCCTGGCGCTGGCCCGTGACCTGCTCTCTGAAACTGCAGACCCTTTCTTCGTCCTCAACAGTGATGTGATCTGCGATTTTCCCTTCCAAGCCATGGTGCAGTTCCACCGGCACCACGGCCAGGAGGGCTCCATCCTGGTAAGGAACCAGGTCTTCCTTCTCCTTTGACATTCCCACCCCTGTGCCCAGCCTCCCCTGCCCTAAGGCGCGAACATCCTCCTTTTATGGGTCCAGTGCTGTGTAGTGTGTATCTTTGAGCACTCGGGGGCTAGTCCTTGAGATTTGGGACAACACATGTACAAAAGCCCAGAAACCCTAGAATGGTCCTGTGGTCCCCCTGCGCTCAGGTGACCAAAGTGGAGGAGCCTTCCAAGTACGGTGTGGTGGTGTGTGAGGCTGACACAGGCCGGATACACCGGTTTGTAGAGAAGCCACAGGTGTTTGTGTCCAATAAGATCAACGCGGGCATGTACATCCTGAGCCCTGCGGTGCTGCAGCGCATCCAGGTATGTGGGCAACAGCCGGGGGGCACAGGGGTGACAGCCGGCTGCCACAGCCTACCCAGTTCATGAGCTCCCCACTCCCACAGCTGCGGCCTACGTCCATTGAGAAAGAGGTCTTCCCTGTTATGGCCAAGGAGGGACAGCTGTATGCCATGGAGCTGCAGGGTGAGGCAGGGAGGCCGCCGGGGTGGGGGGTCTGTGGCTGGGGTGAGCTGAGCCCCCTGGTGCGTTCCTCCCTGCAGGCTTCTGGATGGACATTGGGCAGCCCAAGGACTTCCTCACCGGCATGTGCCTCTTCCTGCAGTCACTGAGGCAGAAGCAGCCTGAGCGCCTATGCTCAGGCCCCGGCATTGTGGGCAACGTGCTGGTGGTGAGGCCCTTGCGCAGCGCATCTTTAACCCCCTTGGTCTTGGGAGCAAGTGGTCCATTTGCGTTTTCCCCGCTGCTCTCAGGACCCCAGTGCCCGCATAGGCCAGAACTGCAGCATTGGCCCCAACGTGACGCTTGGCCCCGGTGTGGTGGTGGAGGACGGCGTGTGCATCAGGCGGTGTACGGTGCTGCGGGATGCCCACATCCGCTCCCACTCGTGGCTCGAATCCTGCATAGTGGGCTGGCGCTGCCGCGTGGGCCAGTGGGTAAGCCTGTGGGTCAGGCCGAGCGGGGAGGACGGGGAGGAGCCTGCTCACTGACAAGGCCTCGCCACCAGGTGCGCATGGAGAACGTGACGGTGCTGGGTGAGGACGTCATAGTGAACGACGAGCTCTACCTCAACGGAGCCAGCGTGCTGCCCCACAAGTCTATCAGCGAGTCCGTGCCGGAGCCTCGCATCATCATGTGAAGACACGCTTGGGGCTGGCTGAGCCCACTTCCCGCTGGAATGGGACACTGGTGTGACCTGCTGGAAGGCCCTGGACTTGCTGCCACTCGTCTGGGGGGGACTGGATGAGGCTGGAGCTGTTGGACACCTGCCTTACGTGGATATCTCCTGGCAGGATCTCTGCCGGGCACACCCCACAGATCCTTCTCCCTGAAGAAGGGCCGGGGCCAGGGCTGTACAGAATAATAATTTAATGCTCACTGTGGCCCTGACTGAAAGCCGAGCTCGGGTGCAGGAGGGCCACGCTGGACTCCCACCAATGAGGCTGCACACGGGGAGGCTGGATGTGGCAGGGGCAGGGTGTGGTCTGGGAACAGGGCAAAGGGACCTCATAAATAAGGCTCAGCTTGGGGCTGGGTTCACGGTGGAAGTTCCGGGTTGGTGTGGGCAGTGCGGGCGAAGCAGGCCTAGGCAGCTGAGGAGGTGCTGCTCGAGCCGGCTGCTTTGTCCCAGTCCTCCACAGACACTATGGTGGCTTTGCAGAAGAAGCAGTCCTTGTTGTTCATCAGGTGCTGGTCGATGCAGGCTCTGCAACGAGAGGGGGTGAGGGCTGCCTGCTACTCCCCCTGCCCCGCAGCTCGCCACCCCACAGCTCACTTACTTGCAGGACTTGTGGCCACAGGGCTGGAACACGGCCGAGATGGGGTGGGCATAGCAGATGGGGCAGAGGTCCTCCTCACTGGTGGGCTGCGGGGGGACAGTGAAAGGGCCCTGGGGTTGGCCTGCCGCATATGTGGACGTCACGTGGGCATGTGTCTATTCAGTTGTGCTCATGCCATTTGAAGTGGCATGGACCTGCCGTCCTTGTAGGACCTGCAGGCTGTCGCTCAACTCACCAGGGAGGCGGCTGCTGCCTGGGCAGATGCGGAGGTCAGGTGCATCAGCATCTGTTCCACTTGGGCCAGCTCCGCAGCGCTGATGTAGTCCGTGTCTGGGGAGTGGTGGCGTCAGGCCTACAGCCCAGCACTTCTTACCCTATCCAGCCTGAGCTCTCCCCCCACCCTGACCCACTCACAGCTCTGCAGGGAGAAGCGCTTCCGGTCAGGGGCTGGCAGGGCAGTGCCTGGTGCTGGGGGCTCTGACTGCCCCAGGAGATAGCAGATGGAGCGCAGCTGGAAGCAGGGGTCTGCCAGGAGCACCGACGTGGCTCGCTCTCTCCTAGGAAGGGGGGGTGGGCAGTGAGAAGGCTCGGGGCCTGCTGGGACGTCATGTCTCGGAGGGGGCGGCAGGGAAATCCAGCTCACCTGCATTAGGGTCCCCCCCATTCTTCCCCTCCCTCTGCTTCTCACTAGTCCCCCAGGAAGTCCTGGGTCCCTGTTTGAAGGGAGTTCAGGGGAGCCACCATAAGATAGTGGCAGTCCACCTGCCCCATAATGGTCCTTCAGAATCACTTCAACACAAGTAATTCTACAGAATGATGTCAAATAAACATGAGTAAGAAACAACGGCAGTTTAAAGGCGTTCTTCCCACATTTCCCCTTTCACTCTGAAGGCCGGAGCTGAGGAAAGCTGCCTGCGAGGATAGGCGGGGATAGGAAAGCCGGAGTCGCGCCCCCTCTGGCGGCCACATGGGGCCCTTGAGCGCCAGGGGACTCGGCCACTCCGCCTACTGCGGCCGGAACCAATGGGAGCTCGAGCCCCGCCCCCTGGGCCATCCCCTCCCAGCGAGTATTTAGAAGCCAAGCCGGAGCAGTGTTCCGAGCGAGCTAGGGAAGCCGAAAGAGGGGAGCACAGCCCCACCTCAATCTGGGACGGAGCAGGAACCGTCAGCCCCAAGCGGAGGCCCCCTCGTGGCTCTTGGGCCATGGGCCACGCGGCGCCAAGCCCCCTGAACTAGAGAAGTGGGTGAGTCTTAGAGCTGCCTCCCTGTCCTGTTCCTGGTGGTCGCCGCCATGGCCCGGCTGGTGTTGCTGGGTGCCCTGCTGTGCACTCTGCGCGTCGGGTTAGGCACTCCGGACTCCGAGGAATTACCGCCTCCTGCGCCCCAAAGCTGCCCCCACAACTGCGTGTGCGCTGCCGACCTGCTGAGCTGCGTGGGCCTGGAGCTGCAGGACGTGCCTGCCGCGTTACCTGCCTGGGCTGCAGACCTCGATCTGAGCCACAACGCGCTTCAGCGCCTTCGCCCCGGCTGGTTGGCGCCCCTCTACCGGCTGCGCGCCTTGCGCCTAAGCCACAACCAGCTGGATACGCTGGGGCCGGGAGTGTTCAACAATGCCAGCGGCCTGAAGCTGCTGGACCTGTCATCTAACGCTTTGCAGGAACTTGGCCGCCATGACCTGGACGGGCTGGGGTCACTGGAGAGGCTACTGCTGTTCAATAACCGCCTGGCACGCTTGGACCAGCACGCATTCCGCAGCCTGAGCATGCTCAGCCACCTCTACCTGGGCTGCAATGAACTCACCTCCTTCTCCTTCCACCACTTGCACGGCCTTGGCACGCCCCACCTGCGCACGCTGGACCTCTCCTCCAACCAGCTGCGCCAAGTCTCTGTGCCTGAGCTGGCCTTGCTGCCAACCTTCCTGAAGAACGGCCTCTACTTACACAATAACCCCCTGCTCTGTGACTGCCGCCTCTACCACCTGCTGCGGCGCTGGCACCAGCGAGGCCTAAGCGCCGTGCGCAACTTCGCCGGCGAGTACACGTGCCTGGCCTTCGGGGTGCCCGCGTCCCGCGTGCGCTTCCTGCAGCACACCCGCATCTTTGAGAACTGTTCAGCTGCCCCGGATCACAGCCTAGAGCAGCCGGAAGGGCAGCTGCGCGTGGAGGCTGGCCAGCCCCTGAGGCTGTACTGCAACACCAGCACCCCCGCCCTGCGCACCGCCTGGGTGTCACCGCAGCACGAGCTGCTGGTGGCACCGGGATCCCGCGACGGCAGCATCGCCGTGCTGGCTGACGGCAGCTTGGCCATAGGCAGCGTGCAGCAGTGGCATGCGGGCATCTTCGTGTGTCTGGCCAGCGGGTCCCGCCTGCATCACAACCAGACGCACGAGTACAACGTGAGTGTGCACCTGCCGCCCCTGGAACCGGAAGCTTTCAACACGGGCTACACCACACTGCTGGGCTGTGTCGTGGGCCTGGTGCTGGTACTGCTCTACCTGTTCGCCCCGCCCTGTCGCGGCTGCTGCCGCTGCTGCCGCCGGGCCTGCCACTGCCGCCGCTGGCCCCGAGCAGCCAGCCCGCTCCAGGAGCTGAGCACACAGTCGTTGGTGCTCAGCACCATGTCGCCTGACGTGCCCAGCCGCAAGGCCAGTGTCCACAAGCATGTGGTCTTTCTGGAGCCCGGCAGGAGGGGCCTCAACGGCCGCGTGCAGCTGGCAGTAGCTGAGGACTTTGATCTCTGCAACCCCGTGGGACTGCGGCTCAAGGCGGGCTCCGAGTCTGCCAGCTCCACAGGCTCGGAGGGTCTCATGATGACCTAGGCTGCCCCGGGCCTCATCCAGGCCCCGCCGCTGCTTCTGCCCTGCTCCCTGGTGTGGCCTGGGGAAGCACCAGATGCTGCCTGGTCCCAGCCCCATGAGGGCCTAGACCCAAACCACAAGGGCCACACTCAGAGGGAGGGGGTTGGGTCCCCAGCCTGCCTCCTGCTCGGCCCGGGCAGGGCCTGCTAGTGCCCGAGCGCTGCCGCGAGGGTTGGGACCGGAGGCCCATCTGGAAGAGCCTTTGCATTAGAGCTCCAGTCTCAGGGCGAGGCAGCTGCCAGGAGCCAAAGCACAGTTACCCTCCCCTCCCCAGGGGCCAGGAGAGGTGGGCCCCAGGGGGACGGGAGGGGTGCTGAGGGCAGTGGGGAGGGAGCAAGCCCTCTCCACAAAGCAGGACCCGCCACGCCAACACCCAACCTGCTAGAAGCTGCACAGCTCCACGCAGCCCGGTGGGTGGGTGTCAGGCAGCCAAGGCTCGAGCCCCAGCCAGGGTGGCCCTGCCCCCTGGCCAGAGGCATCCAGCCATTACTCTCAAGGCACAGCTTAGGAGACGGCGGTAGGGCATCGTGGCCAGCGCCCAGCTCTCAGCAGTAAAAGCCTGGCCGTCCGGCCGAGCTGGAAGGCTGTCTCTCGAGGGCAGGAGCCTCTTACGGGCTGGCACGGGTCTCGGCCTAATGGGCGAAGCAGTGGCCTAGCTCCATCTGCACCACACCCTCTGCTGACGGCCGGGAGGGGGGCTTGGGGAACCCTCCTGTGTGGGGGCTGCACTGGGCCCCGTGGGTGTCCCGGGCGATGTCTGGCACTTCCTAATAAAGGCGGTTTGTGCTCACTGCTGGCACTTCTCAGGTGCGGGCAGCGTCCAGCAGCGGCCCTGGCTGCACCCAAGTCCCGGCTCCCACGCCCCCGCCTGCGGGCTGGGACACCTGGTCCTGTGGGATTCTCATCCCCTCCACAGGGCAGCCGCCGCCACGGGTACCGGCGGTTCCCGCCTTGCTTCCCTCTGCCTCGTCCCCGTCCGGAGACTGAGGCCGTGCCCGGCCCCTCCTCGTCGGGCACACTCAGCCCCCACAGGACACTCACTCTGCGGTGGGGCCGTTCACCAGGAGCTGCACCAGGATGCCGGTCACCGCCACCAGAATGGGGTAGTGGTCCACACTCTCCAGGCCTGCGGGGAGGGGAGGCAGGCATGAGCCACCGCGTGCTCCCGCTGCAGAGCCCCACGCCCTTCCCACTGTCCTCCCCACTGTCCCCTGCAGGAGGGCGTGCGGTGGTTAGGGGTGCCGAGCCCGCTGTCCCGGCGCCGACTGGAGAACCAGGCATCATGGCTCTTGGCCGACGACCCCGCCTGCGGTGTGTTGAGGTGCGAGGCACCGGGGCTCACCAGGCAGCCGCAGGGTGACCACACGGTCGAACAGGTTCCTCTCGGCCGTCACCCGGTTCAGCACTTGGTTCAGCAGCTGTCAGAGCAGAGCCCGTTGGCGGGTGGGCAGGCTCCCCACGGGGCGTCCCCAGGGCCCCCGCCCGCCCAGATGGCCGCACCTGAGCCAGCCGCCGCAGAAGCATCTCCGAGGTAGGCCGGGCCCAGTCGAGGAATATCTCGGGCACCAGCGTGATGGTCATCTCCAGGACGCGCAGCAGGCTGACCGAGAGGTCGAAGCAGGTGGCGCACACCTTGAGCTGCCGGCTGTCCACGAAGTTCCGCTCCAGGCGCTCGGCGGCCTGCTGGATCTGACATGGGCCGGCCAGTCAGTGGGGCCGCGGTCCGTGGGACTGCGCCTGGCCCCGGCCCCAGGCCTGGCCCCGGCCTACCTCCTGGATCATGCCAATGAACTCGGAGAAGGCCCAGTTGAGCTGGTTGAGAACACTGTTGAGGAAGCTGGGTGCCACGTCGGGTCCCTGGCGCAGCAGGTCCGCCATGTGCTGCTGCAGCAGGGTGGAGGGGCAGGGCTCTGCGGGCCACGACACGGTGCTGTTAGGACCCAGTCGGGGGCCCTGCCTGTCTGCCTCTTCTCACCCAGAGTCACCGGTCCAGACTACGGCTGCCCCCTCACCCCCCAGACCTAGGCAGCCACAGCAGCCAGAGCCCAGCGAGTTTGGAGTCACATGCCCATCTGACTGTCGGACCTGGGGGGTGACGCAGACCCTCCCCCACTGGTATCCAGGCCAGCTTCTCCAAGGGCCTCTCTGAACCCTGCTGTCCTCTGCTGTCCTTGGCCTGGCCTTGGCACGTGGCCAAGGCAGTGGGTGCCAAGTGCGGGCTGGCAGGCAGTGGTAACCGGAGCCCTGGACTGCGGCTGGCCGGCGTACTCCCCACCCCGGCAAGGCCAATCAATAGTCCTGCAGTAGCAGGACACAGCCCTCCCGCGGCCGCTCTCCCCTTGCAGCTCAGTTCCGCCCTAGAGGCCACCAGCCAGGACATGCTGTGTGACTTTGCACCAGACACAGCCCCTGGGGACACCCCTCAGATCAAAACACGGCTCACAAGGGCAGAAGCACACGGCGTAGGCTGAGGACAGCCACCCGCAGAGTGGGGATGGCGTGCCACGAACACTCTGCAAGCAAGAACGCTGGACCCTGGGCTGGGCCTCCAGTGAGGTCCCCAGGCTCTTGAGCCTTGTGGATGTGGCAGCGAGAGCCCTGCCTCTGCTCCCAGCCCAAAGGCCCTCACTCTAGGAAGTCCCACGAACACCCGGGGCCTTGGCCAACTCAGTCTGTGCCCCCTTGACTCAGGTGGCCACAAACTTGGCCAAGCTCTGGGCCTGGCACCTGCAGAGAGGGAAAGAGGTAAAGGACATGGTGCTGGGGCCAAGCTGGAGGCCGGAGAGCAGCTGGCGGGGCGAGGACCACTCGGGCTGAGGGGCTGCAGGGAGGACGGGGCCCAGGGCGGGTCGAGGGGAGGGCCTGTGGGGGGAGCTGCGAGGCTGAACGCTGCGGCCGTGCAGCCCAAGTGGGTGCTCACTCTGGAGGCTGGGCAGGTTGGCGTCCTCGGGTTTGGTTTTCAGCAGGTGCGGCAGCCGTGTATAGCGGTACCCGAACCCGCAGCCCTGGGGGGAGGTCAGCAGGGGGTCAGTGGGAAAGGGCCACCCGTCCTCCGGCCAGCCTCACCCCTCCGCTGTGCTTGGGCTTACCCTCCAGAGCCGCACCAGGATCCAGTTGGTCTGGGCCCAGGGCCGCTGCTCATAGGGTGCCAGGAGGCTCCTCACCATGGCGACGCGCCTGTGAAAGCATGGGGTGAGGCTGGGCGTGGGGCGGCGCAGGACAGGGGTGTGGCCCCGGCCCCACTCACTGCTCCTCGGGTATCCGCTCCACGGCCCGCAGGGAGTGTGGGTAACACACGTAGCTGGCCAGCGCCTGCATCAGCGAGTCGCGGATATCTGTCGGGACGGACCGGGCCTCAGCAGCTGCCGGGTAGGAGCCCTGGCCCCGTGCTCGTGTCCCGGTCACACTGTGTGTGGGAACTGCCGGCCCAGCGCACACCCCATCCCCGCGCCCAGGCCATCCGTGGAGGGTGCCTCACCGGTGCCCACAATGCGGGTGTCGGCAAAGTGTTTGGCCAGGATGGCAGCCAGGCGTGTCAGGGTCTCTTCGTAGCCTGCGAGGGTGGGTGGTGAGAATGCGGCCGCAGGCAGGGGCTTCCGAGGCAGGTCGGCCCTTGGTGGGGTGAGCTTGGGCAGTGGGCTCCATGGCTGGCTCCAAGGGCCAGTCTGGGATCGGGGACATCAGGCCAAGTGTCCACTGGCAGCTGGGGACTGAAGCAAGGGCCCCTGCAGGGAGGGCAGGTCCTGACAAGAGCCTTGACCTGGGCTCAGCAGCTCAGCACACACTCGGCAAGCCGGGGTCGAGCCCAGGGCACCCGCAGCCTCTGAAGGCACAGCCTGCACCCCTGGGCAGGGCCTGACCCCACATACACTGCCCAGCCCGGCCCCGCCCAGAACCACGGTCCTGCGGCTGCCGGGATCAGGCCGGACCCCCAGTAGGCGCTGCCTTCCCTCCTCCGACTGGCTCAGACCAGGGCGCGGCCCTCCCAGCCCGAACGGGGCACACCTGGCAGCTCCTCCATGCTGTGCACCGGGCCGAAGTAGTTCTTGAGCGCGCTGTAGCTGTTGATGGCCACGCTCAGATAGAACTCGGGCATGAAGGCGAACAGGGGGCCGGTGCGGTCGCCGTGCTCGATGGTCCGCAGGCAGACGCGCAGCAGCCAGTAGATGTCCAGCATCTTCTCCTGCGGGGGCACACGGCACTGCGGGCAGGGCTCTCACCGGGCTGGGGCCAGGGAGGCCTTGCCGGGAGGGCGGCCTCAGGCCCGAGACCCAGGCTGCAGGCAGTGGCGAGCGGGGCGCCCCAGGGGGGTGGCACCCCTGGGTGGCACATGTGACAATGGACGGGAAGGTCCGTGCTGAACACTGCCTAGGGCAGCCGCGGGGGCCAGTGGAGAAGGATCGTGACCCACTTTGAGTTAGCGTTTATATGAAATTTAAGATAAGGGCCCAACATTTCCTGATTTCAAAACTTATTGCAGGGACTAGCATAATGGGTGGCATAATGGTTATGTCACTGGGCTGCCACGTAGTTGACCATGGTTCAAGTCCCGGACCCAGCGGCCTACAATTCATGCTGGGCGCATGTGCCTGCATGCCCAAAATCCCAAGAGGAGAATGGACTGTGGTGTGGCCATCCCTCCTGGGGGGTGACTTCTCGCTGTCTCTCTGGTGAGCACACACATCTTGTAGCAAAAATCACTCTCAAAAAGGGGGGGGGGGGCAGCAGGTGGCTTAGTGGTTGAGAGTGCTGGACTCCCACGTGGCTGCTGTGGTTCGAGTCTTGGACCTGGTGGCTTGCTTTCTCACTTTTCCTTTCTCTCTCTTACTGTCCCTCTCTGGTCAAATTAAAATAAATAATTCTTAAGAAAGAAAAAACCTTATTACACGTCGGATGGCAGATTAGCAGGAAAATGCCAGGCTGAGAGGCGACCCCACACGGGAAAGTCTTGCCGCCCACGCCCACGCTCCGGGGTGAGCCACGGCATCAAGGCCCTGTGTGGGCTCTCTTACTCGTGGGAGGGACAAATACATTTAAAATGAAGACCTACAGGGCCGATGGCTCTGTGGCCTGGCAGGGCGCTCAGGTCCCACGTGGCTGACTGTACAGAGTCCCAGACCGACCCAGTGGCCTGAACACCACTCAGGTGTACGTGTGTGTGCATGTGTGTCCAAAATCCCAAAAGGAGGGAGAAATGGAGACGGGACTGTGGTGCGGCCCTTCCCCGTAGGGTGCTGTCTCCTCTCTCTTTATCTCTCTGTCTCTCTGGCAAGTGCACGCTCCCCCGGCACACACACACAGACGGATCGCTCAGCTGTAGCCATCACAACCATGTGGCACTGGCATAAAAACAGACATGGAGACCGTGGAACAGAACAGAGCCCGGAAATACACCCTCGAGTCATTTTCAGCAAGGGTGCCAAGGGTGTCCAACAGAGAACGCAGTCTCTCCCCAGTGGCACTGGGAAAACTGGCTATCCTCATGGCACACAATGAAGGCGGGTGGGATGGTGGCACGGAGGTAAGACAAGATTCCCCGCGAGGCTGGCCCCCACAGGGAGGCCCTGGGCTCCCGACCAGAGACTCCCAGCAGCTGGACACAGGCGCCCCCACGTTCCAGGGCTCCCGACACTAGGGTGCGCTGTGCGCTGAAACCCCACTGGGGTACCCTTAGGGGAGAAATAAGTCCATCAAAGCAGCGAGTGGCACTGGGCCTGGCCACAAGCAGGCTGAGGCCGCACGGGAGGCCTGGTGTGGTATGCACGCTGGTGGTCCCAGCCACTGCGGAGGCCCAGGCGGGAGGGCGGCAACACGGCAAGATGCGTCTGAAGCACCCGTGCACGTGCCCACACACATGCCCAGGAAGTAGACACGGTGACGTGGGCACCTGCGAGAGCCCAGGCACTCGCTCTGAAGGAGAAGCACCAGGAGGGGCCGGGGGAGAACACTAGCCCTACGGGGCTGCGGCGGGGTCAACTTCTGGTCCAGCGGGGCGCACTGTTGGTCTGTCCATCCGTGCACCCCACCAGGCCAAGTGCCCTGGGAGGGCAGCAGCCCATCTTCCTGGCTCAGGAAGCGTGTCCCTACAGTCCCGGAGGTCCTGGCACAGCCTGGGCGCAGGCACGTGCTGCTGAGTGAATGCAGCGAGCCGTGAGCGGTGAGCGAGCCAGGGCTGGAGCGGCGGGGGAGTCAGAGCAGACGCAGGAGGGGAGGAGGCTCACGGGGCGCACAGAGGCCCAGGTGCAGGAGAGGACACGGGGTTCAAGGAGCCGAGGGGTGGAGCAGCAGGAGGGGTGCACAGAGCTTGCTCGTCACAGGAGGAACCAGGGAGCCGGTGGCCCACTGGGAGCGAAGATGCCACCTCCTCAGTCCATGGGGCACGGGAGGCACAGGGAGGTGGCCAAGGTGTGAGGGGGTCTGAGGGGGCGGGGTAGAGCTGCCCAGGAGCACCAGGGTCCAGACGGAGGGGGCGGCTGCTGGCCAAGACCGCGCCTCACCTGGGAGTAGACGGTGGCGTGGACCCAGGCGAGGCGGCGGCTCAGGTGGTCCAGCTTTTCTGAGAAAACCTTCTGGCTCTTGGTCAGCTCTGCAAGGATGTCTGTCCTCTGCCACCCAAGGTGGGAGGAAGACCATCAGGGTAGCCCAGTGGGGGCAGGCGAGGGTCTGGGCTCCACTGCTCAGTACCCTGCCCCCCAGCTGCTGTCCCAACCCTCGGGAGGTGGGCAGGGGTCCAACAGGGCGGGGGGGCTGGGGCCCCAGGGCCGAGTACCCTGGGACTCGATGCCAGGACTGTAGCTGCAGTAGCTGGCCCGGCCCAGGACTGTGCCTACAGGCGGGGTTGGGGCCTGCCGGGGACACCCGCCCACACGTCGCAGTCCCTCGGCTCCAGGGTGCGGGGAGCGGGCCCTGGTTCCTGCTGACTCTGCAGGTGGGCAAGGCGCACTCGGGGCCATCCATAATTGACGAGGGCTGTGGGCACGTCAGCACTTAGTGGTGCGTGGGTCGATGGGGCTGCGCAGGCCCCGCTGCCAGCCCGCAGACAGGGCACGGAGCGGCCTCCTCGGGCAGCCCCCGGGCCACACCCCTCCAGGGCCTGCCTGCCTACCCGGCCTTACCCGCTTGGGGCAGCGGCGGAGCTTGTCCTCTGTGTCCCTCAGAGCCATCGCATACTCGTTGACGTCGTCGGACACACCCACCATCTAGAGCAGTGGACGCCGTGTGTCCAGGAAGGCCCTTGGACACCCGGTCAGAGCGTCTGCAGACCCAGCCTAGACCCCGGCCCTGCCGAGCCCCCCTCTTAGGCTCGGGGCAGACCCCACCCACGAAGGTCCCGGGCAGGACCTTGCCCAGCTGCTGGTGGACGCTGAGGCTGTACATCATGACGGCGCCGTCCAGCACTTCCAGCAGCGAGTTCTCCGTGAGGGGCTGCTCCGGCTCCTCGGGGGGCCTCCCCAGCAGCAGGCCCTCGTGCCAGTGGCTGCCCTCGACTGGGGATGGGAAGGGAGGGTCAGCGCGGGGCCCCTGCAGGGAGAGCGTGAGGGGCAGTGCGGGGCGAGGCCTGTGGCGGCAGGGCCTCCTTGGGTGGCATCGGTGTCCCGCCGAGTGCGCGTCAGGCTGGGGTGCAAGGGCACGGGTGGAGGTTTACGCAGCAGCAGGCCCGCGATGCCCTGCCCGGTCCGCCTGGCACCTACTGTCCTCCCGGGTCCTCTGCTCCGCGCTCAGAGTGCGGACTTTCACTTTCTCCGAGGTGCTCAGAGGCCGCCGCGGGGTCATGAGGCTCATGGCCGCCGTGCTGAGGAAGCGGTTGGTGCGGCCCAAAGTGGGTGAGCTGAGCCAGCCCGGCCGGGGCAGGGGCAGCGTGCCCCCCACAGCCAGGGCCTGCACGGGGCGCTGCAGGGGGGAGAGGAGGCACAGGGAGGTGGCTGAGGTGTGAGGGGGCTACTCAGTGCCCCGGCCCAGGGCCCCTGACCTGGGGCTGCGGGCGGGATAGGAGGGTTCCTGCCTCCACTCACAGCAAGGAAACTGGCCTGGTGGGAAGCCCCCGCCCGCGTGGGGGCAGGTAGCCCTGTGTGACAACCCTGCCTGTGTGATCAGGAAAAGCCTGCGGTGGTACCTGGGCCGCAGCCGGGGCTGGCTCCTCGTCCTCGTCCAGGTCGTCCATGGTGGCCGCCTGCAGCTCCAGTGGGTCAATCACGATGTTGGCTTTGGAAGCCAGGTCATCTGGGAGGAGAGGCGGGGGTTCTCAGGCCAGTGGCGGGGCACGGGGCCACGGCGGGGCTGCCCAGAGGGCGAGGGCTGGCAGAGCCCCTTCCCGTGCGCCCGCCCCACCCGTCCATGCACGCCTGCCGCCTCGGCCTGCACCCCCAGGGCCCTGTCCAGCCGCAGCTCGTGCCGTGTAAGGGCTTTCCCGGCCACCCTCCAGCCCCGTCTGTCACACCGCGGGGCCCCACTGACTGCTCTGTAACAGACCTTGGGGCTGCCGCCTGCGTCTGCTCGGGCCCTCGGCTGCCCCACTCCACACTGACAGTCACTGACCACCCTCCTCCCGCCCGCGCTTGGCTCTTGCCAGGGGCTGGGCACCCCGAACCGCATCTAATTCTGAGCCTGAGCCTCCGTGGCTGGAGCTGGTCCCCAGCTCCTTTCTCAGCCCACACTCGGTTCTCCAGAGGGACCACCCTGCAGTGTGGACCCGGCCCCCACCACTGCGCTCCCCTGCCCCTCAGGTGCCCCTCTGTGTCCTGCAAGCCCCTCAGACTGTGCCTGAGGCCCCTGGCCTCATTTCCCAGGACTCCTGCCTTACTTTCCACTGACCCGGTGCCCTCACTGCCTCTGCTGCAGGCCTGCTCGCGCTGTCCTGGGCTTTGCGCTGGAGGCAGCTCCGGCAGGACCTGCTCTCCGGCCCACCTCGCCACTCCAGCCCCTATCCCACCATGCGCTCCCCTTCCTTAAGGCAAGTGCTCGTGGGAGACGGCCCGGGCAGGGCAGAGGCGGCGCTGCGCCCCATCTCTGCCAGAGCGCGGAGTCTCGGGCGCCCTCTGGTGGCACAGGCTAGCTCAGCATCTGCGGCAGGACAGCGCAGGGACTGCCCACAGTTCGCCGCCCGCCCTGCTCACTGCTCCCCGGCCTGTGCACCTTTGAGGGTCTTCCGCAGGTGTGAGAGGAGGCCCCCGAGGCGCTGCAGGTCGAAGTAGTCCACCTTGCCGTTATAGAAGACCTGGGGTGGCACGTAGGCCTCTGCAGGGTGGTGGAGCGGCAGCGTTCAGGGCCCTGCATGAGGACACAGGGCGCCCTCCGCTCCCCCTGGACTGAGACCTCTGACCTTGGACTAGCCTGGCTGCACAGACAAGCAGGCAGGGCTCCCCCACCCCCACCCTTCAGGTCCGTGCCAGCAGCTGTACAGCTCCGGGGAACGGGTGTTCTGGGAGGCTGGTCCCCAGCACACGGCAGGTAGGGCTCTCACCCACTCCTTTTTTGTTTGTTTGTTTGTTTTGAGAGATTTTCGCTATAGGGCGCATGCGCTCACCAGACAGACAGAGAGAGACATAGAGACAGAAAGCGAGAAATCACCCCCCAGGGGGGATGGTCACGCCACAATCCCTTCTCCTCCATTCTCCTCTCGGGATCTTGGGCACGCACACACACGTGCCCGGCGTGAGTTGTAAGCCACCGGGTCCGGGACTCGAACCGCGGTCGACTACGTGGGAGTCCAGCGACATAGCCATTACACTAACTGCTGGTTCCCCCCACTCCTTTTTTTTAAAAAGAGTTATTATGTTTTTTTTTTTTTTGGAGAGGTTTTTGCTATAGGGCGTGTGTGCTTGTCAGAAAGAGAGAGAGAGAGAGAGGGAGAGAGAAAAAGCGAGAAATCACCCCCTGGGGGGATGGCCACGCCGCAATCCCTTCTCCTCCGTTCTCCTCTTGGGATCTTAGGCACGCACACACGCCCAGCATGAGTTTAAGCCAGCGGGTCCAGAACTCGAACTGCGATCGACTACATGGGAGTCCAGTGACACAGTCATTATGCCAACTGCTGATCCCGAGTTATTTAATTTTATTTATTATTATTTAATTTGCTATAGGGGGTATGTGCTCACCAGACACAGAGAAAGAGAGAAAGTGAGAAATCAAGCCGCCAGGTCTGGGACTCAAACCGCAGTGAGTCAGGTGAGGATCCAGCACCTTAACCACCACGCCACCTGCTGGCCCCTCCCGCTGACCCTTGAGGGCTTCTGGGCAGACAGGGAGAGCTGGGTGGGCCGGGCTGGGGGAAAGGGCCCACGGTGACAGCGCCGCAGTGGCCTGGGCTCCCCAGCCACTCACCCTCACTGAAGGAGGCGCGGGGGTTGGCAGCCTTGTACTCGTCCCAGTAGGAGCGCAGGGCCGAGATGAGCCGGTGCAGGAAGCACACCATGTACTCGGGCGGGCACAACACGGGCGTGTTCTGCGGGCACAGGGTGGAGCATGCGCTGGGCAACTCAGCGCCCCGCCTGGATCCCGCACGAGGTGGGAGGGAGGAGCGGCAGAGAAGGGAGCAGGGCCGCGCTGGGAGGAGGCAAGCCTAGGGGTGCCAGAGGCCCAGGGCTTAGTCCTGCCACAAAGCCGGGGTCCACCTACCCCCCGGCCGCTGGCATTCTCCTGCAGAAACTTCCGGAACTTGGTCAGGAAGATGTACCTAGAGGCCTCGCCCTTGGAGGAGGGAGAAACGAGGAGCTGAGAATGTTGGCCCAACCAAGGAAGCTTGGCCAGCCCCGCTCCCGGGCTCGCTCCTCGGTGCCAGGGACGCACAGAGGCCTAGGGCCACTCACCCCGTTGTCATCCTTGTTGTCCAGCAGCAGCCTCAGGATCTGCACCTGCAGCTCTTCCACCACTGGGCGCGGAGTGGCAGGGACGGGGGCAGGTTTGGTCAGGGCTCCACCGCGGACTGCCCCAGCCCAACCTCGGCAGGCCCCTGCCCGGCCCCGGCCAATCCGCACAAGCCCCGCCCCGCGGCAGGGGCCGACCTTCGATGCGCTTCTTGAGCCTCTGGCAGCCCCTCTCGTAGGCGCGCCGCCGCAGCCGCTCCTCCGCCGTCTCCTCCCTCGCCTCCTTCCCTTCTTTGCCCTAGGGGGGCGGCGAGCACAGCAGAGTTCGCCCAGGACTTGCCCAGGCCTCCTCCTGCCAGGAGAGGCCCCCCATCACCTGCAGGACTCCAGGCACCGGACCTGGGAGGAGCCCCACCCGGGCCAGTCCTCCCAGTGCCGACTAACGGTCCCCACAGGACACCCACCTCCCTGCTGGAGCGGTGGGGCCACCAGGTGGTGGGGATGAGCTCCTGCAGGCCGGCCTCCTCCACTCGCAGGGGACTCTTGATGTAGAAGAAGACCACGGACCGGAGCACATCGAAGCTGGCGGTCGTCAAGGCAGGCTCTGCTCACTGGATGGCACCCTGCAGGCACTCTATCCAGCCCCTGGGTGTCCCCACACCCTGAGCTCAGGGGATCTGTGGCTGTCCAGCGCTCCAGGCCCAGAACCTGCAGGTGCTGCCCCCTTAGGGACCTGGCAGGAACCACGCGAGGAACAAGGACAGTGGCCCAGGTCCTGCAGACCCTCCCCACACCTCTGGAGCCCAGGAGCCTACAGCCCCGTCCAAGTCTGCTCAGGCCGGAACCTTCTGCCCACCTCTCCATTCTGCCAAGAAAGTGCTGGGCCTGGGACAGGGGCTCAGATGTCGGGCAGCTCTGGCCCTCCCGAGCCTCCCCGGGAGCCCCTGCCTGGCTGACCTGCCCTCCCTGGGAGCAAGGGCGGATACAGGACGTTGCTCAGCAGAAACTTGCGGGACTTCTCGTGCCGCAGGACGGCGATGGTGAGCCGCAGGTAGTGGATCTGTGGAGACAGGTGCTTAGGGTGGGCAGGTGAGGCCCCGGCGGTGGGCAGGGGCAGGCGCTCCCACCTGCAGGCCCAGGTCTGGGACGATGGGCGAGAACCGGTACAGCCGCAGCAGGGACATCATCAGCTGCTTGAGGCAATCCTGGATCTCGTAGTCCTGGGGGAGGAGCCAGGACAGCCGCTGGGGCTTCGTCTGAGACCCCCGCATCTCTCCACTCTAGGGGAGCCCGCCAGCCGGCCGAGGCCCAAGGTCAACAGCCTCACCTCCATGAAGAGCCACAGGAGGTCCAGGACCTGGTGCACCACGGACCGGGCCTGCGCGACCGGGCCCTTCTCCACGATGCCCAGCAGGAAGCCCAGGAGCACGGCCTCCACCAGGTACACCTTGCACTGCAGGAGGGTGGGCATGGTGAGGCGCGGCCCCCCAGCTCTAGACCCTCCTGCCCTGGCACCCCCCCTTCCCCGTAGCCCCAATGCAGATAAGCCCTTTGCACTGGACCGAGAGCCAGAAGGACCGTTGCCCCGCCGTCCTGCCGTCCCACTGTCCCGCCAGGGCTTGGCCCAAGCCATTTCCTTGGTCTGTCATCACCACAGGCTTCCTTCTAGGACACACCCTGAGGGCCCCTACCAGGAGATTCCACTGGGCGTGCTGAGTGCAGGCGGGCCCTGCCTGCCTCTCCCAGGCCACTTACCAGGAGCGGCGCGAAGTGCTGGAAGATGTGGCCCAGCGTGAGGAGGATGGTGGGCTGGCCCTGCAGCCGCCACTCAGAGCCCTCCTTTTCCACCAGCCGCCCTTCCTGGGGTGAGAGGAGGGGCTGTGAGGAGAGGGGGCTGGAGAGGACCCCCAGCTCGCCCGGCCCAGACCCCAGCTCACCACAGGGTCCAGTTCCACGCTGAGCACTGCCCGGAAGCAGCCCAGCAGCCTCTGTGCTCGCACCAGGTCCGCGCACGGCGGGTCCTGCAGGGGCCGGTAGCCCGCCACCGGGTAGGTGCTAAGAGTTAAGTCAGCAACGCGCCCTCTGTGGCTGGTCCTCCCGAGAGCCCTGAGGCCTGATTCAGGGCCTGGGCTCCAGGGCTGGCTGTGTTGTCCGGTCTGCATCCCGACTCCCTGCCAGTTCTCCGTGCAATGAAACCTCTCACCACTTCTCACTCTTCCTCCGCTCAACAGAGACGAATGGCCTCCAGCAAGGAGGCTGAGGGAAGGATGGCCGCCGCTGGCACCTGGCTACCCTGCTCACATCTCGTGCCAGCCGGCCGCTCCCAGCCCCGAGCGCTCCCAGGATGGGGAGCCCCTCATCCCAGCCTCCCCGTGTGCTTCCAGGAAGCCCACAGCCAGCTCCCCAAAATGATATCGCAGAGGTCGGCTGCCGAAGTTGAAGGCCACGGACTCCTTGAAAGAGAGGCTGATGGCTGGGAAGTAGGCCATGCCCAGGCCCCTGGACAGGTTCTCGAAGGCAGTGCCCAGTGACACACCATTCCTGGAGGAGAGGGCGGGCCCGTGAGCCAGTGCTAAGAAAGGTGTGGCTGCCCACCCTCCTAAGTGCCCCCCTGCCCCCGCCAAACTTGGCCTGGCCCCCCTACTGGGACCTGTGGCGAGGGGCAGCAGACTCACAGGCAGAAGGACAGGGTACCGTCATCCAGGTCGATCAGGCAGCTCACAATGTCCCCCGCGGCCCAGGCCTGCCGTGGGAGGAGCCTCACAGATGTGCAGGAGCGCCCCAGCCCGCCCACCCTGCACCCCCAGCGGCCTTTCCAGGACTCCCCGGGGTCCACAGTAGAGAGGGCCCGAGTCCCTGTTCGTCCCCTGGTGCCCTGCAGTCCCTCGTGGCTTCCCTGTGGCTGCAGACACACTGGGGGACGGTCCAGGGCACATGACCGTGGGCGCTCGGCCCTCACCTTGCCGTAATTAGTCGTGGTCACGTTCCACTTGCGCACCCGGTTGCCGTCATAGGCGTAGGAGTTGTGTGTGTCTCCAACGCCCTCCTGGGGAGGACCCGCCTGAGGTCAGGGGCTGGGCAGGAAGGGGCAGGCCACCCCTGTCACCAGCCTAGGACCTGCACAGCTCCAGAGAAGGGAGCCACGGCCGAGGGGAGGGAGGAGGCCTGCTTCCTGGCCTGGGTGCCCTGGCGGGCAGGGCCCCTCCCCTCCCCAGAGGCAGTTCACCTCCTGGTTGAAGCGGCAGTTGATGGTGCACCAGCCGATCTGCATGAGCCCCTGGGAGGAGATGAGCACCTCGTAGAGCCACTTCCCTGCAGAGAGCGGAGTTGGGCCGGCAGGGGACGGACAGCGCTGGCCTCGGGCCTGGGCTGCCGCGTGTCCTCCCCGCTCCCCGGGCCTCCGCAGACGAGGCCTCACCTTTGTACACGCACGTGGTGGAGCGAATGGTGCCGAAGTTGCTGTGGCCGATCACCTGGGTGAAGGAGAGGGGTGGCACGCTTCCTCCCGGGTGGACACGGCCCGAGGGAGAAAGGCCTTGTCCCCAGGTGAGCAGCCCTGGTGGCGCTCGCGGTTGTGCCAGTGCTACGCTGGGCCTGCGTCAGGAGGGGGTCTGAGCCGGGGTGTGACGGAAGTGCTCAGGGCCATGTTAGGAAAGGCTTGGGGCTGCCCTGTCATCAGGAGGGCCTGTGGCCCCCTCAGGGCCACACCACGAGGACCTGGGGACATGCAGGAGGAGCTGGGACCCCACACCTCGCCCTCGCTCACCCCTAGGAGGTCGTCGTCTACCAGGAGAAGACCCTCGAAGCCACCCGTGTGGTCCAGGAGCACAGTGGACGGGCCGAGCCGCCCTTCCACCTGTCCTGAAGGGGCAGAGGCACGGGGTCGGCAGGGCCGAGGGTGCAGGGGCGCGCCAGGGCTGCCCAGCTTTGCGCCCCGGCCCCCTGCAGAGCTGCCGCGTACCCTGGCTCTCCTCGTCCTCGCCATCCACCTGTAGCAGCTGGTCCAGATGCTCTGGCAAGTTCTGGAAGTTCAGGGGTTTCCTGGGGAGAGTGAGAAGCTGCAGGTGTCCTTGATTCCTTGAAATCAGGCGGGTGACACACAGAGTCCCTCCCTACCCCTCCCGTCAGGAGGTGCTGTCTAGACTCCAGGGAAAGGGCTGTGCTGGGTCCTGCACTCTGGCGGGGGTCAGAGGCTGGATGGTCCCCTACACGAGGAACGAGCCGGTGCCCCACAGTGTGCCTCAGGGCTGCCTGGAGGAAGCAGGACCGGCCCTCTCTGAGCCTCATTCCCTCGCCTCTGACAGGGAAGTGGAGTCAGGGAAGTGGAGTCTGTGACGGGGACACTAGGAAGGTCCCAGGGACAACACGCTCCCTGCACGGCCCATGGCCTGCCCGCTGCTGAAGGGGGCTGCAGGGAGAAATGCCAGTGCCTGGTCGGAGCCAAGCCCACCCAGTGCAGCCCGTGACTCCAGGCCTGTGGTTCCTCTGGGGACAGGATTCAGTGTCCTGACCACCTAACTGGGCGGGGGCTAGGAGGTGGGGGGCATGTCAAATCGGACTTGTCCTGGCAGTGTGAAGGCTCCACCCTCGGAGCTGCTGGCTGGCTCTGTCCTGTCCCCACCTGTCTACGGAGGCCCAGCAGGACACGTGTCCCACCTACCCCCACCTGCCTGAGCAAAGGGGCCGGGGGAGCCCGCATGGTGGCCCTTCATCTGCAGACCACAGCCCAGGGAGAAGGGTGCTGTCTAACGCTGGCCAGCTCTGGCCTGAGCGCAGCTGCTAAGAATAGCAGAGCGAGGAGGCGAGAACCTGCAGGGCGTGGGCAGACAGAGGCCCAGTGCCTGCCTGGGTCAGGCCCACAGGCTGCTGGCACCTGCCCTCCTAAGCCCAGTTCCTGCCCGACTCGTCGGCTGAGACAGTCTCTGGAGGGACGGAGGTAGGCCAAGCACAGAGCCTCTCCCAAGGCCGCCACGCGTCCCCCGCCTTGGCCACGACAGACCCTGAGCTACAGGATGTGCGACTGCATGGAGGCCGCTCCCCGCTGCTGAGCCCAGCCAGGCGGTGGGGGGCCACGTGTTCTGCTGGATACTTATGGGCTGGCGGGCACAGGACGGAGCCGGCTGGCAGCATGTCTAATTCAGCACAGCCTCCCTTGGCTGGGTGGGCTTCCTGAAAAGCAGTTCTGGGGGGCCAGCAGGTGGCATGGTGGTTAAAGGGGCTGGATTCCCACGTGGCTGACCACGGTTTGAGTCCCGGACCTGGCAGGTGCTTTCTCTCTTTCCCTTTCTCTCTGGTCAAATTTTAAAAATAATAATAACAAAATGGAATTGAACAAATAAATAATTCTTTAAAAACAAAACAGAAAAACAGTTCTTGCACACTTGGGAGGGCTACTCTTGTGCCTGCCCCAAAAGCAGAACATGCACCCCCACGGGCAGCGGGCCTGAAACAGCCCCGCCGAACGCCTGCAGCGTGGCCCATGTGGCCAACCCAGCCCGCCGCTCCCAGATTTCCTGGGGCCCTGCATCCCCACCAGCACTGACGGATGGCCCTGCCACCTGCTCTCCCGCCACACAGCGCCAGCAGCAGGGCCATCTCTGGTATCACATGAGGTAGGGATCAAGTGGCCCTGGGCACAGGCCAGGTCGGGAGTGGGGCAGGGGTGGGGGTGGGGCGGGCAGGAGCCTCCACTTGCAGGAACGTTCTGACCAGCACACCTGCTTGTACGGAACACGCGGCGAGGCTGCCTTTGCGTCCTGCCCGAGGAGCAGAGGCGGTGAAGGGTGGAGTAGCCAAGGCTGGTGAGGGCTAGAGAGACAAGGACCCTGGGAGCGAGAACCTACCCGATCCCCTGCAGAAGTGACTTGGCCACAGTCTTAAAGGGGATTGCAGTTCCGACGCTCTGACCCTGGGGATCCTGACAGCACTGCTTACATCAGCAAAAGTCCCCACCACCCCCCCCCCCCCCGCACCCCACAGTGCTGCTACCGACCATGGCAGACCCCTGGCCTTAAAAAAAGCCCACCAAGATCCGTTTGTAATATGGAAAAATGCTCGTGGGGTAACACTTGATGATAAAAATAAGAGTCACGTGTCTATACAGCCTTGGAAGCAAGGAATAAGATCAGTACCTCAGGCAGTGAACTCTCACTAGATACGAGTACGTCAAAATGTAACAAATTGTATTCTTTTATTTTTACATTATTTTTTTTTTTTTTGAGAGGTTTTCGCTATAGGGCCCGTGCGCTGGCCAGACAGACAGAGAGAGACATAGAGACAGAAAGCAAGAAATCACCCCCCAGGGGGGATGGCCGCACGGCAATCCCTTCTCCTCCATTCTCCTCTCGGGATCTTGGGCATGCACGTACACGCGCCCAGCATGAGTTTTAAGCCACCGGGTCCGGGACGCGAACCGTGGTTGACTACATGGGAGTCCAGCGACATAGCCATTAAGCTAACTGCTGGTTCCCTCAAATTGTATTCTTTATAGACATAGCACATCACACTTGTTACAGTTCGGTAAAGCTGCTTTTAAGAGAAGAATTGAAAGTGACAGAAATTTGAAAGAAGTGTTCTAGGGACCAGCAGATAGTGTAGTGGTTATGTCGCTGGACTCCCACATATTCGATCACGGTTCAAGTCCCAGACCCAGCAGCTTAAAACTTACACACACGTGTGTGTGTGCCCAAAATCCCGAGGAGAAAGGAGGAGAAGGGATTGTGGCATGGCCATCCCCACTGAGGGGTGATTTCTCGCTTTTTGTCTGTCTCTCTGGTGAGCACATGCAACCTACAGCAAAAATCTCTTTAAAACAAAAGAAGTGTTCTATACAGCAGGAGTCCCCAACCCTGGGCCACAGATGGGTACACTCTGTATTTACAGCCACCTGAGCTCCGCCTCCTGTCGGATGGGCAGCGGCGTCAGATTCTCACGGGAGTGTGAACCTTACTGCCAACTGCGATGTGAGAGACCTAGATTATACCCCTTCCTAAACCAGCCACACCCGCCAGGTGCCTGGAAAATCTCCATGAGACCCATCCCTGGTGCCAGAAAGGTGGGAACCACTATTCTACGGTGTCATCTGAGCTGTCAATACATACGTCGTGGGGTAAACAGAAAGGACGCGTGTTCAGACGGCCACGTTAGAACGAGATGCCGGGGGCTTTTCCTCGCCTGGCTGTTTCCTCTAAAGTGCATTTGTAACTTTTATGTGAACTAAACGTACACATGTTAAATTTGCAAGGAAAAGGGTCTGGCAGGGTCTGTACAGGCTGAAGCCAGGCTACAAGGGGCTCAGGTTCAAGCAGGCCAGGTACACCAAATGTGTCTCACGGCCAGGAGCAGACAACAGAGCCCAAGCCCATCTGCCTGGAGACCAGAGCCTGGAGGCACCCCCCCACCCCCCCACACACTCTCAGGGCTGCAGCCTCCAGCCTCTGGTCTGGCCCAGGGCAGGGAGGGGCTCCTTCCCAGCCGTACCTGCTGGTGGCCGCGGCAGGTGCTCCATCAGGGGAGAAGATGCGTTGCAGGTAGTCGTTAAGCAGTTTCTCATGCACGATGCCTAGACCACAGGTCAGAGGGGAGAACTGGGTCACTTGGTCACCACAGCTCCCAGCCCCTGCTGGTCGCAGCAACTTCTGGTCCTAGGCCAGCCCTGGGGTCAGGAGACCAGCCACATGGGTGGCCTGCCCTTTGGGTGCTGGCAGAGAGCCGGCTCACAGGGACCGGGGGCACAGTGCGGCGGGGCAAGGCTGGACCTGGGACGCTGCTGCTCTGGTCCCTCCCCTGCCCCAGCCCTTACCGGTGGCCCTGGATTTCTCGGCATCTGAGGTCAGCCGATAGCTCTTGCGGGAGAAGGACACGCCGGTCCCCTTGGACGCCATCCTTCATCTCTCGTGGGCTGTGGTGGTCCTGAGGCCGAGCCAGATGCAGACCCTGTGGATGCCTGGCCGGCCTGGGGCCCCTGCACCTGAGCTCAGCCCTGCGATGGCGGGAAGGTCCAGGAGCAGGCGAGGCTGGAGGCAGAGCACTCCCGAGTCCAACCCAGGACAAAGGAAGCAGAGGTTTTGGGCTTCCCACACAGAAAGGGGAGGTGGGGCTCCAGGGACCACGTCTGGCTCCCTCCATAGTCCGAGTGCCACTGCAGGGCCGGCAAAGAGCCGGACACACGCTGGCTGAGCCGTAACTAACAACTCGGTTCTAGGAAATCGGATCTGACCGTCCAAAGTGAGGTGGCCTGGGGCAGGGCTGTTGGGCCAGCTCGGCCACACCACATCCAACTGGATCCAGCTGGGTCCACATCCAACCTCTATCCAGAGGACAACCCCACCACCGCCCTGAGGGCACGCCACTGCGGGTCTGGCCTTCTCCAGCCAAGAGCCCCTCTCGCCCCCGCTTCCTCCCTCCTCCTGTCCTCGGTCCTGCTAGTGTCCTGCTCACACACACGTGTGGCCTCTCGCCCCATCCAAGTGCCGCCTTGCCCAGCCCTCAGCACAGACTCCGCCAGTCTTCCTGCCTCGGTCTGTCCCTCACATGTCACACAGCTGCAGCTGCTCCGCAGGCGGCACTATGTCCCTGGTGCTGTCCCACCCAGCAGCCCCTGCCACATGTGGTTCAACTTGCGTTGAAGTTTTAACATTAAAAATTCAATTTTCAGCGACACTAGCCACACTTGCTGGGCTCGGTGACCAGGAGGAGCACAGGTGCCACGTTCCCATCATCGCAGACAGTCCTCAGCGGGTCCCCCAGCTCTGACTTGGCCAGCCCTGTCTTCTCTGCAGCCCTCTTATCTCATCCCCAACAGGCCCTCTGCTCCCGCCACAAACCCTGCCGTCCGCACCACGCCTGCTCCTCCGGAGCGTGACACTCCCACCCCGCCAGCCCCTCGTGGGCCTCAGCGGGCGTCCAGGACCCGCAGCCCCTCACCCCAGAGCAGGTGCAGGGCTGATTAGACGCGGCCATTCATTTGATCAGCAAACCTTCCAGACGCCCACTCTGGGTGTCAGGCGCTGCGGACCCAGGTGAGAGGGGGCCCCTGCCCCTGCCCCTGCCCAGGGACTTCCTGTCTCAGCGATCCCGTCCGACTCCGCCGAGGGACCCGCTCCTGGAACCGAACCGACTCAGACTCGGAGTCCAAGGACGCCGGGGGCAGCGCATGGCTTCCCCGAGTAGCCCCACCTGGCCCCAAGCTCCGGAGGACCTGCCAGGCCAGCTCCCGCCTGGAGCCCCACGCCACTGGCCGCGACCCCCGCGCGACGAGCGCCCTCGCACCGAACCTGCTGGAGCCGCGAGGGGAGCCGCGGGGACCCACCCAACTCACAGCCCGACCGCCCCTCACTCACCCCCAGACTCGGCCGCCGCGACCCGACTCACAACATCCGCCCAGCCTTTCGGCTACGGCGCCCGTCCAGGGCCAAATCGCGCTCCAGCTCGCGCGCCGCGCTACCAGCCGCGCACGCGCACCGACCCGCGCTTGGCCTCAGCGGAGTCCGCGACCTCCAGCCGGGTTCTTCCAGCCTCAGCTTTCTGGGAATGCCCAGCTGCCTCCGATCCCCGCCCACCCTGGGAATGCCTCTGTCCCCGCAGTGGCGGAACGCCATGTCCTTACCCGGATCCCTAGGCCGCCCGGCTCAACTCCTACCCTAACTTGGGTGCCCGGCCCAGGTTTTCCCCAGGATGTTTGACAGACTGCTCCTGACGTGTCCCAGCCTCCTGACACCCCCACCTCGATTTGGGCCCAACAGGCGGCCTGCTCACCTTCCTCGGGGATGTCACTCTAGCAGCTGAGGTGACCTGGCTGAGTTCTGCTGCCGGGGCGGTGGCCGATCTGCCACAGCTGGCCCAGATAAGGCAGCGAGACCGGGAGGCAGTGTTGGGGCTGGCAGGCAATGTCCCCCACTACCCAGCGGGAAACCGAGGCTCTGGAGAACTTAGTGCCAATACCCTGGGTCTAGAACACAGGCCTCTGGCAACTTTCACACCCACAATGCCAGGGCAAGACTAGGCTCACCTCCATCACAGGGTCCTGCAAGAGACCCCCACAGAACCCTCCTACCACGGCAACTCTGTACAGGAAGGACTCTCAGGCAGAGGTCTAGCTGTGCCAGAGTGAGGGCGCTCGCACCCTCTCCTGCCATGGGGTCTCAGGTCAGGCTCCCAGCAGGCCTGGAGTGGGGTGTGGAGTGAGAGCCACCCAATCCCGTAGGGACAGGTTTCACAACTTCCTGGACTGGGCTGTGGTGGGTCACAGTGCAGCCTCCAGCCAGCAGGATGGGGTGGCTCCCACTCCTGCTGCTTCTGATGCAATGCCCGGGGGCCCCTGGTAAGTGCCCCCCACCCTGATCCCCATCTGCCTTCGGGATTGAGTTGGCCCAAGCCAGGAGCTCACTTTCCCGCTGGGCACGGAGCAGCGGCCTTGGCCTCTTGAGCAGGGCTGGGAAGCCTGGGAATACGTAGTCACACTGCCCGCTCGGGCCTCCGGCACGGCCACTGAAGCATAAGGCCGTGTTGAGGCCACACAGATGCACACACACGCAGGCACTGACCCCTCCTGAGCCGGGCCTACCCCTAACCTCACAGACGCTGGTGAGAGCCCAGACATGGCGTCAGGATGCCTGGGCTGGGTCCCCCTAGAAGACACGATGGCTCTTTGCCCTAGCAAGCCCCACAGGGGCCATCACCCACTGCTCTCTTGGAGGGCATGTGTTAGACCCGAGCCTGGCGCCTGGCCTGTACACTGGAGTTCTGGTGGTTACCGCCACGTCCGTCCGGGCCTGCTTCTCCCGCCTATGCAGGGGAGGTGGTCCTTGCAAGTGCACAGGGGCCAGCCTGGGAGGACTCATAGCGCTGAGCCCCGGGATGGGCGGGCTGTAAACCTGCTAGTATACAGGCTCGGACAGCCAAGCCCACCAGCCCTGTGCCCACCCTGCAGGGCAGCGCTCGCCCCTGAATGACTTCCAGGTGCTCCGGGGCACAGAGCTGCAGCATCTGCGACACGCAGTGGTGCCCGGGACTTGGCAGGAGGATGTGGCCGATGCCGAGGAGTGTGCCAGGCGCTGCGGGCCCCTGCTGGACTGCCGGTGAGTGGCAACAGCAAGACTGGGGGCCGGGAGCCTGGACCGCTGGGTCACTCTGTGCCTCCCCCTCCCCAGGGCCTTCCACTACAATGTGAGCAGCCGTGGGTGCCAGCTGCTGCCCTGGACCCAGCACTCGCCCCACACTCAGCTGCAGCGTTCAGGGCGCTGTGACCTCTTCCAGAAGAAAGGCAAGCGGCTAAGGAGAGGCGAAGGGGTGCGAGACTCTGGGGAGAGAGGAGTGGAGGGTGCAGGGGTCCCGACCGCGCTCGGGTTCCTTTTCCTCTTTTGCTCCCAGACTATGTTCGGACCTGCATCATGGACAATGGGGCCGGGTACCGAGGCACGGTGGCCACGACTGTGGGTGGTCTGTCCTGCCAAGCCTGGAGCCACAAGTTTCCCAATGACCACAAGTGAGACAGATACCTTCGCTCCGTCCCTGCCCAGAGCGTTCCCGCAGCGCGCGCTGTGGTGACGCTCTCGGCTCCCAGGTACACGCCCACACTCCAAAATGGCCTGGAGGAGAACTTCTGCCGCAACCCCGACAGGGACCCCGGAGGTCCCTGGTGCTACACGACAGACCCCACTGAACGTTTCCAGAGCTGCGGCATCAAGTCCTGCCGGGAGGGTAAGCGGCTTCAGGTAAAGCCCGGGTCGGGAGGGGCAGGCCCACGCCCGCCCACGAACGCACTACCCCTGTGCCTTAAGCCGCTTGTGTTCGGTGCAATGGCGAGGATTACCGCGGCGCAGTGGACCGCACTGAGTCGGGACGTGAGTGCCAGCGCTGGGACCTGCAGCACCCACACCCGCACCCCTTCGAGCCGGGCAAGTACGCGCGGGCGGGATCCGCACCTCGGGGGCGGGGCTAGGGCGGGCCCAGGCTCTGGGGCGGGGCTCTGCGCAAGGCGACTGGGCGGGGCGTCCGCCCTCGCTGCCGCCTCCAGGTTCCTCGACCAAGGCCTGGACGACAACTACTGCCGGAACCCTGATGGCTCCGAGCGGCCCTGGTGCTACACCACTGACCCTCAGCACGAGCGAGAATTCTGCGACCTCCCCCGCTGCGGTAGGCCTCGACGCGGGACACGTGGGGGGCGTGGCTGGCTAGGGAGGGGCCAAGAGGCGTGGCCCAGTAACCAGCTGATCTCGCAGAGAACCTGGGACCAGCCAGAGACCCGCCGGCTGGCTCCTGCGGGGTCCTAGCTCGCCTCGGGGTCTGACCTGCCTTGTTCTATCCAAGGGTCCGAGACACGGTCGCGCCACGAGGCCACGACTCTGAACTGCTTCCGCGGGAAGGGCGAGGGCTACCGGGGCACAGCCAATACCACCGCCGCGGGGGTGCCCTGCCAGCGCTGGGACGCGCAGAGCCCGCATCAGCACCGCTTCGCCCCCGAGAAATACGCGTGCAAGTGAGGTGGTGGGCGGGCGCGGAGGACGCGGTCCCGGGGCAGGGCTTGAAGGAAGGCGGGGACTAGACGCCTGCGCGGGACCCCGCCGGGGCTGAGAAGTCTGCTCCGCAGGGACCTTCGGGAGAACTTCTGCCGCAACCCCGATGGCTCCGAGGCGCCCTGGTGCTTCACATCGCGGCCCGGCATGCGCGTGGCGTTCTGCTACCAGATCCGGCGCTGCGCCGACGACGTGCGGCCCGAGGGTGAGACCCGATCAGGGGACAGAGCTGGGACTGGAGGCGTGGAGCTGGAGGGCTGGAGCTGACTGCCGTCCCCGTTTGCCCGCTGCAGACTGCTACCACGGCGTCGGAGAGCGGTACCGCGGCTCCGTCAGCAAGACCCGTAAGGGCATCCCGTGCCAGAGCTGGGCCGCGGAGACGCCGCACAAGCCGCAGTGAGTAGGCCCGGCAGGCTCTGCTCTGGCCCTGTGGGGGTCGGGCCTACCTGGCTGTGACTCTGCCCCACGCTCACCCCTTTTAGGTTCACGCCCACCTCGGCCCCGCAGGCGCATCTGGAGGAGAACTTCTGCCGGAACCCGGATGGGGACAGTCACGGCCCCTGGTGCTACACCATGGACCCCGGGACCCCATTTGACTACTGCGCGCTGCAGCGCTGCGGTATGCCCTGCCACTTACACACTCCCTTTGCCTACACCCCACTGCCGCCACCCTTACGGGAGTCACCACAGACTGCCTCCCTTAGCTGCCATGAACTCCGTCTTTCAGGTGATGACCGTCCGTCCTCCATCTTGGACCCGCCAGGTATGGGCTTGGGCCAGCAGGTCAGGGCCCATGAGCCCCACCTCCACCTAGTGGGGTTTCACCTGGCCTGCCCTACCCCCCAGACCAGGTGCTGTTTGAGAAGTGCGGCAAGAGGGTGGATCGGCCTGACCTGAAGCACTCCAAACTGCGGATGGTGGGGGGCCAGCCTGGAAACTCCCCCTGGACGGTCAGCTTGCGCAACAGGTGAGCCAGGAGCTGGGTTTGGGGGCAGGCGCTGGGCTGTTCTGTGTGGCTATGCCAGCGCGGACAGGAAGCTGCCCCAGCCCCAGAGCTCCCTGACAGCAGCTGGCAGGGCCTCAGGGTTCTCCCCTCCCCCCTCCAGGCAGGGCCAGCACTTCTGCGGGGGGTCCCTGGTGAAGGAGCAGTGGGTGCTGACTGCACGGCAGTGCTTCTCCTCCTGGTGAGCCGCCCTTGGGTTTGAGAACCTGCCCCAGCCCCTGCACCGGGCAAGCCGGCAAGTGAGCCTGGAGCCACCAGGCTAGCAGGGCTTCTCTCCCAGCCATGTGCCTCTCCTGGGCTATGAAGTGTGGCTGGGCACCCTGTTCCAGAACCCACAGCAGGGGGAGCCAGGCCTGCAGCGGGTTGCAGTGGCCAAGATGGTGTGCGGGCCCTCGGGCTCCCAGCTGGTCCTACTCAAGCTGGAGAGGTGTGTGGACGTGCCGAGGACGTGGGGGGTAGGGCTGGTCCCCGTGGCCTCAGACCTCAACTGAGTGTCCCCTTCCTACTAAAGACCTGTGACCCTGAACCAGCGCGTAGCCCTAATCTGCCTGCCCCCTGAGCGGTATGTGGTGCCCCCAGGGACCAAATGCGAGATCGCAGGCTGGGGTGAGACCAGAGGTGAGAGCACAGTGTAGGGCGGAGGGGCCCAGGCCAGCAGCCCGGCCCTACCCTGCCAAAGCCCTGTTCCCCCACTCCCCTCACCACAGGGACAGGTAATGACACAGTCCTAAAGGTTGCGTCACTGAACGTGATCTCCAACCAAGAGTGTAACGTCAAGCACCGGGGGCGCGTGAAGGAGAGCGAGATGTGTACTGGAGGGCTGCTGGGGTCGGTGGGGGCCTGTGAGGTCAGTGGGGTCTTCGGGCCAGCCTGGGGAGGCTCTGGGGGGCCAGCCAAGGGCTCTGGTCACTGCTGTGGCCCAGGGCCCTCACGGGTTCTCCCACCTGCCAGGGTGACTACGGGGGCCCGCTCGCCTGCTTCACCCACAACTGCTGGGTGCTGGAGGGAATTATAATCCCCAACCGAGTGTGCGCACGGCCTGGCTGGCCGGCCATCTTCATGCGTGTCTCAGTATTTACGGACTGGATTCACAAGGTCATGCGGCTGGGCTAGGGCTGGCCTCCGCCCCATGTGCCTTTGGGAGGACAATTCTTCCTGTTACACATAAAGCTGCCTTTGCTTTTCCTGCCTGTACAGTGCTGCTTTTTTGCCAGAGGGTGTGCATGCACTCGCCAGAGAGATACAAAGTGAGAAAGCCCCCATGGGGGATGGTCCCGCCACAGTCCGTTCTCCATCTCTCCCTCTGTTAGGGCCCTTGGGCATGCCCAGTGTGTTCCCTGAGCTGCCGGGTCTGGGACTGGAACTACAGTTGGCCACCCCAACCAAGCCACGGGCTGGCCTGAGTGCTTCTTAGGCTCTGCTTTCAGGGAATGAGTTGGGGTCCCTTGCGAGGGTCTGGGTGGCAGGGTGGTCTGACCTGAGACCACCTCGGCCTGTGGGTGCTGTGGAAGGGCAGGGCCTCACTATTCTGCACACTCCCTTGGGAGGGGAAGGGTGCAGGCAGTTTCTGGCACATGGGGCTGCAGCAGAGGGAGCTAGGCTAGTGCAGGGTCCCAGAGGCCAGGCAGGCACAGGTTGAGGCGATCAGCCCTGGTGGCCACCACACCCAAGGCCTAGGGTCTCTGACCCCAGGGCGAGGGCTGGGGTGGGGCTGGCTTGGTACAGAGCACCAGCAAGAACCAGGCTGTGTCCTCGTTTATTACGACCACTCAGCCCACAGTCCTCTGCCCACAGAGTCCGCTGCTCTGCCAGGCCCTGGAGGTCCCCGAGACTGAAGTGTGGCGTAGGCTGCTGGGTGCTGTGGGACGGCAGGGCTTCAGCTGCCCAAGTGCGTGTGCAGCCACAGTATAATATTCATGAAGCTGTCTGACTCCACCTCCACCTCCGAGAGTGTGTGGCAGCTTTTGGGATAGAGCAGGAGCCTGGAGGGATTCGGTGGTGGCATTTAGGGGCGGAGGGTCCTCCTCTGCTCACCTGCCCACAGGACTACCCCACCGCACTCACCGAACAGGAATGTTCCGGGCCTTGAGCGCGCGGTAATACTCCATGCCCTGCTTGAAAGGCACGCGGCGGTCCTCCTGGCCCAGCATGAGTAGCAGCGGCGTCTTCACCTGGGAGTGCGAGGAGAGGTGGGGAGTGGAGGGGAGCTGGGTGCAGGAACCTGATGGACGGGCAGCACCGGGGTGGGGAAGGGCTGCCTACCTGAGGGACGTGCTTGATGGGCGACTTGTCCAGCATGTTGGCCCACACGCTGATGTCTGGCAGGCAGTGGCTGCTGTAAGGGAAGCCGGCCTCCACCATGCACCTGAGAGGTGAAACACGCTGCCCGTGAAGTCGAAGTTGCGGCTCCCTGGGGTGTAGGGGACAGGACAAGGGCAGGGCTGGTGTGCACCCACCAGTCGGGGATGTCTGTGGAGCCCATCATGGAGGCGATGTTGATCACAGGGTTCCGGACCACGCAGACTCTGTAGGTCTCTGGGTACAGACCAATCAGGTGGCAGGAGAGGAAGCCACCATGGGAACCACCCAAAAGGGCCACGCGGCTGGCATCAAAGTGTTCCTCCCGGAGCACCTGCTCCACCGCAAACTGGGGAGAGTAGGGCACACTGCAGCAGCTGCCTACCCTGAGTGGAGCCCCGACACCCCGCCTGGAGCCCCAGCTCCCTGCTACCTGCACGTCCTTCACATCCTGATCACCCACGTGGCCCGGGAGGGAGAGGATGCTGTCCTGGCCAAAGCCTATGGAGCCGCGATAGTTCACTGGAGGTCAGGGAGGGAGCAGACAGGTAGTCAGAGACACTCCCGACCCACAGACACCGTTACACCTGTGAAGGGGGCTGGGGCCAGCTTCCCCACAGACGGCAAGGGGAAGGGGCCAAGAGATCTGAGGGGTGCCCAGTGACCAGGTCACTCCAATTCATCCTCATTATCGCCACGCGATGGAGCCAGGCAGGGCCAGGGCTCTTCCCAGCAGCAGCTACTGGGTTTGGGCCACAGAAAGGCCTGACTACGGTGACACCCGCGATGCTTGACCACAGCAGGCCCACCCTGTCACCACGGTGCAGCCCCAACAGGGCCACGGGCCCTGCTGCTCACCTAGCAGCACCGCAAAGCCCATCTTGCAGAGCGCGGCTGGGAACAGCATCCAGGCAGTGATGAAGGATGAATGGGGTCCCCCTATGGACAGGGAGCAGAGCTTGAAAGAGACAGCTAGGAGGAGTGTGGGAGTGCGAGGGTTTTGGGGCAGATGCCTACCGTGGGGCATGACCACCAAGGGCACCTGGGTCTTATCTGGAGGGTTGCTGGGCTGCAGAAGGATTGCTTCAAAGTCCAGGCCAGCTGCAGGGAGAGAACAGTCAGCAGGGCTGTGCTGCTGCTGGAGAGGACCCCAGCCCAGGCCCGTCTGCAGCTGCAGGTCTGGAGTTGGGCTCTGGAGCAGAGATCCGGCCCTGGGAGCTCAGGCTCTGACACACGGGCCAGGAGGCTCCCGCTCCCGCCCTAGTCGGGGAGGCCTGCTCTGCAGGACAAGACGTGCTCACAGAGCCTGCTGCGAGGCCCGTTTTCTTTGGGCCTTGGTTTCCCGACTACAAATGACCTGGCCTGGGGACAGTTCTGAGACCTGGCGCAGGTGCTCAGATGCCCGGGCTTTACCCCCATGACTCTCTGCAAGAGGAGAAACACACTGCTTAGAGGCCATTCTAGGAGACCCACAGTGTGGGACAGGAGGGAGGCAAGGCCACCAAAGATGCTGCATGCTAGGGACCCTGTGCCGTTCCCCAGCTCACCGTACTGCACGTTCTCCTGTTCCGGGGGTGGCTGCAGCACTCGGATACCCCAGTGGATGTCGGGAATGGGCTCAGCCTCCTCCAGGGACACCCATAACACCGACTGCTCCTTCCCCGCAGGAGGCAGGAACCCAACTTTCTGCCAAGGAGGAGGAATATTACAAGTGGCCCCGCTGCCTCCCTGTCCTACCTCAGCCCAGGGTACAAGGTGGGCAGCTCTCACCCATGCTGGGCCTCCTACGCAGCCCAGAAAGTCTAGTATGGATTCTCATGAGCTGGTATATACCAAGCACTCAAGCGCTCGCTCTCTCTCTCTCTCTCTCTCACACACACACACACACACACCCTCCTCACCTGAGCTCTGCTAGCTCCCCGAGCTCTGGAATCCCTGAGCACTGACTCCACGAGGGCCAGACCCTAACAGACTCGGGGGCCAGGCCCGGTCGTAGCCCCTTGACATACTGGAGAGTGACAGTCAGACTCGAGCCAGGGCCCTGACCTACAGAGCTCGGCTACAGAGGGCCTTGGCCAGGAGGCCCCACACTTACCAGGCTTGGGGGTAGGCTGGGCGTGGAGAACTGTGCCACCATGAGATCCCGGTCTATTGTGAGCAGAGTCCAGCTTCCAGCTGCGCCCCCTGGAGAAGGTGGGTGGCACTCAGTGCCAGGCAGAGGCCACCACCTTCCCCACCAGCTCCCTGCAGAGTCCCGGGCTGTAGGTGCCCCTCTGTCCTGACAAGGACTTCTCACAGACACCCAACTGCATGTGGCCTGGGAGCCTCGCACGTGGCCCGTTACTCACCTGGGAGATATGGGCTAGACCTGGGAACTGCCAGCCCTGAGATGCACCAGGTCACCCAGGCAACCCACCCAGTGTGAGGGTGGCAGCTGGGCCCAGGGTAGGGAGGGCCGGGGGCCCCAGCAGATTCTTTGCCAGGAGTTGCATGACTTAGAACAATGCTTCAGTAGCCTCGTGAAAAAGCAAGTGGAACCAGGGCAGGCAAGGGACTCCACGTTTCACAGGCCGGAGTGCGGGGAGGTGGGAGCTCACGCCCAGCCTCTCTGAGGGGTTGGGGTGGCAGAGGGGGAGGATGACTGACAGATCTTGGTAAGAGAGTATTGTGGACTTCAGGAGCAGGGGTGGGGGCCAGGCCATGGCACGCGGAGCCAAGCTGAGGGCTGACGAAGGCAGAGTACGATGGTGGTCTGCTGTCCGGGTTAGGGGCTTGCATGGACAGTGGCCCCAGGGGACTGGGAGTAAGGGGGTGGACCAGTGGTGGAGCAGGGTGGCTGAGGGGGCTGCGTCCCATGTCTCCAGACCCAGCCCTGCCCTCTTCCCCACCCCAAAGCCCTGCTCACCAGCCGTCAGGGAGGTCACGGTGCCCCTCTGGGTATCCAAGACAAACAGGTCCTGAGGGAGAGGGCAGGCGGCATGAGGGTTCACATCCAAGAACCCTCTGCCCTCTTGGGGACCCCTGGGCCAGGCCACTGCTGGGAGAAGCTATGGCAATAGTGACCCAGTACAACATGGGCAGCCTGAGGGTTAGTTCAAATCCCGGCCCCATCATGACAGTCAGCACGAGGACCGGATGACGTCACACACTGAGTGCCCTCACCCCAGCCCCAGGGAAGGGCTCACTCCTGTCCCCATCAGCTGCTCTCACGGAGTTTCCAAGGCCCCATCTCCAAGGGGGTCTTGTCCCACAGCTGAAAATGCCTGGGAGGGGTCGTATCTCAGCCTCAGATGCAAAGCCCAAGGGTTCTACTGCAGGGCAGGGCAGGGCAGGGCAGGGCAGGGCAGGGAACCCAGGACGGGGCAGCTGGGGCTGTAAGACGCTGGCAAGCCCCGCAGCTGGGCGTCCTACCAGCGGCATCTGTGCACTGTGCCCCAAGGGCCGGGGCTGCCTCTCAACACAGTAGGATCCCCTACCTGCCGACTGCGCTGAGCTGAGTAGAAGACCACTCTCTGGCTGTCAGCTGACCAGCAGTCCAGGGACAGAGGGCAGGAGTACATCCCGAAGTAGTTCTCTGCAAAGACGGGGGGATGGGAGCTGTGGCCAGGAGTGGGGGGCAGGGAGCCAAGGCTACAGGGCAGGCCGGGCTGTTAGGGGGTTCACCCTGCTCAGGTGAACCAGGGCCCGCAGTGGCAGAACGGCGGCCCCACAGGTGCGTGAGCCCTGGCGATGAGGGGATGACGGACAGAGCCGCCTGAGGACGTGGACTGCAGCCTTGAGACGCTAGTGGGGTGCTGCCTCTGCCGCACTTGCTCATGGGAGAAATACACATTAGAAAAAACTGAGGCAGCACGGCGGCTGCTTCTCATGACGAAAGGTGCCTGCGTGCCCTGGGGTGATACCGCTGTCTGCTGTAAGGCCTGGTCCGGGGCTCACTGCAGCCTGCCCTTGAGTAGCGTCACTCAGCAAACCCTCACTTCAGCTGGCACGGAGGGCAGGGACAGTCACCCGCTCCGCACACGCAGAAACGGGAGCTCAGGGAGCTCTCCATCCAGACACAGAGCTAATGCAGGCAGAGCAGGGGCTCAGGCCCTAGGTCCCCACCATGGCACCTCTGCAGTCCAAAGTGAAGACAAAGAGGCCATCCCCCATCTACTGGAGTCCTACAACCGGCTGGTGGCCTGAGAAAACAAAGGCTCTCCACCCTCGTGGCCGGGGGACAGCCCAGGATCCTAAGCCGTGAATACCTTAGACGGAGACCCGCGTCCTGGCCGAGAGCCACCCTCACAGAGACCCCACTTGGAAGGGACAAAGGCTGCTGGGAGGGGTGGGAGGTGAAATAATAATAGCATTCTTGTGCCCAGAGCCTCTCAAGCGTGACATTCTTGGTTTTTTTTTTTTTTTTTTTTTTTTGAGAGATTTTTGCTATTGGGCGGTACGCTCCCCAGAAAGACAGAGACAAAAAGCAAGGGACTGGCCATGCCTCAGTCCCTTCTCTATTCTCCTCTCGGGATCTTGGGCACTCACGCACACGCGCTTGGTGTAAGTTTAAGCCACCGGGTCCAGGACTCAAACCACGGTCGACTACATGGGAGTCCAGCGACATAGCCATTACACCATCTGCTGGTCCCTTAAGCATGACATTCTAACCCAGTGTACTTTCTGAGACTCGCTTGAAGGAGCAGCGGTTTTAACCAGACACTGAAAAAATAAGAAAAACCCAATGATGAGATACAGCACTTGCACGAAATCACCAGCATGGGCCACTCGGACCTCAGCGCTGGTCCAGCCAACTCCTCTGTCTGAACGGTGCCTTGAGGTGCTGGGCACAGGGCAGGCCCAGCAGGGAGGGCCCTGGGCAGACACCCAGGGAGCTCCAGGCAGGGACGGAGCAGGTGGTGGGGAGCACAGCACTGCACACCCCACTGACCCCAGCCAGCCAGCCCCCTTACCTCCCAGCTGCCGAGGCACCACGTCCACCACCACGGAGGTGACCTTGGTGTACCAGTCGTACTGCAAGGGAACACAGTGTTCAGGCCCGCCAGGGGACAGGCAGCGCCCGTGAGCTATGGAGCTCGGTGCCAGCCCCTTTCTACGATGGCCTTGCGTAGGGGGAAAGTGAGACAAGCCCGATGGATGTCATTTCTGGTGACCTGGACCAGACGTATGGAGGGGCTCGGCCGGGCACGTCCCTCTGACTTTCACCAGGGGCTCGGGGCTCTTCTTCAGTGGGGACGGGGGGCCTTGTACAGCCTCGTGTCCCAGCCACCTGCAGAGCCTGGTTACACGCAGATGAGGGCCCAGGGAGGACCTGCAGGTGGTGGGTGCTCTCCAGGTGGTCAGCCCCCACCCAGCTCGCTCAGAACTCACACCGCGGCTGCACCCAGGGCAGGAGGCCGTCCTCTGAGCCCAGGGGAGGTGAGGCCGGGCCTCCAGCTCCCACCACCATCACCTCTTCCTGTTGACTGCCCCCACCCCGCCTTCTTCCAGCTCACCAGGCAGAAGCGACTACACTGATGATGGCAGTCCAGAGACGGGAACTGCAGATAGAGGATGCGACACTGATCTGGGCTCAGTCGGGGAGAGAAGACAGCCAGGGAGTCATCTGAGAGGAGCTCTGGGCCAGAGGGAAACGCCAGTATCACACAGGCTGACGAGGCCAGTGTGTCAGCAGAGCACAGGTGGGCGCCGCCACTTACCACACTTCCCCCCGCGGAGGTCCACGTAGAAGAGGGCTGACCTGGAACCGCCAGAGAGACACTGAGCTTGGAGGCCGGCTGGGCTGAGCGCCCCCGCCCCACCCCCCCTTCTCACCTGCGATTGGTGCAATAGCGGATACCTAGCCGGAAGGGCTCATGCCACCAGCCCACGAACACCACACCTGTGTCCCCAGGAGCCCAGAATGCCTGGGAATAAGATCAGGGGTGAGCAGTGGCAACAGCTCAGGCCGGGCCCCGGACCCACGGGCTGAGTTATTACCGACCTGTCCAGGGGACACGTGCTCAGGGACCCCCTCGAGCACGGAAATGTTGCCACTCTCGACGTCCAGCACGCAGAGCGCCGGAGTGCTTTTGGAAACCAGAGTTTCTCCCCAGTCTTCATAAAACACAAACTGATCACCCTGAGGAGACAAAATCCTTGATGCCCAGCCTGTCAGTGAGGCCCAAACCTGCCCCGCCGAGAAGCCAGCGCCTGCCCAGTTCTGACAGGTGCAGAGTGGGAAGGGCACCCCAGGGCTGCCTGCAGGGCCTCTGTGCACCAGCCCCGGCCACGAGCACCTTCACAGCCTGCTCTAGCTTCTTGGGCCTGGCCATGTCATCCTCACTGGCACTGATGTCCACGGCTTTGGTTTGGAAGAAGGACTCGGCCTTGGGGCGCTTCTTCTCTGCCACGTATAACAGGTGTGTCTCCGAGTGCGACCAGGACAGGAAGCCAAAGCAGTCTGGGTGCAGGGAGGGCCGATCAGGGAGAGCCCAGGGCCACGGCTGTCCCTCCTGCCACTCTGCCCGCTCACCAGCCAGGTGCCTCACCATCCTCATAAACAGGCCCATGTTTCTCTAGTGCCGACAGGTTGAAGCTCTTGAGCTTCCGGTTCTTCTCCCAGACCTGAGGACATGTGAGTATCAGGCTTCCTGCCCCCAGCCAGCCTTAGCTGTGGAGCAGAGCTCCCAGTCACCACCACCCAGGCTCCTGCACTCACCTCCAAGAACTGTTTCTCCTCCCCAGAGCCCGAGCCCCCAACCTTGCGCAGCACTGCTTTCAGGGCTCCCGAGGGAGACTCTCTGCTCAGCAGCCTGTGGAGGACATGGGGCAGCAGGTCAGGATCGCCTCCCACCGACAGCCCTGTCCGGCCCCCTCTGTGGCCTTCTGCAGGATTCCCGAGGCTCTGGCCCCGCAGCAGCCCCTGCAGAACCTCGAGCACCGTCATGGCAGCAGGCCTTGCCTCTCTTTCCTGGGGCAAGGACGACTCCCCAGCTCCCCAGGCCACCGTGCTGCTAGTCTAGGTCAGAGTTTGGAAGAGGCCTCTAGTGCTTATCTGCCCATATCACCAGAGACCAAATGAGTCTCGAGGAGCAGGGACCTGACTCAGGCCCAGGGCAGGCAGTCATAAGAGGCCTGCACTGCAGATGGCTATGGCTTGCCCAGTGTCCTCGCTCAAACTTACTCCCCCCGGGTCTCCACACTGTTTCCTGCAGGCCCTGCAAACACCACCGAGTCGCCGTCGTGGAACACCAGGTACTGGCGGCAGAATCGGATAATCTCCATGCGTTCCAGGTCCCGCTGGGTCCATTCTGCGAGGGAATACATGAGGCTACTAGACTTGTCTTGGCCAGTCCCAGCACTACTCCCCCACCCCCACCTGGTAGGGCCAGGCCCACTTCCCCAATCTGTCTCCAGACACCTGGGTGCACGCAGGACAACACTAGGCCAGAGCCCAAGTCCAGGCCTCCAGCCTGAGCTGATGCCTCTTGAAGAGAACCCACTACTGCCCTGGTACCACTCTGGGGTCTTGAGGGCAGCCTGACTCGTGCATGAGATGGGATGGTGGGGAGACCCTACCAGGTCCACACTCTCTACCCATGCACTTAAGGGTAACACTCGGTAACGCCCCGCCAGCTCCCCATGTGCAAGGACCAGTAGGTGTGTACCCGCCAAGCTCCCGCTTCCTCCACACACGAGAGTGCACCAACAACAGCGAGCCCACGGCATCGCTCTTCTCTCCCCGCGAGTGCACGGCCCCGTGCCCACCCAATTCCCTTCCGTACACACACCCGTGTGCACCGTCCGGTAGCGGCCCCCGTACTGCGTGGTGACCTCGGGGCCCAGGCAGGCGGCGCTCAGTGCGGGATGGCGGCTAAGGTCCCGGTACAGAGCCACCGCCTCCTCGGGCTCGCTCAGCAGCACCTGCGCAGGGGACACACCAGGGTCAGACCCGGCCCGGGCTGCAGAGAACACCGGGAGCGCGAGCCGAGCCCTCACCTGACGCTCCATAATCTCGTCTGCGGCCAGGGCCAAGCGGGGCGTGCTATCACCCGGAAGTGAGGCCTCGGGGGCGGGGCCTGGGGCGGCCCGGCCCGTTTCCGCCACTCCGGCGGCCACAGGAGGGGCGGAGCCTTCGGCGAATTGGAGAGGACCGTTGGCGGAGGGGCGTGGCCTCCGCGTAAGGAGGCGGGGCCTGCGAGGGAGCCGTCCCGGACAGGAGGACCCGCCCGGAGGAAAAGAGCGGGCCTTTCAGGGACTGGCTGGGCGACGGGGCGGCGGAGACTGTGGCTAAGTCGTAGGCCACTCACGGACGAGGGCAGTGGGGTCTCCGAGGGCAGCGCCTGGTCCTGTGGGAGCGGAATACAGGCGCGGGCGAGGCCTGGGAGGAGCGGAGAAGTGGTGAGACCGAATCAGGACGAAGCCTTTGGGCCAAAGAGCAGGGCCGAGCAGAGCGGGGCCCAGAGGCGTGTGGCTAATGACTCTGAGGACTAGCGGCGGGCGGGCCGGAGCCGGGCAAACGCAGATCACGCGGAGGGTGAGGCTGCCCGCCCGCCGGGGCCGAGCCAGCGCTGCCGGGGTCTCCCGCGGCCCAGGGCGGACTGTAGGGTCCCTCCCTGTCCACTAGGGGGCAGACATTCACCAGACGGCGCCAGGCCCTGCCCAGGCAGCCGGGGCGCAGGTCGCGGGGAGCTAGCGGAGCAGAGCCCCGGGTGCGGGGCACAGGGGCGGGTACGGCGCCGTCAGGGTGCTGCCGCAGCTTATCGGTCAGCAGGCCTGCCCTGAGGGCTATCTGCCTCCGCAGCCTTCACCTGCTCTCAGTGGCGCCCTGCAGGGAGGTTGTGTGCGCGGGGCGTTTCCGCCTTGCTCCCCAGCGCACACTCGGCCCTTGCTCTTGGGCGCCGAGGGCCTAGAGGGGTAGGCGCCACTCAGGACCGCAGAGCCTCCTGTGTAAAGAACCTGGGTGGGCAGGCTCCCTTTGCATGTGGCCAAGGACTGGGCGGGCCCAGGTGGCAGCGGAGGGCAGAGGAGGCAGGCAGGCCGGTAGGGATGTCCGCTCCTCCATACACCCTGAGCCGGCTGGTGGGAACCCCTGCACGCTGCCTTGCCTTTGGTTGCGATCCCGCGTGCCCGGCCTGCAGCTTCCCTTGCCCCATCACTACGACTTAGCATTGCTACCTATGTAAAAGCTCCCGTCTTCTCAGGTCAGCTGCATTTGCGAGCACCTGGCGGGTGCGGGATTGCATCAGTTTTAGAGTTGGGAGTAGAAATGGTGGTCCCCGTCACCAGGTTGGGCAGAAGGGCTGCAAGGGAGCATGTCCACCAAGCGTTTATAATAGGAAACCTGGGAAGCTGCCGTCCCTCCGGTGTGGTAGCCTGGCCGAGAGCGCACGGTGCCTCTCCCTGGGGGCACTGGAGGATGAACGTGTAAGTAACTGGAATGCACGTGTGGAAATAAACGGGAGGCTAGGACACAGGGTGTACTGCACTTTCTGGCTTCTGTTTAAACGAAAAAGGGGGGTGTGTGGTAGAACGCCATGCTCTGTGAGGCAGACCACATGGGAAGGGTCAGGGTTCCCATTTGTTTGTCTTTACAGCTTTCCAGCCGTTCTGGGTGACTTTGGTAAGGGGGTGCTCTCAACCATCTGGGAAGGACCACAGCCTGGCAGCCATCCAGTTTGGGGGTTCCGGTGGGCAAAGGCAGGGAGGTGTAGGGCTTGTTGCCAGCACCAGGGGGCAGCACTTGCACACCGCCTGCTTCCCAGAGCCTGGCCCCAGAAAGTGCGTGCAGCCTCAGTACCCACAGGCCTGGGAGGCCTGTCCCAGCAGGTGTTTGGGACCTTCCCTCAGACACCTGGGGGGGGGGGGCGTATTTCTGGATGACTGGTGCAAACTTGGCCCGGTCATGCCCCAGGCACCACGAGGCTCATGCACCTTTGTCCTTTTGTTCTGTCCCCTGTGATTGTGGACACATTGTCCCAGAGTTGGGAACTCGCCCCTTTGGCTACACCTCCCCATTTCAGAAACCACCCCAGAGACAGTCTGTGGGTTGTTTATATCAAGTCCTTTTATTCTGGTACCACAGAATTACCTTGTCACAATACAGGGGGAGGGACACTGAAGTACCACGAGTTCTCACAGAGCACGGAGGACGGCACACGGTTCACAGGGTCATGTGGAGGACTCGGGTCATTGCACTTACAACTGTAAACGTGTGTGTTTGACTTTGTACAGAACTCTCCCCCTCAACAGAGAAGGAGAGAGGGAAAGGAGAGAGGAGAGCGGGAGGGGAGCCAAAACAAGACGTGGAAGCTGAGGAGGAGGCGCTGGGTGGCCACCGCTCTCCAGGGCACTGCAGTCGCAGAGGAGGAGCTGCTTTGACCCCAGAGGCTGAATGAGGCAGACACGCACACGCACACTCACACACATGTTCACGTGCACACACACACAATGTCTCACGACTTCCATGGCTGTCCAGTGCCACCCCAGTGCACATGGCAGCAGGGCTGCTGGCACCCAGGGAGGCAAGGGATCTCCGAGGGGTTTGGGTTGATTAGGCCTGTCCCTCTGACCCTGTCGGAGTCCATGGTGACAAGTATTTACAGCATGGCAGGGTGGGAGCAGGGGGAGGGGCCGCTAGGGCAGGACTGCACTGTCATGGCAAAGGACCTGCCTGGAACACTCCCCGTCGGCTCCAGAAGACAGGCGCGGCTGCTGCCCTTCCTTCGTGGGCCCTGAGTCTGCATGCTCTGCCCAAGGACTGAGAGGACGGCAGGGAAGAGGCCGGTGCTGAGGTGAGGGCACTGGCCCTGAGGGGCGGAGGGACGACGCCCTTATTCACGGTGCTGGGGAGGTGGTATGAGGAAGGGCTGGGCTGCACCCCAGAGACCCCACGCCCATCTGGAGATGAGCCTGCTGCTCTGCTTCCCAAGGCACCGAACACCAGCCCCTCTGCCTCTGGCCGCACAGCCCCGCAGTTACAGCTGCACCCACACCAGGGCCAGGACACCCACGGCCCAGAGCCTGCTCCAGCCACCTTCACAGGGGCGACGACGTGTCCTGTGGGCACAGTGGTCGAGCGGGAGTGGCAGATGTCAGAAATCGCACAGGCAGAGGACTTGGCTGGAAAGGAGTTGGCTGAAACGTCTACACTTTAGAGCCTGAGCCTGGGCCTGCTGGAGGCTGGCTTGCTGACCTCTCCCTGCCCCTCCCTGCTCTGAGGCTCATCCCTTGGCCGTCAGTGGAAAGAAGCCCTGCCTCAGTCTCCAGGTATCCAGCCACTAGGCACACCCCACTCAGCCCTGGCCCTGTGTGGCCGGATCCAGATAACGGCTTCTCTCAGCCCTTGCTCAGATGGCCTCACACAGCCCTCGGCCTCACCTCTCGGATGAGGCCGCTGTCCCGTGGGTGATCGAGGCCAAATCCTCGGAGGCCCAGGGTCTTAGGTCCAACGCAGAGCCGGCAGCTTCCTGTCCTGTCCACAGGTGCCAGTGCTGGGCCAGGATCCCTCTCTGGAAGGGTGTGTGTAAACCTTGTAGAGAAGCGTGAGGAATGTGGACCCCTGAGAAATGCATGGTGCGAACCCGAGCACTCCGGAGGAGACCGGGCCTCGGCTGGGCGGCCACTGCCGGCCGCACCCCCGGCTCGGTGGGGAAGCCGATGAGCAGTGGACTGCCTGGACTTCGGAGGTGGGGAGGCAGGGAGGTTAGGGCCCTGGGACAGTTGCAGAGAGGGCCACTCAGAACCTTCTGTAAGACTTGTCGTTGAGGAACTTCCCAAGGACGCCAGCCCGAGCCGCTGTGAACAGCTCCCTTTGGTCTGCTGCCACCACCTCTCCCTGAGCACAATTCAGCCTCCGGCTCCAGCCCAGACCTGGTTCACGGAGCTTGAGCCTCCCAGCCACCGAGGAGAGGACGGAGCAGGTGCAGCCAGAGTTGGGGGTCCCCGGGGCACAGCCAGGCTCTGCCCTTGGTCTCTGGCTCTCTGGCCACGGATGCAGCCCTGCTGGGAAGGTGGCCAGATGCCCTGGCTCAGGGCCGGGGCAGGGGAAAACGAGGCTCAGAAGCCCTACAGCACACCTTCAGGACGCTCAGACACGCGTCCCGTGCAGGCTCCTACCTTCATGTCTACCCTGGGACTAAGGAACCCATTCCTCGGGACAGAGAACACTGCAGGACGGGGGGCCTCGGACGGCCTGCCCCGTAGCCTGGCACATGCAGGCACACTTCCGGCAGGCCCTCACTCGCTTGTGCAGAAGTCAGAAGTGCTCCTGAAGGAGAGGTTCTGAGGCAAAAAAGAACTCCAAGCAAGAGGGTCGAGCATTGAGAATGGATGAAATCGTGCAAAGAGGCTGCGAGCTGCGCATGCTCCGCGGCGGGCAGGTGTGAGCACCTGGCGCGGCGGGTCCTGCCACAGGTCCAACATGCCACAGACTGAGTTTCACACACGGTGGGAGCAGGGGTGGGGCGAGATGAGCGTTAACAATCCGGTTTCTCAATTGCATGTCTGCAATCGACTCCTTATACATAACATGGAACTTATTAAATATTAACAGTTGTCTTTGAGGGTTAATTTTCATTGCATAGAACGTTAAGAGATGAGACTTGTGGCTGTGCCTACCATGACGGGCGGCTCCCAGGCGCACGGCCTCGGGAGGAATACCGCCTGGTCCGGGGTGGATAGGCGGTGCCACTCCCCCCACGGGGCTCCGGGGCTCTCCCTCGGCTGGCAGAAGCCTGGGCCTCTGCTGCGAGCACACCCCCTGTGATGGCTTAAGAAGGACTGGATTGCACAGTAAACAGAGGCGGGCTGAGGGGCCCCAGGCCTCGCCCTGGGCTTGTGCTCTTGGTGGCCTGCTGCCCCTATTGCTTCGAGGTCGACGTTCTCCCTGTGCTGAGCAGGGGCCGAGCGGAGAGGAACCAACCGTCAGTCACAGGTGGTGGTGGAGGGGAGAGGCAAGGGGGTGGACAAAGAGAAAAGAGAAGGGGGGAGAAAGAACAAAAGAAAAATGTTTATGAGGTATACACGTAAATCAAACTGGAATGATTAAGGCTGTTCTTGAAATCAAAAGAAATCCCCAGGTGTACGGACGAGGAGCCGGCTGGTCGAGACGATGGCGGTACCACGGGGATGCGCACGATGCTGGGGGATGGCTTTGGGACGATGGCGGGCGTGCGGGCACGCTGCCACCCAGGGCTGGGAGGAGCCTCAGCCGCGCCCACGCTGCTGTTCGGTGCTATGGCCTCTTATTTCAGCGATGAGACAGTGTTAGGTCCTAGTGTTTGTAAAGTTCTCCCAACCCCACACTGGCCACTTGGAGGTCTGCTCCGATGTCACCCAGAGGGCAGGGTGAGGGGGCAGTGCCCCGCGGCCTGGAGGGAGTCGGGCCAGCTGGAATGTGAAGGAAACGGAGCCCGGGGCCCCCAGCCCTCAGTCAAAGCCCCTCTCCAAGGCTGTGGAAAAACTTCTGGCGTCCTGGAGGGAGGGCAGTGTGCTCCCAAACTCTGTGTATAACGCATTGTTAGCCTGGCCGGCCAGGCCGCAGGAAGGCGGCTGCGCGAAGCACGGCGAGCGGGCCGCAGCGCGGGGTTTCTGCAGAGGGCCCCTCCCTCCCAACGCTGGCTGCGCCTTGAAGGTGGTGCCCCGAGGAGAGGAGGAGAGCAGGGCTCTGGGAAGACACTCAGAGGTCCCCCGGCCAATGGTCCCACGTGTCCAGCAGATGCGTCACCAGGCAGCTGCTAGAAAACACCCTGTCCTCAGCGAGGCCTTCCCGCCATGTCACACCTGGGGTGCCTTTGGGCCAGGGTTTGCCAGATTGTCGATGCTTGGAAGAGGAGCCGGCGGGAGGAAGGAAAGAGAGAAGAAAGGCAGGTTCGTCACAAATGTGGACAGCTGTTTCTCAACCCCACGCACCTTTCAGCCGCGGGCCCATGCCAACGGCCTAGCCTTCCTTGCCCGCGGGGTGCTCCACTGAGTCTGGAGGTGGAGGTCACAGGAGGAGAGAAGGGTCACAGGTCAGCCAGCAAGGGACTCTTGTCTTCTTTTTTTTTTTTAAGTTTTTTTTGAGAGCTTTTTGCTATAGGGCGCATGCACTCGCCAGAGAGAGAGAGAGAGAGAGAGAGAGAGAGAGAGAGAAGCGAGAAATTGGCCACGCCGCAATCCCTTCTCCTCCATTCTCCTCTCGGGATCTTGGGCACGCACACACACATGCCCGGCATGAGTTTAAGCCACTGGGTCTGGGACTCGAACCACAGTCAACTACGTGGTAGTCCAGTGACATGGCCATTATGCCACCTGCTGGTCCCTTGTCTTCTTTTTTAAAAAAATTCACTAGAGGGCTCATACCCTCACCAGAGAGACAGAGAGAGAGAGAGCATGAAAGTGAGAAACCACACGCCAGGGGAGATGGCTACCCCGAAATCCCTTCTCCATTTCTCCTCTGGGATCTGGGGCAGGCACGCACACATGCCTGGTGTGCCTTCCAAGCTGCTGGGCCTGCGACTCGAACTGTGTGGGATCTGGCCACTTTAACTACCACACCACCGACTGGCCCAGGGTTTTCTTTTTATGCAACAAAATTTATTTTTATTTTGCTTTGAGGTGGGGGATGGGGCTTAGTTTGAAATGGCAAACTTCTCCAAACTCATTTCTGAAATCGCTGGAAAGAGATACGAGCGCCATCACGGCGACGTCTCTGTCCCCAGAATCAGCGACTGCCAGACCCAGCCGTCAGCCGAACGCTAGGACTCCCCGCACAGTGAGCGGTCACGGCGGCTCCCCTCCCTGGTGTGGCAGGACGCAGGACAAAGCCATGTCTGTGTCCCTTCCCTCCTCAGTGACGGTACCCTGAGCCCAAACCCCAGCCGGAGCACTGCTGGCCCTCCCCCACCCCCGGCACCACGTCGGTTCCATGTCTGTCCCAGGGCACGTCAGCCACCAGGTCTGGGACTTGAACTGCGCTGTTGGCCACGTAGGATCCAGCCACCTCAGCACCACACCTCCAGCTGGCCCTGCTCTTTATTCTTAGACTTACTATGTCTCTATCTCTAGTAGCATCAGTTCCGGCGGCCAGAGGTGTGGCTTGGTTCTTGCCACTGCCTCAGCACCTGGGAGCATGCCCAGCACATACCTGGGGCTTGACAGACATTTGTCAAATAAATGAAAGACTGGGCCTTTCTGTGCCCCCAAGGCTTCCCAGAGACAGGCAGCCCTGTGGACACCACGCTGGCTCCTTGTCTGCCATGAGCCAGGGTTCCCCAGCGGGCAAAGGCACCTGCTTGGTGACTGGCAGGCCCCGCCGTGTGTACCACTCATGCCTGCCCACTGCGAGGAGCCCAGACCTCCATACTCTAAACCCTAGGGTGACAAAGGAAGGACGACAGGACCCCAGGGCTCTGGGGTGGTACCAGGTGGTCCCTGGCTGTGGCACAGAGTACCACCAACAGCCAGACTCCTCTCCACCATCCTGGGTTCTGAACCTTCCTCTCCCCCCAGGCCAGGCCTGGCTACAGGAGAGCACATCCTGGCCCGCCTTGCCTGCTGCAGCCCAGACAGAGCCGGGGCCCCAGCCTCTCCCTGAGCGAGGGCCTCCACCCTCTCCCTGGCTGACCTGGAGGAGCTGTCAGCCTGCCCGGTGACCTCTGGCTCCCCAGGTTCCTTCCTGGCCTGGCTCTCCACTCCTTCTCATGGGGGCCACCAGCTCACCCTGTGACAGGGGTGCCGACCTCAGACTAAAGCTGCTAAGCTCTGCAGGGCTGGGGGTGCCAGCCCTTCCCAGGGACGGGGTATGTCCCCCAGAGGAGCCCCAGGCCACCCGGTCCTCTAGGACAACTCTGGACTTGTGCCTAATGCACAGGCCTTGGGCTTCACTGGCCCTTCCCCGGGCCACCACCTGACCCGTCTGCCACCATCTCAGCCAGTGCAGTGGCCCCTGCCGCTCACAGCGGAAGGATGCCCACCTGGCCCTTCCCAGCTCCTGGCCTCCACCCTTCCTCGGGCAGCCCCCGCCTGGCCATCACTCACTGTTATACGCAGAGTCCAGAGCGGCGCCCAGGCCTCGGCTCCAGAGATTTTTCCACAGCAATGACATCGTCTCTCTTCATCTCTTCAGGAGCCTGTGGGACATTTACAGGGAGCATTGGGAGGACTGCCGCCGGGGCCTGCCCACAGCCTGATGCCAGCCTATCGTGGAGAGCCTTCGGGGGAGGTGGACAGCAGGAGGGACAGGGGACGCTGCTCTGCCTCCTCTTCTGAGGGGTTCTGCTGGGTGGGCCCCATGAGGGGTCTCTGGGCAGTGTCCCTCTGTCCTCTTTCGCCTCCCACATTCCTGGAGAGGGACGCTGCAGCTGTGGCCACACCACCCACTGAAGCCCCCTGGGACTCAGGGACCCCTCCCCATACACACAGGGTCTTTCCTGGAAAGGCCGGGTACAACCCCTACTCACCCTGCAGGGCACGGTCACCAGAAGGAGGAAAATTTTTTGCCAAAAGCAGAGACGGCTGTGAAAGAAGAGAAACTGGGCCTTAGGACGCTGGGCCAGACCTCCTAGTCAGGCCGCTGGGCACAGTGAAGCCCAGCCCAGCCGAGGGGACCAGTGCGCGGCCGCAGTGGGGCCCTGGCTGGCTGGTGCCTGGGGACAGTCATCCCACAGAGCGGCCTCTGCCAGGTGGGCCCTGGAGCGAGCGGTGCCTACCTTCCGTCAGCTTGCCGGCCTGCTCAGCTGCCCCTCCAGGGAGGATCTTGGAGAGCACACTCTCCCCGTCAGCACCCGGCTGCCCGGCAGGAGCCCCCGGGGCCCCTCCAGGCCTGGCGCCAGCCTTCGCGCCTAGGGAAAAGAAACAGCACCATGAGCAGTGCTTGGCCTGCATGGGAGGGCAGCCCCGAGGGAGTCCAAGCAAGGTCCCTGGGAGGTGGAGGCTGGGAGTATCGGGAGGGGTAAGAACAGCAAGAGAGGGACCAGCAGTTAGCGTAATGGCTATGTCGCTGGACTCTCACGTAGTCGACTGCAGTTCGCGTCCCGGACCTGGTGGCTTAAACTCACGCCGGGCACGTGTGCGTGCGTGCCCAAGATCCCGAGAGGAGAATGGAGGAGAAGGGATTGTGACGTGGCCATCCCCCTGGGGGGTGATTTCTCGCTTTCTATCTCTCTGTCTCTCTCTGTCTGTCTGGCGAGCACACGTGCCCTATAGCAAAAACCTCTCAAAAAAAAAATAAATAAATAAAAAAGAACAGCAAGAGAAGCAGAGAGAAGAGGCAGAAAAAGCAGATCGAGGGAAGTAAAGGGGAAAGGGGAAAAAAGGCAGAGGAGAGGAGGGAAGGGGAAGGAGGGAGAAGCCGCAGGCCTGGCCAGTCCCTCCCAGGTCCTCTGCCAGGGCAGCCTGGTCCCTGAGGCCCCAGAGCTCTGATCCCAGAGAGGCCTGCAGCTCCCAGGACTCTCCCAGAGTGCGAGCAGGACGCGCGGCGTGGGCGCGCTCATGCAGGTGGGTGTGGGGACAGACAGTCTGGGTCCTCTGGGCTCACCTGCGGGTCCAGGCCCTGGTGTCGGCTGGGCCTGAGGAGCCCTCCCCTGCTGGGGAGCTCTGGCCGTCCCTTTAGCACTGCTGGCCGGTTCCGCCCGGGGCTGCAACATAGAACGGAAGCTGAGGTTCTGCCAGGCAGCACCACCCACGCCCAGCCAGGGGCCCAGGGGAGCACCCGGACGGGACCACAGGCAGGAGGCCTACTTACCGGGCCTGCTGGCTGGGGGCCTGCGGCTGCCGCGGGGCCTGGCTGAGGCTTCCCCGCTGGCTGGCTGGCAGCAGGGGCCGGGCCCCGGGCAGTGGTCTGGCTCTGCTGCTGCAGCCGGGCCTGCGATGGGGCCTGCTGGGGAGGCTGCATCCCGAGGCCTTGCTGCTGCTGCGGCTGCTGCTGCGGCTGCGGTGGCTGTGGCTGGCGTGCCGCCGGCCCCCCAGAGGGCATCTGCCTGGAAGGTGGTGGCTGTGACTGCTGTGGCCCTGGGGCGGCCTGCCGACCTTGCGGCTGCGCCTGCGCCTGGGCGTCTGGCTTTGGCTGCAGCGCGGAGGGCCCGGGGTGGGCCTGTCGGGAGCCCTTCTTGCTGTCAGCAGCGTGGTGGTATGCCGACGGCGCTCGGGACGGCTGCGAGTATTCCCCAGGGCTGGGGTACCCAGGCTGACCCTTCTTCGGCATGGCTGGGGCAGGGCTGGGCTGAGGGTGGGGCCGGGCCTCGTGGCGACCCGGGTCCCGAACGTGCGGTTTGGCAGCGTGGCGGCCTGAGTGCCGCCCGTGGTCACTGTGGTGCCGGTGTTCCTTGGCTGAGGCGTGGCGGCCTGGGCCACCCTCATCATGAGGCCATGGGCCCTCCTCGGGGGGCTCGTCGTAGTCGTGGTAGCTGTGCCTGGAGGGGCCTCGCTTCTGGGAGGAGGAGACTGCGTGGCCCCCGTGGTGCCTGAACCGGTCGGAGCGGGCATCCCGGGGCTTATCAAACCAGTCCGTCTCCTCCTGGCCCAGGTGATACGCTTCAGAGACCAAAAACAGAACACGGTCAACGCCTGGCTGGCTGCAGCGGGAGGCCTAGCTGAAGCCATGCAAGGAGTGAGAGGGTGCCGCAGCCACAAGCAGGTCGCTAGGCCCCCAGCCCGCCCTCCCACAGCCAGGGACCGGGGCACGGCCGGGCCAGGCAGCCTGACCCCGTGGGGCACCACGGGGCCCAAGGCCTCACAGGCAGGCGGGTTCCCCGGGTGCTGAGCATCGCAGAGTCACCCCCGGCTGCCATTACCTTCGCTGTCGGAAACCACGCAGTGGGAGTCGTCCAGGACGTAGCCCTCCTCCCGCTTATACGCGTGGGCCCGAGGCCCGTCCTTGACGTGCTCCTGGACGTCAGGCATGGAGTGGCTGGAGCAGAACTGTGGGCAGGTGTCCCCAGGCGGGAGGGCGCCCCCGGCGGGTCGGGGCCGCCCCAAGGGGCTGACGGGGCTCTCCTCCTCAGAGGCCTGGCTCCGCATGGGGGGCCGCGCCCGACCGTGGGCCATGCTCAGGGACGAGGGCTTGGGGCCCGCCTTCTGAAGTCGCTCCGCGGCTTCCCGGTCCCGTTCGTATCCCTTGCCTCGGCCACCGTAGTCGTGGCTGGCCAGTTTCTCCCCGCCGTAGGCAGACGTGGCCCGTGACCGGCTGCTCCCACCGTACATGCGGTCGTCCTCCTCCGCCGTGTCGCGGCCGGACATCCCGTAGTACCTCCGCTGCTCACACACGTTCTTCTTCAGCCCGTAGGTGATCTCGTCCTGGAACTTCCTGCCCCGAGAGACGAGGCTGCTGCTGGCTGCTGGCGATGGGTAGGAGGCCAGGTCTGACTCCACGTCCTTGGCCTCTTCGATCGGCGAGAACTTGGAGATCTTCTGCTCCATGCCCTGCTTCCGGTGCTTGCTGCGCTTCGAGGAGATGGCAGCCGGGGCCAGGCTCTTGGAGGGGTGCTTGGGCCCCACGGGCCCTGGACCGTACTTGTCTGCTCGAGCCCCGTGTCTGTAGTCGCTGTCGCTGTAGTAGTGGGCGCCGGCTGGCCGGCCGTTGCTCTCCACGCCCCGGTGGTGGCTAACCTTCCCGCGGGGGTCGTAGGAGTCCTCCTCGGACTCCTCCTCCCCTCTGGTATAGCAGCAGGGCAGAGTGGGCCCCTCCAGGACCCCCGGTTCTCCGGGCTCCTTCCCTGGACGCCCACTGATGGTTGGGCCCAAGGGCTCCAGCCGCTGGCTCTCGGGGGCAGTGGAGGTGCTGTCCTTGGTCAGCTCGGTGATGTCGTCGATCATCACATAGTTCCGAGGCACGCTCTGCTCCAGACTGGTGTAGTGCGAGTCTGCAGGGTAGGTGGGGACTGGGCTCTGGCCCACACCGCCACGGGGCAGCTCAGAGGCCTTGCCCGGCTCATAGCCGCTGCTCACAGCTGGGCCACTGTAGCTGGTCTCAGAGGGAGCTGACGACATGGCCACGATGGGGCTGGCAATGACCTCGTAGTTGGTGGGCACCTTCTGCTCCAAGTCGGCCAGCGACGTCTGGCGTGGCTTCTGGTGGGGAGCGCGGCTGTCAGCGGGGACCGGGAAGAGGGTGCTCTGTGTGGTTGGCATGGGTGCTGGGGCTGCATAGTGGCCCGTGGGGCGGAAGGCCTGCTGGTTCGGCAGGCCAGGCTCAGCCGCGTAACTGGCGCCAGGAGGAAAGGCTGGCGCTGGATACGTGCTGGGGCCCGGGTAGGTGGGGGCCTGGTGGGCGGGGAATCCGTTCTGCGTGGGCCCCCCACTGCCCGAAGGGTACTGTGTTCCTGGAGGCGGGAACCTGGGCTGCTGGAAGGCGGTGGAGCCGGAGGGGGTGGCAGGGACAGCGGCAGCCGTGGGGAAGTCCACGTACTGGCCGGCGGGGGTGGCGCAGCCCTGGAGCCGCAGCTGGTTGAGCTCGCTGTCCGACAGGTAGTCGCGATGCTCACCGAGACCACGCAAGGGCGGGTAGTCCCGGCCGCCCCGATCTTTGGCCAGAGACTCCTTGCGCTGCGTGATGCCCAGCTCCAGGTACTTGAGCTTGGCGTCGATCTCCTTCTCCTCCTCGTCCAGCTCGGCCTGCTTCTTGCGCAGCTTGGTGGACTCGTGCTCCACCAGCCGCAGGTCCCGGTCCAGTTCCCGGAGCAGGCTGGCCTTGGTGGCAGGGACGGCGGCGGGCCCCGCCAGCCCTCGCTGCAGCAGACTGGCTGCGTACAGCTGTGGGGGGGGCTGGCCAGCCAGGGGAAGGTGAGCCTCCTCTGGAGGGGGGCTGGGTAGTGTCCGCTTCACCTTGCGGACCAGGCCGTTGGGTGGCAGCGCCGACACCTGAGACAGAGGGAAGGGTGGGCAGCACTGAGATCCCGGGTGTGGGTGACTGGGTGGGGTGTGGGGTGCAGAACCTGGGCCTGGCTGGGCAGGAGCTGGGCTCCAGACTGTTGGTGCCCTGGCCTGCCACGCAGCCTCGAGGCCTGCCCTGCCCACCCACTGGCCTTGCCGAGATTATTTCAGTCCTGGCCCCTCCCAGAGGGCGGGGCGGGCCGCTGCACACAGGGGTCCTGAGAAGCCCTGCCCGTTTCCAGTGGTCTCACCACCCTCTGCCTCCCACTGCGGTGAGGCGCTGTGGGTCCGGCTCTGGTTGGGCCCTCACAGCTGATGAGGGCTGGGGTGGCGGAGGGCAGGGACAGGAGGGATGGAGTGGAGGCCACCAGGGCTCCCTAGAGGGTCATGGGAAGAGGCAGGTGCTGACAGACGCCAGTGGATGCAGGCGCTGAGTCTGTTCCCACTTCCTGCCCTGCCCCTCTCTAAGGTGACATGCTACCCAGATGCTGCCTGCCCTGCCCCTCTCTAAGGTGACATGCTACCCAGACGCTGCCTGCCCTGCCCCTCTCTAAGGTGACATGCTACCCAGACTCTGCCTGCCCTGCCCCTTTCTAAGGTGACATGCTACCCAGACGCTGCCTGCCCTGCCCCTCTCTAAGGTGACATACTACCCAGACACTGCCTGCTCTGCTCCTCTCTAAGGTGACATGCTACCCAGACGCCTGCCCTGCCCCTCTCTAAGGTGACATGCTACCCAGACGCCTGCCCTGCCCCTCTCTAAGGTGACATGCTACCCAGACGCTGCCTGCCCTGCCCCTCTCTAAGGTGACATGCTACCCAGACGCTGCCTGCCCTGCCCCTCTCTAAGGTGACATGCTACCCAGACGCCTGCCCTGCCCCTCTCTAAGGTGACATGCTACCCAGACGCCTGCCCTGCCCCTTTCTAAGGTGACATACTACCCAGGCTGCCTGCTCTGCCCCTCTCTAAGGTGACATGCTACCCAGACACCGCCTGCCCTGCCCCTCTCTAAGGTGACATGCTACCCAGACGCCTGCCCTGCCCCTCTCTAAGGTGACATGCTACCCAGACGCCTGCCCTGCCCCTCTCTAAGGTGACATGCTACCCAGACGCTGCCTGCCCTGCCCCTCTCTAAGGTGACATGCTACCCAGACGCTGCCTGCCCTGCCCCTCTCTAAGGTGACATGCTACCCAGACGCCTGCCCTGCCTCTCTCTAAGGTGACATACTACCCAGCCTGCCCTGCCCCTCTCTAAGGTGACATGCTACCCAGACGCCTGCCCTGCCCCTTTCTAAGGTGACATACTACCCAGACGCTGCCTGCTCTGCCCCTCTCTAAGGTGACATGCTACCCAGACACCGCCTGCCCTGCCCCTCTCTAAGGTGACATGCTACCCAGACGCCTGCCCTGCCCCTCTCTAAGGTGACATGCTACCCAGACGCCTGCCCTGCCCCTCTCTAAGGTGACATGCTACCCAGACGCTGCCTGCCCTGCCCCTCTCTAAGGTGACATGCTACCCAGACGCTGCCTGCCCTGCCCCTCTCTAAGGTGACATGCTACCCAGACGCCTGCCCTGCCTCTCTCTAAGGTGACATACTACCCAGACACCTGCCCTGCCCCTCTCTAAGGTGACATGCTACCCAGACGCCTGCCCTGCCCCTCTCTAAGGTGACATGCTACCAGACGCTGCCTGCCCTGCCCCTCTCTAAGGTGACGTGCTACCCAGACACCTGCTCTGCCCCTCTCTAAGGTGACATGCTACCCAGACACTGCCTGCCCTGCCCCTCTCTAAGGTGACATGCTACCCAGACGCCTGCCCTGCCCCTCTCTAAGGTGACATGCTACCCAGACTCTGCCTGCCCTGCTCCTCTCTAAGGTGACATGCTACCCAGACACTGCCTGCCCTGCCCCTCTCTAAGGTGACATGCTACCCAGACGCTGCCTGCCCTGCCCCTCTCTAAGGTGACATGCTACCCAGATGCCTGCCCTGCCCCTCTCGCTGCCACGCCACCCTCTGCCGAGCCCCCTGGACTGCACGCTCAGCCCGGCTGTCAGCCCCCGCCACACTCTCCCAGCAAGACTGCTCTCTGGGTCCCCCAGTCCTGTCTCCGGCAGCCTGCTCCTGACGGTGCCGCCCCGGGCCCTGCCCACCTGCCCTCGATGCTCTGCATTGCTGGAGGTCCATGACGCCGGGCGGTTTGCCCTGGGTCCTCCCTTGACTTCTAGCTTTCCCAGAATGCCCTGCTCTGGGGTTTCATGGACCACCCACACGCCCAGAATATCCTGGGACTGACATGAGGATTCTCACTTTTTACCTTGCCAGTGACTACATAAAAACCTTCCCTACTTTTGTTATACGCATGGAGAAAAGCAGAGCGTGTCCCGAGTCCCCAAGTGAAGGTGGGCCCTTAATGGAATCCAGTAGGCTTTCTGGACTCCTGACTCTGCCGTCTGTCTTTCCTTATTGTGGTCACACGTCATGAAAGACGGCCATGGCCTGGCCCCACGTGGCAGGAGCCAGGACCACCCTGCCTCTCAGACCTGCCAGCGCAGGCTCCTGACCACTCCCACCCCACCGGCCTGCGCACACCAGGGCTGGTCACCACCCATGCTCATCACTCCTGTGACCCGACCCAAGGCCCCACTTTCCTCACACCCTGAGAATGGCCCCTGCCTCCTCTCCCCAGGGTCTCTTCCTTCAGCCCGTCAGCCCACACTGCCCAGGGAGCTTTCTACAGTACCTGCCTCGTCCTGTCTCACCTGCCTAAAACCAGAAGCTCTCAGGGCCTTTAGGAACACCCACACACCTCAGCCTGGCAGTCCGCGCCCTCACCTCACCACAGCCCACGGCCAGGCCCTGCACATCACTGCCACCACCACCACAGGCAGGGCTGAGCGGGCGCCCCAGAGCCCCTGCCTGGGAGCAGGCGGGTGTGTAAACAGAGTCACTGAGGGCAGGGAAGGGGTGGACACGAGGCGCAGGGCAGCTGCAGCTGGCTGGGAGGGGCTGCAGGGCTAGGCCAGGGGCTCAGGCTTCTGTGGGGCCGCAGAAGCCAGGCCAGGGCTGGGAAGCGGGGAGCAGCCAGCCTAGCCAGATCCGGGGTGCTGGTTGTCTCAGGAAATGTCCAGACATGGCTTGGAGTGGGAGGAAGCAGCCCAAGCGGAAAGTGAGACTGGAGAGGTCAGAGGGAGAGTGGCGATGGCAGGGATGAGCTGGATATGAAGGGACAGTGCTGAGGAGAGGCTGGCGTGTCCAGCGGGGACAGGAGAGATGCCGTGAGGGCCCATGTGAGCGTCTGTACCCGCCGGCTGTCCCTGCAGGCTGTGGGCCCTAGCGGTGCATGGAGGGGGGTCTATCCCTGACTCCTTCCCCTGGGCCTTTGGAGCAAGACGTGATTCCACTCCCACCCTAGGAGAAGCCCCTCCCTGGGGGTCCCCTCAGGCTAAGCAGAGACCCCTGTCCCACCCTGGACCAGCCCGTGTGCCCATACCTGGCTACCCAGTCCCCCCTGATGCTGGTAGAGGGAGAATCTCTCTTTGGCAGACTCCTCGGCGGTGGGGCTGAGGGGCTTAGGGTCAGACAAGGACCGCTGCAGGGTCTTCATGGGGCGTGGCAGCGTCTGCTGGCGGAGAGCGCTGTCAGCCGCGAAGTGCTTCTGGGGACTCACGTGAGCCTTGTTGAGCCTCTCGCTGGAAGCAAAGGAGGTGTCGAGGAGCCGGTGTGGGGACAGGGGCGACACTGGTGAGTAGAGGACCTGGGGGGACTTGGGAGGCTGGCGGCTCACAAGCTGTGACAGGGACTCCGGGGGCAGGTGGGCCTGGTACCCAATCTCCAGGGGATCCGGCTTCTTTTTGTCAAATCTGCCCAGGGGTCCCGGAGTGACGATCTGGATTCCAGGCAGGTAGGGGCTGATGGCAGCCGGCCCCACAAGCTGCGGCCCAGCCACGCCCTGGGCCTGCCCATCCGGCTCTGTCTGGCAGGCCAGGCTCTCCCCACGTCCGGTCTTCTCCGGCGCCGAGATGTACCTGACGATCTCCACCTTGGGGTCCGTGGCGGCCGTGATGTGGATGGCGGGGGAGACCCGGGGCAGCGGGTCGGGCTCCGTCTGCACAGAGCAGTCGCTGATGGTCTGGATGCCCACGCTGCTCATGGCCCTCACGGCGGCGGTGGCCACGGACGCCGAGGGGCTGGCCTCGTGCTTGCTGTCGGAGCCCGAGTCCGAATGGCGGGAGAGACGGGACCTGCGGCGGCGCACGGGCTGTTCCCACTCGGCGCTGTCCTCGTCGTCCGTCTGCACGCTGCAGTCGGCGCTCCGGCGGGCTCGGCGCCGCCGGCTCAGGACGTAGCGGCCCTCCCCGTCCTCGTCGTCCGTCTGCACGCTGCTGTCTGCGATCCTCCGGACCGCGCCGGGCTCGGGCGCCGACTCGGGCTCGCAAGCGTCCCGCAGGCGTGGCATGGAGTGTCGCTTCTTGATGCCACTGCGGCCTGCCTCCCACGCCTCCTCGGTCTGCAGTGACATGTCTGAAGCGGAGCTGGGGAGACCTCGGTGCAGCAGGGGCTCGCGGGGCTGCCCCGGCCCCTCAGGCCCTGCCACAGCGATGAAGGCTGCGTGGGTCAGGGGCGGCCAGTACTGGCCGTTCTGGGCCAGCTCGGTGGGGGCCGGGACAGGCCCTCGGCCGGGTGCCTCACAAGCCGTGGGGAAGGGCACCTTCTGCCGCTGCTTCTGCTCCTCGAGCTGCTGCTGCAGCTGCTGCTGCAGCTGCTGGATCTGCTCCAGTTGCAGCCGCTGCTGCGCTAGCTGCTCACGCTGCAGGGCAAACTGAGCCTGGCGCTCCTCCTGCTGCTGCTGCAGCACGTGGTGCTTGATGGTCTGCAGCTCCTGCAACTCCCGCTGCACCAGCAGCTGCTCCTCCTCTCGGTGCCTCTGCAGCTCCACCCGTTCCCGCTCCAGTTCCTCCTGCAGCCGCAGCTGCCGAAGCTTCTCCAGCTCTACCCGCTCCCGCTCCAGCTGCAGCAGCTGCTCCTGCTGTTTCCGCTGCCTCTCCTCCTGCGATGCTTCCTCCTTCTCCAGCCCTGGCCTGCCGAGGGCCCCACTGCCTCCCCCAGGGGCAGCATCTCCCGGTGGCTTCTGGCCGGCTAGCAGGGCGGGTGCAGGGGCAGCTGCAGCCTCCTTGACGGCAGCAGGGGTGGTTGTGGAAGGAGGCTCTTCCCGCACAGCCCCTGCTGGCAGCTCTGGCCTGGGCACGCCCCCAGCCCCCGGGGCCTGGGCGGCAGCCGGTTTCCCTAGGTAGACAGGCCCCTCGGCGGGTGGAGCGCTGGGAGCAAGGGGCAATCTCGGCGCAGGGTATCGGTACGGCCCAGGAGGCCCGAGGGGGACCCGGGGGGCGATCATGGGCACACGTGTCAGGCTGGCGAGCGGCACGGCTGCGACTCCGCCTGATGCATAAGGCCTGTACACGCCCCCACGCACCAGGGGCCGCAGAACCGAGGCGGGCTGGGTGGTGATGGGCAGCGTCGCAGCAATTGGGGTGTTGATAGTCGAGTAGATCATGCCGTCGGCCGCACGCACGGTGGCTGTGGATGGCAGTAGCTGTCTGACTGTGGTCCCCTGGCCTGCTGCAGGCCCATACTGGGCCACATTCCCAGGACCTGGGTGGCCCTCTGGGAAGGTGGGGTTACCAAGGAGGCCAGGTCTGAGGGGGGCGCTGAGCCCAGGCCCATGCTGGGGCTGGTACTGCACCAGGTCGGGGCCGCCGGCACTGCCGCCAAGCCTCCCGCCGTACTGGTCCATGGAGTTGAGGGCAGCGCACATGCGGCTGATCTCGCGGGCTGTGGTGGCACTGTACTGGGCCAGGCTGGCCTCCTGGAAGCCAGCCTCTCCCCGGGGGCCGTGCCTGTGGTCAGAGTAGATGTTGGACACGGAGCTGTAGCGCCTCATGGGAAGCGGGTGACTCAGGAGGTCCGTGGGGTGACGCAGGTCCGTGAACGAGCCATACTGCAGGCCCTGCCCCAGGTAGCGCCCATCTGCAAAGCCCAGGCTGTAGGAGTGCTTCAGGGAGCTGAGGTCCACAGCTGAGTCCCGCCCAGGGCCCTGGAAGAACTGTCCCATCCTGTGGGCGTGGTAGTTGAGGCCCGCCTCGGCCAGGTTGGTGTCAGACATGGAGGAGTACAGCCTGCCTGGCAAGCCCTGTGGGTAGGGCCTGTGCTCCTCGTGGGGCCTGGGCCCTACTAATGCCTGTGCCCGGTAGGCTGGGGGCTCGGGGGGCTCAGCATCCCGGGGACCATAGAAGGGGCCAGTGCTGGGGCCAGGTGGGGGTGCCTCTGCTGCACTCTTCTCGGGCATGTTGGGGGCAGGATGGAAGGTGCCGGTGCAGCTGCTGCCGAAGGGGAACTTGTAGACCATGTCACAGCATGCCAGCTGGCTCTCGGGCCTCATGCCGGTGAGGTCCAGAGCACCCGCCGGCTCCTCGGGGAGCAGCGTGGTCACGGTGCCAGCCGTGCCCTCACCCATCTGCACCACCACTGCGTGTGGCTTCCTGGCGCCCGGCAGTGCATGCGACCGTAGCTCTGGGGCGCTGGCCCGGTGGGGCTCGGCACCAGGCTCTGGCACTGGGCCTGGCTTGAGGCCCACACTCTGGGCAGAGTCCATCTGAGTGATCAAGATGTCCCTCCTGGCCAGCGGTGCCACCTGGTTGGGCAGGTTATACCTGGCAAACTTGGTTTCCCTGGGTCTCCCCCGCGGCCCGCCTCGGTATGGGGCTGTCTGGACAGCCTGCTCCACCTGCTTGACCTGGGCCAGGCACACAGGGCTCCCCGCACCCTGGCCGAAGTCGAGCCGGCTCTGGAAGGGGTCTCCATAAACCACGGGCTGCTTTGGCTGCGCCATGAGCACCGACGAGGCCATGGTGATGCTCACGGTGGTGGCAGTGCCCAGGAAGGCATGGGTCTGCTCCTGGGCGTTGAGGTTGATCACCAGGGGCTGCACGGCAGTTGACTGCCGTCCCGGGATGGGATCCAGGGCAAGGCCATACTTCCTCGCTTCCACAGCGAGAGAGGTCAGGTCCATGCCCTGGTCAGTGAGGATGATGGGCGTGGGCTTGATGGCCGTTCGGAGGTCTACCACCGCACTGCCAGGGGGCCTGGGGCCCGGCTCCACCCGGGAGGTGCCAGGGACAGAGGAGATCCGGCACAGGGAGATGTTCTCGGCGGGCAGGGCGCCCCAGCCGTAGAGGGCCAGGGGCCCATCCGCACCAGCACTGGGTGCCCGTGGGAAGCCAGGCGGCCCGGGGGGCTCTGGGGGCAGCTGAGCCGCGCTCGGCGGTGTTGTCTGGCTGTAGCTGTGGGCGGTGGGCTGGGTGTCTGTAGGTGAGCACAGTGGGGAGGTGGAGGCACTGGCGTGGACCATCCGGGTCTGGCTGGAGGCATCTGATGCCAGCGTGATGACCATAACGGGGGCCTCCTGTGAGGACTGCTGCCACACCAGACGAGGCGTGCTGGGCCGGTGTGGTGTCTGTGTGCCCTGGGCCACCATGGGTGTCGAGGCGGGGGCGGCTGGGCTCCGTGGCTTGTCGGAGGCAGGGGCTGGGCTTGGCGTCTGTGTCGAGAACTCTGCTGTGGCCCTGGGGCCCCGTTTACTAGGAGAGAACGTGGGACCCTCCGAGGGGGAGGACGGGGAGAGGGGTGGGCTGGAGCTTGCAAAGTAGGAGTAGCTCCGGGACGGCTGTGGAGGGCCACCCTCGCTATCGCTCGGGGGCTTATCTCTGGATGCCCGTCTGCCGACGGCAGGGCCACTGGGGACCTGGGGCAACTCCTCTGTCTGGGACCCGTAGTTTGCAGTGGCTGGGCCCTGTCCATAGCCGTGGCTCGTGGATGGTGAAGGACTGCGCTCAGAGGCTGCGGGGGAGGTGGGAGCCACATACCCCCGGGGCAGGCCTGCAGGTCCAGTAGCCACAGCTGTGGTGGCAGAGGTCCCAGGGCCCTGAGGGAAGGACATGGCTACCTCCTTGGAGGCTGGGCTGGGGGAGGCAGGAGAGCTATGCAGCTTCAGGGGCTCCTGAGGCTCCTTTGCAAAATGCTGAGTGACGCGGACATCGGGAATGACCCGGCCCCCGCTGCTGTCCGAGGTGGCGGCGGAGAAGGACACGGGGGCTGCGAGCTGGGTGGGACTGGTCCCCGGGGTGAGCGGGCCGCCATTCTGCTTCATCGGGTCCATGTACGCGCTCTCGGCATCCAGGAACCGCTTCTCCTTCTTCTTGTCCTCCGTGAAGGCCAAGTCCCGCGACGAGGCCTGCCGCATGCGGACGATGCTCTGTGACGTCTGCAGGATCTCCTCGTACACGGCCGCTCCCAGGCCGGCTGGCGTGCCCTCGGGGGCAGCGGGGCTGTCTTGGTATTCGAAGGCGCCCTGGCCCCGGGGGCCTGTGGGCTGAGAGGGGCCGCCATGGGGGCCCCGGGCCCCGGCTCCCTGGCCCTGCTGCCGCTGAAGCAGCTCAGCTTTCCTCATCATCTCCTCGTAGGCCTCCTCAGCGCTCTTGAGGGGCCGCCCGGAGCTGGGAGTGCCGGTGCTGCCCGAGGGCGTCTCGGTGGGCGAGTAGAGGGACATGAAGGTGGGCAGGTTGTACTCACTGCCCGACTTGTAGAGCCGGGAGGGGCCGCTGTCCAGGGCCTCGGCCTCGGAGTCCAGGGAGGGCGAGGGCGAGTACTCGGAGCAGGAGGAGCGGTGCAGCTCCTCCATCTCGGCGGCCTGCCGCAGCTCCTCCGTGGGGGAGGCGTCCTCGATGGGTGACAGGTTGCTGGGGGGCGTCTTGGAGCGCTCCCGCCGCCTCTGAGCCCGCAGCTCCTCCTTGTCCCGCCGGGTCTTGCGGGCGGTGCTGCGGATGCGCTGCTGCTCCACCTCCCGCATCTTCTCCTGCTCCCGCAGCAGCTCCTCCTCCTCCCGCAGCTCCTCTTCCTCCGAGGAGTCCTCGATGGTGGGCAGCAGGGGCCCGTGGGAGCGGTGCCGGGCCTTGCGCTGCTGCTTTGCTTCTTCCAGCCGCTGCCGGCGGCTGGGGCTGCTGTCGCTGTCCTCCTCCAGGGAGGACAGGGACGTGGGAGAGGTGCCCGACGTGTAGCTGGGCGTGGAGGCCGGCAGCGTGGAGGAGTGCTCCCCGCGGGAACGGTCCTCGGGCGACCCTGTCAGGCTCTCCATCTCCAGCTCAGGCTCCCGGTCCAGGCCGTGGTCGGGGCCCTGGCTCAGGTCCAGCTCGTGCCCGCAGCTGCCGGTGCTGTTGAGCTCGATGGTCTTGAAGCGGCGCAGCCCGCCCTGCAAGGCCCCACTGCTGTCGGCGGCCTCTTCTGGGCCTCCCTCCGGCAGCAGGTCTTCGTAGCCTGTGGTGGCATTGTGGGGCAGGCGCCTCTTGGGCAGTGCTGCTTGGTCTTGGCTGGGCTCAGGCCTGGGCCTGGGGCCGCCCTTCTGGATGCCATGCTTGGCCAGGCCGTGCGCGGAGGCGGCAGTGTCCTCGTCCTCCAGGTTGTCCTCCTCGGCACTCATCTCCAGGATCTGCCGGCGCATGAACTCCTCGTCGGTCAGCTCTGCCGCTCGGGCCGGGGGCTGGGGCGGCACAGGGGACAGGCCGCCCTCGCTGCTGTCCTCCACGTAGTCGTGCCTCAGCTGGCTGCTGAAGTCGTCCGAGGACTCGGCAGCGTCCCGCTGCTCCCTCTGGCGCCCCCACTCCAGGGAGTCTTCCTCCTCCTCCAAGATGTCTTCCAACTCCTCGTCCGAGTCAAAGGCCTCGGGCATGATGGACAAGGAGTGGGGCCTCCGCTTCTGCTCCTCCCCGGCGCCGCTGCTGGGCGGCTTGCTGCGCTCACCGCTGGGGGCCTGGCCCTGGGCCTCCAGCGAAGGCCGCATGCTGCTCCCCACCTTGCGGAGCTCGGAGGGGCTGGGCGGCCGCGGCCCTGTCACCCCCGCGCTGTCCAGCTGCTCCACCTCCTGATGCACAACACCTGTGATCTCACTCTGGGAGCTGGAGATGCCATCGGAGGAGTAGCCCGTGTCGCTGAGGCTCTGTGGGCTCCGAGACAGGTCCTGAGAGTAAGGCTTGCTCACCGGCTCCTGCAGCGGCGAGAGGCACACACTGACTTTCTGCGACCCAAGCTCGAGTCGGGAACCTGGTCCTCCCTGCCCTCCCAGGGCCCCCGAGATCCTTCCCCTGACCCTGGGCTTGGGGCCTACTATTCACTCCATCACTCTGGCCCTGAACTTGCAGTCTCCCAGGCATGCTCTAGGCAGACCTAGGTCTTCAAGGAGAAATTTTACTAGATCACAGGGTGGCAAGACCCAGCGAAGTATCCACCCAGGTTCCAGACCCAGGACCGGCCTCAAACTCAGTCTTTGGGCCTGCCAGAGCCTAGTCTAGGCTCCCGGCCTGCGGGGTGTCCCTGCTCCCCTCTGCGGCCTCGGGGCCCTGTCTCAGGCCTCTGTCCTCAGCCCCTTCCCTGGCCTGGCCCACCTAAAGGTCAGGGGCCTGGGAAGTAAATGGGACTGACCTCCGCCTCCCCACTTTTGGGAGCTTCTGCAACAGCCTTGACGACAGGGGTGGCAGGTTCGGTCCTCCTCGCCCCGCTCTTCACTTTAGGAGTCCCAGGGGGCGGGGCAGTCTCTGCAGGTGGCTTCGGCACGGGCTCAGCTTTAATGGGCACCCCTGTCTTCTTCTCCTGGGCACTGCTCGGGGCCTTGCTGGGTTCAGAAGCCCTGAGGGGCTTGGCCTGAGGGCTGGCCTTGGTGGGCGAGGGGCTGGCCTTGGCAGGCAGGGGGCCTGATGGCTGGCCCAGCCCCTGCGGCCCTTTCTGCTTGAGTGGGGATGCTCCGGCTGCGCGGGGAGGGGCCCCCGCAGGGGGCTGCTGTGGGGCGGGCACCGGCAGGGGCGTCGGCTCTCCCAGGCTGCCTTCCAGCAGCCGCTTAGTTTGGCAGTTCAGACAGAGCCACTCTGTTTTCTGCAAGGAAATAGGAGAGAGGCTGATGAAAATCACAAGACAAGAGAAGTACTTCCATGACTTTCTGTAACCTCAGGGAGAAGAAAGTCTCAGAGACACAGGGGGAAGGACTGGTGGGGGCCGGATGGTGGCACTGTGGTCAAATGCCCTGTGAGGCAGCGCCACGTGGGAAGGTTCCTGGTTGAAATCCCGAGGCCTCCCTGTGTACGCCTGGCATGTGCTTGCCAGAGCCGGGGCTGGCTGAAGGCTGGGGTGCACTGTGGCTTCTTGACCTGTTGGGGGTGCTGTCTCTCTCTCATAGAAAAAATAAATAAATAAACTTTTTTTAAAAAAGATAGATTTATTGTCCCCAAATGATAAACTCCTCCAGCCTTAAGAGGAACATGCATGTTCAGGTGCAAATGACAAGCCAAAAGGAAGGGTCCTTTTCTTAACCCGAGAAGGGCTTTTCACACGGCCAGGAAAGGACCATGAGGGAGGGGAGGCCACAGGCAGCTTGGGGGCTGGTCCCAAGCAGAAGAGAAGCTGGGACCCCAACCTCAGGGAGTGAACTGCTCTGTGGGTTGGTACGGAGTCCAGAAGACAGGAGTGCTTCCTGGGTGTATCAGCCCTGCCCTGCCTCCTGACCCTCAGGTCTGACTCCGGCCTCCCCCACACCCCTTCCCAGTAAGGGCTGAGCTGGGAGAATGCAAACTCCTGGGGGCCAGGGGAGACTGTCTAGGGCAAGCCCTGTGTGAGTCAGGGTCAGGGTCAGGGTAGTACCCTTCCCTGCTTACACCCCTAGCCTGTCCCCTGCCTAAAGCCAGCAGACAGCCTCATGCTGAGGCCTCCTCCTGCCCCCAGGCCCTGGGCTCCTCCTCGATGGGGACTGCGCATGGTGGCCTTTGGCCCCGTGGCCCTGCTCTTTCCAGAGCTGGGCTAGGATCAAATACTTGACCATCTGGCCACCACTCAGGGTCGTCTGCTCTGTTGCAGGCCCAGAGCTGGGGCTGAAAGCACTACCATGACTAAGACAGACAGACAGACAGATGCCAACATTCAGCCTTCCTGGAGCTCCAGCTAGGCCATTAGATATGCATGGGTATCGGCAGTGCAGCCCCAGAATGCCAGAGCCAAGCCTGAGTCTCCCAGCCCCAGCCGCCTGCATCCAAGCTGGCCCGGCCCCTGAGCAGTGGTTTCTGCAGCATCTCCCAGGAGCCTCCTTCAGGGTCAGCACTCCTCCTTGGCAGGATCTGGGCCGGCAGGGCGCACGTGGGTGGTGGAGGATGAAGGGTGCAGTGCAGCGAGCAGGGCCCCCAGACAGCTGCCTGCTCTCGCCAGTGCAGAGCCTAGGTCCTCCCTCCTTCCTGCCACTGCTTATCCGGGGTGCATGGACACATGGGCACCCACCAGCAGCACTGTCACTAAGGTGGGCTTGCAGAGCCGGGGGCAGGGGAATGAAGTGGCCCTTGGGCCTTGCCTGCCCTGGGTGGGCCATGCCCTCAGCACCTACCCCCACACTGTGAGCCAGACCCCAGCCCACCTGGCAGAGCCTGCAAGCCTTGTACCCCAGGTGCCTGCCCCCACCGGGCATTCTCAGGCCAGCATGACAGACACCGTCAGTGGTCCTGCCCTGGCTTGCTGTCCACAGAGCTACACTCCACACTTCTGCCCTGGGCCTCTGAGAGGCCAGGTGGGCAGGTGGTAGGGCCTTGGCTTGCTAATCAAGGTCTGAGATTAGAGCACTGCCCTTTCCTGAGGCCCGGCCCCACACACAGTTCCTGGACAGAGGGATGGCAGTGGGCCCAGGGTGGAGGAGACCCTTCAGAAGCCCTCCCTGGAGGGCCCAGCCTTAGCACGATTTCCAGTCCCCTTGGGCCTTCTGTGATGCTCTGTCACATACCCCTGGGTGGAGTAAATGCTGGCCACTAGCTAGGCCTCAGCGTGCCTGGCCTGGCAGGGCCCACCCCTAGGTGCCTGGGGAGAGCGCTGGACAACCAACACCATGCCCTGAGACAGGATGTAGGCGAGCACAGGGTCCGACCCAGAAATCCCAGCCCGTGCGCCGGAGCATCGTCTGGGATCCAGAAACCTTCCTGTCAGGAAGGACTGCGAAATGGCAAAGGTCTCTGGAGAGACGGGGGGCGGGGGTGGCAGACGAGGCCAAGAGGCAGTTCTGGAAGTGAGCAAACAGCCCCTTCCCCAACCTCAGGACCAGCATGGTGGGTCAGGGTCTGGGCCCAGACAGGGGCTGGCCCAAGGCAGTGCCGCCATGCCAGGTCTCTCGAAGTTAGGTCATCTTCCCTGCCCATCTTGGTGGTCTGCAGACCCCAGCCTGGAAGCAACAGCCTATATGGGCACCTTGGATGGTGCTAGGATGGAGGCAGACGTGATGCCAAGCACTCGGAGCCGGCCCCACAGAGGGCTGCTCACCTGAGCCCAGAGGCCCAGAGCCCGGCAGAGCACGGCAGAGCGCGGCTCCTGCGGTCACGTGTTCCGTGGCTTTGCTCATTTGTACTCTTCTTCACAGAGGGCCGGCTCGCAGAGGCCCTCTCGCTCCTGACTGCTATAATAGGCAGTGTGGAAGGGAGGCAGGCATGGGGAGGAGGCGTGTGAAGTAAGAGCTAAAAATAAACGCCGGACCTGGCTGCTGCAGGCCCTTCCCAGCCCTCCCCGTACAAGGCCTGGGGCGGGCAGGGGTGGAGCCAGGGGAGCTGGCCAGGCTCAAGGCTTCTGGGCAATTGGAGTGGGGTGGGAGGCATCTGGATCTCTGAGCCCAGAGGCTAGAAACGCTGCTGAGGTCCTGGTTCCTGTATCCACTCCACCCTCATCTCCCCCTACGGCAACGTGCCCCTACCGAGAGCCGGGGTGGCTTCAGGGCAGCACCACAGTGACCAGAGGAGGGGTGATTGTGCACTCCCTGTCTCCACTCGCTTGTGGTACACTCACACCCCCACTTCAGTGCTCACTCCTCTCTCATCCTCCTCGCCCAGCCCTGGGGGCCTGCCGCCTGCTTGCCCCCTCCCCTGGCTCCTCGGGCAAGAGGGAAAGGATGGAGGTGGGAGGCTCTAGTGACCACTTCCTAACCTCCCTCCGCCTAATTCTTTCTGGGGGCAGGAAGTCACGAATCCCCCAGGGATGACCGCCCAAGGTGGGAGGCGTAGGTGTGCCGGGGGGTTCAGGGTCCCACTATCTAGGGTGAGGAAGGGGAAGCGGGTTGACTCAGTTGGTGGGGCAGCCTGCAGGTGCACGAGCCCCGTGTTGTTATGTAGGGTGCAGGACATCCTCCCGCCCCGTCTGCCATCATCTGGGTGAGCCCACAGTCCACGCTCTTCATCTGTGGACTGCCTGGTTATGGAGACACTGTCGTGGCCAGCTGCCGGGCCCCACACACCCTCTGCCTCACTGCCAGGCCAGGGTGCTGAATGAGAACTCCAGAGCAAAGCGTGCCCAGGCAAAGGGCTCAGGACCCTGACGCTGGGCTGGACATGGCCGTCTTGGACTGCCTGGCCCTGCTCATCCCTGGCCGTGATGGAGCTCCCCCTTTCTGGGCCTCTGCCCCCCCATAAAAATTTCCTCCTTAGGGCCCCCAGCATGTTCCCTCCGGGCTAGGCTGAACTCTCAAGCCCCGGCACCAACTGTCTTCATTCCCTGAGCTGTCCTTGTGAGGCCAGCTCGGTGCTGGCCAGGCTCTCCCGGGTAGGGGCTCTGCAGGGCAGACTTGGCGATGGGGGTTTGCCGAGACACCAAGGTAGGTTAGAGCAAGTGACCCAACTCTGAGGCCTGTCTAGGATGGACGTGTGCAGAGACCAAGGTGGGTTCAGAGCAGCACGGCTGTGACCAGAGAAGGTCCCATTCACACACACACACACACACACACACACTACACACACACAGTCAAGGGTCTGTGAGGTCTCTTCCTTCCTTGCACAGAGACTCTCTTGGGACCCTCTGGTTTGGCCTCTTGGCCTGAGATCTGGCAGTGTTGGGCCTGACACAGGCACCTGAGGTCCAGGTCTTTTTTTTCTTTTTCTTTTTTTAGAGGTTTTTGCTATAGGGCGCGTGTGCTTGCCAGACAGACAGAGAGAGACAGAGAGACAGAAAGCGAGAAATCACCCCCCAGGGGGGATGCCATGCTGCAATCCCTTCTCCTCCAGGGATCTTGGGCACACACACACATGCGCCTGGCGTGAGTTTTAAGCCACTGGGTCCGGGATGCAAACCGTGGTTGACTACATGGGAGTCCAGCGACATAGCCATTACGCTAACTGCTGGTCCCCAGCATCTTTTCACAGAAACGCAGGAGGGAATGAAAACTCTCCTGTTCCCGGTGAGAACACAGGGCACCCTGAGGCAGCTCAGGAGGGGAGGCGTGGCTGGTCTCTCATCTGACACACCCCCTGCCCGCCTCCACCGACAAGCCACGCCCACCCCACAGAGCACAGGTGTTGGGCCCTTTGCCCAGGGAGCACAGGTCTCAAGGGCACAGCCAGAATTCCTGCAATTACAATAAGATAAGAAACTGGCAATGTTACCGCAACAATTCCAATTCCACTAATTTCTTCACAGACTCTATTTTGAATTGAAAGTCAATTAAAAATTAAGCCAGAGGGTACTATTATCCTTCAAAAAGATAAATAGGTAAAAAAAAATTGGAATCAACAACTCTTAATTATGAAATGACTCACTAAATAGCACCATGGTGATTTTTTTCAGAGGAAGTTTCAAAGGGAAAGGGATCCAATTTTAAACGGCCTCCTCTGTGGTATGAACTCCCTATCTAGAAAGAAACAAAAAGATTTTCCCAGCTCAGAGATCTTCGGGAAATTCCCAACTCTTGCCTGGATGGTGTCTCTGGCCTCAGGCGGGACCAGCAGGCCTGCTAGCCTGTGTGAGCTGTGCACTGGGCTCCCCTGGCCTCCCCTCCCTCAGGTCCCCAACCTGTGGGCAGACCCGGGTCCCTCCACTTCTCACTGCACAGAGACATGGCACAGTCATCCAGAACCTGGCAGGCTGGCCTTGGCCAAGCCGGACATGAGGAGGGCAGCTAGGGCAGGCCGAGGCAGGACTCTGCTCAGCCTGGGCACCTGCTGAGAGCCAGAGGGAAGCCTGAAACTGCTCTAAGGCCTAGTGGCCATTCACAGAAGGGAGATCAAAGACAGGGGCCTCTGGAAAGAGCCATGCTGCTGGGGAGGGATGGGAGGGCACATCAGGCGTCAGCCCCACCCCCACCCCTCACAAGACCCAAGGCAGACGAAACTCAGGAGGCTTGGTCATTGCGGGGTAGGGGAGGCCAACTGGAGCTGTGGCTCCACGGTGGAGAGGAGAGGCCGGGTTCTGGCCACAGCGCCTCCTGGAGGGGAGGGGGGGGCAGGAGCTGAACACCTCCCCAGGCTGCACTCTCGCACCTACAGGGGTGAGGGGTGTGGAGACTGCTGGGAACCAGGGAAGGAGCATGACAGCTGCCTGTCCACGCGGTCCCCAGAGCACCACAGACCCTCTGGGGACAGCCTCGACAGGTAGAGCCGTGGGGAGAAATGGCCAGAGAAGCTGTGCCAATCTCAGGCTGCCGTTAGGTGCAGCGGGCAAGGAAACAAGGCCCGGGCTGAGGAGGGCTAGGGGCGTGGGGGCCAGCAGCCCACAGAGCCCATCAGAGCCGTGGGGGCAGGCCGGTTCTGGCCTAGGAGCTGGCAGGGGGCGGGTGGTGGAGACGGCAGGACATGGTGGGGGAGGGCAGTGGGAAAAGCTGGCCGTGGAGAGCCTGCAGCTAATGAGGCCTGGCCGAGGCTGCAGGCGTCTCATCTGGAGCCAGCGTGTCACCGAAGGCTCGGCTCTGGGCTGACTCAGCACCTCCCGTGGCCTGGCCCAGGGGCTGCCCGAGGAGCTGTCAGGAACGTTCAAGCTCACGACACAGGGCTCCCCTCCCTCTGCACACGTCCCTCTCCCGGTTAATGAGGGATGTGGACTGGGAGGTCTCCTGGGGACAGGGATGCTCCAGGCCAGGCCAGCCCAGGAGCCCACTGGGGTGCATGGTGCCCCAGCGTCGGGGCGTTCACCTGACCAGCAGTGAGGTCTCTGGCAGCGTGCTCATCGGGGGCACTCCTGGCTGTGGTGGCCCCTTGTTGCACCCTGTGTCCCACAGCCACGGGATCTATAGCTTGGGAAAGTGGCTGTGCGGGGCCTGGAGGGCCATGTGGGCATCACGTGAGGGGGCCGCCTGTCTTGCTCAATGCTGCCCCTCCCTGCATGTTGGCAAGTGTGGCCCGCGGTGGCCACAGCAGTCTTCCTGGTCACGCCGGCAGCTCCAGGCCCAATGCAGGACCTGTTTTAGCCCTAGGCTCAGTCTGGGCTTCTTCTTGCCCTGCCCCAGCCAGGGTGGTTTGCCTCCATGCAGCTCCTCCTGCCGTCAACCACTCATGGTTCAGCGCACAGACCCACAGGGCTCCAGGGGCTGCCCATGTGCGGGAGGTGGGCCTGGGTATGACCCTCTCCTGACCAGACATGGCCAGGAAACACATCCACCTGCCAAGACGAGCCAGGCACAGACCCCTGGGGGACGTAAGGAAGGGCACACACCAGCTACACCCGAGGCCGACGTGGTGGGGTTCACACAGGTGGCCCTGGGCCTGGGAGTGGGTTAGGGAGTTGCGGGAGGCGCAGAAGCGATCGCTGGGCCCCAACTGGTCTAGTTCTGCCCAGGCACCTCTGCCTTCTGAGCACCCCCCTCCCCGGCTGGGCTCCACGCTTCGAGAGGGCACCGGCCTGCACTCCACGCTCCCTCCCACTGGCGCTGCACAGTGCCTCGTGCCCACTGCCTTCCTTGCAGCAGGGACCGCAGAGAGACGGGCCCCTCCCAGGTCTCTCTCAGACGATCCTATGGGTCAGAAGACCATCTCTAGCACCCCCACAAACAGTCCCGAAGATTCCCCAGGCCCAGCCAGGGAAAAGATGTGGCCCAAGGCTGTGGTTTTGACAAGTACACAGCCATGAGGGTGGGTGCGAAGAACAAGGGTGGGCGCCAGCTGGTTGGGCTGCAGCCTGGGTGGTGGGACATGGCCTGCCCCACTGTGAGGACGCCTCCTTCCCTGCCCTGGGCACAGCTCTCTGCCTGTAGCATCTTTGTGACAGACACCGGTTCAGGGCAGGGCAGACCCTCAGAGTCTTCCCACATGCACGGGAGAGGGGGCATCTTTCATCAGGGCCATGCCCAAGGCAGCTTGGACACGGGGAGGCTGGCTCAGGGCCACCCACGTGAACCCCACCATGACTGCCTGGCTATGTCTCGGACCAGTCAAAGGCGGTAGGCACCATTACTCCCACCCTCTGAGCCAGGCGGTTCTCCCAGAGGAGAGCTTGGGCAGAAACAGGAAAGGGAGCGCAGCCACGGTGCAGCACTCGCTGTGTGGGGACCGCCCCACGACCGCTGTGCACCCCGCACTCTGCAGCCTGCTCTGGCTCCTGTGCTCCCGTCACCCTGGCCCTGGCCCTCCCCAAAGGCTCTGGGGAGCAGGCTTGGTCCCGCCGCTTACCTCCACCAGGTGGGGCGTGGGGTTGAAGCCACACAGGTTGCACACCTGGAGCTTGCAGGTGGTGCAGGTGTTGTAGTTGGCTGGGCCCTTGCTGCCCACGTTGAGCTCTGCTTGGCACAGTGGGCAGGTGGCCTTCTCCTTGGGTGCGGCCTTTGGCTTGGCGGCAGCCTTGGCTGCTGCCTGATGTTCTGCTCTGCTGTGCTTTGGACTGCTGGTGCCACCAGTTTTTGCCAGGGCCCCAGGTCCCGAGGAGGGACCTGTTTTAGCTCCAGGCTCAGTTTTGGCTCCAGGTGCTGGCCCGGGCCCGGGCCCGGGCCCTGAGCCCGGAGGTCGTGGGCCGGCCTCCTTGCTGGCATCACTGAAGACGATCTTGGGCGGCCCCTTGCTGGGCGCAGGCTGGCCCTGGGCGTCAGCGTCGGGCTGCACAGACATGAGGGTGCTCGCCTGGGTCAGCAGTGATGCGCCGAGGCCAAAGAGCTTCCCAGTGAGGCCCTCCTGGGTCTGCTCGGCAGCACCAAGCCCAGAGGGCACTGTGGTGGCACTTTTGGCCGGGGCCTCTCCTGCAGGTGGCCTGGGCTCAGCTGTGGAAGGCTTGGTGGGGAGAGGGGGCTGAGGAGACACCCTCCCCACCTCTGGAGGGGCCGCTGCTGGGGCAGGCCCCGGCACTGAGGTGGCCCTGGCTGTCTCAGGCTGACGGGGGCCAGGCTGTGGTCCCCCTGGGCCCCGAGATCGCTCTTGCTCTGGCTTCCCCAGGGGCTGTTTGGCTGGGGAGTGGGCAGGAGACAGGGCTGGGGAGTGTAGCTGCTGCTGGCTCTTGGAGCGAGGTGCAGTGGTCATGTCCATTCCCAGAGCTCTCTGCATCTGACAGTTCAGGCAGAGCCACTCCTTCACCTGAGGAGAGAAGTGTCACCGTCAGCAGTGTGGCTGGGACCCGCGTGTCCACACCGTCAGCAGTCTTGCAGGCCCGCGGCAGCCCGGGGCCCACTCCGAGCCCAGGCAGGAAGCCCTGCTCAGGCGTTTCTGGGCTGTGAGAGGCAGAGCTGAAGGGGAACTGGCACTGCCCTGCTCTCTGGGAACTGCCAGGAACATGGGGCACAGCAGAGGTGTCCCACCCCGACGCCACCCCTCAACCCACTGCCTGCCGGATGCTCCTGCTTTCAGAACCCTCCCGCCTGCTGGCTGTCCCTCCGGTCTGTGCACACCAGCCCTTCAGTCTCAGTCCTTCCTCAGCCATCCATGCTACCGCCTTCCCAGCAGATGGCCAGGTAGCCTCCATGCACAGCAGCCACAGCCACCTTCCAGACGCAGACCAGGAGGGAAAGCCCGGCCCTACGGCAGTGTGGCCCACCTGGCAGGTGCTCAGTAAGAGCTTGCAGAGAGAATTAAAGGAAAGAGAAACAGGAGGGCGAAGGGCACAGAGAAGACCAAGCAGCCAGGAGCCAGTCCCGGAGGAGCCGAGACAATGTGAACGCTGGGGAGCAAAGCAAGCGAGAGCAAGTCTTCACCGTAAGTGACTGATTCCAGCCAAAGCAGCTTCTTTTTCCTAAGGAAGACAGATTTTCAAAGCACATGGGATGGCCTGTGCCTCCAGGAGGAGCAGACACGGGCTGCTATTCACAGGGTAAGTGTGAGCTCTTCCTCTGCCCTCGGCCCAGTGCTGGGGTGGGCACGTGAGCTGGCAGGGGGCACAGTGGAGCCCCCACACCATTTGGCAAAGGCACAACTGGAGAGAGAGGATCTTCTTTTCCTCTGCAACTATGAGTCAGAAGGATGGCGCCTGGAATGGTCAGCAGCATTTCCGTTTACTGCTGGAGCGGACGTGCACTTGCCAGAAAGACGGAGGGAGAGAGAGGGTAAATGAGAAAGCACCCGAGGGGGCACAGCCATGCCACAATCCCTCCTCCTCCATTTCTCTCTCCTGTCGGGATTCTAGGCACGCACACACACATGCCCAGCATGTTTCTCAAACCGCTGGGTCCAGGACTCGAACCGCACAGTCGGCCATGTGGGATCCAGCTGCAGAGCCGGCCCCATCAGTAGCCTTCTTTCCCACCATGCAGAGATATCCCGAGAATGAAGGCAATAGACGTTCAGAAGCAAAGCCAAGGAAAGGGGAGAGGATCGGATCAGAGACCTCATTGAACTCCCCGGGGTTAGCTATGCTTCAGTCTAGCCCTGGACTCGGCGTCTCAGGAGCCGGTACTGTTTTCTCCCTGCAAAGCCCACGTGTGAATCAGAGCGTGTCACTTACAGACGCAAACCCCTCTAAGCGATTTCCATCATGCGAGGGGAATTCTTTCCCTCGGTTCCGGGACCCACCCCAGCCTCCCTCTCTGGCCTGCGTTCCCACCATCTCCCCGTGGCCGTCTCAGCCCAGACACTGGGCTTCCTGTTTGGTCAGCGTCCTCTGAGCTCACTCACGACCGGGCCCCTGCACTCAGTCCTGTCTCTGCCCCAGCCCAGCTTGTTACGTGCTCCCAGGGCAGGTATGACGCCGTCGGGGCCTCCCCGGCCACACAACCTGGAACACCCCAGGAGCTCCAGCCGACCCCCAGCTTACTTTCTCAGTGTTTATTCTCCCCCCGAGTAGCTCCCCACTGTGTGTAGGGTGTCTCCTGTCCCCGCAGCCAGCCCGCGAGCTGTGGATGGGGGTTCCCAGGGCCGCACTTAATGTGGGGTGCAGAGCAGGGCTCCTCCGGGAGGCGTGCCTGTGGGACTCCTCACAATGTAGCGAGACGGGGCACAACTCCCACAAGGCTGGAGCCGTGAGATCTGGTGCCTCCGTGAGGAGCTTCTCAACTGGAGCCCGGACCTTTGCAGCCATGCATTTCTCAGTGCATCCGGGGGCCCAGACAGCACCGAGGACGGGCCCCGTCTCTCCCAGGAGCAGAGCCTCATCTATTCACTCTCAGGGGTGCCTCCAGCCCCGCGCTGGGCCTGGAGGCCTCAGCTGCTGCTGCTGCTGCGGGCTGACTCCCCACCGGGGAGCCTGGGCTGGGCCTTGCCCCAGCAGCCTTGGAGCAGCACCCAGCAGGGCAGCACCTGTACCACGGGGGCACCCTTTGTGCCCATGTTCCGGGCACCCTCTCGTTTTGTCCTACGCCGGGTCTGAGATGACCCTCTCATGGTTACCAGGCCAGGAAGCGTTGCCGTTGTGAGGTCAGCCCTGACAGCCTGCCCAGCCCTCGGTCCACAGCCTGGAGCCTCGTGCCTTTTGCAACCCTGCCTTTTCTAAAGCCACCCATTACGTAGGCCGAGTCAGGGGTCCAGAGGGCATCTCTGCAAACACTGGCAGAGGCCCCGAACACCGAATCCAGCTCCGGAGACTCTAAGAACAGTGATGGCGAAACGGTGAGGTGCAAAACCACCCCCTGGCTGGGAACTATTAGCCCACGCAGATGTGCCCTAAGACCCAAGGCTATTTCGTCTCTCGTCTCCCATTAAACAGAGACCCCACAAAGAGGTCAGCTTCTATGCCCAGGACCCGGTCTAAAGACCCTCTGGTCAGGTCATTCGTGGTGGGGAGGGGCTTTGCCCATCAAGGACAGGCCATCTCTGTTCATTCTGAGAGAGATGCTGGGAGGGGATTGCCCACTGAGAGAAGGCCCAGCCTCTGGCCTGAGTGGCAGCCAGAGACTCGGTTCTGTTGTGGGTGCCCAGGCCTCACCCCAGATGCCCTCTGCCATGCACCTGGGGGTAACAGCACATTTGGAAGGGGACCTGGAAGAGAAAGCTCCTAGTCTGGGTCTTCAGGGTGACCCTCCTTTGGGCCCTGGACACGGTTGACCTAGGTACGTGCTTACACTCCTGTACTTCCTTCCCTAGCCGTCACTGAAGCTGTCGCAGGCGACTCACCTAAAATAGAACCTCTTCAAGAAACAGCCGAAACGCCCCTCGGTGACTCAGCGCCCAGATGGGCACAGCTATTTCTATCCAGCCTCTTCCAGACGGTGAGGAGCCTCAACCGCGCCCTCCAGGCTCAGGCCAGGCAGGTAGGCCCAGCAGGTAGGACCTCCCAGGAAGGACACTGGCCGAGGGCACTCCGAACCCAGCCAGGCTCCCCCGTCTCTGGCTCCCCTACGGGCCCCAGGGCTTTGCTGGGAGAAGCACATCCTTGGCCCCTTCCTCCCTGATCCCATGCCCCTGCCCCCACCCCGAGGAGGGGAGGCTGTGCACTGGCCAGGGAGGGACGTGAAGGCTGCTCCCCCAGCCCACCGTCCCCCAGGCTGGCCACACAGACAGTCCTGGGTGGCCTCCCTAGCCCGAGGCTGGCAGCAGTCAGGGCCTTCCTTAGCCACGTGGTGATGCCGGCTTGGCGGAAGGCAAGCCCAGGAGGCCCCTGGGGGTTCCTAGGCACCCTCCAAGCTGGTTGCCTGCCAGGATCAGAGAACCAGCCAGTGGGAGAGTAAACCCCTTCCAGGGTCCTGCTGTCCAATACTTCCACAAGCCTGACCTGGCCCATAGCCGGAGACAGGTACAAGCCACAAGTCTTGTGCCCTGGGAGCCAGGGGGAGGAGCTGAGGGGACTTTCCAGGGCCACCCTAAGGTTGACAGCTCTGCCGGACACTGGCTTTTGCCAGGACGGCCCTTCCTGCTGGCAAGGAAGCCCAGGCGGCCAGGTTGGCAACAGGGTGGGAAGGGAGGGTGTGGTATACAGGTCAGGGGTGGTTTGGGGGTGGGCTTGGGAGTGCGGGGACTACGGGAAAGCAGCTTCTGGTGGGGACCTCTGCTCGCCCTGCCGGGAGCCTGCTGGGTTCGGGACGGGAGGCCCCGGGGTCTGGGGCTCTGAGAAGACCCACTCCCTGAGAAGTCTCTCCTGACTGCTCCTTGCTCAGGTCTCAGAAGGCAGAAGGCAGCTAGGGCAGCGCTGCCCGCCAAGACCCTGGAGCTGTGGCCAGCAGGCGGGGGCTCTGCAGCTTCCTGAGAGAGCGCTGTGGTCCATGTGGTCTCTCTGGGGTCCACGCTGGGGAAGGGAGTGGAGGCAGCTCTGGGAAGGGCTCCTGCATCTTCCCTGCAGGGACACTGGTGGCACTGAGACCCTGTCTCAGCCGCAGCACGTGGAATCTAGTCCTGCTTAATATACCTGGGCCCAAAGGATGCTCTTGGATGGGGCCGCGTCTCTGTCACCTCCGGGGCTCCCGGCAGTAGCAGGTTCTCTTTCCACTCCCCTCCTGCAGACGTCAGCAGCCCTCCTTCCGGGTGGAGAGCAAGAGCAGCGGCTGGCTGCGGAGCCCGGCCCTCCCTGGGAGAGCAGGCCCTCCGCTCTCGGATCACTCAGCACTGACATCACGCTGATGCCGCATTCACGCTTCCCGTTTTGGTACAAGTTGAAACATCACAGAAACAGCTCACAAAGGAGCCCTCCCTGCTGGTGCCAATTCCAGAGGTTCCTGGGAGGGCCCCACCGGCCGGTGTGACTCCATGCCTTTCCGGGCTGAGTCACGAACCATAGGAGGCACCCCGCCCCCCCCCCCCCCCCCGCCCCTGCCAGCCCTGGACATCAAGGGCAGCCCAGAGGGAGGAAGTCAGGGCTGGCCTGAGCCCTGGCACTCCCAGGGCAATGGACACATCACCTGCCCGCCCAACACCGTGCTCCCTCTTCTACCAACGGTCTGCTTCACCTGCCGGCCGGCCGACCGAGGCTTAGGGAGCAGGCACCGTGGGGTCCCGAGGACAGGGCCATGCTGACAGAGCTGGACGGGCCAGCCATGGCCCAGGGCAGGCCTGTGCCAGTCCATCGGGTCAGGGCCTGAGGGCGGCCTTAGGAACCTCCCCAGCATCTGATGCCAGGATGAGGAGGGGAGGCTAAACTCACTCACTCACTCCCTGGGGCTGAACAGCCTCGCTGGCTTGGGACCCCACAAAGGAGAAAGACCTCATCCCCTGGCTGGTCCCCAGACACTGCTGCTGCTGCACCTTCCGTTCCCTCAGCTCCTCCTGCACTGCTCTGGCTGGCCTCTTGTCCCAAGGCTGGACACTGTCCTGTGGCACAGCTGTCTGTCCCTGGCCAGGGAGGAGGGCTCCCCTTCCCCTGCCTTCACTTTCTTAGCCCCCAGGTACACTCCCTACACTTTCCTCACTCTCCTTTTAAAGTCCCTGGACCTCTGTCCAGCCTCTGCTGCACCCAGACTCCTGCTGAACTGACTCCCACGTTCCTACGGATGACTGCAACTCCCGTGGGGCTGACCCCCGACCTCCCCTCAAAGCTCACTGAACGGCACATTTAAGCTCTGTACATTTCATTGCATGCACATTTTATCTAAGAAATAAATGGTGACTGAACTCTAGTTGACGTGTTTGGGGGGCAGTGTACCGATACCTGCACTGTCCTTTGAAATCCAACCAAAAGGTAAGATGCGTGGATCCGTGGACGGACAGAGGGAAGGACATGTGAGAAAGCCAGGCGACAAACAGGTTATGAACCCAGGCAGTGGAGTCTCCCTTGTACTAGTCTCTTCACTTCTTTGGGGTTTGAACATTTTCCATAATATGATGTCGAGGGGGAAGAATGGTCTACCTGCTGTTCCATGTCGCTCCACCCAGCAGGGCATTGAGAGCTGACTGGCCGACGCTGCCCAGGATACCCTCCCTCCTGACTCCCTGCCTCCACTTCCTAGCCTTTCTGCTCTTCCTTCCTTAACCTTCCCAGCTCCCTCGCCGGGTTCTTCTCCATGTTGCGGGGCTCGATCCTGGCACCTCTTGTCTGTCCACATCTCTTCCTCTGGTACTTGAAATGTCAGCACAATATATACATATGCACACACCCATACACACACACTCACAGCATGTGCATGTTAAAATAAAGTTTAGGCAAGTGGCTTGGTGGTTAGGGCGCTGGACTCCCACATGGCCGACTGCAGTTCGAGTCCCAGACCTGGCGGCTTGCTTTCTCACTTTCTCTCTCTCTCTCTCACTCTCTCACTCTGTCCCTCTCTGCTCAAATTAAAAATAAATAAATAAAGTTAAACAAATAAAAATAATAAAGTTTAAATTTTTATTTTATTTTATTTTTTGTAATAGGATGCATGCATTCACCAGAGAGGGAGAGAGAGAGAAAGTGAGAAAGCATCCCTCAAGGGAGGATGGCCACACTGCAAATCCCTCTTCTCGTCTTTCAAAATCCTCTCAGAATTTCAAGTACACATCACACATGCTTGGAGTATATTTTAAGCCATTGGGTCTAGGACTCGAACCCCTTAGTTGGCCATGTGGGATCCAGTCACTTTAATCTCCATGCCACCTAGCTGTGGAGGCCCATCTTAACCATTTTTCAGTGGAATTGACTACAATCCTAATGTACAATTATCACCAGCAATTTCCAGAGAGTAAAAACTTTTTGCTGTGCTTTTACTGTGGTAAAATGCTCATAATGTAGACTTTGCTGTCTTAACCATTTTTAAGTGTGCAGTTCAGTGGTATTAAGCACGTCCATGTTGTACAACCACCAACACTATCCAGCTCCATCACACTTTCTGTTCTGCAAGACTGAAACTGTACCCACGGAACAGTCACTCCTCGTTTTCCCCTTCTCCCAGCTCCTGGCAACCACCACCCTACTGCGTCTCTTATTCTAACCACCTCACAGAAATGAAATCATACAGTATTTATCTTTTTTTTTCTTTTTTTTGGAGAGGTTTTTGCTATAGGGCGCGTGAACTCACCAGAAAAAAAGAGACAGAAAGCGAGAAATCACCCCCTAGTGGGGATGGCCACTCCACAATCCCTTCTCCATTCTCCTCTCGGGATCTTGGGCATGCACGCACATGCACCTGGCGTGAGTTTAAGTCACTGGGTCCGGGAATTGAACTGCAGTCAACTACATGGGAGTCCAGCGACATAGCCATTACTCAAGCTGCTGGTCCCAGTATTTGTCTTTTTGTGACTGGCTTATTTCACTTGGCTTAATATCCTTAAGGTTCATCCATGTTGATGTTGTCACATGTATTGGATTTTTGTTCTTTTTTAAGGCTGAATAACATTCCATTGTGTGTGTGTGTATGTGTGTGTGTGTGTGTGTGTATATTTTAAAATTTTTCTTTTGCTCATCCATTCACCTGTCAATGGGCACCAGCACCCTTCACAGGTTCTCATTATGCATCAACCCCCTTTCCCCAATTCCCTTAAGTTCCCTTATTTCTCAGGATCCAAGGTGGCCACATGGATTCGGACCAGCCTGGAGACCCAGACCTGCCGATGGCCACACGGCCTCCAGCATTGCAGTGCACTTGCTGTACTGCTGCGCCACAGTGGCTGGGCCTCACTGTAGTTTTATTTATGTTTCCTTAAGGATTAGAGATAGTGAGCACCTTTTCATGTATGGATTGGCCTTTTGTATGTCTTCTTTGGAGAGCTATTGATGCGAGTCTCTTGCCCATTTTTGATTTGCTTGCTTGTTCTGTTGTTGTTGTTGAATTGTGGGACTTTTCTGTATATTCTGGATATCAGTCCCTTACTGATATATGATTTGCACATATTTTCTCCCATTCTGTAGGTTGTCTTTTTTTTTTTTTTAACTACTACATTGATAGTGTCTTCTGATGCACACAGTTGTGAGATTTTCATGAAGTCTAATTTGTCTATGTTTTCTTTTGTCGTGTGTACCTTTGGTGTCATATCCAAGAAATCAGTGCCAAATCCAATGTCATAAACCTTTTCCCCTGTGTTTTCTTCCAAGGGTTTTATAGTTTTAGCTCTTATGTTTAGGCATTTGACCATTTTGAGTTAATTTTTGTATATGACGTGAGGTGAGGGTCCAACCTCCTTCTTTTGCATGTGAATATCCAACTTTCCCAGTACCATTTGTACTTTTCCCATTGAATAATCTTCACTTCTACCTTCCAGAATCCTTGAGCGACACCTGGAGACCCCAACCAGGCCCAATAGGATCTGCATGCCCTCTGGTCCTGGCTCCTGGTACCTCGGCCACCCTGGGCCTGTCTTGTTCCTAGTACCACACATGGACCAAGCATGGTCCCCCTTAGACCTTCCCCTCTTTCACTTGTCACTTGACAAGTTCAAGTCTAAAATTCTATGGCCTAATTTCCCCTCCTTGGAGAAGCCCCAAGAGTCTTGTTATAGCATTACAATCCCTCTTTCCTCCTAGGTCCCCTTAGCCCTGACCCCAGGTGTGACTGTGTGTTCGTTTGTGTGGTTACTGTTAGAAGGGCTGTTTCCTGCACTGGCCCAAAGCCTCCATAGGGCTGAGCAGCATGCCTGCTTCACTTCTGCCTGTTTTTCCAGTGTCTAGAATAGTTCTCAGCTCATCATAAGGAGTCGGGAGGCATTTGTGGCCCAGCGACAGTGGCACAGGTGATAGGCACAGGTGTGATGCTGGAGCCATGTGGGAAGTGCCAAGGTTTAGATCTTAGCTGGCTGGAAGGCTGGAAGGAGGATCGCAGTGTGGTAAAACCCTGCTGGGGGGTCTATCTCATTCTATCTGATGAAAAAAGAAATAAAGAAGCTTTAATAAAAAAAACCTGTGGAGGGGACCAGCAAGTGGCATGGAGGTTAAGATGGTTGGATCCCGGGAACCAGCAGTTAGCGTAATGGCTATGTTGCTGGACTCCCACGTAGTCGACTATGGTTCGCGTCCTGGACCCGGTGGCTTAAACTCACGCCGGGCGCATGTGCGTGTGTGCCCAAGATCCTGAGAGGAGAATGGAGGAGGAGGGATTGCGGCGTGACCATCCCCCCTGGGGGTTGATTTCTCGCTTTCTGTCTCTCTGTCTCTGTCTGTCTGGCGAGTGCACGTGCCCTATAGCAAAAAAAAAAAAAAAAAAAAGATGGTTGGATCCCACACGGCTGATCCACTGCAGTTCAAGTCCTGGAATCAGCAGCTTGAAAATCATGCTAAGCGCATGTGCATACATGTCCAAAACCCCTAGAGGAGAGTGGAGGAGAAGGGACTGCAGCATGCAGAAATTACCCTGGGAGGTCATTTTTCACTTTCCCTCTCTCTGTCTCTCTTTCTGCTTGTCTTTCTCCGGTAAGCACATGTGCCCTATAGCAAACAGACAAACAAACATCTGTGGCGAGAAGGACGGACAATGAGGAGGAGAGAGACACCCTCTGACTGAGTGGGACAGACAGGCCTACGCTGACCAAAGGCTGGATGAAATGAATGGTACCAAAACCAACAGGTCACCGGCCAGTAGCTGGCTTCTTAACCAAGACTGCTCTCTCTCTGCCTCGTCCCGCCCTCACCTCTCTATCACCTCCCTTTCTCGCCTCTCCTGCCTTCCTCCTGCTCCCAATTTACTTATTTCTCTTTTTCGCTACCATGAGTACTCCGTTCTCCTTCCATTCTGTTTCCTTTGCCCTCACATGGGAAAGCAAGTGTTTTAGGAGTGGAATTCCATACTTCCTGTTCCGACTGAATCGTGCACCCAGCCTTAGCCGACCCGCTAGCCCTCTCCTGCGCTAAGGGGCGGAGACCTGCTCCTGCTGTCTCCAGCATGAAGCGACTCCTATTCCGGCACGGTTGTCTTTCCGTCTTGTCCTCAGAGGCTCTGGCCTCCACCCCGCTGTGGCCAAAGGTCCTGTCCCCTAGGAACACAGCAGCAGGGGAGGGCAGGCTGGCCCCTGTGCAGACACCTCCTCCTGGACCCAGGAAGGAGGACACGTTTGCCTTTCCTCTCCTCCTCTCCACCTTTGCCGGTCAGCCTCATGTCCTTCTAACACCTGCTCCCCTTCCTCTCTGGCCCGTGCCACAGAGTAGCCAGGAAGGAACAGAGGGGAGGGGCCGGGCTGCTGGCTACAGTGGAGGGAGCTGCGCTGAACTCACAGCACCACCCCCGGGCCATCTGGTGCCCTGGGCCTTGCCGGAAAGGAGTGGGATGCAGGCAGTAGAGGGAGAGGCTCGAGCAACCGCGTTTCCCTCCCTTCCCCACGCCACCCACCCTCGGTAACTGCCTGGCTCAAGGCTTGCCGGTGGGGTAAAGGCAGGGGTGTGGTGGGCTAAGCATCCTTGGCTTGGTCTCAGCGGAATCCAGACCTTGGAACAGACGGAAGACCATGTTCACTCTTCTGACTAGAACAGGGGGTGGCAGGCAGATGGGCTGCCTGGGCCGGGAAGGCTGGGGATGGGGTGGCAGCCCTGGTGCAGAGGGTGGCCTCCCAGTGCAGGCTGCAGCCCCACTTTAGGTGGCGCTCTGCAAGGCTCCACCTGATGTGGCTGAAAGCAGGGCCGTGCTCTCGTCAGCCCGCACACACTCACTGCTGTGCTGCCGTTCCAGGTGAGGACAGGCTCACATCAGAGGCGTATAGGGTCGGGTCGTGCAGTTTCTCTGAGTGGGGAAGGCAGCCTCTGAGAGGTGGGCCATGCCTGCCTGGACACTGCTCAGTCCCCAGCATCAGCTCCCTCCCTCCCCCCTGTGCACCCCGACCTTACCTGCCCATCCTCCACCCCGCCAGCCCATGCCCATGCCTTGTCTCCTACCCCCAGTTGCCAGAGCGGAGTCCTGGCAAGGGCAGCATGGTCCCCCTGCTGGTGGAGAAAGGGATGGCAAGTTGAATACCAGCTGGAAGATTGGCGCAAGTGGCTAACAGGCCCAAGAGGGCGTGAGGTGCCAGCAAAGCCACTGAAGCCAGTCCCTGGCTCCCACTTCTCCTCCAGAAAAACCTGACATTCAAGGAGTTGAAAGTACTTGTCCAAAAGTCACACTGAGTGCCTTCTCCCCTCCTCTGGGAAGCACAATAACATCTCTGGCCTCCCGGGATCAGTGCGTTGTCAGAAATAGGGCCTCTTGTGGGTGCTAAGAAATGTTCAGACCCAAGAGGAAACCACGACGTCTTCTGCTGTGCTTTTGAACAGGTTAAGTTTCTCACCTGCCCTGAGCTACCCGGACAGGGGACAGCCAGGAAGAAACGGCCTCCACAGACGAGGGGCAGCCCTGTTCGCTCTGCACCAGCCTCAGCCTGAGCAGAAACGGACTATGGATGGGGAGAACCAGGCTGGGGGTCCCGGGGGGAGAAGACTGGAGACTGAGCCATTGGTCCTGTCTCTCGCGCTCCAGACTGACCCTGATTAAGCCAAATCTCCCCATGGCTCAGTCTGACCATCCACAAATGGGGTGTGCTGGGCTCCTTCCCTGTTTCCAGTTTCTGGTTTCCGTGTGGCCTCAGAGCGCTCCAGGCACTGCTGGGCAGGCTCCGTCTCGCCAGAGCCCCAGGAGTAGGCCTGGGCGCTGGCACTGGTGCCGGTGCTGGAGGGAGCACACGTCTGTGTGAGCGCAGCAGCAGACAGCGGCCCCGGGCTGCTATCAGGAGAAGCAGCGTGGGGACTCCAGCTCTGGGACTGGCTCCTGGCCTGGTGGGGCTACCTGGCCTACCCTGCGGCGCTCATCTCAGCCCCGCTCTGCACTTTCTGCAGCACGCGGCCACAGCAGCCAGGCCCCCACAGGCCCACGAGACCCAAAAGCAGAAGCGCTGAGTCCTGCCGACTAGCGCCCAGCATCGCATGTGTCCCCATGGGCCATTCAGCACAGCATTCGGCCACACGGGGAATCCACACCGTGACTTATCCTGCAGACCAGCCAGTGAGCCTCTGCTCGTGACACACATGACAGAAGCTCCATTTTCCACGGCTGTATTTCCAGAGATTGAACTGCAGCTGCATTAGTCGTCTCAGAGAGGCCCTGACGCCCTCCGTGTCACCCAGGCGGCCCTTGTCTCTTTCTGGACTGCTATCCGCCACCCCACATGGGAAACTGAGGGGCGCTGCCTCTTGCTGGCAGGTGCGGGGCTCGGCATTACCGCAGGCACAGTGCAGGTGCTCCCCAGCCCATGGGGTTCCCGGTGTGCCCTGGGACCTGCGTCTGCTGGGACCCGCAGTACCCTTATCCTTTTCTACTCTAATTGGGCCACTCCCAGAAAGTGAGAAACTGAGGAAGGAAACGAGTGACCCCCTGCCACCTAGATACTTCTGATTTCAGTCCCTCTCCATCCCCCACATGCCCTGACCCTCAGGCCAGGCGGGAGCTGAGCCCAGACGCACAGGGCAACCCTAGAAACAGCCTTCTTGGCTGACATAATGTCGAGCTGGAGGCGGCCAGACGGATGTGGTCTGACCAGGAGGGACCTAACAGCAGGTGCGTGGGCAAAACCGGCAAACCTGCTTTCTCATCACGAGAACGCACAGCCGGGGTGGGGGGTGAATGTGCTCTGGCAAAGTGACAAAGGGCGGCCGCACCGGCTCGAGGATGACGCCTTGCACCCCTCGGGAGAATGTGCTTATTTTCTCTTGACAAGAATACTACTGACAACTAATCTGCAGAAGTAACGGTTCTGTCTGAACATCCAGCAGAAAGCGACATCCACAGCATTTCCCCAGACTGGGTGCCATGGAACCGCAGCCCCACGGCACAGCAGTAATGCGCTGCTCAAGTGAAGCTGGATCCCACATGGCAAGCACAGTTCGAATCCCTAGCCCTGTCAGCCTGAAACACACCAGGCGCACGTGAGCCCAAGGTACAGCGGGCTGAAGAATTGGAGGAAGGGGATTGAGGTGTGACCAGAGCCTGTGGGGGGGTGCTCCTTCCTCTCATGCATGCACATGCACTCTCTCAGAACTAAAGAAAAGACAGGCCAGCAGGTGGCGAAGTGGTTAAGGCACTGGACTCTCACATGGCCAAACGCAGTTTGAGTCCCGGACCTGGAGTCTTGAAACTCATGGCAGGTGTGTGTGCGTGCACACCCAAAGTCCTGAGAGGAAAATGGAGGAGAAGGGATTGCAGCATGGCCATGCCCCCTGGGGGGCAATTTCTCATTCCTCTCTGTCTCTGCCTGATAGCAAAAATCTCTCTCTCTAAAAAAAAAAAAGAAAAGAATGTCTGGGAAAGTTCTTTGGAACTTTGGCTCTGGGTCCCCAGAACTAAACCTTTGGAAAGGCTACCCCTGTAGCCTGTCTTAGAGCTCCGTGAAGTCTCTCAGGATGCTGAAGGCCATAGCAGAGCCTTCAGTTTGTCCAGCCCTGCTTTGGTCTGAAGAACTTGGCCAAGAAGCCTGCTCTTCACCAAACACCAAGAATCTGCAGTAAGGTTGAGGCCCCTTTTCCTCCTGGCCCTGAGGTGTGGCTCCCCTCCGGCATGAAAATGCAGACGGACTAAGTGTCTCCAAGCTCCTCCTCCTCTGCTGTTTTCCAGGCACAGCCAGAGGCTGGTCCCTTTCCCTTCTCACCAAAGGTCCTGGGATCAGGGCATCCTGGAGGCAGAGGCTGCAGCTTAGTGAGGGGTCTCCCATGGTCTCCACACACCCCACCCAGAACTGCCCAGGTGCTGCAGATCAGATGAGCATTTTGGGGGGGTTGGAACTCAGAGGGGCGAGGCCAGCACAAGGGGGCCAGTGTCCCATGGCATCGCAGGCCACCTGCCATGCCTCCATGTTCCTGGGACATCAGGTGCTTCGGGCTCCTGGCCGGCCCAAACACACAGGTGAGCCTGCCTGGCCTGAATCGCGCTGTTCTAAATATGCACAGCGAATACTTACCTAACTGATCGGTGCACGGCCGGCCATTGCTAACCACAGAGGCAAGCATCACGAGCGTGCCGCCTCCTCAGGAAGCCCCCACACTCCAGGAGTGACTCCAAACGCACTGAGTCATCTCCCCACCGACAGCGCCTTCCTCGGAATCTCACACTTACCTCTCGCAAACCACACGTCCCACGCCCACAGCACCTCGTGGCATATATAGACCCTGACCTGCGAACAGCTATTCTCGCTTCTCCCCACTCCCACACGGTCCAAACGGCCCGGCTGCCGATGGACCTGGAGGCGGCCACGCCCTCCCCCACAGGCAGCCACTCTCCATCCTGTCCGGGGCAGAGTCTTGAGGGAGAACCAGAGATTTGGGTGGGCTTCCCTGGAGGGGCAGGAGGAAGCCAGGAAACCTACTGAGTTCACTTGGAATGCATGGCCCCAGCTCAGTCCAGAGGTTGGAGCACCCAGCCTGCCGGTCACCAAAGACAGCTTCCAGGTGTTTGGCCAGGCACCCACACACTCTCGCCCTTCTGAGCAAAGCCAGGAAGGGGCTGAAGACCTGGAGTCCCTGCGGTGCCCTCAGGAGGGTACAGGGCTGTTTCCCTGTGTGCATGCTCGGCCTCTGCCTGGGTCTCTGCTTTGCTCCAAGGTCATTGCTCTGAGGATGAGGCCCTGCCCCATGGGCCTGAGGGCCCAGCTTACTGGACCCGAAGCCCAGAGGACCTGCCCAGAGCCCAGATGGAAGGCAGATTCCTGCCTCCCCTACAACCTCGCTCCCCTCCCTGGCATACCCCTCTCGGGCCAGCGATCAAGGAGCGAGGCAGGCCTGGGGCAGAGAGACCTGCCTCCCCACAGGGCCTCCAGCTGCTCAGGGCCTCTCCAGATGAGCGCCAATTGGAAAAAGTTGTTCATAAGCCCATCTTTGGCCCCCTCCAAGGCCATTTTTGCAGGCCGAACTTGGACCGGCTAAGAAAACATCTACTATGGGACTCAGCCCAATCCCCCAGGGGATCAGAGACCGGCCTTAGTCTCTGCTGCCACGTTTTGGAGCCAGGACAGCCCTCCCCCCAGGGAGGACACAGGGAAATGACCAGGAAAAGAGCGTCGGTGGGAGAGGGTAAGGGGACCGGGAGAAGCGGTGGTAGGGGTGAGCCGGCGCAGAGGGGGTTTACCTGGGTGAGATGAGGGTTGGGGTTGAACCCGCACTGGTTGCAGACCTTGCTGTGACACTGGGTGCAGGTGTTGAAGTTTGGCTGGCTGGGGGTCGACGTGAGGTCCGAGGTCTTGCATATGGGACACAGGGTGCTGCTGGGAAGGGGGGCGATCTGGGGGACGGAGTAGGGCGAAGTGGGGGTGCTGCCTCTGTCCGGTGACACCGAGGGGGACCGGCCTGATCTCTGTGTCCTGCTGTCTACCTGCAGCGTCCTGCGGGGACCATCAGCCTCCTGGCCGGCTGGGCCCTGTGCCCTCGGCTCTCGGGGGCTCTCGCTGCCGGGAGCAATAGCGGAAGCCTGCTTCGGGGTGGGGGAAGCTGCTCTCTGGCTACCCGGGGGCTCCTTGGGGTCCAGTCTCCGGGAAACACTGAAATGACATTGAAAATGGCTGCATTAGAGACATGTCTCACAGAAGCTGTCTGCAGAGATCTCCACCAAGCTTCGGACCCCACCAAGCCCATCGCCACCCCTCTCCTCCTGCCTGGTGATGTCACCACAGCTGTCCTCTGCTGTGCCTGTGCTGAGCCTGGACAAGCATGGCCCGCAGGCCACATGGGGAGCACGGGTGTCCCCTCCTGCAGAGAAGACGATGTGCGGGGGCCATGTCAGCAGTCTGGGGTGGAGCCTGTACTTCAAAGATGTTACAAGGCCTAGGGACCAGCAGTTAGCGTAATAGCTATGTCGCTGAACTCCCATGTAGTCAATTGCAGTTCGAGTCCCGACTCGCTGGCTTAAATTCACACCGGATACGTGTACATGGGTGCCCAAGATCCCAAGAGGAGAATGGAGGAGAAGGGATTGCAGCATGGCCATTCTCCCTGGGGGGTGATTTCTCGCTTTCTGTCTCTCTGTCTCTTTCTCTTCCTGACGAGCATACGTGCCCTATAGCAAAAACTACTCCAAAAAAATAAAGATGTTACAAGGCCTATAGCCACTTTGCTACCAAGGCTCCAGACCTAAAGAGGAGAACACTTATGCGATTTTAAAAATTTGGAGCGGGATGAGCAGGTGGTGTAGTGGTAAGGCATTGGACTCCCACATGGCTGGCCACGGTTTGGGTCCTGGACCTGGTGGCTTGAAAATCATGCTGGGCATGCATGCATGTGTGCCCCAAATCCCAGGAAGATAATGGAGGAGAAGGATTGCAGTGTGGCAATTCCCCTTGGGGAGTGATTTCTCACTTTCCCTCTCTCTGACTCCCTCCTCTCCAGTGAGTGCATCCTTGCTAGTTTTACCTGATGGCAAAAAAACTTAAAAAAAATAAAAATAAAAATTGGATCCCCGCCTCCTGCAGACTGTACCAAATCAGAATCTGTGGGGCCAGAACCCTGGCATTAGTATTTGTCCCTCCCTTGGTGTGTCCAACACACAGCTCCAGTGCAGAGCTACAACCCTGGCAGGTCAGAGGCTGCCCAGACAGTTGGGGATGGAGGAACACCCCAATGCCTAGTTAATGCCACCTGCAGTGGGGACCTGCCTGTACACAAAAGAACCTTCCTCTGATTGCCCGCCGGCCGCCGTAGGCCTGATCGTCAGACCACACCTATCAGGATGGGATGGAGTGTTATTTTCCGCGAATGCGAGGCTAGGCTGCGTGGGGTTGGGCTTCTGGCATTCGGCCCTTACAAAACCACTGAGGGAGGCCAGCATTGTGCCTGACTGCCACCAGCAGAGCCAGCAGAGCTGGGTGGTTCCATGGGCTAGAAGGCAGACCGTCAGGCTAGAAATGTACCCCTACGTGCCTTCCCTCTGATCCAAGGCGAGTTCACCTCTGCCGGCTTTTCTCTCCTCCGATTTCAAATGGGCCGAGTACAGAAAGCCATGGCAAAGATGTCACCTCCTCGGGGTTCTGCACTTCGTCCGGCCTACAGCCACCAGGGAGGCTGGGCAGCCTTGCCGAGAGCCACAGCGGCAGCCCGGGGGCTCCAGTCCTTGTCGGGTCCAGCTGACAGGAGAGAATTCTAAGCTGACTGGCCACATCTGAAAGCCATCTGCTTTCCAAAAAGATTCAGAAGCCAACCAGTAGGACATCTTAGGACAATCCTTTCACGGGGGGGGAATGAAGAAGCCACCCTCAAGACACTCTGCAGTCCTCCCCCTTTCCGAAGAACTGGAGGTGGTCAGAACACCTGTCTAAGAAGGACTCTTCTGGAAAAGAGAAGCACTTAAATGTCCATCAGCCACCAGCAGCAGGCATCGAACCATCAGGTACAGACCTGTCTCTGTCTTCCTGCGAGGCAACCAGAGCTCCAGCAAAACCTTCTGGGCCATCTTGGCCACCAGCTGCAAGGCCCAGGACAGCGGTGGCCACTGGCCCCGGATCTCTGACTCATACTTGGAATCCAAACTCCCATGGGGCCTCTCAGTAGACTAATTTCTAGGTATCCTAACGAAATATTTCCCACTTCGTTAAATTAATAGTTTCGTTTTTTTCTTTAAATTATTTTAGGCTAGAATGTAAAAGCAGCCCTGGAAAGCTAATTGAAAACCACTGAGAGCTCTTTAAACATGTGAACGGGCTGAAGCCCCTCCCCGGGCCATACAAGGGCTTCTAAGAAATTTAGCAATTTGTGCTGTATTTGTGTTACCTGAAAAGTGACAGGTGGTCTTCCGTGTTCACAATGATTTTTTAATTCACTGTTGTATCACCATGTAGTCTTTCTGGAGAAATTGTTTGTGATATTTGGGGATGGAGTTGTAAGTTAGTTAGCTTTAACTCAGCTCTGGTTACAGTGAGTGAATGAGCAATCCCTCTGTACCCAGCCCAGCCTTGCTCCGCAGGACGCCATTCCACATACATGGGCCTGATGTGTGTCCACAGCCCAGAGTGGCTTTTGTGACACCTGGCGATCACCGTCCACGTCTAGTCCCTTCCCTGTCCCATATTTCTAAATGATTCCTCGGGCCCTCTCCTTGACCTTCAAGCCTTCACCATCTCTCTCCGTCCCCTTTGTCATTGATGACCTGCTGGCCGCCTCACTGAACAAGCAGGACCCCCCAGAGGGCAGCCTGCACCACTTCACACTCTCCCCTCTCCTTCACCATTCCCCCTCTTTATTAGATCCTTTCAACTCCCTCACTTCTCCCATTAAATAAAAAAGGGGGAGGGCCAGCAGGTGGCATGTTGGTGAAGGCTCTGGACTCCCACAGAACTGATGACTCCAGCTTGAGTGCTGGACCTGTCAGTCACGATCACGCCTGGCATGTGTGTGTGCATGCCTCAAGTCCCAAAAGGAGAATGGAGAAAGGACTGTGGCATGGCCACCCCCAGAGGACGCGCTCTCTTGCGAGTGCACACACCCCATGAAAAAACCCTAAAAAACAGCCCTTGGAACCTCCATCTTCCAGTAATTCACCAAAATGACGAACACAAAGGGAAAGAGGAGAGGCACCCGATCTATGTTCTCTAGGCCTTTTAGAAAACATGGAGTGGTTCCTTTGGCAACATATATGGGAATCTATAAGAAAGGTGATAGTGTAGACATCAAGGGAGTGGGTACTGTTCAAAAAGGAATGCCCCACAAATGTTACCATGCCAAAACTGGAAGGGTCTACAATGTTACTGCATGCTGTTGGCATTGTTGTGAACAAACAAGTTAAGGGCAAGATTCTTACCAAGAGAATGAATGTGCGTACTGAGCATATTAAGCATTCTAAGAGCAGAGATAGCTTCCTAAAATGTGTGAAGGAAAATGACCAGAAAAAGAAGGAAGCCAAAGAGAAAGGGACCTGGGTTCAACTAAAGCACCAGCCTGCTCCACCCAGAGAAGCCACTGTGTGAGAACCAATGGAAAGGAGCCTGAGCTGTTGGAACCTATTCCCTATGAATTCATGGCATGATGGATGTTAAAAATAAACTAATCTATGGCCTATAAAAAAACTAAAAACTAAAAAAAAAAAAAAACAACCTAGAACTTTTACCCGGTTTTCCCTTCAGCTACTGCTCCATTTCTCTGCTCCTGTTCGAAATTCCTTGACAGAATCGTCTCCACTCACTGCCCCCTGCTCCTGTCCTCCGTCCTTTCAACCCGTGCCAACCTTCACTTCAAAGGAATTGCTCAGGTCCCGGTCACAGGGCCCCCCATGCTGCCAAAGCCGACAGTGGGTCTGGGTCTCACCTCCCTGGACCATGAGCAGCACGTGAAACCAGGTGAGCCCCCCTCCCTCCTGAAAGCAGAGCTCAGCCTGCCGTGGGAGCTCCGCCCTCTCATGGGAGCTCCGCCCTCTCGTGGGAGCTCCGCCCTCTCGTGGGAGCTCCGCCCTCTCGGGTTCCCTCTCCCTCTGGCCACACCTTTCTGGCCTCCTGCAGATTCCTCCTTCCCACTCCAGGGTCCCCCTCCAGGACCCGGGCTTTCCACGCATTAGCCTCGGGGGCACTCACAATCCCCGAGTCTCCAGGCTCTGAATCCTTGCCCCGCTGATAACCACTGCACACCCACCTCTGGCCGAGCCCTTCCCGTGTCTAGCGCCAGTTCCATCTTCACTCAGTTGTCTTGTTGGCATCTTGAGCTGGACCCGCCCAAGCTAAACCCCTGATCTTCCCTGCAAACGTGCTCCTCCGAGTCTTCTCGGCATTTCTCTGACGCCTTCCTTCTCTCGCCCCGTGAATTCACCAGTAAATCTGCTGGCTTCGCCCTGCCGCCTCACCCCACAACACGTCACCTCTCGTCAGTCCTGTAGGGTCCTGGCTCCTTCCACTCACCCCGCTAGGTCCTCTCCGCAGCAGCTAGGATAAGCCTTTAACTACACAACTCAGACACTTCCCTCCTCAACTTAAACCCTCCACAGCTTCCTTTCCTCTCAGAGGAAAGGCCCTGCAAGATGGAGATCAGCCCCTGCCCCTCAGGCCCCAGGTCCCACTACTATCCCCCCCCCTCCCTGTCCCCGAACCCGGCCCACCCCTGCTCTGCGGCTGGCACTCTCTGCTCGGGCTGGCATTCTCTGCTCGGGCGGCATCCTTTCGGGGACACCTACGACGCAATTCTATTTAAAACGGCAGCTTCTGTCCCTCCTTTGTTCTCCGCGTGCGGCACACTTTCTGACCCAGCGCTGCGTGCACCCTCTGGGGCTCCTGCTGGTGGGAGGCAGCCTGTGTGGGCTTTCTTCACAGCACAGGGCCTGCGCGGCTGGAGGCTCCACGTGCACTTCCTGCGGGGATGGACTGCCGCGACCCCAAACGGTAAAACGTGGCTCACAGCGTTTCTGAGCTGAGACAACACGGCAAGTGCCGGGCATGGCCCTCAGCCCTTCTCGGGATCTGACCCCGTGCAGGGGCCGCACACGAATGCTCTGATGACGTCAACACCAGCAATGCACCAAGTCCTCACCACAAGCCACCTGCCACATGTGACGTTCTTTAAGCCCCACAGCAAATTCCTGGGGTAGGATCCATTTTGCCCATTGGGTAGACAAGGAGACCACCACACACATGAGCTAAATAACTTGCAAAGCCTCCGTGACTTGCAGGTGGTGGAGCTGGGATTCCAGTCTCTGTGCCACCAATCTGTGCCCTTCAGCACTGTCCCACACTGCTCTTCCTGGGGGACACGGCAGGGCTGCAGAGGGGTGGGAGGCACTGACTGCAGTTGGGGTTCTTGGCATTCTGTCTCCGAAGAGCTGTTTAAACAGAAGCTCCTTAGCAAGAGGCTTCTGACTGTTCTGCTCCCCGCTGTCCCCCCGGACCAGGACATGCTTGGCACTGACACACACATGCCAAGGGAACGGGAGCGTGTGTGAACATGTGTGCCAGTACCGGGAGCCAGGACGTGGCCCTGAGGCAGGGCAGTGGCATTGTCCAGTTTTCACCACTTCGCCTGGAGTGTGTCTCTCGATGCTGAGAGACTCGGAGAAAATGACACTAACGGCAGATATTTGTTCGTTTGGTCAGGCTATCAGTCACTCACAGATATTTACTGAGCCCGGGGCTGGTTCTAGGCCCTGTGAGAGGTACTGATGACGTAAAGGAATCATGTCTCCTACTGTGGGCGGAGGACTCACACATGTTCATTGAATTGTCCGTCAGTCTTTACATCTTATATAGTTTTATAGTTATTTTTACTTTTTTTTTGAGAGGTTTTTGCTATAGGGCGCTTGCACTCGCCAGAAAGACAGAGAGACAGAAAGCAAGAAATCACCCCCCAGGGGGGAATGGCCCACGCCACAATCCCTTCTCCTCCATTCTCCTCTCGGGATCTTGGGGACGCATGCACACGCGCCTGGCGTGAGTTTAAGCCACTGGGTCCAGGACTCGAACTATAGCCGACTATGTGGGAGTCCAGCGACATAGCCATTACGCCAACTGCTGGTCCCATAAACACCTGCTTATTGAAATTAAATCGGACAGGGAACTTGTCCTCTAGAAGCCTCCCCCTAGACTAGATGTGCAAACCACAGGACCCGCCACCATGAGGTCCAGGTGGGCAGAAGTGTCCGAATACCGCAGGAAAGAGGAGTCGGAAACCAGGTCTTAAAGGAAGGGCTGCCCTCCCTGAGATGAAAGGGCCGGCTAGGCAGAGGACGCACACACTCCAAGGCCCAGTGGCCAGTCAGAGTGCCCTGGGCCTGGGGGCCGGGCAGGGCGAGGCCTTGCAGTTCAGCACCGAGAACAGCTCCTGGCAATTCAGGGTGCTGAGCTGGCCCGGACTCCCGGGAAGCTCTGCCTCTGAGGAAGCTTTCAGCTGTGTCCAGAGAAGGCGGTGAAAGTGGGGAGGCCAGTGTGACTAAGGCCTAAGGCGGCAGCTCAGGAGACAGCCCAAGGGGCGAGAGGGAGGGAAGGTGCCACGGGGAGTGCTCTGCCTGAGCTCCAGGGAAGAAGGGTCCTTTTCGTTGTGATGGAGAATCCAGGGAGCGAAGTCAACTGATGGATGAAGAATGGAGAATGAAAGTGAAAAAACACAAGTTAGGGTCTGACTGTGTGGGAGAGTGGTCTGAGAGACTTCAGGAGACAAGTCACAGCTCTAGAGAGACAGGTGGGGGAGGGGACGAGAACTCACCCCCAGTGGGGATGACCACGCTGCAATCCCTTCTCCTCCATCCTCCTCTGGGGACTTGGGGCATGCACACACACGTGCCCAGCATGTTCCTCAAGCCACCAGGTCTGGGACAGGAACCGTGCCAATGACCACAGGGGATCCAGCCACCAAACCTCCGCACCACCTGCTGGCCCCAGCCAAATCTGGATCGTTTTCCCTGAGTGAGTCCGTTTACAAGCCATTCCGGGGTAGAGCTTGCCCAGAGGACAGTGGTCTGGAGCTTTGTGGGGAACTCCAGCCCTGATGGAGCAGAGAAGAAGAACAGCCAGAGGAAGGAGAATGGAAGAGAGCAGCCCACAGGGCAGGAGAAGTCCCCAGAGGAGCAGCAGGCAACAAGGCCGTCAGGAGTCCACAAACGGCCATACCCGCAAGGCCTCACTCGGCAACTGCCCAAGTTGGGCCTGGGCAGGGCCAGTTTCCTTTCGTGCTGACACAAGGGCCTGCCACGGCAGGAGCTGCAGGGCCATGCCAGCCTGTGCCACCCTCATGGACACCAGCCGAGGGAGCCAGGTGGGTGGAGGGAGTCCTCTAGGAGGCTCTTCGTAAGGAGCACAAACAAGTCCCCGCCAAACCCTGGCTGCTGAGCAGGGGAGAGGGGGAGTGAGAAAAGAGGAGGGAGGCATCCACAGGCAGGACCCAGCCCAGCCCCAAGGTCTCATGGCTACGGAACATTGGCAGCGAGGCCCCTCAAAGCCGATGCTCCCCGGGCAGCGTCAAGGAGCCCCCTTACTCGGGAGGGCTGGGTAGGGACGGTGAGCAAGGAGGGAAGGGGGCACAGCTGCAAGGTTGGAGAGACACAGGACGGCAGGTGGAGGAGGACGAATGGGTAGAGGTGTGAAGCAGCGGCTGATGCCGAACAGGGAGACTACACCTGCCTGACCCTGGGACCCCGTGTTCAAGGTGGCCAAGAAAGGTAGAGGACATGGAAAGAGCCAGAATTCTGTCAGCTTCCCTTCCTTTCGGCATTCGGGGCTATCAACTGGACGGAAACCATCTTAACTGGAAACTGTGTGCCAAGGCAGGGAGCAGCCCCCGGCCACGGGAGGGCTGCTGGGAAGACAGAGCGATTCCGTCAGCTTCTCCCTCTCGTGTCTGCAGTACCCCCGTGCCATGACTGGGGAAACGATGCAGGCTGCGTGGGTCCCTCTATCAGAACCCCCAGGAAAGGCGCGAGGCCGGCAGGCTCCAGAGATGCTCCTGACCAAGCATGTCCCTAAGGACAGGGCCAGGGGGCGCCCACAGAGGAGAGGAGCCTGGAGCCGCTCCGGGAGCTGCACTCGGGGGGGCCTGCTCAGGCCGAAGCAGACTGGAAGGAAATACGGGAGGCCGGGTGCCAGCGCGGGCTCCGGCGGGAAGCCAAGCTGGGCACCACATGGCAGCATCCTGGAGCTTGCCCCACGCCTCCAGGTGGACGCTTGAAAGAGAAAGCTCCATGTTAAAAAATGGCTGGCTTTGTTCACCAGGAGGGAAATGAACTTAGGGAAACTCGGAAGAGCCCCACGGCTTCAAACGAGGTTTTGATCAATTCATGGCTGACCTTTCTATAATGGGCAATTACGGCCGGGCAGACACTGTAGGAGGGCCATGCCAGGAGGGACCATGGGCCAGCGGTCCCTGCATTCAGCAAGGGGTTCAGAGGCGGGGCAGGATGGGTGCCGGCTCAGGTTCTGGGTCTGGGAGTGCCTCTCAGAAATGGAGGTGGTGCTCGGGAAGTCCAGGCTTGGAAAAAGGCCAGCTTCCACACATGAAGCCATCCTCCCCTGGCCAGCCTTCTGGCCAGCGGCCTCTTGCCTTTTCGGTCACGTGTCCGTCGGTAAAGCGTGTTGGCGAATCCCAGCATGTGAATATTGCCCCGCCCACTCCGTGCACGTACAGGACTGGCAAAGCACACCTCCCCAGGGGAGAGGTTGTAAGGATAAGTTGGACACTAATTGTCAACAGGAGCTTTCACGTTTTCTGTCTTGCTTCCTCTCCCCACCCCTTGGCACAGGTGCCCCGGTATGGCAGCCACTGCTGAGGAAATCCTATCTTTCCAGGAGTCTTGAAAATCTTTGTTGAGTGCCCAGATCAGACTCGCTCCTGCCCCTGCCATCTTCCATGCAAGGCTACTCAGGTCAGACAGGACCTCCCCAACAGGGAGGCTCCAGGCCACCAAGAGCCAGCCTCCCCAGGCTTCCTGATGGCTCTGCTGATGGCAATGGCATGGGGTGATGCTTCCTGTGACGCTCGGCCTTGGCAGTGAGAAGGAGCCTGTGACCGGGCAAGAAGTCAGCACCCTGGGCTCAGAGCTTCTCAGATGCTGTCTCGGAGCCGAGCTCTGACCTGCTGCGGGGGAGGGAAGGCATCACACCCAGGGCTACTGGGCAAGGGAATCACGCTATAAACAGAGCCCCCAAAGGCTAGCATCTTCCCTTATAACTTCCCAGCCCCTTGAAGCAGCAGCCCCACTTGGAGGGTAAGTTTCCAAGACCCAAACGACCCCGGAGTAAACCATAGAGCTAGTTCCTATTTGGAACACGTCAAAGAGCACAGTGCCAGGCTCGGGGCAGGCAGGTGTGTACCGATGCACTTGGGCAAACGTGCACTCACTCCCCTGAGCAGACAAACCTACATGAAGAAACCATTAGTGGTACCAGGCACCCACCGCCTCCAATCATCTTTCCAGAAATGTCTGGCAGCTGGGACTCTTCCTGTGGACAAGCAAGCCTTGGCTGGTCCCCGGCCAGTCTATCTGGGCCAGCAGAGAACATGGTGAAGGCTGCGAGCGCCGACAGCTTTGCTGTCACCAAGGGGAAGGGCTCGGGAAGAGGATGGATGTGGGTCAGCAAGAGGGACTGTGGCAAGAGGGACCGGTAGGAGCAAGAGTCGCTGCCAGCACACGGCAGCCAGGGAAGCTGCCGGCTAAGAGGAGGGACCATCAGCAGTCAGCGCAGGCGGGGTGCCAGCCATAACTGCGAGGAAAGCAAGCCCTGGGGACGTCACGCCCAGCCCTGAGGCCCAAGTGGATCTATAGAGTTGAGAACATCCCTCAGGGCAATCTGATTTAGCCTGGTTCCCTTCACGACCAGCCAGTCTCCAGAATTCAGAGCAAGGATGGAAAATAAGGGTAACTTTTCTCTAACCCCGATTAATTGGTCAAATTTGCCTGGAGGGCTGGGTTGGGCAGGAAAATTGCTGCCACGGACTAAGCACCAAGGCCATGGACTTGTGATCCAGGATTAGAACAAAGCACAACCCTTACACCTGCCTGGAGTGACGCCCAGCTTCTTGGAGTGTCTCATTGAGAAATGGGCCAGGCCCACCTCCGGCTAGAAAAAGAAGAGTGGGCGTACTGCTGCATCTCACGTGGGGTTTACCTTTGTCTTTTCACTGAGACCCATTTTCGCCTCCATCCCGTGGTTTTCCCAGAGTCACAAGAGTGGAATGTGGGCACCAGTCAGCTGAGAACATCAGATGTCATGACCTCAGGGCAGGTTTGAAACTGAGTGTCTCTTGCACTGTGGTGCCTGTGCCAGGCATTGTGGGAATAAAGGCTGCCTGAAGGCAAGTGATCGGTGGATGCAAAGGTCTTTCTCAAGAAATCAATACAAAGTTGGGAATAGTAGTTGGCGTAATGACTATGTCGCTGGACTCCCATGCAGTCGACTGTGGTTCAAGTACTGGACCCGGTGGCTTAAACTCACACCAGGTGCGGGTATGAGTGTGTATGTGCCCAAGATCCTGAAAGGAGAATGGAGGAGAAGGGATTGTGGTGTGGCCATCCTCCCTGTGGGGTGATTTCTTGCTTTCTGTCTCTCTCTGTCTTTCTGGCAAGCGCATGTTCCCTGTAGCAAAAACCTCTCAAAAAAATAATAATAATAAAATAAACAAAATAAAATAAAAGAGAGAAAAAAAGAGAAAGAAATACAAAGTAAACTAATTAAAATATATTTAATGAGGGGTCAGCAGGTGGTGTGGTGGTTAAGGCACAGAACTCCCACATGACTGACCACGGTTCAGTCCCAGACCTGATGGCTTGTTTTCTCACTAACCTCCCAACCATCTCTCTTTCCGGTGAGCACATGTGCCCTATACCAAATTTAAAAATAATAATAGTAATAATAAATTATATATATTTATAATTATATTAACCAGAAGACATTTTACAATCCCAAACAAATGCTATTTTTATTTGGCTTTCTATTGGGCAAGTTCTGAGTTTTCTTTTTTTAAAGAACTATTTAACTTTGTTTATTCATTTATTTATTTTTAATTTGACCAGAGAGGGACAGAGCCAGAGTGAGAGACAGAGAGAGGGAAGAGTCAGAGACAGAGAGAGGGAAAAGTGAGAAAGCAAGCTGCCAAGTCCAGGACTCAAACCTTGGTTGGCCATGTGGGAGTCCAGTGCTCTTAACCATGGCACCTGCCGACCCCCAAATTCTGAGTTTTCTAAAGCATGGACCCTTTCATGAATCTGTTAAAAAACTTTAGACCTTATTCTTAAGGGAGGAAATGTACACATTCATAAACAACGTTGTTTAGGGGGCTCTGTTGAAGGGTTACTAGTTCTTAACCCTAACTTTTCTTTTTGTGTCTTCTGAGGTTTATCTCTAGAAGTTTTTATTCATTAATTCATTCATTTAAAAAAGAACTCACAGGAATCATGTTCACTGAGTTTGTGAATGTCTAAACATATCTTTATGACCTTTCATCCTCAACAACAGCTTGGCTGGATATAAAATTCTAGGTTCACACTTTCTCTTCCTCAGGACCTTGCAAGGTTACTTCCAAAAGTTCATAAGAAAATTTAATTAAAGTACAGTTTTATTTTGGTGCAAAATGAATTTTTAAATCCATGCATAGTGTGTTTTTTTTTTTAATAATACACATGTTCTATGAACTTTTCAAAGACACTTCATATAGCCATTCTGTGTCTATCATTGACTATTACTGTGGAGCACTCTGGGCCACGGTGATTTTTTTTTTTTTTTCTCTTACAGATCTATTAAGTTTCTTCCTCTGGATGCAATAGAACTTTTTTTTTTTCTCTCTTTCAGTAACTTCCCCAAGATAAGTTTTAGGCTTGAATATTCCATATCTATTTTCCCTGAAATTCAGTATGCGCTTTCAAACTGAAGATTGATATGTTTATGATGGGGGTGGGAAGTTTTCTTCTATTATATCTTTGAATATTTCTTTGTTCCATTTGTTTTGTTCTGTTCTCCAGACATACAATTAAATCTATTTTGAATTTCCCTTGTCTTTCCATTGTCTTGTCTGCTGGCAGCTCTTGGTTTCCCCACCTGCCACACCTCACTTTATTCTCTGGCAACTCCACCTCCCTAGTAACTCTCAGGCATCCTACTGGATACTCCCTGTGCTCCCCCACATATGCTGGCTTTGCTAACCAGTCCAAGACAGGGTTTTTTTTTTTAAATCCTCTGGACTCTGACCTCTCTACCTAGTTCCACAGAAGTAAGTTTCCCTTCCTGGGATCCTCTGTCACCCTGGGCTGACTTTTCTGTACTTAGAAGCCATTTTCTGTTTATTGCATTTCAGGTTATGAGAGTTTGCTACTTTTTGTTTGTTTGTTTGCTTGTTTTCTGTTTCTTGTTCTTGCAGTTTTAGTTGGCTAAATTAAGAGACTGAGCAAGCCCAGCTGCAGTGGCACAAGTAGCAGGATGCTGCGACATGAGCAGGCCCTGGGTCCTGAACATGCAGGGTGCATCCGGGGACACATTCATGATCCTGAATGGCTGAAAGGCTGGGGAGAGGATCACAGCATAGCAGAACCTTATCAAGGTCTCTCTCTGTCTCTCTCTCTCAAGAAATAAACAAATTTTAAACAACCATTTAATCATATTTAACCAGAAGACAGTTTACAGTCCTAAAGAAATGCTGTTTTTATCTGGTTTTCCACTGTGCAAGTTCTGCATTGCTAAAGCATCGGCCCTTTTAGGAAACCAATTAAAAACCTTAGATCTTATTCCTGAGGGGAATGTATACATACATATGTATGTATACATCCATAAACAATGTTGTTTAATTTCAGGAGGTACCTAGACCTGATGTCCATGGAGGCCTAGCTCCTCCACAGCTGAGTTGGCCTTCAGTCAGTGGGCACCTGCCTATCACACCAGCCTGGTCTCCTGACTGGCAGCTATGAGCCTCTGCATCCAAGCCCTGGTTGAGGCCTAGAAGCACACCCACAGCTGGGTGCTTTCCTGAACCCATGTCTGAGAGTTTTCCGGAGGGCTAGCTGAATGCCTCCACAGCATCCTCTGACCTAACTTCTGGTGTGGAGCCCTCCCTGAGTCTCCAAGCAGGCTGAGAAACCCATGAAGGCAGAGGATTTCCAGAACCTACTGGGGATGTGATCCCTGTTTGCAGGTTAAAGGAAACAGAAGCTCCCTTGCCTATCTTAATTAACTGAAGAAAAATAATTTGTAATTATGCAAGGTTTATAGGACATGACTCTGCTAAGGCTTGAAAACAGCTTCTTATTTTAGTAAGTTAAGCAGTCATATTTAGACATTCATCTTTTACAAAGGTCTGGATCAACCCATTATTCACAATTTCCAAAGGGGAATGAGCCAAAGATGGGGTTTTACTACTGTGCAGTAGGAAAAGGCTTTCTTTAGCCAGAACTCAGTAGAAGACAGAGTGGTATAGTTTTGCAGTTAATGCCTTAATGCCTTTTTCCCCACTTATTCATCAGACTTGGGTAACAGCTCATGAGCAGGGTACTCCTGGGGGAGCCAGGACAGGTGGGAGCCCCAGCTTAGAGCTGAGAGGCTGAGAGGAAGGCAGAGAAAGCAGGCAGGAGGCCAGACCAGTCATACCCAGAGCCAAGACCAGGTCAGCCCTCCTTGAAGGACTCCTCTGTCACCTCATCAGCTTTCCAGATGGCCCTGAACTGTGACATCAAAAGAAGTGAGAGTCCCAGTCTTACGGACCCTTCTTTTCTGGCATCACAAGAACTGGACCCAGGACGTTGCCATGTCTGAGCAATCACAGTGCACCCTTTCATCAAGACCTATGGCATGGGGCCGGCAGGTGGCGTGGTGGTTAAAGGTGCTGGATTCCCACATGGCTGACCATGGTTCAAGTCCCAGACCTAGCAGTTTGCTTTCTCACTTTCTCTCTCTCTCTCTGTCCCTCTCTGGCCAAATTGAAATAAACAAATGAATAAATAAATGAATAAAGTTAAATGAAAAAAAATTTTTAAAACACCTATGGCATGTACAGCATTAGAATTGCTTTTTGTTTGTTTTAATTTGTGATGTGTGTTCATGAGAGACAGAGAGAGGGAAAGGGACTCTCCGCAGGGCTCAGTAATGCCATAATCCCCTTCCTTCTGCATCCTAACCTGCCAGGATCCTAGGTAGGCACACACACACACCTGGCATGTTTTCAGGACAACTGGGCTGGTGACACAAACCAAAGCTGGCATGTGGCTTCCAGCTCCACAGTCTGGAAAACTTACTGGCTGCACCAGAGAGGCTGGGCCTGCACTTGAAATTTAAAATAATAATAATAATAATCATTTATTTATTTCATTTTATTTGTTATTATTATTTTTAATTTGACCAGAGAGAGAAAGGGAAAGTGAGAAAGCAAGCCACTATGTCTGGGACTCAAACCATGGTCAGCCACATGGGAGTCCAGTGCCTTAACCACCATGTCACCCCCCGGCCCCTGAGTTTGAATTTTAAGGAACTTTCTGGCCTTTCCATCTGTAGTGACTAAGGCACCCTTCAAGAGGGCCCCCAGGCCAGTCATATATCTCTACTGACTCCCCTACTAGGTGCAACTGTCTGAGGGGATCCCTGGCCAGCCAGATAAATTCTTTTTCTTTTTTTTAAGAGAGATTTTTGCTATAGGGCACATGCATTCACCAGAGAGTCAGAAAGACAGAAAGCGAGAAATCACCTCATGGTGGGGAGTGGGGGTGACCATGCCACAATCCCTTCCCCTCCAATTCTCCTCTCAGGATTTCGGGCGTGTGTGCACATGCGCCCGACATGAGTTTCAAGCCACCAGGTCCGGAGCTTGACTCTCAGTCGACAATGTGGGAGTCCAGTAACATAACCATTATGCCATCTGCTGGCCCCCAGCCTGATCAGTTCTAAGCAGGTCTCTGCACAGTGCTCCCAGAAGCCTCAGCCCAACACCAACCCTCTGTTCACATTTCCCTGTTCTGGGAATGCCGTGGCTCCTGACTGTGGCCTGGGAGTTCAGACCCAGCCCAAGCCCCTCAGGCCGCGGCTCCCGCTCAGTCCCTGGCTTGCAGACATCCACACGGCGATCCCCCAGGGACTCAAGCCTAAGCTGAGAGCATCCCAGTTTCTGACCCGGGGAGAAACTCCTGTAGCCAAGCAGCTCTAATCAGGAGTCGGAAGTCATGCCACAAAGCTGGGCCAGCCTTCCCAGGTTCCAGCGACTGCAGCCCCTCACCAAGGGGACAGTGCTGTGCTTGGCAGGTCTCTTCCGGATTCTCCTGCAACCGGAAGTCGAGATAAATGGAGAGAAAACTGTAAGCCTTCGTGACTATGAATGAAGCGGGTCCCACTCCTCCCGGCCCCACCCCTACAAGGCAGAAGCCAGAAACCTCGGCCAGTTCCTCTCCGTTCTCCCTCACCCCTACCTTTCCCAGCCTCTAATAACCACTATCCGGCTCTACTTCATGAAGTCAACTTTTCCAGTTTCCATGTATGAATGAAAATGTGGTTTTCTTTCTTTTTTAAAAATTATTTATTTTTAAATTGTTTATTTATTACTCTTCCTCAATTTGACTAGAGAGAGACAGAGAGAGAGAGAGAGAGAGAGAGAGAGAAAGCAAACCACCAGGTCTGGGACTTAAACTGTGGTTGGCCACATGGAAGTGCAGCGCCTCAACCACCACACCACCTGGCAGCCTCTGGTTTTTGTCTTTCTGTGCCTGGGTTATTTCATGATATAATGAGCTCCAGGCTCATCCACGTAGCCTCAGATGACAGGATTTCATTCTTTCTTACCACTGAGTAGTATTCTATCATGCATGCATATACACACATCCGATTTTCTTTATCTGTTTGTTGTTATTTGAGATAGTGGATATACCCACATTTAAGTTTCCATGTACTGAAAACTCACACTGTACCCTAAATATGTATAATTATTAAATGCCAACTTAAAATCATTTTAAACTATGTCTGTTGTCTATTTTAGGAGTGAAAGAAACATTGAAGTAACTTCTGCCCATCCTGTGTTAAAAACTTCTTGATCCAGGGACCAGCAGTTAGCGTAATGGCTATGTCGCTGGACTCCCACGTAGTCGACCGCGGTTCGAGTCCCGGACCCGGCGGCTTAAACTCACGCCGGGCGCGTGTGCGTGCGTGCCCAAGATCCCGAGAGGAGAATGGAGGAGAAGGGATTGCGGCGTGGCCATCCCCCCTGGGGGGTGATTTCCTGCTTTCTATCTCTCTGTCTCTCTCTGTCTGTCTGGCGAGCGCACGCGCCCTATAGCAAAAACCTCTCCAAAAAAAAAAAAAAAAAAAAAAAACTTCTTGATCCAGACCCAGCAGCAGTGGTGTGTGCCTATAATCCCATCTACTTGGGAGGCTGCAAATTTGAGGCCAGGCTGGGCAAAAAATTAAAATATTCAAATTGTTTTTGCCCAGAAGGCAAACCTACTTGCCTTTTTAAAAAGAATAATTATTTATTTTATTTTATTTTTCATTATTATTATTTTTAAATTTGCTATAGGCACATGCACTCATGAGAGAGAGAGAGAGAGAGAGAGAGAGAGAGGAAGCTGCCAGATCTAGGATTTGAACTGCAGCTGGCCATATGAGAGTCCAACACCCAACCACCACACCTGCTGACCCCCCTACTTACTTTTTAACATTTTAAATGAAAGAAAAATATGTTTAACATTTGATTTAGAACTTATTTCATAGACGTGAATTACTGACTATAGTTTGGGAAGAAAGAACACAACTAAGAGTTCAGCTGTCACTCCATCTATCCTGCATGAAATAGTGAGAACGCGAATACACGTGTGTGTGTGCGCGTGCCGTGGTGGGGGAGGAGTACTAGTCCGGGGTGCTCAGAAGGAGAAATGAATGTGGCTGGAAGAAGACATGGGAAAGGGCGTCTGGGGAACGTGGGCCACCTGGCTTTCCTCCACTCCGCTGAGTCGTTGCGGCACGCCACAGGGCCCAGCTGGGAGCAGAGCTCGGGGAATGCTTATGGACTGCAGGTCCAAGGAACTGCGGTCATTGACCAGGGTCCTCTCTGTGGCTCCACTGGCCATCGAAAAAGTCTCGGGAAGAAAACTAAAATTTGGGACAGCGAGGTTAGCCGTGCTCGGGGTCTTGCTCAGAAACCCTGTTTGAAAAGGCCTACCTTTCCGGTAGCAGCTGCCCCGGGGACGGCCACATGCACGAAGCCGCAGGCAGGCTACAATGTACTTGTTGCTCACTCATCTCCCCCTCGGAGGCACGGGCAATGCCACTGATCCACCGTGTGGAGGTGGGGACCTGCACAGTGGCAACCCCGGGCTCACCACATACCCCGAAGGCTGGTGGCCCTGCGGCCCCTCCCACCTAGGCATGTCCTCTTCCCAACTGTCTTCAGGCAGGGATTCCTGACCCCACCTGACTCCCACCTCCACCAGTTCATGTCCTCCTACAAGGCCCTTTCCTTAAAATCCAGCCCAGGGCCAGCTGGGTGACGTGGTGGATAAGGCAGCCGGGTCCCACATGGCCAGCTGCACAGTTTCAGTCCCATTGCCAGTGGCTCATGAAGTATACCGGGTGCATGTGCGTGCGTGTCCAAAATCTTGAGGGGAAAATGGAGAAGGGATTGCAGCATGGCCACCCTCCTCATTTTCCCTCTCTCTCTCTCTCTCTCTCTCTCTCTCTCTCTCTCTCTCTCTCTCTGGCAAGTGCATGCCCCCTGTAGCAAATTAAAACAAATTAAATAAATACATAAATAATAAAACCCAGTTCAACGTGCCAAACCTGGCTCAAGCACCCTGGGCCTTTCCCAGGCTCACCCACCCCCAGAAGTCTGCCGGGCCTTCCTGGAGACTGCTCAGGGCCTCATGCGCTCAAGAGGGTAAATGAGACTCAAGATTCCTGCAGGAGAAACATTGCTTTTCTAAAAAGACCCACTGCAACATGGAAGGGCACTTGTGGAAGGAAGCACTGCCACCCTCCCATCGCTGTGCCCGCCGTTCCACGAGCCTATCGGTCCGTGCAGAACGAGGTTCGGGATGGTGGCTCAGGGTCCTTCTAGCCAGCAAAGCAGTCTTTCCTCTGTGGTTCTCCTGCTGTTCCCTTCCGAGAGGCCTAACTTAGAAGATGAAGGCTAGTATCTATCTGTGGGGGTGCTTTGGCTTCCATCCTCCTTCTCCTTCAGACCGTGAGAGCCAGGGAGGGACCGGGGGCTCACATTTAGATCCCAACTGTGGACGACATGCCTAGCAGCCTCTCACGAGAGCCTTTCCTCCCCACCTCACCTCCCCATTCTTCCTTCCTGCGCTGCTCAGCCTGCTGTGGGGTAACTGAGGGCCCACAGGCCTGGCTAGGCCCGAGCTTCCCGCAAGGAGCCTCGAACCCTTCCAGGTGGCTGGTCCCACCCCTGACCAGAGAGGCCCTGCCCCTGGCTGACCCCAGGAGCTCCCTCCATGCTCTCCTTCCCAGAGCTGTGCATAGGCAGCAGAGGCTCGAGGACACCTGTGTCTCTACCTGATGTGTTTTCACACATTGAGAGCATTAAACTCAGCTACTCGGGCTTCAGTTCCATAGAGACAGATGTTCTCATGAGGGAATATCTGCCTGTGGATCTGAAAGTGATTTAGGGGAGAAAAAAGCATTGCCAGAGAGCATGTGCATGCACCAGAGAGACAGCGAGGGAGAGGGAGCAGCACCCACTACAGGGCGGTCATGCGCAGTCTCTTCTCTCCCATGTCTCCATCCTGTTGGGATCTGGCACTGGGGCCAGAATTTGAACCATGTTTGCATATGGGATCCCACATACCCTTAAGTACTAGATTACAAGGCCAGCCCTTAAAGGGGTGGTTATGACTCAGAAAAAAAGCATGCTGAGACATGCATGCGGGTGTGTGCGTGCGCATGTGTGATGACGCTTTCCACGGCACTTGGCTAGCCACTGAGGAAGGTCCTGCCAAGGAGGCCTGCTCCCAAAGGGAAGAGCAAATGCCCTGAGGGGCTAGCCCAGCCCTGAATCGGCCTGGCCAGAGTGCCAGAGGGGCCAGGCCACCCAGCAGGAGGAAGGGCAGTGCCAGGTGAGCATCACTACCGAGAACAGCCTAGCTCCTGCCTCCTCCCCTCTTCCTTCCCTGGCTTGAAAGCAAGTGGAGTGGGCAGGAAGCCTGGATTCTGGTGCCAAAGTCTTCAGGGAAGTAGGAAGTGCTGAGCAGTCCAGCCAGCGATGCCAAGGAGAGAAAGCTGTGGAACTGTGTGGCCTCCATCTGACCAGAGGGGAGAGACCAGGATCTGAGAGCCAGAGTCACGCAACAGGCCTGAAGGCCCCCTGGCCAGGAGGAGCAGACAGGCCCTGTGGGAGAGGTGTCGGGGATTCTGCACACTCAGGCAGCGCCGAGTCCTCACCTGACAGGTGGCGCAAATGTCCGGGGCAGGTGCTGGAGTCCCAGGGTAGCTGAGGGGTTCCGGAGACAGAGTCGGGCACCTAGGCTAGGGGATGCAGTGAATGCAGATCTGAATACAAGAGGCAGACATGGAAGGAGACAAGGCCCCAGTGAGGGCCAGAGCAACCTGGGGGTGGGCTTCCTTGCACTTCAGAGCGCCATCAGACCCGCCGGGCCCCTGCACTGGGCTGCACGGCAGTGGCTGGCTTCCTAGCAGTGACCAAGGCAGACGGGGCCTCTCAGCTCTTAGGACTCACCTCAGTGCGGGACACAGGCAATGGGTAAGCCCGCTTCGTCCCAGAATGACGGGTGCTCGGCAGAACGAGAATGAGGAGGGAGGGATATGGCATTTTGTGCACCTCAGTCCCAAACTGAAACTTATGCTGATCAAACACACTTCCCCCTCCCTCCTCCTCCCGCCCCTGGTAACTCCTGTCTACTTCTGGCTCTGTGAATCCGACTCCTATCCTCCAGGAGCCAGCAAGACGCGTGTGACTTGCGGGCCTAGCCCTGCCGGCGGGTGTGGGAGGCCACACCCAAGCTGCTCGGTAAGAGGCAGGTACGGCCAAGTGGGTCAGGCCAGTCTGCTGACGGAGCAGGAGCCACTCTGCAGGAGCTGCGTGGGGCGTCAGCATCTTCCGTGCTGTGTCCCTGACTCACCGCACACCTCTCCTTTCACCCGGCACACAAGGCTCCAGCGCTGATAAAAGCGCAGAGTGAGCAGAAGAGAGGCCAGACAGTGGGGGAGCGAGGACACTGGCCATTGTTTCGCACATGCCAGGCTCTTAGCAGCCTCGGCTCAGTCCACCCTCGGCAGCTCTGCAGCGGAGGGGCCGATGAGGAAGCAAGATTCAGGGGGGAGGACTGCCTCCCAGGTCTCTCCTCCCCCAGACGGGCGCCCTTTCACGTTCTGGCTCATGCTCCTTGACCCTTGCTGACCTGAGACACTGCCACCTGCGCTGGGAGGGCCGCTTAGAGCGAGTAGTGCCGCCCCAGGGACAGAGGAGCGCATCAGGCTCCCGAAGGCCGAGAGGACCCGGGGAAACCACCCCTGCGGTGGATGGTCCCCTCTGGCCTTTCCTCCTTTAAAGTCTACTTCCTATGTGGGGCATCCTTGGCAGTCTTCACGCCGCAGTCCTGCCCTCAGCCCTGCAGCCAGTCCGGATCATGGGCAGGCCATGGGCACTAATGGCACCTGGACGCAGACCCAGACACACGCCCAGAGCCTTTCGGCATGGTCTCCAGCGTTGCCCAGCAGCGCCCCCTACTGCCTGCACCACTGCAGCTGGGCGGGAGCTGCTCCTGACACCCCGGGGCAAGCTCAAGGGCACTCCAGGAGAGAGCTGGAGCATTCAGGGGAGGAGAAGCCCCGACTCCTGTCCCTACCCTGCTCACACAGACACCGGGGCTGGTGCTGGGATCTCAACCTGAGAGGCCCTCAGGGCGAAGGGTCCGCTCCTCCATGTCTGCTCAGGGAGCCTGTGCCCTCGCAGTGAGCTCACGGAACACTGCGTTCTCTCGCTTCCCTTACAGCTCAGCCCCAGAAAACAGAAATGGGGACCACGCAAAGGCAACAGATGGAGTCCTCTCTATTTCAGCCAAATGCTGTGACTCATTTAAACAAATCCTACAGTTTCCTGAAATCTAATAACTACCTCTTATTGAAAAATAAAAGAAAAAATTCTTCAGAAGCAAACTATGCAAGTGATATATATCCCCCCCCCACAAAAAAAAAAAAAAAAAAAAAAAAAAAAAAAAACTGGATAACTGTTTCCCCGGTGTCATTCTGAGACTGGATATATGCCAGGGTAGACTCAGAGTCAACGTTAACTCTGAGACGCCGGGCAGCGATTTCAATGAGGACAACGGCCTGGAGGGGAACTGCCTCTGGTACTGCCACCACAGCCTTGGGCTCTGCATGCTGGACTTGGCTTCAAGAGCCTTAACCGTTCTGGCCAAGAAACAGAGGAGGCACTGAAGGAGGTCCACACTCAGGACCTTTGAGGAAGCTGAGTTCTTATTTAAGTCCCTTTAGGTTTCTGGTCACTCGTACATCTCATGAAGCTGGGAAAGAAAAGCACAGCCAAGTGTATGGGATGCCGCCGTTCCCAGGAGTGCAGTAAGGATCTCAGTAACTCCTGTGGAACTCTGGGGAGAAGGTCGCCCGTGTGACATTCAGCAGCTCTAATGACCACCTCCTCTGCTCCTCCAGTTGAAAAGTATAATGGAAATTTAGAAATTGCTAGAGAGGCTCCGTGGTAGATTTAAATTGGCAGGAGAAACAGTGGACTTAAATATAGACCAATAATACTGTGCAATCTGAAGAACAAAGATAAAAAATAATTAAGAAAAAAGAACAGGTGTCAAGAAAACGTGGGCACCATTAAGTGCGCCAACATATGCATAATGGAAATACAAGGAAAGAAAAGAAAGAAAGAAATGGAGGTTAAAATATTCAGAGAATGGGGACCAGCAGATGGCATAATGGCTATGTCGCTAGACTCTCATATAGTCGACCATGGTTCAAGTCCCAGACCCGGTGGCTTAAACTCACACCAGATGCCTGTGCATATATGCCCAAGATCCCAAGAGGAGAATGGAGGAGAAGGGATTGCGGCGTGGCCATCACCCCAAGGGGTGATTTCTCGCTTTCTGTCTCTCTGTCTCTCTCTGTCTTTCTGGTGAGCACCCATACCCTATAGGAAAATACCTCTCCAAAAAAAAAAAATTTTTTTTTTTCAGAGAAATAAGGCTGGGGCCAGCAGATGACATGGTGGTTTAGGTGCTGGATCCCACATGGCTGACTCTGGTTAGAGTCCCAGACTCAACAGCTTGAAAAATACAAGGACACGTTTGTGTACATGCCCAAAATCCTGAGAGGAGAATGGAGAAGGGACTACAGAGTGGCCATCCGCCCTGGGGAATTTCTCTCTCTCTGTCTTTTTCTTGTAAGCACATATGTTCTATAGTTAAAAAAAAGAAAAAAGAAAAAAGCTGATAAGTGCACAAATTTGATGAAAATGTTAATCTAAACATTTAAAAAGTTGAACTGTCAAGTTCAACTAATACCCAGCAAAACTATCTTTCAAAAATGAAAGCAAATGGTTCATCATTTGAAACTCTATCAATATATTAACATAATAAGAAAATCATATGATTTTATCACCTGACACAGAGAAGTATTTGACAAAAGCCAATACCTGTTCATGGTAAAAAGTCTCAGCATGTAGGAGTAAAAAGGAATTACTACCTTAATTTCATAAAGAGCACATACAAAAAAAACCTACAGCTACCATCACACTTAATGGTGAAAGACTGAATATTTCCCCCTATAAAACAGAGAAATGTACTCTCTCACCACTCTTGTTCAACATAGTATTAGAAGTTCTAAACACTGCAGGGGCCAGCAGGTGGCATGGTAGTTAAGGGCACTGGACTCCCACATGGTTGACTGCAGCTCAATCCTGGACCTGGTGGTTTGCTTTCTCACTTTCTCTCTCTCTCTGTCTTTCTCTCTCTCTCGTGCTCTGTCCCTCTCTGGTCAAATTAAATTAAGTAAATAAATAAATAAAGTTAAATAAAATAATTTTTTTAAAGTTTTTTAAAAAAATGTTTCTATAGTCTGTAATAAGGCAAGTAAAAGAAATAAAGGCTTGTGGGCCAGCCAGATGGGGTGGTGATTAAGGTGACTGGATCCCACATGGCCTTCTGCATGGTTTAAGTCCCAGACCCAGCAGCTTGAAAAATATATCCAGAGCATGTGTGTGTTTCACGCCAACTCAAGATCTGAACCCACAGCTGGCCATGAGCTTCCAGCACTGCAGACCAGGACACTACTGCCTGTGCTGAGGCTGACCTGAGAGGAAAAAATTTCATTAGAAAATGGGCAAAAGACATACCTAGACATTCTAAAAAGGCTATCCACCTGGCAAATACGCATATGGAAAGATTGTCGACACTATCAGCTATTGGGGAAATAAAGTAAAAAAGAGATTCACTATAGATCTCTAATAAGAACTAAAATGAAAAATAAGGACAAAAAATAACGAAGGCTGACAAGGATGCGTAGACACTCCTGGTAGTAATAGAAAATGCATCCAATCTGGAAAGCAGGTTGGCAATTTCTTTAAAAATTAAGCATGCAGGGAACCAGCAGTTAGCGTAATGGCTATGTCGCTGACTCCCACGTAGTCAACCGCGGTTCGCGTCCCGGACCCGGTGTCTTAAACTCATGCCGGGTGCGTGTGCGTGCGTGCCCAAGATCCCGAGAGGAGAATGGAGGAGAAGGGATTGCGGCGTGACCATCCCCCCTGGGGGGTGATTTCTCGCTTCTGTCTCTCTGTCTCTGTCTGTCTGGCGAGTGCACACGCCCTATAGCGAAAACCTCTCCAAAAAAAAAAAAAAAAAATTAAGCATGCAACTCCCAAATGACCCAGCAACTGCACTCATGGGTATTTATCCCAGATAAATGAAAAATGTATATTTGCACAAAAACCTATGCATGGAGATTCATAAAAGGTTTGTTTGTTATAAACCAAAACTGGCATCAGCCCAGATGACCTTCAACAGCAAATGGTTGAACAAACTGTAACGCACACATCGCATGAAATACTTCTCGTCAGTAAAAAGAAAGTATTGAAAGCTGAAACTTGGATGAGTCTCTAGGGAATTATGCTCAGTGACAAAACTCAACTCCCTTGGTCAGCCCCGTAGTACAGTGGTTAAGGGAACTGGACCTCCCCATGGCTGACCACAGTTCAAGTCCTGAACCTGCTGCTTGAGGAACAAGCTGGGCACGTGTGCACGCATGCTCAAATTCCTGCCCAGGTGGAGAAATGAAGAAAAGGGCTGCTGCATAGCCATGACCCACTGGGGTCTCTCTCTCTCAGGAGCACACGCACCTCTGGCAATTAAAAAAAAAAAAGCAAACAAATGAAAAAGCAACCCCAAGAGGTTACGTACTATATGATTCCACTTGTGAAATATTTTGAAATGACAAAATTTTTAAAGTAGAGGACAAATTTGTCGTTACCAGGAATTAGGGATGTTGTGAAAGGGAGGGGCAGGAAGAAGGTGGGTATAGTTATTTTACACACACACACACACACACACACACACACACACACACAGGTTTCTTATGACTAGAACTGTTCCATATTTTGACTGCAGGAGTAGGAGTAGATTCAGGAATCTATATGAGCAATAACAGTGTATACAACTTAATAAGCATACGTACAAATAAATACAAGCACAATCAGAAAAATCTAAATAAGATTGGTAGTGTATATGAATGTCAAAATCTTGGTTGTAATATTATACTGCAGTTTTGTAAAATGTTACTTCTAGAAGAAATTCAACAAAATGTAAAAAGAACCTTACTGTATTATTTCTTACAACTGCAGCCCAATCTGTGAGAACCTTAAATCTCCAAGAACCTTAAATCTTAAAACAAAACAAACAAATAAACAAACAAACAAAACAGAGCAAACAGTGGCACAGTGATAAAACAACTATGCCACCAGGGAAGGTCCTCGTTCGTGGTCCCCAAACCCTGTACACATTAGGCCTAGCATGTGTGCCCGTAATCCAGGCAGGCTGAGGCTAAGGCTGGGGCATGACATAAAGACCCTGTTATGGGTCCCCCCTGACACATGGAAGGGAGGAAAAAATAAAACAACTTTATTTAAAAAAATCAAGTATGGGGGCCAGCAGGTGGTTAAGGAGCTGAACTCCCCCATAGCCAACTGTGGTTTGAGTCTTAGACCTGGCAGCTTGGTTTCTCACTTTCTTTCTCTCTGTCTGTCGCTAGTGAGTACGCATGCCCTGTAGCAAGTTAAAATAATAATGATAAATAATTCTTTTTTAAAAAATCAAGTGTGTCTCAAACCAGTTTAGCATTGCGGCAGTGATGTGCTGCCCAGCGACGCTGGATCCGTGCGAAGCTCATGTGTTTGGTTCCCTGGTTGGCCTGTGTCGGTGCACCCATGATCCTGGTTGGTGGGAAGGCTAGGGAGGGGATCACGAGGGGCAGGAGACTCTGTTGAAAGTGCTAGTCTTTCTTTCTCTCTCTCACTGTCAGTCTCTGTCTCTTACTGAAAGAAACTTTTTCCCCCAAAGAATTATCCAATTTAATTTAGTATTATTATTATTCTCTTAACTTGACCAGAGAAAGAGAAAAGGAAAGTGAGAAAGCAAGCCACCAGGTCCGGGGCTTGAGCCACAGTTTGCCATGTGGGAGTCCAGCACCCCAATTACCACACCACCTGCTGGTCCCTAGGAAAGAAATTTTTTTTTTTTTTTTGGAGAGGTTTTTTGCTATAGGGCACGTGCGCTCGCCAGACAGACAGAGAGAGACATAGAGACAGAAAGTGAGAAATCACCCCCCGGGGGGATGGTCACGCCACAATCCCTTCTCCTGGAAAGAAACTTTTTAAAAAGACCAAATATGTCCTAAATTATCTTCTTTCTTGAAAAAAAAAAAAAAAAAAAAAAAAACTGTGACTAGAGATGCAGTTAAGGGGCTGGGCAGTGGCATAATGGTTAAGGCAGCTGGATCCCACATGACCAACTTTGAGGTTTGAGTCCTGGGCCCAGTGGCTTGAAAAACACACCAGTGCATGTGTGTGCAGGCCCGAAATCCAAAGAGGAGAATGGAGGAGAAGGGATTGCAGAGCGGTCATATTTCTTGGGGGTGCTTTCTCATTTTCCCTCTGTCTGTCTCTCCAGCAAGCACATACAATCTATGGTAAAAAATAATTACAGGAAAAGAGAGAGAGTGTGATGTGGTTGCTCTTTCATCATTTCATAATATTTCTCTATCATTGGTTCTCAACCTTATCAGAGTCAACGGCCTTTTAAATAACAAATATAATATGAGCTTTAAAATCTCTAGGGGGAAAAAGATAATTTTTAAATGGCAGCAAAATAAAGGCATGACCAGATGAACAAAATCAGGGGGGAAATTTGCTGATAGCAGATTACCTTACAAGAAATAATAAAGGAAATTCTTCAAGCAGAAAGCAAGTGACACCACATAGTAATTCAAATCCACAACAAAACAAAACAAGAGTCCAGGTAAAGGTAATTATGCAGGTTAGTATGAGAGAAAGATAAGTGCACGTTTCTCTTTTATTCTCGCCACTGATTTAGAAAGCCAATGCATAAAACAATGCATTTATACACTATGGTGCATCTACATTGTTGAGCTCATGACATACAGAAATGGAGTATGTTTGACAAAAAGAACACAAGGCGGGTGGGTGGGAACGAAACCATACTGAAGAAAGGCAATGACATTAGAGAGTAACTTGAGTCTACAGGGAAAAACAGGAAGAATCAGAAATGGAAAATAAGAAAGGCAATAAAATGAACTCTAAAAATATATTATCTCAGGGCCAGCAGATGGGATAGTGGTTAAGGCACTGGACTTCCACATAGTCAGCAATGGTTCAAGTCCTGGACCCAGCGGCTGGAAACTCATGCTGGTCACGTGTGTGTGTGTGTGTGTGTGTGTGCCCAAAATCCCAAGAGGAAAATGGAGGAGAAGGAATTATGGCATGGCCACCCTCCTGGGGGGTGATTTCTCATGTTCTATCTCACTATCTCTCTGGTAAGTACACACTCTATACCAAAAATCTATAAAAAAAAAAAGGGGGGGTGCCAGGTGGCTTGGTGGTTAAAGTTGCTGGACTCCCACATGGCCAACCACCAGAGTCCTGGATCTGGTGACTTGCTTTCTCAATTTCTCTCTCGAATTCTCTCTCTCTTTCACTCTAACCCTCTCTGATCAAATGAAAATAAATAAATGGATAAATAAAGTTAAATAAAGTAATCCTTTAAAAAATATATGGGACCAGCAGATGGCATAATGGCTACATTGCTGGACTCCCTTGTGGTCAACTGCGGTTCGAGTCCCAAACCCGGTGGCTTAAACTCATGCTGGGTGTGTGTGCATGCATGCCCAAGATCCTGAGAGGAGAATGGAGGAGAAGGGATTGCGGCATGGCCATCCCCCCTGGGGAGGTGATTTCTTGCTTTCCGTCTCTCTGTCTCTCTCTGTCTTTCTGGTAAGCACACACACCCTATAGTAAAAATTTTTCCAAAAAGAAAAAAAAAAGAATTATTGTATTTCATTTATTATCATTATTATTTGTTTAATTTGACCAGAGAGAGACAGAAAGAAAGGGAAAATAGGAAAGCAAGCCTCTAGGTCCAGGATTCAAACCGTGGTGGGTCATGTAGGAGTCCAGTGCCTTAACTACCATGTCACTTGCTGGCCCCAACATCATACTTATTGATGAATGGATACGTAAAAGTGGAACATCCATGTAATGGAATTATTACTGGGCAATAAAAAGGAATGAGGTACTGACACATGCTATTATCACGAATGAGCTGCGGAAAACATGCTAAGTGAAAGAAGCTTAGGGCCAGTGGCCCCTGTGGTAGTTTAAGGTGCTGGACTTCCACATGGCCGACAGTGGTTCAGGTCCTGGACACCGGGCGGTCTGCATTCTCACTTTCTCTCGTCTCTGGTCAAACATTTAAAAAAATAAATAAAATTTAATTTAGAAAAAGAAAGAAAGAAAGAAGTCAGATCCAAAAAACATGGACTGGGCCAGCCCCATAAGCTAGTGGTGAAAGAGCTAGCTCCCACATGGCTCACTGTGTGGAATTAGTCCTGGACCCAGCAGGCTGAAAAACATGCTGGGCGTGCATGCACGTGCGCCCCAAACCCCAACAGGGTGGAGAAATGGAGAACGGATTGCAGCTTGACCACGCCCTAAGGGGCTGCTTTTCCTGCCCCCCCTTCCCTCTCTCTGTCTGCTTTCTCTGGTGAGCACATGTGCCCTCTGGTAAACTAAAACACACGCGCACAACCACCCCACAATTCCATTTGTATAAAGTGTCCGGAACAGGCAAAGCTGTAGTGGCAGACAGAAGGGAGGGAGGAGGGAGCATGAGAAACGATGGTTGATGGGCATGAGGTTTCTTTCTGCAGTGACGAAAATGCGCTCAACTTCAGTTCTAACTTCGGTTACACAATTCTCCATGCACTAAAAACCATTGAATGACACACTTAAAAGGGGTGGATTTTGTAAGATGAGAATTGTATCACAAAAAGATGTTTAAAAAAGGTTATCTAGGGACCAGCAGATGGCGTAATGGCTATGTGGCTGGACTCCCATGTAGTCGACCACGGTTCGAGTCCGGACCCGGTAGCTTAAAACTCATGCCAGGTGCGTGTGCGTGCGTGCCCAAGATCCCAAGAGGAGAATGGAGGAGAAGGGATTGCGGTGTGGCCATCCCCCCGGGGGCTGATTTCTCACTTTCTGTCTCTCTGTCTCTCTCTGTCTTTCTGGCGAGTGCACACGCCCTATAGCAAAAAATCTCTCAGAAAAGGAAAGAAAGAAAGAAAAAAGGTTATCTGTGGGTCAGCCAGTGGCGGAGTGGTTAAGGCGGCTGGATCCCGCATAACCGACTGAGCAGTTTGAGTCCCAGACCCCACGGTTTGAAAAACACGCCAGGCACAGGTGCATGCATACACGTCCCAAATCCTGAGAGGAGAATGGAGGAAAAGGGATTGTAGCGTGGCCATCCCCCCTAGGGGGTCATTTCTCTTTCTCTCTCTCTCTCTCTCTCTCTCTCTCTCTCTCTCTCTCTCTCTCCCTCTCTCTCTCCAGTGAGCATACAGGTCCTATAGCAAAAACTAAAAAGAAACAAGAAGTATATCTGAGCCTGTATCATCCAAATTGGCAATATTCTTTTCCAAATTGTAAGCATTATGCTACTGTGCTCACATATTAAACATCCACAAGATCAGAAAATAAAAAGTGATATTTAAAATGAAAAGCAAAACAAAACGCTCAGCTCTGAGGCAGATAACGATCTCAGTGCCTTCCACCACTCAGAGTCAGAACAGCCGCGCCACGCCCCAGCAGAGAGTGTGTTCTGGCTCACTCCCCGTACCAGGCCCTCCTTTTACATAACCCACCGCCTAACAACCACACAAGTGGGTATTCTTATCATTTCCATTTTTTTCCAACGAGAAAACTAAAGATAAAAGAAACAAAGTAGCTTAAGGTCACCAGAAAAGTAGGTGGTGAGGCTGGGGCCTGGCCCTGCAAGGCCTGATCCCACGCACACAGCTCTCGGAAACCAAGGACTCTTCTCAAACACATCAAGAAGGCCAGAGCCTGGGACACATCTCCTGGTTGTCTGCCAGTCCACAGACGATGAAAATGCTCCCGGTAGGATAGCATTTCAGCTAAAACCTAGGGACAGACTCCTGTGATTTGACTGGCTGGAAATTTGGGATTCGAGTTCCTGGGGCAAATTTAGACACAGAAGCCTCCTACGAGTGGTGGGGAAATTAGCAAGACACCGAAGAAATTTGGGAGTAGGATGTGATCAGAAGCCAACCTTAAGGAGTGCCTAGAACACTCTTCGGCATGTAGTAAGTGCTCAATAACATTTGTTGAATGGACGGATGACTCCAAGCCCTCTCTCGCCTTGCAAAGGAGGCCTGACCCAAGGTGGAGCTGGGCTGCATTAGAAGAAATTTTGAATCCCAAACACCAAAATGCTTAATAGAGAGGAGACCTAGAGAGACGGGGAGCACTCTTGATCAGGTTTGGGCTTGAGTCTCTGACGGGAAATAGGAGGAGTGTACTAATACAGGGGGCCTCCCAGCACCCAGAAGAAATGCAGATGCCAGCTGCAAATTACTGCTCATGCTGCAAGCGGCTGGGCCCCCAGGAGCCTGTACAAGGAGTCTTCTGTTCAGATGATTGTGAATCTGAGCGAGGCAACTTACAGAAGGAATGACTAAAGAAAGTGAATTCACACCACGTGTGAGAACGAGAGAGAGCACTCCCTAATGGAGCGTGATCTCACCACAATCCCCTCTCCTTTTCTCTGTCAGGATTTGGAGCACACGCACACGCACCCGGCATGGCTCACAAGCCACCAGGGCCAGGATTCGAACTGCAGTCAGCCATGTGAGATCAGACTTCCTTGACTACTAGGCTAGGGGCTGGGACCCCTGCAAAGAGGCAGGAAGGGTGCTGGGCCCACACACTGCATACCCTGTGCCTTCACATGACTCATGACACTTTCTTTATCCCAAAGTGGCCCAGGAGGTTCATGAGCAGAGGCCAGAGCTGGGAAGCCTGGACTCCTCTTCCCTGTCCGCCCCAACTGGCATTGGGGACCTGGACATACCACATGGCTTCTCTGGAATCAGCCTTCTCTTCCCTGTCCACCCCGACTGGCATTGGGGACCTGGACATGCCCATGGCCTCTCTGGAATCAGCCTTCCCATCCTGACTCTCTAGTGGCCACTGAGGAGGGAACACAGTATGTACACAAAACCCCACGGTTACTACCAGGCAGGGCCACCTCCTTTTCTGAAGCAGGGGCTGTATCTGGCTTTATTTGTAACCGAGCCACAGTGGGGACTAAGGAAAAGGAAGCTGGGAGCCTGACAGCCCTACGTTCCTTGCCAAATCTTGCTGCAAGGTTTGGCCCGTGTCACTCCTGGGGTCAGTGTCCCTCCACTCCACAGGCCCGAGTCCCAGAGTGAACGCTCATATGGGAGTGCAGGGAGCAGAGGGCGCTTTCCAAAAAAGGCAACGCTTCCAGATGCCTCCTTCTTCTGGCCTCTGAAAACAGGCTCTTAGCAGCACCAGGCAGGCCCAGAGCAGCGAGCCAGGGTTCTGGCATTGGACGGGGAGGTGCCACTCCCCCCCCCCCCCCCCCCGGGGTCTCATCCTGCATTCTGGCTCTCCAAGTCGAGGCCAGGGAACACATTTGTCTTTCCTCACTCAACACTCGGAGGTGTAGAGATTTTGTTTGATTTTTTACCATTTAGAAAAAGAGGGCCAGAAAAAAAAAAGAGGGCCAGCTGGTGGCGTGGTAGTTAAAGCCTCTGAATCCCACGTGGCTGACTGCACGGTTTGAGTCCCAGACCTGGTGGCTTGAAAAACACACCAGACGTGTGTGTGTGTGAACACGCCCCAAATCCCAAGAGGAGATAGAGGAGAAGGGACTGTGGTGTGGCCATCTCCCCTAGGGGATCTTTCCCACCTTCCCTCTCTCCCTCTCTCTGTCTCTCTCTGGTGAGCGCATGCCTCTATAGCAAATTTTTTAAAAAGGAAGAAAGCTGCTGTGGGTCCAGCATGGATCCCTGGAACCCTGGGAGGGCTGCCCAGGGCTTCTCCCACCTGACGGGTACCTGGGTAGGAGCAGTGCAGAGGCCGTGTCCTGCTGCTCTCGTCTGCATGGCTCAGGCAAACCAAGGTACACACCAAGATGGCCTGGCAGGTGCAAAGCCCCCTGTGAGAGCGGGGACCCGCGAGTGCGCTCCCACATGCACCCTAATAGGGCTAGGGAGGACGGGGCGAGGTGGAGGCGGCGCGGCAGCCCTGCTCTGTAGGGAGCACCGGGCGAGCTGCCCTGTTCTGCTCCCTAACTTTCTTTGTTCTGCTGCCTCAGCCTGTGTCGCAGCTCCCCAAAAGGGCCCTGGCAGGAAACCCCCTCCGACTCTGCTCTGTGGGTGGTGGAGCTCAGACTGCCAAGCAGTCAGTGCTAAGCACCATCATCTGCAAAAGAGCTTTCAGCACAGGAGGGGAGCAGAGACGGATGCCTGGCCATCAGAACATCCTACTCCAGTCCACTGGCTCCCGAGCCAGCTCCGTGTGCGCAGCCTGCATCCTGGGCCCGGGCCCAGAGAAACACACACCCAGGGGAGATTGTGGTGTCTCTGACCCGGCTGCCCAGGAGCAGATCACAGCCCCAAAGCGGCAGCCCCAGGCCTAGAGAATTCTCCCACCCAGGGGGCCAGTAGGTGGCGTGGTAGTTAGGGTGCTGGACTCCAACATGGTCGAATGCAGTTCGAGTCATGGACCCCAGTGGCTTGAAACTCACGCTGGGCATATGTGCATGCGTGCTAAAAATCCCCGAGAGGAGAATGGAGGACATGATCACGCCCCCGAGGGGTGATTTCTCCCTTTCCATCTCTCTGTCTATACAGCAAGTACACACTCTATAGCAAAAATGTCTCAAAAAGAAAAAAAAGTTCTCCCACATGTCCCCTTCCCTCTCCCCAAAATCTGCCAAGGGCACTCTCACTGCAGTCAAAGGCCTGCAGATTCAGAGAGCCTGCCCAAATTCTGTGTTAGCAGCTGTATGTGAAGATGAGGAGGAGGGACCGCAGTGACCCCCATGCCCACTAAAGACAGAGACCACACCCTCAGTCGAGTTTAGCTCAAACACGCCGTGCAGGAGGAAACAGCGATGCCAGCCTGCCTTGTTCCCCCCTCTACCCTCAGCCCTGGGATCAGAACCTGGCGTCAACTGATACTCAGTGCCAGGCCTCCCGCAGAGCTGTTCCCTTACACGTCGCATTTGATGAGGTAAATATTTGTGGGGCTGACTGTACTTGACTGCCTCTTCTGGAACCCAAGCATTGCCTCGATCCCCTCCTTTTCCTCCATTCAGAGTGCTCGGAACCACGTGGGTGCTACGACAGGCACTGGCAGGTAAAGTGCTGCTCTCTTATCCCAGCCACGATGTGAACACCCAACACCCACCTGCCTACCGAACATCACTTTCGGATTTCTCTAAAACAGTTTGTAGGGGTCGGCCCGTGGCCAGGTGGTCCAGGCAGCTGCACCCCACACCGCCGACCACACAGTTAGAAGCCCAGTCCCAGTGGCTTGAAAATCACACTGGGCTCAAGCAAACACGGCCAAAATTCCAACAGGGTGGAAAACGGGTAGGGGATTATAGCATGACCACACCCCACTGGGGAGTGCTGTTCTGCTCTCTCTCAGCAAGTACACGTGCCCTCTGGTAAATTAAAAAAAATAATCATAAAGGGACCAGCAGTTGGCGTAATGGCTATGTCACTGGACTCTCACGTAGTCGACCGCAGTTCGAGTCCCGGACCTGGTGGCTTAAATTCACGCCGGGCCCGTGTGTGTGCGTGCCCAAGATCCTGAGAGGAGAATGGAGGAGAAGGGATTGCAATGTGGCTATCCCCCCTGGGGGGGGGTGATTTCTCGCTTTCTGTCTCTCTGTCTCTCTCTGTCTTTCTGGCAAGAGCACACGCCCTATAGCAAAAACCTCTAAAAAAAATCATAAAATAACTTTTCCAAGAATAAATGCCCCATCTTAGGCCCCATCTGTGTTCCTCCTGGAGTATACCAGATGCTTAGGCCAAAACGCAGGGCATCCTCCTGATTCCTCTCTCTCTCTAACTCTTCACAGCCAGCTCTTCAGGACCCTCTGTCTCTACCGTCAGAATATATCCAGAAATGGAGAACTTTTTAGCACCCTCGCCCCTCCCCATCCTCGGTCTAGTGACCACCCCTCACACCTGAACGCCATCCAAGCCCTCTTGCCAGCTCCCTGCTTTGGCCTTGCCCCTTGACAACACAGAGAAAACTGACTGAACACGTCCTCCATTGCGTTCGGCAATCCTCCTTCTAGGAACCTCTCTCATAGACACACTGGTAAAAAATACAAAATAATGTATGCCCAGGTTCCCACTGCGATGCTGTGAGAGTGAAAACTGGACACAGCCCAACATCCACGGGGACCTCAGCGTGCCCACATGGCAAAGCCCTGTGCAGATACAAAAAGAAACGGGAGGATTCTTAGTGCACTGCAAGGCGGTCTTCAAGACACAGCATGTCACAGTGTCTACAGTCTGAGGCCGCAACCTTTTACATAACTAAGAAAGGCCAGGCCAGCAGGTGGCGCGGTGGTGAAGGTGCTGGACTCCCACGTAGCCGACCGCAGTCTGAGTTTCAGATCTGGTGGCTGGTTTTCTCACTTCCTCTCTCTGTCTGTGGTCACATTTAAAAATAACAATAATGAATGAAATTAGCTAAATAATTCTTTTTAAAAATTAAAAAAAAAAGATGGCCGGCTCTATGGCCTGGTGGTTAAGGCAGCCAGATTCCACATGGCTGACTGCAGAGTTGAGGGTTGGACGTGGTGGTTCGAGAACCATGCTGGGCATATATGTGTGCGTATGTGCCCAAAATCCAAAGGGGGGAGAGATGGTGGGTAAGAGATTGGAGTATGACCATTCTCCATGGGGGGAGCTTTCTCCTCTCCCTTCTCTCTGTCTCTCGTTGGCAAGCACATGCACCCTCTAGCAAAAAAAAAAAAAAAAAGAAACGTTAAAATTTTTTTTCTTAAATTAAAAAAAAAAATAGGAGGGGGAAACTGGTAAAAATGGGTTCTTTTCAGGAAAAGAAGAGAGTAAGGCAGAGGGGACAAAATAGAATTAGACTGTCTCTGGGGCTGGCAGGTGGCGTAGTGGTTAAGGGCACTGGACACCCACATGGCTGACTGCAGATCGAGTCCCGGGCCTGGCGACTTGCTTTCTCACTTCCCCTCCCTCTCTCTCTCTTACTTTCACTCTCTTGCTCTCTCTGTCCCTCTCTGGTCAAATTAAAATAAATAAATAAATAAAGTTAAGTAAAATAATTACAAATTTAAAAAACAGAATTGGGCTCTCTCAATACACATTATTTTATTTGTACTCACATGAAAGCTTTACATACATTTTTCAAGTTTATTTTATTTGTGATAGTGTGCATGCATGTACACATATGACCGAGAGAAACAGAGAGAAGAGTGACAAGCACCTTCGACAGGTCTTGTCATGCTGTGACTCCCTGTCCCCAAGGTCTCTGGCACTTTTCAGATTGACTGGGCCAGGGATTCGAACCCACGGTTGGTCCAGCATTGCAGTCAGTATGCTACCAAATGCGCCACTGAAACTAGGCCAAAAAACAGGGGTGTGTGTGCACGATCCAGAGAGAAACAGAGGTGGGGAAGGGAGCTGGGGGATAGTCACAGCACAATCCCTTTTCCATCTGTTCTTCTTGTTGGCATTTGGGGCACGCACGCACACACACACGGTGTGTTTATCAAGCTGCTAGGGCTGGGATTTGAACCACAATTAGTCATGTGGGCTCCACCTCTATTAACCATTAGGTACACGGCTGTCCCACTAGGCCAATCGTTTTTAAACAAATAAACCAAAAATAAGAAAGTGGGGCCAGCTCCAGGGTGCAGCAGAAAATTTTCAGCCCACGTGGCAGCTGCAGTTCGAATCCCTAGGTACATGCGTGAGTGCCCAGGATTCAGTGGGCTGGAGGGATCATGGCCTGGCCAGGCCTGTGGCGGGGTCTCTCTCTCTCCCTCTCTCTCTCTCCACTCTCTCTCATGCATGTACTTTATCATGAATAAAGAAAAACAATTTTGAAACGGTAAAAGAAGACAATCTGGCAGACAGCACTGTGCCCCTCTGTTCCTTATTCCCCACAGACTTCCGCCTTTGCCACGTGACTCTGCGATTCCTCCAGCTAGTACATTTTTCCAGCTGTGGCAGACTATATATTCCAAAAATGGTCTCCACAAGATTTCTAGTCCCACATGCTCTTACAGAACCTGGACACTTCCAGAGAAGAGATGGAGTCCCTGAGCCTCCTCTTTACCTGGGCGGGACTCAGTGACTGCTTGCTGAACAGAACACAGCAGAAGTGGAGCCAGCCAGTGGCAGGGGGGTTAAGGGGCTGGACCCCACATAGCCGACCGCACAGTTGGAGTTCTGGACCTAGCGGCTTGAAAAACATGCCAAGTGCATGTGTGTGCATGCCTGCCCAAAATCCCAAGAAGAGATGCAGCCATCCTCCCTGGGGGGAGGTTATCACCTTCTCTCTGTCTCTCTGTCTTTCTCTGGTGAGTGCATGTGCCCAAGCAAACTAAAACAAGAAAAAAGAAAAAAAAATGTGGCAGAGGCAAGGCTACATATCTTTTTTTTAAAATTACTTTACTTAATCGTATCATTGTCATTATTTTATTTTTACTTTTTAAAGTTAACCAGAGAGAGACAGAGAGGGAAGGAAGAAAGTGAGAAAGCAAGCTGCTAAGTCTGGGACTCAAACCGTGGTCAGCCATGTGGGAGTCCAGTCGCCTTAACCACCACACCACCTGCCAACTCCAAGGCTGTGTATGTTTTGGGCCCAGGTCACAGCAGGCTCCCCCTGCTGCCTGCCCTCTCCCCTCCGATGGAACTCAGCGACCACTGTGAGCAAGCCCAGTGTAGGCACCGTGGCAGGATCACACGGAGAAGCACGGAGGCCCTCAGCTATCAGCCAGCACCAGCTGTCAGACATGGAGTCTTCAGCCTTCTAGTCGTACAGCTGAAGCTCTAGACACTGTGCAGCAGAAATAAGTTATTCCCCCTATGCCTGCCCGAATTCCTGACCTACAGAATCTGTAACCAAAATAACGGTTGTCTCCACCACCAAGTTTTAGGGTAGTTGTTACACAGCCGTAGAGACTGCACCACCACACCACTGACGGGGCTTAACCATGAATATCTTTGACTGAAGTGATTTTAGCAGCTGTATCTTCATGTTAGAGGCTTAGAATGTGCTTGTGTGGCTAGGCACACCCTCCTGTGCAACTGTCACCACCACAGGAAGAACATGTCCCAGCTAGCTGCTGTCCAGGGAAGACAGGAGACACAGAGCGGACCTGGACACGACTGCGGTCTGGAGCCCAGACTCGGTTAGTGAATTCCAGCCAGCATACGGATACATGAGTGAGAACAGAAAAATTGCTATTTGAAGTCACTGTGATTTGGTTGATTTATTGTGCAGTATGATAGTGGCAAAAGATAATTGATCAAAAAACAATCTATCAATTGAACACAAACTGGGGAAAAAGATTAATTTTATGTACTCTTTTTTTTTTTTTTTTTTTTGACAAAGAGAGAGCTTTTTTGCTATAGGACGACATGTACGTTCACCAGAGAGACAGAGAGACAAAAAACATGAAATCACCCCCAACCCCAGGAGGACGGCCATGCCACAATTCCTTCTCGTACATGCTCCTCTCAGGATTTGGGGCATGCATGCCCACGTGCCTGGAGTGAGTTTTAGGCCACCAAGTCCAGGATTTGAACTGTGGTCAGCCATGTGGGAGGCCAGCACCTTAACCATCATACTACCTGCTGAAGATTAAGGTCCCAATTTTATATACTGTTAATAGCATAACCACATAGAGAAGAATCATCTTTTTCTTTAATTACCACAGGGTACGTGTGTTCACCAGAGAGAGACAGAGGGACAGAAAGACAGAGAGAAGGACAGGGAGAAAGCACTTTCCAATGGCATGTGATCACGCTGCAATCCCTTCTCCTCTATTTTTCCACTGTGATGGGATTTTGGGGTACACACGCCCAAGTGTTCAGCACAATGTCCAAGTGCACAGTACCACCGAAGTGTTCAAGCCGAAAGGTTGAACCTGAACCTATTCCACTCTAGATCTAACCACCAGTCTACAGGAAATCGGGGGAAACCAGGGAACAAGCGAGACGACATCGCGAGGAAGTGCTTGGCCAAAGCTGAAACGGGAGACATTCTGAGGATGAATATCCCAGTGTCTTTACCAAAGAGAGAAGGGGAAAAAAGAAAGAAAGAAAGGAAGGAAGGAAGGAAGGAAGGAAGGAAGGAAGGAAGGAAGGAAGGAAGGAAGGAAGGAAAGAAAGAAAGAAAGAAAGAAAGAAAGAAAGAAAGAAAGAAAGAAAGAAAGAAAGAAAACAAAACAAAAAAACCAGAGAACGCAAACCCAAGCAATTGCCACTCAAAGTTAGATCCAAGTGTCCCATAGGAAGGGAGGTCTCGAGATGTGACTCCTGAAATGAGCACACCGCCTTAGTTTTTAGCCCCAGCTGAAGGAGTCAGGATTCAAAGGCCCAGGTTGGAAAAGACTGGCAAGCACAACCAGAGAGGGTGGAAGAAGGCACCTGCCCACATGAGGCGGGACGTGTGTGAAAGCGGCTGCCAGAGGGCCCTAGAAAGGTGCAGGAAGTGCTCCCAGGCTGTCCCTGTCCTCAGACTATGTCACTCATATTTCATGTGACATGCTGAGCCCTGGGTCCTGTTTTCTGAGCCTCCCTGACCTCAGAGTACCGATGGCCTTGGGCAGGGCAGCCCAGGTCGGCAAGGTTCCTGGAGTCCTGTGACAGCCACTGAGATGTCAAGTCCAGAGAAGAGACTGGCGTGGAGGAGGCCCTGGCACGTGGCAGGCACAGTGAGCGCTAGGTAGACCTGAGCAGATAAGTCAGTGCGCCAGAGGGCAGAGCCAGGAACAGCAGACAGGAAGTTTATGGAAACCCACTTCAGACAAACAGAAACAAAGAATTTTCCAGCCGTGGAGCAGTCGGCTGAGGAGGATCAAAGACCACTTACTACTGGGGTGTTCACACCAGGACAGAGCTGCAGCCCACAGAGGTGTAAGCAGACATCCCGGTCCCCATTAGGGGCTGGATCGGATGCTCAAAATAAAAGGAAAACAGCAAACAGATCGCCTGCTGAAGACAAACCAGCCCCTAAAGGAAGCACCTCGCATGCTGGTCCTTGGCATTGAAGGAGACCTGGCCTGAGTCCACAGACCCCGCTGAGCTGCAGAAGCTGCAGAGAGCACCACAACCACCTCTTCCCCGTACAAGGAAGGCGTCTCCCAACTGCCACCTGGAACGGGCAGAGCTCAACTTCTCGTACCCCACCCTCCCCACCGCGAGGCTTGCTGCCCCCAGCTCCCCTGGAAATCACCGGCATACTGGCTGCTGTTGGAGCACTTGCAGGACGTGGGCAGAACAACACCCAGGAGGGAGCGGACCAGCAGGTGTCATGGTGTTTGGGGCTCTCGACTCCCACATGACAGACTGTGGTCCAAGTCCTGGACCTGGTGGCTTACTTTCTCACTTTCTTTCTTTTTTTTTTTTTTTTTTTTGGAGAGGTTTTTTGCTATAGGGCGCGTGCGCTCGCCAGACAGACAGAGAGAGACATAGAGACAGAAAGCAAGAAATCACCCCCCAGGGGGGATGGTCACGCTGCAATCCCTTCTCCTCCATTCTCCTCTCGGGATCCTGGGCACGCACGCACACGCGCCCGGCGTGAGTTGTAAGCCACCGGGTCCGAGACGCGAACCGCAGTCGACTACGTGGGAGTCCAGCGACATAGCCATTACGCTAACTGCTGGTTCCCAGTAATTCTTTAAAAAATGTGAAAAAGGAAAGAAAAGAACAGCATCCAGCAATAAGCAGCTGGGCACAGCTGGGAACAGGGCGCCTGCAGCAGCTCTGCAGGCCTCGGTAGGAGCCTGGCTGGCTGTCCAGCCACCGCAGCGCAAGGAGGCCAATAGCTTTTCAAGACCCCCTGCCTACCAGAAGCACCCCAGAGGTAGGTGCCAGCCAGCCCCCTCCTGGCCCGAGACCGGACTGTGTAGTCATATTGTCCGTTCCAGAAAACCTCCAGAGTGGGATGGAGGGGCAACCGCTTTCATTTAGAGCTGTTTCTAACTTACCTAAAGGGTGTGCATTGTACTTTTCATTTATGACTTTGTTGTCTGTCCTCGTTGGGGCTGAAGAATAGTGGGAATACATCACCCTTCCTTTCTGCTCATCTCAAAGAAATGAGCTGTCAGAGGTGGGAAGGACTTTGGAGACCATGGAGTTAAATCTCTCATCTTACAGATGAAAAAATTAAAAGAAAAAAAAAATGGGGATCTACCCGACACTCATAGCCTACACCAGGCAATGCCAACCTGAGGAAAATTTCTGACCCCCACCAAGGACTGTTCCACCCTTCCTCACACCCCACCCTGCCCTGCCCCATCCTTTGTCAGACATTCTGCTTCCTGGTCCTTTTCCCCAAAACTCTTACAAAATGTCCCATCTTCTCCGAGTGGAAGGCAGAGAAGCGACTCTGCTCTCCAGCTGTGTTCTGTGTTCACATTTCGGTTTGTGAGAGTCTGTGACTGGCTGTTCAAAATCGCTCATCTCGGGCCTTTGGAGCTCCCAGCAGAATCAGTGAATGCTGTGGACGTGTTTCATAAGCTGTAAAACCACTGTACAAATACACGCTCCACTGTTTTAGAATAGGAAAGAATGCAACCCCTTTTCATCATGCTCTTTTATCTTATCTCTGTGAGACAAAGAGAAGGCAGGCGCCAACTCCAGTTTCAGAGGAGGGAGTTGAGGGGCTGGAAGGTGGTGTGGTGGTTGAGGGTGCTGCACTCCCACATGGCCAACCACGGTTCGAGTCCTGGACCTGGAGGTTTACTTTCTCACTTCCCTTTCCTTTCTCTCTCTGTCTCTTGTGCACTCTGTCCCTCTCTGATCAAATTAAAATAAATAAATAAAGTTAAATAAAATAATTCTTTTTTTTTTTTTCAGAGAGGTTTTTGCTATAGGGTACGTGTGCTTGCCAGAAAGACAGAGAGAGACAGAGAGAGAGAAAGCGAGAAGTCACCCCCCAGGGGGATGGCCACACCACAATCCCTTCTCCATTCTCCTCTCGGGATCTCGGGCACGCATGCGTACGCGCCCAGCGTGAGTTCAAGCCACCAGGTCCAGGATGCGAACTGTGGTCCACTACATGGGAGTCCAGTGATATAGCCATTATGCCATCTTTTTGTCCGTAAATAAAATAATTCTTATAAAAAGAAAAAAGAGGAGGGAGTTGAGGGTAGAGACCTGGACAAGCGTCTCTCCCCGGCCCCAGACTGTGAGCCCTTGCGGGCAGAGCGCAGTCTGTCTGTCTGTCTTCCTTTGTTCCTCACATACCGCCCAGGGACAGACACCCAAAAGGTGCTCCACAAAGGGCTTCCCGAATACAATGTCTCCTGAAAAATCCTTCTACTTCTGGGCCAGCTCCATAGCACGTAATGCTCTGCTCAAGAGACGCTGGATTCCACCTTCCTGGTAACCACAGCAGAAATCCCTTCCCAGTCAGCCTGAAACATGGGGGCCCGTGTGGGACCGAGTGCCCAGGATCTGATGGGCTGCGGGACTGCGGAAGGGATCATGGTGTGACCAGGGCCCTGTGGAAGAAGCCCGCCTCTCACTCTCACATATGCATGCACGTGCTCTATCATGAATAAAGGGCATTCTCCCAAGTAGAATTTAACCCACAACTACTTCCATATACAAAAAGGGCAGGTAGAGGGGCTGGAGTGTTGGGGAGATGCTGGTCCAAGGATATAATATTTTGGTTAGGAGGAATATTCGAAAGAGCTACTGTACATCATGGTGACTGTAATTATAACGACATATTGCATTACTAAGAATTGCTACGAGTAGATTTTAAGTGTTCTCACTATAAAAGAGAAAATATGAGGCAATAAGTACATTAGTTTGATGTATCCATTCCACAATATACACTTGAGTGGGGGGGGAAGCACCCCCAGTGGGGGCGTGGTCACACCACAATCTTTCTCCTCTATGTCTCCCTCCCTACAGGATTTGGGCAACTCACGCGCATGTGCCCGGTGTATTTTACAAGCCACCAGGTGGAGACGCAAACCACAGTCAGCCATGTGGACTAACCACTGTGCTACAGGGCTGGCCCTCGAAACATTGCACACAATAGGTATATACAATTTTTACTTGTCAATTAAAAAACTATCTTCTAAACTTTGCTTTTAGGTTTTACGATAAGGTGCATGTGCTCACTGGAGAGAGAAAGAGGGAGAGGGAAAGTGAGAAATCACTCTCCCCCAGGGGAATGGACACACTGCAGTCCTCTCTCCTCTAAGGATTGTGGGCACATAAGCACATGTGCCTGGCGTGGTTATCAAGCCACAGGGTCTGGAATTTGAACCGTAGTCAGCCAGGTGGGAGTTCAGCACCTTAACCACCATGCCACCTGCTGGCCCAAAAAAACTAAATTTTTGTTTTAGTGCAAGTGACCTCTGTTATTTGCCAACATATAAAAATGTCACAGAGTGACTATCTGAAATCTCCTCACCTTCCCTTTTTTCAAGGCACCCAAATCCCTGGTGGTTCTCCCGGCATCCATGGGAGACTCAGTCCCTCCCCAGCCGGTGGCCTGAGCGACCTCAGGCTCCTCCTCTCCATGGGAGATCAGGGGCAATCCCAGAGGGGACTGGGCAGTGACCCTTGCATGAACTTCTGGACAAGGTGCTGAGACTCTTGGTCTCCTTAATGTCTGTAATCTGTCCAAGAAGCCAACCCTTCTTTCTTCCCTCAGAAAGGAATTTGACCCAGGAATGATCTAACACTCCTTGGAGATTCCCACTGTGCCTCCATGTAACCCCCTCATTAGAAAAAAGTGAGGCACCAGGTAAAGGGTCTCTGCTGGAGCAAAGTTGTCTTCAGAACCCTAAGTGCCTGAACCCAGCAGGTGGCATAATGGTTAAGGCACTGGACTCCCACATGGTTGACCATAGGTTGAGTCCTGGACCCGGCAACTTGAAACTCACACTGAGTGCATGTGCTTGCGTGCCCAAAATCCTGAGAGGAAAATGGAGGAGAAGGGACTGTGGGATGGCCATTCCCCGCTGGAAGGTGATTTCTCACTTTCTGTGTCTCTGTTGAGTACCTGCACCCTATAGCAAAAATCTCTCTCCGAAAAAAAAAAAAAAGAAGAAGAAGAAGAAGAACGCTACATGCCAAAAGAATAAAGAATAAGAAGAGAGATCAGAGCAGCCCTGAGGCCAGCTGGGGTCCCAGGTTGGGGGCAGAGGAGTCAGGGGTGCAGCATGCTCACCAGCCCCAACCCGCAGGCACAGCTGACCAGAACAGGCCGAGAGAATGCCAGGAGTGACAGACCTCCTGGGCTCAGGCTGCAGAGAGGGAACCACAGAGGGTGGGCACAGAATCCCATCTCCTCTACCACAGGCAAAGACCCAAGCCAGGTCTCAATACATTCCCCAGCAAGGCCTGCTCCCACCGCTCTGCTGGTGAAGGCAGGAGGGAACTAGGGCACGTCCCGCGAATGCAGCATCCACACCGCCTGACACACGTGTCCCGTGAATGCAGCATCAACACCGCCTGACACACATGTCCCGCGAATGCAGCATCAACATCGCCTGACACGTCCGTCCACAAATGCAGCATCAACACCACCTGACACACTTGTCCCGCAAATGCAGCATCAACACTGCCTGACACACATGTCCTGCGAATGCAGCATCAACACTGCCTGACATGTCCGTCCCACAAATGCAGCATGAACACCGCCTGACACACATGTCCCGCGAATGCAGCATCAACACTGCCTGACACGCCCATCCTGAGAATGCAGCATCAACACCGTCTGACACGCCCGCCACGTGAATGCAGCATCAACACCGGCCTAACACGCCCATCTCGCAAATGCAGCATCAACCCCGGCCTGACACCTGCGTCCTGTGAATACAGCATCAACACCGGCCTGACACGTGCGTCCCGTGAATGCAGCATCAACACCGTCTAACATGCACATCACGCGAATGCAGCATCAACACCGCCTGACACACGTGTCCCGCGAATGCAGCATCAACACCGCCTGACACACGTGTCCCGCGAATGCAGCATCAACACCGCCTGACACACGTGTCCCGCGAATGCAGCATCAACACCGCCTGACACACGTGTCCCGCGAATGCAGCATCAACACCGCCTGACACACGTGTCCCGCGAATGCAGCATCAACACCGCCTGACACACGTGTCCCGCGAATGCAGCATCAACACCGCCTGACACACGTGTCCCGCGAATGCAGCATCAACATCGCCTGACACACGTGTCCCGCGAATGCAGCATCAACACCGCCTGACACACGTGTCCCGCGAATGCAGCATCAACACCGCCTGACACACGTGTCCCGCGAATGCAGCATCAACACCGCCTGACACACGTGTCCCGCGAATGCAGCATCAACACCGCCTGACACACGTGTCCCGCGAATGCAGCATCAACATCGCCTGACACGTCCATCCACAAATGCAGCATCAACACCACCTGACACACGTGTCCCGCAAATGCAGCATCAACACTGCCTGACACACGTGTCCCGCGAATGCAGCATCAACACTGCCTGACACACATGTCCTGCGAATGCAGCATCAACACTGCCTGACACACATGTCCCGCGAATGCAGCATCAACACCGCCTGACATGTCCGTCCCACAAATGCAGCATGAACACCGCCTGACACACATGTCCCGCGAATGCAGCATCAACACTGCCTGACACGCCCATCCTGAGAATGCAGCATCAACACCGTCTGACACGCCCGCCATGTGAATGCAGCATCAACACCGGCCTAACACGCCCATCCCGCAAATGCAGCATCAACCCCGGCCTGACACCTGCGTCCTGTGAATACAGCATCAACACCGGCCTGACACGTGCGTCCCGTGAATGCAGCATCAACACCGTCTAACATGCACATCACGCGAATGCAGCATCAACACTGCCTGATGTGCATCCCACGAATGTCTGACATGCTCCTGGCACCTGATGAAAAGATGGGGCAGGAAGACCGGCGGTTAGCGTAATGGCTATGTCACTGGACTCCCACGTAGTCTACCGCGGTTCGAGTCCTGGACTCGTGGCTTAAACTCACACCGGGCGCATGTGCGTGCGTGCCCAAGATCCCAACAGGAGAATGGAGGAGAAGGGATTGCGGCGTGGCCATCCCCCCTGGGGGGTGATTTCTCACTTTCTGTCTCTCTGTCTCTGTCTGTCTGGCGAGCGCATGCGCCCTATAGTTAAAAAAAAAAAAAAAAAAAAAAAAAAAAAAAAACACTCCAAAAAAAAGGATGGGGCAGGAGTTCCCATAGTTCAACGTCCATCCAACTTGGTGGAAGGACCTCGTGTCCTAGAGTGAGTCTGTGCTGCAGACATGCAGGTCTCAGCCACCATTTCCCCACTGAGAAAGTTAGTCCCTGGGCAGGAACGGGCCAGTAAGACCGGGCAGCTGGGACCTGCGGGGACTGCGTGGCCAGGCAGCTGGAGTAAGAACTAGGTACCTGGGGCCAGCAGGTGCTGTGGTAGTTAAAGGCGCTGGACTCCCACATGGCTGACTGTGGTTCAAGTCCCGGACCTGGTGGCTTGCTTTGTCACTTTCTCTCTGTCTCCGTCTGATGAGTGCATATGTCCTGTACCAAATTAAAAAATAATAATGGGGACCAGCAGTTAGCGTAATGGCTATGTCGCTGGACTCCCACGTAGTCGACCGCGGTTCGAGTCCCGGACCTGGCGGCTTAAACTCACGCCGGGCGTGTATGCGTGCATGCCCAAGATCCCGAGAGGAGAATGGAGGAGAAGGGATTGCGGCGTGGCCACCCCCCCTGGGGGGTGATTTCTCGCTTTCTGTCTCTCTGTCTCTCTCTGTCTGTCTGGCGAGCGCACGCGCCCTATAGCAAAAACCTCTCAAAAAAAAAGAAAAAAAAAATAATAATAATGATGATGACAAAATAAAATAAATAATTCTTTTAAAAAAAAAGGAAAGAAAAGAGGCACCTAGCAGAATGTCTGTGAAGCAGCAGTCATCCCACGATGGCAGTTAGGACTGTTAGGAGAGTTTTGCAAACGGATTTCTATGGGCAGCCCTGACTTATAACACAAGGCCAGCAGGACCCGAGAACAGATTCCCAAGTAGCCCACACATAGCAAGGTCTGGCCCTCCCCAACCCAATTGACAAGAGGAAAGAGTCCCATTCAGAAATGCAGGACCTGGGACCAGCAGTTAGCGTAATGGCTATGTCGCTGGACTCCCATGTAGTCGACCGCGGTTCCAGTCCCAGACCCAGTGGCTTAAACTCACACTGGGCGCGTGCGTGTGCGTGCCCAAGATCCCGAGTGGAGAAAGGAGGAGAAGGGATTGCTGCATGGCCACCCCCCCGGGGGTGATTTCTTGCTTTCCGTCTCTCTGACTCTCTCTGTCTTTCTGGCGAGCGCACGCACCCTATAGCAAAAAAACCTCTCCAAAAAAAAAAAAAAAAAAAAAGAAAAGAAAAGAAAAAGAAATAGAAATGCAGGACCTATGAGAAGGGGGAGGATTTACTGAAGCCCCCAAATCCTGTTTCCAAGAAGCCTCCTCCTCACATATATGGAGGACTCCTCCAGGCTAGGGTAATAAGGCATGACCCAGGGGCCAGGGAAAGTTTTGCTTTCTTCAACTCAGAACCAAACTGACTCAAAAGAAAGAGAACTTAGAAAAAGAACAGAAAAGTGATCCATATTCTTTAGCTCCCAAATTAGTCCAAAGGCTGTTTCTACTTTCGGTGACCCCCCAGACTTTCCATGTCTGAAGCCCTCAGCACACCCTTTTTAAAAAAGCCAAAACTTCTTGGGACCAGCAGATGGTGTAATACTGAACTCCTATGTAGTTAACCATGGTTTGAGTCCTAGACCTGGCGACTTCAAACTCACGCCGGGCACATGTGTGCATGTACCCAAAATCCTGAGAGGAGAATAAAGAAGAAGGGATTGTGGTGTGACCATCCCTCTGGGGGGGTGATTTCTCGCTTTCTGTCTCTCTGTCTCTCCAGCAAATGGACGCACCCTTATGACAAAAATGTCTCTTTAATTAAAAAAAAAAAAAGCTAGAACTTCTTGACAAAAGAATGACATTTGAATACTTCTAGATATATAAGTTCCAGTTTATAGGCAAAACATGGGACAGAGAAACATCTTAAACGACACCACACAGATACGACCAGTATAATCCGGAACGGGAAAAACAGTGAGGTAAAAAAATGGGCAAGGAAAAAAAAAATGGGCAAGGAATCTATAGATGTAAAGAAACCAGAGAGATGTATGAGAAAAACGCACCGTGTAGACTGTTTATATCACAATTTGAACAAACCAACCGCAAAAATAAATTCATAATACAATCATAAAAATGAAACCCTGATTAGATATTTGCAGAGATTAAGAAGGAACTTTTCTACTTAGATATGACCAAGCTGCAGCTGTTATATCTATACAAAGCCCTTATTTCTTGGAAAGATACCCTAAGATACTGAAAATGAAATGCTGAGGTGTCTGTAATTCGCTTCTGTGGGAAGTAGGAGGTGAGAGCGAGATGAAACTCTATTGGTCATGAGTTGACCATGGTTGAAGCTGGGCGATGGGAACCTGGGTGTTCATGATTTATTCTCTCTACTTTTAGGTATGTTGGAAATGTTCCAGATTTTTTTTAAAAAGAATTACTTTATTTATTTATTTACTTTTTTTTTTTTTTCCACATGAGTTTTGCCAGAGAAAGACAGACAGAGAGAGAGAAAGAGAGAGAGAGAGAGAAAGCAAGCGCCAGGTTCGGGACTCAAACCGTGGTGGGCAATGTGGGAATTCCAGCACCTTAACCACCACACCACCTGCTGGCTCCCAGATTTTTTCTTTTTAAGATAGCCTTTCTCCCTCTATCTTTCCATTATAAACTTTTTTGGTTTTTAATCAAGGGCATTTTTTTTTTTCAGTCTTACTAGTTCTGAGAACAAATATGTTATCAAAGCTATCTTTGATCTATTTCTTGCCTTTTTTATCAGGCAAGAAATGCAAAAATAGCTGCTCTCTTTGGGTAGAAATTTGATGTCATCACCATTCATATGTGAGGTCACTTTAGTGCATACTCCATAACATGGTCCTCCATGAGAATCCACTGGGACCAGACAAGATCTCTAAATGATGAAGAATGACGATTTCCAAACTTGGCAATTTGGTCCTCACAAATTAGTCCAAGATTTTTCTGGAGCCTAGCTGTTAGTTGATAAAATTTAACAAGTCCGACTAATTCCAAACCAGAGACACTGCCTGGCAAATCCATCCAGAGAAAGGAACTCTGGGTGTGGTTCTCAGAGCAGCCTCGCCCACCTTCCAGCAAATGACCGGGTTCTCTGTGACAACTGCCTTTGGCTCAAGATGTCTCCACGGCTAGAAGTGAGTAGTGACTTGGGCTTTGATCACAGATTCTGATGGGTAATCAGGGAGAGGCACCTCCCCTGGCTCCACCCCAGCTCTCTCCCCAGAGCCCTGGCCTCAGTCTCATGCTCTGCTCACTGTCCCTGCCAGTGTCGCCAGCCACATTCCTCAGGCCACTTCTCTCCCTTCATCTTTCCTAATCCCACCTTTCTCCCAGGATGCCTTGGGTCTCTCCTTCCCCTGAAGCCTGGCTCTGCTTCTGTACTCTTCCACTAGACAAGCCTTCTGTAAACATTGTCTATTTTTTTTTAAGGTTTTTGCCATAGGGCATGTGTACTCACCGAAGAGAGACAGAGACAGTGAAAGGAAAAGCGAAAGAGAAAATGAGAAATCGCCCCCTCGGGGGTGGGGGGTGGCCATGCCACAATCTCATCTCCTTCATTCTCTTCTTGGGATTTTAGGCATGCACATGCCCATGTCCAGCGTGATTTTCAAGCTGTCAGGTCCAGACTCGAACCACAGTCGGACATGTGAGAATCCACCGCCCCAACCACTGTGCCACCTGCTGACCCCAACACTGCCTATTTGATACTTCTCAAGCAGTGAACTATGCCTATTCTCGGGTCCTTCCATGATTGGACTCTTTAAGAGCTATCCAGCCAGCTAGACTGGGAAGTACTGGAGGATAGGAAAGTACCATATACCTTTCCAGACCCTTCATCACGCCACGCACAGTGCAAGACAGCTGGTTAATATACCTTAGCTAAGTGACTGAAGATCAATTTGCCAATATCAAAATGTGCAAGTCCACAGGGCCAGTGGACTAGACAGGCTGTCGCTGGTCTTCATGGTGCCTTTGTGTGATTTTTTACAAGATCCTTTCTAGGGTACAGATAAAGTTCTGTCTTGATCTGGTGCTGTGTACATGAGGCATGTATCCATAGATAAGTGTAAGTGATATTACGAATGAAGGAAGGGTGCCCCTTCCTCCAAGAGGATGCAGCTCACACCACGGCACAAAGGTTGGAAAATGGAGCCTAAGACAGAGCCCAACCTTCTCCTGATCTGGCACCTCTGGGAAAGGCACAGAAACTACATACAGTGACCCTGAGACCTGAAGCAGAGAGGCCTTCCTTGAGGAACCCTCCAATGCCCAAAGCTCCATTCACCCCAACGGGCTAAGAGGCCGCAGCATGGGTGTGGCAGCACTGCTCTTCATGAGATTCGAGTCAGGATCTTCAGCAGCAAGTGCTGAAGCCACTCCTCACAGAATCCAAGTCAGCTCAGCGAGGACAAAAAGACTAAGTCAGCCCGAGGTGACAAGGGATAATAAGGCAGTGGGAAAGAGTCAGGATTGGACACCCCAACAACCTCGATTGCATTCCCCTTTGGGGTTAGTAAAATGATCTTCTGTTTACCTGACCCTCTACCCACCTCTACAAGGTTTCTGACAGCCCCGGAATTCATGATCTTGCTGGAAACCAATGTGTCCCTGTCCCAAGGCTCTTTCCTGAATGCCCAGGAGCACATGCCACAGGGCTTTTTCCCCATCAATGGGCCAATCTGTTCAGCAGTTTCTCAGAACAGAACATGCTAAATTTGGCATCAGGTACCTGAGCTGCTCTGGTGAGAGGAAGTAGGAACCATTCTGATGCTAAAGGAGTGACGGGCCACGGAGGCGCTGCTCCGCGGAGGTGCTATGATAACCTGAACATCAGCTGGAGGGGTAAACCCCACCGAAGGGTCCCCGATCTTGAGCTGTGATGACACACAGCCAGTTCACCTCCCGAGCCTGGCAGTCACAGGACCTCAGCCCCACAGGCTCACACGTGAGCCTTGCCCATAGCCAGCTGAGAGACTGTGTGACTGCTAAAATCCAGCAGGAGCCCATGGCTGCCCTCACCCATAGCAGTTCGTGGGTCCGCCCTGCAGCAGAAATGAAAGACTGAAGAGGAGCACCAGCAATAGACACTGAGCTGCCCGAGTCTTTCCAAAATTCCGTATACTAGGCTCCTCAACATGGAATCATCTACAAACAGAGCAGCCTGTTTGGTTACCAGAAGAGAGATGACAAATTCCCCGTACAGAGAACTCCCAACCACAAGGTGTTTTTCCATTCAGCTGTAGCTTTCCCTTGGAGGGTGAGCACTAAAGCTTGGGTGAGCCTCCCTCCAGCTAAAACCCAAACAGCAACTCGGCACAGCACGCAGCAAAACGGACAGTGTTTGCGGTGCTAAGAGCTGTGTGTTGCCCAACTGCATCACTGTAACAGCTGATGTGAAATGGATGAATCCCACCAGGAAAGGGGAAAGGGATGCTCAGGGGCTGACCTGTCTGCTCAGAGCCCTTCGTTACTGTTATTTGTCTGAGAAAAGACTTCTGAGGAAATAAACACATGAGAAGTACAGTTGAGCAGCAGAAGTATCACAAATGACACCCCCCCCCCCATCTGTGTGCTCCTACATAGAAAAGCTAAGGCAATATTCTATCAGCAGACTCACATGGAGCCGGAAGTACCCCCACCCCCACCCCCTCTGGGTTTCGTTACTCCCTAGGCCTTTTGGGTGTAAAGATGCCTTCCATTTTATCCTGTCATCTCTTGGTAGTTTTCCTGAGTTTTCAGTCTACTGATGTATCATATATTAGCATGGCCCTCAACTGCGTTCACTGCCCCTGGATGGGTTTTGCGGGACTGGGTTGGTATACATTTAAGACAAGCTGCTTTCACAGTATTCGATCAGTATGCTCTGGGTAAAGCATTCGATGTGGGTTTTAGCTTTTCCACTGGGTTGAGGTGCTGATCTTAGTCAGAAGGCCACGAGAACATATCTGACGCTAGAGGATTTCATAGCATTTTTGCTTCACTCCTAACGTTTCACTAAACCATGGGGAAAGCACATGACCCTGTTAGCATCGGTGGACTTAAATAAGTACCTTTTGGTGTCCAGTGGGCGATTTTCCTTTCCCCAAAGATGGTTACAGCCACTATATGCCCAAGGAAAGCGCGAGACCAAGTTCATGGTTCAACTATTTGCATATCTCTCGGTTCCTCGCAGTGACACTTATCTTCCCTGACAGCCACTCCCATTGTGCTCTGTCCTCGGCCCAACACAATGCACACATGCCGACCCCAGCAGACTGGGACTGTTTTCCATCCCACTGCTCTCCGGTGAGGAGGGACCAGGCTAGGGTTACATAAGCCCCTCCTGAGCTGTCGGGCCCTGGCGTTGGGGGGAAGCGAATTTGGGGTTCGTGACGGAGTCACGGTCTGCAGGCCCCGACTGACCCTGCGCTAGCCATCCTGCCTTGCCAAGGCGGGCGGCTGGAAAGGAAGGGCCGCTTCCCACGACCACCCGGTTCACACCAGTCCCTCAGGTTTCAAAGTGCGGCCGGACGTCGAGCCTAGCGGTTCACACTAGATCGCGGGATCCCCGGTCCCGGTCCCGGCCCGGCCTCAGGCTGCAGCTCCCTGCCCCCCGAGTGCCAAGACGCGCGCTTACCTGCCCGGGCCAGGGCCGGGACCGGGGCCGGGGCCGGGGCCAGGGCCAGAGACCGGTGGTCCCGCGGTCGCCCGCGCCGCGCCCGCCGCGGGGAGCTGTCCGCCGCCGGCTGGTGCTGAAGGCGGCTTTCCTGCTCCGGGGCCGGGGCCCGGGCCGGGGCCGGCGCCTCCGGGCGGCAGCGGCCCGTCGCCGGCGCCGCCCTCCAGGCTGGCCTCGTTGCCCATGGTGGGCAGGCGGGCGGACGGGGTCGGGGTCGCACTGCGCCCGGGCCGGCGGCTCCCGGGCGGTGCTCACACTCTCGGCGCCGCCGCCGCCGCCATCTCCCAACTCGGCTCGCGCCGCCGCCTGCCGCTGCGCATGCGCGTGCCGCGCGCCCCTACCCTGCACACGCCCCCCCGCGCGCGCTCCCGCCAGCCCGCGAGGACGCGTGTCCACGCGCCGGCCTCAGGGTCGCCGGGAAACGGCCGCCGGCGCCGGCGCATGCGCCCTCCGGGCCCGACGCGGCCGGCAAAAGCTAACTCGAGCCTGGTGGGGGCTGGCGGGAGCCGTCTACAGGAACCGTATAGAGGATCACGGGCCACTGGAAGCATCCTCGGGGGCGCCTTGCTGCGCCTTGGAGTCCCTGAAGCTTTCTGTCCTGGGGAACTTGGGAGTGGAGGCTCTTTCTGTAACCCAAGTGCTGCAGTGGGTGGGCGTCGTGAGGATGGGCCTTGGAGAGGGGGCCTCGGAGGCTGGATAGGAGCTGGAAAAGCGAACGAACACGGGTGTTCAGAGGCGCAAGGTCGTAGAAGGGAGATGGAGGACGCTGGATGGTAGGGCCAGATTGGGAGGGTCTCAAAGGCCAGCTGGGGACCGAAGACTGTCCAGATGGCAATGGGAAGCATCTGGGATTCACGCGGAGGCCCGGGCCTGAACAGGAGTTTCAGGAAGCACCCTGGGGAAAGATGGAGGGTGTGTCAAGTTCGGGCCTGGAGCCAGCCTGAAGGCCACCTTAGCAGGCCCTGATGCAGTGACCTTGGGAACAGGGAAGAGGAGTTGACATTTCTAGGAGGCCTTGAGCTGTGCCCATCAGGGTGTCTAGAGGAGAGGCTGCAGGTCACCAGTGCACTAGCTAAGAGCTCACCCAGTGACCGTGCTACATTTCCGGACCAGTGTTTCAGCCACTGGAGACCTCCTGCCTCATGACTTCCCACACAGCCTGTCCTTTCCTGAGGGAGCGTATTTCCTGGAAGATCCAGACTATATTCCAAACCATTTTTGGCTTCATCAATCATGGCTGTGTAAAAGGGCTTGAGTAACTTGGACCCATTTTACAAACCCACTTAATTCTGATGAGGAATATATCACACGGGATGGCAGTTTTAACCTGACCTAGAATGATCCAGGGATCCCAGTGAAGGCTGAAGTAGACAGGCCAGTGCTGTGGAAAACAGAGCCTGGAACCCTCCGCGGGTCATCCCTATGTCCACTGAGCTTCCCCCTCAACCTCCGGTTCGGAGCAGGTAAGAAAAAGGAAGAGCAGACCCCCTAAGTTCTGTTTCTCCTGACTTTGGATCTGCTCTCTTGACTGAACTGCCTGGCCATACGGGGACAACCTAGGACGAGGAGAGCCTCTCTGCCTGCGTTCTGGCGGTCCCAACTGTGTTTGCTCCTGTGCTGCTTGAGTGCCTGGTGACCACATGTCCATACTTAGCCTCCCCAGGGTCCACATCCCAGCCTTGCCACTCCCAAGATGGGACCTTGGCAATGAACTGACTCCATTCCCTGGTCAAAGTTAGGGTCCTAGTAGCCCCTGTAACATGAAGGGTTGCCAGGGTGCAGTGGCCAGTGTGGGAAGAACACAAGGACAGGTGCCTGGCACATACACATGACAAGTGTCATTACTGTCTCTGGTGGCGGTCTGGGGTTTGGGGAAGAACATGCACACGAGACATGAGTGAGCTAGTGGCCTGACCCTGTCCCAACCCAGCCTGTTCTGGCTTCATGGATACCAGTGTTGGAATAGGCCATTTGGAAGGGGATAAAGGACGTTTATTTTTTGTTTTTGTAGCAGCCACAGGAGCTGTGGCTTTCTGCAGATTTAGATCAACATGCCCCCAGTTCCTATGGGGGTAATTAGCCCTACTCAGTTGGCGGGCCTGGGGAGTTGCCCTTCTCAGAGTGGATTCCTGGCCATTAGCAGACCTCCAGGGTCTCCGCTGCCTTGGTGACACAGGATGCAGTATGGTGGACCCAGGAGGACGGGGAGTGTGGGCTAGTGGTGTCCTCCCCTCCTTAGAATCGTACCATCTCCTTTGAGGAGCACCCCTACAAATCTGCCAGCCTGTCCACATCCACCTCCGCAGTCAGCCCCCAGACTCCTGCGGTTGTGGGGGGCTCTGAATCCGTCTTCCATTTCTATGCACTGTCCCAGGGGAAGTGTCCTTCCTCTTGGCCTCCACTGGGGCTCCTCAGAAGGCCCTCACCTAGCTTGTCCTATTCCCTGGGCTGGCCTTCAGCAGACCCTCAAGGGCTAAAGACTGGGTTAAGTTCTTCGTGATGCTCTGAGCAGTACCCCCACCTGCACTTCCAAGGAGTTTGCCAGCCACCGGGCTTCAAAGTGTAGTTCCCGCACCACCAGATTCAGGTCGCTGACATAATACGTAACGGGGAGAGGGCTGAGGCTGCCACCCTTCTCCTTAGGGAGGGGGTGCCAATGACCAGTCTTGACTCACCCAAGAGAAGTCACTAGTCCTGACCATACTTTCTGACGAGTAGATAAATCTTTCAGTCCGTATAAACCAGCTGTGTGATGTGCCTGGTACCATCCCCTCCTGGGTCCAGCGGCTCTCTCGCCCTAGACGTCATGGACCTGGAGACCCTGCAGGAGTGCCCGGTCCCATAAGCATCGCCTGCTGATTTCTTCTTCCCACTTCAGCATGACATGTGACACATGGCAGCCATTTTGGAGAAAGGCCAGAGGGGAGGAGAATCAATCCACAAGCCAAAACAAAACTGACAGATGGACACGGGTCCGTTGGCTTCTCCAGCCTGTGCTCTCAGAGAATTGTAGAAAACCAGAGTGGGAAATGGGATCAGAAAAAAATTCTGGGCCACAAAAGGCCCAGGCAGAGCCAGCTCATGGTGGGATTCATGGAAACGATTAGCCACTGGGAGGCCAGTCTTGGGAGAATGGAGAGACAGCAGGAGCCCAGGAGCTCCACCCCGAGGCCAGCTGGGCCAGGGGCAAGACAACACGCAGTCAGCCCCAGAAGAGCTCAGACACTGGACCTTTGATGCCTCCCACAATCCAGTGCAGCCCAGGCTGATGCTTTCAGCACGGTAGTCTCTGCAGGAAGGGTCGGGACCCGGAGATGATGTCTCTGGGGTGAAGAGCCACATTGCAAGTAAGAATAGGAGAGAGACCAGAGGTGGAAGAGAACGGGAAGGGTGAGTGAGGACAGTTCCAGATGGCGTGATGCCATGGGCTCTGGACTGCTCCAGAGGCTACGAGAGCTGGCTCCCGTCGACGGGGCTCCCTGGACTCTGTGCTCTGCTTTTCACTATGGTGCTGGCAAGGCCAGTCTCACCTCCCGGTGAGATAAAAGTAGGGAGTTGGCTTTCTGCCCTCAGTCTTCTTCTGGAAGAGAGAAACAGGACTGAAGAGGAAGGAAGGAAGGAAGGAAGGAAGGAAGGAAGGAAGGGGAAGGGAGGGAGGAAGGGAAGGAAGCCAGCCCAGAGAAACAAGAGGCTTTCCCTCCTGGCTGGGGCTCAGTGGTACCACCCACTAACATGAGGAACGAGGCAACTCCTCAAGCAAGCCTCAGGTTGGAGCGAGCTGGGTCAGCAGCGATGTGGTAGTTAAGGTGGCTGAATCCCACATGGCTCACGGCCCTGTTCAAGTCCTAGACCCAGCAAATTGAAAAACATGCCGTGAGAGCAGACAGCAAATCCTAAAAGGGGGAAGACCTGGAGGAGGAGGGATTGCGATGTGACCATCCCCTATGCGGAAGGGTGCTTTTTCACTTTCTCGCTCCTTCTGTTTCCTTCTCTTTCTGGCAAGTATGTGTGCCCTCTGGCAAGTTTAAAAATCAAAAAACAATACAACAATGGGGACCAGCGGATGGCGTGGTGGTGAAAGCGCTGGACATTCCCACGTGGCTGACCATGGTTGAAGTCCTGGACCTGGTGGCTTGCTTTCTCACTTTCTCTCTCTCTCTCTCTCTGTGTCTCTCTCTGGTCAAAATAAGTAAATGAATAAATAAAATTTTAAAAGATTCTTTAAAAAAAAAAAAAAAACACCCACAACAGAGACCCGATTTTGTCCTGCTCAGCAGCACACCTGGGCTGGCCGGGACCACCACGCTTGTGCACCAGTCTTAAGCTGGCCCTGACCCTTGGTATAACAGAAAGGGGATAACACTGGGAGGAATACAGTTTGTTCGATGTATTCCCTGCAGAATTCCTTTCCTGATGCAATGTGCAAATCTTTACTTGCATTATGGGGGGGAGGGGGCGGCAGTAAAAAAAATCATCAGAAATGCTTACCACCAGCCTAACCCCACCTCTCATGCCTTGCTCCCAAGAAGGCTAATTAAGCTCCCTTGCTATTAGAGGCTTCTGCTTCTGGAGGCTTGTTATGACAAGAAAAAATAATGAAGTGACAGTTTCTCTAAGTTGTAAGTGTCCAAGTCAAAACATGCTGGTTTCTTTGTCCCTCAGAACCTCCCCAGATGAGCCTCTGGGCTGGCTTTTCCTGTATCAAACATGCTAGTGTCTTTTTTTTTTTTTTTTTTTTTAGTTTTTACCATAGAGTACATGTGCTGGCTAAAGAGAGAGAGAGGGGGAAAGGGAGAAATCAGCCCCTGAGGGATGGCCACGCCGCATCCCTTCTCCTCCATTCCCCTCTCGGGATTTTGGGCATACAAACACACACACCCAGTGTGATTTTCAAGCCCCTATGTCCAGGATTCAAACTGCACTCGGTCACGTGGGAGTCTAGCACTTTAACCACCACACCACCTGCTGGCCCTTGCTCTGTCATCTTCACTGAGTGCCCAGGCAGCTCCCAGGAACAGCCAGAAGAGCTCCTGCCTTCCAGAAAAGGTGGGTAGAGGGGGCAAGGAGTGAGTCTCTGATGGTAAAGTCTTTGTGGCAAGTAGAAGGGCCACAGGACCCTTGTGACAAAGGTCTCCTAGGCTTCTGGTCAGAATAGGTGACTTCGATGCAGTTCCATCTTATGGGCACTTTCGAGCCCTAGGGGAGGACTGCGCTGGGCTCGGAGATACAGCAGAACCAAGATGGCTGTGCCTTCCCTGAGCCTGGAAATTCCAGTCCGGCCTTTACCTGTGCTGCTTGCACCGGGCCCTGAACCTGGAGGCCTTGGCTTCAGGCCCTCAGGGCAGGATCTCTGTCCTGTCCCGCAGGGGTGGGTGTGGCCAGTGCATCACCAGGCCTGACTCAGGCGTGAGGGTTCTCTGAAACTGGCCCTGGCTCCCTAGGTTCTGGGTCAGGTGGCAGCAGGTGGCAGTTGGAGAGCAACATCTGGGCTCCCGCTGCTGTTCATGTATTAATAACCTCTCCAGCTGGAAGGCCTGGCGTGGGCATCAGCTTTCCAGGATGGCAGTCCTGACAGCGAGCTGACAGTGCAGACTGAGGCGTCTTAGGAAGGCTGGGCAAAGGCCATCCTCCATCTGCTACCCAACGAGCAGAGAGGTCACGTGTTCAGCTGAGGCAGCCCCCCATCTTCATTGGAGAACACTCCATCCAGGCCTACCCTCCCCATCACCAGCTCCATTTCAGGTATCCCCTTGGGGCTCACAGAGTGGGTACATCCCTATCTTAGCCCTGCCTGACCCCAAGTCTCTCTTAAGAGGCTGGACTCCTAGAAATTAGCTGATGGTGGGACCAGCAGTTGACATAATGGCTATGTCGCTGGACTCCCATGTAGTTGACCGTGGTTTGAGTCCGTGACAAGATCCCAAGAGGAGAATGGAGGAGAAAGGATTGCAGCATGGCCATCCCCCCAGGGGGTTATTTCTCACTTTCTGTCTCTCTGTCTCTCTCTGTCTTTCTGGCAAGCACACATGCCCTATAGCAAAAACCTCTTAAAGGCTGGGGAGGGGAGAGCACAGTGACAGCTGAGTCAGAGCACTTGGGGTCACAGCGATGCCTCCCTGACCTCTCACTTGCACTCTAATCACTACCCCGGACACAGGCAGAGCTGCCCACTCCTGTCGCACCGTGTGCTCCTTAAGCAAGCACAGGACTACACCCCCTTAGCACCCTCAGGCCCACCCAGGGCCCATGTTCCCTGAGGGAGAAGTCACCCAGGACAGAGCTGGTTCCCTGCCTGCAGGATGCCCAGAGCGGAGCTGCTCCCATCACCCCTAGCAGGCAGAAGCCAGCCCCTTTCTGCACCCCTCTCTCCCAAGACCTCTTGCATCACAGTTGCTGAGGGAAGAAAGGTGTGAGCCTGAACCACTGGGTCTGACTCCCTGGAAAGGGAGCTGGCCTGACCTGAGCTCCTGTTTCGGCCCGGCCCAAACCCAGGCTCTGCCCCCATCAGCCTGAGCTTGCCACACCATGAGGACAGCCGGCGGCAGTCCCCTCAGCCCTGGCTGTGGAAGCCTTGGCCAGCTGCCCACTGGATGTCCCCTACTGTCCCAGTATGTGCCTAGAGAGCTGTGGAGATGGATCTGGGAAAGGGTCAACCCAGGCAGAGTTCCCGTCGGCCAGAATCCTCCTCAGAGGAAGTGGTCAAGGGGACCCCAACCCCACAACTGGCCTCCACCCAGGACCCTCCCAGACCTGTCAAGCTGTCCGCCGCCTGTAGCCGGTGGTCTCAGGCGGGAGGAAGGAGAGACCGAGAGCCTCCAGCAAGCTGAGCACTTCTGGGCACCAAGGGGCACGAAGCCTGGAGGCACGCAAAGCGCAGGCGAGGGAGCGTGCAAAGGAAGGGGCCTCACCGGCCCCCACCGCACGTTCCAACTCAAGTTTGCTGGGCCCGGCCGCTGATTCGCCCCTCCCACTCGCCCCGCTGCCGGCTTCCCTAACCCAGCTGCCCACGTCCCGGTTCCCCCACGGGCTGTGCAGCCCAGGGGGAGAAGACCGACCCAGATACACCAGCAGCTCGCGGTGCGGCTCCGAGTGGCTCCCGACCCGATGTACCAGCCGGCTCAGCTCAGCGGATCCCACGGCCTTAGCCCGGCCCACGGCCACACTCGGTTCCACCCTCGTGTGGGCTTTTATCCAATCCCGGTCGGTGTCAGCCCTGCTCTCTGCGGGGCTCCGCCCTGCCGCCCCAGGAGGTCTTAGCCCCGCCCACAGTCGCCGTCTCGGGACTCTGCGGACCCAGGCGGCGTCCTTAACCACACCCACAGCCCGACCCCCGCCCCAGCCCCGCCCACCGCTGGAGGCTTAATCCTCTGGCGCCACCTTCTGGGAGCCCGCAGGCACTGCCCCCCTTTTCAGCCCAGGGCTGCTGGGAGTTCATGTCCCTGAACTTAACTTGGGAGCACTTGGAGCAACTACTCAGGTTGAGCGCTGCCCCCATCCCCGCCCCAGCCTGCCCAGAGGCCTGGGCCTGTCCACGGACACCTCACCCCACCCCAGCTCCAGGTCACCTCCACCAAAGCTGGGGCAGTGGGGCTATCCAGTGACCCAGCAGCCAGGACCACACTTGGAACTGAACCCACTTTAGCTAGCTGCAAGCGCTAGGCCAACCCTCTTGTCCACTCTGGGTCAGTCACCTTGCTGGTCGTGGTGCGCAAAGCCGGGAAAGCCTTTGTCACCAACTGATTTGGATCTTTTTTTTTCTTTTCCTTTCCGTGAAAGAGAGAGAGCACACACCCCAATGCCAGCCCTGGACTGGGGGCACGTGCCTGAGATACTCGGAGGTCTCCAGGCTTGAATGTGAACCTTCCCATGTGGGATTGCCTCACAGAGGGTGGCCTTTAATGCTGCACCACTGTCTCCTAATTTGGATTTTTTTTTTTTTTTTTTTTTTTTGGAGAGGTTTTTGCTATAGGGCACGTGCACTCACCAGAGAGACAGAAACACAGGAACAGAAAGCGAAAAATCACCCCTCCCAGGGGGGATGGCCACACCACAATCCATTTTCCTCCTCTCGGGATCTTGGGCACGCATGCACACGTGTCCGGTGTGAGTTTAAGCCACTGGATCCGGGACTTGAACCACGGTCGACTACATGGGAGTCCAGAGACATAGCCATTATGCTAACTGCTGGTGCCCTAATCTGGATTTTTGAAGAGAGAAAGCTCATCCTCCAAAGACTGATGCTTGAGCTGGGCCTTCCATGCTTTTAGAAGCTAGAAGCTTGCTCGGCCTGCTGAGAACAAGGGGAGGTCAGGCAGGGGGTTCTGGAGGGTGGGTGGTGTGGAGTCCCCTTCACACTGGTGTATTAGGGCCAGGTGGGCCAGGTGCTCAGACACAGCACAAGAGCCTCCAGCCCACAGCCCTGGCCCATGAATCTTGGCTCGGGGCAGTGGCTCTATACCAGGAGAATCAGACTCTGGCCTCACTTGTGCTCCCTGACCTTTCGCAGGCAGATGCAGACGGTGACCCATTACCTCTACTCCCCCAGTTCCCAGGGTGTCCCAGAACCTGGAGAACAGCGCTCTCCCCACCTCACAGATGGGAGGCCAGGTCAGAGGGGACATCCAGAGCTTGCCAGGGTCAGAGGCAGGTGTCCCTTCCCGCTGCCCCCTCTTCTGCCCTCTCTCTCCAAGTCAAAAAGACTTGACCAGACAACCCCCATCCCCACCAAGGAAAGGTCTGGGGATCTGCCAGGCCAAACAAGATATTCCCATATTGCTCCATACCCAAGGCGGGTGGGGTGGGTGGGGGACAGAGGCCAGAGGTCTTTGTGTCTTTTCTTTCTGCCCTGCTGCCCTACTGTTCTCGGCTGAGACAGGATCAGGGAAGAGTCTCCTCATGAAGTGGGTTCAGCTTAGACATCAGACAGGAATTAGATCTTGACGTACAAGGGGTGGTCATTTCCTGGGCCCCCGCTGCTAGGCCTAGGGGGTAGACAGCCTTTCCTGGAACTTACTGGTGTGGTGCACCCTCAGGTCCAAAGTCCACAAGTAACTGACCATCAACAACTCCCGAGACAGAACTGTCTGTGCATGGGGCCAGTCTTCTCTCTGGGTCTTAAGGCTGTGAGCAGATGAGCAAGAGGAGGTAAGGAGCTTGCAGAGGTGAGCCCAGAGGGGCACCAGTTGTTCTGTGACCAAAAATTGTGCCTGCCTCTGCAGACACAGCCCTTTGTCTCCTGCCTCTCCTGCTCTCGTGTCCCAGGACAGGCCACTGCCTGTTCCTGGGCAGTCACGCCCAGCCTACCCAGCCACCCAGGGTCTACAGACCCAGCCAGGACAGAGCAGTCTGCCCAGAAACCACTCTCACATTCTCTCACCCCAAGGCCACGGCCAAACCTGCCTTGAGACTAGTTTGGGGCCTGGGCAGCTCCAAGCCCTCAAAGCAACAGGGGCAGGATCTGGGGTGGAGCGACACCAGAGACAGAGCCAGCCCTAAGTCCCCACCTTCACGGGGCCCAGCCTGAAGGATCCCTCCCCAGGAGCTGCCCCGCTGTGGGCAGGATGTTGTGACTGGGCCTTTCTCACCATCCCCCTGTCCTCCTCGGCCACCTCCACACCCTGCCCCTGCAGATGAGGGGGCCATCAGACCACCTCAGCAGGCCTGGCTGTGCCCCCTCCACTCCCACCCAGGAACCTGGGAAACAGGCTCAGAGGCAGTGGCGTTGTAATAAAGACACTGCTTTTATTTAGTTTGATATGTTTCTATACAGAATGCAGAAAACACATCTTAAAATCATATAGAAGGAAATAAAAACACGTCAGTGGTTGGTGAACACTTGAATGTGAGATTGGCTCTCCGTCTCGGAGTCCAGCGGCCATCGCCAGCCCAGCGCTCAGGGGGGGAGGCTGCCTGCAAAGGCATTGTTGCTGTTGTTATTCTGTTCACTGCCCCATCGCCTCCAGTTGCTATGGCAACGGGCCATTCTGGGCCAGCCACATCTCTGCGTGGCAGTGCCCCAATGGTGGGGTTGCTAGAGGCAACGGAGCGGTTTGGAAGGCCTTTCACAGCCCTCACCTGGGGCACTGGGGACTGTGTGGTTTTGACGAGGTCATCAGAAATCATCTCACCAGGTCAGATTCGTCTACTCGGGGAAACTGGCTTGGGCCAGGCGTGACAGCTCGAGGCCCACTGAGCCCTCATCTCCGGGCTCCCCCCAAGAGGCCCTGCTCTCTCCAGAGTTCCCTGCCAGGAGCTGGGGCAGAGCAGAGGGCACAAAGGGAAACACCCTCTGGAGAGCAGCAAGATGGAGACCTCTCCCCTCCCACCAGCCCGCCCCTTCGAGGCAGCACGCAGGAGTCCTCTACAAAACAGTCGATATGGCTTAGAAGTAGCTGCTCCGTGTGCAAAGGGAGCCTGGGTCCACCCACCCACCCTCAATCAGGAAAGGGATACGTTATTGCGAAAGGCATTCCTCCCTAAAAGGTACCCAAAATAACTCTCAGACATCAAGAAAAGTCATGCTCAAAATGGTTTCTTCCAAAGGAGGAGAATCGAAGCAGAGTGGGTGCGCCCCTGAGTCATGGGACAGAGATGCAGATGGATGGACGGATGTTCTGCTAAAAAAGGCAAAAGAAGCCCCAGTGTAATTCCAGAATTTAAACCGTTAGGAAAAGAAGAGGGTTAAAAAAAAAAATCAAAATGAGCAAAGCCGTCAGTTCCATGGAATCAACACTAAGAGCTCGTACAAACTGCTGTAAGCATCGCCGTTTTTAATCTTTTTTTTTTTAATAAAACAATTTGAGGCTGTATAAAAACTTTAGTAAAAAATTAGCTTAGAGAGCCCACAGACTTTACCATGAACTATTGCTGGCGCTCCTCCCCAGCCACCAGGCCGCTTCCAGCTGTTCAGGCCCCGGGCCTGGGACGGGAGCGCCAGAGAGAGGGGACAGGGTGGGACGGGTGGGGCTGTGGACTGGAAGGACAAGGCGGCCAAGGTCAGGTGAGGAAAGAGCATCACATGACATAAAAATATTGCATCTTCACCAAAATGTCCCCCACTGAGTGTTTCAAAACCATGATATCCTTTGAGGAAGGGGGGAAATAACACAGAGGGGTGAAAGAAAATAGGTTGATGTGGTCGAGTCCCTCGACCTCCCCAGGTGCTCCCCACGAGCAGCGGGCCCACCCTGGAGCACCGAAGTTGGGGGCCACAGCCACCGCTGCCTCTTGGGAGTCCCCTTTCCATGGAAATGGAGACCCCGTGGTGGTGGGCCACTAGTGGGCATGGGTGGAGGTGGGGATGTCCACAGCCCATGAGGCCCCTCCAGCTTCCAGCCCCTGGTAACAGCGGGGGGCGAACCCAGCACCAGAGCCCTGGCCCCTGAGCCAGGGCCGGGAGGCCCCGGTCAGGCTCTGGGGTATCAGAGCAACCAAGTTGACGTAGTGTGAAAAAATAGGATTCCTTTGATAAAAAATACTGTCCCTTGGTCTTCTCTAAGTTTGAAACACCCCGGGAGCTTATTTTTAGCAAAGCAATTCCCCATACCCACCCCAAAATTATACATACAAGTTTAGGTAAACAGCAGATTAAATGTAAAAACTTAACCTTAACTTCTGAAAGTCCTTTGAATGTAATCTTTAGCTACTGTTTCCATGTTACATCCTGCAGCTAGACCACACGTGAATAGAAAAAACAGTACAGTTAGTGTTAAAGGCAAAACGCAGAGAGCTGGGGGCCGCCCAGCGCTGCCTGCGAGTTCACTCTCGTTCCCCGCTCCCTTCCACCTCCACTCCAAACGGTGCTTTCAGAGCCAGCCATCAAAAAACGCAGCGAAGAATTTTCTATGAACAAACGAAAAGCTGTTAGGCAAAAAAATAATAATAATAAAAATAAAAAAGGCCCCAAAGTCTCTCCAGCTGCTTTGGGGTTTGGGAGGACCAGAGAGGGCGGGCTCGTCCAGGCCCCGTGTGTCAGTGTGTGCTAGGTCGGGTGTCGGCTCCCAGTGGGCGATGGTCTACAGGCCACCGGTCTCCACAGACAACACCGTGTTGTCTCCAGGCCCCTGCCCTACCCCTGCCTCCACCCAGGCGCTTGTGGGTTAAGGGGGGACGTAGGGAGGGGGTGACCGGTATGGGGTCATGTTCTTGGGACGGGAGCCCTTGCCCTCCATGGGGGCTGTGAAGGGCGGGGGGGGCTGGTAGGGAGGCGCGTTAGGATCCTCATCCCGCAGGGGCGTGTACTCTCCCACGGTGTCCTGGTTCAGAGGAGTGGTCTCGGGCACGCTCTGGTTAGGGTACTCAGGAGGGGGCAGGGGCGCCTTCTCCTCCTGCAGGATGAGTGGCATGCTGGACGAGGGTGGGGGCTTGGAGTCGTCCAGCTCGTCTGCAAAGATAATGGGCACTCCCTTCTTGATGAAGGTGGCCTGGTCCTCAAGGGTCAGCTTGCCCTTCCGCTTCTTGCGGTAGCAGATCATGGCAATGATGCCGGCGATGAGCAGGATGGCGGCGACCACCACGGCAGGGATGACGGTGTGCAGGTAGACGTCGTCCTCACTACTCTTTTCAGGGTCCCTGTCTGGCACTTCTGTGGGTGGCGCCTCCGAGGGGATCCTCCTGGGTGGCGCCACAGGGATAAACTGCAGGTGTCGACAACTGCCAGCGCCCATCACAGAGACGCTCATGGCCTTAAAGTCAGGCTCCAGGGCATTGGAGAAGGCAGGCCGCGGTTTCCCGTTATCCTCGGCGATCCTCCGGCTCAGCCCCGTGATCTGCTCCTTGGGGCAGGGCTCGAGGGGCAGCGTGTTGTTGGTCCACTCCACCACAATGGAGCCCCGGGTGATATTCTGCAGCGTGATGGTGCTGCAGTTCCGGTCCCCAAAGGCGAAGGCCAGCTTCTTTACCAAGGCGATCTTTTTGTGGATGTCATTCACCACCGGTGCTGGGTCACCCACAAACTTGGCCTTGAACCGCGCAGGAGCCCTGTCCCCTTGAGGGCGCTTGTGCACATGGATCTCGAAGGCGTCCACTGCCGAGAGGCCCCCCTTGTCCGTGGCGTGCATGAAGTACTCGTGCTTGCCCACGTGGCTGCTGTCGGGCAGGCCGTACATCAGCTGGCTGTTGCTGTTGAACTGCACCCAGGACTTCTCGCCCACCAGCTGCTGCTCCCGCAGCTTCAGGGTCAGCTTCAGCTTGTCGGTGGTGGTGTCTTCATTGTCGTAGAAGGTGTCCGGTGGGATCTTGACCTCAAAGTAGGTGCCAACCCAGGCGTCCACCCTGTCAATGTGGTTCTTGAGCTCTGGGCGCTGGTTGGGCTCGCCCCCGCGGGGCACTCCACTGGTGGTGGTACGGACGCGAGTAGGTGGGGAGGCTGTTTCCAGTCTGGTGATGGGTGCTTTGGTGGTGACTCTGGGCACTGGTCGGGGAGTCCGTGGTTTCTTGGTTGGCCTGCGAGTGGTGGTGGTGGAGTCCGTTGACGGCGTTGCTGGTTTTGGCGTAGATACTCGCGGCTTCTTGGTGGTAGTCGTGGGAGGGGTAGCAACTGCTGTGGGCTCCACATAGCCAGGAATGGTCATCGTTGGGCGAATCTGGCCAGGAACTGTGGTGCCGGGTTCGGACACCCGAGTGGGCTGGATGGGGCCGAGGGTTGGGGTCTGAAAAATAGTGCCGCGAGTCCGAATGGTGACCGTGGGCTTCCCAGGAACAGGATCCCTGACCGGAGGAACCATGGTCTCTGTTGGAGGAGCGATGGCTGGAGACGTGGGGGTGGGCACGATCCTGGACGGCGGCTCCTGGATGGCCGTGGTCGGGGGCCCAATGGCAGTGACGGGCGTGGGTGTGGCGTGGATCTGCCTCCGGATGCGTTTGGGGAGAGGGGGCTTCTTGTTGGCAATATGCCAACCCACCACGGGATAGCCAAGCTGGGCAGACATGGCGCCTTCCCTGGCCGGAGCCTCCACACCACGAATGTCAGGCACGCTGTTCTGGCTCAGGGAGCAGCCCAGCTTCCAGGAGAGCAGGGCCCCGTTCTCTACCACCTTCTTTGCATTTCCTGGGCCAGCCATAAAGGCCGACATGTCAAACAGCCTGTTATTCACCACAGGCACCAACTTCATGTGGTGAAGCTCCACTCCCGAGAAGCTCTGCATCCGCTGCAGCAGGTCAAGCCTTTGCTCCGGGCTCATCTTGGTGAGGTCGGCATCGAGGATCACCGTCAGCACAGTCACGGGCTCGTCGGCAGCACAGGCAGACGCCACCGCCTCGCTGGGGTCTGGGGATGCTGCCCGCACAGAATGCGGCTCGCTGTGGTCCTCGGGGTATACCTCGATGGAGAACACACTGGAGGTCTGGGGGACATGGCTCCCGTTGGCGCCCAGGCGTGCCGCGCTCACTGAGATGTAATGCACGCCCTTGTCGGTGTCCAGGGGGAGCCCCTCCAGGGTGTGGCTCTGTGGATCCCAGTGCAACCAAGACGGCAATGCCTCCTTCCCCGCCGCCGATACCTGGGAGGGACACAAGTACGAGTCACAAGTGCTGCTGCCACACTCCCCTGTATAACCTGAGAGTGCCAACAGTTAACCACTAGCCTGGCTGGACCAGCGGAGGCCGGAGGTGTGATCAGGATGCTGGTCGGGGAAGTCAACCCCTCTCCCTAGAGAGGCACGACCGCCCTCCTGTCCTGGCTCAGAACTGAGGCTGCCGGTGAGCTTGCTCAGAAGGTAAACCCACCACCCCAGGCCAGGCCAGAAAGAGGGGGGTGGTGCGGCACTCACACCTCTCGGTCCAGATAATGGATACTGCGGAGTGCGGGAATGGTGCCGATTTTCGTACCGCTGACACACCTTGCCACCTACTCACCACCTCCTCTTGACGGCACAATCCAGGCAGGTGTCACATCCCAACCCTCGGCACTTCTCTCCAGCCCCACCTCAGCTTCTCCCTGCCCCACACGGGCACCACGGCTCTGCTCAGGGCCGCTGCCTGCTCGGAGTGCCTGCCCTGTCCAGAGGTGGCAATGCACAGGCCGGGAAGGCTCGGCGCCCCAGGCTGCTCCGCTTTACATCTGCCTGCAGCGGGCTGCACTTTGGTAGGAAACAGTTAGCTCTACTTAGTATCGTCATTAACCCTGTTCTCAAACGTCCAGAAAAACTGTGGTGCCCAGGATCGGGGGCTAGGACCCAGTACCCTAGACCAGTATTTACCACGAGCATCCCTAGGTGCGCTGGCCTCTCCACGAGATGGCCATGAGTGCTCAGGCACAGGAGCAGGCTATCCCCTCACCACCCAGACTTCTTTCAGCGTGCAAGTCTGTGTCCACAGGGACCTAACTGGTAGGTGCTCAGAGCAAAGGAGTGCCGCCAGAGGAATTCCCACCATCAGCTGATGGAAGGACACAAGCCTTGCCAGGCCCCACCTGCAGTTCCCCTCACCTCAGGAACTGCTCCTCCAGTGCAAGGAAGGTGGTACCCACTCTCTGGTCTGTCTGAAGGCACACTCAGCTCCACTGTCCTGTCTCAAGTCCAGAGACACACCGGCCAACAGGTGGTACATCTCACTGCTAACCTTAGCCCAAGGACTGCCGTTCACAGCCAGTCCCCATCACCAGAGGGGCCCCAAAGTGCTCCTCCCCCTACGCCCTGCCCCGCAACAGAAAGGCTAAAGCCATGCCTGCTGCATTCCCCCAGTGCTCCCATTCCCCAGGCTGCCTCCCATCAAAAACTAGTTAATGGGGGTCGGCAGGTAGCATGGTGGTTAGGGTGCTGGACTCCCACATGGCTGACTGCAGTTCAAGTCCTGAACCTGGCAGCTCGCACTCTCACTCTCTCACCAAATGAAAAATTAATGATAATAAAAATGTTATTAAAAAAAGAAAAAAAAAAAAAAAAAACACAGATGGGGGAGGAGACCCTTGGCTGACATTCCCAGAAGGACCCAAGCATCCAGGCAGCACCCTTATCCGAGACTACTGTCCCCTTTAAACTGGCTTGAACAGATTTCCTACCTTTAGAAAAACCCATGAGATGAAGACCAATGTTACTAGGAGTTGGTACTAGGTTATCCTTTCTGATTGCTCTCTGAGCCATTCACAGAGCACCTGGGACAGCACATTCCATCCATACTAAGGAGCACCAGCATGTAACACACTGCTGAGAACAGTCCATCTGTCACCAGCAAATATCGGAAACGGGCGAACATCTGTAAACATGGGTGTCTTCAACTTAGAGGCCCATAAAAACACTAAATATGCTTTTCTTTCTAAATCTTTTTAGTTTATTTCAAATGTTTTGGCTAAAAAAAAAAAAAAAAAAACCTATGCTTTAATTTTTTTTTTAAGTTATTTACTAGAAGCCATTCACCAGAAAGAAACAGGCAGAGAGACAGAGGGACAGAGACGAAGCACCCCCCCAATGGAGCATGGTCACACCACAACCTCTTCTCCACTATTTTTCCTTCCTGTGGGGATTTTGGGCAAGCAAGCACACACACCTGGTGTGTTTCGCAAGCCACAAGGGCTGGGATTTGAACTGCATGGTAGGCCATATGGGATCTGGTTCCATTAACCACTAGGCAATAGGGCCAGCCCTGCTTTAAATATTTTCAGTTCATTTATGTTAAGTAACAAAATCGTAGGAGCCAGCAGGTGGCATGGTGAATGGAGTGCTGGACTCCCACATGGCTGACCACGGTTTGAATCCCAGACCTGGCAGCTTGCTGTCTCACTTTCTCTCTCTCTTTGATGAGCACATGTGCCATATAGCAAAATTAAATAAATACACACACACACACATTTATTTATTTATTTAAATAAAAATACTTTTAAAAAGGGAAAATTTCATTTTTTAAAAAAACTTTTTTTTTCATGGGACCAGCAGGTGGCATGGTGTTTAAGGTGCTGGACACTCCCACAGGGCCGATCAGGGTTCGAGCCCTGAATCTGATGGCTTGCTTTCTCACTTCCTCTCTCTCTCTCACTCTCACCCTCTCTCTCTCTCTGGTCAAGTTAAAAAAAAAAAAAAAAAAAAAAAAAAAAAGAATAAATGAAATAATTATAAAAAAACTTTTTTTTTCAAATAATTATTTATTTCATTTTATTTATTTTAATTTGACCAGAGAGGGACAGAGTGAGAGAGAGAAAGTGAGAAAGCAAGCAAGCTGCCAGGTACGAGACTTGAACCATGTCTGGCCATGTGAGAGTCCAGCGCCCTTAACCACCACACCACCTGCTGGCCCCATAAAAAAAAAAGGGAAAATTTCAACATCCACATGTAAATACATAAAAGTTTGAATGTTCTCGTTTTGCAAAAAATGTGAAGCAAAGATTTAAGACCCAAATGGAGCGTTTACTGAGCTGTGAGGCATTTTACCAGGGTGGGGTAGGAGATGTAGAAGTACAGGGTCCTGTGAGGCAGAGTAAGTGAGATAGAGCACGGATCCAGGTCTCAGGCCACCCGAGAGAACGGCTTGACCCACTCCCAGTGGCCAACACTGGGATGGAGGTCATGTGGCCAAGGACAGAAGGAAGTGACAGCAAAGTCCTGGAGTGGAGCTCTGGGGAGACTGGACAGGGCTGAGAGACCAAAAAAGGCCCCAGAGGTGGTGCCAATCAGCTGGCCAGACCCATGGGACATTCCCAAGTGGCCAGGCAGCCAGGCAGGTGCCCAGCCCTGCATGTCCCATCAGCACCAAGGAGCAAGCAGTCCGGTGCTGCTGTCAGTCCCGAGCTACACAAGGGCACTTTCTAACCCAGACAGAGAAGGGCCCCGCCTCCTCGGAGCTTCCCAGTCTGGCTCACTGCCTGTTCCGCTGACCCAACAGCCAAAGTTCTGCAGTCAGACATTTCCTATGGAGCACACTCAGGCCTCTGCGGCCAAGGCTCCCACACGACAGCCCTGGAGGCCATGCACTTACTACGATTATGCCAAGTAACATTATGACATGTTAATATGTAACAGAAATAACATGCTCAAAGAAAACCCTAGGTCCCACCAAAGCAAGTTATGATGCTCCATTTCAGACCAGGAGACAGGAGATGAGAACGGACAGCTTTACTGTGATTGCTGAGAGCAAATTCTTCCATCACAGACCAAGTAGCCCTTACCTGAAATCCGAAGATCCGAAGTATTTCAGATTTCAGATTTTTTTTTTGTGGATATATATGATACAGTATCTTGGGGATGGGACCCAAGTCTAAACACTAAACACGAAAGGTAATTTTATACACTAATTTTGTACCACAGTGTTTTGATGGTGACTGACATCACGCAAAATCAGGTGTGGAATGTTTCATGCTGCTGCTCAAAAAGTTTCTGACTTTGGAGCATTCTGGATTGTGGATTAGGGATGTTCAATCTGTGTTGCCTACTGATAGCTTTAGAGACTCTGGGGAAAGCCATGACAAGAACAGACCGAGCCTCTCCAGCCCTTACCCCGCCTCCCCTCAGACTGGCTCCCTGAAGCAGGCAGTTCCGAGACAGGAGAAGTCCTAAAACCCCTGTACCTCTGGACGTGCTGGTACTGGGAACACTGGCCAACCTGCATCTGAATGGCAACAACAGCTTTCAGTGAAGGGTCACGGACCGGAGGATTCCACCGGCAGCCCCTTCTGATGGCACTTGGCTCAGGGCCCGGGCTCACTACGGAGGCACCTAGGGATGAAACACACCCTCTGCCCTGACAAAACAGGAACGCTGAGGCCCACGAGACACTGGACACCTTCACCAGCTTTCAAAGTTTACAGGGCCTAAGGGTGATAGGAAAGTTTTGTTTTTTGGAGGTTTTTTAAAGTTTCCTTTTGCCATAGGGTGTGTGCACTCACTGGAGAGACAGAGAAATGGGGGCGGGGGGAGAAATAACCGCAGAGGGAATGGCCATGCCACCATCCCTTTTTCTCCATTTCCCTCCTGGCATTTTGGGCCCACATACACACGTTTGACATGATTTTCAAGTTGCTGGGTCCAGGACTCAAACAGCATTCAGTCATGTGGAGTCTAGTACCTTACCCACCATGCCACCTGCTGCCTCCCTCCCCCTTTTCTTAGATTTTTTAAAAAGAATTGTTTTTTACTTGTTTTATTTATCTATTCATCCATTTTAATTTGACCAAAGAGGGAGAGGGGGGTGAGAAAGCAAGCCGCCAGGTCCGGGACTTGAACCGCAATCAGCCATGTGGGAGTCCAACACCATTAACCACCATGCCACCCCACCTGCTGGTCCCCCTTTTTTAAGATTTTTGCCATAGGATGTGTTCTCACACTCTCTGGAGAAAGATGGAAAGACAGAGAGAGAGGGAAAGTGAAAAATCACCTCCCAGAGGGGAGTTGGCCATGCTGCAATCCCTTATCCATTTTTCTCTTGGGATTTTGGGCATGCACACACATGTGCCTGGGGTGTTTTTTTTTTTTTTTTTTTGAGAGGTTTTTCGCTATAGGGCGTGTGTGCTCGCCAGACAGACAGAGAGAGACATAGAGACAGAAAGCGAGAAATCACCCCCAAGGGGGTATGGTCACGCCGCAATCCCTTCTCCTCCATTCTCCTCTCGGGATCTTGGGCACGCACGCACACGCGCCCGGCGTGAGTTGTAAGCCACTGGGTCCGAGACGCGAACCGCGGTCGACTACGTGGGAGTCCAGCGACATAGCCATTACGCTAACTGCTGGTTCCCCCTGGGGTGTTTTTGAAGCTGGTGGATCTGGGACTCGGACCATGTAGCCAGTCAACCATGTGGGATCCAGTGCTTAACGACCATGCCACTTGCTGGCCCCGAAAGTTCCTTCTGACGGATGCAGCCCCGACAATTCAGGACTCGCTCGGCAGCAGTGATGACACACCCCATCTTTCATATGAAGCCAAGCTCTGGGCAGGCTGAGCCCAGTGTCCAATCCTTATATGACTGCTACTGGCCAGTACTGGTTCCCACCCACCGCTATGAGCTGTGAGACCAGTAAATCACATGAGGCTGCTAAACAAACAGGCCGGGATATCCAGGCTCAAACCCCAGCCCTCCTCTCCTGTCCTGGAACTCGTCTCCCTGTTTCCATCCCAAGTGGAAGCTCAGAGCACCTAAGGGGAAGTGGGGAGGCTGCAGGCAAGAAGTCAGGACCCTGCAGGGGAGCAAGCCAAGGCTGGGGCCCTCGGGCAGTCGCTTGCCTGTCAAGGCCTGTCGGCCGAGAGAGGATGAAATCCCTGAGAAGCATGAAGGGACGCAAGGTCCAGGTCCACAGCACGGCAGTCACCTACTCAGTCTAAATAGCAAACAGGTGCCCGTGGTCCGGCATGGGATCATAACTCTTCTCGGAGTCCTGGATCTAGCCAGTATACAAACTCCTGCCCTAGCTATCACAGCTGATGCTCTTGGGGCTGCCAGGCCAGGAAGGGCAGGCAAAAAGCAGGGCCAGGGCTCTGGGGGTCAGCAGGTGCTGCACATGCCTTTGGGACGGACACAAGGCTGGTCCCTGCCAGGAGATCCCTCAGGTTTCAGGGCACTGACCTCCATCACCAAACGCCAACACGCCTGGAGTGGTAGGAGGCAAGGCTGTGGACCTCACAGCTGCCGTCCCGGGAAGGGCCGTCAGGCAGCTCTGGGCACATGTGCAGGACGTAGGCTCTGCGGGAAGATGCCTGCTTTGAGAGCATCATGGACTCCAGTTCATAGGCCACCCAGAAAGCTTTCCAGGTCCCGCAGCCGTGGGAGAGGGTGTAGTCCCGAGATGGAGGGTGAGCACAGAGGAGAACAAGACCTCCAACAGCCACACACCCAGCTCCAGAGAGCCTGACCCACATCGTTAGCCATCAAAACTACAAATCCAGGGACCAGCAGTTAGCATAATGGCTATGTCTCTGGACTCCCACGTAGTCGACCGCGGTTTGAGTCCTGGACCCGGTGGCTTAAACTCACGCCGGGCGCGTGTGCGTGCGTGCCCAAGATCCCGAGAGGAGAATGGAGGAGAAGGGATTGCGGTGTGGCCATCCCCTCTGGGGGGTGATTTCTCGCTTTCTGTCTCTATGTCTCTCTCTGTCTGTCTGGCGAGCGCACGTGCCCTATAGCGAAAAACCTCTCCAAAAAAAAAAAAAAAAAAAAAAAAAACTACAAATCCAGGCAGACCTGTGACAAGTTCTGAAAACTACCTGTCCAGCCATGCAGCAGGAATCGCCATACCCAGTGGGCAGGAGCTGTCAATTCTGAAGGCTCTGAGCACTGCTCAGCCTGTGCTACCAGAGGACTGGCAACTGACTCCCTGCCCGCTCCAGGCCCTCCTCCAACTCCTCTGCTGGTGCCCCTTGCACACAGCAGACCAGCACACACTGTCTGATAAAAGTACAGCTGTCATGAACACAAGCAGTATCGCCCTTCCACTCCTGGACAAAGAACGGGCTGGAGGAGCATCTGTTACTTAGTCCTCAATCATAAGGCAGGGCACTGCCCCACATGGCTAGGGCCACATGGGAGGCCTGGGTTTGGTCTATGAACCAACCTAAATGTTGCAGTGGGTGCACTTGTAATCCTAGCTAACTGGAGGCTGGGGTGTGAGGACCACAGAACGGCATGACCCAATAAAGCAAACAAACAAACAAAAAAAGAGAAGCAAGCAAGCAGGTGGGTTTGCAGGCCCGGCCACGGTGACCACACTGGATGTGTCTACTCAGCAGGTGGAGGCCACAGGGCCCAAGTTCAATGCCCAACCCAAAAGCTAGGCAGAGTTGCACCTGTAGTACCAGCTGCTTGGGGAGCTGAGACACTAAAAAACCACACAAAGCAACTAAACAACCCCCACCCCTCAGAAGCGGGTTTCCACCCACAGTCTGGGCCAGCCAGTTAAGCAAAGCTGCAACAACAAGCTAAAGAAATCAGGCTCTCACTGGTGCCTACTTCGATGCGATTGGCTTCTGAAACCAAGAAAACCTGAGCTTCATCACTCGACGCCCACAGGATGACGCCCCACCCACATAGGAGGCGCGGGACTCAGCGACGCAGGCCAAGTCCAGGTGGATGGCGAGCACGCCCAGGCACCGTCGAGCGGCTGCACCGCTGAGTTCCCTCACCACACGTCTTCCGGGGGGCCCTTCGGGCCTCTGTGGTGGCACCTCCAACCAACACCTCCAGACGTCAGGCCCTGAGCAGGGGTCTTTTCAGTGGTCCTTGTCTAAGTGGCACAGTGGGTCATTGCCCCAAGACACCCGCATCTGGCAAGGTTCCTGCATCCCCTCAGACCCAGGCACCGACTTCGGCCCTTTCAGCTCCCTCAGCCTCAGCCAAGCTGCAGAGTGGGCCAACCGGCAGCCACCTGTGGTTGCAGAGCACAGACAGCACCTGGGGCACTCCCACAAGAGGGGGTCAAGGCCACTGGGGCAGGCTGACTGTGTGTCCTCTGCTCAGGGTGATGCTTCCTCTGGTGGAGTCCGAGCCTTGGTGCTGACTGGCACTAAGGTGCGGCCGATGACAGTAGGACAAGTGTGCTCCGAGGCCTCTGCAAACGATGAACATGGGCAGTCAGGTGACTGGGCTGCAGGGAGAGGGCACCCGTCAACGAGAAGAGCCAGGCTTAAGGCCAGAGGGCTAGGCCTTTGCCGCTGAGGTGGAGCAGCATGGAGTGGGCGCAAGGGCCTTGCTCTGTTGACCCCCATCCAAGAGACACAAGCACTGGTCCTGCTGCTACATCCACAAAACGCACACCGGCATGTGGCTCCTGCCACGGAGACCGAGACCACAGGATCACACTCTGAACACACCTGTCCAGCCCGGTCAGTGCTCCCCTGGTCTGATCTAGGAAGCATTTGCTGAAAACAAAAATTAATCTTTTCCCCTAAAAGAATAAGGAGCAGCTGAACACTTAGCTGCAACCACCAAGACACTCAGAATTGGCCGTCAACATCGTCTATTTTCCTTTGTCAAGTTCTCGTGCAATCCTTGTCTTTTTTTTTTTTTTTTTTTTTTAAACACAGAAGCTACATTTTCAGTAAATATCTGAGCTGATGAGTTTGGGCAAATGCCATCCTGCCAGCCCACCCCCAGGGATGCCTTCTTTCGCCAACCCGCATTTCCCGGTGTGCTGCGTCCACAGGGAGTGCATTGAGAACCGGGGAACACCCACTCGAGGCGGAAGAAACCGCAGTTCATCTCACGCAGGCGGGTCACCACAAAGCTCTCAAGCAGCCGAAGAAACGCTCCTTTCATGAACTCCCTTTCCTGGCCAAAAAAAGTCCCCATTGTTCTCGGGGGAACAATGGGGGCCTCCGCCAGCGCTGAGAGCACAGTCCCAGGAAGGGCTGCTCCCAGGCTGCCAACATCTTGGCCAAGCGAAAGCCCGGACTGTCTGCAGGCGAGGAGGCTGGGGGGGCAGGAGCCACCAAAATGAGGCTTGAGGGGGCTCTAGAAGGGAAACTGTCATCTCGGGAGATTCCAAGATGCCTCTCCCGGGCCACCCTGCAGAGGAGGGACTGGAGTGTCTCCAGGCATGTAACGACACTGCTCGGCCAGTCCCACGTGCCCTGAAACCAGAGGAGAGCTGCCCACAGGGAGCCAGCACCAAGCCCGAGGGAGGCAGCAGCTGGCATGGATGGCTGACCCCGGGCAAGCTAGGATCCAGCAGCACAGGCCAAGCAGCTTCTGGGGAGCCCATCCTCACAGCCCCGAGGGAGCTCAAGAATCCGAAGGCAGCTGTGAGAGCAGAACACTGTCAAGAACTGGGGTGACTTTGGGGTATAAGCATCAAGACATGTCCATCTGTTGAAGGGTGTCCTGAGATCACGGGAGAGGGGACAGGAGCCAGGAGCCTCACAGGGCACAAGGACACAGAGGCAGCCCACAGGCCCTGCTCACGTCTAGCTAATGGAGTCCACCTGGGAGCTAAGCTGGAGCCGGAAACAGATCGAGTCTCAGGACTAGGCCAGAAAATGACAGGACGCCACAGGTGCCGGCCAGGCTGAGACGACAAGGGCTGTCTGCCCTCGAAGGGCTCAGGTGGAGGGCAAGGCAGAGAATACAGGTCTCCGGGACATGCCCTCCAGGCAGGTGGGTCCCCTTTTTCCAGAACCTGCAGAGCGATGTATGGAGGACACACCAGCACAAAGCCCAGGAAACCCACTCTCTGCAAGAGCTGATGTGACCCAGGGGCACAGCCACGGGCAGGCCTGGATGACACCAAAGCACGCCCCCTGCCATCCTGACTCCCGGCGTAGCCCCAGCAGCTCAGACAGGACTCTGCAGGCAGCCAGGGCGGCTCGCTCAGTGAGACTGATTTTCTGCCCCTTCAGCAGACTGCTGCTCAGCCTACAGCCAACCCGATGGTTCCACCCAAACCCCCACGCACATGCCTTGACCGGTCGGCAAGCATGACGCCATGCCATCTAATGTCACCAGGACGGACCAGGCTCCAGCTGAGAGTCCCCACTAGGCAACTCAGCCATGTCCAAGGACACTAGAAGACCAGCTGTCACCTGGACACCCCTCCTGGGGATTAGAAAAGCCAGGCCAGGCCCGCTGCCTGCAGCCTGGGTTCCTCACCAGCATTTCCTTCTCGGGTACCTGGGGAAGACACTGAATACCCGCCCTAGGCCTGCTTCCCCCTCCACTTACCTTCGCCCAGACGGACAACCCTGACACGAGTGGGCAGTGGCCTCTCCTGACCGAGGAGCCCGACTCCACATCTGCCTGAAAACGCCTCAAATCCCCCACACGGAGCTCTGCAACCATCATAACCACCGACCACAGTCCCGTGGCTGCTCCGTCTCTGTCAACACTTCACCACGCAAGCCTTTAACTGGGCACCTGCTCTGAAACAGGGCCTGACGCTGCACAGGGGACCCTACGGGATCCCTACCGCCAAGCATCGCCTTCCACTGCACAGCAGGGTCAGCCCTGACTCCCAAGCCCCTGGTCCTGCAACCTTCACAGGCTCCCCCGCAACAGCCCGTGTCAACCAGCCGTTCTCTCGGCAACCAGTTTGGGCCCCACAGTGGGTCAGCTTTTGCTCTGGCTCTAACATGTCCGCGTGCACGGCAGGTTGAGCCGCACACTCGTCCCATCACAAAGGACACCATCCTTGTGCCAATGGCAGGCCTGGGCCTCTCTCTTCTACGGCCCTGCAGTGCTGGAGGGGAGGACGGCAACAGACGACTGCGAGGGCAGTCTTAGAAAACTGGTGAGAACGGCATGACGTTACAGTTCCAAAGCAGAACACAGTGGCCACCGTATGGCCCAGAGGCTTCTTCCAGCCACCTCTGCCCTGCATGCTCTGTGGTCTGGGACAAGCCCCACAGCTACCACTGTATCATCTAAAGATGGAGCCACATCGTCTGCAGCAGAGCCCGGGGGCAAGGAAAGCCCAGTAGCAAGGAGCTCACCTCCTTCCCAGATCTGGAGCCCCAGGAACATTCCCCACCAAGGAATCCGGCTCCCAGGAGAACTGGCTGAGGGATGGTAGGTACGAGATGAGCTTGCAACACCTCATTACACCAGAAAGTAAGGATGTGCTCAAAGACTGACAGGACAGGGGGCCGGCAGGTAGTATGGTAGTTACGGAGACTGGACACCCACATGGGTGACTGCGGTTCAAGTCCCGCACACGGTGGCTCGCTTTCTCACTTTCCCTCTCTCTCACTCTGGCTCTCTCTGGTCAAATTTAAATAAAAAACAAGTAAGTTAAAACTCTTTATACTTATCACGTGTACGTGCACATATTGTGGCAGCTTGAAAAACACGCCAGGCATGTGTGCATGCGTGTTCAAAATCCCAAGAGGAAAATGGAGAAGAGATTGTGGCATGGGCATCCCTGCTTAGGGGCTGCTTTCTTCCTTTCACTATTTCGATAATTCTTAAAAAAATAAAAAACCGATGGGGAACATCACAAGAACAACACACCCCAGTGGCCAAACCTGGGGCAAACACCACAATAACTAAGGAGAGCGATAAATGATGAACCACTGAATATTGGGCACAGTGCGTCTGTACTAATAATGAATCAGTAAGCACCAGGCTGAGTCAGAGGGCTGAGGTAGAGCCACTTCCCACCGTGGAAATAGTGAGCCCAAAGGGTGCTGTGTGCCACGGGGCCTGGGGGGCGCAGAGCAGGCGAGCATGGCCTCTTGCTGCCCTGGCACAGGCTGGCGTTTCTCCCTGCACATAGCCACGCAGGCTCTGATGACCCAGAGCAGGCTTGCAGGTGCTGAAGGGTCTTCAGTCTCCTCTGCCAGCTAGCGTCACTTGAGGGCCCGCTACGTGAGGAGAGGCAAACATGCAGACTAATACAAACTACAACCGCCAAGTACAAAAATTTGCTAAGAAAGATACAAGGTGGGGGTCAGCCCGTGGTGTGGTGGGTAAGGCAACTGGATCCCACATGGCTGACTGTGGCGTTCAAGTCCCAGACCCAACAGCTTAAAATACACTGGGCGCATATGTGTGCATGCCTAAAATCCCAAGAGGAGAATGGTGGAGAAGGGATTAGGGTATGGCCGTGCCTCCTGGGGGGCAAGTTCTCACTACCCATGCCCCCCACCTTCGCCACCCCATGGGCACACACGCCCGACAGCAAACTAAAGAAAGAAGTCTGAGAAGAGGTGAACGAGTGGTAACTTGGGTAAAGGGTAGTAGTGTTGGACCCTGGCTGTGATTTGGGGGTCGCCCCAACAAACATCCTTGAGACAAGAATACTGACTGCCCAATATTCCTGTGTGTGTGAAGAGCAAGGTCTCTGATGACTACTTGTACAAGTGGCAGTGACACCTCGTGACGAGCACAGAAATGAGGGAGGTCAGTTCATTCTGCATGGCAGAGACCACATGACATATCCTCTCTTCCTTCTTCATACCTCCCACACGTACATGCACACATTGTGGCGGCTTGAAAAACACGCCAGGCACATGTGCATGTGTGCCCAAAAATGGAAGAGAAGGGATTGTGGCATGGACATCCGTTTGGGGGCTGCTTTCTTACTTTCACTTTCTCTCTCCCACCCCCCAATCTCTGTTTCTCCCCAGCAAGCACATGTGCCCTGAAAGAAAAAAAAGTTTAACATAAAGACTTTCTTGGCGGGGCCTGAAGGTGGTGTGGTGGTTAAGAGTGCTGGATTCCCACATGGCCGACCATGGTTTGAGTCCCAAACCTGGTGGCTTGCTTTCTCACTTTCCCTCTTTCTCTCTGGTCAAATTAAAATATAAATAAATAAAGTTAAATACAAATTTTTTTTTTTTGGAGAGGATTTTTGCTATAGGGCACGTGCGCTCGCCGGAAAGACACAGAGAGACAGAGAGCAAGAAATCACCCCCCAGGGAGGATGCTACGCTGCAATCCCTTCTCCTCCATCCTCTTCTTGGGATCTTGAGCACGCACGCACGCACGCACACGCGCCCGGCAAAAATTTTTTTTAATGTTAAAAAAAACGACGTTCTTGCCAGCCACACAGCCTAGTGGATGAGGACATGGATTCCACATGGCTCACTGGCTCTGGCAGTTTAACAAACATTCCAGGTGCATGTGCGTACATGCCCAGAATCCCAACCGGACGGAGAAATGGAGAAGGAATTGGAGAATGACCATGCCCCCTGGGGAAGGTGCTCTCTCCCTCTGACTCTGGCAAGCACATACATCCTTTGGTAATTAAAAAAAAAAAATTTAATATAAAAATATTTTTCAGCCCTATTTTATAGATGGGGAAACCAAAGCACCAGGAACGAAGTCAGGCTTTCTGGCCTTCTGACTCCCCAGGCCACACAACCCTGATAGTAAGACCATCTGGGATGAAGAATCGCACAACTCATCCGTTTTTCCATAGGCTCATCGGCTACTAAGTGGTCTGCTCTCCACAGATAAATATGCTCAGATAAAACCCTGTTTTCCCAATAAAATCTCTTTACTCTCCTGGAGAATAAGCCTGTTACATGTCTCTCTGCCTGACACAGCAAATTTCTGGCTGACTCTATGAGTTCAAGGTGCTTCTGATCAAGATTAATCCATGTAGAACATTCCACGGTTCCAACAGCCACAGGGACAAAGGCAATCAATGCGGAGTTTAGATACGCAAAGGTTCACATCTGAAGTTGGCAAGAAATGTCCCCTTCAGAACTGCCAGGCTTTCCTGAATGGTTAGACGAGCATCTGGCTTGCAGGAATATTATGAAGACCCTGGAAACCTCAGGCAGACCTGAGGCAAACCAGAAAGAGCTCATGGAAGTGGGCTGCTACGTGGGCCAGGATCTGCAGACCATGTGGCCAGCCCTGAGACCACAAGGACACCCTGAGAACAAGCCATAACCAAAAGAAAGGGGCCACCAAGGAGAAAGAAGGGAGCACGGGGGGTATGGCACTGAGCGGGTCCACCCAGAGTCACGGGAAAGGAGCACAACTCACCTCTCCAGGGAAGAGAGGCCACTTCTACCTGGATGCCTGGGGTTTGTGGGCCAGAGAGGGCCAAGTAGGTGAGGACCCACCAAACCTGTACGTGCTTCGACCAACAGAATACAACAGAAGAACTGCTATGCACGTTTCCAAACCTGGGCCTTAGAAGCCTGGCAGCTTCCACTTCCTGTTTCTTGGAACGATTGGTTATTGTGGTTTGCTAGAGGATACATGCCCTTGCCAGACAGAGAAAGAAGGCATCCTCCAGTGGGCCATGGTCATGCTACCATCTCCACCCCTCCACTGCTCCATCCATCAGGACACTGGGTTCTCCTGCACACTCACCTGGCGTGTGTCCCAAGCCACCAGGGTCAGGACTCCAAAGGCATGGTTAGCCATGTGGGATCGGACTCCTTTAACCACCAGGTCACAGGGCTGGCTGGAATATCTAACCTTAAACCCAGCTGTCATGCTGGAAGAGATCATGGAGAGATCTACATGGAGAAGAACCAGCATCTACAGCTAAGCTCCCTGTGGACAGGCAGCATCCGTTTGCCTGCCATAAATGTGCTACCTGGGAAGTAGATCCCCCAGCCTCTGACCAGCCACGCCTGTTAGTGCCAGACAAGTCCTGAATCCCTGAATTCCTGCCATGCATTTTTTTTTTAAAAACTATTTTACTTTATTTATTTATTTTCATTTGACTAGAGAGGGACAGAGTGAGAAAGAGAGAAGGAGGGAAAGTGAGAAAGCAAGCCACCAGGTCTAGGACTCGAACCACAGTCAGCCATGTGGGAGTCCAGTGCCCTTAACCACGTCACCTGCTAGCTCCCCTGCCACAAAATTTTGAGCTAAAAAAATGTGATTGTTGGGCTGGCAGATGGCGTGGTGATTAGGATGCTGGACTCCCACATGGACGACTACAGTTTGAGTCCCAGACCTGGCAGTTTGTTTTCTCACTTTCTCTCTCTCTCTCTCTCTCTCTCTCTCTCTTTAGTTAAATTAAAAATATATATAATAAATATAAATCAAGCAAATAATTAAAAAAAAATTGGGTTGTTTTAGGGCCAGCAGCTGGCGTGATGGTTAAGACAACTGGATCCCACATGGCCAACAACACAGGTTGAGTCCTAGACTCAGCAGCTTGAAAAACACGCCAGGCGCATGTGTGTGCAAGCACAAAATCCTAAAAGGAGAGAGAGATGGAGAAAGGACTGAGGTCTAACCATTCCCCATGCAGGGTGCTTTCTCACTATCCCCTTCTGTCTGTTTCTCTCTGATGAAAGCACATGCCCCCTAGCAAATTTTTTTTAAAAAATAAAAGTTACTTGGGACCAGCAGTTAGCGTAATGGCTATGTCGCTGGACTCCCACGTAGTCGACCGTGGTTCGAGTCCCGGACCCGGCGGCTTAAACTCACGCCGGGCGCGTGTGCGTGCGTGCCCAAGATCCCGAGAGGAGAATGGAGGAGAAGGGATTGCGGCGTGGCCATCCCCCCTGGGGGGTGATTTCCTGCTTTCTATCTCTCTGTCTCTCTCTGTCTGTCTGGCGAGCGCACGCGCCCTATAGGAAAAACCTCTCCAAAAAAAGAAAAAATAAAAAAAATAAAAAAAAATAAAAAAATAAAAGTTACCAAAAAAGAGTTGGTTATTTTAAACCACTAAAAGTTTCAGTGGTTTAAACACACCAATAGATAACCAGAACACTAAGGGTATACAGAAGTCTAAATGCAAACCAAGTATAAAAATAACCATAATAAAGTAGATCTTGAAATATTTTTAGTTCATTTCCAAGCCACACCTCTCGACAAAAATGCCGTAGGGCGGGAGTCAGCAAACTACAGCCAGGAGCCAAATCTGGCCTGACAACTATTTCTGCATTGCCCGTAGTTTTTGTATCGTCAAATGATTGAAAAATAAAGAATATTTCTTGATATGCAAAAATTGTATAAAATTCAAATTTCACTTTTAGCAACTTCAAGTACAGTTTTATTGAAACACACTCATTTACATTTTGTCTATAGCTATTTCCACACTACACTGGCAGAATTGAGGATTTCAGCAGAAACCTTATCCCATAAAGACAGAAACACTTACTATCAGGCCCTGTAAGAAGTGTGGGGGCCAGCAGGTGGCATGGTGGTTAGAGGCACTGGACTCCCACATGGTCGACTGTGGTTAGAGTCCTGGACCTGGTGGCTTGCTTTCACGCTTTCTCTCTCTCTGATCAAATTCAAAAATAATAATAAGTAAAATTAAATAATTTTTTAAAAATAGATTTAAAAAAGAAGGAAAGAAAAGGCATGAACTCTGCACTAGAAGCTGTTCCTAACTTGGGTGGGACACCTCGCCCACCTGCCCATCCTGCAAACTCAAGCAGGATCTAGGGGAACGTCCAGGGGATGTTGCCTTTTCACACACAAGCTTCCTACTCACCCAGCTGCCACCCCGGTTCAGCCAAGACACTCTCTGTACACAAGTCTCAGACCCCCTTGTTCTCTGGACTACTTCCCCAAAACACAGCGGCAAGACTGAAGTCCAGGCAGTCATCTCGGCACTTCAATGACCAAATACGTTAGTCAACATAAATCACCAAATTAGAGAACTCCAATATTTATTAGAACTTATTTTTAAAAATAAGTTTAAATTTTTACGAAGTTTTATACTTTAAGCCAGCCCAGCTGGATCCCACATGGCCAACTGCAGGGTGTGAGTCCAGGAACCGGTGGCTTGGGAAACACGATGGGCACATGTGCAAGCGTGCCCGAAACCCCCAAAGGGCGAGAAAGGATCGTGACCACTCCCCGTGGGAGAGCTGTCTCACTCCCTCCCCTGCTGCTCTGCCTCTCTCTGGTGAGCAGACTCACTCTCTGGCAAATTAAAAAAAGAAAAAAAAAGTTTTATATTTCAATGGTTTATGAAAGGTGACCTCTTCCTATACATATGACTGACTGCCCCTTCCGCCTCATCCCTAATCAGTGACCAGGAAGTCTTCACAGTACAAAGTAAAGGCTTTTTCATGGTGACATCCTCGAAATGAGAGCAAGAATAAAGTTTAGGATGCTATTCTGAGATACACAGCTACCTCTTGTGAACCACAGTGACCGTCCCTTGCCTGAGGAGCATTTAGCAGGTACTAGAAGAACCACGTCAGGATTGCTGAAGCATTGACTTGAGAACAGGCAGAACTACAATGGGAGGTGAGAACTCTTCTGCATTCGCACTTTATCTCAGCCTCACCTTGATGACTTCTCCACTGGCAGCAATTAAATCTGTTGGAATGGTCACTCGAAAGGAGCGCCCAACGACCGCTGTGCCGTCAGGAATGCCCACCACCGCGGGAACGGCCTCATGGAGGCTCGAGAGCACTGAGTGCATGGACGCCTCGAGCTGGTTCTCCCAGTCCCTGACGGCCTCCGACGGTTCGCTGGGCCAGCGGGATTGAGCCATGGCCACCGAGAGCAGAAGGAGAAAGGTCCTCCCCCACAGGGGGGGCAGCCACGAGAGGCTCCCAGACATCCTCATCCCAGGCCCAAGTCTGCTCAAGCCAGCGGTCTTGCTCAGGAGGGAAGGAAGTGACTTGGTCCCAGTGCTGGGTCCTCACCCTCGGCACACCTGCTCCATCCCAGAGCACGCAGAGCCTGAAAAAGAAGAGCAGATTCACACTTCAGCACTCCCCATGGTTGCAAAGGCACGCGCTACCCCTCCAAACCCTCCCTCCTACCAAAACACAGCTATCTCAAGTTGGCTCGAGCTTCCTGATCTGTGGTTTTCAGTACAGAAGCCACCAGCTATATGTTTACTTAGCACTGGGCACGTGGCTAGTACAGCAAGTGTAAAATACATTCTAGATTTTGGAAATTCTGTATAAAAAAGAATATAGCATACCTCATTCTTTTTTTTTAAGAGATGTTTGCTATAGGGTGTGTGCACTTGCCAGAGAGACAGGAAAGTAAGAAATCACCCCCGGGGGATGGCCATGCTACAATCCTCGCTCCTTTATTCTCTTCCCAGGATTTTGGGCACATAAGCACATGCTCCCAGCATGAGTTTCAAGCCACTGGCTCAGGGACTCAAACCAGAGTTGACTGTGTGGGAGTCCAGTGATGTGACCATTATGCCATCTGCTGGTCCTTCTCGTTCATATTTTTAAGATATTAATTACACACTACAATATTTTACATATACCCAACATATTATTAAATAAAATTTATTAAGTAAATAACAAGTATTAACAAATAATAAAAAAAGAAATCTATTAAACTGGGCCCAGCCAGGTGGTAAAGTGCTAAGGGGGCTGGATCCCATATGGCCAACTGTGTGGCTCAAGTCTTAGACCCGGCTTAAAAAACATGTTGTAGGCATGTGTAATCAAAATCCTGGGAAGAGAATGGAGGTAGGGCGGTCATCCCCCACCCCAGGGCACTTTCTCACTTTCCCCTCTTTCTCTTTGTCTCTGGCAAGCACACTCACCCTATACCAAAATTTTCAAAGTAATCCTTAAAGAAATCTACTTGGGGCCAGCAGGTGGCATGGTGGTTAAGGGCACCAGATTCCCACATGGCCTACCACGGTTCTAGTCCCAGACCTGGTGGCTTGCTTTCTCACTTTCTCTCTCTCTGTCCCTGTCAGGTCAGATGAAAATAAATAAATAAATAAACAAACAAACAAACAAACAAATAAATAAATAAAAATAATTCTTTTAAAAAAAGCAAAAGAAAAAAATCTACTTAACAAAAAATATTTCAATTGGAGCCGGCAAGTGGCGTGATGGATAAGGGCAGTGGACTCCCGCAGAGCCTACCATTGTTCAAGTCCTGGACCTGGCAGCTTGCTTTCTCACTTTCTCTCTCATTCTGTCCCTCTCTGGTTGAAAACTTAAAAATAAGCAAATAAAGTTAAATAAAATAATAATTTAAAAAATACTCTGATTGCCAGAGAGAGTGCAGGCTCACCAGAGACAGATGGGGGTGAGAGATAGGAAGCACCCCGCAGTGTGGCATGGTCACACTGCAATCTCTACTCATTTCTCCACCTGTCAGGATTCGGGGCAGATACATGTACAGAGTATTTCTCAAACCAGGATATCAAAAAACCTTAAACATTAAAAGAACAAAAACAATAAAAAAACTTGAACTTTTTTTAAGTTTATTTATCCCAAGAGTGAGACAGAGATAAAGCACCCTCCACAGGGTCTTGACACTGCAGTCCACCCCGATGATGGGCACACACATGCACTGACTCAGGGAGATCTCTGTATTCAAGCTGGTAACCTTTCCACGTGGGCTATGATACACAGCGTCACGTTTTACCACTGCACCAACATCCAATCCCCACTGTCACCACTGTTGTTCAACACAGTGCTAGACATTCTAGCCAGTGCAATAAGGCAGGAAAACAAAAGATGCATAGATAAGAAAAAAAAACACACCTTCCTTTTTAACAGATGACATGATTATTTATGTAGAAAATCCTACAAAATTGGGGCCAGCAGGTGGCATGATGGTTAGAGTGGCTGAATTCCCACATGGCTGACCATGGTTTGAGTCCCGGATCTGACAGCTTGCTTTCTCACTTTCCTTCTCTCTCTCTGACTCTCTCCAATCAACTTCAAAAAAATAAAATTTAAAAAATTATAATAATGGATAAAATTAAATAATTCTTTAAAAAAAAAAAAAAGAAAATTTATGAAAACTCCTAGAACCAATAAGTGAGATTAGTGAGTTCAGCAAGGATACAAAATAAACATTCAAGAAACAATTCTATTTCAATAAATTGCAATGTACATGTGGATATCAAAATTTAAAAACACAATGCTATTGGGATCAGCAGATGGCATAATGGTTACATCGCTGGACTCCCACGTAGTCAACCACAGTTCGAGTCCTGGATCCAGCAGCTTAAAACTCATGCCAGGTGTGTGTGCATGTGTGCCCAAAATCCTGAAAGGAGAATCGCAAAGAAGGGATTGCAGTGTGGCTATTCCCCTGGAGGGTGATTTCTCGCTTTCTGTCTGTCTGGTGAGCACACATGCCCCATAGCAAAAGTCTGTCTCAAAAAAAAAAAAAAATAAAACAACAGGGACCAGCAGATGGTGTAATGGCTACATCGCTGGACTCTCTTGTAGTCGACCGCGGTTCGAATCCTGGACCTGGTGGCTTAAACTTATGCTGGGCACATGTGCATGCATGTCCAAGATCCCAAGAGGAGAACAGAGGAGAAGGGATTGCAGCATGACCATCTCCCCTAGATAGGTGATTTCTCTCTTTCTGTCTGTCTGTCTCTCTCCGTCTTTCTGGCAAGCACATGTGCCCTATCGCAAAAATCTCTCCAAAAAACAACAACAAAAATGCTATTCAAATTACTCAGAAAATTTATAAATACTTAAGTGCAAGTCTAACAAAACATGTATAGGACGTCTATGCTGAAAACTACACACTATCTTTCATACTGGTGAAAGATAACAAAGATGATCACAACTGTGAGACATACTGTGTCATGGACTGGAAAAAACACAGTAAGCACAATTCTGCCCAAATCAATACACAGGTTTTTTTTTTTTTTTAATTCTTTTTAAATTTTTTTGGAGAGGTTTTTGCTATAGGGCGCGTGTGCTCGCCAGACAGAGACAGACAGAGAGACAGAAAGCGAGAAATCACCCCCCAGGGGGGATTGCGGCCACGCCGCAATCCCTTCTCCTCCATTCTCCTCTCGGGATCCTGGGCACGCACGCACATGCACCCGGCGTGAATTTAAGCCACCGGGTCCAGGACTCGAACCACAGTCGACTACGTGGGAGTCCAGCGACATAGCCATTATGCTAACTGCTGGTCCCAATACACAGGTTTTGTAGTGGGCTAATAATGACCACCCAGAAAGTATTAGGCCCTAATCCCTGGAACCTGTAAATGTTATTTTTGTAAGGGAAAAAAAAGCGTATTTGAAAATGGTATTAGGGGCCGGCAAGTGGCATGGTGGTTAAAGGTGCTGGACTACCACATGGCTGACCACGGTTCAAGTCTCGGATCTGGTGGCTTGCTTTCTCACTTCCTCTCTCTCTCTCTCTCTCTCTCTCTCTGTCTCTCTCTGATCAAACTGGAAAATAATAATGACAATAATAAAAAAGTTAAATAAAATAATTCTTTAAAAAAAAAAGAAAGAAAATGGTATTAAATCCTCTCAGGGGTTGATTACCTGGGGTGGGTCAAAAATTAATTATCAATTGTCATAGAGAAGTAATACACACAGAGAAGGGGATATGAAGGCTGAGGCAGACCAGAGATTATATACAAAGAGAGGGACAGGGGATATGAAATCTGAGGGAGAGACTGGAGCAATGTGGCCACAAGCCAAGGAATGCCAAGGTATGCCAGCGAATGCCAGCAGCCAACAGAAGCTATAAAAAGCGAGAAATGGATTCTTACCCAGAGCCTATGGAGGGAGGAAGCTCAGCACTTGCCAGCACCTTGATTTTGGGCCTCTGGTTTCCAGAACTGTGAGAGAATAAATGTGTGTATTATTTTAAGCCATTCAGGTTTTTGTTTTGTTTTGTTTTTAACAGCAGCCCTAGGAAACTAACACAAGGTTTAACACAATTCACATCAAAAACCCAGTAAAAAAACCTCTATATTTTTTGTAGATATGGATGAGATTATTCTAAAATTTATATGGAAAGGCAGAGGAATTAGAATAGTGAAAATCATTTTGAAAAAAGAATAAAGAGGAACTATTTTTCCAAACAAGACTCGTTACATAGCTAGAATAATAGGAATTAGTGGAAGGTCAGAAACATAGATCAATGGGACAAAATAGACAATCCAGAAACAGACTTACACAAATCTGGCCAACCTGGTTTGTTTTGCTTTGTTTTGTTTTTGGCAAGCGAGTACATGTGCTCACAGGGGTGGGGGTGGGAGGATAAGAAAGCACTAAGCACCAACCCCTCAGCCATGGGGAATGGTCAGGCTGCACTTCCTTCTGTCAGGGTTTGAGCACACATGTACACTCGCCCAGCATGTTTTTCAAGCTGTTGGGTCTCAGACTGGAACCAGAGTCGAACACGCGGGATCCAGTTGCCTTAACCACTACGCCACGGACGAGGTTGACAATGGTGCAAAAGTTCCATGGGGGTAAATCTGCCTTTCCGAAAAATGGTATAACCTAGGTATTCTTTGATGGGTAAATGATTAAACAAACTATGGTACAGCCATACCATGGGATAAACAAGCAATACAAAGGAATGAACTACTGACACACTCAACAACCTGGATGAATTTCCAAGCAATCGTGCTAAGAGAAAATGAAAGAATGGGGAGGATACAGACTTTTTAGCTTCTCCCTACATCTTTATGCCTTAGTTTATTTACTTTTCTACTTCTTAGATCCGGTTGATCTTTTACTTTTCTAGTCTGAGTCTCAACTTTAAATTCTCAGCTTATTTGAAAACAGCCACAGTTATGAGACACACCCTGCCCTAACAGGAGAATAAGCTCAGTCTGCTATCTGTGGACACATGACGACACGGAGGGTCTGTTTCATGGGCATGACTAAGTGCTCTGCATTTAGCAGGCAGGCAATGTTCGGGGCACAACTCCAGCTACTATGTATTGGATTTTCCATGCTCCGGGAGAAAAAAATCTTTCTGCAATTGAACGAAAAGCATCCTTGTATCTTTCTAATGCTGGTTTCCTATGAACCAGGGTCATGCCTGCCTGAGCTAGGAACGTGGAAGGCTGCATGCACACACCTGTACTGGGTGTCCAGATACAGGTGTACCTGTGGAAGGGTCCTGCAGTGACAGAGCACATGCACACGTGAGAGGAAGAGAGCCAAGGTACACACGAGCACCCAGCAATGGGACCCGGACACGCTGCACTTTTTCCTTCGCTCCTCCATCCATCAGGATGCTGGGCATGTGCACGTACCCAGAGAGTTTTTCAAGCCGCCAGGCCAGGACTGAAACCCGTCAGCCAGCTCCGGGACAGCACTTACCCCCGCACTATGGGCGGGCCCTCTGGCAGGACTGCTTTACATACAGTCTCATGCTCACGTGGCCATCTGAGATGGAGACTGCAGAGATCCTCCAGCTTGTTTTTCAGGGCTCAGGGCCCAAAGAGAGCACTAAACTAAACCAGTCACACAGAGCGGGCGGTCCAAATATGGTGGGAGGAGAGGGTACACAGGAACTGAGAGAGATCTAGCCAGACTACCCAGTTCTCCTGACACAGCCACCTACCTAACACCTCTCTCTCTCACACACACACATACACACACACACACACACACACACACACACACTTTACACCCTCTGGAACACTGGGAAGTGCTCGAGGCAGCCCAAGAATGTCTCTGCCGAACTCACCCCACTCACCCCGTCTGGCTGACAGGAGCTGCCAAAATTCCCCACTGAGACGTGAGGAGGGAGCGAGGAACTGAGTCCTCTGCGCCAGCACTCAGTGTGGCACCTGCGACTGAGTCCTGCACTCTCAGCACTGTCCCAGACCCCAGTGAACCCACCTCTGTGACAAGGGATCTTCCCAGGGCCATGGTGTAGTCCCTGACTCTCTGAATGTATGTCCAACAGCCATGGCAGCCAGGGTGAGACAGGCACGATCCACTCTCAGCCTTAGAAGCCCTACCCCAGAGGGCAGAGAACAGTGAAGTACTAACGCCTTCGAGGCCAGGACTGCCTGCTGGGACACTGCTGTCCCGGAGCAGCTCCCACTTCTGGTAGAAACCTGCACTCCTGCCTCACCTGAAACAGAGCCCCACAGCACCCTAGAGTCTAACCCCATTCCCTTCCTGGGCCAAGTATACGATCAACACCTAACGGCACCACTGAGGCAGCCCGCCCGCAGCGTTGGCTGGGGTAGAGGAAGAGGTCCGAGCAGAGGGCCTTCACCAGGCTCCTGGGGAGCAAGCCCCAACAATGGAAGGACAGTCTGGTAAGATCAAGGAAGCCAGGCCTGAGACTTGCTGCAGAGAACCACCTCCACTCAGAGCTAGCTGGGGTGCAGCCAGCAAACCCCGACACCTGCAAACGCCCAGGCCAATGCTCAAGGGTCTCTCAAGCGATGGCTAGAACTAACAGTTTCTAGTAGTGCCTGAAAGGTGGTGTCCTTCAGTCAGCCCACACTCATAACAGCCATCCTGGGTACAGTGCACTTCATATACACCAGGTCCGTCATCGAGAGCATTACACAGCGACCAGCAAGGACCCCAGGCATCTGTGGCAGGGCTTGGCAGGAAAAGACCCTTCTGGCCCCCTTCCTGTCACCAACACCAATTCCTATAGAGATGTAACTGAAATGTGTCACTTGATCAGGAGCACGGAGAGTGGCCCATGTGGCAGCAGGCCCTCATGACTCCATTCTGTCCAGCCTTACACACCGGGGGAGTAGAAAGAGCCCCCTCGAGTCCCCACCCCAGGAAAGCAGCAGCTCTGGGCCACTCAGGCCACCTCCCCAGGGCCAATGAGTGCTCCCCGCAGCAGGGGGCTCAGTTAAGATGTGTTTTCCACTCCATAAATGTGAGGAACAGGTGTATACACAGCGCCAGCTCAATTCGCAATAAACTCAATGGCTCCTCATACACAGAAAAACTTCACAGAGAAACTTGCAGACTTCACCTAAAAACTGAAGAAAAATAAAGCTACTAATTTTTACTTCCCAAGAATGAAGGCAAAGTTTGAAACTCAACCCATTACTAACTGCACAAAACGAGGCAGAGGGACCCCAGCTCCCAGTAAGCCCTGACCTCCACAGCCACGTTAGCGCTTAAGCTGTCAAACTGCTACCGTTTGCCATAGTAATTAAAGCATTTAAGGATAATGGGACTTTCATTTTAAAATCAGGCTAAGATAATAAAAGTCCACGTCCCTGTTTTAAATGGTTTTACAAAAAGTAAAAAGCAGGGAACCAGCAGTTAGCGTAATGGCTACGTCGCTGGATTCCCACGTAGTCGACCGCGGTTTGCGTCCCGGACCCGGTGACTTAAAACTCATGCCGGGCGCGTGTGCGTGCGTGCCCAAGATCCCGAGAGGAGAATGAAGGAGAAGGGATTGCGGCGTGACCATCCCCCCTGGGGGGGGGGGGTGATTTCTCGCTTTCTGTCTCTATGTCTCTGTCTGTCTGGCGAGCGCACGCACCCTATAGCAAAAATCTCTCTAAAAAAAAAAAAAAAAAAGTAAAAAGCAGAAGGCTTATCTAAAACAACCACTTTAGATTCTACCAAACCAAAAGGCTTTTGTCCAGGCACAAAAGTTAAAAATTAAATATTAACTGTAAGTCTGACATTAATAAAAAAAAATTTCTGGAGCATTAACCAGCTTAAAACAGCTCAATCTGATGGCCAACAGGATGTACTCAACACAGTGGAAACAATGGTATGAAGTCACTGTTTATCTGGGCTCCCAGTACCAGAAAGGCAGATTTCTCTGCTTCCGGTTACAAACGGGCCTTTTTCACTCCTAGCATGTGAAGCTAGATCACTGGTGAAGATTCAAGATCGCACCTAAAATCTCTCAGCTCAGGAGGCAGATGAGGTTTCCCTGACACGGGTTAAGTTCCTCCCTGGCCTGCAGGCGTCATGGGAGTATCGCCAGCAGTGTGCAGACAGCCCCTGGAGGACCAACCAACGGGGCCAGGGTCACATACACAGCACGGGTTAAAGGTGAAAATCCGTGGGACAAAGAGGTACTACCTCTGAGAAGCAAGTGCTACACAACAGTCTCTCAACAGAAAAGCAGCTTTGAACACTTCTCTCGTTTGGAAAATTACTGCAGGTTCTGATCACAGATACTACAAGGGGCAGGGTTTCTGCTCACGGTGGTTTGTGTTTTCTCAGCCAAGGCGGGAAGGAAAAGCAGAGGTTTAACACCGGGGTACCAATTTAACCAGGTGCAAACATCCTAGAGAAGGGGGGAAAGACAAGGTTCGAAAGTAGAGGCTGAAAAGCCATCCTCCACTGGCCACGGATTTTCACCTGAGTAGATTGTTAACATCTTGTGTGATCTGGCTCACTGAGAAGCAGCTGGTTCAGTCCACACTCCACTGAACTCCAAACGCTGCGGTTAAACATTACTCACTTCAAAACTGTTAGGGTGGTAAATTTTATATCGTGCTTTTTACAATTAAAAATTTTTTTTCAAAATGTTTAAGACGGCATATTTTGTGCTGTGCATATTTTGCCACAGTAACTAACTATTTTAGGAAATGTTACTACAAGAGTCACAACAATCAGACTTCAGAAACAAAACACACTGGGAAGCCTTACGGTGCACCACCGTGATGACAAGATCCACTTCTTTTATTTTTTTAATTGCAAGAGGGTGTGTGCACTCGCCAAAGACAGAGAGTGTGGGAGAACGCACCCCCCGAATGGGCAGTGATACCACAATCCCTTTCTACATCCCATCGGGACTCTGAGCACGCTGGCACACACATGTGTGGTCAGCCGAGCGAGGACTGGCTCCCTTCACCATTAGGTTCGCAGCCAACCAAGGCCCGGTCTTTTCATCCCCAAAGCCCAGGTGGGGCACTGAGGACACAAAGGGGAAGCTGAGCTCAAAGACAAGACCAAGCCTAACCATTCACTTGGCTTCGCCAGCTGGAGTGGGAGGCGAGGTGGAGGTGGAGCTCAGAGACATAGAGAGGTGGGTGGCCAGCCTCCGCAGAACCCGGGTGGGGTCCTCGCACCATGGGGCACCCCAGAGCCCAATTAAAGCAAACCACAATTACCTCCGGACAGTCTAACAACTACCACTTCAGTGCATATTTACCTGTGCAAGGTGTGAGGCTTCACATGCTATGCATGAAGTCTTTCCAAATTGCATATGAAAAGATTCAGTATGATTCACATACGGTATTAAACCATGAAACACGAGTGATAATAAACTAAGTATGCATGTAAATATAAACAAGTGTTTCCCAAGTAGAAGCTCACTGGGAATTAAAAGCTGCCTTCGGACCCCCCACGGCTACGTGGCACCAAGGTGTGGCGTGGAGTCACTATGGGATGATGGGTGCATGCTGGGGCCCAGGCTGGGCACCGGGGGTGGCCCTAAGAACAGAAGGAGGTAAGAGGGCCACTCGGGGTCCTGGTGAGATTTACTCTGCTACTCTCTCCCCCAACAGACATCTGCAGAGCACAGGAAAGGGCTCCCACTAAACCCCCAAAATGATTCACCAAGCATAAAGGCAACGATAACCCGATTTCACACTTTGAAGTTAAAAGCCGAGCATTTTGATATTTCTTCCATTATATTACAGAAGATTAAAAGTAAGTGCCATGGCTCAAAACTAATATGCTAATCTGGCTTTGATGAATTAAGTTTAAAAAAAGGCATGTTGGCTGCTGGCCTTCCTGACCTAATTGGCTAATCAGACTTCAGAACAGAGAAGTGGGATGAAATGTCAGGGTGGCCCTGGCCCCAGGCTCCCTGCTCGGGCCCCTCTTTCTGCAGCTCTTGGCCCCGCCAGCAGCTGTGTCTATAGGGCTGGGGGTTCTTCACATTCACCCTAAGGTGCCACCACACCAAGAGTTTACCTCGGCAAATCTTCAACCTTCCCTCTTTACAGCTCTGACCTGCCTCTGGCCACATTCTTGGTTTTAGCCACACTGTTAAGGGTCGACCTTCAAGAACATTCATTCCCTGCCAGCGACGGCTGCAACAACACGCTTTGTTTATAAAAGGACAAGACAAAACTAGCACGCACTCCCTTCTGCTCAGGTTTTCCTGTTAGAATTCCTTCCCCCCCAGACAGCTCCGCTTGGCCCTTTGACCTGCTTCAACCTGGCCACAGCGGCGAATTCTAAACAGGCACAAACTTCCCTGGTAGGTTTCAGGAATACACCTCCAAAAGCTGGGGCGAAGCAGCCAAGAGTCGTCCTTGGACACTTGGGATCCCTGTCCTCCAAGACTAAGGCCACTCTATGGCCAGGTGGTGGAAGTGGTGGCCAGGCCAATGCAGGGCAGGACAGGGACGCCTGCCACGCCCACCCTCAGGTCAGGCTCATCTAGAGGGGCGAGCAAGAGCACCCGCTCCCAGTGAACTGGCGAGGGCGAGGCTCTGGCGCCAGGCCTGCCAGCTCCCACATGCTGGCCTTCCCTCCCCTGCAGGATGCCAGACTGCCCTTTAAGGACTTCAGCACAGGTGGAGAAAGTGCCCAGCTCAGGCACCTCTGCACCACGGAAGACACGAAGGCCGTCGCGGCCAAGCACCCTCCTCTCCTCCAAGCCTCAGCACCTCTCCAGCTGCTGTCAGCTAGCCTGGATTTACACGCGGGTTAACGCGCCGGAAGAAATCCTTGTAGACACCCATTCTTTCACTTCCTGCTGTCTCCACCACCTCCTTCCGCAGTCTTTGATCATTCCCGCAGCACAAAAGAAAAAGTGGGTTTCCACTCTGTTGTAATTATTTGGAAATTAATTCCTGCATTTTAGAGCCAACGGATTAAAAATTAAAAGCAAAAAGGGATAAGGGAGTGATAAACGCAAGAGATCTTCAGTCTTATCAAAGGGGTGCAGCTATGATTTACGTGGGTAAAGCAGCAGCTACAAAGCTCTTTGCAGCAGTGGCCCCAATCTGCCGACACACGCAAGCGTGGCCTGCTCCTTCCCAACAGTCCTGCACCTCCTGGATTTCGAACCTGGGCCACTGGCAGGCAAGTACCAGCCCAGGGGGACAGAGAACCTACCAGGCCACAGCTTAATTTTTCAGACACTTGATCTTCACTTCTCATGAATCTCTCTCTCTTGTACTTGCAATGAAGTTTTTTATCATAAAGGAAAAATTTTTAAATTTCCTTCCCAATCACTATATAAATATTTGTTTCAGAACCTATCTATTTATAAGACCCCTCCTTTTTTTTTTTTTTTTTTTTTTTTTTTTTGCCATGGGGCACATGCACGTGAGCAAGAGAGAAACAAGAGACAGAGAGACAGAGCACACATGCATGCACCAGTAGGGCATGGTCACACCAAAATCCTTTCTCCTCCATTTCACTATCCCATCAGGACTATGGGAATACACACACACACACACACACACACACACAGTTTTTCAAGCTGCCAGGGCTGGGATTTGAACCATGGTTAGCCACGTGGGATCCAGCTCCCAATGCACAGTACTTAAGCACTGCATTCAGGGTCAGCCCAAAGCCTTCTTGTATAAATGGAAGTTTCATTTTGTCTCCTCATACATCCATCCAGTGTCTTAAATTTCTATGGTCTTGCTATAGTGCACATGCCCTATAGCAAGAATTTCTCAAAGACAAAAAAAAAAAAAAAAAAAAAATTTAAGAACCAGAAGTCTTCTCTTTGCAGGGATAAAGACTCTCTGTGAAGGGTTCCATGGCGACATGGTCCCTTATGGGCTGGCCCCTCAAAAAGCCCTGGGGACAACCACTCCTACCTGCTCAGAACTTTCTTGGGTTAGTAATGGGGGGACAGGAAGGCACACAAAAAAGGTCACGGGTCAAAGACAGAGTGCCAGCAAATTAGATGCAGCTGTGACCTCAGACGAGGGCACCCGGTGGAACTTAACAGGCCAAACAGGGCTGGGCTCGGCCTCAGTCCCTACCCTTGTCCCTCCACCCAGTTACCCTTGGCAACGTGCCATGTGGGAGAGTAGAAGGGGCAGAAATGGCACAGTCAGGGCAGCAGCCAAGGGGGGCTGGGGGTGCCCTCGGTAGCCCACCAAGTCACTCCTCCTAGAGCAGAAATAGCTGCTGGGCTTGAGGCATGTCTCACTCCACCGAGAAAATGGCCAGAGAACACCAGTACTCAGTCTCGACCTCCGTTGGGTGTGCCCTCCATGGGGTGAGATCTCCAGGGTTGCGACCTCCATGGGGTACAACCTCCGAGGGGTGAGGGTGCGACCTCCGTGTGTGTGACCTCTGAGGGGTGAGGGTGTGACCTCCGTGGGCTGTGACCTCCATGAGCTGTGACCTCCGTGGGCTGTGACCTCCGTGGGCTGTGACCTCCGTGGGGTGCCTCCTGGAGCTCACTGACGGTTACTGCCCAAGCAGCATCACACCCTCCACCCTGCCTGAAAGTGTAGGGGGAACCACAGGCAGGGAGCACCCCCCAGGTCTGCACCAGCCCTGGGTCATTACCTGCTATATTCGGCAAATGCCGGAGGGAAACCTAGACTAAAAATACAGCGTGTTTACCAGTTACCAGGAGCATCTGACCAGAGAGTTGGAGTTTGCTGTTTTTATGTTTTTAATCAAGCTGTCTTCAGAAACTCACAACCTACCAGGCGCCTCAAAAGAAAAAAAAAGAAAAAAAAAACCACTCGGGCGCTTCTCTGGCAGGCCTAAGTAGCAGGAACCCCAGCAGGTTTCTCGCGGTTTCCAACCTCCACACCCCAAAGGCAGTGCTGCTGAGACCTCAAACAGCAGCTTCCGGGAGGGACAGTCTACCCCATAAGATAAAGCACAGCTGATTCAAAGAAGGCTAAGTTAGAGTGTGAAAATCTACTTTCCAGATTACCTGAAATTCACCCAGGATCCCAAGTATTTTTGCTTCTACAGACAGATCACCAGGTATCGACCCTGACACTGACATGGGACCAAAGACGTGACAAGCCTCATCTCCACAGGCGTCTAAGACTCGGCAAGCACCACCAGCAGGACCTGTGTGTACCTGGTCTGGTCACTTCCGTGTGGCTCATATCCTGCTGGGTGACTCCACGGCACGGGGCATAGCACGTGGGACCAAGGCCCGCACTGTGGGCCTGGACACAGCAGGCTCCACTTCGAAGCACTCTGAGGGCCAGGGAGCATGTTCTGCTTCATCCGCCCACCAGGACCTCAGGTGCGGCTGCCCTCTGCGTGCAGCACAGGCAAGAGGGCGGCCAGCACAGAGGCTCTGGCACTCCGGAAAGCAGCACAACCGCAGACACGCGTGCGACGTGGCAACGGCTTTTTATTGGCCAACAGGACTTGTTTTCACTTGTACACCTAAGTCTGTCCTCAGAACCCGTTTTCTAGGTAAATACAGAATGCAAGAACACCAGCTACAACAGCGAGCGGCAGCGAGAACAGAGATAACCTAGGCAAACATGGTGTTTGCGTCCCTCTTTGGATGAAGGACACTAAATATCACTGAAATGCCTGTTTGCTTAAGCAAGAATTGCTTTTTTCTTTCTCCATAAGCACCTTGCTCTAATAAATGCACAATATATATTTTTTTTAATTTGCCATAGGGCATGGGGTTTGTCAAAGACAGAGAAAGAGGAAGTAAGATGTCACCCTCCACGGTGATGACCCACTGCCTCGGGATTTAGGGTACACACGCACAAATGCCTGAGTGTTTTTCGAGAAAGCCGGGACCAGGACTTGAACTGTGCAGTTGGCCATGGAGAATCCAGCACCTCAACCATCAGGCCACCAGCTACCCATGTACTCAGTAGCAGATGCTGTCCTACTTCCCTCCCTTTCTACTCTTCAATTCTGATTCTGTTTCACTGTTTCAATCTCTTCACAAGAAAAGTGGTTCCTGTGGCTAGATCCCACATGGCTGACAGCATAGTTCAAGTCCAAGACCCGGCAGCTTGAAAAACACACTGGGTGCAAGTATATGTGTGCCCCAAATCCCGAAAGGAGGGAGAAGTAGAGAGGGGGGAGTTACCCCGTGAATGTCCCTCGCGGGGAAGTGCTTTCTCATTTGCTCTTTCGCTCTCTGTCCAGCAAGTACATGCACCTGCTAGCAAATTTTCTTTAAAAACGAAATACACAGTCAAGTATTTAGGGGTAGGGGCTGGCAGGTGATGTGGTGGTTGAGGTGCTAGACTTCCACATGGCCGATGATGGTTCAAGTCCCAGACCTGGCTGCTTGTCTTCTCACTCTCTCTCTCTCTGGTCAAATTAAAGAATAATAATAAATAAATAAAATAATTTTTAAAAGAAGTATTTAGGAGTAAAGGGGCTTGATGTCTGCCAATTATTTGTATCAATAGATGGTGTAGGAAAAAATGCACAAATAGAAAAGACAGACTGACAAAGCAAATGAGGCAAAGTATAAACAAACGGTGAGGGGACCAGCAGTTAGTATAATGGCTATGTTGCTGAACTCCCACGCAGTCGAACGTGGTTCGCGTTCCGGATCTGGTAGCTTAAAACTCACGCCGGGTGCGTGCGTGTGTGTGTGCGTGCCCAAGATCCCGAGGGGAGAATGGAGGAGAAGGGATTATGGCGTGGCCATCCCCCCTGGGGGCGATTTCTCGCTATCTCTCTGTCTCTCTCTTGTCTATCTGGCGAGCGCACGCGCCCTATACCAAACGGTGAGCTGGGTAAGGAAGAGTTGGGAGTTCCTTAGATTTTCCTTGCCTTTTTTTAGAAATGTGAAGTTACATCAAGCATTTTCTTTTTTCTTTTTTTTTTTTTTTGAGAGGTTTTTGCTATAGGGCGCGTGCTCGCCAGAGAGGTGGAGAAAGACACAGAAAGCGAGAAATCATCACCCAGGGGGAATGGCCATGCTGCAATCCCTTCTCCTCCATTCTCTTGGGATTTGGGGCACGCACACACGCCTGGTGTGAGTTTTAAGCTGCCCAGCCAGGGACTCGAACCATGGTCAACAACATAGGAGTTCAGTGAAGTAACCATTAAGTCATCTGGTAGTCCCATATCAAATTTTTTTTAAAATGCAAAAATCTATGACTTATGAAATGGGGGGAAAAAACACAAATAACTGCTAAGAGGAGGGACTGTGAAACATTGTACAACTCTCTCTCAGGCCCTCCCTGGCAAAGCAGGGCTATTTATCAATAAATAAAGTGAAAAATGTAAAACAGAAGTCAGCTGGTGAGCGCTGTACCACGATGGCCCAACTGACCCTCGGCCCACCACTTACCTCCTACCCCACTGCTCTGCCCACGAGGATCCCGCATCCCAGGCTCTAAAGCCCCAGATGGCAGGGTTCAGAACACACACCCCATCAGGTCCTTCACCCTCCAAGTCTATGAGGTAAAGTGAGAGTATTTTAAAAGCACTTTTTAGGTCAGCCAGTAGTGTGGTGATTAGGGACTCTGGATTTCACACTGCTAACTGTGTGGTTCGAATCCCGGATCTAATGCGTGCGCATGCTGCCCAAAATCCCAACAGATAGATGGAAAAGAGACCGTCGGTGTGGCCATCGCCCCACCCGCCGGGGGGAGCTTTCTCCGGGGGGTTGCTGGCTCTGTCTCTCTCCAGCAAGCACATGCACCCTACATCAAAACTAAAAAGAAAAAAAAAAAAACATTCTCATTCAGAAACATTATAAACACAAAACATAGAAAAAAATGACTTTGTTTGTTTAAAACAAAATGACTTAAGTTGTGGTAGAAGAAAATGTCACCCCTGAGGCCTGAAATGACTACACTGAGTTATATTTGCTTAAGGTTAAAAATAGTTTCATCATCCGGTCCCAGAGGCCTTCTCTCCTGGGGGAAAAATCCCAGACCAGGCCATGACAGAGATCAGGGCTAAAGGCAAGCTCTAGGTGGGTAACGTGCAGTGTATCCCAGCAGCTGGTCCCCTCTGTCCCAGGCAGCCTCACAGTGCCCTCAGCAGTCCAGTCCTCCCCTTTCAACTTACTGCAGTAAGAGTGACCCACATGGATGGAAAACAAGTTGCAGACGCGTGCATGGGAGGCAGTTCCCTTCCCAGGCCCACCGGTGAGCCGGCTGGGCTTCCTCAGACGCACTCCACAGACACATCCAACGCTTCTCTCCAAACACCTGAACAGGTGCAGTCCTCTGTGCCTCATTCTTTTTATTTTTTTAAGAGGTTTTTGCTATAGGGCGCATGCACTCGCCAGAAAGATAGAGACAGAGAGATGGCCACGCTGCAATCCCTTCTCCTCCATTCTCCTCTCGGGATCTTGGGCACCCACACACGTGAGACCGGCGTGAGTTTAAGCCACTGGGTCTGGGACTCGAACCGTGATCGACTACATGGGAGTTCGGCGACATAGCCATTGCGCTAACTGCTGGTCCCCGTGCCTCATTCTTAAGGCTTGAATGGAACATGCTTCATAGCTGTGTTTTTGTCTTTTTAAGGTTTTTGCCGTAGGGCACATGAGCTCACTGGAGAGACTGAGGAAATGAGAAATCACCCCCAGGGGGTAGCCATGCCCCTATCCCTTCTCCTCTGTTCTCCTCTTCAGATTTTGGCTATGCATGCACACACAACCAGTGTCAGCTTCTGGAAAGATTTTTGCCATAGGGTGTGTGCGCTTACCAGTGAGACAGAGACAGAAAATGAGAAATCACCCCCCTACCCCCGGAGGTGGCCACATCGCAAACCCTTCTCCTCCATGGTCCTCTTGGATTTTGGGCACGTGTGCACACACACCCAGCGTGAGTTTGAAGCCTCTGGGTCCAGAACTCAAACCGTGGTCAACTATGTGGGAGTCCAGTGATATAACCATCACACCACCTGCTGGTTCCCATCCAGTGTGTTTTCAACCCTCTGGTTCAGGACTCAAACCACAGCCAGCCATATCCATGTGGGAGTCGGCACCTTAACCACCATGCCACCTGCTGGCTCCAACTGTCCTTTTTAATTTAGTGGAACTGGGAGCCCTCCGCACCACCAGGCAGCTCCACCTCCTCACTTGCCCCTGCTGTGTGTGTCTAACTGTCCCACGCCTTATTCTCAAGGGGACTCTCCCACACTCATGCTTGAATTCTTCTGGAAACAAATCTGAGGACACATCTAGATGGAGAATTGCTGGGTCAAAGGTACATACACTGGGGACCAGCAGTTAGCGTAATGGCTATGTCACTGGACTCCCGTGTAGTCAACCGTGGTTCGAGTGCCAGACCTGGTGGCTTAAACTCATGCCAGGCACGTGTGCATGCATGTCCAAGATCCCGAGAGGAGAATGGAGAAGGGATTGCCCCCAGGGGGGTGATTTCTCGCTTTCTGTTTCTCTGTCTCTGTCTGTCTGGCAAGCACACGCGCCCTATAGCAAAAACCTCTCCCCCCCAAAAAAAATAGAAAAAGGTACATACATTGGATTGCAGGAGATCGGCAAAGGCCTTTAAAGTCCCACCCCCGCCCAAAGGTCTGAGTGACTTCTCCCTCACTTTCACTAACCCTCCGGTTACTAACAGGAGACAGAGAGGAAGGGGAGGCAGGAGAGCCGTCTGCCCTTCCCTGACTGCCTGATTAATGAGCAGGTGGGCAGCGGGCGTCGTCAATTCGAGCTGGGAGTGACAGCACTTAGTAGCCTGCATGAGAACCCGGGAGGACGAGCACCTCGACAGCTAATGAAGGAAAGCATGGCGCCGTTTTCCCAGTCAAACCTGTCTGCCTCAGAGGAAAACTGCCATCAAGAATTTACAGGCTAATTACTCCAAATAATAATGTGTCTGCGGTGCTCTGGGCTCTATTTTTGCTTCCTCTGTGGTCTCCTCTGGGTCAAGGCACTTCCTGGGTCAAGCCCAGAATTCTGGGTTCAGGGTGGCAGAACACTGAAGTACTGAGCCCAAGAAGAGTATCCGGGTGCTCCAAAGTTCAACCTTCATCCTGTAGCTTCCTGTTGTGAAAAACATTAACCTTCTCTAAATCCTACCTCCAAATCTAAGCTTGCCTGTTGTCCTCCGCCAAGGGGCCGGTCTGGGAGAACGCTGGCGCCCAGTAGTCCTAGAGGTCACACCCCAAGGCCTTGGGGCACTGGGAAAGAACCTTCCATCCCAGGCCAGCACGGTCCCCTGGGACAGTCACGTGCCACGCAGAGGAAGCAGGCGCCAGCCCACTTCGCGCCTGTCTCTTTGGTAGCCTGGCTTGTGTGCATCATCACTAACCCAAGAGAAAGTGGTGCCCACACAGGGACTGACACAGGACTGTCTGCTCTGTGTTGGTTCCTGGCTCAAAGGCTACCTGGATGACCTAGGCAGCTTCATCTAGAGGAGGAGGAAAAGGAGCTGGGAGCCAGAGACCACCCTGAGGACCATGGTGTGACCCACCGGGTTAGGCCGGCCGGAGCAGAGGAGCAGAAAGCCTTTCAGCACATGCTGTGGTGGAATTACCTTTTAGAGACACACACCACACTGTTAATGGATGAAATGAAAAGATGTCTCGGATATATTTCAAAATAACACAAGTGGAAAAGAGGATGGACATATGGGGGCAGTACTGGCCATGGGTTGATGGTCCTTGGAGCTGGTGATAGGTACTGGGGAATTCATTGTACTGTTTTGCCTTTGGGTATATTTGTTTTTGTTTTGTTTTATAAAGAATTATTTTATTTAACTTTATTTATTTATTTGTTTTTATTTGACCAGAGAGGAACAGAGTGAGACAGAGAAAGTGAGAAAGCAAGCCGCCAGGTCCGGGTCTCAAACCACGGTCGGGCATGAGTCCAGCACCCTTAACCACATGCCATCTGCCAACCTCAGTTTTTTTTTGTTGTTTTTTTTTTTTTTTTTTTTTTTTTTGAGAGAGAGATTTTTGCCATAGGGCATGTGCACTTGCCAGAAAGAGAGAAAGAAAGCAAAAAGTCACCCCCCAAGGGGGATGGCCATGCCACAGTTCCTTCTCTATTCCCCTCTCAGGATCTTGGGCACACACGCACATGCACACAGCATGAGTTTCAAGCCACAGGGTTCAGGACTCGAACCACAGGTGACTACATGGGAATCCAGTGATGTAACCATTACACCATCTGCTGACCCTGCCTTTGGGTGTATTTAAAATTCTCCATAATAAAAATTTCAAAATAGAGGGGCTAGCAGGTGGCATGGTGGTTAAGGTGCTAGATATTACCACATGGCCGACCACAGTTAGAGTCTCAAACCTGGTGGCTTGCTTTCTCACTTTCCTTCTTTCTGTGTGTCTTTCTGTGGTAAATTAAAATAAATGAATGAGCAAATAAAATTAAATAAGTCTTTTAAAAAATCAAAATAGAATACAACAACAGGCATAAAAACAAAATTCCCAATAATGAAAACATCAAATATATCTTACAATTCACTCATAGGTTATCCAAGACATGGCCAAGAACTTTGCATCAGTTTGATTCATGTTATCAAAACCTGACAACCACCCAAATGCCCAGAAACGTGAAAAGCAGTAAACGGGTGTGTTCTCTGTGGAGGACCACATGACGGCCAGTGAGAGCAAACTGCGGCACAGGACTCGCGGACGGATCTCACAGGCCCGACCTCAACGACTGCAGGCAGACACAAAGTGACACACATCCCTGATTCCATTTACACGCAGGTCAGGGACAGCCAAACCAGGATACCACGGTAAAATTACGAGAGACTACGGGATACCAGGTGGCATGGAGTCTCACGTGGCTGACTGCAAGGTTCTAATCCTGGACCCAGCAGCTTGAAAACACTCGGCAAGTGTGCACATGTACCCAAAATCCCGACTGGAAAATGGAAGAAAAGAGCCTGCAATGTGGACAAGACGCCTGGGGGCATACCGCACTTTCCCTGTTTCTGTTTCTCTCTAGCAATCCCACTCGCCTGATGGCAAAAATCTAGAAAAGAGAAATTACCTTTGGAGGGATGCTGATTGGTGAAAGACACAATGAAACCTTCTGGAAATAGTCTACATCTTCACCTAAGGGGTATACACACATACTAAAAATGTATCAACCTATGTATATATGACTTATGCACTTCACTTCATGTAAATTATGTTTAAATTTTTTTAAATAGTGCTGTCAAGGACCCACAGGTGGTGTGGATAAGGCACGGGATTCCCACATGGCTGATTACAGTTCAAGTCCCAGACCTAACATTCTGAAAAAGTCACACTGAGTATGTGTGCATGCATGCCCAAAATCCTGAGGCAACTGCAGGAGAAGAGACTGTGGTGTGGCCATCTTCCCTGAAGGATGATTTCTCATTTTCCCTCTCTCTGTCTCTCTCCAACAAGTGCATGCACCCTATGGCAAAAAAAGTGACATCAATAAAGCCAAACACTACTAGACTTTCAGGAGAGTTGGTGAAATACCTTATTTCTATAAAAGAAGATTTTTCAAAGCCTGAGGAAGAAAACTCAAATTTTACTCTGACCTAGTAAAATTCTGTCTGGGGCCTGCAATCTGTCTGCCACCATGACACCTGAAGTAAAGGCAAAGACATCCCCGGAGGACCTTTGTAACTAACTGATCACGGACACCAGAGAACACGGCTTGAACTTCACGGCTTTCCCACCTCAACTGCTCCGTTGTGGTATCGATCTTCCTAAATCCTGGTTATCCGGTCTGTAAACGCAATGGTACGATTGCATCACACGGAGAGTCTGCCCTCCCCCGCCGCCGCCTGCCCGCCTGCCGCTGACCCCTGCTCCAGGCAGGCCACACAGTGCCCAGCAGCCTCTGCAGCCCGTCCTCCAGCACCGCCCAGCTGGACTCTGAAATTCCTTACATTCTTCCTTCTGAAGGGCAACCCTCAGAAAACTTGGATTCAAAGCAAGAAAACAAAATCTGTTCTACCACCTTAGGTCTAAGCAACCTGGGTGAACATATAGATGTAAAATCCGGATCCACCTGGTTCTGAAATGATTCACGTGTAAAATCAATGAAACATTAAGCATGTGAAATAATAGTGAAAGACACAAAAATGCCATACACACCTAAGTGTCCCAGCACTGGGAAAAGCCAGCTCAGTCCTGGCACACCATGTGACATCTTCTCTTAGGGGCAGTTCCCACCTACTGGAGGGTGACAGGGTTGGGCCAGAGTTTCAGAGTCCTCAGAACAAAAGCACCGAACATAAGTCGCACTTTGCCTCCGGATCTTCCGCGGAGGCTCTGCCTCTGAGGTGGGCACTGAGTCCCCCTCGCGCCATCCCATTTCAGGGTACACTGGGCAGGGCCTGCACAGGAGAATGCCAGGACCAGCTGAGTTCCAGGCTTGGTGCCAGGGCCCACCCTACACTGAGGCTGTGCTCTGCCCCTCCACGGGCCCACGTCCTCAGCCCCCTGCCAGCAGGGCAGCGACGCGGCAAGTTCTGCACCCAGAGCTTGTGCCCAGCAAGTGAAGCCGGGACCACAGGCCACAGAGCCTCTCACTGCCCACCCTGCCCACCCAGCCCGATGACGCAGATGTGAGCAGACAGCCTCTGGCTGTCACCATTTCCCGACCTCTTTAAAGCTGGGGCTTTGCCATAGGGAGAAAACTGGGAACTCTCCTCCTGTAGTTTTCAAACACAGAAAAAGTGGATAAAACAGAAAAATCACAGGACAGTTTAAAGCAACCAATTAAATCACCCCTTCATTTTACAGAGGGGAAAACAAAGGCTTCCACAGTCCCCAGATGACGAGCAAATAACTGAGCAGATGAGAACCCTCTACAGTTTCAGATTTTTCGTTTTTATTTATCATTATTATTTTTTTATTTGCTGTAGGGCACATGTGCTTACCAGAGAGAAACAGAAAGAGAGGGAAAGTGAGAAAGCAAGCTGTCAGGCTGTCAGGCCCAGGACTTGAACCCATGGTCAGCCATGTAGGAGTCCAGCACCTTGACCACCGCATCACCTGCTGGCCCCAGAGCCCCTCTATCCTTTTTGTAAGATTATCATATTTACATCTGGAGAGAGCGAGAAAGGGGAGAGAGAGAGAAGTGCACCCTCCACAAGCTCTCCCCCCACCACAATCCTTCTGCCAGCCCCCCAGCCAGCCAGTACTGTGGGCGAGACTGGCACGCTCAGGTCGGCCTCAGGATGGAAACCTGGGTCACCCACGTGGCTCCAGGACCATGCACCAGCACCTTACCGCCGGCACCACCCTGGCTGGGCCTCAGACACGCTTTTCCAATGACAGTACTGGATAAACAAGCGGGGACGGATAAGAAGGGACTAGATGGGCTGAAAGCTGGGGAGGGAGGAATGCGGGAAGGAGGGCAGAAGGAGGGCAGGCCAGAGGCGGCAGGCCGGCAGCCAGGGAGCTGTGAAGTCATCCAGGCCTCTCCTTTAGCCACACCAGCTTGGGGAGACTGGTTTGACAAGGACAGCTGGCCAGCCTCTCGGGCCCCACAGCCCTCCCACAGAGCACAGCAGGACCACAGAGGAAGCAGCACTCCAGAGGCTAGACCCAAACCACTGGGCCTTGCCACAGGGGCTGACCCAGGGCTGACAGGCCTTGCCTTCGGACCCCACTGCTCTCATAGGAAACCCAGAGTGACCCGAGAGGGAAGCTGCTAGCTCCGGGCTGTGGGAAAGTCCACAGGCCCAGGTTCTTCAGCAAATAGGGAGAGAAAGGAATTGGGAGCAAGCTGGAGACCCAAGACCAACAGAGGAAATGCCAAGTTCAAAACAGAACACGATTTAACTGCAGAACCCTGGATGCACACTTAGGGCATAAGCCATAAAGAAATGCAACATAATGGGGACCAGCAGGTGGCATAGTGGTTAAGGCGCTGGACACTCCCGCATGGCCGACCACGGTCTGAGTCCCAGACCTGGTGGCTTGCTTTCTCACTTTCTGTCTCTCTGTCTCTGTCTCTCTCTCTCTCTGTGTCTTTCTTTGGTCAAATTAAAATAAATGAATGAATAAATAAAAAATGAATAAATAAAATTCAATAAGTAATTCTTTTTTTTTTCTTTTTTTGGAGAGGTTTTTGCTATAGGGCGCGTGCGCTCGCCAGACAGACAGAGAGAGACAGAGAGATAGAAAGCAGGAAATCACCCCCCAGGGGGGATGGCCACGCCGCAATCCCTTCTCCTCCATTCTCTTCTCGGGATCTTGGGCACGCACACACACGCGCCCGGCGTGAGTTTAAGCCACCGGGTCCGGGACTCGAACCGCGGTCGACTACATGGGAGTCCAGCGACATAGCCATTATGCTAACTGCTGGTCCCAATAAGTAATTCTTTTTTTAAAAAAAAAAAGAAACGCAACATAAAACCTTCCCTGGTAAAATTAAAACAAACAAATAAAATTAAAAAGAAAGAAAGTGATAGCTTAAAAAAAAGAGGCGTAAGCAAACATGAAACAAGCCGTGAGAGAACCCTGAGACTGTGCGAAGCAGCACCTGCAAAAAGAGCGCTGAGCCAGGAACGGAGGGGCTCAGGAGCGCCGGCGGCACAGTAAGAACCCCAGCCACTGAGCCAGGCCCACCAATCTGCGGGCTCTCAAGCTGGCGCACGGACTACCACCCGCCCGGCTCCTTCATGCATTTCTCGGTTGGCTCCCGGGGCCAAGGGAGAGATTTCTTGTTTTATGAAGTGGAGGCCCCAAATCCCAACTTATCTCCTCCAGTCCCACTCCCTCCACGGCAGACTGTCCTGACTCCCCCGCCTGCGCTCCCCTCAAAGTGCACTAGCCCTGTCTGTCCTTCAGCCGCCAAATGGGTTCCTCGCCCCCGGACTGTCTAATCTCACTGCCTCGTTTCCAGAGTCTAGCTCTATCTATGCTGTCCCAACGCTGGCCTGTCATCTGTAGCCCACTTGGCCCACAGAGCTCCAGTAGCCCCGCCTCAGCTCCCCCCAAGTCCCCGGGAAAGGAGAGGCGAGAGGAGGGAGACGGTAACTCATGGAGTGCAAGTCCACTAGGTCTGCTCCCAAGTCTGCTCCATGAGAGGGAGGAGAAGGCTAAGAGCTAGGCCTGGGGACAGCAGAGGTAGCAGCACTCACAGTGGCACAGGCAGAAGGGTGCCACCATGCAATACTGAGCCACCTGGAGGCCCCGGTTTGGGTCGTGGGTCACCCCGAATGCCTGCGACCCTAGATGAAGGGCTAGGGAGGACTGGCGTGGAGAGACCCCAGGAAGGTACACCTCTTTTCCCACTGTGGTCCTCCCTGCCCCGCCTCCCGCCTCCAAGTGACAGGATGAGCACAGCAAAGCAAGCAAAGTTCTAACACTTGCTGGGACTTATCTTGTCCCTCCCTTCCTATTCCAAGGTTTACTCTCTCTAATCCCCCTCCATCCCAAAGCCCTGCCTACACGTATGACCAGTTCCTGAAATTCCACCTCACAGGTCCCACGTGACCTAAGCTCCTGCTTCAACAGATCTTAGACTTATCTGTGGGCCCGAATGTCAGCCTGGCTTTGAAAATGATCTAGACCACCGCCCTGCCAGCTCCCCAAGGTCATCTGCTCTTCTCTAACCCCCCCGTAGAGGCGGGAAACGGGGGTGTGCTGTACGAGACCTGAGGTCAGTGCCAGAGGCAGGTCTTAGCATCTCCAAACCACAGTGTCTTCTGAAAAATAGCAACTGAGGAGACGCAGTCTTCGCTCCTCCTCCTCTGTCAACTCAGGGTGAAAACGGGGCCCCTATTTGCCTCGTCCATTGCCAGACCATGCCCAGGGCCTAGTGCAGTGACTGCAACCTGACAGTGACAAACTCTAGGAGGTGACGCGCGTGAATCACCTTGACGGTGGTGATCCCTGTGCAATGTGTACCAAGACATCGTGTTACACACCGTAAATACGTACAGTTCTCACTTCCCAGTTACACCTCAATAAAGCTGGGGAATAAACCAATGATGCAAATTTGAAATAAAACTGCTAAGGTCAGGCCAGCCTGTGGTGTGGCGGTTGGGTCAGCCAGATCTCATGGCCGACTGCACTGTTTGAGTCCTGGACCTGGTGGCTCAGGACACAGCCAGGTACATGTGAGTACATGGCTAAAATCCCAAGAGAAGAGTGGAAGAGAAGGGACTGCAGTGTGGTCATCCCCCAGGGTATACTTTCTCACTGTCCCCTCTCTCCTTCTCCCTCTCTCGATTTCTGTCCTTAGGACAATCATTCCCTTCTCAGAAGTTGGACACTGATGCTTGTACCTTGTCTTCCTCACATCCCAGAACTCTGCTCAATGTACTCCTCAATGGGTTGGGAAGCCAGAGCAGTTGGGGTTTCCAAGGACTTTACAGAATAACGGTCAGATATTCCATAAGTTCAGCTTATTAACAGAAACAAATAAACCTTAACATCCCTGTTCTAAAGACTTCTTACCACAAAGAGTTCCAAATACACAGCTCAGTGAAATCACCTAGCTCGGGCCAGAAGTGGCACAGTGGTTAAGGTACTGGATTCCCACATGGCCGACAGAGGTCTGAGTCCTGGACCCAAAGGCTTGAAACGCATGCCCACACATGTGCATACATGGCCAAAATCCCAGGAGGAGAATGGAGAAGGAACTGCAGCATGGCCATCCCTCGGGGCGTGATTTCTCACTTTCTTTCTCTGTCTCTCCAGTGAACACACATGCCCTGTATCAAAAATCACTAAAATAAATAAATAACAAAATCACATGGTTCAGGTACAGAAGCTACAGTTGCTCAACATCCAACCAGAAATACACGCTCAATTGGGACCAGCAGTTAGAGTAATGGCTGTCACTGGACTCCCATGTAGTCAACAGCGGTTCACGTCCCGGACCCGGTGGCTTAAAACTCACGCCGGGCGCGTGTGCATGTGTGCCCAAGATCCCTAGAGGAGAACGGAGGAGAAGGGATTGCGGCGTGGCCATCCCCCCTGGAGGGTGATTTCTCGCTTTCTTTCTCTCTCCGTCTGGCGAGCACATGTGCCCTACAGCAAAAAACTTTCCCCAAAAAAAGAAAAAAGAAATACACGCTCAAGAGCTACAGCTGAAAGTGCAAGTGTCAAGGCACTGCACGAGCCAGGGCCTCATGGGAGGCCCAGGTCCAGTCCCCAGGCCCACCTAACAGCCAGACGTGGTGGCACACGCCTGTGATCCGCTAGCTGGGAGGCTAGGGCAGGTGCATGGTGAGATGCTGTCCAAAAATAAATACCTATCTCCTTCTCATCTTAAATAAAAGCGGGGGACAGATACTCTAGGTCTCCTAAAATACATCTGTTGGCTAAAAAGTCAAAGTTTTAGAAGTGCTCAGTCAGAAGTAATATGGAAAAAAAAAAAAGTCTATGGATAGCCCTTTAGAAACCAAGAGCTTTTCACAAGAATCACACGTTGATGTTGGTAACCCGAGCAGAAATAGATCTCTCTCACACACACACGAGGCAGCACTTTCCGGTCAGTCTCAACACACGGTGATCTTACTGGTCTACACTCCTCCTACTTCACTGGTGAAGTTCAAGAAAACGGGCCCCAGAGGGCTGGAAGACTGTGAGCTCACGGCCAATGTGAGGGCACAGAGAACTCCTGCTCCGTATGGCACGTGCCCATGGTCCCCGCTCCTCAGGAGGCTAAAGCAGGAGAACTGTCACACAGAAAGAATCTCATCTAGCTTTTTGTTTTTGTTTGTTGCCCAGAGAGTACATGTACTTGCCAAGGGGAGAGGAAAGAAAGGCACCCCCCGAATGGGCACAGTCATGCCACTACCTTCTCCTCCATTCCTCTGTCTTGCCAAGAACTGGCACATACACACATGCTCAGTGTGTTTTTTAAGCCATAGGCCAGGATTAGAGTTGCACAGCCAGCCATGTGAGATCTGGCTCTCCCAACCACTGGGCTACAGGGCCAGCCCCCAGAGCCTTTTCATAATACCACATTTTCCACGAACATCTGAAGAACCTCATAAAGATCTCATGCCAAAGTACTAAATGCCTTATCCAATTCCAGAAGAGTCTGGCCAGTCTTCCTTGATCTCCTGCCTCCCTGCAAAAACCATATTCTGGCTTTTCATATCTTCAATGGTTTCTAAAGTTGATTAAGGCAAAAATAAGGAAAACAAGAATTTGAGACTTAATTTCATTCACAAAGAGATGAGGTCTACACTTCCCAGTGGATCTGGAACGTAGGAAAGGCCCGGAGGGAGCCCTCAGCCTCCCGTCAGCAGACACTCGGCCACCCTGGTAAGTAACAGGCCTACTTCTCCTAATATGACCCCCGAGCTGCTAACGAGCGAGCTCAGGCCTGCAAAGGGGTCTACAGAATGGTTATCAAGCCACGACCAGATGGAGGGCACCCGTCCTACAGACCTCCTGAACAGTAGGGCAGCACGTGAGGACGGAACAGTTCCCTGAGACCGCAGCAGACCGGACACAGAGGCCACTGCAGGCCTGACACTGAAGCAGAGGGCTGTGCCCAAAGGCGCAGCCCACAATGGGCCCCATTCTCCCTGGACGCTCATGGCAGGATGGAAGAGGGAGGCCAGGACATTCCTCCACCCCCTCGCTCAGAGAGAAAGGGCACGGGCAGCCCAGGGCACCCGAGGCTGCATAAGAAAAAGGCACAAGCGGCCATTTTCCTCCCTAGAAGGGGACACCCCTCTCCCCCAAAACAGAAGGGCAACGAAGGTGCCGTCTGCTGGAATCAGGCGGAGTAGATAGATGGCCCTCGCAGGGGAGCCCGCTCTGGTCAGCAACGTCCAGCGAGAGGGAAAGGGCAGCTCAGGGCTCTGGGACGAGGGCTGGCACTGCAAGCAGAAGAGTGAGCTTCTCCTGCTAAGGACTCCGTCCCTGCGCCAGGGAATCCGGTCACTTTGTAAACTACTTTCAAAACTGGAAAAAGCACATCTTCAGACTGGCACGCACGGTGCTTCAGGTCTATACTGCTGATCCTCCTGACAAAATATTATGAGCTTTTCCAGGTAAGCAGAGGCAACAGCTGGTAGCACAAACCCAGAACCGGGAGAGCAAGACAGGAATCCTACTGTTATCTATTTGTGACTTTTTAATGAAGTCTATTTTTAGATCTTTAATAAAGAGCTTCTCTTCTAGTCTCCGCCTACCAAATTTCTTCACTCAGGCAATTCAATCTTTCCAACACTGCTCAAAAGTCTGAGTACATAAAAGACACTTCTTCAGTCATACCTCATGCAAGAGGTAGAGCTTCCTCAATTTCCCCCAAGACTCAGAGACCACCTTGCTCAAGGGTTACTCATCAGCTGGAGTCCATCTGAAAACATTCCAGCAAGGAGGGCTCCCTGAGGTCAGGCAGGGCTGCTGCAGAGATGACCCACCAGCCCAAGAAGGGAGTGTGCACAGAACATTTCTAGTGATGAGATGTGCATTTCACAGAAACGTTCCATGGTGAAATTAGGGCCTGGAAAATAGATAGTGTCCCAGGTTCTGATTAACAGCAAAATAAAAGGAAATGCTGGGGGCCAGCAGGTGGCATGGTGGTAAAGGCAATGAACTCCCACATGGCTAACTGCTATTCGAGTCCCACACTTGGCTTGTTTTCTCATTTTCTTCCTCTCTCTCTCATGAGTGCACCTTATAGCAAATTAAAAATAATAATACCAATAAATAAAATTAAATATTTTAAAAGAATTATTTATTTAACTCCATTTATTATTATTATTATTATTATTATTATTATTTTAAATTTGATCAGAGACAGGAAGAGAGAGAAAGGGAGAAAGCAAGCCACCAGGTCCAGAACTTGAACCATGGTCAACCATGTGGGAATCCAGTGCCCTTGACCACCACACCCCCTGCTGGCCCCAAAATTAAATATATTTTTAAAAAAGGAAATGCTGGAACATCTCCATGATGCAGCAGGGATGTGCTGCTCTAAAAGAGCTTAATACCATGTGGTGACTGTGGTTTGCATACCCCACTATGTTGGCCCAAAAACACGCCAGGCAAACATACAAGTGCCCAAGACCCAATGAGCTGAAGGACTAGGAGATTGTGGCAATGACCAGACCCTGTGGAGGATACTCCTCACAACAACCTCTCTCAGTGTACATGTACTCTATCATAAATAAAGGGAAAAAATGTTTTAATTAAAATGCTGGGCCGGCAGGTGGCATGGAGGTTAAGGACACTGGACTCCCACATGGCTGACTGTGGTTTAAGTCCTGGATCTGGCGGCTTCCTTTCTTACTTTCCCTCTCGCTCTCTCTCGCTCTTTCTGTCCCTCTCTGGTCAAATTAAAATAAATAAAGTTAAATAATAAAAATAATTCTTTAATAAATAAAATAAAATGCTTTGGGGGACTAGCAGATGGTGGAATGGTTATATCACTGGACTCCCATATACGCGACTGTGGTTCAAGTCCCAGATCCGGCAGCTTAAAACTCCCAAAGGGCATGTGTGCACGCGTGCCCAAAATCCTGAGAGGCGAATGGAGAAGGGATTGTGGTGTGGCCATTCTCTTGGGGGAGATTTCTCACTTTCTGTCTTTCTGGTGAACACACACGCCCTATAGCAAAAACCTCTCATAAATAAGTAAATAAGCAAACGCTTTTTGGAATTCCACTGTTGACTATCATTTTTCTTGGCAAAAACTGGCTAGAGAATCAACCCAGTCCTGGAGAATCACCGAGCTAATTAAAAGACATGTTAATGACAACCAAGGTAGAACTGGTTCACTTCTGCCATAAACAAAATCTTGGGAATCTTCTTAAGCAATCCCCTATCAACCTCTGGGATGCCTGGAGGAAACGCTCCCAGGATAGGAAGAAGCAAAACAGAGATTAAGAGAATATTTGCAAAATGAGAGGAATGCCTTTCGATCCCCCTACTCTGTCTCAATACATCTTGTAAACCAATTATCAGGAAGGAGTGTGTAAAAGGTGTTCCTTGTTTATGGACCCTACACTCCATGCACAAAAACATCCACAGAAATGAGAGCAAATGCCAAAACACAGAACCAAGCTAGGCACTGGCCACCTTCTTCCTGAATATGACACCTCCCGATTCCAAGTGCCTTACTCATCTGTGAGCTGCTCCCACATGGCACCCTCCCCTACACTGAGGATATCCAAGGGCCAGGACTGCCTCAGGAAGAATAGATCCATGGATGTACAAGTCCTCAGGGTAGGGAACACTGACACTGGGTCTCTCCATGGCTATAAAAATGGCAACTCCTTGGGACCAGCAGTTAGCGTAATGGCTGTGTCACTGGACTCCCATGGAGTTGACCACGGTTCGAGTCCCAGACCCAGTGGCTTAAACTCACGCCAGGCACGTGTGTATGCGTGCCCCAAGATCCCAAGAGGAGAACGGAGGAGAAGGGATTGCGGTGTGGCCATCCCCTCTGGGGGGTGATTTCTCGCTTTCTATCTCTCTGTCTCTCTCTCTCTCTCTGGCGAGCGCATGCGCCCTATAGCAAAAACCTCTCCAAAAAAAAAAAAAGCAAATCCTAGGACCAGCAGATTGCATAATGCTTATGTTGCTGGACTCCCATGTAGTTGACCGAGTGAGTTTCAAGTCCTGGACCCGGCTACTTAAAAATCATACCGGGCACGTGTGCTTACATGACCAAAATCCCAAGAAGAGAATGGTGGAAAGGGATTGCAGCGTGGCCATCACCCTGAGGGGTGATTTCTCACTTTCTGTCCATCTTTCCCTGTGAGCCCATGCACCCTATAGCAAAAACTCTCTTTAAAAAAAAATTTTTTTTTTAAAAAAAGGCAAATCTGGAGCCAGCAAATGGCATGGTAGTTAAGGCACTGGACTTCCATAGGCTGACCGTGGTTCAATTCCTGAACCTGATGGCCTACTTTCTCACTTTCTCCCCTCTCTCTTTCTCTCTCTGGTGAACACATGTGCCCTGTAGCAAATTTAAAAATAGTAATGACAAATAAAATTAAATTACTAATTCTTTGGAAAAAAAAGAACAAGAGGGACCAGCAGGTGGCGTGGTGGTTAAGGTGCTAGACATTCCCACGTGGCCAACCGCGGTTCGAGTCCTGAACCTGGTGGCATGTTTTCTCACTTTCCTTCTCTTCTCTGTGTCTCACACTGGTCAAATTAAAATAAATGAATTAATATGGGAACCAGCAGTTAGCGTAATGGCTATGTCGCTGGACTCCCACGTAGTCGACCGCGGTTTGCGTCCCGGACCCGGTGGCTTAAAACTCACGCCAGGCGCGTGTGCGTGCGTGCCCAAGATCCTGAGAGGAGAATGGAGGAGAAGGGATTGCAGCGTGACCATCGCCCCTGGGGGGTGATTTCTCGCTTTCTTTCTCTATGTCTCTCTCTGTCTGTCTGGGGAGCGCACGCGCCCTATAGCTAAAAACCTCTCCAAAAAATAAAAAAATAAATGAATGAATAAATAATTTTAAAAAGGACGAGAAATTGGAAGAACAAGAGATTTTTTTCCTTTTCTTTCCACTTTTACCTTCCACATTAATTTTTTAAAAGAATTATTTGTTTTAATTTTTATGTATTTATTTATTTTAATTTGACGGGGGGGGGGGGAAAGCAAGCCACCAGGTCCAGGACTCAGACCACAGTCAGTAATTTGGAAGTCCAGCACCTTAACTACCACACTACCTCCCAGCCACAACCTCCCACACTTATTTTAAAAGCAAGCAGGTTGCATGGTAGTTAAAGATGCTAGATTCCCACATGGCAGACTGCAGTTCGAGTCTCAGACCTGACAGCTTGCTTTCTCACTCTCTCTCTCTCTGTCTTTCTCTGGTCAAATCTAAAAAAATAATAATAATAAAATAAAGTTAAATAAAAATAATTCTTTAAAAAAGTACATATTATTTGACAGAACTTTCACCTACTATTAGCGTTTTTAAATCTGTGGTTAATTATTTTGCTAAGTGCATGATTATCCCTCATCTTTCTTATGCAGAAATCTCTCTTTTCAGGTATCTTACCTCACACCTTCTAGTGCTAAGCAGCTTTAAAAGCCTTTTCTTCCTGGAGAGCAGAGGCCCTGCAGGAAAAGAAGGAAACAATATTGTGAATGCCCACAACAGAAAGAGAATTACACCACACTGACCAACAGCAAAGGAAGTGGGGAATGCCACTCATCTCCGCCCACATCACCAGTGAGTCACCCTTTTTGCCAAAGGTCATGGTAGGAAAAAGTAATGTTTTCTGTACAGTCAATCCAAAATTAAAAATTACAAAGTTTCAACGATATAAAATTAATCCCAATGTATTTTAGTCAACAGTATTTTTTTTTTTTTTTTTTGCCAGAAGAGAGAAAGTGAGAGGGAACGGAGGGAAAAACCACCCCACAATGGAACACGGTCACACCACAATCCCTTCTCCATTTCTCCATCTTTTGGGATCTTAGACACGCATTTGCACGTGCCCAGTATGTTTTTCAAGTCACCGGGGTGGGCTCTGAAGAATGACTGACCATATGGATCTGGCGCCCTTCACCACTCGGCTACATGGATGGGCCAAAAGTGACTTTTTCCAATACTCACCTGACTGCTCCCCTTGCAAAAGAATCCTACTTTTCAAATGTAAATACAAGGCCAGCCTTGTAGCCTACTGATTAAAGGAGACAGATCTCACACGGCCATCTTCGGTTCAAATCCCAGTCTCACCGCTTGAAAAGCATGCTAGACATGTGTGAGCATCCGATGGAGAACCGGGGGAGAAAGGATTGCAGTGACCACGTCCCACAGGAGGTGCTTTCCCCTCTCTCTTGCTCTGTCTCTCCATCTCTCTGGTGAGCACATACATACTCAGGCTATTAAAAATAAGGTAAAACAAAATATAAATACAAATTAATTCGATACACGGCAGAAACTTCACTCTGAGTTGCTTTGCTCCATCACAGAATGGCTGTACCAACTCTGTCCCCGTCAGTTTATGATTCTATACTACTGCACCCCACCCTCCTTTCCACCCCGGAGCCAGGCTAAAACTAAGAAAACGCTTAGCTCTTAAACCTAGGGAAGAGGAAAATAGGAAGCCCTGTTCACTGGGGCTAAATTAAGCCCTCTGGCTGGTGTAATTTTGTAAACTACTCTAAATCCCTATATATAGAAATTGCTATCTGAGCAGTATTACTAATGATCAGAGTGAAGGGGGACTGTCAGTTGTCAAAGCAGGTTACGTGACTCTTAGGAAGCTGGCCTGGAGACCCAAAGGCACGGACATGCAAAGACCTCCTGGGAAACAACCAGTCACCAGTTTATTTAAAATCACCATTACCTTACTTCAGCCCCCACACACACTACAACCATTCAAGTCTAAATGGTTGGTTCGCGAAGGATCCTGCATGTTCAAATGTCCCAACACCGACTTCCTACACATGTAGAAAAAGCACAACAGGGCTCACTTGTATTTCTGCCCACCCATTAGATGGATTCATCATCACTTTTCGTTTCCCCAGACAGTTGTGTGTCCCTGGGCAAGTAGGCTATGACAGGGCCAGCCTGTGGCCCAGTGGTTCAGGAGCCAGATGACACACGGTCAATTCATTGTTTGAATTCAAGCCCTGGTGACTTGAGGGACACGTCAGGCGCATGTGTGTGCATGGCCAACGTCCCAGTAGGGTGAGGAAGTGAAGGAGAGGGGACTGAGCATGACTATACAGCAGTCCCCATTAGGGGGTGCTTTCTCCCTCTCCCTCTCCCTCTCTCTGGGGATCGCATGCACCCTCTGGCAATTCCATAAAAAAGGTGGTCATGATCAAATTACAACCAACTCAAAAAGGCAGACCAGGGGGGCTCTGACTTCACACCACCACGGTCCACCTTTAGTCTTCCTCATACAGGTTAACCCTGTGAACCAAAGGCAATTCATTCAAAGAATCCAGGCTAGATCTACATCAGCTTTGCCGTGACAGACTCTCCTAAACTGGAGCCATTTTAAAACATGTTGGTCCCCAGAACCAACAGCTGGCGTAGCAATTATGGCACTGGACTCCACATACTCGACCGCGGTTCGAGCCCCGGACTCAGTGGCTTGAGACTCATGCTAAGCACATGTACATGCAGGCCCAAAATCGGGAGAGGAGAATGGAGAAGGGTAGCATGGCCCTTCCCCCAGGAGGTGATTTCTTGCTTTCCGTCTGTCTCTTACACAAGCACACACACTATAGCAAAAATCTTTTTTAAAAAAAAACACATTGGCCCCCTACCCACAAAGTGGGTCAACAAATCCTGCTTCTCTTCCTAAGTTTGCACCCTCCTCACCTTTACCTTCTTCCGCCCTGGTCTACCTACTTCACTTACACCCCCACAAGACTCGAAATCGGCCTCCTGGCTCCTCACCCCTTCCTTCCAGGGACACATGCACCACCCGCTCCGCTCAAAACCTCCAGGCACTCCCCACTGGCCCAGCTCCACCTTCAGGTCCACCTCGGGCCTTACCTTTCCGAGGGGACACTTCCTCTAGCTCTGGCTGTCCACTCCTGGGTCCTCAAGCTAAGATCTTTTCCTCCTCCACCCTTTCCTGATTGCCCCTCATCTTCCTGGTCCATTAGGAAGACTCATGCCTTCCTCCCTTCCTGTAGCCTATGGGACCCCTCTACTTCCGAGTCTCTCAAGTTCTCACCAGCCTGTGGCTACGGCCACCCCACAGCCTCCTCTCCTCACCATCACCTCTGCCCTCCTGCTCAAGGGCAGGTCCCTCCTGACACAGCCCCAGGCGGGCCCTGCACAACTACAGAACTGACTTGTCTAGAACTTTCTTTCTCACCGCCCCACAGCTGACCGCTGTCCTTCCTCAGGTCCACTGTCACCCCACTGGACCACAGCAGTGATCAACTAGTCTCCACACCCACAACAGGAAGCTCACTTTTTTTTTTTTTTTTTAGAATAATTTATTATTATTTTAAATTTGACCAGAGGAAGACAGAGACAGGCAGAAAGTAAAAAAGCAAGCCACCAGGTCCAGGACTTGAACTATGGTCGGCCATATGGGAGTCCAGTGCTTTAACCACCACACCACCCTAGAAGCTCACTTCTTAAAACCAAGAGTTGATCCCACCACAGCTGTGCTCCAAGACCTTCAAGCTGCCTGTTCCTGCATAAGTCCAAACTCCCGTGTGCCATTCTGGTGCTCGGTCTTGTCCCTCCCACCTCTTGCCTGAGCTTACCTCCTTTCCTGCCACACAGCTGTGACCCTCCTGCCACCACCCCACCCCTCCATCACCAGTCAAACCACTCACCCTGCTTCAAGGTTCAGCTCAAACGCAGCTCTCCCCTCCAGCTAGCCCACCCTCCCTGGCCTAGTACCATGCTCCCTGGCTTATTCAGCACGGTCCCAGGAACCACCCACACACCACCAAGCCCTGGTTTCTGAACTCGGTCCCTCACAGCACGTTCTGATTTCCACGTTCAGTCTCTGATCATCTCTCCCCTATCGTCCTGTCCTGTGCCCACCAGCAGAGACCAGGTCTTGGTCTTCCCCAGAGAAGCACCCGCCCAGCTGAGGACACCGTTACCAATTTGCTGCGACACAAATGCAGGGGGTATCGAGGGCCAAATGTTCAAGCTGGGTCCACATCCTGATGCTGCCAGATGACAGCTATGTGACCTTGGGTACATTCCTTCCTCTGTGACTGTTTCCTCAGCCAGTACAAAGGGTTTCCTTAGCATTAGCGAGACCACATGAAGAGCCGACAGAAGGCTCCCGGCTAGCGTGGGTCTTTTACATTGATGGCCTTGGGAGCAGGAGGCTGGAACAGCCGTGAAGTAAGGGACAGAACATGCTCTCATCTGCCTCAGCAAGGACGGACACTCATGTCTCTCCAAGGGTAAGACATCTACAATACCCCAAAGGAAATGCGAGGTTGCCCGTTCAAGTGAGATAGGTTTGCAACAATTAAATGACGGGCCTCTTCTTTTCTAAGCATCGACTCCAGCCTAAGTGGCCTTGAGGACCCCCAAACCCCACGTCCACAATGCCCAACAGACACCAACAAACCTGTGGGCCACCGCATCTGGCAGTCTGGAAGTGGTGTAAACCCTTGGTCTTGCTGGTCTTCCAGCCTGCACAAGCCTGAATGCGGGCTCCTCCCCAACATGGCTCACATCCCCTCTGTACCTTTTCAGCCTCTTTCCAGATGCCTCCTATGTTTGTTTCTAAGTTTTTGCCATAGGGTGCATGCACTTACCAGAAGGAGAGGGAAAGTGAGCAGTCACCCGAGGGGTGGGGCAGGGGGAGACAGTCACAACGCACCCTCTTGCTATTTTGGACACTGCATGTACACGCACCTGGCATGATTTTATTTTTTTTCTTTTTCATAGTTTTTAACTTTTTTTTTTTTTATCATTTATTTATTTAATTTTACATTTTCCCACAAACATGCCTGGCATCATTTTGAAGACACTGGGTCTGGGGCTCAAACCACAGCCAGCTATGTGGGATCCAGAGCCTTAACCACTATACCACCTGCTGGCCCTCCAGAGTTCTCCTCTTACCTCCTCAGTAGGCTGATTTATTGCCAGAGGTCCTGAGCCACCCCTCCCTGCCACTGTGAGTGGGCACCAGCAAAGTCTTTCTAAACATAGGTCTGGATCACGCCACTCCTCTGAGTTAAAGCCCTCTCAGGCCTTGCACCGTAAGTATGAAGTTAGAATCCTGAGCACATGAGGAAGGCCCAGCGCACCTGCCTGCCAAGCTGGAGGACTCCCAGGATCTATTTTAGGTGTGAATGTACATACTGCCCTGTGTCCAGGCTTTTATGTCCCCTGCTAAGGCCTGCTGACTCTGAACACCACAGCTCAAAAATTCCCTCCTAGACTACCATGTGAGCACCCTTAGTGGGAGGTTAGAAATCTGGGTTCTTGTCTGAACTCCCAACTGAGGTCCTTCAGGCCAAACTCTTTCACATGGGTCCACAGATCTACCTCGGAATTTGGCAAATAGTGAAGCCAAATATTCATTCAGTGAATGAATTCATTTTACCAAATCAGTATTTTACAACAGTAAGGAGTTGCCCTTCACTTCTTTCAACATAGGCACTTATCAAAACACGAGCTTTCGTGTTCCAATCAGGAGCCTGCTGTCTACCTAGCGCTACTGATGCCCACCTTTAGTCAGGATCCCACAGGCCTGGAGCCAGCTCTTGCTCCCCTTGAAATCTGATTTCTCCAAGAAACAGCTCTTCAGCCTCCTTCAAGCAAGCGGACCATGAGTTCTTCTTTCTTGGCTCCAAGGCACACACAGAAAAGTTCAGTTCAACCTCTCCATATTCAAACTACAGGTTTTTATGCTCTCAAAATGCATTACGGTCAAATTTTTTTAGAACAGGTACATTCCAAAATTACCAAGCCTGAACACTAAGAATGAAATCTGATGAAATTACAATACCCCTTCTACACTAGACTTTGCAAAACACCTGAAGTACGTCCAACTCTTGATCTGAACTTATGTGCTCTAAACACCACCCTCACTGCACAGTCTGGTGTCCACGCCAGAGATCACTTCTACTCGCTTATTTAGGGAAACAGCAGGCTGGACTCTTAAGTTAGAACTCTAGGCAATAAAGGTGTTCCCAGGATCTCCCTCTCACCAGGCAAAACTCCCAGACAAAACTTCTTCATCATCACCATTACAACTAATTCTGAAGTAACTCAATTTACAAATCTAAGAGCTTCTCAAGTTGCATTTTAAATTACCAGCTGAGTTTGCAAGAAATGAACTTGGAATTTATAGCAAGCAGATTCGGAGCAAGACAGCATTTTCTCAGGGGACATTTTCCAAATATAATACATTTCAGAGGAAGCTGGTCTTCCAAATACCACGTTAAAAGGTAGTACTTAGGCTTCTTAAAGAAGCTCAAGTGGGGGTGACGAACCCCCAAGGCTCTGAACAGCTCAGAGAGGCAGCGGTGGCGCCTTCCCTAGCGTCTAGCGCGGGCTGGGCGCCCCACAGTCGGAATCCGGCCCAACTGGGCCGCGACCCCCACTGGAAGCCGGGGAGGCAGCCCCACAGGCCGCACACGCCGGCGGCCGACGCGCAGGCCCCGCGTTCCCGGGAACGCGGGCCGGGCTAAGGCCTGGCCCCATCACAGCAGCGCGCAGCCCGGGCCTTGCCGCCGAACGCCCCGAGCCTTTGCCTGCGGGACCGAGAGCAAAGGGGCGGCTCCGCCTGGGCGGCACCGCCTCCTCACCCGCAAGGACGTCCGCGGCCGTGTCCCCGCCCCGGGCCGAGCAGCGAGCAGCAGCAGGTGTTCCACGGAGGGCTCGGCCGGCGGCGGGGACGGGGGCCCGAGCGGCCGGGCAGGGCGGCGCGGGGCGGGCGGTGCACTCACCCAGCGCCGGCGGGAGGGCCGCGGCAGGTGTTCGCTCCTCCCGGCCCCAGGACGCCGCCGCCGCCGCTCCCCGGGGACTCGGCGCGAAGCTGCCGCCGCTGCCGCCGCCGAGCCCAAGGAGCGCGAGCGCCGCGCCGCAGCCTCCGCGCGAGCACGTACCGGGCAGTGAGAGGGCGCCGAGCGCGAGGGCGGGGCGCGCGGCCGGAGCCTAGCAACCGCCTGACACGCGAGTGCCGCAGCCAATCCCGCAGCCAGCTCCGCGCGGCGCCGACTGGCCGTCCGCGCGCCGCCCGCTTCTGCCTGCGTCGGCCGCCCCGCAGCGCGCCGCACCCGCGCGCAGGCCCCGCCCCCGCCCGGCTCTCCCTGCTCATTGGCCCGCCACGCCCCCGCTAGAAAGGCCACGCCCCATCATGGAAGCCCCACACCCCCGGCCAGCCAGGTCGGTCCCGGGACACGCCCCGACCGGACCTGGCCTTTCCTAGAACCCTCTGGACCAGGAATGGGAAGTGGGACCCCCGTGCAGCCTCAGATTCTAGGGCCTCAAAGACTACCCCGGAGTGGTCAGGCCTGGGAACCGACCCTGGCCACAGCTAGCCCCTCTTCGACTGCGTTCAGCCCTCCTAATTTCACTCGAACGAAAATAAAGAGGTATTTCTAAGCTTCTTTAACAATCAAGGAGCGAGAGCGTCCTCTGAGTTGTGAAAAATAAAGGCCATTACACGAATGGGGAAACTGAGGCCAGGCCCAGGAGGGGCGCGAAGCTAGTCCACCTCTGAGGGCCTCGTTCCACAACTGGCAGGGGAGTCCGGGAAGCGCCTTGGGCCTAAATCTCGTCCCCTCCCCCTGCCCGGGACACCGGAATCTGATGCCTTCTCTGGCGCCTAAAATAGCTGTGACCCGCTGGCGCCGGTCACTCACTCCTTGTGGCCCGCATTCTTGAGTGGAGAAGTAGGAGGCGGAGGTTACCGCAGGGGTCTCTCCCCTTCAGCTCTCACTCTCCAGTGGTTATCTGCAAGCCCAGACCTGACGTTACTGGATGGGTCTGGGAATGGGGTCCATGGTGGACTCTGCTCCCTTTCCGTCCAGTACCCCGGCAAGACGAGTTCACACCCTCCATGGCTTGTGGCCAGTCTGGAATTCCAGACCAGAATTGTCACTGTCAGTAAGCACATTCTGAACACAGAACTTGCCTACCATGGGTTCCTCCCTGAATCCCAGACAGCTCAGGGGCTCCCTGCTTTTTAACCTTCCTCAGGAGTACCTGGGAGAAGCAAATTTCAAAGAAAGTAGAAAGGAATGCCCTACCTTCCAAACAGGCAAACCTGTTTGAAATACTCTATGCTTGTCATGGACTCCAAAGTTCATTCACAGAGACAGAGATTAGAAAAGGAAGAAACTAAAAAAGCAGGGAGTAGGGGCCAGCCCTGTAGCCTAGTGGTTAAGGGAGCTAGATCCCGCATGGCCTACTGCAATGGGAATTTCTGCCCCCCTCCTCTCTCTCACACACACACACACACACACACACAAACACACACACACACCTCCCACTTAAAAAACACCTGTTTTTGTGAGTCCACCTGCTTCCCCACCCCAAATCCCCACAGACTGGAGAAATGAAAGATGAGAGATTAAGGCGTGACCACACCCCACTAAGGGAATGCCTTCTCTCTCTTACTCCCTCCTTCCCTCTTTTTCTCTCTGGAAAATAAATACATAAGGCAGAAAAAAGACCTCAAAACCATCCCTCAGATGTTAAAACCAAGACGTTACTGTCCAGGCCATTGCTCAAGAACAACCGGGTCCCACATGGGACCACATTTTGAATCCCTAGCCCAATTGAGTGTCCTGAATCCCATGAGCTGGAGGGCTGGAGGAAGGGGATTGCATGTGGAGGTGCTCCTCTCTCTCTCTCCCTCTCTCTCTCTCTCATTCTCACACACTCTATCATGAATAAATAAGGAAACTTTTTCTTTTCATTAATGGCCTCTCAGATCCAGCTCTGTTTTTTTTTTTTTTTTTTTTTTCTTTTTTTGAAATAGGGCGTGTAAGAATGCAGAAAGTTATTGGGATCTTGGGCACGCACGCACACGCGCCCGGCGTTTCAAAACAAGTATATACGCTGTTGGTCCCCAGCTCTGTTTTTTTGAAAAGTTAAGAATGCAGAAAGTTATTGGAGTTTCAAAACAATTTATTCTTTCATCCACCCCTCAGTTTATAGAATCTGTCACTCACCTCCAAACACACACCAGGAAATGCCAGCAGGTTCTGCTGGGTATTTTAGTATCTGACTGTAGGAATTATATATTTGTTTTTCCAAAACAAAACACAGAAGTGAGTACAGGGGTCGAGAGGCACTGCCATCTGCACAGAAGCAGCAAACCACTCCTTAGGCCTCTCTGACCGCCAACAACTCTTCTTCCTTTGGGGCATTTGTCTTGCTGTGTGAAGCATCAGGCCTTAATCTGGCCTCAGCATCCCATCACCCTATACCCAAACACCCCCAGAAGTCCCATCGAGGAAGGGGCTTTACCTTAACTAGCTGGTCCCCAAGGGTAGACTAGGCCATCCCTAGTCCTCGACACAGAAGGAAGCAGAGTACGCCTAAAGCCCTTACAGACAAATCCTTTCCAGCTCGCCTCCCCAGCTTTGGCTCAGATGGAGGTGCTAGGGCCCCAGATGGACCCAATGCTTCCCTCTTTTGTGTCCCCCAGCACTCCAGCCTTGGTATAGCCCACTGTGTACCCTATTCACACACACAGAGGCCAGAACAGCTCTAAGCTCTGGGTCTCATGGGTGCCTGTGTCTTATGGTCTGCGTTGGGGTTCCCCAAACCTCTGTTCCATCAGGTCCTGGGTATCAGGAGGCCTGGATGAGCAGAGCTGAGCCAGCCTCTTCTGGCCTGACTGGTCACCGTAGGAGCCCATATCAAAGACTACAGACAGGTGGACAGCTGTCCTCATGGTCCCAAGGTTGAGCAGGGACTGGAACATTAAGGCCTTCCTTTGGTTCTGAGAGCGGAAACCTTTCCCATCCTTGGTGCTGCACAGCGGGCACTCAGGCTCAGCACAGGGTCCCCAGGCCAAGCGAGGTACAGCTAGCCAGAGGGCTAGGCCGAGAAGGAGGCCCAGGGCACACCCAGGAGCACGTGGCCCACATAGTATGGGCCTGGGGAGTACTGATCAAGTGGTTGAGAATGTTGCTCTTTAGACCTGACAGCCCTCAGATCTTCAGGGCCCTCAGCCCCCAGTGCTTCCTCCACTTAGACTCCAGCCTTAGGATCCAGAAAGATTATCTGATTAAGATTTGTCTCCAGGGCCAACCACAGTTCGAGTCCTGACTTGGCAGTTTGCTTTCTCGCTTTCCCTCTCTCTCTCTCTGTTGCTCTGTGGTCAAATTGGAAGGAAAAAAAAAAAAAAAAAAAAGATTATGAATAAAATTAAATAAAATAATTCTTTAAAAAAAATGATTTATCTCCTCCATGGAAGTGTGAGCCCTTGAGGCCAGAGGCCAATGTGCTTGGCCGCACGTTGCACCCCTTCCCTAACAACCGGCCATAGCGGAAACTCATTTCTGTTTGGGAAGGAAGGAACCAGAGCCCATTGCTCCTGCCTTGCCTTCCGGTTGGCAGTCATCCTCACAGGTCTGAGTCCTGTGCAAGGCCAAGACAAAGCTCCCATGTTTTCTCGGGGCTACGACGGTGTAAGTTAAGACTTTGTTTCTAGCTCAGACCAAATCCAGCGGACACCTAGAGACCAAACCTTCCTCTGGTCCTAGGTTCTAGGACTTCTTACTCTAAATGTTCCCAAGGAACCGAGGACTGGGGCTCAGTGCCCGTCCTGAGACTCTTCACATGGGACGGAGCCTCCCGCTATGCTTCTTCCTGATGGCGAAGGGCAGGGGCCAGCGCCAGGCCTGCAGGCCTGCCTAGGGCAGTGAGTGAGCTGGCAGGCAGGGCCAGCCAACTCGGAACAAGGGAGGGGTCCCTTTTGTCTGGATTTAACAGAAGGCAGATTGTCTGGCAGCGCTGGCAGAAAGAAAGAGCTGATAAGTTCATCTGGGAGGAACTGCCAGTAGGCGTGTTTGCGGGTCACCACCAGCCTTCCCAGAAGCCAGCTCTTTCCGCTGCAGGGCCCTCCAGCACTTCCCCCAGGTCCCTTGGTACATGGCTGGCCCAGTGTCTTCCTCTGGTAAGCTGGGCCACCGCTTGCATGCCCGACCCTCTGGGAACACAAGTGCAAGAGCCGCACAAAGGGCAGGTGGTGGCTAAAGGAATAGAAGACACCTCTCCCCTGGGTAAACACTCGTGTGCAGTGCCCTCCCCGTCAGCTACATTCCACTCGCCGCTGGCATTGGGATAAGTCAGTTCTCCGAGGGCCGACTCTGGATCGCAGCTCCCAAAACCCTGGGCCTGTGGCCTTGAGTACTGGACTAAACACTAGATTAGGTCTCGCCTGGCCGGCAGCCAGTGGGAGCAGGCCAAACCGAGAGATCTATGCATTTGTTCATTCTTTTTAGTTGCTGACCAGGTAGCCCCTAAACTCAGCCTTAGGGGAAGCCCCCATATTCACCCAGCTCAGCCAGTCTAGAACCTTCTGTGATCAGTCACAAGTCCAAATCGAGCTCAGGGCACAGCCAGGGGCCTCACCAGGGCTGGCCTGAGAGTTGGGCCTGTCCCTCTTCTCAGCCTGGGCACCCTCAGGCCCCTTAGAGACGTCGACTGGCTCCCCACCATCCCTGATTCTGACTCTGCCATCACAGCTTTGGAACACCGGAAGGTGCCGGCCGCAAGTGAATAGGTCGCCTTTGCACGAGGCTAAGTGCTGACAGACAGACGGGGCCTCTGGGAGCCCCTCTCTGGTCTGGGGAATCTCGAATATGCCTGGATGGATGAAAAGGAGAAGGCTCCCCTCCAGCCATTTTATTATTTTTTTAATTCATTGTCATTATTTTATTTTCTTGAAGTTGACCAGAGAGAGAGAAGAAAACTGAGAAAGCAAGCTGCCAGGTCCAGGACTTGAACCAGGGTCAGCCATGTGGGAGTCCAGCTGCCCTAACCACCATGCCATCTGTTGGCTCCCTCTAGCCATTCTGAAGTGAGCTGATAAGGCTGCTTGCTCTCTCTGGGCCCCTTCATCACCACATCGAGTGACCTCAAGTGGGCCGTGGCCCTGCCCGCTCACTGAAACAACAGAAGGCAGTGTTCCATGACTGAGTCAGGGCCAGGGTGAGACATCCATGTGGTGTTCAAGCCCAGAAATGTACTGAGTCTGTTGACTGCTGGGAAGATAGCTGGGAATAGAGACAGGCCCTGGGGCCAGCCCACAGCCTGGTGGTCCAGGGGGCTAGATCCCACATGGCTGACTGCACAGTTCGAATCCTGGCCCCAGTGGCTTAAAAAATGCCAGACGTGGGACCAGCAGATGGTGTGGTGGTTAAGGGTTAACGGCGCTGGATTCCCACATGGCGAACCACGGTCAGGGTCTCAGACCTGGTGCTTGCTTTCTCATTCTCTCTCTCTCTCTCCCTCTCTCTCTCTGTACCTCTCTGGTCAAATTTAAGTAAATAAATAAAGTTAAATAAAATGATTATTAAAAAAAAGAGAGAGAGGCCAGTAGGTGGCATGGTAGTTAAGGTGCTGGACACTCCCACATGAATGACCACAGTTTGATTCCCAGACCTGGTGGTTTGCTTTCTCACTTTCTCTCTCTGTCTTTCTCTGAGTCTCTATCTTGTCAAATTAAAATAAATGAATGAATAAATAAAATTAAATAAATAATTCTTTAAAAGAAAAAAAATGCCAGACACATGCACACGGGTGTCCAAAATCCTAAAGGAAGGAAGAAATTAAGAAGGGTTGTGGTGTGACCATGCCCCATCAGGCATGCTTTCTCGCCTTTTCTCTCTCCAGTGAGCAAATAAAGAGAAAGAGAGTTGGGCCAGCAGGTGGTGTGGAGGTTGATGCACTGGACTCCCACATGGCCGACCACGGTTCAAGTCCCAGACCTGGTGGCTTACTTTCTCACTTTCCCTTTCTCTCTCTGTCTCTGGCTCTCTCTGGTCAAATTAAAAGAAATAATAATAATAACAAATAAAATAATAATAAAATAAATAACAAATAAAAAATTTAAAAAGAAGAGACAGAGAGATAGACAAGCCCTGCCCTTATTGGAGTCCGACTACCAGTGTGCTAAGACAGACAGTAAATGAAACAAGAAAATGCGAATGTAACGATCAGATCCTTACATGGACGAAGAGCAAGCCGAGGGTCCACTGTGTCCTCAGGTCATCAAGGAAGTGCTTGCAGGGCCAGCAGGAAGTGGAGGGAGAAGCCCCAGGGTTTTCTAGGGAAGGACTGGACGGGCCTAGGAGGGCGGGGCAGCAGGTTGGAGGTACCTAGCAGGTGGTCCAGGCCTGAGCAGTGGTAAAAAGGGGCAGAGGGGAGCAGCAGGACCGAGCACAGAAGCCGGGTTTAACCAGACTGCGACTTGCCTGAAGTGTCAAGCAAGAGGCAAGATAGGGATGGTGGGAGTGGGGAGTGGGGTGGGGAGCCCGGAGGCCAGCAGGAAGGAATGCAGTGGGTAAGAGGTGAGGGGCAGCTGGGCGCCAGCCTGCAGCCCCTCCTTCCCTCCGTGGGTGCAGAAAGAGGTAGGGGAATGGCGGAGAGGCGAGGCGTGGGGAAGAACTGGCAGGGGTGGGGCAGAGATGGGGGGTCGTGCGGAGGTGGGGCACCAGGCGCCACGGAAGTCAAGTCAGAACAAGCAATTAGGGAGGAAAGGTCTTCCTTTCCCTCCTCTACCTTCCCTGGAATGCGGAGAGGCAGCTCCGCTCCTTCCAGCCCCAGGGAAGGAAGGTCTGGGGGAAGGGCCGTCACTGCAGGTGCGGACACCAGAGGGTCAGCGCCTGCTCCATGGGGAAAGGAAGCCCAGGGACTGAGCCAGACGCAGGGGAGGGGAGAGGGGAGGAAAGGCTGGCAAGTACTGGCAGAGAGGACCCTGTCCAAGGAGGGCTCCCAGGGCAGCCCCCACCTGACACCCCAGGGCTGCTGCCAGGCACAAAAATGCAGGAGGCCCTCTGGACAGGTGCCCTGTCACTCACCTGGCCATCATGGGGTCTCAGCCAGCTGTCACATCCATCACCTTGCTGACCCTGTGACCTTCAAAAGTCCCACCCAGCAGCTGTCACTTACCCAAGCTGTACCGAAGTCCTGGCTGGGGTCACCCATGAATAGATGTGACCCCCCAGGAAAGGATCTATACCCATCAGATGGGTGCACTGACCTGAACCTGGCTTGGGGCCTTAGGGACTAGGAACACGCACAGTGAGAAGGACTAGGAACTGGCTCAGGACAGGGCCTCGATGTAAGAGAGAGACCCCACCTTGAAGCCAGGGCTCTGGGCCTCTGGGGGTACTATGACTGGTGGCAGCTCTGCAGGGGTGTTGACATGTCCCCAGGGCCAAGCAAAGACTCATTCATAGTGTGAAAGGTGTCCCCTCCAAGAGGTAAAAGGAAACATTTTGTCATCTCTGGCACCCAGAGCACTCGAGAGAACGAGGCAGCTGATTCAAGACGAAGGAGGGGCAGAGTATAGAGAAGGCGCTTCTAAAGGGGGTGCCCTGGACCCCAGAGCCAGGGCCCAGCAGCTGGTCCTCCACGTTGGAAGGATCCCAGAGAGAAGGCTGGCCTTAGCCATCCCTCTGTCCCCCCTCGCTCAGTCCAACACCCCTCTGTACTCACCCTGCTGCCAGGACCTTCAGTTCCTGGTTCGAGGTCAGCAGCAGTGGGGCCCTGGTGGAGGTGGGCTGAGAACTGGGGTTCGGCCTGCTCACCAGCTCCGCAAACAACGGGCCATACTCGCTTCCCTGGGCTCCCAGGAGACAGAGCCCAAGGGCTCTTGGAGCCAGTGGGTACCCCTTTCTCTCTGTGACCTTTGTGGATCAGAACTTTCCAGAGGGCCCTTAGGAATCCTGGGTTCTGTTTGCTTTTCTTCCAAAGAAGGACCAGAACCCGAGAGTGGATTAGGAGCAGAGGAGGGTAGGGAGAGGGGAAAAATCAACCCAGGGAAGAGGGCGGGAAGGCTCCAGAGGTGTCCCATGGGAGACAGTGACAGACGCCAGACATGTGTGTGGGTGCCCTAGGAGGGTGGTCTCTGGGGAAACCTCCGGAAGGAAGAGGAGAGCACTTGGTCCCCCAACTCCAGCTTTTGCCTCCCTCAAGAGTCCAGTTGCCTGGGAGTGCTCTCTGGCATGGAGCTGGTCCCGCCCCAGTTCCCAGGTTCTCTGGTCCCCTCCCCAGTGCCCTCCCGCCCACCCTGGCTCTCCATTCCCACGGCCCTGCAGACCGCTTCCTCACCTGTTGCTGCCCGGCCTCCCTCCCTCTTCCGTGCAGCTGCTCGCAGACAGCTGGATCAGAACAGGACGCTGCCCCCGGCTGAGCTGGCAAGGCCTCCTCCTCCCTTGCCTTGATGGCCCTGCTGGCCCACCCACAGCCCGCCTTTCAGATGTCCTTGGCCTCGAATTCTGGAGACCCTGGCATCCACAGGCCACCACAGCTGTGGGCTGCCCGCCCCTCTGCCAGGAGCAACAGCTGCTGCTGCTCCCAGGCCCCTCCGGGCCAAGGTCCCCGGGCCTCCTACCGGCCTGCACTGCCCTCCTGACTTCTTGGGCTGTGATCTGCTGAGTACTTTATTCTGTCAGGGGAGAACAGCGGTCTGCGTGAGGAGGGGCTCCAGGGCCCTGTTCCCTGTGGAGACTCTGCTAGCCTAGTCCTCAGGTGACAGCAGCCAGAGCTGACCTCAGACCCAGACCTACCTGTGATCCCGCCCTGCACAGTGGCCTTCAGACATCACGGCCAGAGGACAGCGATCTGGCAGGTCCCCCTGACCTGCCTGATCCCCTCCACTTCCCCCCTCTGCCCGCACCTCTCACTGCTCTCAGTCCTCACCCACAGTTCTGTTTTGTGCACTCACCAGAGAGAGACAGAGAGACAGAAAGAGAGACAGAGAGGGAAAGTGAGAAAGCACCCCTGAGAGGTGATGGTCATGCCACAATCTCTCCTTCGTTCTTCTCTCGGATTTTGGGCACGCATGCACACGGCCCAGCATGATTCTCAAGCCACCAGATCCAGGACTTGACCTGTGCAGTTGGCCATGTGGGATCCAGCTGTCTTAACTTCCAAGCCACCAAGCAGTTTCAAAAATATTGTGGGTGGGGACCAGCAGTTAGCGTAACGGCTATGTCGCTGGACTCTCATGTAGTCCACCACGGTTTGCGTCCCAGACCCAGTGGCTTAAAACTCACGCCGGGCGCGTGTGTGTGCGTGCCCAAGATCCCGAGAGGAGAATGGAGGAGAAGGGATTGCGGCGTGGCCATCCCCCTGGGGGGTGATTTCTCGCTTTCTGTCTTTCTGTCTCTCTCTGTCTGTCTGGCGAGTGCATGCGCCCTATAGCAAAAACCTCTCCAAAAAAAAAAAAACACTGTGGGTGTGTGTGCATGTGCCCAAGACCCTGATAGGAAAGAGAAACGGAGGGAAAAAGGACTGCGGTGTTGCCCCCGCCCCATTTCGGGGCGCTTTCTCCCTCCTCTTTCTCTGGCAAGCACGCGTGCCCTCTGGCAAAGAAAAAAAAAGCTGGATCCCACATGGCAACCGGACTGACCTCTGCCTCTGCCTCTGTCTCTGTCTCTGTCTCTCTGTCATATGTGCACACATCTAAAATGAGTAAAGAATTTTTTTTTTTTTTTACTTTGCTAGAGAGCACGTGCACTCACTGAGGGGCAAGGAGAGAAGGAGAGAAAGTGTCTCCCACGAGGGATGGTCACACCACAGCCCCTTTTCTGTTCCTCCTTGCCGGGTTTTGGGCACATATGCACATGCACTCAGCATGTATTTCTTTCTTTTTTTTTAAATTATTTTATTTAACTTTATTTATTTATTTACTTATTTTTTCATTTGACCAGAGAGGGACAGAGAGAGAGGTAAAGTGAGAAAGCAAACTGCCAGGTCTGGGACTCGAACCGTGGTTGGCCATGTGGGAGTCCAGCCCCCCTTACCACCACGCCACCTGCCGGCCCCACTCAGCATATATTTCAAGTTGCCAAGTCTGGGACTCAAACCACAGAGTTGGCCATATGGGATCCAACTGCCTTAAAAAAGTTAAGAGAAAAAAATTAGAGGGAATAAATGAACATTTCCTTGAAAAGGAAGCCTTCTGGAATCTGTGTTGGGGACCAGTAGTGTTCCGAAGAGACCTTCCAGGGAGTCCAGTTGGCACGTTGGAGCCCAAACCCCACAAGCCTACACATTTATAGGGACTTCCAGCCACCTATAGGCTACATGGAAGCCCCACTTCCACCCTACCCAGGGCAATAGGGACCTGCCCTAGACTGACCAAGACCTACCAGTCTCAAGGGCCAGACCATGGTGCAAGAGTAAAATGCAACACTCTGCCAGGCCGACTCACTGGGAAGGTTCTGGGTTCATGTCCAGAGACCTCCCTGAGCATGCCAGGCATGCCTGTGAGCCCCAGATCCTGGGCTGGCTGAAGTTGGGGGTTTTGTATCTCTCTCTCTCTCTTGCTTATGGAAGAAAAAGAAAAGAGAGAGAGAGGGTGAGAGACCACATACCAATTTCTCTCCTGAACGCCCTGCAGATTCCCGCCTGTGAACGTCCCTCTTCCTCCACCTCCCCAAGTCCTGCCCTTCCCACTAGAAAACAGCCTAAGCCACAATCCTGACAGTGGAGTCCTTGGGGTCTCCATTGTCTCTAGGAGATCCCAAGCGCCTGGAGGCAAAGATTGCTCTCACTAATAGTGACACCTGCGGTCATTGAGTGGCCATTGAGTGTCCTCCCGCATCCTGAAGGCAGGCCATTGAGTGTCCTCCCGCACCCTGAAGGCAAAATCTTTCCACGATTGAGGGAGGCACAGCAGCAGCTGCTGCGCTGGGTGAGGCCGGCCCACTGGGAAGGTTCTGCCTCTGTGTCCAGAGACTTCTCTGAGTACTCCAGGTCCATGTGCCCACGATCTGGGGCTTCCGTGGGCTGGGAATTGATCACGGCATCAAGACCTTGAGGGTTCTCTTTCTCTCGCTCTTTCTCTTTTTCTCACTAATGGAAGAAATAAATAAATAAACCTAAAAATAAAAAAGGGACAACCAAAAAGATTTGGGGGCCAGTAGTCAAAGAAAGGTGGTCTCAGTCCGCGTGGCCTGCCTAGAGAGTCTCCTAGAGAGTCCGGAGTTTAAACCCACCGCAGTCCTTATTTGTAAAGAGGATAAGGAATTGTGGGAAGGGAAGGGAAGTGGCCATTCAGCTCAAGCCCTTTACTAAACACCTCGTCCATTTCCAGACCTGCAAGAAAGCCAATGCAGGGAAGAGACACCATAGCTGGGGAGGCTGTGCCTGGCTAGAGAGGCGTGCACCTGCGAAAAAGTCACCTCAGCAGGGTCACTGCAGCTGAGTTCGGGGATGGGAGCGGCTGAGTTTCCTGCTGGCTTGGGGAGGTCTCTGGAGAAGACATGCCTGGCATGTCCAGACCTGGCCAAATGGACAAGAACGGGGAGAGATGATTGCTGGAGCAGGCCCTGGCCAGGCATCCTAGACTTTGCTGGAACTTGCCTGCCTCTGAGCAGGATGATCTGGAGAGGGGGCCAAGCAGGAGGAGAACAGGGAATGGGCAGAGGCGCTAGGAGCTAGCCAGCTGGGTAGCCTCCTGCCGGGTCTGCATTGCCCCCGCACTAAAGTCATCTTCTTCCGGATTCCTTTTCTAATGGGATAAAATGTGCCGGAGGTGAGGCCCAGAGGGGCCTGGTGGAGCCCGGGGACTTCACCAGGACACGGGTCCCTGGGAAGCCAGGGAAGCACAAACATTCCTTGGCTCCCTGTTCCAGCAGCTGCAGGAAGCTGCTCCAAGCCCCCAGCTCTCCCAGCAGCCCCCGAGGACCGAAGAGAATCTCGTTTCCTGCCCTCCTCCTGATTGGACACACCAAGAACCCTGGTTGGGGCAGCTGAGGACTCTGTGGCAGGCCCCAGGGAGATGCGGGACTGCCAGCCAACATGTTGGAGGCAGCATGGGGCCTGTCTGGACACGGAGGCTGGGGAGAGGGTACTGTGGACTTCATACCCATGGCAGGGTTCTCAGCCTTCCTTACCTCCATAATCTGAAAGCTAGCCACAGTCCTCCCAGTCCTCCTCACACGTACTCTCTCACTCTCTCGCCTACAATTTAAGAGTCTCTGCAGTACTTATTTACAGGGACTCCAGCCTAGGAATGCCTGCAGCCTGAGAAATTCCAGGGGGTTCCGCCCCAGCTGGCTGCAAGGCCAGCCACTGCCTCGCCATCTGGACTTGCCTGCCCTCTAGAGCCTGAGGGGTGGGGCTAGGGAAGTCTCAGGAGCCCACCTGCTCCGCTTGTCCTAATCATCCTTTTGGAGAAAAAAGGGCAAGGGCTGGCCCTGTAGCACAGTGGTTAAGCACTACTCACAGTGAGTCAGATCCCACATGGCTGACCACAGTTCAAACCCTGGCCCCAGCAGCTTAAAAAAGAAAAATGGAGGACAAGCGATGACAGTGTATCCGTGCCCTGGGGGGACGATTTCACATTCTGACTCATTCCCTCCAGCAAGCACATATGCCCTATACCAAACTTTTAAAAAAATTAAAAATGGTGGGCATGTGTGACCAAAATCCTGACAGGGTGGACAAATGGAGGAGAGGGGATTGGAGTGTGTTCTTGCTCACACACGCATGTGTATGTGCACGTGTACGCGCTTCCCTAGACCTCCCTCAATGTCCGCTGCTCCCCTGCCTCTGCCCAGCCATATGGGTCTGGCTGCCAACTTGTGGGTCCCCTATTCACACCCCCCCCCCCACCAAGCCTCCCGATTTGTTTCCATCCATTGGTGGTATCAGTCACTCGCCACAGTCATTGAGCACCTGTACATACCAGGCCTTGGGCTTCGCAAGCGCGAGTCCAAATCACGCCCACACTCAGGTGTCCCGTCTGCATCTCACGTCTTCTTGAGCCTCAGATGCCACCCAGACCAGCCCTCCCCATGGGCTCGCCTTGAAACTCAGTAAACTTCCATTCACTCGGGGCTTTTCTCAGGGGCCTGTGGCCACCTTTGGACAGGGCCTGGCCTAATTATACACTCTTGTCACCTCTTCCTGCAGTTGGCACAGGAGACAAGGAAAGAACTCTATCTGCCCTAGGGTCCGGGTGGCCTTTAACAAGTGGCTGCCTTCATCCTGGCAAGGATTCATGGACATGTTTCTTGCCGTAGTGTGCAGAAGGCTTACCACTGCTAGGTGTGGTGCGTACAAACTTTGTGTCTTGGCTTTCCCGATCAAATGAAAATTCTATGAGGGGAGGTGGCAGGCAGCATGGCGGTTAAGTGTGCTGGACTCCCACATGACCAACCACGGTTTGAGTCCTGGACCGGGCTACTTGCTTTCTCTCTCTCTCTCTCTCTCTCTGTAAATTTAAATAAATAAATTAAATTAAATAATTCTTAAAAAGAAAACCCTATGAGGCAGAGACTGTTCACCACTATCCACCTGTGTAAGAAAACTGCTCAGTAAATATGTGTTAAGTAAAAAAGTTCATAGGGGCCAGCAGATAGCGTGGAGGATAAGGTGACTGGATGCCATAGAGCTGAATCCCATATGGCTGGATCAAGTCCTGGACCCGGCAGCTTGAAAATCACACTGGGTGCTTGTGTCCAAAATCCCGAGGTGAGAATGAAGGAGGAGGGATTGTGGTGTGGCCTTCCCCCTGGGGATGCTTTCTCACTTTCCCTCTCTCTGTGTCTGTCTCTAGCTGTCTCCAGCAAGCACATGCGCCCTTGAAAGACCCAGCCTTGGAGGCAGAGGCACCAGTGCAGTGACGTGACCGACCACGGGCTTAGATCTTGAATCAGCCTGAGACGCGCCAGGGGCACACCCAAGGTGGGACTGACTGGAGGGCTGGGGAAGAGCCTGTAGCATTTTGAGACCCTGATGAAGATCTCTTTCTCTCTCTCTCTCTCTTTCCTACCCTCTCACTCATGCGTGCACACCCACGTATGCTCACTCACATTCTCATGAAACAAACTCTTAAACATGTTCAGAAAGTTGAGACCAGATTCTATATACAACATAGCAGAATGGGACCAGCAAATGGCGTAATGGTGACATCACTGGGCTCCCATTGACTGCAGTTCGAGTCCTGGACCTGGCGGCTTAAAACACACCAGGCTTGGGACCAGCAGGTGGCATGGTGGTTAAGTGTGCTGGACTCTCACATGGCCAACCACATTCTGAGTCCTGGACCTGGAGGCTTCCTTTCTCATTTTCCCTCTCTCTCTCACTCTGTTCCTCTCTGATCCAATTTAAATAAATAAATAAATAAATAATAAAGTTTAAAAAATAATTCTTTTTTTTTTTTTGGAGAAGTTTTTGCTATAGGGCACGTACACTTACCAGAAAGACAGAGAGAGACAGAGAGACAAAAAGCAAGAAATCACCCCCCTGAGGGGATGGCCACACTGCAATTCCTTCTCCTCCATTCTCCTCTCGGGATCTTGGGCACGCACGCACATGCACCTGGCATGAGTTTAAGCCACCAGGTCTGGGACACGAACCTCGGTCGATTACATGCTAGTCCAGCAACATAGCCATTACGCCAACTGCTGGTCCTTAGAATTTGATCTTTTCTAAAAAGGGGAGAGGGGCTTCAGTGGAGGCTGTGGTGTGCAGCGCGCAGGACTCAGCACACAGCACACAACACGTAGGGCAGGATGTGCCGTGCAGTGCACAGTGCTTGGTGCACCATACAGCACCCAGTGTGCATGCGGTCCACCGTGCAATGCAGTGCGTAGTCCATAGTGCAGTGTGCAGCGTGCAGCATGCCACGTGCCGCACAGTGAGCCAGCCGATACACAGGGCACAGGACGCGGCATGCCACACACTGGGTCTCTCAGCATTCAGCATTCCGTCCGTGTGCCATCAGCGTGCCAAATGCACTGCACCTCCCAGCACGCAGTGCCCAGTGTGCTATGCAGAGCATGGTGCCCAGTGTGCAGTGCACGTGCCATTCCGTGTACAGGGCCCAGGACGTGGCGTGCCGTGCAGCACAGTGTGCAGTGCACCATGCAGTCTGCAGGGCTCATTGCATTGCTCCGTCCCACGTGCAGAGGGCGGGGCACAGTGGGCAGTGTCTGTCATGCAGCTGGCAGCACCCGTTCAGCCCCCCCACCTGCCTCTCGGCTCCCTGGTAGCTGAGCCCTTCCCAGCGTGTGCTGACGGCTGGCTGGCACTTCAGGACGTTCAGGGACAGTCCCTGCCCTGGGAGAGCTTATGATCTGTTCATCTTGACACCATGCTGTGTGGGCCACAGGTGTGCCCCAGCCAGGGCAACTTAACGCCTCGTGCCAAAGCCGCCCATAGCCCCTCAGCTTTCTTTTTTTCCCCTTAACTTTTTCCAGAGGATTCATGCACTCACCAGAGGGAAGGGGGAGGAAAAGCGAGAAAGTACCCCCCATGGGAATGGTCTTGTCACAATCCCTTGTCCTCCATCTCTCCCTCGTTTTGGGACTGTGGGCATGCACGCACACATACCTGCCGTATTTCTCAAGTCATCAGGCCCAGAACTCAACCATGTGAGATCCAGCTGCCTTAGCCCCACTGCACGGCCGGCCCTCCACGTTCAGCCCCTGGCTTTCCGCTCCACGCTCTAAGCAGAAGGGCAGCCGGTGGACTCTGCCTGGGAAATCAGCAAACATGGCTGCCAAGGGCACAGCCCTGCCCAGGAGGGCCCCTGAGTCATAGCTTTCCGCCGGGTGCCTCTATCCTACCTAGTATGGCCAGCGCTGCCACCGACAGCGTCCCACCCACGGCCCACCTGGTGGTAGCAAAATGGCCCTCACGTCCCCACTTCGCAGATGCAAACAGGAAGGTCAGCTCACACGCCAAGGTTGCAGAGCCAGATCAGGGCAGACTGAACGCAAGCCTCTCTGGTCCCGAACTCCATCCTCTTTCTGTGTTCTGTCACCTGGTCCTGGTTGTCTCTCCACAGTATGTCTGCCAGCCTCACCAGCCTCCAAGGCCTCTGGGCAAGTGGCCAAAAGAATTAAGAGTGTGAAACGCATCATCCTCCAGAACTGGGATCCAGACGCAGACATCCAATTGGCCTTGTCTCTAAAGTCCCCGCCACCCCAGCTCGGCAGGCCCGCATGGGAACTCCACTGTGAATGTGGCAAGGTGTCTGTGCACCTCATCCTCCCTGGCCCCACAGGACAGGTCTAGAACAAGTGGAGCTCTGCTCTTTGTCCTGCAGTCCTGTCTTCTTATTTATTTTTTTCATTGCCAGAGGTATACGCCTGGCTAGAGACAGAGAGAGAGAGGATCCCCTCTCCCCAGCCCTCTAACTCATCAGGATCACGGGCATATACACAAACATGTTTTCAGGCCAACCTGGGGATCCGAACCTGTGGTCGGCCATGTGGCTTCCAGAGATACAATTCAGTTTGCTACCAATTGCACTACCGGGCTGAGCCAGATGAGATCTTGTTTATAAAGACCCCTAAAAAAATGCACCCACGGGTCCTCTTCGTTTCTGGCTGCGGCCGTGCCGTCAGCGCCCTCTCCCCGTGTTCCCCGCCATGCCTTGGAAAATTGAGGAAATCAAAGATTTTCTGCTAACGGCCCAGCGAAAGAATGCTGAATCTGTCAAGATCAAGAAAAATAAGGATAATGTGAAATTTAAAGTTCAGTACAGCAGATACCTTTACACCTTGGTCATCACAGACAGAGAAGGTGGAGAAGCTAATGCAGTCCTGGCCCCCGGGTTTGGCGGTGAAGGAGCTAAAATGAACCAGACGCTGTTTGAACTACATTGAACATTTTTTAAATTAAAAAAAACAGTAAGTGCACCCACAAAAAATGATTAGAGCTAATAAGTTACTTACACAATGTTGCAGAATACAAGCCAGTGAGTCTGGGACTCAAATCACGCTGTTGACCATGAGCAATCCAGTCACCTTAGCCACCACGCTGCCCACTGGCCCCGCAATGCATTTTCTTTAGTAATTCTTTCTAGCCTGCAAACAGCTTTCTGAGTTAAGTAAACACAGTGTTGGCTGGGAGCATGTTAGGGGCATTGACTGGAAGAGAACAAGGCTGAGGGCTCTCCTCAGAAACAACCATGTGGGGGACAGAGGAGGAGTAATTCTGTCGGCTGGTTAAGGATACTGAGACAGGGCTGTGGGCAAGTCCTCTGAGGTAACCCCATTCCAAAGGGGCCCCTGACTGGCCAAATCCAAGGCATCTAAAAAGGCATAAAACTGAAGACATGATTTCCCTGCACCCGTGTGGGGCTTCGAGAGCCTGAGAGCATGCTGGTCTGGGGAAAGGGTGTGAACAAGGCCCCGGGTCTGCCGTGTGGAGCGACTGCCTCTCTGGGGATTCCGGGTACAGGTTAACAATGGAGCCCAGAGAAGAAAGTCAGAGACAGCCATCGGGGTGCTCTGGGTGGCTCTGAAGCAGGTGCATGGTGGGAAATAACCTTACGGGGATTCCTTCGGTAGGAGGAAGGGGAGAGACCTTGGAGGACGATGGAAGTTCAGGATGGAAGGGCTCGCGGTGCCCCTGAGGACTTAGGAACCTTGTCGGATGTCCTCCTCCCAGGAGCAACAGCTGGACAAGTGATGGCCAAGGGAGGTGTGGCTGTAGAGCCCTCTCTGCCCTGGCTGACGGCCCTGAGTGGGCTGAGCCAGTGGCGGCCCTTACAAGTGCGCCACCTGGTGGCCACTGTGGCCAATGAGCCACGGACAGGCATCCTCGCATATCCAGCTCAGGGACCAGAAAGGCCAGGATGATCCCTTCCCTGTGGGAAGCGGACCCCCTGAGCAATGAAGGCATTGCTCAGGCCCCTGAGGGTGTTCTGCAAGGATGGGCCATTGCTAGCCCCGGGATGGTCTGCCTTTAGTTCCTCCCATGGCAACTTCATGCCAGAGAGCGCCAGATCCAGAACTGACTTCATACCAGACTGCCCTCTACACACACACACACACACACACACGCGCGCGCGCGCACACACACACACACACACACACACACACAGGTGTGCCTAACCATCATCACCCTTGAACTTAACACCCCTCTCCAAACCCCCCTCCCAAGGACAAGATGCCCTTCTCTTTGTCTCTCAAGGTTGCATAGGAAAGCACAGGAGGGACCAGCAGATGGCGTAATAGTTACGTCACGGGACTCCCACATAGCTGACCTCAGTTCAAGTCCCAGACCCAGCGGCTTAAAACTCACACCAGGCATGTGTGTATGTGTACCCAAGACCCCAAGAGAAAAATGCAATGTGGCCATCTCCCCCGGGGAGGGGGGTGATTTCTCTCTTTTTTCTTTTTTTGGAGAGGTTTTTGCTATAGGGCGCGTGCGCTCGCCAGAAAGACAGAGAGAGACAGAGAAGACAGAGAGACAGAAAGCGAGAAATCACCCCCCCCCCCCCCCCCCGGGGGATGGCCATGCCGCAATCCCTTCTCCTCCATTCTCCTCTTGGGATCTTGGGCACGCACGCACATAATACATACTTTAACGATTAACGTCGGCCACCTACTACACTCGTTTGTGTTCATGGTTTTATAAACTTCGATCGGCGACCGCCCTGAGCTGAGGGACAAAGCCAGGGACCCTAAGTGCGTTCACAAGCACTCAGACCCGCTTGGATACACACGGCTCTGTGGTTGCTGGGCGCGGCTCTAAGACTCACGCGGTGATTGGCTAAAGGAGAGCTTCCGCAGGCACTTCCGACTCTCGACCCGCCCTGAGCATCGGTCATTGGCTGAGCTGGCCGAGCGCGCGGCCTCCCGGGAATTGTAGTTCTTAGTGCTGGGACGCCTGGAGGGACTGGTGGTTGGAGGCCTGGAGCGGCACTTGCGCTTGGCCGCAGTCCCTGGCACCATGTCCCGTGAGGCGGTGCTCTGCCACGTGAAAGGCACCGTAGCCCTGCAGGTGGGGGACGTGCGAACCTCCCAAGGCCGGCCTGGGGTGTTGGTCATCGATGTCACCTTCCCCAACGTCCCGCCCTTCGAGGTGAGCAAGTCGCATGGGCGCGACCTGGGCTCCTGGGCGGGGCAAATCTGGGAACTGGGGCGTTTCCCTGGCATTTACAGGAAACCTCTGCGGTGGCCCTTGTCCTTGCGAGTTAGCTAACCATTCATTTATTTCTTTCTTCAGTTAACACATAGTAAATAGAGCCTTCTGTTTTATTCAACGTCTCCTCCTTACGTCCTGGACAGAGACAGCTGGGAGGCGCCAGGGAGTAGGCTAGGAGGGGCTGGAAATACATTGAGGTGAGGGCGACGTTGACTCTGGCCACAGCTGGAGATCACTGAACAATGGTGTTCCCCAAACCTGCCCTCTCCCCATTTCTGTAGTCCCTGCTGGAGGTCGGGTGTAACTCTTCCCTGAGCAGGAGTCCCCCAGTGACTCCAGTTTCCCATCTCCAGTTGCACTTCCACATCCCTGACAATGTGACAGGGATGCTGCATGGCCTCAGCACAGGGGACAGAGCCCACCACACTAGTGGCCTGACTTTCAGGGCTACTCAGTGTGGTGTCCCACCTGATTATCAGCCCCATGCACTTTGTGCTGAAGTGTGTGGTTCTCCCCAAACTGCTTCTTACTCTCAGCTGAGAAACTTGGTTAAAGATCCCATCCTAAGAAATGCTGATTCACTAGGTTTGAGGTAGAGCCTGAACATTGGTGTTTTTAAACATTTCTTTGGGGCCAGCATGAGGCTTTGGATTCCCACATGTCTGACCACAGTTCTAGGCCCAGAACTGGTGGCTTGTTCTCTCTTTCTCTCTCTCTTTGTCTGGTGAGCGCATGTGTCCAATAGCAAGTTGAAATAATAATAATTTAAAAAATTAAATTAAGTAAATATGTTTAATTTTTTTTTTTTAACTTTCCTTGAGTGATTCTGATGAGTGTCCAGTGAGAACTGTTCCTCTAAGCCAGGCTGAAGCACTCACTGTTCCTGTGGTCTGCCAGGTTCTCTCATCCTCTGTTGCTTTTTCTTTTATTTTTTTTCATCTTATTTATTCATTCATTTATTTTAATTTGTCTAGAGAGAAACACAGAGAACGAGAGAGAGGGAAAGTGAGAAAGCAAGCTACCAGGTCCGGGACTCAAACCGTGGTTGGCCATGTGGGAGTGTCCAGCACCTTAACCACCAAGCCACCTGCTGGTCCCCTCCTCTGTTGCTTTTTCATCTGTGCTATTTTTACATTCCCTACCTTCCCTGATCCTTCCTCCTTCAGGTTTCACATGTACATTTTCTGGCTCTGATCTCTGGCAGTGTCTTGGACATGTGGCAAGAATAGCCATTGTGGTACCAGCAGTTGGCGTAATGGCTATGTTGCTGGACTCCCATGTAGTCGACCGTTGTTCGAGTCCCGGACTTGGTGGCTTAAACTCACACTGGACGCGTGTGCATGCATGCCCAAGATCCCGAGAGGAGAATGGAGGAGAAGGGATTGTGGCATGGCCATCCCCCACTGCGGGGTGATTTCTCACTTTCTGTCTCTCTGTCTTTCTGGGGAGTGCACCCACCCTATAGCAAAAACCTCTCAAAAAAAAAAAGAATAGCTATCGTGGTTTGCACGGTCCTCCCCAGTTGCACTGCGAGTACCTCTAGAAATGTGGAATTGCCAGGGCCCTAGTGACGCTTACTGAAATTGTTAGTTTAGTGGAAGGGTACGTCCCAGAAGGAAGAAGGAGTCGGTGTCTTCGAACCTTTCAGGCCCTAGGCCTAGGCCTGCTGGGTCATGGTGGGTTGTGTGTGGTCTAGTTGCAGGAAATCACGTTTAAGAATTACTACACAGCCTTCCTGAGCATCCGCGTCCGTCGGGATACCTCAGCGCACACACCTGCCAAGTGGGTGACCTGCCTGCGGGACTACTGCCTGATGCCCGACCCGCACAGTGAGGAAGGAGCCCAGGAGTATGTGTCGCTGTTCAAGCACCAGGTCAGCTGGGCCTCGGCACGGCCAGGGCAGCCCAGATGAGGACTTCCAAGAGGCCTAGGGATTGGGTCAGTATACCAGGAGGGAAGGGAGAGGAGGAGGCAGGCTAGCCTGGGTGATGGCTTTCAGGCAAATGACTTAGAGAGACAATTGTTCTTTTTCCTGAAGGCCTGGGGAGGTTGCATCTTGGCTCATTGCTGGGTGGAAGTCTTGTGGGCAGTGAGCTGGGTCCTCTCTGGGTCCTTATGTGTGTGTGTCAGATGCTGTGTGACATGACTGGAGTCCTGGAGCTGCGTCTGATTCTCCGGCAGCCGTCACCACTCTGGCTGTCGTTCACAGTGGAGGAGCTGCAGATCTACCAGCAGGGACCAAAGGTAAGTGACAGCTTCGAACCGCTGGCTGGCCCTCTCCCCGGGAGGCTTCTAGCTGTGGCTAGCTAGGGAAGCTATGGTTGGAGGAGTGGGGTGGTGATCCATAGGAATGATGAGACTGAGAAGGAGGCCTTCATGAAGTTAACAGCATGAGTGTTCAAAGCTCTTGGTGACAGGCGAGGCTGTGTCCCCATATCCCTTAGCCTTTGGGGCTATTCCCTACTTTCAGAGCTGAGGCCTACAGATGCTGGGAGGCATCTCTGCTGCGTGTGTTTCTGGGGCCTCCTGGTGCATAACTGGACAGCTTAAGTCGTCTGGCTATCCGCTGGGGCCTCTACAGGCTCTGCAGGGTTCTCCCAGCGTCTGGGGCTCAGGGGCCCTACCCTCTGCTCCCAGGGCCTAGGAATGTGATCCCCGAGCGTTCCCACTATGTCTCACTCAGAGGACACCTTTGCTTTGCAGACTCCCCCAGTGACCTTTCCCAAGTGGCTGTCCCACCCGGTACCCAGTGAGCAGCCTACCCCCCTTCTTGAGGTAAGCCCTCCCCCCGGTGGAATCACGTGTGAAGGGCTCTGGTGTCCCGCACAGGCCTCGGTGGGGCCCTTCGTGTAAGATTCTGAGGCTGGGCCCTGGGTCCAGTATATTGGGTACCATTTTTCTCATGGGTGCTCTGTGGGACTGAGGCCTCTCTGGTGTGGCCCTGGGCTGCATCCTGAACGTCAGGCCCAACCTCGTGTTTCACATGCCATCTGGGAATGTCATTCGGAGGGCTCCATCGCCCAGTGTGGCCTCTTCCGAGCCCTCAGAGCACTACTGGGGAGAGACCCATGGCTACTGACCCCTCCTTCTGGAGCAGGGTCTCCCAGACCCGAGCAGGGTGTCCTCTGAGGTGCAGCAGATGTGGGCGTTGACAGAGATGATCCGGGCCAGCCACACCTCCACAAGGATCGGCCGCTTCGATGTGAGTGATTGCTTCCCTCTGCGTGGCTCTGCGTGGCCCCACGTGGCTCTGTGAGCCCCTGAGCACGTCAGACTTCGTGGTCTTTTGTGTTACAGGTGGATGGCTGTTACGACCTGAACTTGCTCTCCTACACTTGAGTGGTAGTTCCTAGCCGAGATGATGACTTCTTCATGCCCACCAGGCTGGTTCAGGCCACCAGAGGCCGAAGTGTGTTTCCTGTCGCGCTCCCGGTGTTGCGTGCATGCCTGTACTGTCTGGGCCACATTCACTGATTCGAGACTCTTGGGGCAAACTGGGTGTAATGGCTCGTGCCTCTAGTCCTGGCTACTTGGGAGACTGAGGCAGGAGGATTACAAGTTGGAGGCCAGTGTGGGCAACATGGCAAGACTCTGTCTCTCTGTAAAAAAAAACAAAACAAAACAACTGTGGGGCGCCTTGTGTTGCTTTAGCATGGGCTCCTGGCAGGGGTGTGCTCCATCTGCAACCCAGTCTTCCTTCATCTTCTCCCCTGAAAACACGCCAGTTCTACCGAGAATCCCCGAGGGCCCTCTGCCCCTCCTGCCAGCACGCACACTGCTGTCCCCTGCCTGCTCCTCACCTGCTAGGACTGCTGCCGTGACATTCTGGTGGACTGGGAAGCTTATGGAAGAAACGAACCGCATTTCTTCCACCGAACCCCTCATGGCCTTCTCTCACTTTGTGCCGTGCTCACAGGAAGAAATTCCCTGCTGCCTTCCTAGGGAGCAAAGCTCGGGTGTGGCCTGAGTCCCTCAGTCCCCGAGCTGGCTCCTGGATGTGTGTTCAAATGTTACACCCTTCAGGCCTGGGCAGGTGCCTCTGGCAAGGTCACGGCCTGAAAACCAAGGCCTGGGATCTGCTGCCATCTGACACAGCCCCAAACACACCCCGTCCCCTCTCCTAGTTGTCCCTTTCCAGCGTCATGCTCAGCATGATGAGGGATCAGCCTTGGTGGGAGAGGTGTCCGGGTGAGGATTCTCGCAGTGCCTTTTAGGAGAGTGAGGCCCTTGTTATTGCAGGCCAACTTGAGTGAGGCAGGTTGCTCTCACCAGTGTGCGAAGCTCGGAAGAAAGCCGTGCTGTGCTCTGGCTCTTCCTGGCTTTGCTCCTGGGGCTGTTAGGGAGCTGCTGCAGGGTGTGTCAGACCTGCAGAATTGGACCTGTGTGGTTTTATGGGGAAGTTGGGCCACCTTTTGGTGGCCACTCTGCTGTCCCTACTGAGTTCTTGCAGGTGGTGTCTTTACCTGCATGGTCATTTGCTTAATTCACTCAACTCTGTCTGAAGGGGTGCTGACTGTAGTCCCATCTTCGGGGGACACAGCGGTCCTCAGCGTGTGTGTGTGGGAAGGACTGGGGTGGCAGAGATCGTGCTCAGTCCCAGCGAGATCAATAAACACGTGGAATGCATGACTATGCTGTCTGCCTGTCTGCTCAGCAGGAGAGCGGGGACCCCTGCAAAGGGCTGCCATGGCGCTGGGCCTGTGCCCTCTGTGACCTCTCCACACCTCCAGTCCCCATTTGACCTTACACTCTTGAGGTCCCAACCTGCAAACCCTTGGCAGAACTTTGATCCCTTGGAGGCAGGGCAGAGCAGCAGGGGGAGATCCAGCCCCTGGCTCTGGTTCTGGGCAGCCCAATCCGCTCTCTCGGCCTGACCTGCCCACATTCTGATTAGCTGGTGGGAAGAGCCTGGGGCTGTTTGCCTGCAGGCTGGAGTCACTGCACTCTCAGCTCTAAATCCCAGCCTGCCCTCCGGGCTGCCCGCCCCCTCTCTCATCCCCTGCCCCAGGGAGACCTGTCCTGGGGCCCGGACTACATCTCCCAGCGTGCCTGGCAGAGTGGCGGCCTCTGTGTGCCGTCTGCACCGGGTTCAGGCGACGATGCAGCGGGCAGTGAGCATGGTGGCCCATATGGGCTCTCGTCTGCAGGCGCTCCCCTTGGCCCTGGGTCGTCGCTTCAGTTGTGCACAGGTGGGGTAGAGCGTGCTGGGGCTTCGTGCTGATCTTGGAGGGTGGGAGAGGGAGGCGGCTGTGGCTAGCGTTCTGGTGGCACTAAGCCCGGCCGCCCGCAGGACGTGCTCTGCAGGACCCCGCTCTATGACTTCCACCTGGCCCATGGCGGGAAAATGGTGGCGTTCGCGGGCTGGAGTCTGCCCGTGCAGTACCAGGACAGCCACGTTGCCTCGCACCTGCACACGCGCCGGCACTGCTCGCTCTTTGACGTGTCCCACATGCTGCAGGTGAGCCAGGGGGCGCGCAGGCCGCAGTTCCAGGCCTTCCCCCGCCCCCGCCCCGAACCCGTGGCGGTGCACTCCGGCTCTGCTGGGAGCTGATTCCGAGGACAGCCCCACAGAACAGCTAGAGGCCTTAGGGGTGTCATGAGCAGATTACAACCCCGAGGAAGTGGACTCAGGACCTCTGACGTCTCCTCTGTACTCAGTCCAGCCTGCTCCCACTGAGTGGCTGCACGGAACGTCCTGAGTTTTCCAGGGCCGGCGTCCACTTCCCTCCACTGTGCTGAGTACTGGTTTGGAAAAGTGCTATTTTCAGGAAGATGCCAGGTCCTCCTGAGATCTGTGACCTCCCTCAGTCACGCCTGGTGCTGGGGGGTGGGAGGCTATCAAAAGGTGGGGCTTTTGCCACCTGTAGAACCAAAACCTAGGTCAGCTGCTTCCTGCGCTGTGGGTGTGGGTGGCAGGGAAGATGCCTCCTTGCCTGGTGGCCTTTCAGGGTGCAGCTGTGGCAGTGGCCTGATGAAAGATTTAGTTTGTTTTTTTTTTAAGTTTTGCCATAAGGCACGTGTGAGAGAGAGAGAGAGAGAGAGAGAGAGAGAGAGAGAGAGAAAATCACCCAAGGGGAACCGCCATACTGTAATCTCTTCCACATTCTTCTCTCGGGATTTTGGACGCACATGCACACGTGTCTGGCATGATTTCCAAGCTCCTGGGTTGGGAACTTGAATCAGGCTGTTGGCCATGTGAGAAATCACCCCTCAAGGGGAACGCCCATGCTGTAATCCCTTCTCCATTTTCCTCTCAGGATTTTGGGCACACACCCACATGCACCCAGTGTGGGTTTTAAGCTGCTATGTTCGGGACTCAAACCATGGTTGACGACTTGGGAGTCCAGCAACCTAACCATTACACCACGTGCTGGTCCTGAGCCTGAGGCTTTTCATGTCTTCCCCAGACCAAGATCCTTGGTCGTGACCGGGTGAAGCTGCTGGAGAGTCTAGTGGTTGGAGACATTGCAGAGCTAAAACCAAACCAGGTGGGCCCTTTTATTTCTGCTCTGGGTGCTCTAAACCAGGAGGCAGCAACGGGCGGAGTCCCTGCCTCTGCTTGGGGGCACAGAGTGGATCAGACGCGGTCGCTCAGGGCTTGCAATCTTGGGGACAGAATCTCTGAGTCATTTCCAGACACCCAGCCATCTGGCTGGGAGGCCGGAAACCAAGCTTCCCGAGCTGCTCTCTTCTGACCCCCTACGCTGCCTAACCCTCACTACTCAAAGCGCGGTCCCTAAGCCAGCAGCCTCGCTAGGTGCCTGTTAATACGTTCAGGTGCTGCTTCAGACCTGCCGAATCGCGAGGTCCTCAGGTGACTTGTGACTGCTCAAACTCAGGCTCTTCATCTGCCTGGGGCGATGCTAAAGCCAGCATTACCGTGTTTTGCGGGGACTGGCTGTAGGGTGCTGCGGGAGTGCCTGGGATCGCCAAGATGACTTGGAAGCTTTTGTCCTGGGCTTGGAGCATCGGCTGAGTTGTCCCAGGTCTGGGAGGGTTAAAGCAGCGGGTCCTAGGTGTTACTGATTAAATGTGAGGGGGGCTCTCAGTACTGACTGGGGAGGAGTGCAGAGACTCCAGGTCACAGAGACTCCCCCCAAGGGAGGGAGGGAATGAAAACATACTCTGAATGAAGATCAAGACCTTGCACTTGACACCAGGCTGGTCCCTCGCAAACCTCGAGCCCTGTGCATGAGGGTTCTTGTGTTTGTGGGGTGAGTGGGACCAGGGCTGGGTCTAGCTCCCCCTTGTCTTGGCCTTGGCTTCCTGACCTGGAGGCATAGATGTTCCACTTTGGCGCTAGGGGACACTGTCGCTGTTCACCAACGAGACCGGAGGCATCTTAGATGACTTGATCGTGACCAGCACTTCCGAGGGGCACCTGTACGTGGTGTCCAATGCTGGCTGCCGGGACAAGGACTTGGCCCTTCTGCAGGTACGGTCCCCCTGTGGTCTAGGTACCTTGTCATTTTGTTCACAGAGCAACATCCTTGTTGTTTAGGACAGGCCTGGCATGGACAAGGGGCTCAGAAAATGGCTCTTGGGGGACCAGCAATTAGTGTAATGGCTATGTTGCTGGACTCCCATGTAGTTGACCATGCTTCGAGTCCCGGACCCGATGGCTTAAACTCATGCTGGGCTCGTGTGCGTGCGTGCCCAAGATCCCGAGAGAAGGGATTGCAGTGTGGCCACCCCCCCCCCCGGGGGGGTGATTTCTCACTTTCTGTCTCTCTGTCTCTCTCTGTCTTTCTGGCGAGCACACGCGCCCTATGTCAAAAACTTCTAAAAAAAAAACAAAACAAGAAAGAAAATGTCTCCTGGAGTAAATGAGTAGTTGTGAAATTCACGGGAGCATGCAAAGGCTTGGGGATGGGAAACTAGGGAAGGTGGTGCTGACCCGGCCCCTAAGTGAACATCCTCTGGTAAAGGTGTGAGAGGTGGCAGACCTGGGGTCATCCCTGCTGCTTAGTAGGGATGTGCTTGTGAGGTGGGAACCAGCCCACTACCTCGTCCAGCTGGAGTGTCCTGGCCATGGTAGGTACTCTCTAAGGGGCCCCAGAGGCTGATGTGGGTTTCCGCCTTTCCTTTTAGGACAAGGTCAAGGAGTTTCAGAGCAGGGGCAGTGACGTGGGCCTGGAGGTGGTGGAAAATGCCCTTCTGGCCCTGCAAGGTGAGAGCCCAGCTGGGTTTGCCTTCTTGGCTTCCTCAACTGCTAGCACTGAGGCCATGCCAAAAGGAAGGTGTGGACAGAGGGGTATTTGTGTGCCACGATTTGAAGTTGGGTGTCTTGCCCTCCTCCACCTATGATGTGGCTCCATGAACTGGCAGCGGGGACACTGTCTCCCACTTGCAGAGTAGGACTTGCTCATCCCTGAGGAAGGGCTGTAGTCCAGCTTTGAGGGGCGCTGGGACCTGGACGCTTGGTCACCGGCTCCTTGGGCCCAGGCCCCACCGCAGCACAGGTGCTGCAGGCCGGCGTGGCGGATGACCTGAGGAAGCTCCCCTTCATGACCAGTGCCGTGGCGGAGGTGTTTGGCGTGTCCGGCTGCCGCGTGACCCGCTGTGGCTACACAGGAGAGGACGGCGTGGAGGTAGGTCGAGAAGTGGGTGCAGGAGAGTACAGGGCACAAGGCTCTGGGGGCCAGCTGCCCACCAGCTGTCTGGTGTCCCATGCAGATCTCAGTGCCGCCAGCAGGGGCAGTCCACCTGGCCACGGCTCTGCTGGAAAACCCAGAGGTGAAGTTGGCAGGGCTGGCGGCCCGGGACAGCCTGCGCCTGGAAGCCGGCCTCTGTCTGTATGGGAGTGATATCGATGAGCACACCACCCCTGTGGAGGGCAGCCTCGGTTGGACATTGGGTGAGCCGGGTTAGCCCTGGAGGAGGAGGTGCTGGAGGTGGGAGTGGCCATAATGGTAGCAGCTGGCCTCTGCCTGCTACTAAGGTTGCCTGACTTGGAGCTTTCAGTCCACGAAGGCGCCATTGTGGCTTCATCCATTAAAACCGAGGAGCAGGCCAGCAGGTGACATGAAGGCTAAGGCAGCTGGATTCCATACAGCTAACTCTACAGTTAGTGGTGGCTTAAAAAGCAGGCTGAGTGCTTGTGTGTGCCCAGAAGCCTGAGAGAATGGAGGAGAAGGGATTGCAGCACAGCCCCTGAGGGGTGGGAGATGCGATTTTGGACTTCCCTCTCTGTCTCTGGCGAGCACGCATGTCCTACAGCAAACTAAAACAACAAAAACAAAGAAAGGGAGGGCCCTCGAGGCTGGCCCCACAGTCTAGTGGTTAAGTGGGACACTGCGGATCCCACACACAGCCAATTGCAGTTTTTTAGTTATTTATTTTTTTAAGTGAGATTTTTGCTATAGGGCGTATGCACTAGCCAGAGACAGAGACAGAAAGCAAAAAAATCATCCCACAGAATGGCCACACCACAATTCCTTCTCCATTCTCCTCTCGGGACTTTGGGTACGCACGCACACACATCTGGTGTGAGTTTCAAGCCTCCAGGTCCAGGACTTGAACCACAGTCAGCCACGTGGGAATCCAGCAATGTAACCATTATGCCATCTGCTGGTCCTATCAACTGCATTTTGATTCCCAGCCCTGGTGGCATAAAAAAAAACATGTTGGGCGCATGTGTGTGCACACCAAAAATCCCAACAGGATGGGAAAACAGACGGGATTGCGGCATGGGCCTGCCCCATCGGAAGGTGTTTTCTCTCTCCCTGAGGAGTGCAAATACTCTCTGGCAATAAAGAAAAGAAATGGAGGGCTCACTGAGGGCCAAGGTGGGCAGCATGGCCTTAGGTGTAGGAGACCGTTGGCCAAGTGACTGCAGTGCCGGGAGGAACAGAGCTGGGGAGAGCTCGCTCGAAGGGCCCTGATGCGAGAGGGGTGTCCCTTGGGGTCCTCCTGTGGCTGGGGCCTCTGTGGGCTGTGGCTTAGGTCTGCTGTCATACTCCAGGGAGGCGCCGCCGAGCCGCCATGGACTTCCCTGGAGCCAAGGTCATTGTTTCCCAGCTGAAGGGCGAGGTGCAGCGGCGGCGCGTGGGGCTGGTGTGTGAGGGAGCCCCGATGCGGGCGCACAGTGCCATCCTGACCCTGGAGGGTACCCAGATTGGTAGGTGACCAATCCTCAGGAGGGTGGGGCACTGGGCTGGCAGAGTGGTACTAACACGTGGCCTGTGCTTGGACAGGTGCTGTGACCAGTGGCTGCCCCTCGCCCTGCCTGAAGAAGAACGTGGCGATGGGTTACGTGCCCCGTGAGTACAGCCGGCCAGGGACACCGCTGCTCGTAGAGGTTCGGCGGAAGCAGCAGATGGCCACGGTCAGCAAGATGCCCTTTGTGCCCACAAGCTACTACACCCTCAAGTGAGGGTGGTTTGGGCAGGGTCCTCGCCTGCGGGCACCTTGCTCTGAAGGTGTCCTACAAGGGGTTAGAACTCACAGGGGTGGGCAGTGAGGGGAAGCTGTCTGGTTGAAGTGGCCATATTCCCCTCACCCCCAAACACATGCCACTCCAACTTCAGGACCCCACTTCTGAGTGATGGACCACTGGCCCAATGTCCTGTTTCAGTCTACAGTCCCATTGACCAGACCCTCACCAGCAGGAGGGCAAGGAGCGTGCTGGTTCTGCCATCTCTCCCACTTTGCCAGGTGCTGGTTGGGAGCAAAGGCTCACCTCTCTTGGGAGGATAAAACCCGCCCAGCCTACCTCACCGTGGTGTCTCACCTTGCGGAGGGTCATAACCATGGGCAGTGGGCCTTAGGCCACCTCTTCCAGTTTGCTTTCCACGAATGCCTTTCCCTGGGCAGGAACAAGTCGTGACTCACAGAGGGCTGGTTCCACAGGGCGGCTGTGCCTGTGCGGCTCAGGGCTGGCCGACAGGACAGGGACTCACCCTTCCATATTCCCCAGTTGGCCCAGGCTGCCCAGCAGCAAACCATGGCAGCCTCACCACCTGTTCTGAGCCTTGGGGCGGTTGCAGGGCAGGCTGGGCCGCTTCCCAGACTTGCCTTACCCTGGGCTGACCTTCGCCCCTGGGGCCCATTACTGGACTCCACTGACTCTTGAAAAAAATTAAATAAGCTTCCTTCCTTTTTATTGGCATGGTCTCTAGCTTGATTATTTGTCCAGTTCTCCTGGGGGTGCCAACCCAATGCCTGCCTTCCTCGCCTCCTAGACAGGGTCAGAGTAAGTTTCCTTTCAGAGAGGGGTCAGGTCTCCAAGAACTAAGGGGCATATGCTGCCTTCTCTGCCCCCTGCTTCTCTGGGGAGGTGGCCCCACCTCCACTGCAGCACGTCCCTGCCTCCCGGGTCCGGAGGGCCAACAACTCCAGGACGTTCTCGCTCTAGCTACCCCTCTCGCTCAGAGGGGTAACTCTGCATGCACACGCTTGTCCTGCCTGAAAAACAACACGGATGATGCACTTCTCTGTTTAATAAGCCACGTCCTCAATGGAGCCCGGGACGAAATGTGAGGCTGTGACTCTGTGTGTGGTGGTGGCAGTGGGTGGGCCTGGGGGTGCAAAGACCATCCTGCCGGCAGAAGGTGTGTGAGTGAGCCGGTGCGGCCCGACCACCAGCACCCTTCTGCCAAGATGGCCCAGACAAAGGCGGCCAGATAAGCGTGTGACATGCAACAGAGGAAACAGACCGCAGGACACTGAGCTAGCTGGTGGCCCCGCAGAGGCAGGCAGAAGCATGGCCATCCGGGAAGGGTCAGGTCTGGAGCCACGGTGCCTTCAGACCCATGTTTCTGTGGAGCACTTGCCACCTACATCTTTGGAAGCTCCCCTGGCCCACTGTGAAGAGGGCAGCGCTATCTGGCCTCTGGCTTTCTCCTGTTGAGGGTTCCTGGGAGCTGAGTCGGAAGGAGCTGAGACTGGCCCTTAGGATAAGGTTACAAGGCATGCTGGGATTGCTCTGCACTGCTCCGTACCTCCCTGTGAAGGGCCAGGGTGCAGACCCAACACCCCATGGGTGCTCAGGTAGCGAGGGTAGACCACCCCAGGGAGGCTCTACCACTTTTAAGGCACCCAGCTTCCCCTAAGAAGGACTGAGAGGAATATGAACAGGACAGTTGGGAAGTGACCATCTTCTCTGTCTGGCTCCTACCTGGAGAGCGCTGGTTGGGCAAGGTGGGTGGGGCCAGCAGGGACGTCCTGCCTCATATCTGCATGGCCAGCTAAGTAACCGTATAGGTCAGTACAGGGCTGACCAAGACTGCCTGGCTCCCTACCACAAAGCCAAACCAAAGAAACTCCGGGCCGAGGGGAGAACAGACTTCCCCCAGCCCTACAAAGCCGAAAGCTGGCCAATCTCAGTCTCTCTCTCAGATGGACAAATTAGGGGGTCACACCCCACGGGATGGGAAGAGGGATGGGGAAAAGCCAAGTCAGAAAAGCTACTGCTGACCTCTCCAACCCAGAGGCTTCTCCTGAGCTCGGAATGTGCCTTTTCTCCTTAAGGCATCCCAATCAGGGTGTAGGCAAGCTCGTCACTGGCCTAGTGCAAGGCCCAGGGCAGTGGAGGCCCAGCCTTACATGTACTGGGTACTCCCTGTCCCCAACTCCAAGCCCCCTTCAGTTGTCCCTGGGGTCTGGGAAGCAGCAGAAACCAATGCAGGAGCCAGCAGACCCAAAGGTGTCCCAGAGAGCTGTCTGATGCCTTCCCTTATTCTCTGTGAGTTTTGAGAGGTTCATTTGCTGCTGTTTCCCTGAAAAGATGGAAAGAGAGAAGACAGGAGCATTATTCGGTGGGCAGCAGAACAGTCTGGTATCAGCTCTCCTCAGTTCCTTCCTCGGGGCTGAGCTGGGCTCAGAACGGCCACACTACACTGTAGACCTCTCTGCTGATGTCTCAGCCCACCCGGGGCCCACCATCTCCCTGGGCATTAGCAGCTGTCCTCACTGGCCTCCTGGCCTTGCTCTCGGCCCCCTTTACCTATGTGCCATGAAGCTGGCAATTATAAAGGTAAATCAGATCAGGCTGCAGCTTTGCTGAGTCAGTCAGTCCTTCGATGGCTCTCTGGGCTCTCCATGTCCTCATGGTAAGCTCCAGCATTGCAGCCTTCTCCTAATAAGGTACCCTTGCCCTTGCTTCTGTGCCTTGTGGGCCTGGGGCTGCAAAGACCGTCGTCCTACCAGCCAGGAAGCATTTCTGTAGTGGGAATATGAACACGAGCGTGGTGCAGGCCAGTTACCATTCCCTTTGCCTAGTACACTGCCACTTCCTGGCCTCTGACTTCAGCTTAGGTGCCTTTCTTAAAAGCCACCTTCACTGACCACCTTTGTCCCTGCACTACTTACTGCTGCCCCTTTATGAATCTGGCATTGCCTGTAAACAGGGTTGTCCTTGTTCTCTGGGACCAGTGTGACCCCTGCCATGTGGTAGGAGCCCAGAAATGAGCTAAATGAGTGCTCCGATTAGTGAGTTCAAGTTTTGCAGATGAGAAAGGCCCGATGAGGTCAGCCACGGTGCTGAGACACTAAGGACAGAGGCACTTGTCTTCCCCACGCACGCACTTGCAAAGAGTGAAATCCCAAAGACCTGCCCCTCTGTGTCTCTGAAATTATGACAGCATCAGCCCCCGCAGCACAGGCTGCTGGATGACCTGCTGATGGTACTGTCCAGACATGGATGTCACTCTGACTTGAAGCCTGAGCTCCACACTCAGTCTTGAAACTTGCAGCAAAAGTCTCTAAGTTGGTGGACTTGGACTCTGAGAACTCCCCTCCCCATCACCAGCACAGGAGTGACCTCTGCCTGCCAAGCAGCACAGGTTTGGGGTGGGACAGATTTACTCACCATGAAGGATTTGTGGAGCCATCGGGGGTGGATCCATTCTGGCCGCCCAGACCTAGAGGCAGGAACACACCCAGAGCTGCAGCAGGTTGGGGTTGGGCGATCTGAGCAGGCATCAGCCCAGGTTGGGTGAGGGGCCACTGCTACTGTCTGGTGTGGGTTCTGGGGAATGGTTACAATGTAATAGATGGGCTGGCGGGGATTCTGGCATACACTGGTATGGGTCAGAGTATAACGGTAAATTCTGATTAGCCTCGTTGGGGGCCAGTGGTAGTCTAGGAAGATTCTAGGGAACCCAGTGGTGCAGTCCGGTGGGGATGAGGGCGGCCAGGCCACGGAGGTTCGCAGGGAGCCTCACCTGGGCGGTGATACAACCCGGTCACAGTGTTCCCGTAGAACCCCCAGGCCAGCTGAATGCCCAGGAGACTTAACACCAACCACAGTAGCAGCACCTTGAAGAGGGTCACGCGCATATCCTGAGCCTCCCACTCTCGCAGAAACTCGCTGCCCAGAGCACCCAGCGCGCCGAGCACCGTGGCCGGCAGAGCCTGCAAGGACTGCCCAGACCAAGGCTCCGCCATGACGGGCCCTCACCCCACCCGGGGTACTGTCACCGTAGTCCCGACCGCGCAGGCGTAAGGTCTTCCGGGGCTAAGCCTGCTAGTGCGCACGCGTAGATGCAGGAAAGGAGCGCCTACCTCGCTTGCGCGAAGAGTTGGCAGTTTGGGGAGGAGCGTTAAAACCGCGCAAGCGCACCTAGCCCCACCCTGCTTACTTAAAGTATGAGTGACTCGGAGAGCACAAAATAGCAACCAGGTCTTTTATAGCCCCGGAGTTCCCGTGATGCCCCACGCTGCCGCAGTGATTGGCTAAGCGTCTTGCTTCTAGGGCGTGGACGCGCTCCTGAGCAATCGTGGTTAAGCTGGGGGTGCGCGCGCGTGCGCGGGGCCGCGAGTGGGGCCTGCTCGAGCCCGCTGGGCACCGGGGGCGCGCACGTCGCTCCCCGCCCTCCCGCCGCCGCCCGCCTTCGCTCGCTCGCGCTCCCCGCCCGCCGCCCGCCGCCCTCCGCCCTCCGTCCTCCGTCGGTTCTCTCGTTAGTCTGCCGCCGCCTCTCAACTACCGGCCCTCGTATCCGAGCTTGGGACCCGCGGACAGGCGTCCTCGGCGCGAAGGGGCCGGATCGGAGTCGTCGACTGAGGTGAGCAGGAGGGTTCCTTCCAGGCACCGCGGCGCCCCGGGCCCGCCCGGCACTCTTCCGGCCGCCAGCCCGCCGCCTTGCTGCGGCCGCGCCCCACCTGCTGCTCCCGGCCGGCCGCCCCGGTTCCCGGCCCCCGATCTCGACTCTCGGCGGGTGTCCGGCGCCCCAAGGCGGCGGCCCCGCCCGCGCGGTCCCCGGAAGCGCGCCCAGCCGCCTCCAGTGCCCCTTCCCCCGCCTGGCCGGGCCTGGTGGAGCCCAAGCCGCCCGCCCGCCCGCGGTTCCCGGCGCTTCCTCTCTGTTGGCCGCGCCGGGCAGGGCGGGGGCTCCGGGGCTGGGCCCCGCCACCGCGCGGTGTAGCCGGCCGCTGCAGAGCGCGCGTGGCTGTCGGAGTTGCAATCGGAGAGAAACTCTTTACAACTCCATTTTGCCTTTCACATTTAATGTGAAACATGCATCACCCTCTTTAGACTGGTTGAAGTCCGGTTATGCTTTGGGTAGATTTTCTTCTTTTAATGCAGTGTTCCTGGAAATTGTGTAAGTTAACGATTGTGTTGAAATCCTAGGGGTGAGGACTGTCTGTATTGGGTGGTGGTGGGAGGTTATTTTCTAGGTGAAAATAATGTTTTAGTGGATTAAGCAGTGTCGTGTCAAAGTAGATGCAATTTTGCCCAGTCTAAGTTACTGTAAGACTTTAGATTAACAATCACTTTAACATCTGTCCTTAGTTACTGATCGGATCCAAAGTTACAGGTCGTCTTCATTAAATAGGACAATATACACCCACGTCGATTTGGTCAAAAACCAGATTGAGTAGTTTATGGTAGAAAATTGGTCTTTTTTTGTTGTTAACCTCAAAGGTGGTCTCGTTTGTGTTTTTCAGTAGTTCTGACTATAAAATTTTACCTCTGTTGGTGATTTCTTTGGTTCCTTTTGTCTTTAAGACAGTCTTGAAATAAACACTTCTTATAGATGTGTAATCAGATTATATTCCTCTCTGTCAAATCTGAAGGACAGACATTGAAAAGGCAAAATAATCTATACTTGGAAATGCTGTATGTGGGAGAATTTTTCTGTTATTTAGAGTCACACGCCCAGATGTGCAGTGTGCACCATGTGAATGATTGTCCTCTTGGACATGGTTAGCTTGGAGAAGATACTGTTTCGAGCATTTACCACAGATGACATTGTTGGGACTGAAAACACAGGACTAGTTCTTAATGGGAAAGAATGACTTAGTGAAGGATCTGCACTGATAAACTGTCTTGAGATTAGATCCATCTACTTCTATAGAGCACTGATGGTTTTGGGGGACATGTAAGATGAACTTCTTCAAGTTAAAGTTTAGTGTTAGATTTACAGTCTCTGTTCTCATAAAAATCTACGCTGGAAGGTAGAATAGGAATGTAGCCAGCAACCAATTGCTGCATAGGTCCACAATTTTAGACCTAATAGGAATCTTCAGGACTTGTAGTTTTCACCATTTACATATGAGGAAACTGCAGGAGACTCAAGTAAATTTCCTAAGATTGTATGTCTTAGGAGCAGACCGGAACTAATTTATCTGTAAGGTGTTTTCTTGTAGCTATAGTCATCTAAAATTCAGTGCATTTTTCTTTTATACCTTGTTGATTATGCGTAGTTTGGGAGAGTCTGAAAAATTCATTTGCCAAATTTCAATTTTCTAGTCTTCTCTCTACCTGGGTGGTCCCACTGCAGTCCGTTAAGGGAGATAGACAAAGGTGCAGGTTACCTCGCTGACTTCTCCTGCCTTTAGGGGTTTGTATATCATTGCGGGACCAACTTCCGAGAAAGGCCTATCCTATGCCCTCCTCCAACTCCAGTGTTATCAGGTCAGGCTAGGATGTTTCCAGGCAGCAGAGGGTCCTTTGACTATTGATTAGGGAGAGGAGCTGCATCTATAAAGTGAGCAGTCTCTTGGCCACACATGTGCGGCATCGGTTTTGTTGGATTGTTTTCATAGTCCTGATTGCTTTCCTGTTCGTCAGTTAACTGTAGAAGCTGGTCCTGGCTATGTAGGGGTGTAAGTTATTAGAATAAAAACAGATCTTCAGGTGTTTCTTGGTCAGTGGAGTCCAAGTGATGACAGGATGAGGAAGTCTACTTGGGGTCCATGTTAGGCTTATTAATTGTCCTGCAGAGAGGAGATGCTAATGTTATTTCTAGAAGAAAGACTGATACTTCAGCTTCTAAGAGAACTAATTTGGGCCTGATGGGCTGTTACAGTCAGCCCCTTGGGTTTAATTGTATTGTAGCTATTGGTGGTAATGACAAATGCTGTGTAATCACTGTATTTAAAAATCGGCCATATGTTATCATTTTTAAAGGCCCCCAAGTATTTCATCCTCCCCTACCATTTGGTTTATCCCTTTATTCACTGTCCAATGGAACTCAGTTTGCTTGCATCTACAAATTAGTATACCTAAGTTTAAAACTTGTTACTGTTAAATGTATGTATCTTATTATACTTGGCTCTTTGGAAACATGAGCACGTTTAAGTGTCTGAGATTATTAATACAGTTTTTCAGGACAGTTTGCAGTTAGTGATTACTGTAAAGTCTCTATTTCAAGTGTTTCTATTTCAAGTGACTCGTCTTTAATCTAGTGCTTTAGTGTTAAGTGAAGGCCTCATATACTCGTAATTATGGTAGTCACGTGAGCGAAATCAGATAGGCGCTGCTCATTCTGGGTGTTGGTCCCAGTTTATTGGCACTTCCTCCAAGAGATTCTGAATTCATTTTTATAGCTAATCATAATCAAAATATTAGATGCACTATTAAATTGCAACCGGTATTCAGTTTTTACCAAACAGAGCTTGGTTTTTTCCTTTTATTTTCTTGAAGAGTTCTGGCAGACTAGATATGTTTTAAGAACAGTTATGATAGTATCTTATCTTAAATTCAAGTGAAAAGAAAGTGGAAAACAGAAGCAGCCAATGAAGTACGTTTGGAGTGGAGTGAAAGGAAAAGTGGAAGGTAAAAGGAGGATTGGAGAGGCTGGCAGGGGCCATGTTGTAGGGCCTTTGCAAAGACATTCTATGTTTTCAGGTAGGGGGGAATGACATGATCTGGTTTTTTTTTTTTTTTTTTTGGAGAGATTTTCTCTGTAGGGCGCGTGCGCTCGCCAGACAGACAGAGAGAGACATAGAGACAGAAAGCGAGAAATCACCCCCCAGGGGAGATGGTCACACCGCAATCCCTTCTCCTCCATTCTCCTCTCGGGATCTTGGGCACGCATGCACACGTGCGGCGTGAGTTTTAAGCCACTGGGTCCGGGACGCGAACCACGGTCGACTACGTGGGAGTCCAGCGACATAGCCATTTCGCTAACTGCTGGTTCCCAATCTGGGGTTTTATAAAAACAAAAAACTAGAATCACTCCCTGTGCCTCACAGAGTATATCTGAATACATTCTGACTTTATTTATGTTTTAAATTTGCTGTAGGGCGCAGACACTTTCTGGAAAGAGAGAAAATGAGAAAGCACCCCTCCAGGGGGTTGGCCTCACTACAATCCCTTCTTCTCCATTCACCTTTCAGGAATTGGGGCATGCATGCACATGTGCCTGGTGTGTTTCTGAAGCTGCTGGGTCTAGTACTCAAACTGCACAATCAGATTCGACTATCTTTTTTTTTTTTTTTTGAGAGGTTTTTTTGCTATAGGGCGCGTGCGCTCGCCAGACAGACAGAGAGAGACAGAGAGATAGAAAGCAGGAAATCACCCCCCCAGGGGGGATGGCCACGCCACAATCCCTTCTCCTCCATTCTCCTCTCGGGATCTTGGGCACGCACGCACACGCGCCCGGCGTGAGTTTAAGCCGCCGGGTCCGGGACTCGAACCGCGGTCAACTATGTGGGAGTCCAGCGACATAGCCATTACGCTAACTGCTGGTCCCCAGATTCGACTATCTTGACCACTATTCCCTGGGCTGGCCTTCGTACTAGTTTTTTTTTTTTGAGAGGTTTTTTTTTTTTTTTTTTTTTTTTTCACTATAGGGGCGTGCACTTGCCAGCCAGACAGAGAGAGACATAGAGACAGAAAACGAGAAATCACCCCCCAGAGGGGATGGTCACGCTGCAATCCCTTCTCCCCCATTCTCCTCTCGGGATCTTGGGCACGCACGCACACGCGCTCGGCGTGAGTTTTAAGCCACCGGTCCGGGACACGAACCGCGGTCGACTACGTGGGAGTCCAGCGACATAGCCATTACGCTAACTGCTGGTTCCCTGTACTAGTTTTAAATAGTAAGCTAATACTGATCATTTCTGATCAAAAAGTCAAAGGGATTTTTTTCATATTATAATTTTCCTGACCTAATGATTTCAGCCTGTGTTTTTTTTTTGTTTTTGTTTTTTGTTTTTTTTTGAGAGGTTTTTGCTGTAGGCCGCGTGTGCTCACCAGAAAGATAGAGAGAGAGAAAGCGAGAAATCACCCCCCAGGGGGGATGGCCACACCGCAATCCCTTCTCTTCCATTCTCCTCTCGGGATCTTGGGCGCACACACACCCAGCGTGAGCTTAAGCCACCGGGTCCAGGACTCAAACCATGGTTGACTACATGGGAGTTCAGTGACATAGCTATTATGTAAACTGCTGACCCAGTCCTGTGTTTTTTTTAAGCTGTTGGTTTTCTTCTTTTTTCCTTTTTTTTTTTAAAGAATTATTGGGGCTGGCAGGTGATGTGGTGGTTAAAGGCGCTGGACTCCCATGTGGCTGACTCCCATGGTTCAAGCCCCAAACTTGGCTGCCTGCTTTCTCACTTTCTCTCTCTTTGTCCCTCTCTGGGCAAATTAAAAAATAAATACATAAGTATATAAATAATTTAATTAATTTACTTTCATTTGACCAGAGAGGGACAGAGTGAGAGAGACGGAAAGTGAGAAAGCAAGCCACCAGGTCCGGGACTTGAACCATGGTTGGCCATGTGGGAGTCCAGTGCCCTTAACCACCAGGCCACTTGCGGGCCCTAAGCTGTTGGTTTTCTGACAGTTGCCATTCAGCTGTGATTCCTGATTTTTCTTTTTTATATCTGTATCTTTATAGACTTTCATCTGAGAAGTTCAAGGTATTTTGTACAACTCTGCCACACAGACCGTGAGTCTTCAGCACATTTGTAAGGTATGTAAACAGGAGTCTGTTCATTTTCCTTCCTCCATGGAAGAGAGGTTATTTCCTTAGAATGTAAATTCCAGGGAAATGCATCACCATTAATGATTCTCTTGTCTTCCAATCTTGAGATTCTTATCTCCCTGTACTTTCCTCTGTACTGATTTTTCTACTTCTCTCCTAGCCTTCTTTCCTTCTAGCGACTTTTAGGGAACCGGAAGCCTTGACTTGCTAGAGCCGAGAGCAAGTGGTACTCTCTCCCTTAGGCGCAGGTGTATTTCTGGACTTGTCCCTTAATCTTTAAGGAGGTAGACTCACCATGTTGTACACACACTTCTCTTCTGGACCATTTACATCGTGTTTCTTTTATTCTTCATCTTTAAGTTTTGGGGATTTTTTAATGGAGCGGTTTGGTTGTCTACAATTTATTGCCTGGACTGCGGATATGTCTAATTATCAATAGGAAATAGGTCATCCAGAGAATGTAGATCAAAAGGACGATCTTCCATCTTACCAGAGGGGTCAGCAGTGATACTGGCTTGTGGGGGGGAGGTACAGTGTTAACACAGGTGCAAAAGCCTGTCCAGGGCCTGTTTAGATATTTTAAATTGGTTATAAATTAGGGAAATAGAAGTTTCTTTTTTGGGGGGAGGAGAGGTTTTTGCTATAGGGCGTGTGTGCTTGCCAGAAAGACAGAAAGAGACAGAGAGATAGAAAGCGAGAAATCACCCCCCGGGGGATGGCCATGATGCAGTCCCTTCTCCTCCATTCTCTTCTCGGGATCTTGGGCACACACACACACACACCCGGCATGAGTTTAAGCCACTGGGTCCGGGACTCCAACCACGGTCATCTACGTGGGAGTCCAGTGACATAGCAGTTATGCCAACTGCTGGTCCCCTGGAAATAGAAGTTTCTTAATTTGAGTGTCCTGATCTAATATCATTTTGCTACCTTTTCTTGTTCTCCTTTGGTCTGAGGGTACTCTGTGGAGAAGTGGGCTGTTAGGGGGATGAATGTTCTCCTTTGGTGAGACGGGCTGCCCGGTAGTGAAGGCATCTCACTGGTAATGGTTTCGATTGGCTTTGAATTCCTCCTTGGCATGGTAAGAGGGATGGCCAAGCTACCTTGTGATTTTGTCATTATTCATCCATTCCACAAATGGTTACTGAATAACTGTTGTATGTTAGGTGCTATTCTAGGGCACATTTGAAGAGACTAAAAAGGGTCCCTACCCTCATGGAGTTTTATTTTAATAGGGGACACTGGTGATAGACAAGGGATATACTAGTGTTTTTTTTTCTTTCTTTCTTTCTTTAAGGTTTTTGCCATAGGGCATGTGAGCTCGCCAGAGAGAGACAGAGAGAGAAAGTGGAAATGACCCGCTGGGGAATGGCCATACCACAGTCCTCCATTCTCCTTTCGGGATTTTGGAGATGCGTGCACACTCACCTGGTGTGATTTTGCAGGCCACTGGGTCTAGGATTCAAGGCTTCAAATCATGGTCAGCCATGTGAGAGTCCAGCACCTTACCCACACACCACCTGCTGGCCATTGAAGGGGTTTTTTTAGGGGTAGTGTAATCTAATTTATTTATATTTTTGGCTGCTGTATGGAAAATAATCTATAAAAGTAAAAAATGGAAGCAAGGAAATATATTGGAAGCTCTTTAAATCCAGTGACAGATGATAGTAGCTTGAACAAGAGCGGTAACAGTGGGGGTGGCGGGGCTCATGATGTGTTTAAAGGAGTGCTGATAGGCTGTGCTGATCAGCTGGAAGAGGTGGCTGCTTAACGCCCTGATCCAAGGCCACAGATAAGCTCCATGCCACTGCTGGGCATAGGAGGACGACAAGCCGAGTATCACTGGGCTAATCCTTTGGTGTTTCATGAGACTCGAAGTGGCATCTCCAGGCAGCTTCCAGTAATGCATTAGGGGGACCAGCAGTTAGCGTAATGGCTGTCACTGAACTCCCAGGTAGCAGACCACGGTTCGAGTCCTGGACCCGGTGGCTTAAACTCAAGTTGGGCGCGTGTGTGTGCATGCCCAAGATCCCGAGAGGAGAATGGAGGAGAAGGGATTGCGACATGGCCATCCTCCCTAGGGGGGTGATTTCTCGCTTTCTGTCTCTCTGTCTCAGTCTTTCAGGCGAGTGCACGTGCCCTATAGCACAAACCTCTCAAAAAAAAAGATTAAAAAAATAATGCATTAGGGTGGTTTGATTGAAGTTCCCCTTGTAATGGGGCAGGCTATTTCTTTCTTTTTTTTTTTTTTTTTAGGAATGGTTTATTCTTTAATTTTTTAATTCATTCATTTTAATTTGACCAGAGAGAGGGAAAGTGAGAAATCAATCCACCAGGTCCAGGACTTGAACTGTGGTCAGCCATATGGGAGTGTCCAGTGCCTTGACCACCACGCCACCTGCTGGCCCTAAGGGGCAGACTGTTTCGAAGTTGTTTCTTTTTTTTTTTTTTTTGGAGAGATTTTCGCTATAGGGCGTGTGCGCTCGCCAGACAGACAGAGAGAGACATAGAGACAGAAAGCGAGAAATCACCCCCCAGGGGGGATGGTCACGCTGCAATCCCTTCTCCTCCATTCTCCTCTCGGGATCTTGGGCACGCACGTACACGCGCCCAGCATGAGTTTTAAGCCACCGGGTCCGGGATGTGAACCGCGGTCGACTACGTGGGAGTCCAGCAACATAGCCATTATACTAACTGCTGGTTCCCTCGAAGTTGTTTCTTGATTGCTCATTTCTACATTATTACATTAATAATAAACAAGGAAAAGTAAGGTTACACTTTGCTGTATGAGTTTGCTTAAAGCAAATTCTTTACCAAAAATTCAGATGGCTTCATAATTATAAGGCAGTTCTTCCAGAGAAGCAGTATAGCTCTTGAACCTGGTTATTTTGTGTCTCTGAGCCTCAGAGTGTGCGTCTGTAAAATGAAGATAAAGGCCGTCTCAGGTATTCCAGATGATCCAACATGTGAGGGACATGGCGCTTAATGCATATTAGTTTTCTCTCTTGGTAAAAATAAAACGAGTTTAAAAAGTTCATGGAGAGGGCCGTCAGGTGGTGTGGTGGTTAAGGGCGCTGGATTCCCACATGGCCGACCATGGTTTGGGTCCCAGACCTGGCAGGTTGCTTTTTCACTCTCCCTCTATCTCTCTTTCTATCTCTCTGGTCAAATTAACATAATAATCAATAAAGTTAAATAAAATTATTTTTTTAAAGTTCATAGAAAATGGAACTACAGTAAGTACATGTTTTTTTATTTTGTTTTGTTTTTCTAGTACACATTTATTTTGACGCAAAATTTTTTTGAAATCGTGCATGTTTTCTTTCTTTAAAATTCTGTTATATGGTATGTGCACTTACTAGAGAGCCAAGCCTCAGTCACTTCTCCATTCTCCTTTCAGAATTTTGGGCGCACATGCTCAATGTGCCCTGTTTTTCAAGCTGCTAGGTACAGGACTCCACCTTGCAGTTGGCTGTGTGGATCCAGCCACCTTACTACCACACCATCAGTGGACCCCATAATTTTTTGTTTCATTTTATTTATTATTATTATTTTTTAATTTGACCAAAGAGAGACAGAGAAGAAAAGTGAGAAAGCAAGCCACCAGGTTCGACTTGAACTGCAGTCGGCCATGTAGGAATACAGCTCCTTAACCACCACGCTTAAGAATATTAATGCCTTTATTGTATATATGTAGTGTTGAATAAGGGTTTTATTGTATTTAAGAGTGATGAATAAGGGTTTCATTGGTAGCAAATTTAAATGTGCTTAAATGTGCAAATTGAAAGTTGGTAATGAATTTCTTTATTGCCCCCCATGAATGAGAGAAAAACATTTTCATTTTCTTTTGTGTATGTGTAGGAAGTAGTATGTTGGAGGGGCTTTTGTTATTTCTTAGGATTTTACCATATTTTTTATAAATGTTATTTATCATTACTAAAAAAAAAATATCTTGACAGTGTGAGACTGTGTAAATCACAAATTGTCTCAATGCAGTCTTGGGCTCTGGCTGCCTTTACTTGATTCTGGGGCCCTGTAATTTTACTCCTGAGCATCAGTAGCACCAAGCAGAGGTGAGGCTATCTGACAAGTGGCTGGAGTAGATAGAGAGTAGAGATTGGTTTCCATTGTTACCTGCTGTCAGCACCTCTTGGAACTGAAGAGTTCCTGAACAAGGTGAGCCCATGCCAGCCCTGCTGTGCGTACGTGGTGAGGCGAGCTGAAGAGTCCTCCGTCGTGGGAACCAGCAGTTAGCGTAATGGCTATGTCACTGGATTCCCACGTAGTTGACCGCGCGGTTCGTGTCCCAGACCCGGTGACTTAAAACTCACGCCGGGCGCGTGTGTGTGCGTGCCCAAGATCCCGAGAGGAGAATGGAGGAGAAGGGATTGTGGGTGTGACCATCCCCTCTGGGGGGTGATTTCTCGCTTTCTGTCTCTATGTCTCTCTCTGTCTGGCGAGCGCACGCGCCCTATAGCGAAAACCTCTCCAAAAAGAAAAAAGAGTCCTCCGTCGTGAGGGCAGATGCACTCACTTCATAATCTCATTATGTACACTTTATTTATCTTTCAGGCATATTATTCTTAGAAATTGTATTTTCCATTAAGTTTTCCAGTTTTGCTAAACTTGCATCCCAACTATAGTTTGTAAATTTATGGGAAAATGTTCTGGGCCCCCAAAAGTTGTCCCCACATAAAAATTGATGAAAAGAAAGGACAAAAAGAATGTAGTTTTTTTTTTTTTTTTTTTTTTTTTTTTAATCTTTTGAAGTTTCTAGCTGCTCTAAAGCACAGGAATTCAATTCCATTATTTTAAAAAGTGTGTATGTTTTGAGGTTAAGCGTATGGTTACAAATTATACTCTGGTTCCCTATTCTCTGGCAATTGCACTGCAGTCTGGTGCAAAGGAGCCGTGGTTCCCTGGCACTTCTGTGGACCCGTGGGCAAGTGCTCTGCCACTTTTCTGGGTCCTTTTCTGTGATTTCCGTTGTTTCTGATGCAGACTCTCAGAGCCTAAGGAAGCACACATCATGGGTATTTAATGAGGTAATGGTTAGTCTGTGACTTTTTGGCCACGAGATAAGTTTTGTTATGTGATTTGGCAGCTCTGTTGAAAATTGTTTGGCATTTTCTTTAATCTGGAAGAGTGTTTTGGGATGGGGGATGGTGCCTAAGAATTCATTCTTGGGGTAACAGAAGAAGGCCTGATCACTGGGTTTATTGTGCTTCTTTAAGAACAGTGGTCCCCCCAAAACAAACAAAATAAAACAGTAGTTCCCAAACTTTGCTGTTCTCAAGCTTAGAATCCAGTTCCAAAATTGGAATCACCTTAGGTTTTGTTTCTGTTTTTTTGAATGTATAGACCTCGACTGAGGCAGATGCTTTGTTTATTAATTTTTTAAGTGCCAGCGGACGTGTGCACTTGCCAGAGAGAGAAGGCACTTCCGGTCCCTGTAGGGTGTGGTCACATGGCGGTCCCCTTTCCTCCATTTCTCCATTCTGTTCCAGTTTGGGGTGTGAATGCACACGACCTAATGTGTGTCTCAAGCTGGTGCCTGAACTTGAACTCCGTTCAGCCATGTGGGATCTGGCTCCCTATGCTTACGGCTTAGCCACTGTGCTGCCAGGCCAGCTGTGGCATTTTTATTTTTTTTAATCACCTTCGCAAAAGTACAATTTGCATATGGTAAAATGCACCCATTTTAAGTGATGGTTTCTTAAGGCTTGATAAATATATACACCCATGTAACTGCCATTTAATCAAGATAGCATATCTTTGAGAAGCTTTAAGGTACTTGTACTCGCTGGAGATGAGAGAGAGAGAAAGTGAAAAATCACCTCCCTGAGAGGGTGGCCACATTACAGTCCCTTCTTCTTTTTCCTCTCAGGATTTTGGGCACGCATGCACACATGCCTGGTATATTTTTCAAGTTTCTGGGTCCAGGACTCAAATCGTATAGTTGGCCAGGTGGGATCCACCCATTTTAACCACTTTAACTGGCTCACCCTAGAGATTTTTTTTTAACTGATGTTTTAATTAATGTTTAAAATGTGTGTGCTTGGCAAAAATAAAACCTTACAATAAGGTTTACAGTAGTAAATATATATTGGGGTGTCAAAAAAAGTCGTGACACATTTTTGCATAGAAAAATATATCATGACTTTTCTGACGACCCAATTCCTCTCCTTCTCCTCCAGTACTGTTTGCTTTGGTCTTTAATTTCTTCATTTTATGGCAAGGAATAGATAAAACATGTATATGGAACACAGCGCGAGAGGGTTAGAGCATGAAAAGTAGATGTTTCTCACATCTCAGTCTCCAGGCTCCCCAGGTTTCCGCTTCAGAGGAACCCACAGCCACTGTTTCCTGTGTAACTTTCCTGTGTGCTGGTACAGTTTCCTTTTTCACGTGCAGACCACTGCCCATCACACCGCTCGGCAGCTTACGCTTTCCTTTCATCGGTGGACCATGGTAATTATTTGGCAAGATACTGCAAGATATATGCTGTGGGAAAGTGTTCGGCAAGTCTGAATGGAGCTACCTGATGACCCCGAATTCCACTCCTAGATCAGTCCGTACCCAGAGGAGTAGGGAACAGGCACCCGAACACGGGGGTATGTGACTGTTTGTAGGCATGTCAGTCACGGTTCAGAACGTGAGCACAGTCCAGGTGTCCGTCAGTGGATAAACAAAATGTGGCATGGCCATACATCGGAATATTAGTCAGCCATTAAAAAAGTGAAGTACTGGGACCAGCAGATGGCATAGTGGTTAAGTCACTGGACTCCCATGTAGTTGACCGCTGTTCGAGTCTGGACCCAAAGCTTAAACCTCACACTGGCCATGTGTGCGTGTGTGCCCAAGATCCTGAGAGGAGAATGGAGGAGAAGAGATTGCTGTGTGGCCATCCCCCTGGAGGGTAATTTCTTGCTTTCTGTCACTGTCTCTGTCTGTCTTTTCAGCGAGCATAGCAAAAATCTCTATAAAAAAATTTTTTAAAGTGAAGTTCCCCCCCCCTTTTTCAAGCCACTGACACTGGGACTCCAGTTAGTCAGCCATATAGGATCCAGCCACCCCTAACCACCATACCACTGGCTGGTCCTGGGTTTTATTTTATGGTGATAAAAATGGCTGCTGGGTTTGAACCACGCTGTTTGGCTCCCTGAACCGTGCTACAATCCCTTCTCCATTCTTCTGGGATTTTAGGCATGCACGCACATGTGCCCGGAGTGGTTTTCAAATCGTTGGGTCTGGGACTCTTTAAGTGTGGTTGGCCATGCGGGAATCCAGCACCTTGACTACCATACCGGCTGGCTCTTTAACATTTTAAATGTACTCAATACCACTAATTGAATACTCTAAAGAGGTTGACTGGAGCCAGCCAGGTGGTGTGGTGGTGAAGGCACCTAAAGACCGCACAGCCAACTGTACAGTTTGAGTCCCAGACCTGGTGGCTTGGAAAACACACTGGGTGCATATACACGCGTGCCCAGAATCCTTATAGGAGAATGGAGGAGAAAGATTTGCAGTGTTGTCATCTCCCTTGGGGTGGATGCTTTCTCACTTCACCTCTATCTCTTTCTCTGTTAAGTGCATGCACCCTATAGTGAAAAAAAGATCGACTGTTATATGAATTAACTTCAGTTGGGAAAAAAGTGTGTGCGTGTATATATTTGTTCAGGCCCCACCCTGAAGCCCTGAAGAGGTTTTATTCTGCAAGTGGGTCCAGATAAAATTCTCAGGTCTTGGCGACCAGCAGATGGCATAATGGTTACATTGGTGGACTCCCACGTAGTCAACCGCAGTTCAATTCCTGGACCTGGTGGCTTAAAACTCAGGCCAGGTGCATGTGCGAGTGTGTTCAAGATCCTGAGAGGAGAGGCGGAGAAGGATTGTGGTGTGGGGGATGATTTCTCACTTTCTCTCTGTCTCTTCAGGGAGCGCATGTACCCTCTAGCAAAAATCTCTTTAAAAAAAAAAAAAGTTCTCAGCTCTTGGAGGATTTTTAAATTTTTAAATTTTTTTATTTGCCAGAGAGCGCATGTGAGAGACACTGAGAAAGCCCCCCAGTGAGGCACAGCCATGCTGCAATCCTTTTCCCTCCAAACTGTCAGAAATTTGGGCATAGAAGCACACGCGCCCGGTATGTTTTTCAAGCTGCCAGGCCTGGAACTTGAGCTGCGGGCAGCTATGTGAGATCTGGCTTCCTGTTCACAGGGCTTAGCCACTGTGCTATGGGCTTTTTTTTTTTTTTTTTTTTAATTTTTTAATTTAAGCTAGTTTGCAGGGATTGGGAAATGGCTAGCAGTAATCGTGCTCTGTGAGGCTGTCCCAAATGGGAAGGTTCTGGGTTTGCATTCGGAGACCTTTCTAGACACTCTGGGCATGAGCAGTCCTGTGATGGGCCTGGCCAGAGGTGGGTCATGGTATGAGGGCCCCATTGGAGGTACCCTGCTCTCTGGCACATCACCCTTTAGCTTGTGGAGGAAGGAAATATTAGGTTGTTGGGAAAGTTGTGATGCATTTTTTTGTTTATTATCTTATGCAAAAATGTATCATGACTTTTCCCAGTGACCCAGTAGATACACTTTAAGCAACAAAAACAAAGAAAGAACTAGTTGTGGAGCCTCCAGAGGAATAGCACCTGGACCTGCCAGACTACAGGGTGCCCGGTGGTATGTTTGATCGCCCAGACACCTGCCCGGGCCAGCAGGCCGCTCTCGGCCCTACCTCGGGGTTCATCTCTGTGGATCAGTCCTGCAGACAAGAGGAGGGATGTAAGTGGGATATTAGGCCGCACCAAGTCATGTCCTGGTTCTGTGCATGTATTTATGGGTCACCCTGGAATATGTGCATTTTGGGGTGGGTGATTTGGTGCCCTCATTTAGGAAGTCTGAAGGTGTGTCACCTCAGGGAGTGTTTGTCTGCCTCCAGAGAAATAACCTTCGCTTCTCCCTTGGCAGTCTATTAGAGGTTTTCTTCATTATCTGCTCGCTTCTGTGCTGCTCTTGGCCTCCAGCGGCTGGACTGCTGCAGAAAGGAAAGCCCTTGACCTGACATCAGCCCTTGACAACGACTTGATCAGGATGGCCAAACGACAGTACCAGGCTCAGGCTTATGTGGGCAGACGGTAGTTTAAGCTCTTTGGCCAGGGGTTTCCTTTGCACTCTGTAAACAAAACAAACTGCTTTGTGTTTTTAACTTCATTTCTCAAGTGTTTACTAGTGTTTTCTGTGTGCTGGGCACAGTCCTAAGTGTGGGTAGGCTTGGAGTTGATAGGACATGTTTCTGCCAATGGGACCAAACAGTGCGTTTCAACGTGGAGATGTTCTGCCTCTGACTTAGAGAAGGTGTATGTATCTCAGACATACACTTACTTCCTTCAACACAGGGAGGAAACAGGCCCGCTGCAATGGCACAGAGGTAACGCACTGCTCCTTGATGCCGAGACCACGTTGGGAGGTTCTGGGTTGGCACCCTGAGATCTCCCTGTACACCCCAGGGATGTACACATGCTAGTGATCCTGGGGCTGGGAGGGGATTGTAGCATGAAGACCCTGTTGGCAGTGCTTGTCTGTGTCTGTCTCTGTCTCTCTGTTTTTCCTTTTCTTGTCTCTCTTTCTCTCATACAAGAAAGAAACTTTGGGGCAGGCAGGTGGCGTGATGGTTAAGGGCGCTGGACTCCCACATGACTGACCAAGGTTTGAGTCCCAGACCTGGTGGCTTGCTTTCTTACTTGCTGTCTCCCGTCCTCTCGCTCTGTCCCTCTCTGGTCAAATTTAAAAAAATAAATAAATAAATAAAGTTAAATAAGATACTTTTTTTTAAATTTAAAATATTTATTTAATTTCATTTATTATTATTTTCTTAATTTGAACAGAGAGAGACAAGAGAGAGTGAAAGGGAAAGTGAGGAAGCAAGCTGCCAGATCCAGGACTCGAACCATGGTCAGCCATGTGGGAGTGTCTAGCACCTTAACCACCATGCCATCTGCTGGTCCCCAAGATAATTCTTTTTAAAAAAAGAAATAAACTTTAAAGGGAGAGGGGCCAGCTGATGTCCAGGTGGCTAAGGGCTCTGGACTCCCACATGGCTGACCACACTTCAAGTCCCTAACCTGGCGGCTTGCTTTCTCACCCCCCCCCCCCATTAAATTAAAACAAATCAATAAAGTTAAATAAAATAACTATTTTTAAAAAGGAAGGGAGAAAAACAGTGGAATAGAGTATATTAGAGAAGATGGGAAACTTATGAAAAATTTACATTTTCTTGGGGCTGGTGGTGGTGGTGTGGTCATGGGCACTGGGCTCCCATGTGGCCAACCATGGTCCAAGTTCTGGACCTGGTGGCTTGCTTTCTCACTTTCCCTCTAGCTCTCTCTCTCCGATCAAACTGGAAAATAATAATGATAAATAAATAAAAAAAAATAACTGTTTATTAAAAAGTTTACATTTTTCTCTAAGCAAGGTTGTTTGAACAAAGTTTAATTCTAATTTGATTCCTTTTTGTACTGTCTGGAGGAAAGGACTGTATATTGACCCTTATTTTCAGTTTTATAGTCCTCCTGATATCCCCAAGGGAATGCATCGTAGACCATCTTTTGAACTTTCATGGAATGCATGTGTATTTAGGTTGAAGGAGCTGGCTGCTGTAGAACAATTACACTGTGAACCACTTACCTAGTACCACTTTGTTCTAGGAAATGGAAGCGTGCATCTTTAAGCTTTAAAACTTGTTTTAGTTCTTCAGTGATGTCTTTTTCTCTGTCTTACAGGGTCTGTGCTCTGAACTTAACTGTAATGATTGAGGGCTTTCCTCATAAAGGATTTCGGGGTTCTGCTCTTGGGGTTTTGTCCTGCTTTGAGAACCTGGCCTGGCCTGGATAGCATCCCTTACATTCCCATTTTACATTTCTTTTCTTTTTTTTTTGAAAAAAAGATATTTTTGCACTAGGGCTCATGCACTCGCCAGAGAGACAGAAAGTGAGAAATCACCCCCCGGGGGTGGGGATGGCTGTGCCATACCACAGTCCCTTCTCCATTCTCTTCTCGGGGTCTTGGACACGTATGCATATGCGCCCACTGTGAGTTTTACGTCGCTGGGTCCAAGACTCAAACTGCAGTCGACTACATGGGAGTACAGATGTACCATTATGACATCAGCTGGTCTCCCAATTTTACATTCCTGAGCCTGACTTGCAGGGTTTTCCATCTCCTGCATCCTTGCACCTCCTTTTACCCAAGCATCTACTCTAATCTGCTGTGAACTGAGCTCCCCGCCCGTTAGGCGTACAAAGCTAAGAGCACGTAAGTTCGGGAGAATGGATTTCAGCACTCTCCTGTTGGAGATCATCAGTTTCCAGTTATATGTAGAATGTTCTTTGACATTCTTTTTTTTTATTAATTTGCCAGAGGGCTCATGTGCTCACCAGAGATGGAGGGGAGGAAGGGGGACAGAAAGCACCCCCTGGAGGAATGGTCATGCTGCAGTCCCTTCTCCATTTTTTACCCCTTTCAGGATTTGGGGCGTGCTCGCTCATGCGCCTGGCATGTTTTTCCAGCAACTGGGCCTGGAACTCAGGCCACATAGTTGACCCTTTGGGATCCAGCTGCCTCACCTACCGTGCCACTGTCTGGTCCTGGAACTTTTTTTTTTTTCTTTAAGAGGTTTTAGCCTTAGGGCACATGCATTCACTGGAGACAAGAGAGTCTCCTCCATTCTCCTGGAATCTTGGGTATGCACATACACATACCCCTCATGGTTCTTCAAGCCACTGTGTCTGGGACTCGAACTGTGGTTGGCCTTATGGGAATCCAGCGACATAACCGCTACACCATCTGCTGGCCCCAGCCCTGTGACATTCTTGAACCACTAACATAAAGTGTTCTAGAGCTAGATGGTGGTGCAGTGGTAAAACACAACGCTCTGAGGCATTATGGTTTCCAGTTCAAGTCCAGCGACCTACCTGGGTACCTCAGGCCCACACTTGCCTATAATATGGGGCTGCCTGAAGAGTGGGGGCGGCTCTAATGCTATGTCACTTTAAGATACCCGGCGGCTTGTTGCGTGCGTGCCCAAGATCCCGAGAGGAGAATGGAGGAGAAGGGATTGTGGCGTCTCTGTGATTTCCTCTTTCTATCTCTCTGTCTCTCTCTGTCTGTCTGGCGAGCGCACGCGCCCTATAGGGAGTGGGGGCGGCTCTTGCCTTTAAATATTGTTAGGTGTGTGGTCTCTGTCTCTCTCAAGTAGTAGCCTTACAGAATGAAGCAGTGTGGTGGCCTTGCCCCTTTTGTGCACAGCTGATCTTGTAATCATTTTCTTTTAAAAAATCGGTGTGCTGCTGGGGCCAGTAGATGGTGTTGTGGTTGAGGTGCTGGACTCCCATATGGCTGGACCGTAGTTTGAGTCCCGGACTTGGAGGCTTGCTTTCTCACTTCTCCTCTTTCTCTCTCTGTATCTCTCTGGTCAAATTAAAGAGATGATAATAATGACTAAAATAAAATAAATGAATAATTCTTTTTAAAAAATTGGTATGCTGCAATTTGGATTTTTTTTTTTTTTTTTTTTTGGAGAGGTTTTTGCTATAGGGCGCGTGTGCTCGCCAGACAGACAGACACAGACAGAGAGATAGAAAGCAAGAAATCACCCCCCAGGGGGGATGGCCACACCGCAATCCCTTCTCCTCCATTCTCCTCTCGGGATCTTGGGCATGCGCCCAGCGTGAGTTTAAGCCACCAGGTCCGGGACTTGAACCGCGATCGACTACGTGAGAGTCCAGCGACATAGACATTACGCTAACTGCTGGTCCCTGGATTTTTTTTTTTTTTTAATTTATGGGAAGTTTGTTTTTTTCCAGTGTGTTATTTGAGTACCTGTTATGTGCTTATGCTAGTTTGACAGTGGTGAATGAGACAGTATTCTTATGTTTGTGGAACTTGGTGGAAGAGCGTCGGAGAGGCGTACTGAGTGAGGCAGAGGCGTGCCAGGTGCTGAGAGCACACTTAGGGCTGATGAAGTTGGGAGCCCAGGGCCGGCCCTGGGTGTGACATGGCCTGCTCATGAACTCATCTAATGGGGGAGGGTGGGTGCGGTACCTTCAGAGCATTGGGGAAGAAAAAGTTATGGCTTAATATCCTGAGTTTGGAGGTGTTTTGTTTTGGCTGAAGGTGTTACATGCATTGGGACTTCCTAAGTTAGTGTATTGGAGTTTATAGTTCCTCCTCTCCCACACACACTCTTTTCTTTCACCAGAGGGTGTATATGCTCACCAGAGAGGGGTGGTGGAGAGAAAGCATCCTCCAGTGGGAGATGGTCACACTGCAGGCCCCTCTCCATTTCTCTACCCTGTTGGGATTTGGGGCGACCATACACACGTGTCCAGTGTATTTTTCAAGCTGCTGGCGCTGGGACACGAACCTTACCGCTGGCCATGTGGGCTCTGGCCGCCCCAACCACAAAGCCATGAAGCTAGCCCCACAGTTATTTTTCTATCTGCAATGTGACACCTTGGTTCCAGATTTCAACCAAAGGGAGCTTTTATGGGTTTTTTTGTTTGAGTGTTTTCACTTTTGTTTTGCCAGAGGGTATATGCACTTGCCAGAGTGAGGCAGAGAAACCGAGAGAAGGGGAGGAAGAGAGAAATCGCCCTTCTGTGGGCAGTCATGCTGCAGTCCCTTCTCTATTTTTCTGTTCTGTTGGAAGTTTGGGCATGCACGAACACATGCCTGGCATGGTTTTCAGGCTGCTGTGTCTGGGATATGAACCGTGCAGTCTGCCATGTGGGATCCAGCTCTCTTGGACACTAGGCTACCGGGCCAGGCCAAGGCTGTTCTTTTTTTTTTTTTTTTTTTTTTTTTTTTCAATTTAAAAAAATAAATTAGTTAATTTTTTAATTTTTTTGCTGTAGGGTGAGTTTGCTTGCCAGAGACAGAGAGGAAAAGTGAAAAATCACCCCACCCCCACCCCCGGGTTGGATGGCCACACCATAATCCCTTCTCTTCTCCTCTCGGGATTTTGGGCATACACACACACTCATGCACACACAACATGTTTTGTAAGCCACTGGGTCTGGGACTCCTAGCCACCTTACCCTTCTGCTCACTGGCCAACCCGCTCTTGTTTTCTTTTTTTTTTTTAAAGAGAGAGTTTTTTCTTTCAGGCACGTGTGCTCACTGGAGAGACAGAAAGTGAGAAATTACCCCCTCGGGGGATGACCACAGTCCCTTCTTCTCCATTCTCCTCTTGGGATTTTGGGCACGCATGCACACATGCCTGGCGTGAGTTTTAAGCTGCCAGTGACGTAACCATTAAACCATCTGCTGGTCCTCCCACCTTTTTTTTTTTTTTTTTTTTTTGAGAGGTTTTTGCTATAGGGCGCGTGCGCTCGCCAGACAGACAGAGAGAGACAGAAAGCCAGAGATCACCCCCCAGGGGGATTGGGCACGCACGCACACGCGCCCGGAGTGAGTTTAAGCCACCAGGTCCGGGACTCGAACCGCGGTCAACTACGTGGGAGTCCAGCGACATAGTCATTACACTAACTGCTGGTCCCCCACCCTTCTTTTTAAATATTCTATTTTGTCATACTGATATTGAGTCCTTGGAAAGTGTGGTTGACTTCTTATGTTTTTTGTTGTTGTTCAGCTATCTGTATGTATTTTATTTGTTTAAAGTAATGAATGCAGTTTTTTTGAAGGATTATTTTTTAACTTTATTATTATTTTTTAAAATTTGAACAGAGAGAGAGACAGAGAAAGGGAGAGGGAAAGTGAAAAAGCAAGCCGCCAGGTTCTGGATGCAAACCGTGGTCAGCCATGTGGGAGTCCAGCGCCCTGAACCACTACACCACCTGCCGGCCCCATGAATGCAGATTTTTAAAAAATAAGTTAAAATTAAATCACGTTAAAGCTTCGTTGATTTTATTTCTTGGGTGGTTGAGAAATGGTAGAAAGCTCGCTGTAATCATCATTTGTTTCTTTTGCATAATTAGCCCTTTGAAGAATTATGAGGTAAAATTGTAATTATCTTAAGTATGCTGAATTAGTCATTTTTAAAGCTGTGATTATTTTATCTACATGGAAATTTTATTCATTATCTCCCCAAAATATTGTAAAGATCTTCATCCGGCAGAGGCAGCATAGTTATTCAGTTGAATTATTTCTCCTTCTGTCTCGGCTGGAGAGCTGTTTTTGCGCCTCCTGCCTATAATGAGTATTTGGCTAATAATGTCTTTATAATGCCTTCATTATAAGCTGGTAGCATTATCTCACGTGTCTTTGGTGGCTTCTTATGTGCCAAAAATAAGCTGCAAATGATGCACAGAAAATAAGCATTGTGAAGTACATAGCCTCTGAACAAGTGATGACATTTATCTAACTCGTTTAGGTTGTAGATGTCAGAGTGTCAGCCCTGCTTAAAGTAGACCTTGCCCAACCCTCAACACACCCTTCTTCATTTAAAGCCTGCTTTGTTTTAATTTCCTATGACAAATAGCAGGAGGGGGCTGAGTCTATTTCTGCGACAGCATGGCTATTTGAGGGCATCGGTGAAGATCTTTAGACAGTATGGGGGAGGGGCAGCCCATAGCGCAGTGGCTAAGCTCTGTGCATAGGGAGCTGGGTTCCACATGGCTGAGTCCCGTTCAAGTCCCTGCTCGCTTGGTCATGTCTGTGTGCACGCCCCAAATCCTGACGGGAGAGAAGTGGAGGAAGGGGGATTACAGCTTGACCACGCCCCATTGGAGAGCGCTTGTACACCCTCACTTCCTCTAGTGAAAACTAAAGCAACAGCATTTGCTAGCCTGGTAAATGTGTCATTTTAGGAAGAACACTATTCTATTCCTGGTCAGGCAACATTATATTACATATTTGGACAGTTGGACTTTGGAGGAGATGTTGCCATTAGTCCAAAATAAGACCTAAATAATGACAAATATTTATTGAATACTTAACTGCTCTAATCTCTTTTTGTGTCATATCTATTCTCCATACTGACCCTTTTGAGAAGGTTCCATCGGCACCACTTGACAGATGAGGAATGCAAGCCGCGAAATGGGGATCGACTCTCAGGTCGTGTGGCTGGTTCACAGCTGCTAACTGCTCGCCTTCTGCCTGTGGCTGCCCCAGCTAACATGAATTTCCGATAGAACCTTTTACTTTGGTCTCTATAGAACCTGTCTGTGTGAAGACGTTTTCTCATTTGTATTGAGTGGTTACTCTGGTTGATGTGTCTGCTCATGGGACACACAACCAAAGTGAGACTCAGATTTGGAAACCCTAAAATTGGGTTTGGTCAGATAAGGTTGGTGGTCATGTTTTGGAGGGTGCCGGGTGAGTCAGTGTCACTCAGAGCTCTTTTACAATATATCACCTGGCTCATTCTAGAATCTGTGTATCGGGTGGAGTGGATGTGATTACACTGTCCTCCGCCTACAGTAGCTGATTAGGGTCACACCAGTAACAGTGCAGTGGGGGTGATCCATGGGGACAGCCTGTTCTCTTCTGCTTAGGAACACTTGCTAGAATACAAGGAAAGGGTGCTGTGGGGCAGGGTCAGGGTAGTGACTCGCCAGACCGGCAGGTTCATCCCAGGAAAAGCACCACCGTGCTCGGGCAGCCTGCTCTAGTTTACGCAGGAAGTGGCATTTCCAGTACTTTAATTGTTCATAAGTTATTTTTAATTCTCCATGATGTATCTTTATCATAGTAGAAACCTTCAAGGGTACTAGTCTTCTCAAGGCCTTTTGGTCATTAACGTGGTAGATGTTCGGTCTGTTGTTATACCCTTGTTTTAATTTCATATGTGACCGTAGGGACCACAGAGTTCTATATATAATGGGTTGTTACATAGAGGTCTTGTTTGGAAAGAAGTAACTTCCTACTTGAAAAATGAGACTTAAGGCCAATTCCGAAAAGAAGGGAAGTAACTTAGAGGAAGTAAATTTGAAGGCCAGTGTCTAATCTTAGTAATTTGAGCTTTCAAAAGTTTCCTTTAAGAAAGTTAGAAATTAACTCTTTCGTCTATCAACGCATTTTTATTCATTAACTTAGAAAGCGTAGGTTTCTTTCTGTTTTTATTTTGTAAGAGAGTTTTGGTATAGGGTGTATGCGCCCACCAAAAAGGCAGAGAGAGACAGAAAGTGAGAAATCACACCTCAGGGTGGGTGGCCACACCGCAATCCCTTCTCCTCTTGGGATTTTGGGCACACAGTGGATCTAGCGTGAGTTCTAAGCCTCCAGGGCCGGTCTAGGACTGGGACTTGAACCAAGGTCGACTACGTGGGAGTGCAGCAATGTAACCATTACACCATCTGCTAGCAGGTCTTGAGAGGGTCGGTTTCTTATCCTTAATTCAACCAGGGAACACCACTTTGTGTTCACTGCTATTTGTGTTCATTGCTGTTTTTTATTCTGCTAGCCATTGTAAGGAGTATACACATACATCTTTTTCTTTTTCTTTTTAGTTTACTGTAGGGCATGGGTGCTCACTGCGCGAGGAGGGGAAGGTGGAAAAAGAGAAAGTGAGAAGTCACCCCCCCCGGGGGGATGGCCAAGTCACAAGCCCTTCTCCATCCCCTCTTGTGACTTCGGATTTGCACACACGCACCCTCAGCCTGATTTTCATGCCACGGGGTCCAGGACTCAAACCTGTCAACCAGCCATGTGGGATCCAGCTGCCTTAACCTCCATACCATCTGCTGGCCCAAAGCACATACTTACTTTTAATCGCCAGAGGGCGCATGTGTATATGTGAGAAAGTACCTCCCACGGGGCCTGGTCACACTGCAGTACTTCCCTCTGGTTCTCCATTCCGTTCACCGTGCAAGCGTTGGGCACCCAGCACGTTTTTCAAGCTGTCTTGGCTGGAACTCGAGCCCTTATGGGTCTTGTGTGGTCCAGATTTCTCGGCACAGTCCCTAACTCCTGCACTAAGGACCAGGCCCCCATATAGAAAATAAAGACATGAAAATACGGATCTAGACATGCCGGTACAAGTGTAGGGTGCCAGCTGTATGATACTAAAGCCACATGGGAGGCCCAGGTTAGGATCCCGTGTTGACCTAACATGGTGGGTACACCCACGTATCTATCCTTGGAGGCTCGGGAGAGGTGAAGGGTCATGAGACCCTGTCAAGGATGTCTGTCTCCCTCTCTCCCTTCTCCACACCTATGAAAGAAAAGAGTAGGTGGCTTTTTTTTTTTTTTAAGAGATTTTCGCTATTAGGGTGTGCTCCCTTGACAGAGACAGAAAGTGAGAGATCACCTGCTCCCCCCCCCCCCCCAAGAGGGATGGTCACGCCACAATCCCTTCTTCTCCATTATCCTCTTAGGATTTTGGGCATGTGCACACACGCGTGCGATTTAAGTCATGGCATTCAGGACTCAAACTGCATTGGCTACAGGGGAGTCCAGTGATATAACCATTTCACCTTCTACTGGTCCTGAAAATAGTAAATTTTTTAAAAATGAAGATAAAATCCTTTGTAGTAGAGCTGACAGATCATATCTAACAGTTAAGCGTTAGTTATATGTTGTTTCTAATTACTCCCCTGTATGTACGTACATGTTGTAATAGAGCACGTGAGCTGTCCAAAGTGAGATGGGGGGTAAAGTAAGAAAGCACCCCGGGGGGCATGACCATATTGCAGTCCCTTCTCCATTCTCCTCTCAGGATTTTGGGCACGCATGCACACATGCCTGGCATATTCAAGCCGCCACGGTTGGGACTGAGTCGCGCAGTCATCCATGCGGGATCCAGCTGTCTTAACCACCTCACCCCTGGCTGGCCCAGCACTTCCCTGTATTAACTCGTTTAGTAATTACTGTTACCTTGTGAGGGCAGGGGCTATTACCTTCCCCACTGGTACAGACTGTGGCACAGAGGGATTAAGTAACTTGCCCAGAGTTTCACAGTGGCTTTGAACCCAAGCATCTGGCTTGAGAAGCTGCTGTCAGAACAGAGTGGGAGGTGATTCAAGCTTACGTAGTCATTGGAGAGTCCCCGGGGCTGATCCAACTCGTGCTGTACAAGTTCCGGGATGGAGAAGAACTTGTACTGGAGGACTGTGGGCGGGGCATAGCGCTTAGCCCTAAAGGAGGTGGAGGGGGTGTTAACCTGTAGGGACACAAGTGTGGCCTACACAAGTGTCGGTTAGACTAGGGAAGACGTGGGGTGGGGTGGGGAGATCGGGCTGTTGGGTTCTGCAGCCTCGGGCGGTCACATCCCAGGATGGGTCCCCTCACCAGATACACTGTACTGGTCATTTCAGGTCAGTACTTGCTTTTAGTTTTTGTTTAGTTAATTTTTGCCAGAGTGCTTGTGTGCCCACTCGAGGGAGGCCTGAGAGGACACCCCCCTTCAGAATGGTCATGCACCAGTCCCCACTCCTCCGTCTCTCCTCCTTTCCACATTTGGGTCACACATACAGATGCATGTGGCGTGTTTCTCAAGCTGCATGTTCAGGACTCAGATCACAAGATTAAACTATGTGGGGTCCAGCCGCCTTAACCAACCCATGGGCTGGCCTCTCAGTATCTTTTAAACCCTCCCAGTCTTGGGGCTATGAGGGTGCATAGCAATTAAGGTGCTGGATTCCCACATGGCCATACCCGGTCACTTGGAAATCACACCAGGCGCGTGTGCGTGTGTGTCCAGTATCCCTAGAGGGGAAGGGAGAAGAAGGGATTGTGATGTGGCCGTCTCCCCCAGGGGTAATTTCTCGCCTTTCCTCTCTCTTTCTGTCTCTGGTGAGCACACATGGCCTATGGCAAAAACCTTAAGAAAATAATAAAATTTAATAAAATCTGCCAGTCTTTTTTGGAAATACACTGATTAGTATATCTGTACATCCCACCATTAGACAGTTGTATCACAGCACATGACACATTTAGCACCTCTTTTCCTTTCATAAACTAGGCCCAGGGATCATTCATGAACACAAATCTCTTATTTCCCCTGCGGTATAGAATAAATTAAGACTGTGAAATACTTAACCAGACCTCAGAGGGAGCATCTAGGTTGTTTCCAGTCTTGCTATTACAAACATTGCTGACCGTGGGGTTTTTTTTTTTTTTTTTTAAGGTTTTTGCCATGGGGTACTTGTGCTCACTGGAGAGGTTTAGAGGACCGTGAGAGGGAAAGTGAGGAATCACCCACTCCAGGGGAATGGCCATGCCGCAGTCCATTTTCCTCCCGGGCATGCTGAGCATGCATGTACAGCTGTCCAGCATGATTTTCTTTTCTTTTCTTTTTCTTTTTTTTTTTTTAAGGATTATTAAATTAAATCAGTTAATTGATTTATTTTTGCTATAGGGCATGTGCACTCATCAGAGAGAGAGAGAAGTGGGGGAGGGAAAAAAGTAAGAAAGCAAGCCACCAAGTCCAGGACTTGAGCCATAGTTGACCATGTGGGAGTCTAGCACCTTAACCACCATACCACCTGCTGGCCCCAGAAACATTCTTGTACGTAAACATTTATATTCACGTACGGCTGTCTGTTGGATAAAATCTTTTTAAAATTTACTAGAGGGAGGCGCAGCAGGTGGCGTGGTAGTTAAGGGCACTGGACTTCCACATGGCTGACTGTGATTCGAGTCCCGGATCTGACAGTTGCTTTTCTCACTTTCCCTTTCTCTCTCTGGCCAAATTAAAAAATAATAACAAATAAAAATAAGTAAATAAACAAAATTTACTGGAGGGCGTGTGCACTCACCAGAGAGGCTCACGAGCGAAAATGAGAAAGCGTCCCCCCACACGGACAGTCACGCAGCAGTTCCTTCTCCATTTCTTCTTTGGGGATTTCAGCAATACGTGCACATGAACTCAGCATGTGTCTTTCAAGCTGCGAGGTCTAGGATTTGAACTGTGCGATTGGCCATGTGGGATTCAATGCCTTACCCACTACATTATTGACTGGCTCAGGTTACTTTTTTTTTTTTTTTTTTAGAATTATTTTATTTAACTCTATTATTATATTATTATTTCCCAGTTTTTGATCAGAGAGAGAGAAAAAGTGAGAAAGCAAGTCTCCAGGTCCAGAATTCGAACCGCGGTCGGCCATGTGGGAGTCCAGCACCTTTAACCACCATGCCACCCGCCGGCCCAAGGATAAATTCTTTTAAGTTTATTGCTATTTCTTTTTCTTTTGGACACTCCTACATGGCTGACCAGAGTTCGAGTTCTGGGCCTGGTGGCTTGCTTTCTCACTTTCCTTCTCTCTATGTGTCTGTGTTTCTCTGGTCAAATGAAAATAAATGAATAAATAAATAAAATTAAATAAATAATTCTTTTTTAAAAGGTTTCCTGCAGTAATAAAAGTGTGTTCTTTTTCTGCCTTAATCCCTTTAATATTCAGATATTGAACATCTTCAGCCCCAGTGAGGTTTAAAACCCATCATCTGTCGCCCTTTTGTGCCCTTCACTTTCAGTACTTCATCGCTATAATTCCCCCCCACGCATATATTCTGTCCTTTCCCTCTTTCTTCTTACTTGGCGCTGGTTAAAACCACCTCTTCGTCTCTTCTGCATCTGTAACTGAATGTGCGTAAAAAGGAATAAATTGACTGGTGTCATTTTGAACTTAGGACCCCTAACCTCAAAAGTGGACGTTAGCGTTTGTTCTCCTGTTCCTAGGACAAAATAGCACCACCTTTTTTAGTTCAAACCTCCTGTTTTCCTTTTCAGCTTCATTATCAACTGTTAATCAAGAAAATGGAAGTAATTAGAAGAGCCTACTGCTCCCACCCAGTCACTCACCTGCACTTGGGTGTTATGGGCTGCCGCCTCTTCACTTACCGCGGGTCCATCCCATGGGAGTCCATTGTCCGAGCCAGGGTCAGCCTGCCCACTCGTGTGCTCAGTCCGCCTCTCTGTCTCAGACCGTTGCTCTGGCAGCTCTCCCTTCCCTTCCATTCTCAGCCTCTGCATGCAGCCCGCCGGCCAGACCTCAGCGACCCACCGTAACTGCGGGGATGTTGGGGAATCCGCGTTACTGGCAGTCACGTGACCAGGAAGGGGAAACACAGATACTGAGACAGACAAACAGCGTTTGCTACATCTCCGAGGCTACTGCCACCTTTTTTTCTTTTCATGTTCCCATGAATCAGAGAGAACATAGAGCACCCTAGCAGGGTCTCCACCTTACAACCCACCCCCAGTCAGCCCTGGATCATGGAAGGTCTCCACATGCAAACTTGGAGCCTTCCTGTCTGGGTCCGTCTCTCAGTCTCCTGTTTTCCCGTTGTCTCCCCCATCCACTTCCCTGCCAGACTTCTCCTGGTAGCAGTTTTATTAGAAGTCATTCATGTATCACATAACTCACCCATTTGAAGTGGGCAGGTCAGTGGGGTTTACTCTCTGCAGAGTTGTGCATCATCACCACAATCAAACTAGAACATTTTCATTATACAAATATGCTATTGTACTCTTCAGCGATTGTCTCCGATCTCTCCACAACTACCCCCACCTAGACAACCACCAAGCTCCCTTCTGTCTTTCTAGATTTCCTGTTCCGGACATTTCATGTAAATGACATCACAAGAGTCACTGTCTTTTGTCACTTACGTACTGTTTTCATGATCCATCCACGTCACAGCGTGTCTCTCTTGACTACTTGGAAGGACGTTTTACACCACCCGTCTCCGTGCCTTCATCTGCTCAGTTCAGGCAGTCTGCCCCTCCCTTCCCTGTGTTCGTAAACCCCAGGGTGGGATTTCTCCCATCGCTGGAGACCTTCGGATTGGCCTGTGTCGTTTTGCTAGCTACGCAGTCTAGATCCTGTCCTTGTAGTGCTGCCTGCCTTTTTCTCATCATCATCTTTCTGACTTTAAATATCTCTGGCTTCTCCCGGACCACCTCTTTCACATTCCTAGTAGCCAGATCCCTGCCCTTCTCCATTCCACACACTTCCTTGAAGGCTGTGTCGTTGTCACTGGTAACAATAGCTTACCTAGGCGCTGGTCTTTTTTAGCTGATGGGGAGCCATGTGTGCGGCATTTGGAAAAAGCCTCCTGAGACTGTGCCCGTTCCTCCTCCCCTTCCACTCAGCTTCTGCCTCTGTTTGTGCACTCTCATCCCCCCGCCATGGTCTTCTCATCCCCCCTGTGCAGTTCACCGCCCAGTACCTGTCAGGCTGCTGCCAAGGCTCTCAGTCCGTCACAGGTCGCCCATGCTAGGCCAGTGGCTTTCACTTCCGTACAGGATAGGATTCAGGTGACTGTGACATCCCCGAACTTCCTGTCTCTCTTTCCACCTCATTTCCCAAAGTCTCCTCTCAATTCTCGTATTTAAGAACATTGAGGTAGTTTGTTCAAGATGTTTGCTCACATTAGAAAATATTCCTGGGCTGACCCCGTGGCCTCGCAGTTCAGGGAGCTGAATCCACGTGACTGACGACATACAGAGCATTTCCCAGCCTCCACCACCCCTGCCAACTCCTGCCAGGGGACTTGTCCTCAGGGTTCAGGTCAGATGTCACCCTCTCTGAAGCCCTTTGGTAGAACTGCTTGATTTTTGTCTCTGTCTGTCTCAGAGGGAATAACCTTTTTTGTTAGTACACTTAATTATATCGTGCGGCTTCCCCTAGGAGTGTCTTCCAGATAAGGCTGCATTTCGGCATAGAGAACAGGGAATATACCTCAAGGGTGGCTGTGGTTTTGTGTGTTTTTTTGTTTTGTTTTGTTTTAAGATTTATTTAATTTGGAGGCCATTAGGTGACATGTTGGTTGAGTTGCTGGACTCCTACATGACTGACCATGGTTCAAGTCCCAGACCTGGCAGCTTGGTTTCTCATTTTGTCTTCTGTCTCTGGTCACATTAAATTAAAATTATTTTTAAAAATATTTATTTAATTTTATTTATTATTGTTATTTTAATTCATCAGCGAGAGAGACGGGGTGAGAAAACAAGGCTGGGACTACAGTTTGGTCTGTACTCCCCACATTTATCTATAGACTTAACGTCTATCAAATTCCCAACTGGTGGCTTTGCAGAAATCGACAAGCTGTTCCTAACATATATATGGAAATCCAAGGGACTCAGAATAGCTGACACAGTCTTGAAAAAGAAGTTGGAGGACTCACGCATCCTAGGTTCAAAGCCACGGTAACCAAGACCGTGGTATTGGCAGGAGAACAGACACGTAGACCAGTGGGATAGAATTGAGAACCCAAAAATAAACCCTCAAATTGACATTTGATTTCAAACACAGGTACCAAGAACATTCACTGGGGGGAAATGGTCTTTTCAACAAAGAATGCTGATACGATGGGATTCCCACACATGAAATAATTGGACCTCTGTCTCTTATCACATAAAAATTAATCAAATGCATAAACGTAAGATGAGAAACTATACAAATCTTAGAAAAAAGGCATAGATTTCTTGTGACCTTGGATTTGGCAGCGGTATATGAGGTATGACACCAAAATCATTAGTAACCAAAGACAAATAGAACTTCAGCAAATTTTTTTTTTTTTTTTTTTTTTTTTTTTTGGAGAGGTTTTTGCTATAGGGCGCGTGCGCTCGCCAGACAGACAGAGAGAGACAGAGAGATAGAAAGCAGGAAATCACCCCCCAGGGGGGATGGCCACGCCGCAATCCCTTCTCCTCCATTCTCCTCTCGGGATCTTGGGCACGCACGCACACGCGCCCAGCGTGAGTTTAAGCCGCCGGGTCCGGGACTCGAACCACGGTCGACTACGTGGGAGTCCAGCGACATAGCCATTACGCTAACTGCTGGTCCCGAACTTCAGCAAATTAAGAAAACTTTAGTGTTTCAAAGGACACCATCAAGAAAGTGAAAAGAAACAATTCAGTTAAAAACTGGGCAGTGGGGTCAGCTAGTGGCATGGTGGTTAGAGTAGCTAGATCCTACATGGCTGAGTGGGTCATTCAAGTCCTGGACCTGGCAGCTCGAAAAACATATTGGGCACGTGTGTGTACATTCCCGCACTCAAAGGAGAAAGGGATCATAGTCATGGGAGGTACTACTGCCCCCCCGCCCCGCCCTGTCCCTGTCCCTTTGGTGAGAGCAAGTGCTCTCTAGCAAAGTTAAAAAACGAGACAGGAAAAGGGCAGTGGGTTTAAATTAAAGTATTTCTGGCTGGCTCCATGCCTGGTAATTAAGGCAGCCAGATCCCACATGGCTGGCCAAGCACGCAGTTAATGTCCCAGACCCAGTGGCTTGAGAAACATGCTGGGTGTGTGTGCATGTTTCTCAGGGGAAGGGAGAGATGAAGGACGAGGAATTAGGGCGTGACCATTCTTCACTGAGGGTCCTTTTTCCTTTCTCTTTCTCTCTGGTGAGTGCAGTCCCCTCTAGCAAAAATAAATAAATAAATAAATAGATGTTTCTCCAAAGAAGATACACACATTGCTAGTAAGCACATGAAAAGATGTTCAACATCATTAGCCATCAGGAAAATACAAACCCAAACCACATGATATACCACTGCACACCCATTCAGGTGGCCAATTCGAAAAATGCAAAATATTGGGGCAGAAGTCATGATAGATATGGGACCAGCAGTTAGCGTAATGGCTATGTCACTGGACTCCCATGTGGTCGACCGTGGTTTGCATCCTGGACCCGGTGGCTTAAAACTCACACCGGGCGTGTGTGCGTGCGTGCCCAGGATCCTGAGAGGAGAATGGAGGAGAAGGGATTGCGGCGTGGCCATCCCTGCTTGGGGGTGATTTCTCACTTTCTGGGATTGCGGTGTGGCCATCCCTGCTTGGGGGTGATTTCTCACTTTCTGTCTCTCTGTTTCTCTCTGTCTGTCTGGCGAGTGCACGCGCCCTATAGCAAAAAAAAACTCTCAAAAAAAAAAAGTCATGATAGATTTTTTTCTGTTTTTCTATGCAAAAATGTGGCATTACTTTTCTGACGACCCAATAAGTGTTGGTGAGGATTTGGAGTAATTGGAATCTCTGCATATCGTTGATGGGAGTGTGGGATGCACCTGCTGTGGGAAACATTTTGGCAGTTCTTCAAAAAGCAGAACCTAGTTGGGAGCTGAATGGTGGCATAATGGTAGAACACTACACTCTTCGAAGCCGACCCACATGGAAGGGTTCCAGATTTATGCCTGGACACCTCCCTGAGTATGCTAGCCATTTTTGTGCCCATGATCCAGGGCTGACTGGGGATGGGTTGTGGCTTCAAAATGCCACTGGGGTCTTGTCTTTCTCACTGTTTCTCTCTGCCTCTATCTTTTTATTTTTTTAAAGAAATTTTTGCTTTAGGGCATGTGCGTTCACTAGAGAGACAGAAAGCGAGAAATCACCACCTAGGAGGATGGACACTGCACAATCCCTTCTCCTCTAATCTTCTCTTGGGATTTTGGACATGTACACACCCACCCTCAAGCCACCACCACCACCACCCCCGTACATGGTGTGAGTTTTTAAGCCGCTGGGTCTGGGGCTTGAACCGCAGTCGACTACATGGGAGTCCAGTGACATAGCTGTGCCAACTGCTAGTCCCTATCATTTATTTTTAATTTCCTATAGGCACATGTGCTTACCAGAGAGAGAGAGAGAGAGAAAGCAGTAAGCTACCAGGTCTGGGACTGGAACCGCAGTCAACCATGTGAGAGTCCAGTGCCTTAACCACCACGCCACCTACCGGCTTCCCCCTTATTTTTTGTGTTAAGCAAAACATAGAATTACCCAGCAATCTCACTTCTGGTAGGTATTTACTAAAAGGAGCTGAAAGCAGAGACTCCAAACAGGTCCTTGTATGACAGTGTTCATTGCAGTGTGACTGCCACAGCTAGGTGAAAAAGGTCGGAACACCGAGTGTCCATCAGCAGATGGATGGACAGACAGCGTGTAGTCACTGAGTGGCATGTTATTAGCCATAGCAGAGAACAAAGTTCTGATAACATGCTACGTACTACATTTGGGTGCTTCTCACACAGGCAAGCGCACACACCCTCTTGCAGTTACAAAAAAAAACAACATTATGCTGGATGCAATAAGCCAAGCACGAAAGGGCAAATACTGTGTGGTTTACATATATGAGGTACTCAGTAGACAGATTTATAGAGACAAATATTAGAGATTATTAGGGGCTGAGGAAAGAAGAATGAGGATTTATTCTTAGTGGTCACAGGGTTTTTTTGGGTGGTGAAAATGTTTTGGAAATGGTGATTTCGTAACATTATGGATGTAATTAATACCATTAAATTGTGTGTGTTGAAATGCCAAATTTTTGTGATATATGTTTTACCACAGCTTCTAAAAACTAATAGCATTGGGGCTGGCAGGTAGTGTAGTGGTTAAGGACACTGAACTCGCACATGGCTGACTACAGTTCAAGTCCCGGACCTCGCAGCTTGCTTTCTCATTTTCCCTCTCTCTCACTCTGTTTCTGGTCAAAATTAAAATAAATAAATAAAGTTAAATAAAATAATTAAAATAAAAATTAATAGCATAGTACGGGGCCGGCAGGTAGTGTGGTGGTTGAGGCTGCTGGACTCCCACGTGCCCGATCATGGTTCAGGTTTCTATCTTGACAGCTTTCTCTCTCTCTCTTGTGTTCTATCCCTCTCTGGTCAAATTAAAATAAATAAATAAAGTTAAGTAAAATTGGTTTTAAGAAATTAATAGCATAGTATACCAAAAAATAATTGATTTTTGGTTTGCACTTTAAATGAATAAATTGTATGGTTTGTGAGTTACATCTCAATAAAGCTGTTTCTTAAAAAGGTTACATATACTTTAATAAAACAGCTTTTATTTTTAAAGAAAAATTTTAAAACTTATTATTATTCTTTTAATTTGATGTAAGAGAGGGAGAATGAGAAAGCAAGCCACCAGGTTCAGGGCTCGAACTGTAGTCGACCATGTGGGAGTTCAGCATCTCAACTACCACGACACCTGCCAGCCCCGCCACTTACTTTCTATTATATGTGTGACTCCGCCTGCCCTTGTGACCAGTTAGTCAGATGCCGCATGTGCCTTTCCTTGGGTGTCAGTGGGCGCGAGGTTTCCATGACGTGTTTGCCGAGTACATTTGGCCTAGTTCACCTTCTGGCAGGAATGTAGGCTAATGCCGTCTGAGCATGATTCATTGTAGGCCTCTTTGGCAGTCAGAAAAATCCTGTTGTCTTTCCCAATTGTACAAGTTACATTCCAGCAACTTCCGTAAAACCAGACGGGAACCGTGTACACCTTCTGCTAGGATGGTTTTCTTTGGTTTGAAAATTAAGGTATATTAATTACATTGGTCTTGTACTAAGCAAAATTTACTAACTCTTCACTTCTTTCCCCATTGTGAAGTGGGAATAATTATGCTTAAGAAGGACCATTTGGGGACCAGCAGGTGGCGTGGTGGTTAAGATGCTGGACAGTCCCACATAGCTGACCACAGTTCAAGTCCCCGACCTGGTGGCTTGCTTTCTCCCTTTCCCTCTCTGTCTTTCTCCGTGTCTCTTTCTGGCCAAATTAAAATAAATGAATGAATAAATCCAATTAAATAAATAATTCTTTAAAAAAAAAAAAAAAAAGAAGGACCATTTGGCTCCAGAGCCTGGTGGCTTGAAAAAAAATACCAGGTGTGTATGTGTGCATGCTTCAGATCCTAACAGGGTGGAGAAATGGAAAAGAGGGGATTATGGTGTGACCATGCCCCATTGTGGAGCTGATTTCTCCCTCTCCCTTTCTGTTACCTTCTGGCAGTTTTAAAAAGGGAGAGGACTGGAAGAAGCATCACCATGGCGAGGTTTCTGAAGAACTTATATGTGAGGTCCCAGGGTGAAGCAGACACGGAGTGGACAGCCACTAGGCATGGCAGGCCTCACTGTCAGTCATGGCAGCGAAATCTGTAGTGTGGTTGCCCTCCAGAACCCAGACTTTGACGGGGCCATGGGACCAGGGAGATAGGTGCCTTATATCATCAGTGCCAGCAAAAGGGTCACCCTGAAAGGGGTCACTGCTCCGAGTACGTGGTGACCATATCAGCCATGATTTGCAAGTCACCAAAATATCCTCTTTCTTTGGAGAGGTTTTTTGCTATAGGGCACATTGCGCTCACCAGAAAGACAGAGACTGGGGACAGAAAGCGAGAAATCACCCCCCGGGGGGATGGCCATGCCGCAATCCCTTCTCCTCCATTCTCCTCTTGGGATCTTGGGCACGCACGCACACGCGCCTGGTGTGAGGTTAAGCCACTGGATCCAGGACTCAAACCACGGTCGACTACATGGGAGTCCGGCAATGTAGCCATTACGCCATCTGCTGTCCCAAGAAACATTCTTTTTAGTTTCTGCTATAGGGCATGTGTGCTCACCAGAGAGAGCGGGGGTGGGGGTGGACGGTAGATGTGGGAGGGTAAGAAAACCCTCCCCTCCAAGGGAGATGGCCCTGTCACAATCCCTTCTCAGTCTCCAGTCTCCTGGGGAGGGCCTTATGTGCACCTCCTGTTTGCTCTCGGGACAGGAAGAAGATGGTTTCCAGAAGGGTGGCCTCCTCTGCTCTCCCGGAGGAACAGCAGTCCTGAATTACTTCCACCTATTCCGTCTCAGAGACAGTCTGTGGAACAATTTCAGTTCTCGGACAAATAAAATAAAGGCTCTACTTTTTATAGAAACCTTCAATAAACTTTGGCCTCATGAAAAGTCTTTTATTGTATTTTCTCCTTGAATCACCAGATAGTGAGTGTTAGCCACAGGCAGCCACTAGCTTGCTGTGGCTTAAAGCACCAAGCGTTCTGGACGCCGAGTTGCAAGGTGTGTGGACTTTTCTCGGTGTAGTCCTCTGTAACTTCGTGAGCAAGACTCTGCTGGGAGGACTTTCATGTGAGCTGTGGAATAATCTTCTGTAATCAAAGGGCGGCACCAGGCGGGCTTCACCTCCAGGTCACTGCACTTCACTCAGTTCTCACAGCCGGGGCTGGTTTTGCGGGGCTGCAGCACCGTCGGTACTGCGTGTACTCCCTCACAGCGGTCTCGGTCGTACAGAGTGGGGGGCATACCCGTTGCGCTGTTCTCCGTGGACAGTAAGCAGTAAGACTACCAGGCACCCACCAGCAGGTGACGTGGTGATTTAGGTGTTGGATTCCCACATGGTCATCATTGGTTTAAGTCCTGGACCTGGTACCTTTAAAATCACATCAAATAAAGAGAGAAATAAATAGTAAAAAAAATTATTTAATGGACATCTTTATTATGATACTGTCTGGCAGGGTTTGTTTGTTTTTAATTTTGCCAGAAGGTACATGTGCTTATAGGGAAGGGAGGATGAGAAAGCACCTTAGTGAGAGATGGCTGTGCTGTAATCTTGTATCCTCCATTTCTCCTTTCAGGATTTGGGGCACACGTGCATGCACACCCATCCAGTGTGTTTTTCCGACTGTTAGGTCCAGGTGCAAACCACACAATTAGTTGACCATATGGGATCCAGCCGCCTTAACCACCACACCACCAGCTAGCTGTCTGGTAGTTTTTTTAAAAATAATTATTTCTTTATTTAATTCCATTTGTTACTATTATTTTTTAATTTGACCAGAGAGAAACAAAGAAAGGAACAGGGCAAGTTGCCAGGTCTGGGACTTGAACCATGGTCAGCCACGTGGGAATCTAGCCCCTTTAATCAGCATGCCACCTACTGGCCCTGTAGTTTTGTGTGTGTGTGTGTTTTTTAAGAGAGCGATTTTTTTTTTTGCTTTAGGACACGTGTGCTTGCCAGAGAGACAGAAAGCAAGAAATCATCCCCCAAGGGATGACCACACTGTAATCCTTTCTCTTCCATTCTCCTCTTAGGATTTTGGGCATACATGCACCCGGCCTGAGTTTCAAGCCACCAGGTCCAGGACTCAAACCATGGTTGACTACGTGGGAGTCCAGCAATGTAACTATTGTGCCATCTGCTGGTCCTCCATCTGGCAGTATTTTAACTCCATTAAAATTCTTTTGGGCCAGCAGGTGGTGTTGTGGTTGAGGCGCTGGACTCCCACATGGCCGACTGTGGTTCGAGTCCTGGATCCAACAGCTTGCTTTCTCACTTTCCTTCTCCCTCTCTCTCTCTCTCTCTCTCTCTCTCTCTCTCTCTCTCTCTCTGCCTCTCTCTGTCTCTCACTCTGATCAAATTAAAATAATGATGGGTAAAATTAAAGAAAAAAACCAGAGCTTTATAATAAAAAGTTCAGCCACAGAGCCGGCCAGATAGGGATCTGAATCCTGTGTGGTCCACTGTGTTTTGAGTCCCAGACACAGGAGTTGAAAAACAAAGTAGAAAGGAAGAAAAGAAAGAAAACAGCTCCAATACAGTGATGGTAAGAGGGGCGAGGGGTCTTCTAAAAGCTCACGGGAGCCATCCAGTGGCTTAGTGGTTAAGGTGCCTGGATCCCACATGGCCAGTCTGCTGAAAATTATTCTGGGTGCACCTAAAATCCCAAGAGGAGACCGGAAGAGAAAGGATCGTGGCATGGCCAGGCCCCCCAGAGGGTGATTTCTTTCTCTCCGTCATCTCTCTGGAGAGCACACACGCCTTGTAACAAAACAAATAAATAAATAAAAGTTTGTCCAAAGTGTGTAATATGAAAAAAATAAAAACTATTTGAACTTAAAATTTTTTTGTGCTAAAATAGGCTTGTGCTTTAATTCCATTTTCCCACAGACTCTTTATTGTAGACTGAGAAGAGAGAACTAGTAGAGAATACTAAATGGATTAAAAACTGCTGGAGGGGGGCCATCAAGGTGGCGTGGTGGTTAAGGCCCTGACTCCCACATAGCTGACCTCAGTTTGAGTCCGGACCTGGCGACTTGAAAATCATGCAGGGCATGTGTGTGTGCTTGCCCCAGATCCCGAGAGGAGGCTGGAAGAGAAGGGATTGGTCGTCTTCCCTCTCCTTCTCTCTGTCTCTCTGGCCAGTGCATGCGCCTATGCAAAAACCTAACAGAAATAGGAAACAAACAGCTGGTGGAGGACCTGAGGTTAGGACTGAGCGGAGGCGGGGACCTTAGTAGTAGTGACTGCCACTCACAGAGCCACCTGTGGTGCCAGAGCCCATGGAGAGGGTCGTACAGATCGCCATGTGCCCTCGCAAGGAGGGTAGGCAGTGGGCTCGGGTCGTGAGCTGGCTGCTGTGTCTGGCAGCGAGTGTGGCCTTACCTGGGCCTCGGCACATCGCCCCTTAGTTCCTTTCTTGGATGTGCACACCAACGGGAATAGATGGCAGTGTTGCTAACAGCAGCCACTTAATGTAAGCTTCTGAAGTTTGGTCCACAGCCCAGACTCCCCCTCCTTCCTTTCCTTCCTTCCTGAACTGGGGGAAAGACGGGCCTCATAATGGAAGGGAACGTAACTCGGAGTCGTATTTTCTGTGCCTTTTTAGCACTGTGGCGAAGCTCCTTTTGACTGGAGTGAGCGTGGCATAGTAATAGTAACTTACACATAAAGGTTTTTACCTTAAAGTAATTAAGAACTTTTAAGGTGGGACCAGCAGATGGTGTAAGGGTTACGTCTCTGGACTTCCACTTAGTTGACTGCGGTTTGAGTCTTGAAACTGGCAGCTTAAAACTCACGCCCGGTGGGACCAGCAGATGGTGTAATGGATACGTCGCTGGACTCCCACATACTGACCGCAGTGGCTTTAAACTCAAGCTGGGCATGCCCAAGATCACAAGAGGAAGATGGAGGAGAAGGGGTTGCGATGTGGCTATCCGCCATCTTGCATTTTCTCTCTGTCTCTCCGGTGAGCGCACCTACCCTATAGCAAAAATCTCTCTTAAAAAAAAAAAAAAAGAAGAAGAAAAGAAAACTGATACCTGGCATGTGTGCGTGTGTGCCCAAAATCGCAAGAGGAGAATGGAGAGAAGGGATTGTAGTGGGCCATTCCTCCTGTGGGGTGATTTCTCACTTTCTGTCCCTGTTTTTCTCAGTCTCTCTAGCGAGTGCACACTCCTATAGCAAAAATCTCTCTTAAAAATGGGGGGTAGGGGACCAGCAATTGATGTAATGGCCATGTCGCTGGACTCCCATGTAGTCGACCGTGGTTTGAGTCCCGGACCTGGTGGCTTAAACTCATGCTGGGCGTCTGTGTGTGCCCAACATCCTGAGAGAATGGAGAAGGGATGGCTGTGTCCATCCCTCCCTCACTTTCTGTCTCTCTGTCTGTCTCTCCCTTTCTGGAGAACCCACACGCCCTATAGCAAAAACCTCTCCAAAAAAAGGAAGAAAGTCACTTGTGTAATGTTACAGGTGGCTGAAGTAGATACGGTCTAACTGTCCGTCGATGGAGAAATAAACCTCTGCAAAGCCCTTGAGTGCTCGTGGTGAGACTGAGCCCAGCCTAGAACATGACACAGCCCGGTGAGAGGGCACGGAGCAATTTCCTTTCTCCAGGCTGGTACGCCGTGTACTTGAAACGATCCTGAGTTAGAGCCAAGTGGAAAGGGAAGATAAGTCTGTAAAAGTTCTTCCTGGGTTTGGTTTTCTTTTTCTATTTTGACGTTTTACTTCTTGTCAATGACTCTGGTTGCATTGCTAGACTTACAGCATCTCTGTACTCACCTTATAATTGTAGACCTTCATTTTGTCCCTTGGTCACTTGTAATTTCTGTCTTTGTCGTCAGTAGTGGTTTGAACGGCTTTATATTTACTGGGCCGAACGTTCCCCTTTGGATGATTGTTCTCTGGCGTTTTCACGATGTCTTTAACCACCTGGATTGAAAGAGATGATTTAAGTATCGAATGCCTCCTAGGAAGGGTGCTATTTGAAGATGGCAGCCTTTTCTTAAACCAGGGATTTCCAGTGAATTGTGTTTGCATCTGGTGAGGTCCTGGTTTCTAGTTTGACTTTGGGCACAAACTGATACAGATTAGGCCAGACTAAAGTTGTAAAATATATGAAATCTTTCTTTTTTAAGAATTTTTTTTTACTTAACTTTATTTATTTATTTATTTATTTTAAAAATTTTGACCAGAGTGAGAGAGAGAGGAAAAGTGAGAAAGCAAGCTGCCAGGTCTGGGACTCCAACCGTAGTTGCCCATGTGGGAGTCCAACACCCTTAACCACCACGCCACCTGCCGGCCGCAAAATGTACTAAATCTTGACATAAATTTGCAAGCAAGAGAAAAGTAGAAAATGGTTTATGAATTTATCAAGATGCTAGCAGGCAGACTGAACGTAAAGAAGGGACTTCCCATCCTAAGGGCTTGAAAAATATGCTGGGCGTATTTATGTACATGCCCCAAATCCCGACAGGATGGAGGAGAATGGATCATGGTGTGACCACACCCCAGGGGGTGAAATGCATTTGGGGATGCTCGCTTACTCTCTGATTTACCTCTGGTAATAAATAAAAAAATAAATAAATAAAAATAATAGAAGAGGTAAAATAATTACTTCTGTACCTGGGGTTATTTCATAGGAAAATGAAATAATCTGTCTCTCCTTTCTTAACTTTTGTTTTTAATCTTTAGAATCACTCTCAGGTGACTTGTAGTCTCTTGGGAAGACAGAATATAAACGAAACAAGTACAAGACCTTGAGACAGGTCCCGCATCCGTTAGGAATCCAGAGCAAACACGCAGGAAGAGATGGAAGAGCGGAGCCAGCGGCTGAGGTGCCAGGTTGTAGCTGGTCTCCACACAGTGCTGGGTTTTGGGTCCCCCCCCCCCCCAACACCAGAGAACTTGTCCACTTGCTGGAAAGAGGGAGAGAGAGAAAGCCCTCCGTCCCCCCAGTAAGTAGAGCGTGGTCACACTGCAGTCCTTTCATCTCTTTTCCTTTCAGGATTCTGGGCCTGTGTGCACATGGCACCCAGCATGCTTCTCAGGCTGCTGGGGCTGCAATTTGAACTGCAGTGGACCATGTAGGATCCAGGTCCCTCAACCACGAGGCCACAGGGTCAGCCCCACAGTACTGTTCTGTTTTGTTTTTGTTTTTTCTCTCTCTCTTCCTTTTTTTTTTTTTTTTTTTTTTTTTTTTTTTTTTTTTTGGAGAGGTTTTTGCTATAGGGCACATGCACTTGCCAGAAAGACAGAGACACAGAAAGCAAGAAATCACCCCCCAGGGGGGATGGCCATGCCACAATCCCCTCTCCTCCATTCTCCTCTCGGGGTCTTGGGCACACACACGTGCCCGGCGTGAGTTTAAGCCACCGGGTCCGGGACTCAAACCGCGGTCAACTGCATGGGAGTCCAGTGACATAGCCATTACGCTAACTGCTGGTCCCGTTACTATTTTGATCGCATGTTCCTGTTGTGTACAGAATTATATTGAACATATTTCCACTTTACATATATGGCTGTTGTTTTGCTCTCATTATTAGTTTTCAATGTACTGCTCTTGCAAAAGAAAAAAGAGCAAAGTAAAGCATTTAACAAACACAGAAGTGGAAAATTATGTGTGCTGCAAAGATGTTTAGCAATTAAATGTAAAGAAAACAGTAAGATAATCTAAATAAAATTTTTTAAGATAAAGAATGGAATTGAGGGACCAGCAGTTAGCATAATGGCTATGTCGCTGGGCTCCCATGTAGTCGACCGCGGTTCGAGTCCCGGACCCGGCGGCTTAAACTCACGCCGGGCGCGTGTGCATGCGTGCCCAAGATCCCCAGAGGAGAATGGAGGAGAAGGGATTGCGGCGTGGCCATCCCCCCTGGGGGGTGATTTCCTGCTTTCTATCTCTCTGTCTCTCTCTGTCTGTCTGGCGAGCGCACGCACTCTATAGCAAAAACCTCTCCAAAAAAAGAAAAAAAAAGAATGGAATTGAAAATCACTGGATCATTTTGTGGGTCTGAGTTCAGCTTCGTTGGTGTCTTGTGTAGGCCGTTAGCCCGGCGCAGTGACTGCGGTGTGTCCCTGCTGAGAGCTCTCCATTGGGTGAAGGCAGCCCTGTCAGCCCGCCCATTGTAGAGGCTTCTGTTTATGAGTTCAGTACATTTAAGTCTTGCACTTGGAATTTAAATTCCTTATGCTTTCTAAACTGAAGAGCGTTTAGGGGCTGGTCCCATGGCCAAGTGGTTAGAGAAACCAGATCACACATGGTAAACCGCGCGGTTCGAATCTCAGCCTAGTGGCTTGAGAAACACAGCAGGCACTTGTACATGTGTGCCCAGGATCCTGACAGAGCCAAGGTGGAGGGGAGGGGATCGGGACGGGACGGGCCCCATCGAGGTACTCCCCCTCTGTTCGTCTTTCTCTGGCAAGCACATTCACCCTCAGGCAGACTTAGAAGTTTCTTTTTTTTTAGTTCCTAATATTCCCTTTATGTACCCCCCGTGGATTGTCTTACCCTTTTTAGTTAGAGAACATTCTTCAGATGATACGGTTTGCCACTGTGTATCATTAAGGATTAGTTTGGTTGTAAAGATGTGAAACAGTAACAGGAGATAGAACTACCACCCTAACGAGGCAGTGATTTATTTTTCATTTCTACAAAAAAAGTGTGGAAGTAGGCAGTTGGGCTAAGAGGGTGGCTCCCAGGACCATCCGGCTCCGGGCCCAGACTCCCTGTACCTTTCGTCCCTCTGCCCCACATTTCAGGATGCGGGAGTCCAGTTTCAGCAGCAGGAAAGGAGGAAGGGCTGAAAAGGGCATGTGACTTCACTTTAAGGGAGACTTCTGCAAGTCCCGAAACAGCTGTGATTCACACCGCGCATGCTGGAAGTGGGTATGGGCGTCTCTGTCCGGGAGGGAATGCCGAGAACTGCTAGTTGACCATTGGTGTTGCCATATGGAAGGAGTCTTGTCTGTCTCCTGGCGGTGGACACGGTGGTCACAGCTTTACTGAATTGTAACCCACATGCCTTACGGTTGACCCCTTCAGGGCTGAGTTGTGCATACCTAGAGCAGTGGAGTTCGGATGTAACAGCAGTCTGTAGCTTATGCTGGAGTTGTACAGCCATCTCCATAATAATTTTGGGAAGACACCATCATACCCAAAAGAGACCTCTCTCTGCCATTGGTAGTTGGTCCCTGTTGCCTCTGCCTTAGGCAGCCATTAATCTGCTTTCTGTCTTAGATTGATCTGTTCTGGACACTTCATGTAAATGGAATTATACAAGTCGTTTTTCTTCATAACTGGTTTCTTTCACTTCCATAATGTTTTTAAGGTCCAGCTGTGTTATAGTACATATCAGTAATTTATTTTTCTTTATTGCTGAACAGTATTTCATTGTATGAATGTACATTTTTAAAAATTGCCAGACAGTGCATACACAGCAGAGAGAGGGAGAGAGGATTATTATTGATTTTTGGGGGGTTTGATCATAAGAATGTTTTATGGGGCCAGCAGGTGGCATGGTGGTTAAGGGCACTGGACTCCCACATGGTCGACTGTGGTTAGAGTCCTGGACCTGGAGGCCTGATTTCCCACCGCACCCCCCTTAGCCTGTCCCTCTCTGCTCAAATTTAAATAAATAAATAAATAAAGTTAAATTTTTAAAATTAAAAAAAAAATTTTAATGTTTTCTAAATTGTAATTTCTCATTCAATGTTACCAATATTTTCTCGTATGTGTTGTCCTTTTGTTTTTCTTTTTTTTTTTTTTTTAATTGTCTTCTCTTCTTATGTGATAGAGCACATGTGTACGCACGAGAGAAAGAGAGCCGGCACCCGCTGGGTCTGGCAGTACCGTGGCCCCTGCCGCACTCCTAGGCTGCAGAATCTTGGGCATCTGCATGCGTCCGTCATGTTTCAGGCGCATGGGCTGGGGGTTCAAGCCACAGTTGCCATTTGGAATGCAGGTTCTCTTCAGCAGCACGTTACTGCTGTGCTATGGAACCAGCCCCCAAAATTGATTTTTTTAATATTGATCTCATATCCCATAATCTTACTGGTTTATTCTCATTCTTAATGGATCAATCAATAAGATTTCTCACATGTCGGGACCAGCAGTTAGCGTAATGGCTATGTCGCTGGACTCCCATGTAGTCGACTGCAGTTTGAGTCCCGGACTCGGTGGCTTAAACTCACGCCGGGCGCATGTGCGTGCGTGCCCAAGATCCCGAGAGGAGAACGGAGGAGAAGGGATTACGGTGTGGCCATCCCCCCTGGGGGGTGATTTCTTGCTTTCTGTCTCTCTGTCTGTCTCTGTCTGTCTGGCGAGCGCACGTGCCCTATAGCAAAAACCTCTCCAAAAAAAAAATTTCTCACATGTAAAATCATGTCATATACTAGTTGATAGTTTTACCTTTTTAAAATAATTATTTAATATAATTTATTACTTCTACTATTATTATTATATTTAATTTGACCAGAGAGAGAAAGGGAAAGTGAGAAAGCAAGTCACCAGGTCTGAGATTCAGATTGCGGTCAGCCATGTGGGACTCCAGCACCCCAACCACCATGCTACCCGCTGGCCCGTGCTTCCTTTATAATCTGGGTAGCCTTTTTTTTTTTTTAAATCTAATTGTGCTGGCTAGGACTCCCAGTGGCATGTTGGATAGTAGTGGCGAGGACGGGGACCAGCTGGTGGCATAGCGGTTATGTCGCTGGACTCGCACATAGTTGACTATGGTTTGGGTCCTGGACTCAGTGGCTTCAAATATCATGCTGGGCATGTGTGCGTGCATGTCCCAGATCCCAGGAGGAGAAAGGATTGTGGCGTGGCCATCCCCTCTCGGGTGATTTCTCACTTTCCGAAACTCTCACTCACTGTGGCTGTTTGTGTGTGTCTCCCCACCACCACCCCCTGCAGCGAGCCACACGCCCAAAGGTAAGAGCCTCTAAAAAAAAAAAAAAAAAAAAAATTGGTGAGACGACATCTTTATCTTGCTCTTGATCTTCAAGGGAGGCCTTTGGTCTTCCTCATCATCAGTCTAACGTCGGTGGAGTTTTTGGTGCTAGTGGGACAGTATCACGGATTTTGAATTTGGATATGCTGGTAGAGATATGTGCTCTATGGTCACAGAAAAGGCTCTGTCATAGCCTGAGACTGTTTATGGCTCCTTATGATTCCAGATAGCACTTTTCTGCTTTGCGTTTCAGAGATGGCCGCCATCCGGAAGAAACTGGTGATTGTTGGTGATGGAGCCTGTGGCAAGACGTGCTTGCTCATAGTCTTCAGCAAGGACCAGTTCCCAGAGGTGTATGTGCCCACGGTGTTCGAGAACTACGTGGCAGACATCGAGGTGGACGGGAAGCAGGTGAGCGCCCTTCCCGACAGCCGGTGCCGTTTTGCTGCACAGTCCACAGCGTGATCGAAATGCCTCTGCCGTCTCCGTCCAGCTCTGTTCGCCTGTCACTGCTGTCACCTTGACTTTGTCCACATCGTGTGTGTGTGTACGTTGGGCAGCCTTGGTCTCTGTGCTCTTTGTAACTATAGTTATAGTAGAAACTTAGTTTGTTGCCAAATGGATACTATTCACATGAACCTCTTTGTATTGATGAACTTTAAAAAAATAGAGTATTTTATCAAGCACGGGAGAATGCAAGAGGTCCTTATCAATTCTGCTCTTCAAAGGGCTGTACTGATCTGAGGCCACCAGCACTGTGACACTTAAACAACATCCTCACTTACGCTGAATTTTTAAAAGTCTTTGACTTCAGCATAAAGCAGCTGCCACAGCTGTTTTGTCTTCCTGTCATTTTGTGGGGGAGGACAGTGCTTCCCACGCCTGCTCTGAGAGCCCTCTGGCAGGACAGGGGCAAAGCTCTTGCAGAACTGGAGTTTGGGGTTTTAGTGTGTTTTGGTTTTGGGAGGTGGTGGTTCAGCTTTTGCTCCCTTTCCTTGTCAGATAAGGCCTTACCCAGCCTCCTGTACGGTTTTGGGTAGGAATGACATTGATTGTAAATGGGTCACAGTGGGAGTGAAGGGGGAGAAACAGCTAGAACAGGTGCTCCTCGGTCGGCCCGCGCTGGCAGGCGGTGTCTCATTCTGCCGACACGTGCTGTGTTTGCCTCCATGACGCCATCCCCTTTCTCCCTTTCCTGCTTCACCTACCGTCCGTTTCTGTCCAGAGCCCCAGTTTGTGGGTCGTCTGTGTGGAGGATGGTTCGGCTCAGAATTCCCAGGGTCCTACTGTAGGGCCTCGTGGTAGTTCGGACCATGAGTCAGCTGCCCGGCCTTTGAGCCTTCGTCTGTAGATGGTGTGAGCTGTCTTGCAGCCGGCATCAGGGTGCGAAGTAACTGAAGGGTTTTAGAAACACCAGGCACTGCATTGTGCGCAAGGACACTATGCTCAGAACCCACCACGGCCTGTCGTCCACGTTAGCCACGTGCCACAGTGATTGCTCTCGTGCCATTAGGGACCCCAAGGCACTTCTGGGCCAAGTGTAGATGGGGGGAGTGCAGTAAGTTCCAGCCTGACACAGCTCGGGGTCTCACGCTGCAGGCTCAAGTCCAGGTGTTGCTAATTCAGCCTGCGGTCTCTGCGTGGACGGTGGATATATGCGTAGATGTTTCTGGGGCTCTGATTGGAAGGCAGGTGTGGGATGGAGACAGGGCCCAGTTGGGTCACGGTGGGTGGACGTGTGCTGAGGTCTCTCGGGCCTTGGTCATTCCCAACCTTGGACCCACCTTGAATTGCTCTGCCCTGCATGGAAAGGCTGGGGCCTTGTGGAGGGAAGCAGGGTCAGGTGGGTGTTTCGTACCTCGTCTGTGAGAAGCTGTATGCACCGGCTTTACTCTGCCGTTTGCACCAGCAAGAGTAGCTGTCGGTGCCTGCAGTGTGTGAATCTGCGGGGAGGCCCTTTTCCAGTCCTTGTTTTCCTTTTCCTTTTTGAAACATTAGTCTGTGCTTGGGCTCCTTGGAGCAACCAGAATATTGCTCCTAGGGAATTTACGGACCTTGACTTAAGACTGTGAGGAATGGTCCGTGAATATCTCGTGCCTCCAGCCTTGAACATGGCTGACACTGGCAAGCCCTCGACACAGGGAGAGTCCCCTGAAATGAAAGTACTCCATCTGGAGTGGGGTGTCATGGCTGGCCTGCCTCAGAGCAACTTGGGATGCCCCCCGGGAATGTTCGTGTGACAGTGTGCACTGGTAGAGCCTGCGGGGCCATGTGGAATGGTAAGTGATTTGGGGGCCCAGAAGTAGGACTGCCCAAATAGAAAGGCCCTTCTGACGGGAAACAGACCCAGCACCTTGAAAGCATTTGTCAGGAGCCGACCCGGGTGTTTCTGACTGAACCCCGTGGGGTGTCAGGGAGCCAGGAGAGTGGGATTAGGCAGGGAGTGGGTGGGCTCCGCCATGCTGTCAGACAGGCCATGGAGACTGGGCACCAGTAACGCATTAGCTGTGTGTGCCAGGCCAGTGGTTCACACGACAGAAGGGCGTGGCTTTGCAGGTGCTCTGAACGATCAATCGATCGATGCATCCTGGGGCAGAAGCTGAGGGGGGGAGAAGTATTTAGAAACTGGAATTCGGGCTGTGACGGTGCTGGGAAAAGAAGCGCCCCAGGGCCTACTGGGCTTCTGAGCAGAGGATGTCAAGCTCACCGTCTGGTTGTTGGGAGGGGTGACAGCTGACTGCAGTGCTGGGTACCTCGGAAGGGGACGCAGGCACAGAGGACTTTCCTGTCAGCTCGGGCCTTGCCTAACACCCACTTGGTGTATTTCCTTACCCACCAGGAGACAGGCTTGTTTCCATGTTTCCCCACTGGAGCGGAATCATGAGGCGAATTAAGGACGTGGGAGAGCGCGCTCAGCTCTCCGAGCGCTGCTGTCTTGCCTGTGCACATGGTGGACTGTTAATTCATTCCCCTCTCCTCTATTTATGTCTCTCCAGAGTAGAATGTTATTTATAGCTAAATACTTCTTATAAGCCACAAAGTTATTTTTGACTTGGTATTTTGAATTATTCCACTTTGTTCAGTGTTAGTATCTGTTACTAAAATTTGCAACTTTGAGAAGTTTCCACCTCAAGCAGTTGAAACACCCTCCACATTCAGACTTGATTCTCAAATAAGTGACTACTCCTGAGTCTTCCTGTTTGAACAGTGTGCCCTTTGGACGTCTCGAGTTGTCGTTTTCTTCCTGAAGCGTGTAGTGGGACTCACCTTGTCCTCTGCTGGTCTGTCTCTCTCCTCACAGGTAGAGTTGGCTTTATGGGACACAGCGGGGCAGGAAGATTACGATCGCCTGAGGCCCCTGTCCTACCCAGACACCGACGTGATACTGATGTGCTTCTCTATCGACAGCCCTGATAGCTTAGGTGAGTGCCCCGCGGCCCGATCCTGCCGCTGCCCTGTGCGTGGGCTTCGGTCTGCTTTCTCAGACCCTCGCAGCCATGAAGTGGGTAAAGCTGCAAAGGCAGCGTCTCCGCAATGTAGCTAGGGCGCTCAGACTGCCTGAGTGGGATTTTCATGTATTCCCACGTCCTGCCACTGTTCTTTCAGAAAACATCCCAGAGAAGTGGACTCCGGAAGTCAAGCATTTCTGTCCCAACGTGCCCATCATCCTGGTTGGGAACAAGAAGGACCTTCGGAATGACGAGCACACACGGCGGGAGCTAGCCAAGATGAAGCAGGCATGGCTGGGGGCGGGGTGTTTCCTGGTGCATTCTTGAACAGAGTGCCACAGTCGGATGTTCAGGGAGCCCAGCAGAAGTCCTCTGTCCATCCAGCAGGGACCAGTACAGAGGGCCCCAAAGATACCTTAGCCCTGTGAGACGAATTGTCCTTTGTGGGCTGGTGCTGTGTCCCCAGAGACTGCTGGGCTGAGAAGGAGCCACCTCAGCAGTAGTCGGTGCTTTGGATGCAGGAATTCGACCAGGCTCTTGATTTCCCTGTCCACTTTACCTCGGGACACGTGAGACCAAAATTAGTGACCTCTGGCCGAAGGCGGGAGTCCAGACAGAGCCCTAGTGCCGTTAGGAGAAGTGATGATGGAGGCAGCATCTTGGCCTCTCAGAAGCTGTGGCGGTCTTCAACCCTCCTCTCCCCCTAGGGTCTCGGTGTCCGAATGTCTAGGACAGCCTCTGTTCCCTCTCATGGGCTTCCGGTCCTCCAGGAAGGACCTCTCCAGGAAGACCCAAGGGCCGGCCCTGGATTCCTTCCTCAGCCTTCCAGGCTCCTCTGGCCTCTTCCCCCCCCCCCCCCCAACTCTATCTCTATCTCTATCTCCTTCCCAAGAAGAGCATGTTTAATAGACTTTTCAGGGGTGTGTAGTCCCCATTGGTCATTTTTAGAATTTCGTAAGACAAAGTTCCAATCTGGGGGTTTGGCAGCTATTCCCAAAAGTTCTTTGGCTGGATTTGAATACAACCACTTCCCGTGTGTCTGCAACGCTGCTAACCAAGAGTGCTCTTTTCTCTTTGCCAGGAGCCGGTAAAACCTGAAGAGGGCAGAGATATGGCAAACAGGATTGGTGCTTTTGGGTACATGGAGTGTTCAGCAAAGACCAAAGATGGAGTGAGGGAGGTTTTTGAAATGGCCACGAGAGCGGCTCTGCAAGCCAGACGCGGGAAGAAGAAATCCGGGTGCCTTGTCTTGTGAAAGCTTGCTCCAAGCACAGCCCGTACGCGGTTAATTTGGAAGTGCTGTTTATTAATCTTAGTGTATGATTACTGGCCTTTTTTCATTTATCTATAATTTACCTAAGATTACAAATCAGAAGTCATCTTGCTACCAGTATTTAGAAGCCAACCATGATTATTAATGATGTCCCATCCGTCCGACCCTGCTTGGGTGGAGTCGGCCGGAGTCCCCAACACCGCTCTAACAGCCCTCCTCTGCACTCCCACCTGACAAGCCAGGCGCTAATTCAAGGATTTCTTAACTTCTTGCTTCTTTCTAGAAAGAGAAACCGTTGGTAACTTTTGTGAATTAGGCTGTAACTACTTTCTAACTAACATGTCCTGCCTGTCGCCTGCCAGCTGCAACGGCTCTGCTGAGTCTCCACTTCAGAGCTTTGCCCCGGAGAGCTGGAGAGCTCGGGGGCTTTGCTCTGCGGGGGCTGGAGGCCTCCGTTCTAGGGCTTGGCCCACCAGTTCAGCCAGAAAGGCGGAGCAGAGCTGCAGCTGTGGCAGTTACAGTCCCTGTGGTTCCATGTTAGTTACCTTATAGTTACTGTGTAATTAGTGCCACTTATGTATGTTACCAAAAATAAATATATCTACCCCAGGACTAGATGGAGTATTTTTTGTATAATTGGATTTCCTAATGCTGATATTTGTCATCCCCAAAGAAAGTGTATTGGTTTTTTTAAAAAAAGAAAGTGTATTTGGAAATAAAGTCAGATGGAAAATTCATTTTTAAAATTCCCTTTTTGTCACTTTCTCTGATACAAGGTGGCCATGCTGTCCCTTTTCAGCCCCACTACCCCAGGACCCCTCTCCAGAGCTGGGCTGAGCACACAGGAGTTGGTTTTCACGTCTGAGGCAGGTAGACGCTGGGGCAGGGGGCGCCGACAGCCGGACTGCAGGACCTGGCTCTAGTGCACAGCGCTGTCCTCCCTGTCCCCAGGTTCCCTCCAGAGGAGCCACCATTCTCGTGGTGGCACTCGTTTCTCTCCTCTCTCCAGCTGACTAAACTTTTTTTCTGTACCAGTTAATTTTTCCAACTATTAATAGAATAAAGGCAGTTTTCTAAACTTCCTGTATCCTGGTGTTTTTGTTGCTGTCTCCTGGGCTGGGCCGAGGATGCCCCGCCCAGCTCACCCTGAGAAGAAGTTCCTCCCGCGTCTAAAGTCCCAACTTGGGGCACCTCCCCCCTCGCATCCCTCCCCCTCCTCCCCGCATCCTGCGCCTGCCAGCCGGGGTCCTCCCAGAACCCCGGGGGATTATCCTGTGCCGTGGGCGTTACCCTGTGCTGCAGTCAAATTGCAAGTGCGGGGGAGGGGGGTGGTGGGGGATGCAGCCTCCGGAGGGCACTCCCGACTGGGTTTCTTGGGCCTGGAGGGTTGTTGGGATCCACTCCCGGAAGGCCGGGGCCAGACCTGTGGCACCCAGAACCGGCTCTCCGGGACACTAATTGGGAAGCCTGCCTAGGGGCAGTGCCCTGCTGGGGCAGAAAGGAAGACCAGAGGCCAGGATGTGAGTGCCGGGCAGCCCGAGTAGAAAGAGCTCGCTCTTTGGAACCCCGAAGCCTGGCACTGCCCACCCTCCGATTGCCCTTCCTAGAACCCCACGGAGCCACGCTGTCGTTCCCCCCCTGTGCCATCAACATGAGCCCGCACTCTGCACCTGGCGACAACTGGGCGTGCACAGGCGGGGATGACGCGCCACCGGACAGAGGGCAGGCTGTGCGCCAGAAGCCACTGTAGGTGTCGCTGCGGCCGGCCAGTCTGCCAGGCCCGGCCCCACACCCTAATTGCACTTTTCACAAAGAAGCCCGAGCCCTCGAGGGCGGGGTGCCGTTGGCTCCCTTAGGGCCGGCGCGGGATGGCCAGGGCCAGACCCGACGTGCCCGCGGCTGTTCCCTGCTTGGGCGGGACCCGCGTTCCGCCCCGCTGCACACTCCCCCCGGTCGGCAGCTGGAGGTGGGGACGGAGGCCGGATAGGGCGGGACCCCGGGGTCCGCAGGGGGCGTAGGGGCGGGAGCAGTGCCTGCGCCACGTGACCCACCGCCGACCAGTTAAGAGGAAGCGCCGCCAGCCGCCCACTGCTCTGCTCGGCGCACTCGCTCGCTGCGGGCACCTTCGCCATGTGTGCGGCTCGGAGAGCGGCTGCGGCGGCGCAGGCCACCGTGTACACCTTCTCGGCGCGTCCGCTCGGCGGCGAGGAGCCGATGAGCCTGGGCTCCCTGCGGGGCAAGGTGCTGCTCATCGAGAATGTGGCGTCCCTCTGAGGCACCACGGTCCGGGACTACACCCAGATGAACGAGCTGCAGCGGCGCCTCGGGCCCCGGGGCCTGGTGGTGCTCGGCTTCCCGTGCAACCAGTTTGGGCATCAGGTGCGCGGGGCGAGGCGGGGCGGGGCGGCGCGGCCGTGCGGCTCTGGTTGGGGGCCCGGCGGGGCACCCGCAGGGCTGGGATTCGGGCCGGTTGTGCAAGGAGGGCAGTGTCCCAGTGACTCACCGAAAAGCCCCTTTGTGGTTCGAAGATTCCCCGCCACCCGCGACCTCGGGTCCCAGCTTCCTTTCTCTTCCGTAGGAGAACGCCAAGAACGAAGAGATCCTGAACTCCCTCAAGTACGTCCGACCCGGCGACGGGTTCCAGCCCAACTTCACGGTCTTCGAGAAATGCGAGGTGAACGGCGCCAAGGCACATCCGCTCTTTGCTTTCCTGCGCGAGGCCCTGCCGGCGCCCAGCGACGACCCCTGTGCGCTCATGACCGACCCCAAGTTCATCACCTGGTCTCCCGTGTGCCGCAACGACATTGCCTGGAACTTTGAGAAGTTCCTGGTGGGCCCTGACGGCGTGCCGGTGCGCAGGTACAGCCGCCGCTTTCCGACCATCGACATCGAGCCCGACATCGAAGCCCTGCTGTCCCAGGGGCCATCCCAGGGGCCATAGGCACCTGCCCCACCCTGGCTGCCTGGCAAGTGCAGCGCTGCGCCTGGGGGGTTTCATCCATGACGGTGTCTCCTCTAAACCCCAAAGGAGGGAACGCCTGATGTCCGGAAAACCCCCCAGGGGGGCGCCTCTCCTGTCCATCGCAGCCCTCCCCTCTGCCAGACCTCCCCCCACCTCCCCCACCCCCCCCACCCCACCCAATAAAGCGCCAGTGAAAGCAGAACTGTGCGTGCGTCCTGTCTTGTCAGCCCAGGGGACCTTCCCTACTGACCTTGTCGTGGAGGTCGAAGCTTAATCCCATGTCCCCTTACCCTGGACAAGTCTTACCTTCCTGCAGCCTATGGAACTACTCTTGTTTTTGTTTTTTAATTAATTTGCTATAGGACATGCGTGCTCACCAGAGGGTGGGGAGGGGAAAGTGAGAAAACAAGCCATCAGGTCCAGGACTCAAATTGCAGTTGGCCACGTGGGAGTCCAGTGCCTTAGCCACCACACCACCTGCCGACCCCCACACTGACTCATTTCTGCACAAAGGTCTGGCTCTTGTCAGCCAGGACATGGAACAGGGCCACCCCAGGCCTTATTACAACAGAAAGCCCTTACTCCATAGAAAGGGAGCCGTGGGCAGGGGCCGACTGTCTAACCCCAGTAGGTTCCTCCTTTGAGTCCTGGAGGACACTCGAACGACTTTCACAGAATAACCTTCGGTCTCTGGCCTGTTTTACACATCTGGAAGCCCATGCGGGGTTAGAAACGCTTTTCTACTGTTTTGTGACAACTTCGCCTGCTGCTCCCATTGGTCTTACCTGCTGCTGCCTCCCCAGCAATTGCCTTTCTGCCTTTACTGTGCTGGGAGTGAGTACAATGTAACCAGCCCCCTGCCCGCCTGCCCAGCCAGCACTACTAAGGTGCGGCTGTACATGCAGACCCAGGATAGGGACTTATCTTAGAGGCCACCACCTGCTTCTTGGGCACTGCCCCTTGGGCACTGCTCAGGGCCAGCCTCACCATCTGCCAGCCCTGCTGCCAATCTTTCGAGACAGAGCTGGAGCCATTTCTTATCAGTGTGAGAGGTTCCAGGATCTGAGTGCAGCTTCTGCTAGGACACACAGGGACCCAGAGATGTGGGCCATGTCACTCGCCAGGTCGTGAATGTGGACCAGCTTATAGGGTCTTGGCATCTGCACTCCGATTCATGGTTCAAGGCCTTTGCTGTCTGGACCAACTCTCGGGGACCTCTCTGGCCCTAAGCAGGGGTCTCTGCTGCTGAACACCCCTCTGTCTGCCCTAGGTCATGGAGTTGGAGCCCTCTGCACCTGTTCAGCTCCCTCTCCCTCAGAATTCCTGCACAAGCGCACCTCCCTCTTCCTTCGAGGCTCCCCAGCTACAGCTCTCGAGTCCCCCTCCTCTCCCTCAGCTCACACTCTGGGTTTTCAGAACTCTGAACTCATGGCTACCTCTGACCAGTCAGCTTCCCCAGGGGTTCAAGGTCGAGGACTGGGGGCTGGCCATCCATGTGACAGGCATCAGTAAATGTTTGCCTATTAATTAACAGGAAAGCCTTCGGGGCCTGGGAGGTGGTGCAGCGGTAAAATGTGATGCTCTGTGAGGCAGAACCACGTGGGAAAGCTCTGGGTTCACATCCAGAGACCTCCGTGGATGTGCCGGATGCAGGTGTGCTCGTGAGGTGGGCTGGCTGGGGCTGGGTGGATCGCGGTGTCAAAACTGAGAAGAGGGTGCTGTCTCCCTCTGTCCCTCATGGACGAAATAACAAATACACACACGCACACACACACTTCCCACTCACGTGGGGCCAGGGCTATTTCACGATCATTTATAGCCTGTGAAGCTGACTCTGGAATGGAGAACAACCTATATATCTGGGTACGTCTGGGTATAGGTATACAAGGCTGCCTGAGACCCCTACACCCCACACCCTTCTCTGGAAGCTCTTTGCTCCTTCCACACTTGTCAGTCTTACACTTGTGCTCTGCTGGGTGCCTTGGAAGGCAGGCAAGGGATGAAGACTGAGCCCAACTACGATTTAAGTCCTGAATCTGATGCCTTGAAAATCACGAGGGGGCCAGCTGGTGGTGTAGTGGTTAAGGCACTGGACTCCCACATGGTAGACCGTGGTTCGAGTCCTGGACTTGGTGGCTTGTTTTCTTGCTTTCCCTTTCTCTCTCTGTCTCTCTCTCTCTGTTGCTCTGTGGTCAAATTTAAAAATGATAATGATGAATAAAATGAAATATAATAAAATAATTCTTTAAAAAATTCCAATGAATAGGTAAATAGATAAATAAATTAAAAAAAAAAAACAGATAATGACAAAAAAGGTAGTACGGGGGCTTTGAGAAAAATGAGAACCAAGCCTGGCAGGGAGGGTCACGGAGGAAGTGGGAGTGAAACTGAAGTGTACAAGGAGCAGCTGGTTGAGGAAGGACCCAAGGAGGGTGGCCAGGCCGGGCGGAGAGCGTGCGAGGGTCTGAGACTGGAAGGCGGGCCTCACACAGTGAGAGGGCAGGTGTCAGGGCAGGTAGCTGGGCTCCATTTCAGATGTGTTGTGTAAGACATCTAGATGGACACAACAGGCAGGCGGTTACAGGGTCCAGAGTGTGGATTAAAGGCAAGGGTCTGGCCAAGGAAGGCGGAGCAACCGCTGAGGACGAGGTCACCCAGGAGGAGCAGCAAGAAAAACAGCCAGGCGCCACAGCCTGGGGTCTGTGGGTTCCATCCTTCGGGGCCAGGTGGCAGAGAGGGGCAGCTGGGGGACCGGTCAAGGAGCTGCAGAAAAGGACAGTTCATATGGAGAGGTCAGCTGGGACAAGTGTTTGCGGACTGAGAGCTCCACAGCGGTGCGATCTGGGTGGCCGCTGGGCCTGAAGTCAGGTGGCCAGGTGTCTGGGGTACCAGGCCCTATTCTAGGAGCTGAAGAAAGGTGCCCAAGAGTCTTCTTAGTGATAGGAAAACACATACCACCCCGCTCCCCACCCCGAGCTGCTGGATTGGAAAGTCTGGGACCCAGGGCCCCACTCAGAGGCCCCCAGCTAGACACTTTCCCACTCTCCCTTCCCTGTGTCAGTGTGGCCAAGGCCATGCTCTCTGGGGAGCTGCAGGCTGGGAACCCAGGACTTTCCAAACCAACTGCAGCCTCAAACCTCTCCCCGCCCCCGCCCGGGGCTGCCTGGTGACTCACCCCTCCTTTTTTTTTCCTCTTAAGACTGCCAGGGCAGGAAACTTCTTAGCTCCCAATGTGGCTGATCCTGTCTGGGGACAGCCCTACCTCAGACAAGCTGTTTGCTCTCTCAACAGAAAAGCCTTCAAATTCTCTGTTCTCCAGGGAGACTCAGAATAAAACCAGGTTAAGATTTCAGTATCTTTTCCCGCAAGAGACTGGACATCTTCCCCCAATACATACAAATGCCCCCCATCGCCCCCGCCACATTCTTCTATAAGTCAACCGTGTAGCTGCTGCTGGTTCTGACCTGCACACACCCGCCCCACTGCGAAGGTGCCGATCAAATGAACAAGTTCTATCAAAGGGCAGGAACCGGGCTCTGCCAGCATGAAGTCCTGGCCTTTGGCATAAACGGTGGCAAGACTGTTTGCTCTGGAAACCGGCAGCTGCATTCTGGCTTCTTAGAAGGGGACGGGCCCTACAGTTACTCAATGAGGTTCAGAAGCTTCCATTTTAGCAGTTCTTGCAGAAATGCTGGGGTTTAAAAAAAAAAAACAAAAACCATTAAATCTGATAAAATTAGGCCAGGCACGACGCTTGCACAATGAACCTCGATCAAATGACTTCCTTATTCTGACTCAGTGCAGTTCCACAAACAACGTTAAAAGCATTCTTGTATTTTCAGAGAAGCATTCTTGGCCTGGTCAACCGAACAAATCTCTTCAGTTTTAACTTCTGGATACTACTGAGTATAAAACACTGGCTGAAGATTTCCTAAGAGCTCACGGCATGCATTTATAAAGGCCATGCCATGATCCCTGTCAGATCACTGAATTTGGTGTGTTCTTGTACAAGAGGCTGGAAGACCGTGCTTTCACACTGGGGTGTGACAAATCTGACCGGCACCAAAACAAACCCTATTCGAGCTGATCACGCAAACTACTGGACACCTGTCTCCTGCCAGGCACGGACAGACTGGGAGCCGGGGGGTGCAAGTGAGAGAAGCCCTTGGCTAAGGAGTGAAGTCTCACAGGCCCTGGTCCTGGAATGGCATCACTCTCGCTGCCTCCCAGAGAGGTTCTATAGAAGTCAGAGACTACGAGTCCCAGCAGACTACCATTCCTAAATCCTGTCCCCTGGCTGGCTGGCAGAATCCACGTTCCTGGATCAGGGCAGGGCAGGTCGCTGGTCTGAGTCGCTGAGAGATTTGGGGGCTCTTGGGGAAGCCCCTGTAATCCCAGGGAACAGAAGAAAGGAAGGTTCCAACCTCCCTTCTCACTGGTGGCTGCTGGGGAAGGGACCTGGAATGCGGAGAACTGAAAACTTCAAGAAAAAAAAAAAACCAAGAGGGGGTCCAGCAGGTGGCATGGTGGTTAAGGGTGCTGGACTCCCACATGGCCAACCATGGATCGAGTCCTGGACCTGGAGGCTTGCTTTCTCACTTTCTCTCTCTCTCTCTTTCACCCTCACTCTACACTCTGTCCCTCTCTGGTCAAATTAAAATAAATAAATAAATAAAGTTATAAAGTTAAATAAAATATTTAAAAAATTATCTATTTATTTATTTTCACATGAGTTTTGCCAAAGACAGAAAAAGAGAGAGGGAGAGTGAGAAAGCAAGCCACCATGTCCCAGATTCGATTCACGGTTGGCCGTGTAGGAATTCCAACACCTTAACCACCATGCCACCTGCTGGCTCCTATAAAATAATTCTTAAAAAAAAAGAAAGAAAGAAAGAAAGAAAGCCAAGAGGGCTACACAGGCGAGCTCTGAGGCTTGCCATCCTTCAGTGGGGGCCTCCTCCAAGAACTCAACTCCAGACCTCATGTGAGAAAACAAAAACAGGAACCACAAATGGGCAGACCCCTTGCTGGTGAGGAACCCGTTAGTCACGCCCAGAAGCACTGAGACTGACAGTGACTCGATGGTGGGTGAGGCAGGCCCACCGCCTTCCCACTGCTGGTCCTGCAGAGACCCACCATCAGGGCCTTCCAGGCCCAGTGGAGCCATGGCCCTCAGGTCAGGATAGGAGACTGCAAAGCGGCACCCAGCAGCTCATGTGTCCCGCCCTGGGTGGTGGTCTACAGGCCTGCACGTGCACACAGCCTGGCTCCACGGGAGACCAGTGGAGAGGATCTGGATCCTCCCTGCGGAGGAAGCACCTGTTACCCTGGCCTTTGTCCCCAGCATGTGACTCTGTGAGAGTGCATGTTTGTGTGCACACACGTGCTCATGTGAATCTAAAGGCCTAGTCTCCTGCTCACCCTTACAGACCTCATCATACACCCCCCAAAGGCCAAGAGGAATGGCAAGCATGCCTCTGTCCTCTGCTCCAGTTGCTTGTTTCCTTCTCAGAAGTGTCTGCAGCACGACCTCTCAAGTTCCTGCTGGTTTATCTTTTTTTTTTTTTTTTTTTTTTTTTGCTATAGGGCGCATGCATTTGCCAGTGAGAGAAAGAGAGACAGAAAGCGAGAAATTACCCCCGAGGGGGATGGCCACACCATAATCCCTAGTCCTCCATTCTCTACTCGGGATCTTGGGCACGCACGCACATGCGCCCAGCGTTAGTTTAAGCCACCGGGTCTGGGACTCAAACCGTGGTCAACTACATGGGAGTCCAGCGACGTAGCCTTATGCCATCTGCTGGTCCCCTTAAGGTTTTCTTTTTATTTTTTGGCCATAAGGTGTGTGTCCCCACCAGAGGGCAGAGAGAGAAAGACAGTGAGAGGGAAAGTGAGAAATCGCTCCCCAGGGGGGATGGCCACACCATAATACTTTCTATTTCATTCTCCTGGGGTTTGGGGGATGCACACACACACACAAGCCCAGCGTGATTTTTAAGTCTCCAGGTTCAGGACTGGAATCACGGATGGCCATCTGGGAGTCCAGCATCTTAACTGATACACCACCTGCTGGCTCTGATACTTAAGTATTATTAATTATACTGAAAAAAATGACTGCTACGTGGATCATTTTTTCATTCATTTATGCAAGAAACACCTGAGAATTCACTTTGTGAAAAGGACAAATGACATTCGCAGATTAACATCTAAATACTGTTATCTATTGGGCTAGCAGGTGGCATGGTGGTTGGGGCACTGGACTCCCACATGGCCAACAGCAGTTCGAGGCCCGGACCTGGTGTCTTGCTTTCTCACTTTCCCTCTCTCTCTCTCTCTTGCTCCGTCCCTCTGTGGTCAAATTAAAATAAATGAATAAAGTCAAATAAAATCATTCTTTAAATAAAAAAATACTGTATCTATTATGACTGATGGCAACAGAAGTAGAGGAGAGAGACAAGACTCCGGTTACACCTGGGCCACACCCTCCCCGCCCACACATCAACACAGTGGCATAACTGGAATGGAATCTGCTCATCCGTTCAACTCCTCAGTGAAAACAAAGTGATCCCACCTGCTCTCTGGGGTTGGTTCAGTTGTTTGCCCAGTAACCCAATCCTTATATAACAGAGATTGGAAATTACTGAAAGACGGAGAAAATAGTTCATTCTACAAAGGCGTACTTCTACTGTTCTTCCATTACATTCTCACAGTCCCCTGAGGGTCAGGAAGGCATGGGCGAGAAGGAACCAAAAACATTTCTTCCCTGCTGCCACCTCCAATCACAAGGTGTCCAACACTTGTGAACACTGCCACATGTGCTTGGTGGCGCTGGCCACGGTGGAGCAAGGGTAAGCTGGGAGGCCAAGTCCAGCCAGGTGTACGGAGAGCCCAGGAACGGCCTAGCAGCCCTTTATGAGGTGGAGCCACATAAAGCTTAATGTTCACAGGCCCCGGGAGGACGGGTCCTCCACTAGGGCACTGTGGTCCAAGGCCAGCTGTGTGTGACCATCAGCCAGCTTCCCCCTGCCTGTTTCTGCAGCCCCGGCTTCCCTGGCAAGGGATGAACTGGCTGCTTCTGGGACCTGGGCGGCCTAGTAGGCCAATGCTTCTCCCTAGGGAAAAGTGGCTACACAACCCAGCCCTGGGCCTGCGCGGTTCCTGAGCTGAATCACTCAGTCTGGTCATTTCCTCCCCAGTGTTGAGGTCACCCACAAGTAGGAACACACAGGCAGACGCTCGCCATGGTTTCCATTTCTCAATTTAAAAAATACATTTTGATCAGTAACTCCCTGATAAAGATTAAAGACTGCGGAAATTGGGCCAGCCAATTTATGGTGGTTAAGGCGGCTCGATTCCACATGGCCAACTGAGTAGTTCGAGTCCCAAATGCAGTGATTTGAAAAACACTCCAGGGGATCTGGCAAGTGGTGTGGTGGTTAAGGGTACTGGACTCTCACATGACTGACCATGGTTCGAGTATCGGACCTGGCGGCTTGCTTTTTCACTTTTCCTCTCTCTCCCTCTCTCTCTCTTTCACTCCATCCCTCTCTGATCAAATTAAAATAAATAAATAAATAAAGTGAAATAAAATATGAAAAAGAAAAAGACTCCAACTACGTGTGCATACATGCCCAAAATCCAAGAGGAGAAAGGAGAAGGGATCGCAGCATGGCCATCCTACTTGGGGGTGATTTCTCACTTTTCCTCTCCCCACTTCTGTCTCCCTCCAATAAGTGCACATGCCCCTATCGCAAAAACTAAAAAAAAAAAAAAAGACTAGAAATGATGATCTTCTCACCATGAAGTTCACACTATTTTCTTTCTTTTTTTTTTTTTTTAAAGAATTATTTTATTTAACTTTATTATTCATTTACTTTCATTGACCAGAGATGGATAGAGAGAGAAAGTGAGAAAGCAAGCCGCCAGGTCTGGGACTCGAACCACGGTCGGCCATGTGGGAGTCCAACACCCTTGACCACTGCACCACTTGCTAACCCAGTTCGCACTATTTTCTACACTATTTTCTACTGGTACTGTGTAATCTTAACTTTTTAGGCACTATCAATAATTAGTGCACCGGGGCCGGCAGTTGGTATTGTGGTTGAGGTGTCGGACTTCCACGTGGCTGACTGCAGTTCAAGTCCTGGACCTGGCAGCTAGCTTCCTCACTTTCCCTCTCACTCTCTGATCAAATTAAAACAATAATAATGAATAAAATAAAATAAATATATTTTACAAAATAATTAGTGCACTATTTTTATAGCTATTTAATAACGCTGAAAAGTTCCTGTCTTGAAAATATTTTCCACATGTTGGGAACCAGCAGTTAGCGTAATGGCTATGTCGCTGGACTCCCATGTAGTCGACCGCGGTTCGCGTCCCGGACCCGGTGGCTTAAAAACTCACGCCGGGCGCGTGTGCGTGCGTGCCCAAGATCCCGAGAGGAGAATGGAGGAGAAGGGATTGCGGCGTGACCATCCCCCCTGGGGGGTGATTTCTCGCTTTCTGTCTCTATGTCTCTCTCTGTCTGTCTGGCGAGCGCACGCGCCCTATAGCGAAAAACCTCTCCCTCCAAAAAAAAAAAAAAAAAATTTTCCACATGTTGTGCTTTCCTAATTAGGTTTTGTCCCCCTTTCTAGTGATGCTGAGGACTTGTCCTACTTCCCTAAGACCGCCATAAATGTAATGGGAGAAACTGCTGACAGAGAACAGGGAAGGAGCTCGCAGGTGGTGTGGTGGTTAAGGGTGCTGGACTCTCACTTAGCCAATCATGGTTCGAGTCTCCGACCTGGCAACTTGCTTTCTCACTTTCTCTCTCTCTGGTCAAATTAAAACAAATAAATAAAGTTAAATAAAATAATGCTTTAAGAAAAAAAAAAGAACAGGGAAGCAGATACCCTCAAATAGAGGTTCTAAAATGATGTCTGTAACCAACTTTCTTTCCTTAGTAACAGAACCAAAGGTAGTGTTTCTAGTTTGATAGCCTCTCTTTCTTTCTTTCGATCTTTCTTTCTTTCTTTCTTTTTTTCCCCAGAGAGAGACACAGAGGAAGAATGCATTCCCCAGTGGGGTCTGGTCACTCCTGCACCATTTCTCCATCTTGTTTGGAACGTTGGCACACACACACACACACACACACACACACACACACACAGTTTCTTGAACCAGGATTGGCCATGTGAAGTCGGTTCCCTTAATCACTAGGCTACAGGGTTGACCCATTTGATAACTTTTTTTTGAAGCTTTTGCCATAGGGTATGCACACTCGCCAGAGAGACATAGATAGAGACAGAGACAGAGAGGAAAAGTAAGAAATCCCTCCCCAGGGGGATGACCGTGCCACAATCCCTTCTCTTTTATTCTCCTCTCGGGATCTTGGGCACACGTGTACACACACACACATACACACACGCCCAGCATCATCTTCAAGATGTTAGATCCTGGACTTGTACCATGGTGAGCCAAATGGGAGTCCAGCACCTTAACTACTACACCACTCGCTGGTCCAACATTTATGTTTTTGCTATCGGACATGTATGCTCGCCGGAGATACACACACAGAAAGAGAGAGGGAAAGTGGAAATCACCATCCAATCACCTGGGAGGATGGCCACACCACAATCCCTTCTCTATTCTCCTCTTGTGATTTTGGGCATGCATGCACACACATCCCACTTGAGTTTCAAGCTGCCAGGCCTGGGACTTGAACCATGGACAGCCAAGTGAGAGTCCAGCGCCTTAACCATGATGCCACCTGCTGACTTTAAAGGCTGTTTATTTTTCAATTTCTTTTTTTTTTTTTAAAGATTTATTTTAATTAGCTTTATTTCTTTATTTTAATTTGACCAGAGAGGGACAGAGCGAGAGAAAGAGGAAGAGAGAGAGGGAAAATGAGAAAGCAAGCCACCAGGTCCAGGACCTGAATTGCAGTTGGCCATGTGGGAATCCAGCGCCCTTCACCACCAGGTCCCTCAATTTCTTTTATTATTGGTTTAAAAAAATTTTTTGAGAGGTTTTTGCATATGCCAGAAAGACAGAGAGATACAGAGAGACAGAAAGCAAGAAGTCACCCCCCAGGGGGGATGGCCAAGCTGCAATCCCTTCTCCTCCATTCTCCTCTCGGGATCTTGGGCACGCACGCACATGCGCCTGGCGTGAGTTTGAGCTACCCGGTTCGGGACTCAAACCATGGTCGACTACATGGGAGTCCAGTGACATAGCCATTACGCCATCTGCTGGTCCTATTGATTTTAAGTTTACCTATCTGTTTATTTATTTAGACTAGAGACAGACAGGGAAAGTGAGAGGGAAAGCTGCCAGGTCTGGGACTTGAACCACAGTCATCCATGTGGGAGTCCAGCACTTCAACCACTGTGCCACCTGCTGGCCCCCTAAAGGCAGTTTTTTATTTTCTTTTTTTTGAAGAGGTTTTTGCTATAGGGCGCATGCGCTCGCCAGACAGACAGAGAGAGACAGAGAGATAGAAAGCCAGAAATCACCCCCCAGGGGGGATGGCCACGCCGCAATCCCTTCTCCTCCATTCTCCTCCTGGGATCTTGGGCACGCACGCACACGCGCCCGGCGTGAGTTTTAAGCCACCGGGTCCGAGACTCGAACCGCGGTCAACTACGTGGGAGTCAGCGACATAGCCATTACGCTAACTGCTGGTCCCCTAAAGGCAGTTTTAATTCCACATTGACTTTTCCCTGCCAGATATCTACCCAACTGCCAAGAGGTGTCTGTTATCAGATGGTTTGTGATAGATATCCCAGGAAGTACAATTAATTTGGACCGGCCCCAAACCAACAAAAGATGGTAAATCTCTTCAAACCACCTAGCACCCCTTCCCTGCCCAGCTCGCCTTCCACCACCGTCATAGAACACGGCTTATTCGATTGTCCTTTCCTCCCTCAGTCACTTTCCCAGTGAGAGGTCCCTAATGGATCCGTCTGGCTGCACCACTGTGGGTGGGAAGGCCCCTCAGTCACTTGTCTGTGTTGGGGACCTATGCCTGCTTGCCACTAAAGGCAGGTCATGTGGTCCCTCCAGCCCCCTCTCTAGTTTTAGATCCCCTCAGGATCTTCTACTTAGGCCCAGCTCAACTGGCCTAATCCCCACTCTGGTCCTGTCCTGCCTGTTCCAGAAGTTTTCTGATCCCTCCAGTCTCCCCTTGTTTCTATGCTCTCAACATTTTTCTTCAAGACCACACTCACATGTTATGAAGCAAGACATTCCTTTTTTTTTTTTTTTGGAGAGGTTTTTGCTACAGGGCGCGTGTGCTCGCCAGACAGAGAGAGACAGAGAGACAGAAAGTGAGAAATTACCCCCCGGGGGGATGGCCACACCGCAATCCCTTCTCCTCCATTCTCCTCTCGGGATCTTGGGCATGCACGCACATGCGCCTGGCGTTGAGTTTCAAGCCACCGGGTCTGGGACACGAACCGCAGTCGACTACATGGGAGTCCAGCGACATAGCCATTACACCAACTGCTGGTCCCAACATTCCTTTTTTTGTTTAAAGAACTATTTATTTATTCTTTAAAAAAATTTTTTTTCCAATAGGGCACATGCACTCCTGAAAGAGGCAGAGAGAAAGTGAGAAAGTAAGCTGGTGGTTAAGGCGCTGGACACTCCCACATAGCCGACACTGGTTTGAGTCCCAGACCTGGTGGCTTGCATTCTCACTTTCCGGTCAAATTAAAATAAGTGGATGAATAAATAGAATTAAATAAATAATAATTTTAAAATATGCATTTACCATTTACTTTTTGAAGACCCCCATACTTCTCCCTTCAGGAGGGCTGTGTGCCGGTGGAGAAGACATAGTGTTCAGGACATTGTCTCCTGTTTCAGTGACAAACGTAAAGGAAGTAGGGCACATCGAGCTGGAGAACACATCGCCCCTCTGTGGCTGCGGGTCCGCCTCACACCCAGTGGAGTGCGGAATTCGGCCGAGGGCAGGGGGTGCCATCCACACGGTCAGGGACCATCACTATCGACCGGACTACACCGTCGAGTCCCAGTCCCAAGCTGGGGTGCTGGTGCATCTGGCGCGCCCCGAAATCCCAGTAGGGCCTCCAGGGGAGGAACCCCGAACTCCCGTTTGGGTAGCTGACGCGCCGAAGCTCTCCAGTTGAAAGTGGAGTGACAGGAATGAAAACTAGAAAATCTAGTTCCGGGGCTTTGCCCAGGGAAACCCCGCAGGCCAGGATGGGGTCCCCCGAAGGGTTGTGGGGCCTGCACTCGGACATCCTGAGGTGGCCGGCTGGACAGCCTCGGGCGCCGCGCGTGCGCCTCCTGAGCGGAGGCAGGGGTGCTGGGCTGCCACCGGCGGCTGGGGTGCGGGTGTGGGCCGCGGGCACGAGGTGCGGCCGGCAGGGTCCCCGCCCGCCCTCTCCGGGCCGCCTCTGCTCCTCCGCGGACCCACGGGAGACTGTCGGCCTACGGGGCGGAGTGAAAGTGCCGAGGCAGGCAGAGCGCCCGAAGCCGAGGCGTGAGGTGGGGCCGGGCGCGCGCACGTGCGTACGTGCGTACGTGCGTGCGTGCGTGGGCGCGGCCCCTAGCACGCCGTGCGCCGGGCGGATGTCCGGACCGGCTGGGCCGGGACCGCGGACGAGATGGCGGAAGGTGGAGGCTGCCGTGAGCGACCGGATGCAGAGACCCAGAAATCCGAACTCGGAGCCTTAATGAGGACCACGCTCCAACGGGGGGCGCAGTGGTGAGCACCGAGCCGGCCGGCCGCCGCGCATAGTCGGGGCCAGGTCGGGCCCGCAGCCCAGGCCGCTTTTCCTCGGCTTGGGTAGGAGCCGAGCGGGGGTGGTGTCTGGTGGCCCTGAAAGAGTGGCCTGACACCTGTCGTTCGGGAGAGTTACTCCGGGAACAGCTCGGGGACGGCATAGGCGAACTGGGGGCGTCCCGGCCCAGTCTGCCCGGAGGCGGGTTGGCGGGCGCCCGGGCTGCAGGACGGGGGGAAGAGGAGCGCTCGCGGGGACTCTAGGGTGGGGAGAGCCCTTTAGCGTCGAGGACTCGTCCCGTGACCTTGGGCTAAGGTGTGCACACCTCGCGGACTTCGGGGCCTAGCCACCAGATCCAGGGTCCCGTGTTTGGTTTACCCGCCTGGGGAGTTAGAGGCGAAGACCATAAGTAGATACTTTGTAACTTGTAAACTGCAGAGCAGAAGTCAGGGTTAGAAGCTGAACAGCGTCTAGATTATTTTGATATCAAATGTGAAAAATAATGGTGGCAGCAGCATCTCAGAGTGGAGCGGAGGGTAGCCTAGATCCCGGAGCGCTACAGATAGATTAGAAGTCCAGGGCTTAGAAGTGCACGGCTGAACTTGAGGCTTCTTAATAGAAGGGACAATACTTTGCACCAGTGGAGAGACTCCGGGTGGTGTCATTGGGACAGGCTTTGCATTGAGTATGACTGAGCATTGCTCAGGAACTGAGCAGAGAAGACAAACACTGGGGTTAGGAGTTGTTCAGGTGCCCTTGGTGGTGCTCATCCTGGGCGAGGTGGGGCAAGCAGAGGTTGAAGTACTCTGCATGGGGCGATTACTCAGCAGAAGCTGAGGAAGGTTAATAGGATAGACTTAAATCACACAGGGAGGGGCCAGCAGGTGGTGTGGAAGTTAAGGTGCTGGAACTCACACAGCTGGCTGAGTGATTTGGGTCCAGGACCTGGAGGCTTGGAGATCATGCTCTGTGTGTGTGTGTGTGTGTGTGTGTGTGTGTGCGCGCGCGCACGCATGCATGCATGCTCCAAATCCCGAGAGAATAGAGGACACAGGAGTGATGCGTGGCCATCCTCCCTGGGGGAGTGGGGTGATTTTTCCCTTTCCCTCTCTCTCTGTCTTTCATTGGTGGAGTACATGTGCCCTTTGGCAAAAAGCTAAAAAAAAAGAATAAAAAAAAGGTTTTTTTAAAAATCACACAGTAGAAGTCTCTGGAGGAATTATTGCTCAAGGAATTTGGAGGGAAAAGCATGTGTTGGAGAGTTGGGTGTATGTATTGGCCTCGTGGCTGCTGAGAAGATGCCTGATTTTCTCTGACCTTGGTTGGTTATAAAATTGGAAGGACAGGGGACCAGCAGGTGGCGTAGTGGTTAAGGTGCTGGACACTCCCACTTGGCTGACCACGGTTTGAGTCCCAAACCTGGTAGCTTGCTTTCTCACTTTCTCTCTCTCTCTCTTTCTCTCTCTGTATGTGTCTCTCTGGTCAAATTAAAATAAATGAATGAATAAATAAAATTATTAAAAAAATTGGAAGGACTCACCAATGTAATTATGTGTTGCCCCACAGAGATTCCCCCCCTTCTGTCGTAATTGTAAAACAGCTAATGTAAAGCCCAGTTTAATGCTTTTTGACAAGTTGAATGTACCTAGGCACTGTGATCTGTAGTGTAAATACATGCATTTGTGTATGTATACACATATGAACATACTTATTATTATTTTTTTTTCCAGCAATTTTTGCTATAGGGTGCGTGCACTCTCTGGAGAGACAGACAGAAAGCGAGAAATCACCCACCAGGGGGATGGCCACACTGCAATCCCTTCTCCTCCATTCTCCTCTCAGGATCTTAGACTCGCCTGGTGTGAGTTTTAAGCCATAGGGTTTGGGACTCAAACCATGGTTGACTATAGGGAACTCCAGGACCGTAACCATTATGCCATCTGCTGGTCCCTGAATGTACATTTTTAGATATCTCATTTGATTTAAAGGGAAACTGAAGTAGTTGGTGTTACTATAACATTTTCAGAAAGAAAATTAATGTTTACATCGAGCATAGCAGTGTAATCAAACTGTCTTCCTGGGCAAGGACCTCTGTAAAGATTATTATGAAATAAATGACTTATTAATTAGCAAATACACTATTCCCTACAGAAAGATTCCATTTAAATAAGCATTTAAAACAATCATTTCCTTCCTTTTATCTGTTTATTTATTTACTTAAGTTTTGCTATAAAGTGCATGTGCTTGCCAGAGAGAGAAAAATGAAAAATCAGCTCCCTAGGGGGAATGACCACCCCACAATCCCTTCTCCTCCATTCACATCTTGGGATTTTGTGGGATTGTTTTGTTTTGTTTTGTTTTTGAGAGGTTTTTGCTATAGGGCATGTGCTCTCGCAGGAAAGAAACAGAGACAGAATGAGAAATCACTCCCCCTCCCCCAGGGGGATGGCCATGGCGCAGTCCCTTCTCCTCTGTTCTCCTCTCAGGATCTTGGGCATGCACGCACATGCACCTGGCGTAAGTTTAAGCCACCGGGTCTGGGGCTCAAACTGCTCAGATCAGCCATGTGGGAGTCTAGTGACATAACCATTATGCCATACACTGATCCTAAAATTGTTTTTCAAACCACTGGGTCTGGGACTTGAACCTGCACAGTTGGCCATTTGGGATCCAGTCACCTTAACCACTGCCACCTGGCTGGTCCTACTTACTCATTCTTTCAACAGTTATTTCACTTAGTGGACAGCCTGCCCTCGTGCAGGTCCTCTGTGTCACGTGAGGCCTGGCCCCTGTTTCTGCTTTTGAGACAGTATTTTTTAGTGGGAATTGTGTTCCTCGAGTGGAAAAACCATAAAAAAGATTAAGGGACCAGCTGCAGAAACTCAGTACCTCAGGGCTCCTGCTACAGTAAGTCTATGTCTCTCTCTAGGTATCTGATCGACAGCCGGTGGTTCAAGCAGTGGAAGAAGTATGTGGGCTTCGACAGCTGGGATATGTACAGTGTGGGTGAACGCAACCTGTTTCCTGGCCCGATAGACAACTCAGGACTCTTTTCAGGTGCGGTAGACTGTTGTGTTTCTAGCTGCGTGTACACTGGGCCGTGACCCGAAGTCTTGTGTATCTGGAACATGGATGGCTTCCTGTGTGGCTAATGGAAATCCCTGAGGAACAGCCTGGAAGGCTGAGGGAGGGCATGGGGACGTGGCAGCCTTGCAGCCCTGTCCCAGGAGTGGGCCAGGGGGCGGTGAGACTGGGCGATTTATAAAGAATGTGGAGGTTTATTTGCAAAATTGATGATTCTGGGGTCTGGACAGTCCCCAGGCATCATCAAGTGGCGGAGGGGAGAAGTCTTAGCAGGATGGAGCACGGTCTGTATCCGTGGGACTTGCCCGCCTCCTTTCCTCCTCTCGCGTACGCACCAGGACTCAATCATGGGGGCAGTTTTCGGGGGTAGTGCTATCCCAGATCTCCCTGCTATTCCTGGATAGAAAAGCTTGATCTGGGGACCAGCAGATGGTTATGTCACTGGACTCCCATGTAGTCCACTGCAGTTCAAGTCCCAGACCCAGCAGCTTAAAACTCACACCACATGCGTGTTTGTGCGTGCTCAAAATCCCGACAGGACAATGGCAGAGAAGGGATTGTGGCGTGACCATCCCCCTGGGGGATACTTTTTTCCCTTTCTGTCTGTCTCTGGTAAGCACGCTTGCCCTATAGCAAAAATCTATTTAAAGAAAAAAAAAGAAAAGCTTGGTCTGTCCTTGTTGGTAGCTGTCAGAGCTTCTCTGGAAAGTTCGTCACTGAAGATTGATCATGGTGTATTTTAAAATGCTCTTTCTCTCTTTTTTTAATTTAAATGGTCAGAGGACATGTGTGCTCCCCAAGGTGGGGGGAAGAGCACGTCCTAGTGGGCACAGTCACACCATAGTCCCTTCTCCATTTCTCCATCCTGTTGGGATTTTGGCCACATACATGCGCCCAATGCGTTTCTCAAGCTTTCAGGGCTGGGATTTGAAATCATTTAACCATGTGGGATCTGGCTTCCATAACCAGTAGACCATAGGGCCAGTGTTGAATTTTATTTTATTTTATTCTCAGAGAGTGCTTGTGCTTGCCAGAGAGAATGTGTAAAAGACAGAGGGGGCCATACGGGATCTGGCTCTCCGCGCAGTGTCTTAACCACTGCTTTATGTAGCTAGCCTTCTTAATTTCATCTTTAACTGTGGTAAAATACATGTAATATAGAATGGATTACATGAACTATTTTGCAGTGTATTCCGTACATTCAGGTTGTGGTACACTCAGTCTCCAGGACTTTTCATCTCACCAGTCTGAAAGTCCATACCCTTCGCCCCTCCTTTTGAGTCCCTGTCAACATCCTTCTTACTTTCTGCCTCTTTTTTTTTTTTTTTTAAGAATTATTTTAACTTTATTTATTTATTTATTTATTTTTGGGAGAGGTTTTTGCTATAGGGCGCGTGCGTTCACCAGACAGACAGAGAGAGACATAGAGACAGAAAGCGAGAAATCACCCCCCAGGGGGGATGGTCACGCCGCAATCCCTTCTCCTCCATTCTTCCTCTTGGGATCTTGGGCACGCACGCACACGCACCCAGCGTGAGTTTTAAGCCACCGGGTCCGGGACGCAAACTGTGGTCGACTACGTGGGAGTCCAGCGACATAGCCATTACGCTAACTGCTGGTTCCCTATTTATTTATTTTTAATTTGACCTGAGAGGGACACAGTGAGAGTGAGAGAGAGAGAAAATGAGAAAGCAAGCTGCCAGGTCCAGGACTTGAACCGCAGTCAGCCATGTGGGAGTCCAGCGCCCTTAACCACCTTGCCACCTGCTGGCCCCACTTTCTGCCTCTTTGATCTTGAGTACTTTCCACTGCTTCAGGTATAGCCATTATGCTGACTGCTGGTCCCATGGTGTTTTTCTTTTTAATGTCTGCCTTGAGTTACAGAAGAGTCCCACCCTGTGGGTACTTTTTTCTTTCCTTGTGTTTTGGCTTCACTGGTCTGGGGGAGGACAGTGGTTTCCAGTGTTCCTGGAGTGGGTGTTCATGGAAGTGAGAGTGGGTTTCAAACTCTGGATATTCACTTCTCCCTTCTAGTAATGTGGCCTCTCTGTGGTAGGCAGAAGTTGAATGTTCTTTTTTTTTTTTTTTAAGAATTATTTTATTTAGCAGGACCAGCAGTTAGTGTAATGGCTAAGTCGCTGGACTCCCATGTAGTCGACCACAGTTTGAGTCCCACACCCAGTGGCTTTAACTCATGCCGGGTGCGTGCATGTGTTCCCAAAATAATGGAGGAGAAGGGATTGCGGTATGGCCATCCCCCCTGGGGGTTGATTTCTTGTCTTCTGCCTCTCTGTCTGCCTCTGTCTTTCTGGCAAGCACACACACCGTATAGCAAAAACCTCTCCAAAAAAAAAAAAAAAGAATTATTTTATTTAGGAACTGGCAGGTGGCGTGGTGGTTAAGGGTGCTGGATTCCCACGCCTGACTGTGGTTTGAGTCCTGGACCTGGTGGCTTGCTTTCTCACTTTTCCTCTCTCTCTTTCTCTCTCCCTCTCTCGCTCTGTCCCTCTCTGGTCAAATTAAAAAAAATAATAAAGTCAAATAAAAATAATTATTTTCTAAAAATTACTTTTATTTAACTTTATTCATTTATTTCACCAGAAAGAAAGTGAGAGAGAAAGCAAGCTGCCAGGTCTGGGACTTGAACCATGGTCAGTTCTGTGGGAGTCCAGCACCCTTAACCACCAGGTCACTCCCCCGCAATTATCAAAGAAACCTGAGTTTCTTGTGTAACGTTCAGAACACGTGACTAAGGTCAAAGAGCCATCAGGTCTGTTCTGTGTTACGGCTGTTAACAGAATTTTGTATCTGTTCCTGTAAACACAGCATTTTCTTATTTCTGAAACATACAGAAAGATCATGTAAAACAAATGGTTCTGGGGAGAAGAGCAGTGAGTTATTCACTATTTTCCTTTTCCAGATCCTGAGAGCCAGACCTTGAAAGAACACTTAATTGATGAACTGGACTATGTGTTGGTCCCAACGGAGGCCTGGAACAAGTTACTAAACTGGTACGGCTGTGTAGAAGGCCAGCAGCCCATCGTCAGAAAGGTGAGTGCCTGTGTGGTCACGCCTGCCCGTGTGTCATCTCCTGGGGACACTGGACAGACAGGCGGTCGAGGCTTTGCTTCTGTTTCTCTTTAGGAAATGGTGGGTATGCGTGGTGGTGAGTGAGGTTGTCCCTCAGGATGTTCCAGTGAGTGGCTCCCGAACATCAGAGCTGCTCATGGCCTGGCATGTGTCCAGTGGTGTTGTGCAAGCACTTTCTGGAAGGTTCTATAAGAGGAATTTTATTTGGGCTATAGGGCCGTAAAGTAACATACTGCTTCTTGTTTTTTTTTTTTGAGAGGTTTTTGCTATAGGGCGCGTGCGCTCGCCAGACAGAGAGAGACATAGAGACAGAAAGCGAGAAATCACCCCCCAGGTGGGATGGTCACGCCGCAATCCCTTCTCCTCCATTCTCCTCTTGGGATCTTGGGCATGCACGCACATGCGCCCGGCGTGAGTTTTAAGCCACCGGGTCCGGGACACGAACTGTGGTCGACTACGTGGGAGTCCAGCGACATAGCCATTACACCAACTGCTGGTTCGTGCACTCGCCGAGAGAGACAGAGAGAGAGAGAGAGCGTGAGATGAACTTGATGCCGCAATCCTCCAGCCTCCATAGGTTTTTGCCATAGGGCGGGCGCCACCACGCCCTCGTTTTCTTTGAAACCGTTCTGATTCTGCTTTTTTCCCTGGACTTAAGAGTCTCTGGCTGCACTGTTGAGTAATTTAAAAAGTTACATTTGTAACTCAGAGATTAGCTTTTTGAAGGCAGGTAGGCCCTGGAACAGAAACCCAAATTTTTCAAAACTTTTTATTATTTCTTTTAAATTTACTATAGGGCATGTGCTCTCACTGGAGAGAGACAAAGAGAGACAGGGAAAGTAAGAAAGCACACGCCAGGGGGAATGGCCACACCGTAATCCCCTCCCTTTTCTTCTCAGGATCCTAGGCTTGTACGCGCATGCACCTGACATGTTTTTTAAGCCATAAGGTCTGAGAATTGAACTACACAGTCAGCCTTGTGGGATCCAGCCACTTTAACCACCATTTTTTTTTTTGGGGGGGGGGGGGAGAGGTTTTTGCTATAGGGCGAGTGCGCTCGCTAGAGACAGAAAGCGAGAAATCACCCCCGGGGTGATGGCCACGCCGCAATCCCTTCCCCTCCATTCTCCTCTCAGGATCTTGGGCACGCACGCACACGTGCCTGGCATGAGTTTTAAGCCACCAGGTCCAGGACTCAAACCGCAGTTGGCTACATGGGAGTTCAGCGACATATCCATTACGCTAACTGCTGGTCTCCTTAACCACCATCTTAACCAGCCACCTGGCTGGCCTTTAATTAGCTTTTGAAGTTTGAGTATTGATCATCTGGCAGCTGTCTTCGTGCTGTGTTATAGCAAAGTAATTCTTCTTCATCGACAGGCCTGTATTTTTACAGGGAAGAGTAGAATTTACTTTGCCAAGTCTGAAACTAGATGTTTGTGTTCAGAGCTGACCTGCTGAGACCTGTCTGGAGGCCTTGGTGTGGCATTAAAACCAGTGGGGAGCAGGCCTCTCTGGTTCTATCAGGTGCTCTTGGTCAGTGGAAAGACGACTTTTAAACCCCTTGGACAGGTGCTGGCAACTTTGATAATCTGCCCCTCTGATCCCCTGGGCACTGACGGAAACTGACCATCCTAAGGCTTTCACCTCGTGTGACTCATGAGACGCATTGCTCCCTAGCCTGCCCGGGTGTGGAGCACGGCCCTTCAGCTTGCCTCCCGTTCCCGGGTGTGGAGCACGGCCCTTCAGCTTGCCTCCCGTTCCCGGGTGTGGAGCACGGCCCTTCTGCCCTGCCTCCCGTTCCCGGGTGTGGAGCATGGCCCTTCTGCCCTGCCTCCCGTTCCCGGGTGTGGAGCACAGCCCTTCAGCTTGCCTCCCGTTCCCGGGTGTGGAGCACAGCCCTTCTGCCCTGCCTCCCGTTCCCGGGTGTGGAGCACGGCCCGTCAGCTTGCCTCCCATTGCCAGGTGGTGGAGCACGACCCTTCTGCCCTGCCTCCCGTTCCCGGGTGTGGAGCATGGCCCTTCTGCCCTGCCTCCCGTTCCCGGGTGTGGAGCATGGCCCGTCAGCTTGCCTCCCGTTGCCAGGTGGTGGAGCACGGCCCTTCTGCCCTGCCTCCCGTTCCCGGGTGTGGAGCACGGCCCGTCAGCTTGCCTCCCGTTCCCGGGTGTGGAGCATGGCCCTTCTGCCCTGCCTCCCGTTCCCGGGTGTGGAGCATGGCCCGTCAGCTTGCCTCCCGTTGCCAGGTGGTGGAGCACGGCCCTTCTGCCCTGCCTCCCGTTCCCGGGTGTGGAGCACGGCCCTTCTGCCCTGCCTCCCATTCCCGGGTGTGGAGCATGGCCCTCTGCCCTGCCTCCCGTTCCCGGGTGTGGAGCACGGCCCTCTGCCCTGCCTCCCGTTCCCGGGTGTGGGGCACGGCCCGTCAGCTTGCCTCCCGTTCCCAGGTGGTGGAGCACGGCCTGTTTGTGAAGCACTGCAAAGTGGAGGTATATTTGTTGGAGCTGAAGCTCTGCGAGAACAGCGACCCCACCAATGTGCTGAGCTGCCATTTCAGCAAGGCAGACACCATAGGTGAGTGGGTGGGCTGTGGCCCTGGGTACCCGCTGCGAGAACGTGGACTCTGGCTGGCAGGAGGGAAGTGGGATGCCCTCTTCATGTTTGTCACTCCCAGCTTCTCGGACCTGATTGGCAGTTCTGACCTGGCGCCAGTTCCCCAGGGGACTCTCCTGGAGAGCCGAGCCCAGGAGTCAGATTCTGCAGGACACTGGGTGTGGGCCTTGCCCATCTGTCATGTGATCATAAAGATGCAGGTATGCAGAAGTGCAGAAGTAACTCAATTAAGAATCTCGGCCAGAAAGTGGCAGAGCTAGCTTTGGAAACCAGATCTGTCTTAACTCCCGGGATAAGCTTTCTCACCCTGTATGTGACTTCCCTACTGTAAATGAGACCCACGTCACCAGGAGAGGTGCAGGGTGAGGTTCTGGGCATGTCATTGCGAGAGGACGCCCGTGGAAGGTGGTGGCTTTAGGGGCACCACAGGGCGAGGGCGGTCCGAACTCTTGACCAGAGGGCCTGACCAGGTGGGAGGAGGAGCGGTAGTCTGCCGTGGCTGTTTTCAGTCTTGCGTCTGGAGAGAGCCCTGAGGGTTGTTTCTGCCTGGCCGTAGCAACCATCGAGAAGGAGATGCGGAAGCTGTTCAACATCCCCGCGGAGCGCGAAACGCGGCTCTGGAACAAATACATGAGCAACACCTACGAGCAGCTGAGCAAGCTCGACAACACTGTCCAGGACGCCGGGCTGTACCAGGGTCAGGTAGGAGGGCCCGGGCTGCCCCAGCACGGCTCCGCCCAGGGTTCTGGCTCTGAACGTGGAGTGCGGTGGTTTGCGCTCTCCTCATTCCCCGGTTTCCTCATTCACACAGGTGCTCGTCATTGAGCCCCAAAACGAAGATGGCACCTGGCCCAGGCAGACACAGCAGTCAAAGTAAGTGAGCGTGTTGTCCCGCACGGCGGGGCTCCCGGGTGTATAGCTTTCTTCCCTGAGGCAGTTACTTGTACTAGGAAAAACTGCTCTGGGTCAGCCCGTGGCATGATGGTTAAAGCAATTGAATCCCACGTAATTGACTGCATGGTTCAAGTCCTGGATCCAGCAGCTTGAAGAAACATACCAGGCATGGGTGTTTGCCCAGGATCCCAAAAGGAGGGGAGATGGAGAGGGGATTGTGGTGTGACCTTCCCTCACAGGAACGATGCTTTCTCCCTCTCCCTCTCCCTCTTTCTCTCTGTGTCTCTCTGCCAAGTGCCCATGTACCTTCTGGCAAAATGAAAGAAAAAAAGGAAAGAAAATTGTTGTGATTCAGACAAAAAAAACTCAATTTCATACCCAGAGTCCGTAATCCTGGTGCGGCTGCTGGCCTTTGGCGGGCAGCGTGCAGGGCGGCCGTCCAGGAGAGCTGTCAGGGAGTCTCAGCCAGCTTTGAGCCTCTCCCAGGAAAGTGGAGGAGGGAAAGAAGGGTCAGGACCCGAGGTCGCTGCTCTGCCAGGAGGGGGCTTTTTCCTCCACCTGGAGTGAGAGGCCTTGTGGGAAGGTGGGCAGCTCGGGTGTGGGGTCTTGTGTGGTGTGAACTTGGACAGGTGGAAACTCGGCCCTGCCCTGTTCTGTCCTTAGTCTTCAGTCGCTGTGGCCCTTGGAGCTCGCTGGGGGACTTGTTCAGCTCGGAGGCTTGGACTCCAGGCACGTCTGTCTCAGGAGACATCTTGCGTGTCACTAGAGGGGGAGAGGAAGACGTGGCGGACGTTCCCGATGGGGACTCGTGTCTGTGTTCTCATAGCGACGGGGATGGCACTGGCATCTGCTCTCTTCCCGCCTTCAGGCCTGGGGCTCTCACGGAGGGCTCAGCTCACATGAGAAGCGTGCAGGCCGTGAGTGCTCCCGAGAAGCACACACAGGCACACGGCACATGTGCAGATGGTCTCGAAGGTTTTACCGACCCCCTGAAGTCCAGCCGTGGACTCAGGTTTAGGAAACGCCAGTTGCTGGTTCCTGGCATGGTGATGAAACCGTGGTGGTTGGTAGAATGACCAGCCCCGCTCCACACCAGAGATGCCACATCCTGAGCCTCAAACCTGTGACTTCGTTAATAACACGGCAAAAGGGGCTTTCTTTGCAGATGGGATGTGATTAAGGACCTTGAGATAAGATCATCCAGGCGCGCCCAAGGTACTCACCAGGGTCTCCACGAATGGAAGAGGAGGACAGGAGGGTCAGAGGAGGCAGTGTGAGGACGAAGTGGGCTCAGGGCAGAGGACGTGAGAAGGCCGCGACTGGCTTCAAGCCAGGGTAGCCTCCGGAAGTCACAAAAGCCTCTGCAGAGGAGCTCAGCCTGCCAGAACCCGTTTCAGCTCAGAGGGAATCGTTTCAGGCTCCTTTTTTTGTTTTTCCTCAATGAGAGCAAGAGAGTGAAGGAGGGAGAGCTGGTATTTTTGACAGGGTCTGGCCACATCGTGGTCCTCATTCCGTCTCCCAAGTGGCTAGGACTGCAGCCACTCACCACAGCACCTCTCCTGTGGCCTCAGCCTATGTGGTCATCCTCCCCCAAGCTGACGGGGCCGTTTTAGACTTCTGACCTCCAGAACTGCAGGTAAAGCCGGGTTGTTCCCAGCCTCTGAGCCTGTGGCACTCCGTGACCACGCAGTAGGAAACTGGTGCGCTAGCCAGCAGCTGGCTGAGATAGCACAGAAAAGCCCTGAGCATCCCTGGAAGGCGGGTAGTAGTTGTAGCCCAGTCTGAGCTGGGCTTGTGGCAGGCGTTGGCTGGGGTCTGGTCTGTGAGCTGGGCTCGTGGCAGGTGGTGGTCGGAGTTGGTTGTGTGAGCGGGGCTCGCGGCAGGTGGTGGTCGGAGTCCAGTCTGAGCTGGCCTTGTGGAGGTGGTGGTTGGAGTTGGTTGTGTGAGTAGGGCTCGTGGCAGGTGGTGGCTGGAGTCCTGTCTGTGCACTGGGCTCGTGGCAGGTGTGGCTGGAGTGCCATCTGCGAGTGGGCTCGTGGCAGGTGGTGGTTGGAGTCAGGTCTGTGAGTGAGCTTGTGGCTCCGAGCAGGTGAGGACTGGATGTATTGGCCGGGGAGACTGTCCCGCTGGTGCCCTCCCTCCTAGTGCTGCCGCTCCTGTCCCTCCCATGCCCTGCAGTCTGAGGGATTCTGGCAAGGGAGCCGCAGCTGGAAAAGAGCAGTGTGCCTTGGGTTTTCGTGAAGGTCCAAGCTTCTCGCTAAGGTTGGGATCTCCTGCTGAGGTCCGCCCAGAGGGGTGTGAGTGAGCCCAAGGAGCTCTCCTAAGGACGGTCCCTTTCCCACTCCCCCGCGTGTGCTAGAAGCTGTTGAAGACGCTGAGGGTGCTGTGAGAAACAGACAAGTCTTTCTCAAGGAGCAGGAAGTGGATAAGGAGAACTCATGTCTGATGAACGCTGTTGAAAAGAGAAGAGGACTGGTGAGACTCAGGTTTGGGGAAAGGACAGATTGAAATAGGATGATGGGGGGATGCAGCAGATGGCATGGTAGTTAAGGTGCTGGACTCCTACATGGCCAACTGTATTTCGAGTCCCGGACCTGGCAGCTAGTTTTCTCAGTTTTTTTTTCTCTCTCTCCAATGATCACACATGCCCTGTAGCAAATTTAAAAAATAATAAATAAAAAAATAAATAATTCTTTAAAAGAAAAAACAGGATGATGGGAACGTAGCATTTGAGAACGGTCACGGAGGTGAGGGAGTCGTCGTGAGTATGGCACTTAAAGAGGACAGGCAGCAGGGCCCTGTAGGCCAGTGGCGAAGACGAGGCCTAGGAGGAGGTGGGCTCCATGGGCCTCTCAGGGCTGGACTTCCAGCTCCTTCTGTAGGCCAGGTAGGACTTGGTGGGAGGGGTGCAGTAAGGGAGAAGCCCTGGACCTCCCCTGCCAGCAGCCAGGGAGCGGGACAGGCTGTTAAGGGGAGTCAGTGAGAAGGGAAGATGGCAGATTGGCAGCGCATCCAATGGCTGTCAAATCTCTGTTCCCAGCAGCATAAGAGGACGAAATAAGCATAATGAATACTTCAAGAGAAGGAGGAATTGAGGGCATTCAGGAATGGAGGGAAGACAGGGACAGGAGCTTATGCACAGAGCTAGAGTTCGGAGGGTGGGTGGAGTAGCAGAACGGATGCAGCAGAGGCTGAATGAGCAGGTTGGAAGGTCAGGTGGGAGGATTCTAGAAGGTAGTGTGAAGGGATAATATGAAAGCTGTTGATGCTCGCATAGCAATCAATACTGATATCTGTTTCTGTTATCCGTATGGACAGAGTAAGGGTCTGAGAAACAGAGAGGAAATGTTAAAAAAAATATTAGGGGGGCCAGCAGGTGGCGTGGTCGTTAAAGACACTGAACTCCCACGTGGCTGACCACGGTTCATGTCCCAGACCTGGTGGCTTGCTTTCTCACTTTCTCTCTGTCTTCTCTGTCTCTCTGATCAAACTGGAAAATAATAATAGTAATAATAATAATAATAAAGTTAAATAAAATAATTATCAATAAAAAAGAAATACTGGACCTGGAAGCTTGAAAAATCACACCAGACATGTGTGTGTGCATGCCTAAAATCCTGAGAGGAAAATGGAGGAGAAGGGATTGTGGTGTTGCCATTCCCCGGGAGGGTGATATCTCACTTTCCCTCTCTCTGTTTCTGTCTCTTCCTCCAGCAAGTGCTTGCACCCTATGGCAAAAATCTTAAAAGAGAAATACCAGATCATAAACGAGAAAAACTCTTTAAAGGACAGCCAGCGGTGTGGAGGTTAAGGCAGCTGGATCCCACAGGGCCGACTGAGTAGTTCGAGTATGGTCCCGGCAGCTTGAAAAACACACTCGGTGTGTACATGCGTACACTCGTGCCCAAAATCCCCAGAAGGGAGTGGAGGAGAAGGAATGCCGGTGGCCACCCCATGGGGGGTTATTTCTCTTTCTCTGTCTGCACTGGGACGGTGCAGCTTCCTAATCATCTCTGTATCGTTTCTTTCTTCCTTTTTTTTTTAATTTCCTAGAGACACGTGCTCACCGGAGAGAGGGAGGGTGGAAAGGAGAGGGGAAGCAAGGAAGAACGCCCCGTGGGGCACAGTCACGTTGCAATCACTTCTCCATGCTCCTCTCCTTTCAGGATTTTGGGCACACACATGCACCTGGAATATTTCTCCAGCCCTCGGGTCTGGGTCTCACTGCATGGTTGGCCAAGAGGGATCCGGCTACCTTAACCGCCAGGCCATGTGCTGGCCCAAGCAGCTTCTGTGTTCTAGAGATATTTTTGTTGTGGCTTCGTTTTGCTCTGTTTTGTGCACCGTGAAGCATGCACGAGAGAGAACCCTCCGCAGGGCCTGGACACACCGTGATGCCCTTTCTCCAGCCCCCCAGGATCCTGGGCATAGGGGAGCTTGTGCCTGGCCTGTTTCTTAAACCTACGAGGCCCAGGGTTTGACTGCAGAAGCACCTTTCTGGACGCTGTGCCTCAGAGGCTGTGCCTGTCTTCTGTGTTCCAGAAATAACCTAGTCTTCTCGGTGGTACATGTTTCAAATAATGTAGGGTTATATTTTTGTGTGTGTGCTCATACTGATTCCTGTAGATTGACAAAATTAATAGCAGTTTAGGATTTTGGCAATTAGCCCTTGAACTAATTAATTTGAAAGTAGTAATAAATTTAGAATAAGAATCTGAAGGAGGCCAGCAGGTGCCATGGTAGTTAAGGCACTGGACTTCCACGTGGCTGGGCACACAGTTCAAGTCCCAGACCTGATGGCTTGTTTTCTCACTTAACATTTCTCTCTCTTTTGTTATATAAGTAATAACAACAACAACAAATGAAATTAAATAAGTTACTGTTTTAAAAAAAATCTGAAAAATATTGAAACATGAGTCTGAAATGGGTTTTTCACGTTCATCGAATTTAAAGAAAAAAAAGTAATTCTGGAAGGGCACCATGACACCAAATTGCTCTTTTCCTGTTGAAATGTTACTATAACCAGCTATTTAATTTGCACTAAGTATTTTGGGGGAAAGTAATTTCTTTGTTTTAGTTTTTTTTTCTTTTTTAGAAGAATTATTTTATTTGTCTTTATTTATTTATTCATTTTAATTTGACCAAGGGTGGGGGAGAAAACAAGCTGCCAGGTCCAGGACTCAAACCGCTGTTGGCCATAGGGGAATCCAGCGCCCTTAACCACCACGCCACCTGCTGGCCCAGAAAGTCATTTCTTACTGGTAATAACTCTCAAAATGCAGGAATGCTTATGATGTAGAAATCAAACCAGGGGGCTGGCACCTCCGCATCTGTAGTTCTAAGTTGGTCAAGGGGTCCTGGTGTGATGGTGCCCGGTGCCAGATTGGCTGATGTTAGAAATCACATGGTATTGGGAACCAGCAGTAAGCATAATGTCTGTGTCGCTGGACTCCCACGTAGTCGACCTCGGTTCACATCCCTGACCCGATGGCTTAAAACTCACACTGGGGGGAACCAGCAGTTAGCATAATGGCTATGTTGCTGGACTCCCACGTAGTTGACCGCGGTTCACGTCCCAGACCCGGTGGCTTAAAACTCATACCGGGCGCGTGTGCGTGCGTGCCCAAGATCCCAAGAGGAGAATGGAGGAGAAGGGATTGCGGCGTGACCATCCCCCCTGGGGGGTGATTTCTTGCTTTCTGTCTGTCTGTCTGTCTCTATCTGTCTGGCGAGTGCATGCGCCCTATAGCAAAAACCTCTCCAAAAAAGAAAAAAAGAAAAGAAATCACGTGGTATTTGCGGTTTGTCAAAAACCTGTCAAGCTTGGAGATCAGCTCGTCTTGCTTCAGCCAGGAGACGAATTGCCATCATCCCTCTATTAGTGGAGGGTAGTATGTTTGAGACATTTAGGAAAGAGATGGATGTAGTTGAAGAAAAATCTAAGGATATAATAAAATTTACTTTTACAGAATCTTTCAGTAGATTTAATCTCATAGTTGGTGGTTTTTCCACCATGTGGTTCAATGTCCCTATTTGTAAGAACAAATAACTTTTTTTTTAAAGAATTATTTTATTTTACTTTATTTATTGACTTTTGTTTTTATTTGACAAGAGAGGGACAGAGCAAGAGAAAGAGAGAAAGTAAGAAAGCAAGCCACCAGGTCCAGGACTTGAACCGTGGTCAACCATGTGGGAGTCCAGCACCCTTAACCACCATGCTACCTGCTGACCTCAAGAAATAACTTTGAAGGAAAAATGGTATTAGCTTAGAATATGAAGCGTATCTCCCGATGGCAGAAAACAAACTCAGAAAACCCTGTGGCGAGATTAAGCAGAAATGGCGACACGCAGCGGTGTTTTGAGGACTTGGTCAGCCTGGTCCCAGTGTCAGAGCAAGCATAGTCATTGCTGTGTCCTCAGCCCACAGGGCTGCGTCCCTGGAAGCCGTGAGCGATGCCGTTGATACTGTGAAAGCCCAGGTACCATATGGAAAAAGGAAATGGACAAAGGGTCTTCCTAGTCTTGGAAAAGAAACAGTGAATGCTTCTGGGCAACCCACGATCAGTCACCTGTATTTTCAGAGTACTACATCTTAAATTTGCTAAACTTTTTATCGGCGATCACATGTTGGATTTTCTTCTCCACAAACTGAGATAGTTCACCAGTGGAATGAAAGTAAGATAGATGGTTTGTAGGTAGGTAGGTAGGTAGGTAGGATAAGGCGTTATTTAGGCTCTGGAGCTAGAGGAAGGACCTTAGGGAAGAAGTGAGGTCATTTCAACATGAGGAAAGATGTCTGTGGTGGACATATGCTTCCATGACTGATCTGTAATTGTACTTAACTCCCACCGAGGTGTGAGCCCTCCTCCCCAACATCACTTCTCAGGGAGAGCTTCCCTTATGCCGCATCATGCATGCCCCGTGATGACATCATTAGATGCATGGCGGGAATGTTGACAAAACTGAAAGTATAAAAAGTCAGTATCAGAGGCCAGCAGGTGGCATGGTGGTTGAAGCGCTGGACTCCCACATAGCTGATCACAGTTCGAGTCTCAAACCTGGCGGCTTGCTTTGTCACTCTCTCTTTCTCTCTCTCTCTCTCTGGTCAAAATGGAAGAATAATGATAATAAATAAAAAAAATTATAAAGAAATAAATCTTTTAAAAAGTCATTATCGGGACCAATAGGTGGCATTATGGTTAAAGCACTGGACACTCCCAAATGGCCAACCATGGTTTGAGTCCCAGACTTGGTGGCTTGCTTTCCCACTTTCTCTCTCTCTGGTCAAATTAAAATAAACGAATGAATAAATAAAATTAAATAAAAACAATTCTTTTAAAAAAAAGTCATCATCAGACTTGATGTCATGTATTTATTGACTTTATGTTTAGGGGAAAAAAACATGATTTAAAAATTTTAAAATAGTATTTACAAATTTTATGGTCATTTCTAGCATTTCAGAATCTGTAAACTTAACATAATACATTTTTTTTTTCTTTTTTTGGAGAGGTTTTTGCTATAGGGCACGTGCGCTTGCCAGAAAGACAGAGAAAGACAGAAAGTGAGAAATCACCCCCCCGGGGGGGATGGCTACACTGCAATCCCTTCTCCATTCTCCTCTCAGGATATTGGGCACGCATGCACATGCACCCCGGCATGAGTTTAAGCCGCTGGGTCCGAGATTCAAACCGCGGTGGACTACATGGGAGTCCAGTGACATAGCCATTACGCTAACTGCTGGTCCCAAACTTACCATAATGCTTTTTTTGGTATTTTATTTGTCATCTATCCATATATATATCAGCATAAAAATCATAGAACTAGCAGCAAGATGGTTTGCGTTAAAATATTAGTTGATGTTTAAAATGTAACCCACAACCCTTTAGGGAAATTACATTAAGTAAGTTAATGTAGGAAAAATACATATCCATTAAAGTTTTTCCAGAAAAAAAATTTTCTTTTGGTCGGTTATGTAACATTATCATTAGTGAAGTCATTAATCAACACATTTTCTGCAAGATTTTTATATGAAACAATCATGTAGTTTTTTAAATTACTTTTTAATTTAATTTTACTTATTTATTAATTTATTCTTAATTTGAGCAGAGAAAGACACAGAGAGAGATAGAGAAAGAGAGGGAAACTGAGAAAGCAAGCCACCAGGTCCAGGACTCGAACCATGGTCGGCCACATGGGAGTGTCCAGCACCTTAACCACCACACCACCTGCTGGTCCCCACAATCATGTAGTTTTTAATTGATCAATCAGTATACTACCTTGATGGATTGACTTTTTTTTTTTTAAGAATTATTTTATTGAACTTTATTTATTTAAATTCGACCAGAAAGGGATAGAGAGACAGAGTGCAAGAGAAAGAGAGAGAGGGAAATTGAGAAAGCAAGCCGCCAGGTCCAGGACTCAAACCATGGTCAGCCATGTGGGAATCCAGCACCTTTAACCACCATGCCACTTGCTGGCCCCGATGGATTGACTTTTAAGTCCATAGTTTTGGGTTTTTTAAATTTTTTTCTTGTTTTCTTGAGATATTGTTGACAAATAAAAGTTGTTTGTATTTATGGTAAAAAAAAAAAAAATTCAAACCAGGATGCCCTAACGGTCAGCCCTCTGGTTGACTACACTGATGTCTCGTACGTGACCATGAGAACTGGTAAGATGGGAAGCCAGTTAATTTCTTGGTGCTCACTTAGCTTGAAATAACATGAAAACAGACTTTAAAAATTTTTTTTAAGACTTATTTAACTTTATTTATTTTTATTTTGACCAGAGAGGGACAGAGTAAAAGAGGGGAAAGTGAGAAAGGAAGTTGCCAGGCCCAGGACTCGAACCACAGTCAGCCATGTGGGAGTCCAGTGCCCTAACCACTGCACCACCTGCCGGCACCTGAAATTTTTTCAGTAATTGAATACAGAGAATGTTTATTTATTTATTTAAAGAGATTTTTGCTATAGGGCATTTGCACTAGCTGAGAGGCAGAGAGACGGAAAGCGAAGAATCGTTCCCCGGGGGATGGCCATGTGGCAATCCCTTCTGCATTCTCCTCTTGGGATTTTGGGCACACATGCACACCCACCTGGCGTGAGTTTCAAGCTGCTAGGTCCAGGACTTGAACCACAGCCAGCCACGTGGAATTCCAGCACCTTAACCACCACACCACCTGCTGGCCTTGAGAATATTTCCTACTGAGGAGGAGACCTAAGGCAGTAAACAGGGCTCGCTCTTTGCCAAACGTCAGTAGCATTGTCTCTGCTTCTCTCTCAGATCAAGCACTGCGCCTAGCAGAAATTTTACTACCTCTCCAAAATCACCAGCAAGTCCCTACTCCTCGGTGTCTGCCTCTCCCGTTGCTAATGGTGATAGCTCTAACACCTCTGGGATGCACAGCTCCGGTGTCAGCAGGGGGTAAGAGCAGGTCCTCGCCTTCCGCTGCTTGTCCCTCCGAGGCCTTCCCTGGCTGTACCTGAGCACTCCTCCGCCGTGACAGGGACACTGAGCAGAGTGGTTGGAGCTCCCTGTGGGCACGTGCTGGGTGTGGCTTTCGCTCCATTTCACCCCCACCGTGGAGTGTGCCTCCTGGTTCTGGCTGTCGTTGTTTGTCCTACGAGCTGGTGTTCTCCCTTCATCCTGGGCCACTGGTGGTCTGGGGGTCTCTGTCTTTGTCTGTGAAGGGATGGGCTGGCCAGGTGGCAGGGCAGCTGTGAGGGGACGTTGTCAGCTGGGGAGGGCCCTGCCTGGTTCCCCTCTGCATGGCCATGACCCTTCCTCCAGCATGTCAGGAGCATGTGCCACATGGCATGGACAGGGTAGAAGAGAGGCCTGAGGCTTAAACACCAAGTCTCAGTGGGAGCTGGGGTGGCCTGGTGGGCTGTGGCAGGTGCACGCTCTTGACCTTGTAATGAAGTTATCTGGCAGGCAGCCGTCTGGAGGGACATAAAATGAGTGTTTTCAAAAGCCTGAGGAGGGAAATCCAGACAGCATATCTCCCCTATGGGTGTGCTTCCCACCCACCCGCGTGTTAGGTCAGTGGTCGGGAGAGTCAGGGCAGGCCTGGCGGGCTGGAACGGGGAGTAGAGAACACGCATCGTGCGGTTACTCCTGGGCCAGAGTTCCAGAGGCCCCAGAATGCTCCAGAGGGTGTTGTGAGGGCGCGTGTGCGGCACCTGCTTTGACTGCTCATGTGGATTGTGTTTTTCAGCGGATCTGGCTTCTCAGCATCATATAATTGTCAGGAGCCCCCGTCACCTCACATTCAGCCTGGGCTCTGCGGCCTTGGGAACCTGGGGAACACCTGCTTCATGAACTCCGCCTTACAGGTAGAGGGAAGAACTGCCATGAATGACAGCCTGGAGGCTTGGGTGGGGGTGGCCTGCTAAGGAGCTGGGTGGATCCTGGCCCCGTGGACCCCCCCGTCCTGTGGTGGTGTGTCAGTGACCTCGTCCAGTGACCTCGTGCTGGTTGGCATAAACGGGTCTTACTAGTGTTTGTGATTCCAAAATGTCGCCTTAATCAGCTCTTGGTTTGGTTTTACAGTAAAAATATTTTAAGTTTTATTCACCACTAGGGTATGGTTTTCCTAAAAACTATTAGAGTTCAGACCAGGGGGATTGAGGCATGGCTGTGCCCCACGCAGGAGTTTTCTCACTTTCCCTATCTCTGGCATCAAAATAACAACCATAACAAAAAGATGGCATCTTTGGCCACGCCTGAGAGCTTCTTCAAGATCTTGTCCCAAGGGACTAAGCTGCGAGTGGCCATCAGCTTGGTCTCCTTGAGACTGCGTCTTACTGTCATGAGCCTTCAGGGAATTGCCAGGTGCTTCTTTTTGTTGGGGCCTTAGTGACCATGTCTTTATGTACTTATTACACATACGTGTTTATACACACACGCACACACATGCACGCACACACGTAAATGGTACAAAGTGTGTTCATTCATTAGAGCTGGGGGGAGAAAGCTCTCTGCATGTGGCATGGTCAGACTGCAGTCCCTTCTGATTTTTCCATCCTGTTGGGATTTTGGGTACACACACACAGGCCCGTCAATTTTTTTATTTGTTTATTTTTTAAGAGAGATTTTTGCTACAGGACACATGTGCTTGCCATAGAAAAAGAGAGACAGAAAGCAAGAAATCATGCCCCAGGGGAATGGCCATACTGCATTCCCTTCTCCCCCATTCTCCTCTTGGAATTTTGGGCATGCACACACATATATCTGGCGTGAGTTTCAAGCCACCGAGTCCAGGACCTGAACTGCAGTCAGCCATGTGGGAGTCCATGTAATGGTTACATCTAACCATCCATTACACCATCTGCTGGTCCCAATGGACAGCATATTTTTAAAATTATTTATTTATTTCGGAAACATTTTTAAAAATTAATTTACATTCATTTCCTAAGCATCATCACAACCCCAGCATAAAAAATATGCTTGGAGAGCTTAAACAAGCTCTCCAAGCTGAGATTTGAACCACAGTCAGCCATGTGGGATTTGGCTCCCTTCACCACTAGGCTATGGGCCAGCCCACAGTGGCTCTTTAGCTGAACTTGTATCTCGGTGCGCTCTAGAAGGGGTGTAAGCTCTGACCGCGTTCCGTTTCAGTGCCTGAGCAACACTGCACCCCTGACCGACTACTTTCTCAAGGATGAGTATGAAGCCGAGATCAACAGAGACAACCCCCTGGGGATGAAAGGGGAGATCGCAGAGGCCTACGCGGAGCTCATTAGGCAGATGTGGTCTGGAAGGGAGGCTCACGTGGCACCCCGCATGTTCAAAGTAGGTCGAGACCCGTGCTTCCTTTCTGCCGTTGCGGGACAGTGGCTTACGTTGTGACCAGGCAGCTCCTTGCATTTGGGGATTCAGATGGGATCAGAAGCTAAAAGCACCACGTCCACGCTCCTCCTCGCCTGTCATTCAGTCATTTAGCACACGCTTGTCATGGGTGTCCCCAGTGCGCGCCTCTGCTGGGGCTATCCCAGATGTGAGCTGCACGTTGATTGCCCAGAATGCTGTTGTCTGGGCTGGCGGTATCGAGGTGCTCGGCGGTTTACTCCCAGGTCCTCTGAGCTGGGCCCTGCCGTCCCCCGTGGTTTGAGCGGGGGCACCCTCAGACAGGTATGGGTCTCGTTCTATGAAGGTGATGTGAGGCAGTTTTCCCTTGAGTCGCTCACCAGGACGAGCTGGGGAGGCGAGCAGATGGCACTGGACTCTTGGAACGTCGGCCTCCTAGCGCCATCCGAGCCTTTGCTGCCGGGGGGGACATGCCTGACCCCAGGTGTTGAGATCTGAAAGCTCCCCTTTGGCTGGTACCACTGGGGTTCTGGGAGCCTCCACAAAGCACATGGTAAGAGAGGCGCGCACATTTCTGATTCAGAGAGGAGCGAAAAGAGCACCTTCGCTCCATGAGGAAACCGCAACCTCTGGTGGCTGGAAATCAGAAGTTTCTCTTTTGTCCCCTTGGTTGCTTGAACCGCTGGGAAACACATGCGAGTTACTGTGCACGTACTAAGTCACAGAGGACCTGGAATGCAGTGACGGCACGCCGGCACTGGGCTCCAGCTGTGCGCAGTGTGACCGGCAGACGGTGTCTAGGGCAGGGGGAGTGGTGTACAGCTCCCAGGGTGTGGCAGGGCCTGTCTGCCATGGAAGCCACTGGCTCGTGCCACCGAGCACTTGACATGTGTTAGTGTGACCAAGGAACTGACTTTTTTGTTGTTAAAGAATTTATTTATTTATTTAAATTTTGACCAGAGAGAGAAAGAACGAGGGAGAGAGAGAGAGAGAAAGCAAGCCACCAAGTCTGGGACTCAAACTGCAGTCAGCCATGTGGGAGTCCAATACCCTTAACCACCACACCAGCTGCCAGCCCTGGAACTGACTTTTTTTTGTAAGGTGTTTTTTTTTGTTGTTGTTTGGTGATTTTTGTTTTGTTTTGTTTTGTTTTTGCCATCGGTCACATGCACTCGTCAGAGAGACAAAAAGGGAAAGTGAGAGATCACCCCCCATGGCAAAGCGACATGCAATCCCCTCTCCTCCGTTCTCCTCCCAGGGTTTTGGGCATACACACACTTGTGTCTGGCATGGTTTCCAAGCCACCGGGTCCAGGGCTTTAACCGCGGTCAGCCATTTGGGAGTCCAGCGCCTTAACCTCCATGCCACCTGCTGGCCCTCAGGAACTGACTTTTAAAAAATTATATTTAATTTTACTTTGTTTCCATTTAAATAGCCATGTGCAGTTAGCATCTCCTGTACCGGAGGCCTCAGGCAGAGCAGCACGCTCCAGTTTCAGGGTGCCTCTGCATGTGGGGGCCACACACACTGCTGACCCGTGCTCCATGGGTCTGGATGAATGGGGCTGGGGCCACCTGAGAATGTGCATTTGCACCGAGCACCTGGTGACAGAGGTGCTGCTGAGGGTCTGGGAGTTACTTAGCAACATCAGGGCCGTTATGTAGAGGAAGAACATTCTAGCTGATACTTGAGGATCATTTATAAAGCGTTTTGTTTATGTTTTAAAATTTTACCTGAGGGTACATGTGCTCCTAGAGAGTCAGGGAGAAAGCACCCTCCATGGGGAATGGTCACGTCACAATTCCTTCTCCTCCATTTCTTCTTCTTTTTGGGATTTCTCTTGGCCACTTGGAAAACGTGCTTATGCACCTGGTACATTTTTCAAGCCACCAAATTGTGGTGGCCATGTGGGATCCAGCGCCTTCAGCATCATACCTCAGGTGGGCCCAAGATTTCATTTATTAATTGCCAGGGCGTGCATGCACTTGGAGGAGAGTGAGTGAGCACCCTAATTAGGTGTGGACACACTGCAATCCTTTTTTGTCCATTCCTCTCTCCCGTCAGGATCTGGGGCTCACGTGTACAGGTGACTGGCATGTTTCTCAAGCCGCTAGGGCTGGGATTTGAACTCCATTTAGCCATGCGGCATCTGGCTTCCTCCACACTTGCAAGGAGTAAAGTTTGTAAAGTTTTCTTTTTGTTTTGTTTTATTTTTTTGGAGAGGTTTTTGCTGTAGGGCGCGTGCGCTCACCAGAAAGACAGAGCGAGACAGAGAGACAGAAAGTGAGAAATCACCCCCAGGGGGAATGGCCATGCTGCAATCCCTTCTCCTCCTTTCTCCTCTCAGGATCTTGGGCATGCATGCACACGTGCCCGGTGTGAGTTTAAGCCACTGGGTCCGGGACTCGAACCGCGGTTGACTACATGGGAGTCCAGCAACATAGACATTACTAACTGCTGGTCCCAAGTTTGTAAAATTTTTAATGAAGGTTAGAACTTCAGAGCAAAGAAGGATGTTGGAAGATTCGTATCGGCCCTTAGGTGTGGCTGGTCAGGTGTCCTGGCCCCTCTGTTAGAGTGGGGCCAGCTTCCAGGTCCATCATCCCGGCCCTCGGACTTGAGCCTTCTGTATGTGGGACCAGCAGCCTTCAGGCTCCAGGAGTTAACCAGGCTGCTGGACCAGGCAGTCCCCTCACTGTCCCACCTAACTCTGCAAAGCTTTTTTTTTTTTTTTTTTTTTTTTTTTAAGTTTATTCATTTATTTCTTCCATGAGAGAGAAAGAGATGAAGAGAGGGCCAGCCCTGTGGTCTGTTGGTCGAGAGAGCCAGATCCCACGTAGCCAGCCATACACTTTAAATCCTGGCCTTGGCAGCATGAAGACATGCTGAGGGCTTATGCATGCGTGTCCCCAATCCTGACAGGTTAGAGGAATGGAGGAGAAGGAATTGCGGCATGACCATGTCTGACAGGGGCACCCAAGGATGTATTTTCTTTCTCTCTCTGTGTCTCTCTGTGACTCTGGCGAGCATGTATGCCCTCTTGCAGAATTTTTTAAAAAGGGGGAGACAACACCCCCTACAAGGTCTTGGTGACTTAGTCCACCCCCAGTCTTCAGCCAGTCCCAGATCATGGGCAGGCTGTGTGCACCACCTACTCAAGGAGGTCTCCAGATGGGAACCTGGAACCTTGCCATGGGGGATCACCTCAGAGCGTTGCCTTCTACCCCGTGTTGCCGTCTAGTCCCTCCATAAAGCTATTTTCGACGTCAGTTTCCCACCTGACTTTACTGTGTCTTGACATATCATGCCTTCTGATGCAGTTGCTTTTGTTGTAGACCCAGGTGGGACGTTTCGCCCCTCAGTTTTCTGGCTACCAGCAGCAAGACTCTCAGGAGCTGTTAGCTTTTCTTCTCGACGGCTTGCACGAAGACCTGAACCGAGTAAAGAAGAAGCCCTATCTGGAGTTGAAGGATGCCAACGGGCGGCCAGATGCGGTATGGCCCTGAAGTCTGAGCAGTAACGTCCCTGAGGAACTGCCTCTCCTGTGCGGGCAGGGACCTTCTTCTGGCCCTGGGTGCCTCTCCCTGTTGCTAGTGACGGTCCCGGACCCTGGTAGAGACGCATTCCAGGTCAAAAAGGGGCTAACTCCGGTCAGGCTGAAAGCTCCTCCTGGGCTTAAGTTAGTCAGCTTGCTCAGTGCAATGGTGACCCGGCGACGAGCACGCTCTGAGGGCTGCGAGCACCTGTATGCACCCTTGGGACTGGTACTCGAAATCCATTTGTTGCCCAGTTAAATAACTTGTTATTGCTGTTATCCGGGTATTTATTTTCACTTCTTGGCCTTGGTTTTCAGATGTCTGAAAGGGGAGTTTAGTACCTTGGTTATTACCCTGTCACAGTGCGACCAACAACTTGAGTGCTCTAGCGTTAGCGTAGCATTTAGATCCTAAAGGAAAAACCGCGGGTTAGCGGGGTTGTAGTATCGATGGCTCCACAGAAACATCGTGGGCAGTGCCGCCTGCACTGGTCAGCTCAGTGCCACGGTGTCCTCAGGGCTTGTTTCCTCTCAGAGGATTGCAGAGAACCGACGTGTGGCATGCCCGTGGTGTGCTCTGAGCAGCCCTGGCTGTGCCCGGCCCAGACCAAGCTCTTGGCTGTACAGATCACCTCCTGGTCCACCTTGGGGTGTGTGAATGCTCCTGGGCGCAGGGGGAGGGACTGAGAGACGCCAAGAATGTCCTGTTTATCCTTTCCACTTTCTTCCAGGTGGTGGCAAAGGAAGCTTGGGAGAATCACAGGCTGAGGAATGATTCTGTGATTGTGGACACTTTCCACGGCCTCTTTAAGTCCACTCTGGTTTGCCCAGAATGTGCTAAGGTCTCTGTGACCTTTGACCCATTCTGTTATCTAACACTCCCACTACCCCTGAAGAAAGACCGCGTCATGGAGGTCTTCCTGGTTCCTGCTGACCCTCGCTGCAGACCCACCCAGGTAGAGGCTCTGCTCCTGCTACCCCTGGCTTTCATTGGTCGCCCTGGAACCCCGCCAGCTGCCAGGTCCCTGTGTGCGTGCCGACTTGTGTGCCCTTGGCCGCCGTCAGACCTTGGTGTCACCCCACATCGTTCGAGGCCTGCTAGGAAGGTCTCTGGGCTTCCCAGTCAGTTTCTCCCCCGTGCTGTATCCCCGTGACTACAGGAATTGGTGGACCTGGTGAAATGATCCTGGAGTCTGAGTGTCGGGGAAGCCGAGCAGGCTGGTGTCCGTAGGCTCAGCCTTAAGGCAGCGAGGAGAAGCTGGCCTCAACCGAGGCCGTGTGGGCGGTGAGAGCAGCAGGCCGCAGTGTCCAGCCCTCCTGCCATTCCCCTCCTGTCACATTGCTGTCTTAACCTCTGAAGAGTGGCAGGCTGGACCAGATGGCAGTTTGTGGGGAACCAGCGGCTTGCTCAGACCACCTGCTCCTACACTGCTGCCTGAGTGCTAGGTGGCTGCCGACGCAGGGCCCCGCTCGCTGCTGTGCTTCCCACTCATCCAGGCCCTGTTTCCAGAAGGGCCCCTCTGCCCTCCTCCTGCCCATCCCTCCCCCTGGAGCACCCCATCACTGTGGCCATTTCTCCCTTGCAGTATCGCGTGACCGTGCCACTGATGGGGGCCGTGTCCGACCTGTGTGAGGCTCTCTCCAAGCTGTCGGGCATCGCCGCAGAAAACGTAAGGCCAGGTGACTGGGGCCCTGCGTCTGCTAGGGCCTTTTCTAACCCTGTGGAGATACTTCTGACCTGTAGCCCTGTTGGGGGTACTTGTTCTGGGGGCCCAGCACTAAGGTGATTATTCACGTGCGCCTCGGTGCCTCTCCTCCTGGCTGAGTGCTGTGGCCGAGACTGTCCCCTCTGGCTCCGGGTAGCACTGTCCTTCCTCCATTGGGGTCACACTTGCCAAGGTCCGAGGGCCTCGAGGAGGGCTCTGCTCTAGCACTGTGTGCTAGGGGTGGCGTGAAGAAACTCCCCAGCCGGCTCGGGATGCCCGCATTCACTCCTGCCACGTGAGGGCAGATGTGCCAGCTTGTGTGAGGCTGGTGGTGGCCCTGCTGTGCCACGTCCTCTCGGGCACTGGTCCTTGAGACACTCCTGCAGGGCATTTTATTTCATGTTTCTGGGTCTTCAGCAGTTAGTAGGAGCACCGGGACCAGCAGTTAACATAATGGCTATGTCGCTGGACTCCCATGTAGTCAACCACGGTTCGAGTCCCAAACCTGGTGACTTAAACTCATGCCAGGCACATGTGTGTGTATGCCCAAGATCCCGAGAGGAGAATGGAGGAGGAGGTATTGTGGCGGGGCCATCCCCCCTCGGGGTGATTTCTCATTTTCTGTCTGTCTGGTGAGTGCACATGCCCTGTAGCAAAAACCTTTCCAAAAAAAAGCAGTTCATAGGAGCACCTTAGCCGTCCTGTAACCTTCCCGTTACTGTCGATCCGCAGATGGTGGTCACAGATGTATATAATCACCGGTTCCACAAAATTTTCCAAATGGATGAAGGTCTCAACCACATCATGCCTCGGGACGACATTTTCGTGTGAGTACTCAGCAGCTTCCGCTTCAGGGGCAGAGGGGTCTCCGAGCACAAGTCCTGGTGGTCGTGCTCACGTGGCCTCGGCCTGCCCCTGGGTGTCCGAGACCGTGCTCAGGACGTCACAGGGGCTCATGGTGCTGTGCTCCCCTGGTGCTGCAGAGCAAGACGTTCTGCTAACTCGCAGCATGGCACAGCCTTCGTTGGCAGTGGCTGCCTGGTAAGGCCCGTCCATGGCCCTTAGGGCAGTCCTGATGCCAGGGATGCGATTCTCACAGCTGCACGAGGGAAAACGAGTCCTTGTAAAGATGAGTTGATCATTAAGAAAGCAGCAACAACATCTAGCATCTTCGAGCATGTCTGCACTGTAAGGCAGGGAATCTCACTGTTCTTGGAGGGAATTCTCCGATTCAGCGTTAGGGTGCTTGGCCTATTGGTAGGTCCAGGAGCCAGAAAATGGCCATGGTGAGCCTGGAGCCTGGCCCAACCTCACTCCAGGGCCTGGTTGGTGTTTTGTGTTTTGTTTTGTTTTGGGCCATAGGACACATGCTCTCTAGAGAGACGGAGAGAGAAGAGAAAGAAAGTACCTCGCACTGGGGTGTGGTCACACTGCAATCCCTTCTCCCATTTCTTCATCCTGTGAGATTTGGAGCAGGCGTGCAGATGCCTCTGGCATGTTTTTCAAGCCATCGGGACTAGGATTTGAACCATGCAATTTGCCATGTGGGGTCCAGCTCTCTTATTCATGAGGCCACAGGGATTGCCCTAATTTCATTGAGAAATAAAAAACAAAAACCTGGGACCAGCAGATGGTGTAATGTTTACATTGCTGGACTCCCACATAATTGACCACAGTTCGAGTCCTGGACCTGGTGGCTTGAAAGTCGCCAGGCATGTATGTACCCAAAATCCTGAGAGGACAGTGGAGGAGAAAGGATGCAGCATGGCCTTCACCCCTGCGTGTGTGTGTGTGTGTGTGATTTGTTGCTTTCTGTCTCTCTGTCTCTCCAGCAAGTACACACACCCTATAGCAGAAGTCTCAAAAACAACAGCAAAACTTTATTTGTTTTAAGAATTAGCTGACACCGTTCATCTTTTTTTGAGAGAGAGCAGGCAAAACACCCCTCGAAGGGCCTGGTTACGCTATAATGCTTTCTCTCCAGTGTTCCTTCCTGTTACGTCCTGGTCAGGCATGCACAAGTATATTCTTACTAGGCTCAAAGTCAGTGGCTCGTATGGACACTGAGTTGAATTTGACCTGTATTTCAAGCTGCCCGGGGCTGGGAATTCAACCCTGGTTGGCCATGTGAGATCTGGTCTCCACTGCACAGTATCTAACCACTGTGCTACAGGGCCACCTCTAAGGCCAGAGAGAGAGAGAGAGAGAGAAAGCAAGCCACCAGGTCTAAGACTTGAACTGCAGTCAGCCATGTTGGAGTCTAGTGCCTTAATCACCACGCCACATGCCGGCCCCCCGAAGGCCTGGTTCTTAACCAGCATGCTGAGCCTCAGGGTCCTTACCCTAGAGCACATGATGGACAGTTTTGTGTGATTCTTAGGAACTCTCACATAAACTGCAGTCAGGACTGTTCCCCAGGTATTTGGGAAGGTACATGTGTGCGTGTGTGTTTGCATGCGTGCGTGTGCGTGTTTGCATGTGTGCGCGCGTGCATGTGCGCGCCCACTCCAGCTGTGCGTGTGGTTTCCAGAAATTTGATTAAGTTTATGAGTTTATGTCTCCCCCTATAGGAAGAGGGAAAGACTACAGTTGGTTGCCAGCAGTTGTGGTAACATCAGTTCTAGGATAAAACATCTGTAATCTCCTCAGTCCCATGTATTCACTCATAAGTAAGACACATTTTTCAAAATCGTTCACATTTAGTACTTTCTTTGGTTATCTCTGATTTATTAAAAATCAGATGTGATTCTCTTCAGTGTTTTTGAGCAATGATGGCAAATAATTAGTTCTATAAATTTTCTTCCTTGTTTTAAAAAATGTCTTTGGATACTATTCAAGGCATGCCTCCCTGTGCAGCATTTGGTCTTCTGAGAGGGCACTGGGGCCAGCACGTGGTGTGGTGGACTCCCACGTGGCCTGCCACTGTTCAGGCTTCGGACCCATTGGCTTGAAAGGCACGCTGGGCGTGTGTGCGTGTGTGTCCAGAATCCTGAGAGGAGAATGGAGAAGAGGGGTTTACAGTGTGGCCATCCCCCCCTGGGGGGTGATTTCTCTTTCCCTCTCACTGTCTCTCTGGCAAGTGCATGCACCGTATGGCAAAACCCTAGAAAGGAGAAAGGGAAAAAAAACAGGACACTAAGAATGCATCTTTGAAAGTTATGACAAGAGATGAACCTGGCAGCTCGGGAGTGCCTTCCAGTTTGGGGTGCCGTCCAGACAGCAGCATCTGTGTCCAGTCCCAGTGCAGGACCACAGAGGTGGAGCCCATGGTTGGGGGAAGGGGCCTCGTGCTGAGCTCTGAGTTCCAGCCCCTCGCTGGATCTTGTGCTGACAGGAGTCCTCCTTGGGATAACCGACCCAGCCTCTGAAGTCGTGCCGACGAGGTTTATCCGCCTCTTCTACTGAAGCATGCTCCGTCCCAGTAACCAGGGTCCTGGCCACCGCAGAGCTGCAGGCAGATCTCTGTCGCTCGCAGAGCCCTGCTCAAGGTGGCCTCTCGTGTGATTGCCACAGGTACGAGGTCTGCAGCACCTCCGTGGATGGCTCCGAGTGCGTCACGCTTCCCATCTACTTCAGGGAGAGGAAGTCCCGGCCGTCGAGCACATCCCCCGGAGCCGTGCTGTATGGACAGCCGCTGCTGGTTTCTGTCCCCAAGCACAAGCTGACCCTCGAGTCTCTGTACCAGGCTGTCTGTGATCGGATCAGGTTGGTCATGGTGGTGTGATTCGGTCGGTCGTCATCTGCGATCACGGCAGGCCCCAGGATGGCCACGTTCCCAGTGCTCGCCCTAGGAACACGGTGCGCCAGTCCTCGGGAGGGCCTGGGAGGGCGCCCTCGGGATGGGACGTCTGCACGTGTTGGGCGCTTTGATGCTGGATCCCCGGAACTACGTCAGTCCCTCATGGGGGACACTAGTGCTCTGATGGCACTTTCTATTTGAACACTTGTGTTAAGTTTACATCTGTCATTCTGAAGCTGGTGAGTCACAGTACTGGGAAATACTTTTAAAAACTATGATGTCCCGGAAGCCTTGAAGCAGACTTGAACGCTTTTAAAGTCATGCGTCTAATCTCTGAGGTTCCTCTCAATTACTTAAAGTGTTGAGCCATTACGTGATTTTAAAGTGTGTTTAATTATATAAGGCGCTGTGTAAATATTAAATTACAAATGTGTAAATTATAATCTACTACTTAGCTGCATAGTGGAGGAAAAACAGGTAAATGTTAAGACTAACAGTCTGTCTTTTTCTCTCTTTCCTTCTCTTGTAAGCCGCTATATAAAACAGCCTTTGCCCGCCGAGTCTGGCAGCGCGCCCCTGGAGCTAGGGGCCTGCAATGGCTCCAGGGGCAGCTGTGAAGGTGAGCGCTCGCCATGCCGCGGGGCGCGAGGTCGCGGGGCACAAGGCTGTGGCATGCGAGGCCACGGGGCGTGAGGCTGCGGGGTGCGAGGCCGTGGGGCGCAAGGCTGCAGGGCTGTGGCTATTCCAGTCCCGCCCCCCACCTCCCTCTCGTCAGGTTTTCTACACAGGGGAGAGGGAGGCGCTGAGGCTGGGCTGGAGCCCTGGGGCCAGGTCGGTACCATGTCTCTGGGCCAGACCCCACTGGCCAGCTTTGGTCTCTGGACCTTGGACACCTGGTGGTGGTGGCTGGTTTCACCTTGGGGGCTCTGATCTTCGAGGGCTTGAGTGATATGCCTGGGGTCATAAAGCAGGGTTGGGATCGCATCAGGGTGCCCGCCCTGCACGTGCCAGCCTCCATGCCTGCCTGCCCTGAGCAGAGCTGGCATTAACATGGCCCTCACACCCCCGCCTTCCGCCAGCTGCAGAGCCACCCAGTCTGGCTGGAGGCCTTCGCTCCCTGGGGAGGGCAGACGGCTGGCCAGCCAATCAGAAAGCAGAAAGCAGGCCCTTGTGGCCATTTTTTTCTTTCTGCCCAGGAAGCCACAGTGAGATGCGGTGGGACAGGCGTTGCAGGAGCCCTGGAGCCCCGCCGTCCTCCTGTGGCAGGCGCTGACGCGTGCACCCCTGACCCAGGCGCCCTGCCTGAGCCCACTGTGCCTGTGACTCTGCTTGGGGACTTAGGCGACTCAGTGGCTTTACTCTTACAAAACTGCCAATGCCCTCCAAGTTCATGCTGGTCATTCCCGGCGGCGAATCCAAGCGCCCACATTTCTCCACGACACACAGTCCTGGAAAGTGAGAAGTGATGTTGAAAATAACGACCACGAGGCTCTGCCGTCAGAGGGTAGTCCGAGCTCTTTTCATATTTTAGGACCGCTGGGTTTTATGAAGTCTGATTCTTTGCCCAGAATGCTCTGCCCCTCGCTCATGAGAGATGACCCATGGCCTGTTTTGTGCAGGGGTGTGGTGGTGGTAACCGTAGTCCCTGAGCAGACCCCAGGTGACCTATGGCACTTCGAGAGCCAAGGCACTGTGATCCGCAGCTCACGGCGGGAGTGGGCGTGGACACTCGCCCCTCCACCCCTCCCCAAGCCTTGGTTAACCTGTCTACAAAGTAGCATGCTTCAGAGGAAAGCTCGAAGTGTCCTGAGATGACAGGGTAACGTTCCTGCACACTCTGCCCTCCATGGCCGACCCCGCCTCGGGAGTGTTCGCGCATGCCTGTCTGTCAGAATCCCGGCCGCCTGGTGACTCCGGGTTTCAGACCCCACCTGACAACAGAGTTCAGCCTCTGCCGTCATGGCTCCTGGTCTGGCCGTGGCCGCTGACCTATAGGGCCCCTGCTGCTTTTCTGAGAGTCCTGGGGGGCTGCCTTCAGGGGACTCTGCTTCCTCTCCTTCGTCCTGTGTGCACACTTACGGCGTTGCATGGCAGCTGCAGTGGCAGATGGTCTTTGAGGTTGTCCAGGTCCTGTCAGCTGGGACACTGCCAGGGCAGCGTTCCTGCGCGCCCAGGTGCTGCTCACCTGCGGCTGGAGTCAGGGCAGGTTGGGGTCCTGCCCTTTCTCTCAGGGGTGACAGGCAGCCAGGGTTTGCTGTGCCCATCGCGGAGTGTAGGACAGGCTTGCCTGTGTAAGGCCAGTGGCCTCTCTTCGGGGTCAAGTGAGACCGGAACAGAGCCTCCGTGAGAACTGGGCATCAGGGTTCTTGAGCAGCATGTCCTCCTCTCCTCGGTTCCCGTGTCCAAATCGGGAAACTCTTCTGTCTGCTCTTCTCCATTGCTTTTCCGTCCCCTTTTGGAGCAGCCCCACCTCTGCTGGAATGACCCTCCTGGTACCTTCCCCTCCCCCTTCGACTGGGGCTCCGCGGGGAGCTCGCTGTGTGGTGCCCCTGGGCCCCAGCCTGCTGGTCCTCATTGGGATTTTTGGAAATGGACTTTGTACTCACGTTTCTCTTGAACGCGGAATCCGAGTCTCCTCTTAGTCGCTTTGTCTGCGGCTCTTAGTGATGAAGCGGAGTCAGACCCAGGTGGCCCAGGCCCAAACGCAGGGCTGGCAGGGCTGCTGAGTCGCTTCGTGCCTCCGATGACCCGTGGCCCCTCCCTGGGCCTCCCGTTCCTCACCGCAGAGCCATGGTGCCCTCTGTGCTGTCATCAAGGGTGTGCTGAGGGGCACCGTGAGTGCAGAGCCTGTGAACGCGAAGGGGCAGCAGCGTCCCACATGGACCCCGGGCGGAGGCCACAGCCAGCTGTTGGGGCAGACCACGCTGGCGCTGTCCCATTACGTACTTGTCACCTTCCTTCACTCGTGGCCAGGGGAAGACGAGGAAGAGATGGAGCATCAGGAAGAAGGCAGAGAGCAACTTTCGGACGCGGAAGGCAGCGGGGAGGATGAGCTGGGCCGTGACCCTAGTGAGGCCACCCAGAAGGTCAAAGGCCAGCCCTGCTCAAAGAGGCTTTTCACCTTCAGCCTTGTGAACTCCTACGGAACGGCGGACATCAATTCACTGGCCACGGACGGGAAACTTCTTAAACTCAACTGTAAGCACTTCAGCCTCTCAGCCGGGCTCAGGGGCTTTGATCTGTGGGCGGTCCTTGTCTTCATCACTGAAGCGGGCTGTCTGCACTGCAGCAGGCTGTCTGCACTGCACTGGGCTGTCTACACTGCAGTGAGCTGTCTGCACTGCAGCGGGCGGGCTGTCTGCACTGCAGCGGGCGGGCTGTCTGCACTGCAGCGGGCTGTCTGCACTGCACTGGGCTGTCTGCACTGCAGCGGGCTGTCTGCACTGCACTGGGCTGTCTGCACTGCAGCGGGCTGTCTGCACTGCACTGGGCTGTCTGCACTGCACTGGGCTGTCTGCACTGCAGCGGGCTGTCTGCACTGCAGCGGGCTGTCTGCACTGCACTGGGCTGTCTGCACTGCAGCGGGCTGTCTGCACTGCACTGGGCTGTCTAGGTCTCTGAGCGGCTCTGGGAGTGGACGCTCTCTGCTCCTTGGCTTGAAGCCCTTGAAGGGCATTTCAGAGACCACCTGCCACCCCACACCCCTAGGCTTCTCTCCTCTGTCCTTGAGGACCTCAAAGGAAGCGGCTCCCCACCCCCACTCTGCGGGCAGCTCTCCCTGTGACACCCCTGGCAGCGGCACCGCCCAGCCTCATCTCACTTAGGGCAGGAAGTGCTAGGGCCCTCCCTACGGTGTGAGCGACCCAGAGCACAGGCATGTTGTCTCCGCTACTCGGTGTCTGCAAGGGGGCTGCTGCAGAGTTGGGAAGAGGTCCTCGGGTACGCGTGCGAGCAGCACGGGTGGCCCTTGCGGACGCTTCCCGAGCTGGACAGGGCTGCACAGCCTCTGTCTTCACTGGAGAGGAGACCAACTAGTTCCCCGCCGTCCTCGCGCTGGCGTTGGTGGGAGCGTGCAGTTAGACCTCGTTCATTTTTTTTGAAACTGCAGCTTTGTTGAGGTATTTTTGGATCTGTCTGCAGCTCTGACCTCTCCGGGGTGTCCTCCCTTCCGGCACAGACTCTTGCACATTCTAGCTGCCTCCCTCAGCCCACCTGCCCCTCTCCTCACCCCCCCGCCCAGGCTGCCTCCAGGCATTAGACTGCAGGGTAGAGGGTTGCTCTTCTCCTGCAGGGATCTCCCTCCTGCTCTGACGTCAGTGTCTGGAACAGAAGTGTCAGTGCGTCTGCTGGGTTTCCTGGTGCTATGACGGGGAGTGGGGGGATAAATCTGGTCCCCGTGACTCTGTTCTTACTCGTGCTGTTCAGAATTCCGCGTGGTAGTTGGTGCTTTCGCAGCCGTTCTGCGGCTCTGAGGCAGTCTGCCGAGGCTGTGGGAGCCGGGCTGCATTGCTTTCGGCAGCAGCTGACGTGGGTGAGAGGTGGGGCCTGAGCCTTGTCCTCACCCTGTCCCTTGGAGAGCCTGCCCCACCACCGGCCCGTCCTTCCTGAGTGACACCATGGTCCTCTTCCTCAGCTCGATCCACACTGGCCATCGACTGGGACAGTGAGACCCGGAGCCTTTACTATGATGAGCAGGAGTCTGAGGTAGGTCGCCCAGGGAGTCGGGCTCGAGGCGTGTGCTGGTCCCTGCTCTGGACATGTGCGAGGGTCACTGTCACCAGGTGGCAGCAGCTTAGTGAATGGTGTCTAGACCGAGAATGAAACGCACCTCAGGGTCTTGTCATTTTGTGTTCAGAGGCACCAGCAGGTGGACCGTGTTCCAGCAGGACAGCGTCGGCCCGCGTCTGACGGCGGCTTGGCCTTTGTCTCCCGCAGGCCTACGAGAAGCACGCGAGCATGCTGCAGCCGCAGAAGAAGAAGAAGGCGGCAGTAGCCCTGCGGGACTGCATTGAGCTCTTCACCACCATGGAGACCCTGGGGGAGCACGACCCCTGGTACGCAGCCCCTCTGGGCCTCAGATCTCCTGGGGCTGCACGTGCACGCGAGGTCCTTCGTGTTGGGACACGTCGCCTTGTTCATGTGGCCACCCCACGACACAGCCCTGCAGCACAAGCTGTGTTTTGCAGACAAGCAACCCACCCTGCTGGGGAGGCTCGCGAGGGACCTGCCGCTGTCTGGACGGCGCCTGAGCAGCGTGGCGCCCTCCCCGCTAGCGACGCCTCTGCTCTTCCTCCAGGTACTGTCCCAACTGTAAGAAACACCAGCAGGCCACGAAGAAGTTCGACTTATGGTCCTTGCCCAAGATCCTCGTGGTCCACCTCAAGCGTTTCTCCTACAACAGATACTGGAGGGACAAGCTGGACACTGTCGTGGAGTTCCCGATCAGGTGGGTCGCCGAGACCACTGCGTGAGGAAGCCAGAGCAGGCCGGAGGCCTGGGCGCTGCCCGGCCAAAGAGGACTTTGCGACTTGGGGTGGTGCCGCTGGGTTCCGGGAGGGTTGGTGTGGGCTGCACTTACCCCTCCTTCCCATCCTGCTCTTCCCCAGGCTCAGGGTGCTGCTCCACGCCCCATGCCACCTCACTGGCCTGTTTTTGCCATCCGTCATTGGTCCCAAGGAGCCTGGCCTTGGCAGGGGCAGCCCAGCCGCACAGCGGCGCCTCCATGACTGGGAGCGCAGCAGCCAGAGTGGTCTGCAGGGAGAGGTGGGCTGGTGGCAGGGCTGCAGGCAGCGCACCACAGGACTTTACCACAGGACTGCAACTGGCTGTCTCGTCCCCTCAGAGCCCAAGCTGCAGGCTAACAGCTGGAAAGACAAACCAGCAAGACGGGGCTCCCCACAGGAAGCAGATCGAAATGTTTCCTGGGGCTGGCCTGGACCTCATGGTTAAGGGAGGCAGATCCCATGTGACCAGCTATGCAGTTTGAACGCCGGTTCTAGCAGTTTGAAAAACAGGCCAGGTTGGGACCAGCAGTTAGCGTAATGGCTATGTCGCTGGACTCCCATGTAGTCGAACGCGTTTCATGTCCCGGACCCGGTGGCTTAAAATTCACGCCAGGCACGTGTGCGTGCGTGTCCAAGATCCCAAGAGGAGAATGGAGGAGAAGGGATTGTGGTGTGGCCATCCCCCCTGGGGGGTGATTTCTCGCTTTCTGTCTCTCTGTTTGTCTGGCGAGCACATGCACCCTATAGCAAAAACCTCTCAAAAAAACAAACAAACAAACAAAAAAAACAGGCCAGGTGCAGGTGCTTGTCTGAAATCTCGACAAGACAGAGAAATGGAGGAGAATGCATTGCAATATGCCCCTCTGGGGGGGGGGGGGTGCCTTCTGCAGCTTTCTCTCTCTTGTGTGTTCTTATGAGCACACATATCCTCTGGAAATTAAAAAAAAAATTTTTTTAAGTAGAAATAAATGAGATGGAGCCAGCAGGCAGCTTGCTGGTTGAGGTGCTGCACTCCCACATGACTGGCCACTGTTTTGGTCCTGGACCTGCCGGCTTGCTTTCGCATGCACACTCTCTCTCGTGCACATGCCCTTTAGCAAATTAAATAACTAACAAATAAAAAGAAATGACATAATTTCTGGCAGAAAGGATGAATGCATGAACCGATAGCCATGGTAGGGTATTATCTGTGTAGTATTTGTTGTAAAATTAATTTGTATGCTTGAAATTTTTAAAATAAAATATTAGGGAAGGGAGAGCTTTCTAAGGCCTACTTTGGTATTTAGTTTAAATTAATGGCCCACTTACTCTGTCAGGTATTTTGTTCTGTTTTTTAATTTGCTAGAGGGCTGTGCGCTCTTAGAGAAACGGGCAGGAAGTACCTCCCGTGGGAATGGTCATGCTGCACCTTCTTCTAAATTTCTTCATCCTGTTGGGATTTTGGGCTCACACAAATGTGCCCCTACATGTTTTTTAAGTCGCCCGGTCTGGGATTTGAACTGCGTGGTCAGCCAGGTGGGATCTGGTTCCCTTAACCATTAAGCCATGGGGCTGGCCCCTGTAATTCTGTTAGCAACAGCCTTTTTTTCCTTTTTTTTTTTTTTTGGAGAGGTTTTTGCTATAGGGCGCGTGCGCTCGCCAGACAGACAGAGACAGACAGACAGAAAGCAGGAAATCACCCCCCAGGGGGGATGGCCACACCGCAATCCCTTCTCCTCCATTCTCCTCTCGGGATCTTGGGCACGCACGCACACGCGCCCAGCGTGAGTTTAAGCCACCGGGTCCGGGACTCGAACTGCGGTCGACTACGTGGGAGTCCAGCGACATAGCCATTACGCTAACTGCTGGTCCCGGCAACAGCCTTTTTGACACAAATGCTGAAGCTTAGTCTGTCTCTACCCTTTTTTTGCTGTTTGACCTGGTTGGTGTTGGACTTACCTAGGAGGCTTCTCCCGTTTTCTGGTCCGAACATCGCAGTGGTCGGAACCTGGACCCGAGGGCCCTCTGTTGTCTCCTGTTCGTTTATTCCTTCTCAGTCTCTGGAGTGCCTCCTTGTTTTCTGGCCTCTTGCATGAAAGGGGTGCTGTTACCCTGACGTCTTCTTGGGTTTAAGATATTCAGGAGCTGTTTTTGTGTTTTGTGCTTAGAGCTCTGAACATGTCCGAGTTCGTCTGCGACCTGTCCGCACGGCCTTACGTGTACGACCTCATTGCCGTGTCCAACCACTACGGAGCCATGGGGGTGGGCCACTGTAAGTACGGGCGTCTGCCTCCCCGAGATGCCGGCCTGCCCTCCGCCGTCATCGCGCACCTGCCTGCCGGCCCGCACGCACCCACAGGCCTCGGGCTCGCTTTTTTGATGCAGCTGTCCTTTGGTTATTTTTATTTTGTTTTTCAAATTGTTCATATTTAATTCAGTAACCCCGGCTCTGAGAACCTGTCCTAAGGAAATAGCTCGAGATTGGGAAAAAGCTTTATTCACAGAGGGCCTCACCTGTTTGTAGCTGACAGGTTAGTACCCACTGACGGCGTTGGTGACCAGCAGTTGGCCCTGTGCCTTCTGCCTGATGGAAGAGCACTCAGCCTTTACAGAGTGCAGTCAGCAACCATGCGGGATCAGGTCCCTGAGGGGGAGTGAGAACGGCACGGAACTGTATCTTAGAGCCGCTGTGCTCTCACCTGTTGAACCAGACAGCAAACCTGTATGTGGTGGGGTGGGGCGCCTGGAAGGAGAGGTGCCAAAATCCTCGTTTTACTTTTTTGTCTATGCTGTACTTTGTTTTCCAAGGTTTCCATGTGTGACTTTCCTTTTTTTTTTTTTTTTTTAAGTTTATTTCTATCATGAGAACAATAGATGCAGACACACACAGGCATCTTCGACAGTCACACGTACACAGACACACAGGCGTCCTCAGCAGTCACATGTACACAGACACACAGGCGTCCTCAACAGTCACACGTACACAGACACACAGGCGTCCTCAGCAGTCACATGTACACAGACACACAGGCGTCCTCAGCAGTCACACGTACACAGACACACAGGCGTCCTCAACAAAGTCACACACATAACAGACACACAGGCGTCCTCAACAGTCACACGTACACACACACACAGGCGTCCTCAGCAGTCACATGTACACACACACACAGGCGTCCTCAACAAAGTCACACACATACAGACACACAGGCATCCTCAACAGTCACACGTACACACACACACAGGCGTCCTCAACAGTCACACGTACACACACACACAGGCGTCCTCAACAGTCACACGTACACAGACACACAGGCGTCCTCAACAAAGTCACACGTACACACACACACAGGCGTCCTCAGCAGTCACACGTACACACACACACAGGCGTCCTCAACAGTCACACGTACACAGACACACAGGCGTCCCGACAGTCACACGTACACAGACACACAGGCGTCCCGACAGTCACACGTACACAGACACACAGGCACCCTTCATGGGGTCACACGTACACAGACACAAGCACCCTTCGTGGGGTCACATGTACACAGTGACGCACACAGGCGTCCTTTTCCTTTTTGTTTAGGTTTTTGCTAGAGGGCATGTGTGCTTGTTAGAGTGAGACAGTAAGAAGGAAAGTGGGAAATCGCCTCCCAGCTGGGACGGCCATGCCACAATCCCTTCTCCTCCATTCTCCTCTTGGGGTTTTGAGAATGCAAACACATGTGCCAAGTGTGGTTTTCTTTCCTTTTTTTTTAAAAAAAAGAATTATTAATTAAATTTAATTAATTAATTTTAATTCGACCAGAGAGAGAGACATTGGGGGTGAGGAGAGTGAGAAAGCAAGCCACCAGGTCCGGGACTCAAACCGTGGTTGGCCATGTGGGAGTATCCAGCGCCCTAACCATCACACCACTTTCTAGACCCCCCCCTTTATTATTCTTTTTGAGAGGTTTTTGCTATAGGGCACATGCGCTCACCAGAAAGACAGAGACAGAAGCGAGAAATCACCCCCCAGGGTGGATGGCCACGCCACAATCCCCTCTCCTCCATTCTCCTCTTGGGATCTTGGGCACACACGCCCGTGTGAGGTTAAGCCACAGGGTCTGGAACTCAAACCACGGTCGACTACATGGGGGGAGTCCAGCGACGTAGCCATTACGCCATCTGTTGGTCCCCCCCCCCTTTTTTTTAATAGGTTTTGCTATAGAACACATCCACTCTCTGGAGAAATAGAAAGCGAGAAATCAACCTCCCCAGGGTAGATGGCCATGCCACAATCCTTTCTCTTCCACTCTCCTCTCGGGATCTTGGGCCTGCGCGCGCACATGCCCAGCATGAGCTTAAACTGCCAGATCCAGGACTCGAACCGCAGTCGGCTACATGACAGTCTGGCGACTTAACTACTATACCATCTACTGGTCCCCCTGGTGTGTTTTTTTTTAATTATTTAATTTTATTTATTCATTCATTTATTTTAATTTGACCAGAGAGAGAGAGAGACAGAGAAAGTGTGAAAGCAAGCTGCCAGATCCAGGACTTGAACCATGGTCAGCCATGTGGGAGTGTCCAGCGCCTTAACCACTATGCCACCTGCTGGTCCCAACCCTTGGTGTGGTTTTTAAGCTGCCAGGTCTGGAACTTGAATGGCAACCTGACATGTGGGAGTCCAGCACCTAAACCACCATACCCCCTGCTGGCCCCAATACAGGCGTCCTTGACAGAGTCACACATACAGAGACAGGTACCCTCGACGGGGTCTTGCCGTGTCGTGATCCCACCCCAGCCTAATAACGACTGCCCGGCTCAGCTCAGCCCAGGCTCTGAGCAGGCCTCCCTGCGTCTCCAGTATTACATAGCCGTGCCCTCCCCATGAGCCAGCTGAGTAGGCCCAGGTTTCCTTTTTTTTTTTTTTAAATTTTCTTAATTAATTAATTAATTCTAAATTAATTAATTTTTAATTTTCTAAAGAATTATTTTCATTTTTAATTTTATTTATTCATCCACTTATTTTAATTTGACCAGAGAGAGAGAAAGTAAGCCACCAGGTCTGGTACTCGAACTGTGGTTGGCCATGTGGGCATGTCCAGCACTGTAACCACCACAGCACCCGCTGGTTCCCTTAGTTTTCTTTTATAACAAAAAGAACATGTAGGTGACATTGTGGCAAGGAGCTGGCTTTCCACACACATCCTTTACCAAGTCTACAGCCAGCTGCCACCATGCCCAGTGTTCAGACCCCAAGGGAAAATGCCGTGGGAGGTGTCAGTTCCATTTGCACATACTTACAGCGGGTCCCAGAAGTGCCTTCACCACGCTTGCCCTGTGCAGCCTTTGCTGCCGGCCCAGCAGCTCACCCTCCCGTCTCCATCTTTACTGTCCTATCTGCTGGCCCCGGACTGCTACTGTCTCGGGTCACATCTACATTCCAAGCCATCAGGTGGAAAAAGGCACAACTTTCCCTTTCAGCAGAACTCCCAGAGTTCCCCTGTCTACATCTTAGGGGCCATACTGGTCACACGTTGACATCTGCTAGAGAGGCTGCAAGACGAAAACTGCCTGCCGTGGAGGGGACGGTGCTGCAGTTCCTGTCCTGGACACGGGACTTGAAAAACACGGCACGGTGTGTGAGCGCCCAAAATTCTGAGAACAGAAGAGAAGAGATTGTAGTGTGGCCATCCCTGCTGGGAGGTGATTTTTCACCCTCCGTTTCTGTCTAGTGAGTGCATGTACCCTATAGCAAAAATTTTAGGGAGCCCTATGAAAGTGACTGTTGGTGATCTCTGAAGATGTCATATTTTCTGTGTTTCTTTGTTGTTTGTTTTGTTTTGCTTTTTTGCCATAGGACGTGTGCACTTGCTGGAGAGAGACAGCGTGGAGGAGTGAGAAATCACACCACCCCCAAGGGGATGGCCACGCCGCAATCCCTTCCCCTCCACTCTCCTCTCAGGATTTTGGGCGTACATGCACACACACCCAGCATGATTTTCAAGCCGCGAGGTTCGGGACTCTAACCATGGTCAGCCACGCACATTCCAGCCACTTGAATCACCACACCGGTGACCTACTGGCCTCATTTTTTTCTCCCAAAGTTAATTTTGCTGTCTACGTTCATGCATCTTGGTCATATGTATCCATTTTTTTTTTTTTTAATTATTTTATTGAACTTTATTTACTTATTATTTATTTTAATTTGACCAGAGAGTGACAGAATGAGAAAGAGAGAGGGAAGGTGAGGAAGCAAGCCAAGCCACCAGGTCCGGGACTCGACCATGGTTAGCCCATGTGGGAGTCCAACGCCCTTAACCACCACGCCACCTGCCGGCCCCATATATGTATCCATTTTTTTAGCTGCTCTTTTAAGGGATAAACATGACCCACGTGGAGGTTTTCAGCCTCATTTTCTCATCCATGACACCTGGGAGGTTGTACCTAGGCCCAGTTGGACCCACAGTGGGAACTGTGACCCAGAAAGCTCTTGTTTTGCTTCATCTTTGAAGTATCAACTCCTTTCCTGGGTTCCCAGGCTCTCGAGTATCACTCACAGTCATCCTGAAGATTGATACCCCTGCCACTGCTGCGCCACGCCGAGCAGTGTGGGCAGGCCCCGAGCTCTCTCCCCCCTGCCCTTGGTACTCAGCCCCTCCTCATGCGGCTGGTGCGGAGTGAGGAAACTGGCCAGGGCGCAGCGACTGGCCCAGGGTCACACAGCAGGTTAGAAAAAAAGTGAGTTGCCTTTGTGTGTTAAGATATAAACTAATTCTTGGGGACCAGCAGGTGGCGTGGTGGTTAAGGTGCTGGCCACTCCCACATGGCCGACCGCAGTTCGAGTCCCGGACCTGGCGGCTTCCTTTCTCCCTTTCCCTCTCTCTCTCTCTCTCTCTCTCTCTGCTTCTCTCTGGTCAAATTAAAATTAAATGAATGAATAAATAAAGTTAAATAAATAATAACTAAAAAAAAAAGATGTAAACTAATTCTTTAAAATTTGCCATAGGGCATGCATACTTACTGAGGAGAGACAAAGAGGGAAAGAAATCAACTCGTGGGGGGATGGCCACACTACAGTTCCCACTCTTCCACTCCTCTCGGGATTTTGGATATGCACGCACGCACGTGCATCTAGCATGATTTTCAGGCCACTGGGTCTGGGACTCGGCAAAGAGAGATCTAGCATCTTAATCACCATGCCGCCTGTTGGCCCTAAAGGAAATTTTTAGCTATTTAAAAATATTTGTAGGTTTTTGCCCTGGAGTATGTGTGCTCACTGGAGAGAGAGAGAGAGAGGGAAAGTGAGAGGTCTCTTCCTCCATCCCCCTGTCGGGTTGGCCATGCCACAATCTCCCCTTCTCTTGAGATTTTGAGAATGCGCAAACATGGACCAAGCATGATTTTTCAAGCCAGCAGGTCTGGGACTCGAACCGCGGTTGGCCATGTGGGAATCCAGTGCCTTAACCATCCCTAAATTAAATTATTTTCAGTTTCGAAGTGTGGGTTTTATCTTTTGAAGTAGTTTTTTGTTCGCATCTTGGTGTGCTTCTTCAATGCAAGCCTGATTGATTTGGCAGACACTGCATATGCGAAGAACAAACTGAACGGAAGGTGGTATTACTTTGACGACAGCAACGTGTCCTTGGCCTCTGAGGACCAGATAGTGGTGAGTGGCCCTGACGCCGGCCCTTGCCCTCACATGAGTTAGACTTGGGCAGGGTTCTCAGGCTAGCTGGTTACTCAGTCATCCTGATGGACCAGTGGGAGCAGGCAGTGGTCCAGAAAGAGCCCACTGCCACACCTGCAGGACGCTTCCTAGATAAGAAGCTCGACTCTTCTCTGGTTCTGCGTCATGGGGTGCCTGTCCTTGGCTGCTCCCCTGGCCGGGGCAGGAGGAGCCGGCTATGGGGGAAAGGCCTTCGACTGCCTGCATGTGGAGGTGCAGGGCTAGGTGGCAGATTCCCGAGGGTTTGCGCAAAGAAAAGCTGGGAGAATGGCTGCGTTTTCCTGCCAGTGACTTCTCTATCTTGTGTCGTAGACGAAAGCAGCTTACGTGCTGTTTTACCAGCGTCGAGAGGAGGAGACGCCATCGCTTACCGGTTTTCCTGGTCCCGCAGAAGGGGGGACAAGACCCAGCAGCTCCCAGCAGGGCATGGGGGACGACGACGAGACTTGCAGCATGGACACCAACTGATGCTCCTTCTGCGACCCTACCACTCACAGCACCGTGGGGGTCTCCAGATCTCTGTCGTTCTGAAGACTGCTAGTGTTCAGTCTAAAATCCAGATGAGGAAATTCTCTTCTTTTATGAGCAGAAGAAAAAAAAAAAGACCCTGTTTGCCCAGAAGGGTTATATCCAGAGGCTGAGTTGTTTTTCTTTTGAACAGGTGGTGAGAAACGTCTAAAATCTGTGGCGCTGAAAGGGGTGGGGCGGCCAGGGGTGCCGTGGACTGCCAGAGAGCAGAGAGGATCCCGGCCTGGTGGGGTGTGGCCACAAGGACTGAGTTCCCGGATTTCGGGTTCTCCTGCTGATTCTGGTCTCTCCAGCAGTCTACACAGCAGCCCTGCCGGGGTCCCCTCCTCCCTTGCTGTGCACACGGGACGGGGACGGGCTTAATAAGGTCCTAAACATCAGCCCCTGACGCACATTTGTTTCTCCATCGTCCTGCATTTCCGGCATTCTAACCCCTAACAAAGCGGAGGTGCGCAGTGAGGGGGTCCTGGGGCCCGTGCTGGCGGCACCTGTGCCCTCAGCGCCCATGAATTAGACAGTCGGACGCTGGGACCTTTATTAGATGGCCCTGAAGAGGAGTTGGCACACAGACCGCGGGGAAGGGGATTGCGTGGGAAAGGGCTCCCGTCCAGCCGCGGGTCCACGTCGGGGGTAACACTGGGAGGACCCGAACGCCTCCGCCCTCCGCCCGCAGCGCTCCTTCCTCCTTCCGGCCAGCCCGGTCCCACCCCGCTGCGAGGCCGGGCCGCCCCGTCTGCGTGAGGGGGCCAGGGCTGCGTGGGGGGCGTTTTCATCTGACCTTTAACCCACCCTGGGGCCGCCGTTCGGGTGCGCGGTGGGTGACCGTTGGCGGTGTCGCCGTGCGGCTCGGTGAGGACGCGGCTGTGGGCGCCCGCCCGGGCCAGCGCGGGGTAGGCGGGCGGACCGGCAGCCCAGAGCCGGCGCCGCGGGAGGGCGGGCGGGCGGGGCCCAGACGGATCCCGGACGAGGCGGTGCTCCCGGGCGGGTCTGCCGCCCCCCAGCCTGTAGGCGGGTGTTCAGGGGAGTTGCGCTTCCTCGGTAACGTCACCCCCGTGTCGCCCGCTGCGCTTCTGATGTTACATAATAAAGCATAATACAGACGCGGTCGCTTCCAGGGGCAATGTCCGAAAAGCTACGAAGATGCAGAAAGGAGCTGACCGCAGCCATTGACCGCGCCTTTGAGGGAGCCAGCCATTCCCAGGAGGGCCCGGGCCCGCGGAGGCCGCCCGCCCTCGCGCCGCCGCTGCACAGGCTGCTCTGTTGGCGACATCCGCCGGCCGCCTGCGCCTCGGCCACCTCCCCCTGTGCCCCCGAGAATGACAACCCTGCCTTTGCGCCCGTCCACCTCCCAGCAAGCACAAAGCCGCAGGCTTTATGCGCCCAGAGAAAGCCTCTGAGCAGCAAGGAGAACGTGTTGGCGCACTCCTCCCCGCTGGGCCCTGAAAGACAGTTTCGGAAAGCGCCGGGAGCTGGGGAAGGCTGGAGGAAGGAAAGTTTAAGGTGATTGTGACTGGGTCGTTTGATCGCCGCCTTTCCTGGCGGTCTTGTTTTTGGAGACACTGTTGAAGGAGCTAGAGGTAGTCCCCGTAGTGCTCTCGCCTGTTCTCGGGAGCGCGGAGATGGTACCTGGGGACTTCACGACCTTTCCCCAGCAGCTGGGCCAGAAACGGGGTCATACTGTGCGTGCGTCTGGTTTGAGGGGCTGTGTCAATCCTGGTATCAAACCAGCCATGGAAACCACTTTGCAGAGCCCAAAGGAGTAGAGAATGTTAACCTGGTTTTCCAAATCACCTTATTTTTTATGCTCCAGAAGCAAAAATCTTAAATTTCCTCTTAACTATGTATTTGAGCCTGGAGCTGATACCCTCCTTCGCCCACTCTGGGGAGAGGAGAACCCATGGCCAGGTCCCAGTTCCTGGCTTCACCCTTGCCCCTGCTCCCCTCCCGCAAGGCACAGATTTTTTTTTTAACTGTCACTAAGTTAGGGTGTCCCCCAAAACGTTTTTTCTTCCAACTAGCTTCAAAAGGCCTCGCCTTAGACTCCTTGACTTGGCGCAGGGATCGCAGTAAGGGATAAAACTTCAAGGTCCTGGCATGTGGCTGCCCCTGAGGCAGAGAATCTGCCCATTTTACTGGTCAGCTCCACGAATACCTGCATTCCTGTTCATAAATGATGCGGCCTGTGATGCTCCAGTCCCCAGGAGGATGCTTAGTGTTTTCACAGACTTAGCTGTTTCTGGTTGTCCTCTAATCGGAGCAGAAATGACAGTTGAAGTCCCCTGTAAACTTTTGTCTTTAGGATCATCTAACACTGCAACTCCCTGCCAATATTTTCTTGAAAAGGAATCTAACTCCCATTTTTTTCCCTCCACCCATGAGCTGCAGGAGAGATTTGGAGAGAGATCTGAAGGTTGATTCAAACATGCCACTCAGCAGTTCCAGCCAGGAGGTGACAAAAGATCTGCTTGATATGATTGGTGAGTACGGAGGGCCAGCCAGTCCTTTCCTTGGGAGGACAGGTCCTTCACACAGGCCCTGAGTCAGCAAATGCAGATCTAAAAAGGATTCTTACTTTTTTTTTTTTTAATAGTTTTTGTTATAGGGTGCATGCACTCACCACAGAGACAACAGTCTCTGTGTAACAGCAGGGAGAGAGGGGTAAGAAGTCACCCCCCGCCAGGGGAAATGGTCACACCGCAGTCCCTTCTCTATTCTCTTGAGATTTGGGGCTTGTACGTACCCACCTGGCGTGATTTCCAAGCTGCCAAGTCCTGGACTCCAACCGCAATCAGCCTGGTGGGAGTCCAGCACCTTAACCACCACACCACCTACCGGCCCCAAATATCCTTACTTGTCATCTATGTATCTGGTAGCTCTGTTTGCTCAGTACACCGTGCATGACATCGTGAACTAAACAAACCTGTCCCTGCCTAGATCCGATAACCTAGAGAGGCCACACATTGATTAGGTCGGTTCCTGTCTAGTTCCAGTGAGCCCCTGAGGGCAGGGGACGGTGGCCCCAGGACTTGGTGACTGAGCATAGATCTGAAGGAAACGGGACATAGGACAGAGGCAAAGAGCAGTGAGCGTAGTCCAGCTGGAGAGGGGAGTGAGACTAGAAGATAGATTAGGAGCCGAAGCTCCCCCGTAATTCCACCACCCAGAGTTAGCCACTGTTAACATAGTAGTGTATTTCTGGTCAGGATTGTTTTCATTGCCAGAGGACGTGTGTGCTTACCAGAGACAGAGAGACAATCGAGGGGAGCACCCCCCACTGGTCATGGTCATGCCACAATCTCTTCTCCAGTCCCCCATCCTGTTGGGATTCTAGGCATGCATGTACATGTGTCGTGTGTGTTTTTCAAGCCACTTAGGGCTGCACTGCTGTCAGCTTGTGATATCTCACTCCCCTAACGGTCTGGCTACAGGGCCACCCCAGCAGACCTAAGAATCTATTTTGTGAAGCACATTTGCCCTGTTTTTAAACAACTTATACACACAATGAGCAAATAGTAGTTAAGGCATGTGTAGCCTTGGGTACTGCCTAAAGCCATTGGCTCTGAAGGGCTTCCAGGTTATGGGAGTAGAAGGCAACCGAGAAGGGAGGCCACAGGTAAAGCCCCGTGCACTGACGAGTCTCACCTCCAGTAGCCCCGAGAGGTGAACTGAAGGCATTACTACCTCTGCCCACCATCTTCCTTGGCTTCCACCACCAGCGGGCAGCATCTTGGTTACCCTAAAGAGCCTGTTGTTTTCCTGGTCTGGGCTGGTAGTACAGTGGTTAGGCCCTGTGCAATGGAAGCCGAGCCCCACAGGGTTGAAGTGTGGCTCTGTTGGCTTGAAAAACATCGGGGGGGGGGAGGGCTGGCAGGTGGCATGGTGGTTAAGGGTACTGGACTCCCACATGACTGACCGTGGTTCGAGTCCCAGACCTGGTGGTTTGATTTCTCACTTTACTCCCTCACTCTGTCCCTCTCTGGTCAAATAAAATAAATAAAGTTAAATAAAATAATTCTTAAAAAAAAAAAAAGGAAGGAAGGAAGAAAGAAAACACAATGGACATGTAAGCCAGGCACACATGTGGCCAGGGTCTTGAGGGGATGGAGAATAGGAGGAAAAAGGATGGGGACATGTCCATGTCCAGTTGAAGGGGGGCTCCTTTCTTTCTCATGCAAGTGCACACCCTGTGGTACACGCACACGCACACACACACAAAGATCCCGTATTTTTCATACCATTTCTTGTCATCCTGCAGATCAGGGCGTTCCCCCCCAAGAGCCAAGACAAGGGTTTGCATTTTTTTGAATCCCCAATTACACCTTCTGGGGACTGGCAGATAGTGGGGCCCTGGTAAATGCTGGGGCCTAAGAGGAGGTCACCAAGCCCACCTTAATTTGGCAATCACTCCGGCAGCCTGCCTGCCTGGAGCAGGAATGCCCGTTTTGCACATCTCCCGAAGAGTGACCACCCACCCCCGGTTTTTAACTTGTCCTGAAATGTCTTGAGACTCCTCGGTAGAATTGTAAAGCCGACTGTTCTTATTTATTTATTTATTTATTTTTTGAGAGATTTTCGCTATAGGGCGCGTGCGTTCGCCAGACAGACAGAGAGAGACATAGAGAAAGAAAGCGAAAAATCACCCCCCAGGGGGGATGGTCACGCCGCAATCCCTTCTCCTCCATTCTCCTCTCGGGATCTTGGGCACGCACGCACACGCGCCCGGCGTGAGTTTTAAGCCACCAGGTCCGGGACGCGAACCGCGGTCGACTACGTGAGAGTCCAGCAACATAGCCATTACGCTAACTGCTGGTTCCCGACTGTTCTTATTTTTAAGACCACACGAGCATCCGGACTATTGAAGAATTGGCCGGGAAGCTAGAATTTGAAAACGAGTTGAACCATGTCTGTGGTCACTGCCAAGATTCACCCTTCAAGGAGGAAGCCTGGGCCCTGCTCGGGGACGAGAGCCCTCAGAAGGCCTCGGATGCTGACCCTGGTGGCCTCAAGCAGGCTTTCGACGAGCACAATATCATCGAGACTGTCCTGGACCTGGAAGAGGACTACAGTCTGATGACCTTTTAAATACCAAATTGAGTAAGGCCAGTCGGTCTTAGCTTTGAGTCTTCACAGCAGGAGGCTGCCCTGAAGGAGCTGGGCAGGCCCCGCTGCCAGTGTCACTGAGGGCGACATTTCAACGGGTAGGCCGAGCCGAATTACTACACCCTTCTTAACTTCCACTTCTGTCCCTCTGTGAGCTGAGAGCCCAGGTTTTGTATTCTGTTGCTTCAAAATGTTTCTTACTGTTGACTTTTTTCTTTTTTATAACTTTTCTTGCTATCTTGAATGTGTTTTTGAAATTGATGTTCAGTACACTCAGCACCCAAAACCCAAAGTAGGTGTGGGCTCTGGGCCTCTGCTGTGTGTCTTGGTGTTCTTTCCATGGCCCCTGAGAAAGCACCGGGGTCACAGCCAGGATTGGCTTCGTTTCCCCGCCCTCCCCCAGCCTTGGCAGGCCACTCTGGGTCAGCGCAGCCTGCCCAGCAGAGCTAGCCCTGCGTCCGGGCCCTGCGTCCCCCCCGTACACTGTGCTCTGCGTGCACACGGGTTCCCTGTGTCCTTCATGGGGTCGTGTCCAGATCTGCCTCCCCTCTGTCTCCTTGTCCCCGCCCAGCTCAGAGGCCTCGAGGTTGAGTCAGAGGAGCTGGCAGGATCCCCACTGGCCCCTTCCTGACAGGACGCTCCCATGAGGCCTTCCTCCCATGCAACCAGCTGGGCCCTCAGCTGAGGGGGGTGGCGAGGGAAGGTGGGCATGGGTCCTGCTCACCCACTCTCGCACCTGAGCCTCATCGCACCACAGGCCTGGAGACCACAGGCAGTCCCTTTGTGGAGCACAACAGGCCAGCGGGTGAAGGAGAGGCCCGGCTGTCCTGCAGAGGTCAGCAGAGGCTCAGCACAGCCGCTCCAGCCCCACCCCTGGGAAGAAAGGACACCATCAGAAGTTATTTGGACAAAGATTCCAAACCATGATGTTCTTTCAGGAAACGTACCAAGCTGTTGGGCAGTTTGATACCCCTGGGAACTGAGTCTCAGGGACCTGCCCACCGCCTGGGCACGTAGAAAGGGAGGCTGGTACAGAGCTGCCTGTAGACCTGAAGCTTGAACAACCCAGACAGCTAGGAAGGGCCCATGGCTCACTGCCCACCAGGCTGTCTTCTAGGCCAGTGACCCTGGCATAGGGCAGCTGCAGAGCCACCCTCAGCTCAGGTCCCCCGAGTCCGCTAGGCTCAGAGGCAGAGGCTACCTGCCCTCTGCTTCACAGAGCCTGGTGCAGCACTTCAGCGCCTCGAGAATGGTGGTGCCCCGGGCCCTGATCACCGATGGATGGGCCTCGTTGATGGGCATGTCCTGGTTCCCACCCAAGCATGGCCACTGCTACTGCCCTGTCTAGAGCAAGAGGCTCCTCCCAGGTCTCCTGCCACCCAGTCTCTGCAGGAGGTGGCACCCTCAATAAGCATTCACAGCTGATACAATTGGAGGCGAGCAGAACAGCAGCACGTGTGCACGCTCCGCTCACTGCATTCTCGGCCGCCTGCTTGCTGGGTCACGTGTGGGTGTGGGCTCTCCTACAGAGGAGGTGGCGCTTAATTCCTGTCCCTTCCCACTTTCCCACCCCACCCCACCCCCGCCCCACCCCATCACTGCCCCTTGAGGGTGAGCTAGACTTAGTGACTCTCTTCTAAAGACTGAAGGGTAGAGGGGCCGGCAGGTGGTGTGGTGGTTAAGGTGCTGGACTCCCACATGGTCGACCACGGTTCAAGTCTTGGACCTGGCGGCTTGCACGCGCGCTCTCTCTCTCTCTCTATGTCACTCTTCCTCTCTCTCCTTCTCTCATCAAATTAGAAAATAATAAATAAAATTAAATAAATATTAAAAAAAAAAGACTGAAAGGTAGAAAGAGAAAGCTGTAACTTACAACGGCGAGACCCAGCAGGCACCGCTTTAAGCAAGCGCTGGACGTTACCATCAGCAGAGTCCTGCAGATGTCGCACACAGCCCGCCAGGATGGGGTGGGACGGATGCTCCACCTCAGAGGTGTTCGCAGGTATCCATGTGCGCAGCCTCTGCCATCGCAGATGTCAGACAGACCTAGACTGGGAGGCATTCTCCGGGATACGTGGCCAGAACGCAAGGCCGTCAGAGTCCAAGAACGAGGACTCAAAACCTGTCCCAAGGGACCAGCAGATGGCGTGATGATTACGTCACTGAACTTCCACGTAGTCGACTGTGGTTTGAGTCCCAGACCCAGTGCCTTAAAAAACTCACACTGGGTGTGTGTGGATGCATGCCCAAGATCCCGAGAGGAGAATGGAGGAGAAGAAATTGTGGTGTGGCCATCCCCCTAGGGAGTGATTTCTTGGGACCAGCAGGTGGCGTGGTGGTTAAGACGCTGGACACTCCCACATGGCTGACCACAGTTCAAGTCCTGGACCTGGTGGCTTGCTTTCTCACTTTCCTTCTCTTTCTCTCTGTGTCTCTCTCTGGTCAAATCAATGAATGAATAAAAAAAAAAAAAAAAAAAAAAAAAAACCTGTCCCAGACCCACAGCGACTAAGGAGACACAATGTCTGAGCGCAGTACAGAGTCTTGGGTTGCGTCCTGCAACAGAGAGGACATAATGGAAAACTGGCGCCCTCCAAGCCACGGCTGCAGTGAATACTTTGATGTCAGCTCCTCAGTTTTGAACACAATTCTGGAAGATGTTTACGCTGGGGAAATTGGGCAAGGGGTGTACATGGACTTAGGATCTCGGCAACTTTTCTCTGAATCGGAAATTGTTCCAAAATTTTAAATGCATTCAATTCAAAAAGTACATTTGATCCCAAGTGAATGAAAATACATACATGAGCACACAAAGGCAAAAACCGATTGGGGAGGATAAAAGGGGCTATAGGGTTTTTCCCTTCTATCTTCTAATTTGTCTGTCGTGCACATGTATCACTTTTGCAAAAATAAAGTTGTTTTTTTTTTTTTTAAACCCTCATCAACTAGCCATGGGCCTCCATTATCACGTGTCTTTGCAAACTCAACCTTCACGGTTTCCAGGAATTGGGTCAGGGTCCCGGGGCCACCCAAGAGGCTTGGCAGGACCCTGACAAAGAGGCCATCCTCCCTTGGGGGATGCGGGTTTCTATGCCTTAGGCCTCACAGAGCTGTTTGTCAGGAGCTCAGTTCAATGGTCCCTCCCCAGGTGGGGGTTTGCTGTGAGCAGGGATCTAGTCTGAGAAGACTGAACCAAGGGGTTTTTTTCTGATTGGGTTGGAGACTGTGGCCCTTGGAATAAGGCCCGGCCCAAGATGGGGCAGGATAGGAGCAGGATTTAGGCTTTGCCTGGCCAGAGAGACAGGTGCGTCTGTCTGAGCAAAGCCCGTATGTGAAAACTCGGATTTGCCAGGTAGGTAGTTCAGCCCGGAACCCCTGATGGAGGAAGTCTCCCTCAGTGCAGAGATGCAGCTGTTTGATAAAGCAGGTGAGCCCCAGCCTCTAGCATGCCGGCCCCGGATGAGCAGGCAGCATCTCCTCTTATCTCTGCCTCCCTGGCTCCTGGAGGTGCCCCAAGAAGACCACCCTGCCATTGCCAGCATCACACAGCAGTGGACAGGTGTGTGCTCATGTGCTCAGAGCAGGGTTTGGGGAGTCATTCTCCACGGATTTAGCAGGAAGGGGGTTAGGAGTCTAGAACACATATTTTAGTGAAACCCCAGGCTTGCAGGGAGCGAGGACCAAAGCCTTCCTGGGAGACTTGCTAGTTGACCTTGGTCACGTCTGAGAAACTTCATAAATGCTTTACGTCACTCAGTTCTCTCCCCCGCCCGTTCGTCTTGGCAAGCCCAACAATCCCTGGGCTGTTTCCGTGGAAACACGAACTGCAATTTAGATTACCAGAATCAAAATAGAAACAAGGCAGCTTCAAGAATAAATAGGAGCTTTGGAACCTGTAGCCGCAAACTGCAACTTTGAGCCACAGCACGAGGCATGTGAGATGCTGTGAGGATAGGTTTCTAGGTCCCATGGCCGCATCCCACCAGTGCACCCCCCAAAGCCACTAGGAATCAGCTTCGTAAGCACACTGGCAGACTTTGTGGTGATATTTAAGGCAAGAGCTGGCCTGTAGAAGCTTCTAGAAGGAGAAGCTAGAGGGCTGAAAGGGAAGGCCAAGCAGGAAAGGACAGGAACAAGGAGAGAGATGGGGGAATGGCAGGGTGAAGGTCCAGCAGGGATCAGGGAAGAGCAGCGGTTCTTTCAAAGGCACAACTGATGACACGCAGCTGCGGACTGGGAATGGCGACCCTGCCTTCAGTCTACCCAGAGTGCAGCCTGTCTAGCCACAGGGAGGTGGTTCTAGACCCGGAACCCTTGCCAGATGCATTCTGGAGGACTTCTCTTGGACGCCTCTGCCTCTGAGGTACAAGCCAGGATAGTCGGTCGCTGGGACCTACCGTCTCAACTCTAGACCTCAGGGTCCCCTCCCCACACCTCCTGCTCTCCTAACTCAGGGAACAGAGAGCCCTGGCTCCTTGGCATTGTCCTGGACCCTCCACATCCAATCCTAGGGAAGACACCAAAGGGATCAGGCAACCAGGAGGAAGCAGCCAGCCAGCCTGGGGTCCTGTGTCCCTCCACTGGCACACAGGAATGGGCCAAGAGGGCAACGCCATCATCCCGCCACTGTGTGCGAGTGTGAGTTGTTGACATTTGAATTCGCAAAAGGTAGGTGAGTGATGGATTTGGGAAAGGGGGCTACCTCAGGCCAATGCCCCTCCTAAATGGCCAGGTAGGGCCTCACCTGGTACCAGAGAGGTACCTCCCTGACTGAGCCACAGATGTGCAATATGGCCGCAGAGGTCATCGGAGGAGCCACACAAAGGGGAGGCCTCGGGAAGCCAGTGTGTTAAACTGTGACTGATGTTTCTAAAGGTGCTGTCATCCCAAGACAGTTTGAGGCCTGGCAATTAGCTTTCTCCTTAGAGTGTGTGGGAGAACATTAATATTTTAGGTTCCTGCTAAATATTTACAGAGGGAACATTTTACTCAGGAAATCTATTTGACAATGGATCCTAGCACTAGGTGGGAAGGACTCTCTGTCCTAGGCTGTCTGGAAAATGCCTGATTTGATAGAGTTTTGGCGGAAGGCCTGGTACATTTTTTTTCCAAACTATCCAGCCCTTGTAGGAAGCAACTTCCTTTCTGGAGGGCAGAGATGCTGTTGTCTTCCATGCACTTGGGGTGAGAAAGGTGATGCTGGGAACTGGCCTGGAAGAGAAGTGGGTATCTTGCAGGAGATCCATCATCAGGAGCCCTTTGGAGCTTCTGAGGCAAAACTAAAAAAAAAAAGCAAGCTGCAAAGGGATGCCAGAAAGGTCCCCTCTCAGGACGAGGGTGTGGGAGCTGTGCGAGGGACAGGAATGCAAGCCCTGCCCTAAACAAGTACTTACCAAGGATCTGTTAGTGTCAGACTCTCTTAGAGACAGGGCAGAGGCTACTCTGGCTTCTGGAGCTTACAGCCCACTGGGAAGGCATACAAATGAATGCATCGTGGGGCCAGCAAGTGGCCAGGTGGTTAAGGTGCTAGACAACAGATCACAGTTTGAGTGCTGGACCCGGTGGTTTGAAAATAATGCTGGGCACATGTGCACGCATGCCCCAAATCCAAAGAAGAATGGAGAAGGGATTGTGGCATGGCCGTCCCTCCTGAAGGATTCCTCACTTTCCCTCTCTCTCTCTCTCTCTGGCCAGGGCACTCGCCCTATGACAAAAACCTAAACACACACACACACACACAAATGAATGTCATTTCAGACCAAGCAGGATAAGGCAATCAAAGCAGGTCAAGGGATTGGGGGATGAGTAGGGAAGCCTGCAAAGGCCTCTCTGTAGGTGACATTTCGATTAATACTTGAATGTCACGATAATTAGGTGCTAATTATCAGCCTAATTGTCAGCTTCATTTCCATCCCAGGCTATAGCTGAATTGTAACAGAAAGAGGAAGCCCCAGGACCAACAGGTGGCATAATTGTTATGTCACTGGACTCCCACATGGTCTACTGCATTTCAAGACCCAGACATGGTGGCTTAAAACTCTTACTGGGCACGTTTGCGTGTGTACCCAAAATCCCAAGAAGGGATTATGGCATGGCCATCTACCCTGGGGTGGGGTTGTGTGATTTCTCACTATCTGTCTCTGTCTCTCTCTGTCTCTCCAGAGAGTATATATGCCCTATACCAAAAAATCTCTCTTAAAAAAAAAAAGTCCCTGGGTGGCTCCCCGGCTTCCCAGCCTGGGCCCCAGGCCCACAAACCTCCCATCACAGCCGCCTCTGTGTAGCCTCATGTGGCTCCAGGAGCTTCTGAAGAGCCAAAAACGTTGTGTGCTCCAGACGTGCCTGGGCTGTGTCACGCTCACCAAACCTGGCAGGAACGCAGTAGTTTAAAAAAAAAAAAAAGGCTTCAGGAATAAAATAAGAAACAGAATATCCTTTCCTGGCGATCACCAGAGACAGGCAGTGTAATTTTAATTAACCGAACCTTGTTAGGAGACAGCTTACTGCTCATTCTACAAAAACGCCCAACTCCTGGAACACCAAGTCTGAACTCTGTCTCCATAACTCAAAGTAAAACACTCCTAAAGAAATCCAGGGCCAGGGCAGAGCCCGCATCTGAACTTGCTGGCTTCAGGGGGGGTTGCTGTGATTGCTCATGGCTCCCAGCTACAGGCCACAGGAGGCCCTTGCTGTGGAGACGAGAGAAACCACAGCTTAGGCTGATGCCTGGCACTCCAGGCAGCGGTGTCTCAGGCCAGTTCAGCTCCTCCGGACTTTTATGGGATACACGTCTATGGAAATAAAGAATGCAAAAAAATAAATCATGAACCCCTGTTTTCTACAATGGTCCATTCAGCAGCCCCAATGTCATTTATTATAGTGGAAATGAGCAAATGGGCTTGAAAATGGGAAAATTCTGGAAACTGCCCATGCATGTAGGTTTTCACTACATACAATACAGGAAATGAAAACAAAACAAAAAACCCAGAAAGGAGTGTTGTTTATTCAAAAGCATCTTGTGAGAGCCTTAGGAAATACAAAGATGGTATGCATCTTATGTATTTGATTTCTTAAGTAAACATAAGAAATTGAACTAGGAGTTCAGTTCAATAAATTTAATGAAAGAGAAAAAATATATGCTTTCAAAGGTTTTATCTTTATTTTTGATTTATTTATTGTTGATTACAAAAGAAATACACATGTTGCAAAAATTTGAAAACTTCAACAAGATATAAATGGAAGTCCAATGTTCCATATAAGCCCAGGAATAGTACAAGGCTTACAGACGCTATCATTAGCTTTAAAAGCGTGGTGGAAAAACAAAACAGGAGAACAAACAGCCGGGAAGAAAAACGGACTCATGTGGAACAGTGCTGCTCTGAACGTTTGTTTGGTGCATGTCACCTCTCTTTCAGCGGCAGCTTTAACTTTTTTCTTTCTTTCTCTGTTCACGAGAACTACTATGTCCTGCAATATATCCACTGGTTGAAAAATGAAATGTTCTGGCTGTATAACTGGGTAAAAATAAGAAAATATGCCAAGGCCCAGAACGGTATTGTTCACACATAGAAATTGTTTTCATTACCGGAGGGCACATGTGCTTGCTAGAGAGAGACAGAGAGACAGAGAGACAGAGAGACAGAGAGGGAGAGAAAATACCCCTGATGGGACATGCTTATGGTGTATGGCCACTCCACATTACCTTCTCCATTTTTCCATCCTGTTGGGATTTTGGGTGCATGCACATGCTGGTGTGTTTTCCAAGTTGTTGGATTTGGGACTCAAAACACTCAGTCAGCCATGTAGGATCTGGCTCACTTAACTAACAGGCTACAGAGCCAGCCCTAGGAAATATTTTGAAGACCAAAAATGTTGTATTTGGCGGGGCCAGCAGGTGGTTGGCGGTTAAGATGCTAGATCTCACGTGGCCAGCTTCACAGTTTGAGTCCCTAACGTGGCAGCTTGAGAATCACACGGGGTGCACATGTGTGAAGAAGAGAGGATTACAGCATGGCCAATACCCCTAGGGCGAGTGCACATGTACTATAACAAAAACTAAAGAAAAAAGAGAAAAGTTTGTATATGGGAGTCATGCTGCCATGATAATGGTTTTATGAGATCCCGTCCTACTACACACTATATAAAAGAACCAGCCCAGGCCGGCTGTGTGGTCTGCTGGTTAAGGCAGCTGGATCACACATAGCCATCCATGCGGTCCAAGTCCTGGACCCAGCAACTTGAAAAACACACTGTGTGCATGCACATGTGTACCCAAAATCCCGAAAGAAGGAAGAGATAAAGAAAGGATTGTGGGGGGACCAGCAGGTGGCGTGGTGGTTAAGGCGCTGGACACTCCCACATGGCCAACCAGGGTTCAAGTCCTGAATCTAGTGGCTTGCTTTCTTACTTCCTCTCTCTCACTCTCACCCTCTGTCTCTCTCTGGTCAAACTAAAAAGTAAAATGAATGAATAAATAAAATAAAATAAATATTTAAATAAAAAAAAAAGAAAGGATTGTGGTGTGACCATTTCCCATGAGGAGTGCTTTCTCCTCTCCCTCTCTCCCTTTCTCTCTCTCTCTCAATCACATGCACCCTCTAGCACCAAAAAAAAAAGCCAGCCCCCTTTTAGCAAGTACAGCCACCCTCCCAGCGTGCCACACCGCTGCTACCCAGCTCTCATCTCCGCCATCCTTACACGTTTCTTTCCAGTAAGGATGCACTTATTGCTTATGCCCTCACCATGGGCAGCACCTGGTACCCAGAGCATCAGACCCCACAGACCGAACCCCACCCGGCAGGACTCCTGACCCTAAGGGTCCCCAGCAGGCTTCAGGGACTTCCTGCTGTTGACCAGACAAGTGTGGTCTTTCTGTGTGTTCTGACTTGCACTGTTAAGTGCAAACCATCAGCTGAAGTCGCTGTGGGCTAGTCAGAAGCCGTCATCACTGCTATCAAAGCCCAGGTCATAAAGCACAGTCTTCCCTGGCTCCTTGCACAGAGGAGGCTCTGAACTGCCCAGGCTGAGGTCACTGAACCAGCTCATCTGGTGCTTCCCTTGGGAACTTCTAGAAAGCTGGCTGTTGTTTCCAGAAGAGGACCTGTTGAGCTGCAAGCGGCTCCTTTGGGAGGCACTTCCTGTCTTACTGGGTGTGACTCTTCCTCTCAGAGCAGAGCAGGCTAGCCTTGAGGGGCTCCTGGGGTTCTGGAGATGTAGGAGCTGAGCAAGGGGTTCCTGCTGTCCCAGGGAGGACCTCTGTGGGCCAGAAGCTGGAGGCTGACGACTCTGATACTTAGAGTTGAAGGCACAGGTCTTGTTTGGGGTTTGTTCTTGCTTCCTGGCTCGGAGGCTGCCCCTTTGGACTTTCTTGGGCTGCTCCTTCCTGCCTTTCCCACGTCTTCCAACAGTCCTGACTTTCTGCTCAGTGACCTGGTGCTCACACGGGTCACACAAAAACATGGTTGTGGCTTGATATTTGGGGCAGGAATCCTTAATGTTGCCTGCAAGGTTATCCAAATCCAGGGATATTTGCTGTAAAGTTCCTTGGGAAACCAGTTCTCTGTCACCGTGAACTCTGTGGCCCAAGAGGCTGGAGCCATGGTTCTTTAGACCTGCATTAGTGGTGGCAGGATCCTGACAGTCGGTCTGCACTGCCTTGTCCCTTACACACCCATGTCCTTCACAGAGCCTAACTGCTGACAGTGTGGCCTCTTCTCGAATAGCATCGCTCTTTGCTTCCTTATCCTGGGCACGTAAGTCTCCAGGCCCTGGGGAGCCCACACTGGGATTCCATGCAGCAGGGGGGACCTGAACTGGCTGTGTGACAGCGTCCTCAGAGGTGTAGTTTTCCTGCTTGGTGAAGTAGAGGCTGTGGGCTAGATGTGGTGAGGTCTGAGAGGTGCTGTCTTTCACATTCCCTGGTGCCCGAAGCACTGACATTGATTGCTTCAGCTCTGCTAGGACACTGGGCACATTCAGCTGGCCTACCTGCTCACACAGCTGCTGGAAATCCTGACCCTGCTGGGTAACTAACCCTTCTAGGTGCTTTAGGTTGGACTTCACGTCTATGAACTCTGCTTGTTTCTGGGGAGAAGCAGTGAGAAAGAGGAGGGTGGTGAGCAGTACGGTTGAGAATGTGAACAAACTGATGGTTATGCCAGCAGAACCAAGGGGGCCTCATTGGGCAAGTACAGCTACACTCTGGTGAGGAGCCCTGGGGCCCACATTATGCCAGGGACCTTGGTGAAGGAAGCCAACCTACACCCTGGGCTATTACCAAGGGGCCTGTGCTACCTCTGGTCTTGGATAAAATTTTGCAACTTGAGGAGTCTCTCTGGATCTTAGAGACAAAGCCAAAAACACGTTTGAAAAAAAAGGTCAGGGGTCTGGGTCTACACTTACAGCTTCGAACATCTTCCGTACTTCGAGGATGGCCTGCTCCATGTTGCCTTTGTCTTGCACCGCCCTGAACGCCAGGTCATTCTGGGCCCGCACGATCTCTTGCACTAAATACAAAATAGTGATGACTCACCTCCTGGAGACTGGCATGCCCCACCTGCCCAGACCACAGCCAGGTGCCCACACGGACCACCTGAGACTTTTCCGCTAGTGCCAGGACTCTGTCCTCCCAGACCAGTGTGGTTCTTCCCTGTCTCTTCCTCTCTCCTGCCACAAGAAGATCTTGGCCGGGGCAGACTCAGCCTTAGCACCTGCTGGGGACCCTGAGAAGCAGTGCCCAGATGCCAACACTAACCCAGTTCCTCTTTGGCCTTGCCTCTTAGCCCTGTTATCAGAGTGACCTTTATAGAATGAAGGTGTCATCATGGCCCCCCGCCCCAAAACCTACACTGAAACTTTCAGTGGCACTCTTGACTAAGTTTGAACAAGCCAGACTCACAGGATCTTGATGTTGTGATATATCCACAAGCTTCAGGCAGACCCATATTATGGGTAAGAGCATGCCCAGTGCACTCAGGGAGGTCTCCAGATGCAAACCTGAACCCTCCCAAATGGGTCAACCTCATAAAGTATATTTTAGCACTGTGCCACTCTCCGGTCCTTTGTCAACAAATATTTAATGAGCATCAACTATGTGACAGGCATTATGGATATAACAGTAATAAGGAGAGATAAAGCCATATTGCAATATAATATTAATTTTTTAAAAAGAAATATTTTATTTAACATTTATTTATTTATTTTAATTTGACCAGAGAGGGACAGAGTGAGAGAGAGAGAGAGAAAGGGAGAAAGCAAGTTGCCAGGTCCAGGATTCAAACCGCAGTTGGCCATGTGGGAGTCCAGTACCCTTAACCACCATACCACCTGGTGGCCCCACAATATTAATTTTTTGGGGAGGTTTTTGCTATAGGGCGCGTGCGCTTGCCAGCCAGACAGAGAGAGACAGAGAGACAGAAAGGGAGAAATCACCCCCCGGGGGGATGGTAACGCCACAATCCCTTCTCCTCCGTTCTCTCGGGATCTTGGGCACGCACACACACGTGCCCGGCGTGAGTTTTAAGCCACCGGGTCCGGGATGCAAACCGTGGTTGACTACGTGGGAGTCCAGCAACATAGCCATTACACTAACTGCTGGTCCCTACAATATTAATTTTTTTAACTGCCTGAGGGTAGATGTGTTTGCCAGGGAGAGACAGAGAGAGAGAAATTACCCCCCAATGGGGCATTGTCATGCTGTAGTCCTTTTTCCTTCATTTCTCTGTCCCATCAGGATTTGGGGCATGCATGCACATGCACTTGGCTGGGGCCAGGCCAGGTTCGAGGCGTGTGATCAGTCATGTGAGATCTGGCTCCCCCATCACCATACTATGGGGCTGGACCTATTTATTTTTCTGTGTTCACGCATACATATGAGAGTGAGAAAGAGAACACCTTCCACAGATTCTGATCATGCTGTAGTTCCCTTTCCTTCAGTCCTCTAGGCTGACGAATCTTGGGCACTTGCAGGCTTCAAGCTGACCAGCCTGGGATTTGAGCCGCGGTCTCCATGTAGGATCCAGCCTCTCTTGAGCAGCGTATTACTGCTATGCTGTGGAGAAGCCCATGATTTCTCTAAAAAAGGAGCACTTCTGCAATTTGAATGATAAACTAGGATGAAGAAGCCAAACACAGATCAGAAATAACCCAAAAAGGGCTGGCCCCATAATCTACTGGTTAAGGGGCCTGATCTCACATGGTGGACTGTAGTTTGAGTACTGGACTCGGCAGCTTGAAAAACATGCTAGAAGTATGTATGTGTTTGGTTTAGGAACAATAAAAAGCTGCTTTATTTCTTATTCAAACTTATTTCAACTTTTGCAGAAGAAGACAAACAATTATAATGGTTATTTCAGAACTCTTTTTCTGGCTTTTTCTACTTTGGGAAAGAGTTCTTTTTTAAAAATTATTTTATTTAACTTTATTTATACATTTATTTATTTTAATTTGACCAGAGAAGGACAGAGTGTGTGTGAGAGAGAAAAACTGAGAAAGCAAGCCACCAGGTCCAGGACTCGAATCGTGGTCGACCATGTGGGAGTCCAGCGCCTTCAACCACCATTCCACCTGCCAGCCCCACTGGGAAGAGTTCTAAGGGAAAACAGAGCAAACCTATTGTACTTTCACATACTTTTTTTTTTAGATTTTTGTCATATGGTGCATGTGCACACCAGAAAGAGAGAGAGAGAGAAAGAGAGAGAAAGTGAAAAATCACCCCCTGGGGGGATGGCCATGCCACAGTCCCTTCTCCTCCATTCTCCTCTCAGGATTTTGGGCATGCACAGAAGTACCCAGTGTAATTTTCAAGCTGCCAGGTCTGGGACTCAAACCATGTAGGCCATGTGGGATTCAGTTAGCTGCCCCAACCACCACACCACCAGCTGGACCATGGCACATATTTTAGATAAGGTTGTCAGAGATGGGTATTTTTAAGGTGAAACCAGGATAAAGAGGAGTCAGCTCTACAAAAGATAAGCAAACGGCAGGTGTAAAAGTTCTGAAGCAATAAGTGTCTCTGTGACTATGAATAGACAAGCCAATGTGGTCTTGCAGAAAGCAGTAAGCAATGGTAATCTTTTTTTTTTGAGAGAGGGGTTTTGCTATAGGGCACAAGTGCTTGCCAGAGAGACAGACAGAAAGCAAGAAATCACCCTCCTGGGGAGAATGGCCACACCACAATCCCTTCTCTTCTATTCTCCCCTCGGGACCTTGGGCACATACACACACGTGCCTGGTATGAGTTTAAGCCATTGGGTTGGGACTCGAATCATAGTTGGCTATGTGGGAGTCCAGTGACATAACCATTACACCATCTGCTGGTCCCAGGAAATAGTAAATTTTATGTTATATGTACTTATCCACAGGTTTGGGTTTTTTTTTTTAAGAGAGATTTTTGCTGTAGGGTGCGTGTGCTCACCAGACAGACAGAGAGATAGAAAGTGATAAATCATCCCCCAGGGAGGTGGCCACACCACAATCCCTTCTCCTCCATTCTCCTCTCAGGATCTTGGACATGCATACACACACGTCCAGGTAAGATGTAAGCCACTGGGTCAGGGACTCAAACTGCAGTCAGCTACACGAGAGTCCAGCAATGTAACCATTATGCTATCTGCTGGTCTCTATCCACAGTTTTGTGTTTTTTTTTTCTTTTTGTTATTATTATTATTTTAAACATTTGATCGCTATACATCATTTGGCTTGTAAAGAGAATTTACCCAACATAAAATACACTTCAGACAAGTCCAGTTGAGAATACTATACACGTTATCATCAATAGGTAATAAACTATTTCTCCACAGTTTTTTTAGAAATGGGCTCAGGGCCACCTTGTCCTGGCTGACTGGGGTGGCAGAGGTGCTGTACAGTTACCCTCTGTACCCCTGGAACCTGGTGCTTAGAGCTGGGGCCAGCAGATGGCGGAGTGGTTAAGGAGCTTACCTCCCACATGGCCAGCCACAGTTTAAGTCCTGGACCTAGCAGCAGTGAGTTTTCACTTTCTCTTTCCTTCTCTCATAAGTTCACATGCCCTATAGCAAATTTTAAAATAACAATGATAAATAAAACTACATAAATCATTATTTTTTTAAAATTAGAGTGGCACGGAGCTTGTAGACCATAGCCTGCCCATAAGCTGTGAGCCCAACATGCCCTACCCCCTCCTCCTCCCCAAGGCCCCAGTAGGCAAAGGTGGGTGCTGCCTGGATGCTGCACACAGGCCATCCTGCGCACAGACTCTGCTCAGCTCTCAGTGTGTAAATTCACAGACTAATACAAATAGATAAAATAGGAAATGGTATTGGAACAGTGAGAACCAACAATTTTGGAGAGGTTTTTGCTATAGAGTACGTGCGCTCACCAGAAAGACAGAGAGAGTCAGAGAGACAGAAAGCAAGAAATCATTCCCTAGAGGGGATGGCCATGCCACAATCCCTTCTCCTTCATTCTCCTCTCGGGACCTTAGGCATGCACACACATACGCCCGGCGTGAGTTTAAGCCACCGGGTCTGGGACTCGAACCGCAGTCGATAACATGGGAGTCCAGCGACATAGCCATTACCCTAACTGCTGGTCCCGAGAACCAACAATTTTGTACCGGAAGCTTCAGGAGATACTCACTGTAGTCTGCCTGAAGTCAGGACAAAAGTGAACAAACAAGGGGACCAGCAGTTAGCGTAATGGCTATGTCGCTGGACTCCCACACAGTTGACCGCAGTTCGAGTCCCGGACCCGGTGGCTTAAACTCACGCTGGGCGCATGTGTGTGCATGCCCAAGATCCCGAGGAGAATAAAGGAGAAGGGATTGTGGTGTGGCCATCCCCCCTTGGGGGTGATTTCTCACTTTCTGTCTCTCTGTCTCTGTCTTTCTGGCAAGCGCATGTGTCCTGTAGCAAAAACTTCTCCAAAAGAGAGAGAGAGAGAGAGAGAGAGAGAGAGAGAGAGAGAGAGAGAGAGAGAAAGAGGACGTTTACTAATGGATTCGTGCTGCTCCTAAACTCTATTAGTCAAATATTTTTCAGCATCCATGTAGATATTTATAGTGGAGAGCAAATGTAATTATCCCTCTCTAGAGTTCTAAATAGAAATGTTTCTTAGCAACAGTGGCCGTTACTGACCCTTACAAAAGCAGAGGATGAGAAAGACAAGCAGAGTCTTGGATTCTGGATTTAGTGCCCAGAAGCACCCACTGTGGTCTATACGTTCTGTCCTTGTTCCCAGGGAAACAGATGTACAATGAAAAATGATTAAATGTCTCCATGCAGACCTTGATCCCACTCTCTGAATTTAACAATTCCAGCAGTTTCCAGAAGTTTACATTAAATAAACATACATTTCTGTGTATAGATTACAGATTCTGTGTGTGGGCCTGTTTTGAACGTATCTATAAACATTAGTTATTTTCAGCTTCTGTGTAAAAATGACATTTGAAATCCATTTCCATATTCTGAACAATATCTTTGTTTTCCTGTAAAAACAATTTTTAAAAGTTAATTTCTATTTTAGCAATTTGACAAGGGCTCAATTGAGATAAGATCAGATTCTAATGTGACTCAGAATGGAATGCTTTTCCACTGAAGGCCAGTGATTTTCCTTTTACTCTGTAGGTTTTTTTCTCCCTGCTGTGCTGATGGAGAGCCTGAGGAAAAATCTGGATGCCTCTCAGTATAAAAGGTGTGATGGCTAAGGATACTGGACTCCCACATGGTCAACCATGGTTCAAGTCTCAGACATGCTTGCTTTCTCTCTCTCTCACTCTGCCACTCTCTGGTCAAATTAAAATAAGTAAATAAAATAAAATTCAATAAAATAATTCTTTTGAAAAAATAATAAATAAATAAATAGACATTCATCTTGGCAACCTCCTCCAATGTTTTTTTCTAGAATTATTTTTGGGCCAGCAAGTGGCGTGGTAGTTAAGGCGCTGGACTCTCACATGGCCAACCATGGTTCAAGTACCGGACCTGGTGGCTTGCTTTCTCTCTCTCTCTCTCTCTGGTCAAATTGAATAATAATTATTATTATTAATAAATAAAATTAAACAAATAATTTTAAAATGAATTATCATATTTCATTTTATTTATTCATTTATTTTAATTTGGCCAGAGACACAGAGAGAAAGAGGGAAAATGAGAAAGCAAGCCACCAGGTCCAGAATTCGAACCATAGTCAGACATGTGGGAGTGTCCAGCACCTTATCCACCATACCACTTGCTGGCCCCCTCCAATTTTTTTTTTTTTTGAGAGGTTTTCGCTATAGGGCGCGTGCGCTCGCCAAACAGACAGAGACATAGAGACAGAAAGCGAGAAATCACCCCTCAGGGGGGATGGTCACGCCGCAATCCCTTCTCCTCCATTCTCCTCTCAGGATCTTGGGCACGCACGCACACGCGCCCGGCATGAGTTTTAAGCCACCGGGTTCGGGACGTGAACCGCGGTCGACTACGTGGGAGTCCAGCGACATAGCCATTATGCTAACTGCTGGTTCCCTCCAATTTTTTTTAAGAATTATTTTATTTAACTTTATGTATTTAAATTCGACCTGTGAGGGACAGAGTGACAGAGAGAGAGCAAGAAAGTGAGAAAGCAAGCCGCCAGGTCCAGGACTCAAACCACAGTTGGTCAGCCATGTGGGAGTCCAGTGCCCTTAACCACCACACCACCTGCCAGCATCCCTCCTCCAATTTTTAAAACTTTTTTTTTTTAAATTTTTTCCATAGGGCACATACACTTGCCAAAGAGAGACCAAGAGAAGGAAAATGAGAAATCACCTTTGAGGAATATGACCACAACGCAATCCTTTCCCTTTCTCCTCTTGGGATTTTAGGCACACACACACACTCACACACACACACACACATGGTCAGCTATGTTGGAATCCAGCACCTTAACCACCATGCCACCTGCTGGCCAACTCTCCCTCATTTTTTAAGGGCTACCCCTCCAATGTTCACTAGCTGGTCCCACACCCCAATAAGATGAGTCCTGGAGCAAACGTTGTGCATGTAAACAGCACCTTGCTCTTTTAACAGTGAACAGATACTTCCATTCCAACATGTTCATATAGATGGATCTCATTCTTCATAATAATCTTAATAATAAAATTTTTCCTAATCTGAAATTATAAAAATATTGTCCATGACTCAGCAGGTGGCATGGCAGTTAATGCACTAGATTCCACATGACCTACTTAGTGGTTCAAGTCCCAGATCTGTTGGCTTGAAAATAATGCCAGGCATGTGTGCATCAGTGCCCAAAATCATGACAGAAGAATGGAGGAGAAGAAATTGCAGTGTGGCCAATCTCCCACACCCCCAGGGGTGATTTCTCACTTTCTCTCTCCCCTCTCCTCTCGTGAGCACACATGCCTGATAGTAAAAACTAAAAAGAAAAAAAAAAAAAAAACACTAAAAAAAAGTTGCTTATATTTGCCACTAATTCTTTGATTTAATCACAACATTTGATATATTGATATATGGACTTTATTTATATGGACTTTATTTTGATGTATAGAGTTATCCATTTTCCAAAAGACACATTTTCTGATTTTAATATAGTTACTGTTTTTCTTTTTTTCTCCCAATGAGTGTATTTTTCAATAGAACGAACACCTGTCAGGTGAAAATACCACTCTCTACTTATGTGCCCCACCTACACCCAGTACTTTTCTTACTCTGGTCCTTGGTGACCTCAGCTGAAGAGCAGAAGGAGTTAGCTTAGATGACTACAGTGACCCTTCTGGTTGGGCAGGCAGACTGTGACTGGAAAAGGTTTCATGACCTCCTCCTGCGCAGAAACCCAGTAAGTCAGAGCACAGAGCAAGACTCCCCATGGTGTCTTCATTTCCCCTCTCCTGATGGGAGCAGTGAATGCAAACTGAAAGCCGGCAGAATGCACTGAGTGGAGTTCAGTGTTCTAGGCTAGTGGGAGAATTTATCTCGTTCTTCTCTCAATGACTAATTTAATTTTCTGCTCCTGATCATTACCTACCAAGAAAGAGAATGATTCTACACAAGCTGGCTAGAATGACTCTACACGAGTGCCCATTTTTAGGAATGACCTAGCCTTGGGCCAGCCAGGTGGTGTGGTGGTTGAGGCAGCTGGATCCCACATGGCCAACAATACAGTTTGATTTCTGTACTTGAGGGCTTGAAAAACACACCAGGCATGCATTTATGTGCATGCCCAAAATCCTGAGAGGAGAATGTCAGAGAGGGGACTGTGGTGAGGCTATCCCCACTGGGGAGTGCGTTCTTACTTCCCCACCATCCCTCCTGCTAGGGATCAGGGTCCCTGTGTCTACTACTCATCACATTCAATTATTCTTTTTAAGAATCACTTAATTTTATTTATTATCATTATTACTATTATTATTTAATTTGTGATAGGGCATGTGTGCTCACCAGAGAGAGACAGGATGAGAGAAGAAAGGTGAGAAAGCAAGCTGCCAGGTCTGGGACTTGAACCATCGTCTGCCATGTGGGAGTCCAGTTCCTTAACCATCATGCTACTGCTGTCCCCCCCCCAATTCAGTTCTAATCCTGTCTCTGCAATGGTCTTGTGTAAGGGTCTTAGGCACTTCCTTTACCTTTTCTGGGAATTAAATGCCACACGTTGGTTGCAATCCTCTTTTCTGTACTTCCCAAGGTTTAAAATGTAGAAAAAAAAAAAAAAAAACAGTACTTTCCTTGGGTACATATAAATGAGTTGGTTATTCTATCAGGTTATACAAAGGAGGCATCTCTGATTTGCTTCTTTTTGCCTTGCTACTTCTTGTAGGGGATAACAGTCTTAGGCTTCCACAACCTGTAACCAAACAGATGCCCAATTGCCCTGTGTGTGGGATACCAAGTTTGGGAGCTAGCAGACAGAACAGTGCTTCTTTGCAGACAGATGGGGATTCATTTCTAAGCTGCATGACAGCATTGATTTTTGTAAATTGTGAGCAAACCATCCCATGGCATCTGAATGAGTTCAACTTGTTTAAAATTTAAAAAAATAAATAAACACACAGACAAATGCAAACAAAAGCAGATGCCCAGTTCTCAGCATGTTGTTTTGCTGAGAAACTGGTGGTTCTAGAGAGGTACCCACCTAAGGAGAACTGTGTCCTGGCTCTCTCCTTTTTTTTTTTTTTTTTCAAAATTACTTTATTTATTAGTATTATTATTATTTCAGTTTGACCAGAGAGAGAGACAGAGAGAGAGGAAGTGAGAAAGCAAGCCGCCAAGTCTGAGACTAGAACCATAGTCAGCCATGTGGGAGTCCAGCATCCCCAACCACCTCACCACCTGCCAGCCCCACTCTCTTCTGTTTATAAAGGGCAGGGTCATGTTTTCATCTAAATATACATCACTAATTGGCAGTGCAGAAGATTTTACAAACCACAAACTGTGACTGAAATTGTGAATGATCTTGTGATTCACTACAAATAACTCTCACTGAAACCAAGTCAGCAAGAACAGTAGGTGACTGCGGTATTTCTAACCCAAACGGGCAGTGTCTCTGTAGACCACATAGCCAGCAATTCGTTTGGGACTCAGGGATCCTGCTGATTCATTTCCAGTAGTGAGATGAGAAACCTTGCAGAGCTGCCTGACTTGAGGCAGCAGGGTTACCAGGTAGAGGAATCACAAATGTCATCATGGAGCCAGAGTGTTGTCACATGGAGGTAGATCCCACTACCCACATCAGCACACTCCATGTGTCTTCAGGGCTAACCTTATGTAAACACCCTCTCATATGAAATGCTGTGTAGAATCTCTCCACTGCAAACCTAGCTAAGATCTGAAAGTTTGAGGTCACCACTCACCAGTGCCCTCTGCTGATAATGTCAAATATGGGGCACTCACATGTCTTGGCCACAGTCTCCAAAGAATCCAAAATAGATTGGCTTCTTGAACTGAGATGTTCCTCTGATTTTTCCACAGTTGTCTGCAGCTAAAAAAAAAAAAAAAAAATTAAGAAAGAATTCACAGGGTCAGTAGATGGCATTGTGGTTAAGGCACTAGACTTCCACATGGCCAATCATGGTTCGAGTTCCAGACCTAGAGGCTTGCTTTCTTACTTTCTCTCTCTCTCTCTCGTGAGTGCACATGCCCTATAGCAAATTTTAGAAATAATAAAAATAGGACTAGCAGTAGCATAATGGCTATGTCGCTGAACTCCCATGTAGTCGACCACGGTTCGAGTCCCGGACCCAGTGGCTTAAACTCACGCCGGACGTGTGTGCATGCATGCCCAAGATCCCAAGAGGAGAATGGAGAAGGGATTACGGCATGGCCCTCCCCCCGGAGGGTGATTTCTCGCTTTCTATCTTTCTATCTCTGTCTTTCTGGCAAGTGCACGCACCCTACAGCAAAAACCTCTCAATAATAATAATAATAACAATAATAATAATAATAATAAATAAAATTAAATAACTAATTATTTTTTGAGAGGTTTTTGCTATAGGGCACATGTGCTCGCCAGAAAGACAGAGACAGAAAGCGAGAAATCACCCCCCAGGTGGGATGGACACGCCACAATCCCTTCTCCTCCATTCTCCTCTCCGGATCTTGGGCATGCATGCACATGAGCCCTGTGTGAGTTTAAGCCACCAGGACCAGGACTTTAAACTGCGGTCGACTACATGGGAGTCCAGTGACAAAGCCATTATGCCAACTGCTGGTCCCTAAATAAATAATTAAAAAAAAAAAAAAAAAAAAAAAAAGAAACAATGCACAGGGGCCAGCAGGTGGTGTAGTGGGTAAGGCGCTGTACTCCCACATGACTGATGGTGGTTTGAGTCCCAGACCTGGAGGCTTGAAAATCATGCCAGGCACATGTGCATGTGTACCCAAAATCTTAGGAGGAAAAGGGATTGAAGCATGGCCATCCCACCTAAGAGGTGATTTCTCACTTTACCTCTCCCTGTCTCTGTCTCTCCCCAGCAAACTCATGATCTCTATGGCAAGTCCTGAACTTGGTGGCTTGCTTTCTCACTTTTCCTCTCTCTCTCTCTCTGGTCAAGTTAAAATAAATGAATAAGTAAATAAAGCCAAATAAATAATTCTTTAAAACCCAAAAATCTTGCAGTTTAGACCTTTAAAAAAAAAATGCCAGACACATGTGTGCATGTGCCCAGAAACCCTAGAGGAGAATGGAGGAAAAGGGACTATGGCAGGTCATCCCCTGTAGGGGGCTGGTCTCTCACTTTCCCTCTCGTTGTCTCTGTCTCTCTCCAGCAAGCACACAAGCCCTATAGCAAAAATCTAAAAAAAAAAAAAAAAAAAAAAAAAAAAAGCTATTCTACATGAACTAAAGCAAATGCAATATAATTATAAAACTGCTTAAATGTGAAATGTCCTAACTCCTTGAAATGTGGCTATACTTACCCTGTGAATGCTTTCTCTGACATAGGAGACAAAGTTGTGTAGATTCTCACTAGAATAGGAAAGAAAAACAGGAGACAAAACTTTGTGAAATATTGAAACAACATGTAACAGAACTGATCCCATGAATATGGCAGACATGTCTAGCATGGCATCAAAATACTGCTTGATCACAGTTAGAGACCTGAGCCTGAGAAACCTTAGTGCCCAGTCAGAGAAAAGAGCACACCAGCTTTTGATAACCATTTCCAAGACAAACCAGGGAGAGGTAAAGTGAGAAATCACCTCTCAGGTGGGATGGTCATGCTTCAATCCCTTTTCCTCCTAAGATTTTGGCATGTGCGTGCATGCCCAAAATCCTGAGAAGAGAATGGAGGAAAAGGGATTGCAGCGTGGCTATCCTCTTGGGGGGGGGGGGGGTGATTTGTCTCTGTCTGTCTCTCTCTCTCTGTCTTTCTGGCAAGCTCATGCGCCCTATAGCAAAAACCTCTCCAAAAAAGAAAAAAAAAAAAAAAAAAAACACCTTGACTACTAGATGCTATTATGCTGAAATTGAATGATGTGATGTGATCATTGACTCCATTTAATGCTTCCCATCCACTTGAAAGGTTTGCATACCTGTCACATTTGTCTTTTGCCTTTTTTTTTTTCTCCTCAAATTGTTCGAAGAGGCCTTTTGATTTTCCAATTGACAAAGGAAGAGGAAATAAGCCTCCATCCTTTGTATCTCCTCCAAATAGCTGGGGTTTTGCCTGGTACTTCATAAAAATACTAGGTTCACTCTGCTAAGTAAAAAAGAAAAATCAATATAACATTTCACACATAAAAATATTTATAACATTCACTATTTTCTTTTTCTTTTTCTTTTTTTTTTTTTTTTTTTGGAGAGGTTTTCGTTATAACGTGCGTGCGCTCACCAGACACAGAGAGAGACATAGAGACAGAAAGCGAGAAAGCGAGAAATCACCCCCCAGGGGGGATGGTCACGCCGCAATCCCTTCTCCTCCATTCTCCTCTCGGGATCCTGGGCACGCATGCACACGCGCCCAGCGTGAGTTTTAAGCCACCGGGTCCAGGACACGAACCGTGGTCAACTACGGTGGGAGTCCAGCGACATAGCCATTACGCTAACTGCTGGTTCCCACATTCACTATTTTCTGTACAACTCAGTCACATTTAAGTGCAAAGCATATTGCTAAAAACGCAGCATAGCATGTAGTACTTCTTTTTTATTTTTGTATACACCAGAAATTTATATTTAAAATAAAGCAACTCCTTTTATTAATATAGCTCCTGCCTTACCAGCTGAGAAATATTTAAAATGTCACTAAAATGGCTGAAAGTCAATTGCATAAATTTAAAGGCAGCAACAGAGAATTATATATTCTGTCACTGAGATTATATATTCAATTTTCATATTAACAAGTTTAACTCAAATTGCTCAGCTACTGGTGAACTAAAGATATGTTGATGAATTTGATAAGAACCAGAGAGTGGATATGCAGGCACAAGATAAGTCATTTCTTGCATTCTTAGGCAAAACTCTGAAACATTCAGAGAGTGCATGTACTCCTTCATATCACTAGATATAATTTTTGTACTGGGACCAACAGTTAGCGTAATGGCTATGTCGCTGGACTCCCATGTAGTCGACCGCGGTTCGCGTCCCGGACCCGGTGGCTTAAAACTCACGCTGGGCATGTGTGCGTGTGTGCCCAAGATCCCAAGAGGAGAATGGAGGAGAAGGGATTGCGACGTGGCCATCCCCCCTGGGGAGTGATTTCTCACTTTCTGTCTCTCTGTCTGTCTGGCGAGTGCACACGCCCTATAGCAAAAACCTCTCCAAAAAAAAAAATTTTTTTTTTTCATTAAAATACTTATCTGAGAACATACTCTACTGACTTGAAGCACTGACCTAGTCTTATTCATTCCCTATTTGGTACAGGTAAGCCTGTATATAAAATTAAATCTAGTTCTATACCAAATAAATAAAAATATTTCTGATTCATAAGAGGAGACCATCTCAAAAATGTCAAGGACTCAAGAGACTCTATACCTCATTCTGGGCCTGATTCATTAATTTGTACCTCAAAATTCTTATCTGGTTTCATGAAGATAATGTAGTATCGTTAACTAAAATCTGCAAAGTATGTAAAGTTTCTTAGGAAAAAATGTCTACCAGGCTAGCTCCATGTCCTAGAGATTAAGGCAGGTGGATCCCACCTGGCAACTCTGTGGTTTGAATTCTGGACCCAGTGGCTTGAGAGCATGTGTGCTGAGCATGTATGTGCACAATGCTCAAAATTTCAAAAGGAGGACTAAATGAAGAAGAGATAGTAGTGTGATCGTTCTCCATGGTGGGTGCTTTCTCCACTCCCTATCTCTCTCTCTCTCCCTCTCTTTTTCTTTCTCTTTCTGTCTGTCTGTCTCTGGCAAGTGCATGACCCCTCTAGCAAATATTTTTCTTAAATCTGCAAAAATGGGGCCAGCAAGTGGTATGGTGGTTAAGGGCACTGGACTCCCACATGGCCGACCATGGTTTGAGTTCCAGACTTGGCGGTTTGCTTTCTCACTTTCTCTCTCTCCCTCTCTCTCTCTCTCTCTGTCCTTCTCTGGTCAAATTAAAATAAATAAATACATAAATAAAGTTAAACAAAATAATTCTTTTTTTAAAAATCTGCAAAAATGTCTGTCTGGGACCAGCGGATGGCGTAATGGTTACATCACTGGACTCCCACCTAGTCGACTGCAGTTGGAGTCCTGGACCCAGCAGCTTAAAACTCACACCAGGCGCATGTGTGGGTGTGTACCTAAAATCCTGAGAGGACAATGGAGAAGGGATTGCAGCGAGGCCATCCCCCCAGTGGGTGATTTCTTGTTTTCTGTCTCTCTGTCTCTCTGATAAGCGCATATACACTATAGCAAAAATCGTTTAAAAAAAAAAAACTGCCTAAAATAAAGTTTATGTTACTTTATTCTTATTTTATGGAAGTTTTTTTTTTCTTACGAAATGTTCACCACCAATTTTATGACTAGTCTTAGGAAATGTCATGTGATATATGCCTGTCTGTAGAATTATCAAGGAACTGACACTGACACAAATTTTCTATGTTGCTTTGGTAATACAAGAAACTGCAAATATAATTATTTTTCCCATTTCAGACTACCTATTCAAGTAAGTCACCAACTAAGCACAAATCCATTTAGGAGAGTAATCCCTGGAAGTGTACAAAAAAAATTTATTTTGGAGAGGTTTTTGCTATAGGGTGCATGCGCTCACCAGAAAGACAGAGAGAGACAGGGTGCATGCGCTCACCAGAAAGACAGAGACAGAGAGACAGAAAGCGAGAAATCACCCCCCAGGGGGGATGGCCACGCTGCAATCCCTTCTCCATTCTCCTCTCAGGATCTTGGACATGAAGCACACGCGCCCTGTGTGAGTTTAAGCCACCAGGACCGGGACTTTAACTGCAGTCGACTACATGGGAGTCCAGCGATGTAGCCATTATGCCATCTGCTGGTCCCAAATTCTTTTTTTTTTTTTTAAGAGATATTTTTGCTATAGGGCACATGTGCTCTCCAGAGAGAGAGAGAGATAGAAAGTAAGAAATCACCCCCTAGGGAGATGACCATGCTGCAGTCCCTTCTCTTCCATTCTTCTCTTGGGACTATGGACATGCACACACACACATGATGTGTCGTGAGTTTTAAGCCACCAGGTCTGGCACTCGAATCAAGGTCGATTATGTGGGAGTCCAACGACGTAACCATTACACCATCTACTGGTCCCACAATTCTAAAATATATTTCAACAGAGTAAGTCTTCTTTATTCCTTATCTCCATAATCACTGTGAATGTGTACAGAGAAATTCTGGAAATCAGACTCACATCCAGAGGATTCTGTTGTGACTGTTTTGGATGTCTCGAGTGGGCACCAAAATCCAAGGGTGCTGACAGGGTCTCTGAATTTTCTGGACAAAATTGTGATCCAAAGAGGAACTGGGAATCACTAAGGCTAGAATAATCAGCCTGATTATTACTCCAGTTAGATGACTTAGTGGTCCTGAAATTAAGCAAGAAAAGCACATCAAGTGGACAAATATGCTGAACGAATAAAGTCATAATTCACAACTGCTCACTTCAGAATATTCTGGGCAGATTACTAGCTTGTTCTGACCTCCAAGTGCCCTACACACTGTCAGTACCACCTACAAAGAAACCCAATGAAATGTTGAATGCCACATATTTTGATTATGACAATCTGGAGACAACCAGATGGATTTCCAAATGGAAAGGAGTGACATCATTATTTCTTGTATAATAATATCCTGGGCTATAACACAACCTAGGAGATCAAAGTTCATAAAATTTTAGGGATTAAGAGAACTTTCTTTTCTTTTTTCTTTTTACTTGCTATAGTGTACATGTGCATGCCAGTGAGAGAGAGAGAAAAAGAGAGAGGAAAAAATGAGTAGGTACCCCCCAAGGGGGATGGTTACACCATAATATTTTTCTCTTTCATTCTTCTCTTGGGATTTGGGGCATACATGCACATAAGACTGGCATGTTTTTAAGGCTGCCAGGCCCAGCACTCAAATTGTGATATTTTTTAAAAAAGGAATGATTTATTTTAATATTTATTATTATTATTTGTAATTTGCTACAGGGCATGTGGGCTTACCAGAGAGAGACAGAGACAGAGAGAGAGGGAAAGTGAGAAAGCAAGCCACCAGGTCTGGGATGCGAACTACAGTCAGCCATGTGTGAGTCCAGTGCCTTAACCACCATGCCACCTGCTGGCCCCTAAATAATTTTTTTTTTAAAGAGCAACTGGGGACATCAGGTGGCATAGTGGTTAAAAATGCTGGACTCCCACATGGCCAACTATGGTTTAAGTCCCAGACCTGGCGGCTTGCTTTCTCACTTTCTCTCTCTCTCTTTCTCTCTCTCTCTCACACACACTCTGTCCGTATCCAGTCAAATTAAATTAAATAAATAAAGATAAATAAAATATTTTTTTAAAAAAGAAAGCAGAATAGCCCCCAAAGGAATAGACAAAGAGAGAGAGAGAGAGAGAACGTGAGAAAGGAAGCCACCAGGTCTGGGACTTGAACCATGGTTACCAATGTGGGAGTTCAGCACCTTTAACCACCATGCCACCTGCCAAGGAATAGTGATACTAATAACAATAATACCAAATGGTATCACTTCCATGTCATTCTAAAATCGAAAAATCATTTAGTCGAACAACTGTAAGTTAGAGGTTATCTGTACTTACGCTGGTGTCTTCCAACTTCCATTAAGCCTGCTATAGCTAGCTAACTTGGTGGGTTTTCATTGGAGGCCTGCCTATTCATGCAGGCCACTGGATGTGCCTGTGATCCAGGCTGGTTGAGGCTGGGGGTGGATCACAGCATGAGGACCCTGTTGAGGGTGCCTATCTCTCTGTCAACTTGTCTCTCTTGTGTGTCTCTCTGTCTCTCTCTCAGGAGGAAATAAATACATAAACATTAAAAAATAAAAATAAGATTAAAACTTGAATACTATGGTTTACCTGTTTGTCTACTTATATTTTGTATCTATAGCTGAGTCAGTGAGCTGTGTTCAAGCTCGATTATAGTATTTTTTTTTTTCCATAGAGTACATGTACTTACCAGAGACACTCAAGAGAGGAAAAGTGAGAAACCACCCTACAGGGGAGATGGCCATGCTGGAAAAAAAAGTCCTATTTTGAATACCCATACAAATATTCTTTTTTTTTTTTTTCAGTACAGAATTGAGTTAATTACATAAGATATTCAAAACATTCTTATAAAAGTTTTAGAAGATTTTGTGTAGCTGTTGACTAACTGATCATGGATTACAGTTTCCTGTAAGTGTTCTGAGCACATTAGGGTAGGCTCGGAGGCCATCTTGGTGGTATAGTAGTAACAATGCTCCTCAAGCAATGCTGGATTCATGTGGAAGATCTTAGGTGAGCTGCACATGCCTGGCACACTCGTCTGCAATCCTGGCTGGCTGAGAAGGCTGAAGGGAATTGTTGGTGTCAGACTCTATTGAGGATGCTTGTCTCTAGCTCCTCTTATTTCTCTGTCACTTACTCCCATAAAAAAAAAATTTAAAAAATAAGAAAATTAATAAAGGGGCCAGCAGGAGGCATGGATCCCACATGGCTGACTCCATGGTCTGAATCCCAGACCCAGTGGCTTGGAAATCACACCATGCATATGTGCACGTGTGTCCAAGATCCTGAAAGGAGAATGAAGGAAAAGGGATTGCGGTGTGGCCATCCCGCCCAGAGGGGGCGATTGCTCACTTTCTATCTCTCCCTTATCCTCTCTGTTTCTCTCTGATGAACAACGACAACAACAATAAAACCTGGGGACCAGCAGGTGGCATGGTGGTTAAGGTGCTAGACACTCCCACAGGGCTGACCAGGGTTCAAGTCCTGAATCTGGTGGCTTGCTTTCTCACTCTCACCCTCTGTCTCTCTCTGGTCAAACTAAAAAAAAAAAAAAAAAAAAAAAATGAATAAATAAAATTAAATTAAATAGATAATTATTAAAAAACAACAACAACACAACTTAACAAAAGGAAAGGGGCAGGAAGACAAAACAGAAGCACAGGAAGACACAGCAGTGACAAAGGAGGGGAAGAAAGGGAGAAGGAACGTATGAGGTACCTGGTAGTAAGTAGATTCTATAAAATCAACAAAACCATAAGATCTTCTCAAGTATAAAAGATTATAACCATAAAACTTAACCAGAGGGAGGGGCCAGCAGGTGGCATGGTGGTTAACAGATGCTGGACACTCCCACATGGCTGCCCACAGTTTGAGTCCCGGACCTGGTGGCTTGCTTTCTCACTTTCCCTTTCTCTATTTCTGTGACACTCTCTCTTTGGTCAAATTAAAAATAAATAAAATTTAAAAAAAAAACCTTAACCAGAGGGGACCAGCAAGTGGTGTGGTGATTAAGGCTCTGAACACTCCCATTTGGCTGACCATGGTTCAAGTCCTGGACCTGCTGGCTTGCTTTCCCACTTTCCCTCTTTCTCTGTCTCTCTCTGGTCAAACTAAAATAAATAAATGAAAAAAAAGTGAATGAATTAATAATAATTAATAAAAAAAAAGAAAACTTACCCAGAGCCTGAGGGAATACTGAGCATGTCTTTGCTATTCCAGATATTAAAATTCATTTTTATGATTTTATGATTATCTCTATTAGAAAGAACAGAGGAACATTAAAAGGTTAATACAGTATAATTTTTTCAAAAATTCCTAATGATTACTATACATAGATAGGGACATTTCAGCAGTTACAGTTCCATCCACTTAGTGTAAACTTCCATTACCTATCTTTCTGAAACAGTATTTCCTTTTTGTGTTGTCTTTTTCTTTTCTTTTCTTTTCTTTTGGAAAGGTTTTTGCTGTAGGGTGAGTGCGCTCACCAGAGAGACAGAGAGAGACAGAGAGACGGAAAGCGAGAAATCACCCCCTGGGGGGGATGGCCACGCCGCATTCCCTTCTCCATTTTCCTCTCAGGATCTTGAGCGCACACACACGCACCCGGTATGAGTTTAAGCCACCGGGTCCGTGACTTGAACCGTGGTCAGCTACACGGGAGTCCAGCGACATAGCCATTAACGCTAACTGCTGGTCCCTGTTTTTTTTTTTTTTTTCCTTTTTCAATTTGCCAGCTGATACACGTACTTTCTGGAGAGAGACAGCAGAGATAAGGAAAGTGAGAAAGTACCTTCCCCTCATACTGGACAGTCATGCTGCAATCCCTTCTCTTCCATTCCCTTCCCCCTTTTGGGATTTTGGGCATGCAAACACACATGGCTGCCATGCTTTAAGCCTGTCTTTCTCTGTCTCTGACTCTCTCTGGTGAGCACATGCATCCTCTGGCAACTAAGGAAAAAATCTAGTGGCCAGCAAGGTGGCTTAAGGCAGCTGGATCCCATATGGCTAAATGCACGGTTTGAGTCCCAGACCAGGCAGCTTGAAAACACATCATGTGTGTGTGCGTGCCTTCATGTGTGCCCAAAATCCTGAGAGAAGAGTGGAAGAGAAGGGATTGTGGCATAGTTATCTCCCCTGGGGGGGGGGGGGTGATTTCTCAACACCTCCCCTTAATCTTTCTTTCCCCGGTGAGCCCACAAACCCTATAACAAAAACTAAAAGAAAAAAAAAGTGTTGAATATAACATATAATTTATTGAATCCTGTACTGAATGTGAAGAACAGAATGTTTGTAGAGGTACTTGAAGTATAGTTTCTATTTTTAAAAGAATTTAGTTTTACTTGGCTACATGGTACAAGTTCTCCTAGAGAGAGACAGAGGAGAAAGTACCCCTCAGGGCACATAATCACACTGCCATCCCTTCTCCTCCAGCTCTCCTCCTTTCAGGTTTTTGAACATGTACATGCTCCTAGTGTGGTTCTTAAGCCACCAGGTCCAGTACTCTAACCGCACAGTCGACCACGTGGGATCCAGTTCTTAACCACCATACTATGGTTTCTACAGACTATATCACTTTTGCACCATCATAAAGTCAAAAAATTGTAAATTGGGCCGGCAGGTGGCGTGGTGGTTAAGGATGCTGGACTCCCACATGGCAGACCATGATTCAAGTCCTGGACCTGGAGGCTTGCTCTCTCACTTTCCCTCTCTCTCTTTTCTCTCTCACTCTGTCCCTCTCCTGTCAAATTTAAAAAATGAAATAAATGAATGAATAAATAAAGTTAAATAAAATAATTCTTTAAAAAAAAATTGTAAATTGAGAACCAGCAGTTAGCATAATGGCTATGTCGCTGGACTCCCACGAAGTCGACCGTGGTTTGCGTCCCAGACCGGGTGGCTTAAAACTCACGCCGGGCGCGTGTGCGTGCGTGCCCAAGATCCGGAGAGGAGAATGGAGGAGAAGGGATTGTGGCATGACACGCCCCCCTCCCCCGGGTGATTTCTCGCTTTCTGTTTCTATGTCTCAGTCTGGCGAGCGCATGCGCCCTATAGCGAAAACCTCTCCAAAAAAAAAAAACAAAAAAAACAAACAAAAAAAACATTGTAAATTGAACTACCATAAATTGGGAACCACTGGCATAATGGGCTTTTAAATTCCCAGAGGGTAGGAATCCCGTCAGCTTCAAGCCTTCCGTGAAGATGCTAGTACAATGCTATAATGAGGAGGTAGTCATTTTAAGGTAAATGAAAACTTAAATGCACACTAGAAACTCCAAGGGCAGAGTTCCCTCCTCATCTCTCACCACCGGCTCTACTACAGCAAGAATGAAAGGGGAAGGAAGGTTGAATGCCAGCAAAGGGGCGAGGATGGCCCTGGGGGGGGCAGAGACCACCCATCTGCCCAGCTTCTACTAGAACAATCCTGAGGCAGGCCGAGGCCCCTCTTGCTTGTCCAGGGCATCAAGGTAGGTGTCTTCCTCAGACTCTGGGCCCCTCTGGTCACTGCCAGATGTGGCTCCACCACTAACAGCTGTCCTCACTCATCGTCCCTCTTTGAAAAAAAGTTGTTAGCGGATGCTTGTGCTGCGCGAGAGAGACAGAGAGACACAGAGAGAGAGACAGGGAGAGGGAAGGTGAGAAATAACCCGGGGGCGGGGGGAGTGGCCTGGCCGCAGTCCCTTCTCTCACGATCTGGGGCACGCGGGCACTTGCGCCCTGCGTGTTTCTCAAGCCGCTGGGTGGGGACTGGGACGGCAGTCGGCCGTGCTGGCCCCATCCTGGTCTTTTCAACCCGAGCTCCTAACTAGAGCATTCCCAAGTCCTCCTCAGAGGCCTCCACCGGACTTTCCATCGTAGGAATCAGACAAATGCCAGCGGGATCCCCGGTTCAGCCTGGAGGGCACGGAGGATGCCATCGCGGCCCTCAGGGAATCTGAGGAAAACCGCGCTCCAAGGCTGAGGGCAGACGCTCCTCCAGGAGCCCGCGCGGCCTGAGGCCACCGGGAAGAGGAAGGCGTCGAGCGCCGCGGGCCGGCTCGAGGGCGGAATCCAGAGTCCTGGGAAACCCGCGTGACTCTGGGAAACCCCACGCTACGCCCGCCCCACCCGCACCCCTCCCCCACCCCGCCGCACCCCGCCGCACCCCGCGCAGCCCACCTGCCAGTCCCCACTTCCGCCCCACCTGGCGTAGCGGGATTTACCTTCTCCCGCCAAGTCCCTCAGCGCCTGTCAAAGCGCGCACAGCCCCCACCCCCATGGTCGCCCTGACCAATGAGGCGTCAGTCCTGTCCTCGGGCCCCGCCCACAAGGTCGCCCTGACCAATGGAGAATCCGCTCTGTCCTCGGGGCCCCGCCCCTTCCAGGCACGAGGCTAACGGTTTTAACGGTCCGCGTAGCCATGGGGCTGCTTCCTCCGGCCGCTCCCCGCCGTGCGCCTCACGCAGCCCGCGAGCCCCGCACGGGCGGTACCTCAGGGCCCGCCACCCTCCCACAGCACCCGGCGCCCCTTGCCAGTGCCGACCTGCTCTCTTGTCACTCCACCTACGCCCCCCACAGTGTGCGGAGAACAGGGAGGCCCTGAGCCCTGGGAATGGCCAGGTGCCGCCTGTGAGGGCAGCCGCGAGGTGGGTCCCCGGACCAGAACATGGTCCGGGCTCAGGGGGTCGAAGTCAGGCCAGGTGATGAGCGGAGGTAAGGCGAACACAGAACTGGGGTTGGCGGAGAGAGGACGCATGGAAATAGTAATATAAATTTTAGAGCCAGCCATGGCCTGGTGGTTAAGGCTGCCAGAACTCAAGTGGATGACCAGAGCTCAAATCCCGCCTGGGGCTGGAAAAACTGGCCAGCGCATGTGTGTGCCCCAAATCCTGACAGAATGGCGAAATGGAGGAAAAGGGATAGCCTTGTGGACATGCCTCATGGGGAAGATGCTTTCTCCTCCCTTTCTTTCTGTCTCTCTCTCTCTCTAGTGAGCATATGGACCTTCTGCCAAAAAAAAGAAAAAAAGAAAAGAAAAAGAAATTTTTAAATGTATTTTTAGAAAAAGAAGAAAGGAGTCAGGAAGTGGCTGAGGCTCCTGGTCTGCTGGAGGCTGGAGTGGCCCTAGCACAGGGACAGCACAGGACAGGAAGGATCTATTTAACTCTGCCTCTGACGGTTGTAGATGACTTTGAACTCAGTGAACTATGAGATCACCAAGGAAGGTCTATAAATGGAAAAGAGATTGGATTGAACTCCAGGACACACAACTCGAGGGGACAGTGGCCCAGGAGCTTGAACAAGTGTGGTCAGGGATGGAGTAGGGACACCAAAAATGTGTGGTGCTCTGGAAGCCACCTGGACTGTGCTTCAAAGAGGAGAGAGACAGCTGGGAAAAAGCTACTGATGTGACAAGATGCATGAGAATTACTGTTGGTGAAACTGCTTGGCAGGAGCGGTGTCAGTGATGCAGTGGGGACAAACCTGATTGGTATATAGATTCAAAAGACCAGGAGGTAGGGCTGGCAGGTGTCGTGATGGTTAAGGGCACTGGACTTCCACATGGCTGTGGTTTGAGTCCTGGACCTGGTGGCTTGCTTTCTCACTTTCTCTCTCTCTCTCTGTCCCTCTGTGGTTAAAAAAAAAATTTTTAATAAATAAATAAGTAAGTAGGTAAAAAAAATAAATAAATAAATAGAGTTAAATAAAATCGTTCTTAAAGAATTTAAAAGACCAGGAGGAGGTCCAACTATGCTGGTGCAAGTGATAAGGTATTAGCTCCTGAGGCTGGGGCCATGTGGGTAGTCCAGCTTTGGATCAGTACTAGCCTGAGTGCTTGTAATACTAGCCAACTGGGAGAGTGGGGCAGAGGACCACAAAGGTGAGAGTCTATTAAAAATAAGTGTATATATATATATATATATATATATATATATATATATATAGTAGAGGCCACAGCTATCTATATATATACAAGTATGTGTGTTACACACACACATACTTGTATATATATAGATAGATAGATAGATACATAGATACCTCTTTCTTCTCCTTTTACTTATTTTTTTAAATCTATTCTGAGAGAGAATCAGAAAGAAAGAGACAGCACCCACAATAGGGTCTTGATGCCTTGATTCACCCCTAGCCTGGATCATGGACATATATACTTAGGGAGGTCTTTGTACTTGAACTGGAAACCTTCCCATGTAGGATTGCCTTGCAAAGCATCACGTTTTACCACTGTACCCCAGTCTGGCCCCATCCTTCTTTCTCTTTCTTGCTCATAAAAGATAAAACACAAACAAACAGGAGAAGAGATTTGGTGTATCCCTTCAATGGAAAATTACTAAGTAAAAAGGAATGAACAATTGATAAAACAGCATGGTTAAATCTCAAAATATGCTACACATAGCCAGACACAAAAGAATGTGTACTGTAAGATTCTATTTATATAAGGACTAGCAGTTAGCATAATGGCTATGTCGCTGGACTCCCACGTAGTCCACCGCGGTTCGCGTCCCAGACCCAGTGGCTTAAAACTCACGCCAGGCACGTGTGCGTGCGTTCCTGAGAGGAGAATGGAGGAGAAGGGATTTTGGCATGGCCATTCCCCCTGGGGGGTGATTTCTCGCTTTCTGTCTCTGTCTTTCTGGTGAGCACACATGCCCTATAGCAAAAATCTCTTTAAAAAAAAGATTCTATTTGTATAAAATTCTAGAAAATGCAAATTAATCTATACAGACAGAAAGCAGGACAGGGGGCTGACAGGTGGTGTGGTGGTTAAGTGTGCTGGACTCCCACATGGCCGTCCACAGTTCAAATCCCAGACCTGGCGGGTTGCTTTCTCACTTTCCCTCTCTCCCACTCTCTCTCTCTCTGTCCCTCGCTGGTCAAATTTAAATAAATAAATAAATACACAAACAAACAAACAAAAATAATTTAAAAATAAATAAAGCAGAACAGTGGAGCCTGAAGTAAATAAGTGCCATAGGGAAGGATGGCAAACAGGCAGCAGGAAATCCGGATGCGATGAATATTTTTACTATCTTTATTGTGATATGTTTCATAGCTATATACATATATCAAAATGTATCAAATTTTACACTTTCAACATGAAAATTTACTGTATATTGAATCTACCCAAATAAAACTTTAAAAAATAAAGTCATTACAGGGGCCAGTAGGTGGCATGGTGATTAAGGATGCTGGACTCCCACATGGCCGACTGTGGTTCGAGTACCAGACCTGGCAGCTTGCTTTTTCACTTTCTCTCTCTCTCTCACTCTGTCCCTCTCTGGTCAAATTAAAAATAAACAAATAGGGACCAGCAGGTGGCATGGTGGTTAAGGTGCTAAACACTCCCACATGGCCGACCACGGTTTGAGTCCTGGACCTGGGGGCTTGCTTTCTCACTTTCCCTATCTCTCTCTCTGTGTTTGTGTCTCTCTTTAGTCAAATTGAAATAAATAAATGAATAAATAAAATGGTCTTAAAAGAAATAAACAAATAAAAAATACATAATTCTTTACGCTTCTCTCGTGGCCTTGCTTCTGAGATGACAAAGAAAAGAAGGAACAATGGCCATGCCATAAAGGGCCCCGGTCACGTGCAGCCTATTTGCTGCACGAACTGTGCTCGATGAGTGCCCAAGGACAAGGCTATTAAGAAGTTCATCATCCAAAGCATAGTAGAGGCCGTAGCTATCAGGGACATCTCCAAAGCAAGTGTCTTTGATGCCTATGTGCTCCCCAAGTTGTATGTGAAGCTACATTACTGTGTGAGTTGTGCCATTCATAGCAAGGTAGTCAGGAACCGATCTCATGAAGCTCAGAAGGACCAAGCACCCCCAACTCGGTTTATTTATTTATTTATTATTTTTTAATTGTTTCATTTAACTTTATTTATTCATTCATTTATTTATTTCAATTTGACCAGAGAGGGGATAGAGTGAGAGAGAGAGAGAGAGAAAGCAAGCCGCCAGGTCTGGGACTCCAACGGCAGTCAACCACGTGGGAGTCCGGCATCCTTAACCACCAAGCCACCTGCCGGCCCCACCCCCAACCCGATTTAGACCTATGGATGCTGCCCCTCGTCCTCCACCAAAGCCTATGTAAGGAGCTGAGTCTTTTTTTAAATTATTTATTCATTCATTTCTTTTAATTTGACCAGAGAGAGACAGAAACAGAGAGAGAGAAAGAGAGAGAGAGAGAGAGAGAGAGAGAGAGAGAGAAAAGTGAGAAGGCAAGCCACCAGGTCTGGGACACGAACCGCGGTCGGTCATGTAGGAATGTCCAGCACCTTAACCACCACGGCACCTGCTGGTCCCCAGGAGCTGAGTCTTTAAGAACTAAAGAACTGTCTGTCCTCTGGGAAAAAAATAAAATGCTAATTGTACATTTAAATAATAACAATAATAATTATTTTTTAAAAAATAAAGTCATTACAGGTAGAGTTAAGGCTCCATTTTGCCCTTGTGTGATACCATTCCTCTTGCTCCCCTCCCTAGCTAACTTCTATCCTGAATTTGTTGTTTATCATTCCTATGCTTGCTTTATAATTTTAGTTCATATGTTAGGTCATTGGGAAAGTCAATGACCTAATAGGTATGTCCATAGCGTTGTTTTGCATTAAAAATATTCTTGGCCAGAGGGCATACGCAATAGCCAGAGAGACAGAGGGAATAAGAGAAAACACCCCCCACAGGGTGTGGTCACACCATGATCCCTTCTCTAATTTTACTATCCTGTCAGGATTTGGGGCACACATATACATGCCCCTAGTATGGTTTTCAAGTCATTGGGCTGAGAGTTGAACCATGTTGACCATGTGAGGTCAGGCTACCTTAACCACTAGGCTATAAGACCAGCCCCTCCCCCTATTTTTAAAAAAGTTTATTTATTTATGTGAAAGCAAGGAGTAGAAAGAGGAAGGTATTTTTGACAGGGTCCCACCATACTGCAATCTTCTTGCCTCAGCCTCCAGGTTACAGGCTTGTGCCACTGTACTCAGCATGTTTAGGTTGGTCTAGGAACCGAATCTGAACCCTCTACAGGGCTCCAGCATTGGGCAGCAACACCTTACAACTTAGGCCACTGAAGGTGGGCCTGTTTGCATTTTTGTATCATTTTATAAATGGTATACTTGTAAATATTTCTACAACTTGACTTTTTAATTCAGTATCTCTTTAGGTTTGTCTCTGCAGACTCAAGTATCTGTAGGTAATTTATAGTAGCTATAGCCCAATTTCCTCACTGTCCCATTGGTAAACACTGGCTGCTTCCTCAGTGTAGATGCTATTACAATGAATATTTTTATACCTACAAGTCCATGTGAAAGGAACATTTCAGGACAACAATACTGGGATAGGCTTTCTGGATATTAGAGCAGCTTGTGCCAGGGACACCAGCAGCGTTGGAGTTGAACTACTATTGAACTTTTCTTTTACACATTTTTAGAGACTGATTGGCAGATTTTTTTGGTTAGTAAAGGAGATGAACTGTTCAAATTCCTGTGTTACATATAGAAGAGAAAGTCAACAATCTGCCGAGAATTAGCTCAGAATTTGAACCACGATATCAAAGCTTTGCATGCTCCTTCGTGTGCTTCCATCACACTCTCCTCATTCATTCATGCCCTTGTAATATATACCTATCACGTTTAGCATCCATAGTCACCATACACCCCTAAGAGATAAATCATTAAAGCCTTATTCTGAAGCAGCAATTTTACCCTAAGAGCCATCAACCCCTTTAACATTTGTACTGACTCCATAGATGCTTTCTAAATTTAGATGTCTGGCAATATGGTCGGTCGCATGGTTTTTTAACTGCAGAGGATTTGTCTCTAAAAGGTTCTTTAATATTTTATTGGCTGTGAGTCTTATCAGTTTCACTGCAGAGCCCTAAATGTTTATGTGTGTAAGAGCTGTGAATGCCAAGGGGCAGATTTCTCTCACAGAGAAGAAACAGCAACAAGCACAAAAGGGCAATAGGCCAGGTGCTGCCTCAACCAACAGCAGCATTGTGCAGTCACAACCTCCCCTTGTCACTAAGCAACAAGAAGCTGACCTTCTTAGATTCTCTTTCCTCAGATGTAGCTTCAAGAGAAAGTTTGTCTCTTCCACTTCCTTCCTGGAAAGATGCAAAGTGCTTTAGTAGGCTCCTGGGTAAGAGCGCACTTTACAGTCAATCTTGATCTCTGGCCCTGAGTTGTGCCTGAAATCTGAGTGAGTCATGAGGGTGAAGTGACCTGGCGACTTGCTTTCTCACTTTTCTTCTGTCTCTCTCTGGTCAAGTTTAAAAAATTATAATAGAGGCCAGCAGATGGCATAGTGGTTAAGTTGCTGGCATCCCACATGGTCAACCATAGTTCCTGTCCCAAACCCAGTGGCTTGAAACTCATGCCGGGCACATGTGCATATGTGCCCAGAATCCTAGGAGGAGGATGGAGGACAAGGGATTGTGGCGTGGCCGTAGCCACTGTGGGGTGATTTCTCACTTTCCTTCTCACTGTCTTTGTCTCTCTTTCTCTACCAAGCACACACCCACCCCCTAAGGCAAAAACCTCTCAAATAATAATGATGATGATAAATAAAATATTTATTTAAAAAAAAAAGAGTTTCTTGACAAACAGTAGTGGAATGGACAGACAAGTAAAGCAAGCCAAGTGTTCTGTGGGATGGAAAGATAGGGAGTTTCCTAGTTCTGTTGAGGATCCTATTATGATGTCCAGAAGCCAGGCTCAAGATAGGTTCCTCTCGGGAACCAGCAGTTAGCGTAATGGCTATGTCGCTGGACTCCCACGTAGTCGACCGTGGTTCGCGTCTCGGACCCGGTGGCTTACAACTCACGCCGGGCGCGTGTGCATGCGTGCCCAAGATCCCGAGAGGAGAATGGAGGAGAAGGGATTGCGGCGTGACCATCCCCCCTGGGGGGTGATTTCTCGCTTTCTGTCTCTATGTCTCTGTCTGTCTGGCGAGCGCACGCGCCCTATAGCGAAAAACCTCTCCAAAAAAAAAAAAAAAAAAAGATAGGTTCCTCTGCTCAGGGTTATCACTGTGGAGATCCACACAACCAGCCTCTCCAGAGAGCTCAGGACAAAGAGGTTGGGCCATAGGAGTTCTCAGGCATGCTTGTCCATAGAGTGTCCACCAAATGACATCAGTACAGTACAGCCCCTTCTTGGACCCCTCGTTTCTATCTTCTGCCAGTTTCTTCCCCTGAAATTCTCTCCAGAAGATATCCTCTAATGGTGAAATACTCCTTTTCAAAGTTTATCCCTTGCTTAGGTGCTCCAGTTTCAGAGGGTGCTCTTGCACCAGAAAAGCAGTTTGTGGCAAATGATTGTTCACAACTTTCTCAATAGATGCAGAAGGGTACACTGGACCCTTCCTCTCCAGGGGCCCTTGGTCCACAATTAACATTATGGGGATGACAACAAAGGGGACTTCCTTTCAGGCTCCTTAGAGAAGGACACACCACTGGAAAATGGCCCAGCCGCCAGAATTGTGCTCTGAATGAGTGGTATTCCTTTCACACAGACACAGACACACACACACACACACACACACAGCCCTCCCAGGAAGGTCAGCAGAGCTGAGGCCAACTGTCCCAATAATGGATGGAGGTGCCTCCCAGCCAGTTCCTCTGCAGGAGTATCTCCTCAGATTCTTCCTACTCTGTTAGGAATTCCAGTGAAAGGTTTCTGGCCTTGCATCCCCAGAATACTTCAAGAAGGTGCTGAGGTCTGGGACCCTGGGTAAAGGTATGATTTTATCCTCATACCTGCCTTGTTACAGCACAACAGTGGCTTCTATGGACACTACAGAGGTCAATTCAAGAGTGAAAGTGCTGGAGAATACCGCCTCGCAGCCAAGCCCCAGCCTCCAGCAGTGTTTCTGCAACGGTGTCAGGTATGAGGGCAACCCTGAGGGGGTGGGTGACTGGGCCAGTTCCTGCCTCTACCAGGCCCTAAGAGCCCTTTTAGCTGTACTGACACCTGGGACCAGCCTGTCTCTGGGACAGGCATTAGCTTTGCCCCTCTTCCCTGAAATGTCAGATCTTCCCCTACAGATCGGATAGAGAAGAACAGTGCCAAACTAGACAGTTGTGGTCAGGCACGGTGGCAACTACTTATAGTCCCGGCTACTCGGGAGGCTGAGGCAAATGGATTGGAAGTTGGAGGCCAGATTTGGCTATTGGGCAACATACTCAGACCCTGTCTCTATAAAAAAAATTTTTAAATGGGCTGGCAGGTGGTGTGATACTTACGGACACTGGACTTCCACATGGCCCACTGTAGTTTGAGTCCCAGATCTGGTGTCTTGCTTTCTCACTTTCCCTCTGTCTCTCTCTCACTCTGTCCCTCTCTAGTCAAGTAAATAAATAAATGGATAAAGTTAAATAAAATAATTATTTTTTAAAAAATTTTAATAGGGGTTATCAAGTGGTATGATGGTTAAGGCAGCTGGATCCCTCATGGCTGGCTGCACAGTTCGAATTCTGAGCCCAAGGAATCGAAAAACACACAGGCTGTATGTGTATGCAAGCCCAAAATCCCAAAAGGAGACTAGATAAGGGATTGCAGTATGACCATTCTCCCTGAGGCGTGCTTTCTCACTTTCCCTCTTTCAGTCATTGGCAAGCTCATGTACCCTATATCATAATTTTAAAAACAAAACAAAAACAAAAGTCAAAGCTGGACAGCCTTGCTCACTTTTACTTTTATTCATTTGTGTATATCCATCACAGTCAAGATACTGAACATCGGGACCAGCAGTTGGCATAATGGCTATGTCGCTGGACTCCCATGTAGTCAACTGCAGTTCGAGTCCCAGACCCAGTGGCTTAAACTCACACCGGGCACGTGTGCATGCGTGCCCAAGATCCCAAGAGGAGAATGGAGAAGAGATTGCAGTGTGGCCATCCCCCCAGGGGGTGATTTCTCGCTTCCAGTCTCTCTGTCTCTCTCTGTCTTCTTGGCAAGCGCATGCGCCCTATAGCAAAAACCTCTCAAAAAGAAAAAAAAAAACAACAATCACTGGTGATGCTGCCCTTTCTGTTTATATTTTTTGTGCTAGAGGGTGTGTGTACACAACAGAGAGAGAGAAAGAGAGAGAGAGAGAGAGAGAGAGAGAGAGAGAGAGAGAGAGAAGCAGCCTTCCCTCATGGGAATAGTCAATCTTTTATAGGATTTTGGGTACACATTCATATGTGCCCAGCATGTTTCTCAAACCTTCAGGTTCAGGACTCAAACTACGCAGCTGGCCATGTGGGATCCATGAGGCTACAGAGCCAGCCTGGTGCTGCCCTTTATAACATTTACCTATCTTCCACTCCTTCATCCCTCCCCTGTCCTTAACCACCAATCTGTCCTCCATTTCCCAACTTTTTTCATTTAAAATGTTATATAAGATCAGCCATGTGCATGCACAGCTGGACCGGACTGTAGTGCTGGAAGTCACACAGCCAACTGTGAGTTGGGATACCTGGGTCAGCCTGAAAACATGCCAGACATGTGCAAAGGTGCCCAAGATATTGAGGGGCTAGAGGGCTGGGGAGAGGGGATCACAACATGACAAGACCCTATGGAGAGTACTTTCTCTCATGCACATAACTATCATTTTAAAAAGAGTTATAGGGGCAGGGGGCATGGTGGTTAAGGTGCCAGATTCTCACATGGGAGAATCTGGAATTCTCACCATGGTTCCCAGACCTAGCGGCTTGTTTTCTCACTTTTCCCTCTCTTTCTCTCTCTGATGAAAGTACATGCCCATAGCAAATTTTAAAAACTAATGATAATAATAAATAAGATTTAAAAATTATTATTTGATTTTTAAAAGTTGTATGGGGGCCAGCAGGTGGCATGGTGGTTAAGGTGCTCACTGAGATCTGAGTCCTGGACCTGGAAGCTTGAAAATCACACTAGGGAGCCAGCAGGTAGCATAGTTGTTGAGGAATTGGAGTCCCACATGGTCAACCATGGTTCACGTCCCAGATCTGATGACTTGCTTTTTATCTTTCTCTCTTGTGAGCACACTGCCCTATAGCAACTTTTTAAAAAATGACAATAATAAATAAATAAATAACTCTTTAAAAGGAAAGAAGGTCATGCTGGGAGGTGCCAGGAGATGGCATGGTAGTTAAGGTACTGGATGCCCACATGGCCAACCATGGTTTGAATCTTGGACCTGGCAGCTTGATTTTTCACTTTCTCTCTCTCTCTGATTAATTAAAATAATAATAATAAATTAAATTAATAATTCTTTTTTTTTAAGAGAGATTTTTGCTGTTGGGCAAAAATGTGTGCTTGACAGAGAGACAGAGAGAGAGAAAGTTGAGAAATCATCCCCCAAGGGACCAGCAGTTAGTGTAATGGCTATGTCACTGGACTCCCATGTAGTTGACCACGGTTCACATCCCGGACCCGGTGGCTTAAAACTCATGCCGGGCACATGTGTGTGCATGCCCAAGATCCTGAGAGGAGAATGGAGGAGAAGGGATTGTGACGTGGCCATCCCCCTTGGGGGGTGATTTCTTGCTTTCTATCTCTCTGTCTCTCTCTGTCTGTCTGGTGAGCACATGCGCCCTATAGCAAAAACCTCTCAAAAAAAAAAAAAAAAAAAAATCCCCCAAGAGGGATAGCCATACCATAACCCCTTCTCCTTCATTCTCTTCTCAGGATTTTAGGCATACATGCACACACACCTGGCATATTTCAAGTCTCCAGGTCTAGGACTCAAACCACGGTCAGCCATGTGGGAGTCCAGCGCCTTAACCATTATGCCACCTGCTGACCCCTAAATAAAGAATTCTGTTAGGTAGACTACACCCCCCCCCAAAAAAAAAAAAACAGAATTATTTATTTAAATTTTATTTATTCATTCTTGGGACCAGCAGTTGTAGTAATGGCTATGTCACTGGACTCCCATGTAGTCGACCACAGTTTGCGTCCCGGACCCGGTGGCTTAAAAACTCACTCCGGGGGACCAGCAATTAACATGATGGCTATGTTGCTGGACTCCCATGTAGTCGACTGCAGTTCGAGTCCCGGATCCAGTGGCTTAAACTCATGCCAGGCACATGTGCATGCGTGCCCAAGATCCCGAGAGGAGAATGGAGGAGAAGGGATTGTGGCATGGCCATCCCCCTGGGGGGGTGATTTCTCGCTTTCTGTCTTTTTCTCTGTCTCTCTCTGTCGTTCTGGCGAGCGCACACACCCTATAGCAAAAACATCTCCAAAGGAAAAAAAAGAATTATTTTAGAAAAAGAATTGAGAGTTCTTAAAGAAATAATACAAAGAAAGAATAAAGAAGGGAAGGGAAGGGAAGGGAAGGGAAGGGAAGGGAAGGGAAGGGAAGGGAAAAAAGGAAAGGAAAGGAAAGGAAAGGAAAGGAAAGGAAAGGAAAGAAAACAAAATTACGCTGGGTCTGGTATGCACATGCCCAGAAACTCCCATAGAAAAGAGAATGGGGACCAGCAGTTGGCGTAATGGCTATGTCACTGAACTCCCACGTAGTTGACTGCAGTTCAAGTCCCGGACCCGGTGGCTTAAATTCACGCTAGGCCTATGTGCATGCGTGCCCAAGATCCTGAGAGGAGAATGGAGGAGAAGGGATTGATGCGTGGCCATCCCCCCGGGGGGTGATTTCTCACTTTCTGTCTCTCTGTCTCTCTCTGTCTTTCTGGCAAGTGCACGTGCCCTGTAGCAAAAACCTCTCCAAAAAAAGAAAAAGAAAAGAGAATGGAGGAGAAGAGATTGTGGCATGCCCATCCCCCCTAGGGAGTGATTTCTTGCTTCCAGTCTCACTGTCTCTTTCTGTCTCTCTCCAGGAATACACATGCCCCTATGGCAAAAGCAAAAACAAAAACAAACAAACAAACAAAAAACAACAAGAAAAGTTAATAAGTGAAGTAGTAATTCAGTATGAAAACTTTGGAGCTTTTTCCACTCAGCATAATTTTCTAAAACTTCATCCAAGTTGTTCATTTTTTTCAATACTGAGTAGTATTCCGCAATACCAGTTTAGTACTTGAATATACCAGTTTGTTTAACCAGTAACCTATTAAAAGATATCTGGACTGATTCCAGTTTCTGGCTCTTACAAATAAAGCTGTTATGAACATTTGTGTACAGATATTCGAGTGAACATAAGTTTTTGTTTCTCTGGGATAAATGCCCAGGAAGTGTAGTCGCCCAGTCATATGGTACTTTCATGTTTAGTTTTGAAAGAAACTGCCAACTGGTCTCCAAAGCAGCAGAACCATTTTCTATTCCACCAGTAATACATGATGGTTCAGTTTCTGCCTTCTTCCAGCATTTGCTGCTGTCTCTGTTTTCCATTTCTGCCACTATGGTAGATGTGTAGTGATATTTCTTTGTGGTTTTAATTTGTATTTCCCTAATGTTTAATGATGTTGAGTATAAATCCTTTTTATTATGCTAGAGGGCACATGTACACATACGAGTGACAAAGAGGAGGGAGAGATAAAGTCCACCTCAGACCACCCTGTGGCATGATGTTTAAAGGCAACTGGATCCCACATGGCTGACTTCATGGTCTGGATCCAGCAGCTTGAAGAACTCACTGGGCATGTGTACCTCCTTGCCAAATCTGGAGAGGAGAATGGGGGAGCAGGTATTACATCATAGCTGTCCTCCTTGTGGGTTGCTTTCTCTCTGCAAATGCATGCACCCTTTAATAAAACTGAAAGAAAGGAAGAAAGGAAGGAAGGAAGGAAGGAAGGAAGGAAGGAAGGAAGGAAGGAAGGGGAAGGAAGGGAGGAAGGAAAGAGAAAGAGAAAGGAAAAGGAAAAGGAAAGGAAAGGAAGAAAAGAAAGAAAGAAAGAAAAGAAAAGAAAAGAAAAGAAAAGAAAAGAAAAGAAAAGAAAAGAAAAGAAAAGAAGAGAAAAGAAAAGAAAAAAAGAGAGAAGATGAGGCCAGCAGGTGGTGTAGTGATTAAGGTGCTGGACTCCCATATGGCAATTGCGGTTTGAGTACTGGACTGATGGCTTGAAAATCACACCGTGTGCATGTGCATGCTTGCCCATAATCCCAAGAGGAGAGTAAAGGAGAGGCAATTGCAGCATGGTCATCCTCTCTAGGGGATGATTTCTCACTTTCATCTTCACTGTCTCTGTTGCTCTCTGTCAAGCACATGTGCCCTATTGTGGGGGCGGGGGGAAGAAAGGAAAAAGCACCCCTCAATGGGGCTCATAGTACAACAATCCTTTTTTATCTATTCTGTCAGGGTCCTGCATGCACACACAAGAGTATAAGCTACCAGGGCTGGGACTCAAACCCCAACTGGCCATGTGGGATCAGGTTTCCTAGCACTTAACCATTGAACTATGGGGCCATTCTGATATTGAATATATTTTCATGTGTTATTTGCTATCTGTACATCCTCTTCGGTGAACTGTCTTCATGATGTTTGCTCATTTTCTAATTAGATTGTTATTTTTTATTTTTTTAGCGGTTTTTGCTATAGGGCACGTGCACTCACTAGAAAGACAGAGAGAGACAGAAAGTGAGAAATCACCGCCCAGGGGGGATGGTCATGCTGCAATCCCTTCTCCTCCATTCTCCTCTGGGGTCTTGGGCACACCCATATGTGCCTGGCATAAGTTTAAGCCACCAAGTCCGGGACTCAAACTGAGGTTGACTACATGGTAGTCCAGCGAGATAGCCATTACACCAACTGCTGGTCCCTAGATTGTTATTTTATTGTTGTGAGAGTTCTTTGTTTTTGTTGTAGAGAGATTTCGGCTATAGGGTGTGTGTGCTTGCCAGAGAGACAGAGAATCAGAGAGACAGAAAGTGAGAAATCACCTCCAGGGGGGATGGTTATACTGCATCCCTTCTTCATTCTCTTCTCAGAATTTTGGGTACCCATGCACATGTACCCAGTGTGAGTTTGAAGCCACTGGGTCCAGGACTTAAACTGTGGTTGACTACGTGGTTGACTACGTGGGAGTCCAACAACGTCACCATTACACCATCTTCTGATCCCATGAGAGTTGTTTGTTTTTAGATTTTTCCTTAAGGCACGTGTGCTCACTGGAGAGAGAAAGACAGATACAGTGAGAGGAAAAGTGAGAAATGACTCCCCCAAAGAGAGTGGCCATACCACAATCCCTTCTCCTCCATTCTCCTCCTAGGATCTTGGACATACACACACATGCAACCAGCATTGAGTTTGAAGCCACTGGGTCCGAGACTTGAACCGCAGTCGACCATGTGAGAGTTCAGTGATGTAATTACTATGCCATCTGCTGGTCCCCTGTGAGAGTTCTTCATATAATCTAGATTCCAGTCCTCTCTTGGATATGTGATTTGTAAATAGTTTCTCCCAGTCTGTAGCTTCTCTCTCATCCTCCTCACATAGACTTTCAAAACTTTAAAATTTTTTGATGGAGTCCAATTTATTAGTTTCTTTCTTCTATGGCTCTTGATTTTAGTGCTGAATCTACAAACTCTGCTGCTCTAGATTTTGAAGATTTTCTCCTATGATTTTGTTTTTCTAAAAAGGCCCTCAATTTTTAAAAAAATTTGCCAGAGGGCAGAACCAGCAGATGACATAATGGTAACATCCCTGGAATCCCATGTAGTCAACTGCAATTCAAGTCCCAGATCCAATGGCTTCAAACTCACACCAGGCACATGTGCATGCATGCCCCAAATCCAGAGATTTTGGAAAGGATTGAGGCATGGCTTTAATCACCCTGGGGGGGGGGGGGGTTGATTTCTCACTTTCTGTCTGTCTCTCTGGCAAGTACACATGCCCTATAGCAAAAATCTCTCTAATGCCAAATAAAATAAATTTGCCATAAAGCACATGTGCTCTTCAGAGAGAGAGAGAGAAAATGTGAAATCAACCAGCAGTGGGGCATGGTCATGCCACAATCCATTCTCCTTTATTTCTCCCTCCTTTAACTTGCTATACAGCATGTGTGCTCACCAGAGAGAGAAAAAGTGAGAAAAGAAGCTGCCAGGTCTAGGACTTGAACTGTCATTGACCATGTAAGAGTCCAGCACCTTAACCACCATGCTACCTGCTGGCCGCCAACAATTGGTTATTGAGGTCAGAGTTCAATTCAAGATAGAGACAAGGGGCTGGCAGGTGGTGTGGTGGTTAAGGGTGCTGGACTCCCCATGACTAACTATCGTTCAAGTCCCAGACCTAGCGGCTTGCTTTCTCACTTTCCCCCTCTTGCTCTTGCTCTCTCCTTCTCTGGTCAAACTGAATGAATGAATGAATGAATGAAGTTAAAATTTTTAAATAATAATAATTCTTTTAAAAAAAAAAAAAACAGGGACCAGCAGTTAGTGTAATGTCTGTGTCGCTGGACTCCCACGTAGTCGACCGTGGTTCGTGTCCTGGACCTGGTAGCTTAAAACTCACGCCGGGCGTGTGTGCGTGCGTGCCCTAGAACCCGAGAGGAGAACAGAGGAGAAGGGATTGTGGCGTGACCATCTCCCCTGGGGGGTGATTTCTTGCTTTCTGTCTTTCTGTCTCTGTCTGTCTGGCGAGCGCACGCACTCTATAGCAAAAACCTCTTAAAAAAAAAAAAAAAAGATAGATAGATAGAGACAGAAATTTCAGTTTCCAAGTGGCATTTAGGTTCAAGAGCCTCGGTATACTGAAGAGGGGGTGAGCGTGTGGAGAGAGGGAAGGAGAAGACTGACACCTAGTCCTGGGCAACCTAGAGGTAAATTTAGGGTAATAGTGCTGGAAGATGCCTGTCCCCCCTTCAATAAACAGCTCCAGAGGCTTCTGCTTCTGGGACAAGCTATCCCAGGAGGGAGGTGTTGCTCTCCCCATTCATGATATTGGCCTTTTGGCCATGCTTCCCTCAGTGATGGGCTCTGAGATCCCACCCGGCCATGGGAGTGGAGTAGGCAGGCATCATTTCCCCTATTCACTTTCATTCTGTCTTTCAAGGAGCCAGTGCAGCGACACTTCTTCTCCAAGCATGACAACCGCACTTGCTTCGACAAAGTGAGTGCAGGAGGAAGGAAGAAGAGTGGGCAGTCCCCACCCCAGCCTGGATTGAAGTGGAGGGCAGAGCAGGTGATAGGGTGGAGGGGATAAGATCTAAGGGAAGGGAGAGGAGTGCCCATCTTCTCCACCTCCTTTCTACTCTGGGAAACAGCTTGTTCCCCAAACAGAGGCTCCTCTACCTTGGTTTCCTCTGCCGGCTTGCCCGACTATACAGATATCCTGTGGGCTACTGCCATTCCGGAGTCTTCACCCTGGAACGGAAGGCATTGATGGGAGGCAGGCCAAGGAGGCCAGAGCATAGGCCAGGTGTCACCAAGCAGTCTTGGGTTGAAGAGGGGCCCAAGAATATGCCTGGTGCCAGGACTGTGGGCCAAGAGCCCATACCGTTGAGAAGGGCCCCTACTGCCTGCTGCAGGGCATCGGAAGGCGGAAAGACCTGGAGCGCCTGTGCCAACAGCACACCTTTCTGCGCTGGACCCCCTGTGAGGTGGAGTTGCGCCAGCAGGGGCCTCTAGAATCTTCCTACCAGGCTGATTTCCGGTCAATCCCAGGATCCAGTGGCCTCCCCCAGCGCCTCGTCCACTTTGTGCAGCTACAGCCTCCCCGTGCCAGCACCACCTACCAGCAGAATTTCTGCCATCCAGCCCAGGGCGGCCACTGTGGCAGTGACAAGGTAGGCCCCCAGGCACCGGTCACCAGCACATTGCCTGTCCTCCCAGGGATTCCGAGACCCAAGCTGCTGCAGCACTACCTTCATGCTGGGGTCTCTGAGTGTCTGAACTGGTCCAGAGCATTAAACAAGAGCAGCTGACATAGCAAGCTGTCTGTACTTTGCAATCCAAGAGGTCTCAGGGGCTGGAGAGCAGTGGTGCACTGCTAGGCCATACCTGGCTCCATGGCACTTGTGTGCCATATCCCCAGGTAGTGTACTGGAGGAGCTGCCCTGGGAGCCCTGTCACTGAGAGGGAAAGAATGGGAGTCCAGGAGGGTTGCCATGGCCACAGCACAAGTCCAGGGCCCCACATATTTCTCTGTTGTTGCAACAACCCCTCCTGTGAGCTCCTCATACTCAGTGTTGCAGGAAAAGCAGAGCCAGAGGCCCCTAGTGGGCAGCACAGGCTGGAGGAAGAAGCCAGCAGACTCCTGCCTTTGAGGGGTTTGGTGGATAGCCACACAGTCCTACCCAAGAGAAGGTTCCAGCACAGCTGGAACAGAGGGAGCCTGCCCTGGCTGAGCCCCACTGGACCACCCTCCCTATGGGATGAGCAGAGGCCTTGAGGAGACGCTGTGGGACTTGGACCTGAAGGTCATCCTAACTATGTGGTGTTTGCTGTTACTATTTTTTGGGTGTTTCTCTAGTCATCCTATCAGTGCACCCTAACACCAAGGACACCTCCCATGTCACCAAGAGAGAATCTAAGGTTTAAATGGGGCAGAGGCCTGATCCAAGAATGCTCCCTCTAGACCAACGTTCAAGAGAGGGGAGGCCCCCACAGGTGGCAAGGGCTGTGAGGACAACATGGGAGTCCACACCAGGGACTATGCACAGGTTTAGCAGCACTTTTACTTCCACATCCAAACCCCCCAGGTCCTCACAACAGCCCTGTGAGGTAGGTAGGGCAAGAAGGTTTCAGTGATCCCCATTTACAGAAGAGGACGCTGAGGCACAGAGAGGTGAAATGACTTGCCCAGGGTCATACAACCAACAGCATAGAGGGCCCAAAGCCAGCAATCCTCTGGCCCTCTGGCAGTTCCCACATCCTCTCCTCCATTCCCTCTCTGTCTCCCACCCTCTCTGAACTCTCCTGGCTCTACAGGGACCCTCAATGCAGGCTGGCAGCTGGATTTTTCAGGAATGGCCACTGGGGTGGACCTAGCCAGCTCCAGACAGGCACTAACCTTGCAGGGCATGAAGCCAGCTCTCCCCTCTCTCCATTGCCTAGCTGGATGGAGGACCTCAGGCAAGGGCGGAGCTAGGCATGGTCCATGTAAATGGTAGTTAGGATAGGCAATGAGCATGTGCATGTTTTGCACTGAAGATGAAGGTTCCTCCAACCCGAATCCCAAGGCAGTACCTCAAGTGCCCATCTCTGTGCCTCCCTCATCCCACAGAGCCACAGTGAGCTTCCTTAACAGCAGAAGGAGCCACAGACATCTGTCTCTGCTACTGAGCTGCTCCCAGGGACAGGTCCTGCCAGGACTTCAGACCCCATCACGCAGACACAGTGCCTCCACAGCCTGACTGGGGCCCTGGGCCACACCTCCAATAACGAACAGCCAGGGCCCAGCCTGCAAGCTAGAACAAGAGCAGCGGGCTGTGGGCATGGCAGGCAGCACTTCCCAGCGCCGCCGTGCAAGGCTGAAACTCTCCACAGAGCCCAACGGGCACGGCTGGTTTCCTGCAAGAAGGAGACAAAATGCTGTAAGGAGCACAGGCTACGGGAGCTCCAAGCCCTTTTGCTCCCGGGGCCCACAGAAGGACCCAGTAGGTACCACCCAAGGATGAGCTATCAGTGCACTGCCCTCATTGCCCCTCTTCATCATTTGCTCATTTGTTCGTTCAGTCACTCTTCTGTGTTCCTACCTGTCCACCTGGCTATGCACTCAGCGGTCATTTGTCCTGCTCCTGTCTCCTAGGCCTTTGCTGGGGCAGAGCCCCAAGTCAGGCCACTGGGGGACACCCTGAGAGCGGGACAGGCAGACTTATCTACTTAGTTGATAGGAGTTCAGGGCAAAAGATGGTACTCGGCTTGGGGCTACTCTTTCCCATCTCAGGTTCCCTCCTATTTGTAGTCCCACAAAGACTTACCGAGGCCCCCAATGACCACAATGTGTCCCCCAAGGGAGCCAGCCACAAAGTCGGCTCTCTTATCCCTCATGCGCAGGCTGCGAGGCAGCTTGGTCCAGGACCCTGCAGGAAAGGGGAAGTTGGATCTAGCTACACACTCTCTATTCCCCCCACCCTGCATGTCACAGAGAGTGGGAAGCCCGCCCAGGGCAGCCACTGCTCACCATGCTCCAGGTCAAACATTTCCACAGTGTTGACAAAGTGTGGGCGGGAGTAGAAATTGTGGGGCCCAGGCTGTTGCAAGCCACCCAAGCTAAAGACGTTGCCTTCGGCCATGGCACAGCCAGCGAAGGCCCGGCGGCTGGGCAGGCTTGGGTGCCGGGTCCAGGTACGGGCATCCAAGTCAAAGGCTTCAAAAGCAGTCACAGGGAGCTTGCCCTGGCGACCCCCTGTCAATAGAATTGTTGGGGTGCTTTGGAGGGAGCCCAGGGGCTTGGCAAGCTCCTCGCCAGGTTGCAGATCTGCCTGCCTCAGCCCCCCACACCCAGATGTCTACACATCTGCATGGACCATCCATCCCATAGACCCTCTGCCCTGGGGTTTCATTTTCCAGCCCCACTAAAGCCACCAGATTTCAGAGCCTCAGAGCAGGCCTGGATCACCCCAATAAAATTTTGTCCTACCATCCTGGACTCAGACTGATCCCTATGGAGATGGAAATGTTCAGACTCTGAGCTCCTTTCCACATTCCCCAGGCCCTTACCCAGGACATAGATCTTGTTCCCGTGCAGGAAGGTGGAGGCCCCATAGCAAGGTGTGGGCATGGAGGGGAGCGAAAGCCAGCAGTCCCGGCGGGGCTCATACACCCGTACCTGGGCCTGGGGAGCCGTGTCAGGACCCATTCCTCCCAGAGCATACACCATACCATCTGCACAGAAAAGAGTAGTTGGGACCAGCAGTTAGCATAATGACTATGTCACTGAACTCCCAGGTAGTCTACCGCAGTTCGCGTCCCAGACCCGGTGGCTTAAACTCACGCCAGGCGCGTGTATGTGCGTGCCCAAGATCCCGAGAGGAGAATGGAGGAGAAGGGATTGCGGCGTGACCATCCCCCGGGGGGGTGATTTCTCGCTTTCTGTCTTTGACTTTCTGGCGAGCGCACGCACCATATAGCAAAAACCTCTCCAAAAAAGAAAAAAAGAAAAGAGTAGTTCAGATTTCACCCCAGCTGGCCACGGCATCCCCAGCCTGACAACTGCCCTGGTCAGACCTGGGGGTGGCAACCCTCCCCAGCAGCAGAAACTCTACTGCCTGCCTGGAGTGGGGGCTGGGAGAGCTGGAATTCCCACTCTGGCCAGGGCCCCTCCTAAAGAAGAGCAGGAGACAGCCGATCTAATTATAATCTGTCTCCGTTTCCCTGGAGACGCTATGGCAACCGAGTCTGGCATCCAAGCAGGGCTGGCCTGGACCAGTGGTCAGACCTGGAGGACACAAGGTGGGGGATCCCCCAAGGAAAGGATAGGAGGTGCCTTAAGCCAGGGTTAGGGGCAAGATGGAAATATGCTCAGTATGAAGCTTGTGTGGGGAGGGGGCTCTTAGAGATCAGGTGGGGGTGGGGCTGGGAGAGAGGGTTGGCCCTGCGTGGTAGAGGTGCTAGTCACAGCCTTCGCCCTGGGAGCCCTGCCAGCACCTGTGCACCATGCCCCTTCACTGCAGTAGGTTCTTGCCCTGTTAGGTTCTCAGGGTCAGCTAGGGGCATGTCTGGGGTGGTGAGCAATCCAACAGGGGCTTCCATGGCAACTGTCCCCAGGTTGGCTTGGCCTCTGTCCACATCAGGCTCCTGGTGTATGTGTGCAGGGAGAAGCTAAGCACTGGCCAGGCTCTGAGCCAAGACCCTGCTCCCCTCCCCCCCGCCACGAGCTATTTATAACCATAGGAATCATTAGGCCATCCCCACCATCTCAAAAATGAGAAATAGGGCAGGGAGGTGGCTGGGCCTCCTATCATCCTGGGGGCCAGCCTGGGCTCTGCCCTCCAACTCACAGCCCAAAAGGCTACTTCAAGGCCAGCTCAGAGTTAGGTCTGAGAGGAAGCAAGGCCATGTCCAGGGCACTCAGCCCTGGTCTTAGCACTAGTCCAATGTCTGAGAGTAAGGGACCAAGTAGGAGAGAATGGAGGGTGTTGGGCACCTGAGGGACTGTCTTTGGGAAGCCACTCACCTCTCTCCACAGTTGCAACTCCCATGGCTGCTTGAGGGAGGGTGGCCCGACGCTCCCAGCGGCCTTCATCAGCCAGGAAGGCCTCCACCGCAGCTACTGGGCTCTGGACCTCATCCACGCCACCCACCACCAGCACCTGCTTGCCCAGAACCACAGCAGCTGCACCAGCCCGGGCAGTGGGCAGAGGCGCCAGTGCCAGCCATTTATGTGAGGCCATATCCAGTGTTTCAGCAGTGTCCAGGGGCAGTCCAGCCCGACCGCAGCCCCCCAGCACCAGCAGGTGCCCATCCTGATGTGCCACGGTGCCATAGACCCGGCAAGTGGGCATGGGGGGGAATACCTGCCAAGTAAAGGCCTGGCCACCTCCCGCAGCCATGGTGTTCACTGCCAGTGGCAGGCCATGCTATCTGCTCAGACTGCAGATTTCACTGGGGGGCATGAGAGGGCTTCACCTTGACTCTGCCAAGACTGCAAGGGGATGTCTGATCAGCCCAGGGACCTCGCCTTCACCTGGAGGAGAGTGGGAAACAAAAGGTCAGGGCCATGGAGGACCAGATCCTCAGAAAACAGGAACAGCCTGTAGCTGAGGCAGGGCTGGCCCAAAACCTCTGATGGGAGTCAGAGGAAGGACCCACCTGCTCCAGCTAGCCTGACTGGAGGCTTTCCTGGGATGGAAAGGATGGCAGACCCCAGATATCCAGGCAGCTTCCTTGTTTCCTATCGGAGAGTCCCTCTCAGAGGGACGCTTCCTCCTTACCCCCTGCCTTAACAACTCAGTCAGTCTGGGTCTAGGTGGGAGGGAAGGTGGCTAGGGCAGGTCGCGCCATCCTGGCCCCCTTCTTCCCTCACCAGTCCTCACCCTGGCTCTGCATGAGTGGGTTCTACTGCACCCTTCCCTTACTGGTTTCCAGGCTGCCCTGGGCAGCCAGGGATCCCGCCATCAGCCTCCCTCACCTGGGCCAAGGGCCAGTGTCAAGGTATCCTTAACACTCTAGGGGCCTTTACACAGGGAGCGTCCATTCCCACCAGCCGAAGGCCGGGGGCCTGGGTGTCTGGGACTAGGGGAGCTGGAGGCCAGGTTCCACACTGGAACCCCACCCTCAGAGATTTGCCCATGGGTTAGGAGGCGAGGTAGAGGCCGGACTCCCCCGTGTCCAGAAGGGTGGTGGTGGAAGCACAGGACTCCAGATGCCCAGAGTCCAGGGTGGTTCCAGCAGGAATGGGCAGCTGGATCTATGGGTCCCTTCTCAGAGGATCCCCCAAGTTTCCCAGTCTCTCTTTCCCAGCTACCCTCCTGGACCACCGGCAAGCGGGCCTCCTCCTGGCTCCAAACTTCCAGCTCGCCCATGGGGGGGCGGGTCTACACCAGCGCGCTTGGGCTCTAGGGCCGGCTTCCCAAACTTCCCCTGGGCACGGCTGCCACGGGACTCACCGGCCGGGGCTCCGGTGTCGCAGGCACACGGGGGTCCAACGTTCCGCCTCCGCTGACGCCGGCTCTGGCTGGGGCTGAAACCAGGCTCCGGTGGGGCTCCGGCGGGGCTCCGGCAAGGCTTCGGCGCGGGGCGGGGCTGGCCCGGGTCCGCCCCTCACCCCCCCTCCCCAGACTCCGTGAAACCTCCTCCTGCCTTAACCCTGCACATACCGCGACCCGAGCAGGGCGTTCTGGCCCCTGCAAACGGACAGACGAACATGTGGATGCTGGGCCTGGCAGGATTTGGGGTCCGACCTTGGGCGGGGGTAGAAATGAGGCAGCAGTTAGCGGCGTGACAGGAATGGTGCGGGGGTCGTTCTGAGCTGGACCCAACCTAGGTGCGCTGCAGTGGAGCCGGCGGGTCGCACCTGGGAGCTGAAGGGGCAGGTGCTGGCCCTGGTCGGAGGAGCAGTCCACGGGCTTTGCGGCGGCGCCCCCTGGAGGCCACTCTGGGCGTGGCCTGGGCCTCTGTCGTAGGGGCGGTTGGCCCGGTTTCCTTTAGCTGGGCACAAAACAAGGCAAAGAATAGGTGGGTAATACTATACACGTGGGGGCTCCCTGGGGCGTGCAGAGCGGACGTTGCCGGCCTCAGGCCTGGGTGGGGGGAATTTTAAGAGGGAAATGTAATGAGCAGGGGATAGGTTAGATGAGCCAGAGGCCAGATGTCAGGTGGGTCACTCTGACCCCACCCTATAGGTCCTGAGACCTGGGTTACTCTGGGACCCAGAGCATTTTGTGACTGGCCATCTTTCCAGTCCTGGGCCTACCTCTAGCCACTCTGGGTTCCAATGAGAGCAAATTGATGTGGCAGGGGCCCACCTAGCTCAGACCAAGACCCTGGACCAAACTTTCTTCTGAGCATTCAGTGTCTTTGCTGACTCTGAGCTGGCGGCCCACTTGAGGTCACCTGTGGGAAGAGGTCCTTGCAGTTGTCTGAGTCTGCTCACTGCCTTGTTCCCCTTTTGTGGACAGTGTTTGTCTTAATTTTCTCAAGGCAGGCCTGCAGACAGATGAAAGTGCGTGGAGTTAGTGTGCCAGGTGAAGTCAGGAAGCACCAGCAGAGAAGCCAGGGGACAAGGAGAGCAGTGACAAAGGTGTCAGCAAGCAGGTTAACCACTGTGGCCAGCTAGGGCCGAATGAAGCCAGTTAGGACATGGGCCTCATGTTATTGCTGCCCACAAGAGCAGCAGAGGCTGAAGTACTTATTCTTGAATTCCCTCTGGTTCTGAGAATAGAGCTTCTTGGAAGCATTAATTGCCCAGCCTGCTTGACTTCTGGCCTGCCTAAAGTGGGGGTAGACCCGTCCCCAGAACCAGAGAGAAAGAGACATCATCCCCTTTCAGGGGCTAGCAATTGCAATCAGAGGGCCTGGGCAGAAATGATGGTGCCAAGGCTGGTTACAAACTACTCGGACCCTGACTATGATGCCTCCATCCTCCCATTCTACTTCCGACTTGGTCCTCACTTAGGGCACTGGTGCCTCCCCTTATGGGGTGCTCACACTGCCCTGCAGACCCCCTCACATTTACCCCTGTTCCCTTTCCAAGCTCCCCTCCTTCCCAGCAATTAAGCAATTACAGTTCACTTGTATTTAGATACCTTTCAATATCCCAAGCCCCTTAGGTCTCTCCTTTCCTCCCCTCCAGTCAAACTCTTGAAGTCATCTGTCCTTGCAGGCTCCACTGCCCTGTTACCTGCTGTTACCACAGTAACCCCAAAACTACTACTGCAAAATTCACCATGAAACATTATATAACTAAAACTAGGGGGTCCCCGTGGTTCTTGTCTCAACTGAAATCTTCCTGGCAGCTGCAAAGTTTCACCATTCTTTTTTTTTTTTTTTTTTGAGAGGTTTTCGCTATAGGGTGCGTGCGCTCACCAGACAGACAGAGAGAGACAGAGAGACAGAAAGCGAGAAATCACCCCCCGGGGGGATGGTCACGCCACAATCCCCTCTCCTCCATTCTCCTCTCGGGATCTTGGGCACACACGCACACACGCCCGGCGTGAGTTTTAAGCCACCGGGTCTGCGACGCGAACTGTGGTTGACTACGTGGGAGTCCAGCAACATAGCCATTACGCTAACTGCTGGTTCCCAGTTTCACCATTCGTGATCATCCTCCATTTGCCTTGACTTCTGGGCTGAACATGAGAGGGATTGTCTTTCCAGGACACACCTGGGCTAGTGTTCTTCCTGGAAGTGGTTTCTGATTGCACAACTCTGGCTGGCCTGCACACAGGGAGCCAACACAGCTGGCTGTGGAGAAGTTGTGGGTGACAACTGGGGTAGAAAGTGAGGTTGGCTTGGTCCTGGAGTGAACAGCCAACCTTCAGCCATGGCCAGGACCAGGGCTTACCCGTAGATGGAGACTGGGAGCACCAAGGTGGGGCTTCCTGATTGTACCTCGTGAGACTCTGGCCCTTGGAACTCCATCCTTCTAACAGGACATGGGGCTAGAAGCAGTCACCACAAAGGAGTAGATTTTGCAGCTCTTCCTGGACACCATGGCTATAGTCAAAGGCACCAAGTATCCCGCCTTCAGTGCTGAGGCCCTGGGAAGCTAAGGGCACCAAGTGAGGCCTAGGGTGTGCTTGAGTGGAATAGTCACTTGTCTTTAGGGGTGCCCGGACCCCTCTTTATAGGCAGAGAAATATAGAATCCTGTGGTTCTATGGGGAGAGAGGAAGAAGAGTACCCACTTCCTAAACGAAGCACCTGTCACCCTCTTATAGCTGTGAGTAGGCTTCTGCCTGCCCTCAGCTACCGTGTATGGCACCACTGCAAAGGTCAGAGTTCAAGTGTTGTGGCAGTATTTCTGCTTCCTGGCTCAGGCTCTGTCCCAAGTGCAGATGCCTTCACACCTCATCCATGACACCTGGGCTCCCATGATGGCTCCTCACCTTGACTTAGGGGCCCCTGACTAGAATAGCCCTTGGTTAGGACTATGGAGACCATTCTGACCCCTCGTCTGAAGTCACAGACTCCGGGGTTGTGTCCTTGGGCTCTCTGCTGGTCCCAGGGCACAGGTGGAAAGACTAAGGTCCCAGTCTCCTAGGCCAAAGGACAAGAATCCTAGAGGTGGGACTTCCTGCCACTGAGGAGGCGAGGCTGGGCCAGGGTGGCTACTAGACTTAAGCACACCAGCCTGGGGAAGCACACTTAGGCCCACACAGATGTATCGGGATGTGTGCAACTTCGGGCTTGTGTGCAGCGCTTGTGATTCCATGTGCACACCAGCCTCTCATGCCATGTGCTGGAGAACGAAAAAGGGCCTGCTGTCCTCAGAGGAAGTATCCTTGCTGGAAAACAAAGGGGCTCCCCGGAGGCTCTCTCTCTCAGGGTCCCTCCTCTCTGATCAGGTAGGTGTGTGACAAAGTAGACTTTGTCAGTGGCTGCGGGAGGACCAGAGGGTAGGAGAGGCACTGGATCTTGCAAGGTCCAGATGTCTCTATGCTACCAGGCCAGCTCAAAGAGGTCAGCTGGCCCCAATCCAGTCCCTAGCTCAGGTCCCGTGGGTCCAGCCTAGGGCCACATAGGAGGCGCCTTTGCTCCTTAGACCCCCTCACAGGACCAGCTGGGTTTGGAGCAGTCCCCTTGGCCACCACCTCCAGGCAGCCCTCCCTGGTACCCAATCTGGTCCTCCCCCAGGCTTTGGCGGGAAATGGGGTCTCGAGGGTCAAGGGTCAGTAGGGCGGGCCGGGTCCCGGAAGCGGAAGCAAGGCGCACTTCCGGCGCGCAGCGGGCGGCCATGTTGGAGCAGCGGAGGCGGCGCAGAGGCGCGTCTTGGGTCCCCGCGGCGGCGCCGGTAGGTTGGAGCCGCGGGCCTAGCCAAGCCGCGGAGGGGCGACCCTCCAGGCGGCAGGGCGGACGGGCCGGGCGGCCGACTCTTCCCGGACCCGCGTCCTACGCCGGCCCGTCCGAGACCCCCGCCCCACCCCCACCCCGGGCCCAAAGACCCCACCCTGGGGCAGCACGGTCCCGGCTGGGCCAGCACCGCTCGCTCCACACATTACGCTGCCGCCGTGACCCCTGCCTCCCCTCCGCAGTTCGGGCCCCAGGGACGCGGACTCCCAGTCCGAGGGCCCCAATCTTCCTACGCCCCGGGTCTGCCTGGGTGGCATCTCTCCCGCTCCCCGATCTTCCGTCAACTTCTGCCTGCCCCCGGGGGCACGTGTGACGGCAAGTTCGGTGCCCCGCTATGGTCTCTGTTTCCGAAGCTTCTTGAAAGCCCAGAAAACCTCTCGAGGGCCCAAACTGACCCGAACGGAAAATCTCCCAGGTTAACCCCAGTATCTGCGCCGGGGGTAGGGATGGGAAATAGGCGCCTCTTTATCCTGCAGTTCACAACCATGGGAACTACACTCCCTCGAAAGAATAAATAAAAGAACGAAAGTCATGTGCAAGGATTGTGCTTGGAGAACAGCCTCTGGGGAGGAGGGGAAGTGCTGGAAACACCTGAGGATCCAAGAATGTTTCCAAACAAAGAGCCCCAGAGCACTTTCTCTAGGGAATTCTGAAGACTTCATCTGCTCCATTAGGGCGTGGGAAGAAGCTGCACACACGGGCCTCATGGCCCCAGGGACCTGCCTGATCCCAACTGATCTTTTAATGCTCCCGTGCAGTTGGGGAGCTGCCTCCTGCCTCTGGGAGCCTTGAAATGCTGGGTTGATTTAGATATCAGTGATGACTGATGGCCACAGCTTCTTCAAAGCAGTCCGGGACCATTTGGTATTACCAGGCCGCTGGGTCTGGGCTGTACTGGAGTTTCCCGCTCTCCTAAGCCCTAGTTAGTACAGCTGAGACCTTGAATGTCTGCTTGACTCACTGTCCTACTGGCTCTTCCCCTGGGACAAGTGGCTAAGTGGTCTGTCTGGAACTCTGAAGACAGAACCTCTGGTGGACAGATTTCCCACCCCTATCTCAGGTACCTAAACACCAGCAGCTGGAGAGACAGATGGATATGGGTGTTGGGTGTAAGTCAGGCCCTTCAGGTAAACATTCAAAGCCCTGTGTTGCCTTTCCTTCGCCTGTTTTCCCAGCTAGACCCCCAGCTCTGACCACAGATGTCACACCAGGTGTGCCTAACTATCTCCTTTCAGAGCCATTGCATAGGCTCCTCCCCTTTTTGCTTCACTTTCATCTGGTCCTTTCCCATTCATCCCTCACATCCTAGCTAGGTGTTGCCTCACCCAGGAATCCTTTCCTGACCTATTGGCACTCCCAAGAACCTGACTGTGGCTCTGTCTTGCCTTCTAGACTGGACTCTTTGAGGACAAGGATATTTGTATTCCTAGAGCTAAATCTCACTAGGTTTTTGCCCTTGGAAAATACAGGCTTGAATTAAAGTGGGCCAGGCCCACTTTTCTTTCTCAGTGGCAGGTAAAGTGACTAAGGTGCTTCTGAGCATGTAGCCTGAGCAGGCTGCCTGATGCAAACCCAGCTGTCACAATGTGGTAGTGGCTTGCCCAGGGAGTGGCTCATTCTGTCTAGGCCCCTCATAGAGGGTGGAGGCCCTAATTGACCTGTCTGCCTACTCTTGGCCCCTGTCTTGGTGCCATTCTTACCGACTTTTCCTCTTGCCTTTGAGGTACCAAGCGCTGGTTTGTGGATACCCGGGCTGGTCTGCAGTGCCTAATGCCATGAGCGTGGTGGCGCAGCATGTGGAGGAGAAAGCCGTGCACTCCTGGTCGCGCATCTCCACGGCAGGGAAGAAGGCCCTGGAAGAGGCGCTGCTTGTTTTTAATCCCATGAGCCAGGATCTCAGTGCCACAGAGGCCCAGCTTGTGGCCTTCCTGCAGGGTCTGCGCGATGATGGCTTTCAACCTACCATCCTGCGCAGCGGTGACGTCTATGGCTATAGTTCATGCACAGCCAACCCCCCAAGCCAGACAAAGCTGCAAGCTCGTGCCCCTGACCCAGCTGCTGCGTCACCTCCAGCCAGTGCTCCCAGAACTGCCATGCTACCTGCAGGCCAGGCCACATTGCTCCCTATGCCGTTGTCTGGCAGACTGGCCAAAGCGTCCACACCAGCACTCACCAAGCATGCTACCACCAACCTGCTGCTGAGTTCCCTGAAGCAGTCAAGTGCTAGTCGTGCCCGGGGTGCAGCAGTGGGCTTCCCCACCCACCTGTATCCAGGTGTCTACCCTGCCATGCGTCTCTCTGTTGTCCTTGAGGCCCTGGTTCCACTCAAGACTCCCATGCCCTGCTTGGGTGCCAAACACAAGGCACAGTCACTGCAGCTCTCACTTGCGGAATCTCCTCTGAAACTGCGGAAGGGTTCAGAGAAGGGTTCAGGAGACCCCCAGCCCAAAGCTCCTAGAAAAACTACAAGCAAGGGCCCCAACTGTTTGACTCACAGAGGCCTTGGGGCTGGACCCCAACCAGGCCCTGGGCCCCAGAGCAAGACCTACAAAGCCACTGGGTCACTTGGTGACCTGCAGATGAAAAGGGGCTCTTCCTTGGGCACAAAAACAGCCCAGGCCAAGGCGGCTAGGACACTGGCCAAAGCTGCCTGTGCCCAGGCCCAGGTGGCTCGAACACAAGCCAAAGCTGCCAAAGCCCAGGCTAAAGCCAAGGCAGCACAAGTCAAGGCCAAGACAATGGCAGCACAAGCCAAGGCTAAGGCTAAAGTAGTGCGGGCCAAGGCCAAGGCCACAGCAGTGCAGGCCAAGGCCAAGGTCAAGGCCAAAGCAGTGCGGGTCAAGGCCAAAGCAGTGCGGGTCAAGGCCAAAGCAGTGCGGGTCGAGGCCAAAGCCACAGCAGTGCAGGTTGAGGCCAAGACCAAAGCTGTGCAGGCCAAGGCCAAGACCAAAGCAGTGTGGGTTGAGGCTAAGGCCAAAACTGTACGGTCCAAGGCCAAAACTGTACGGGCCAAGGCTGGGGCAGTGCAAGCCAAAGCTAAATCAGCACAGGCCAAGGTGACTTGGACCCAGCCCAGAAGCAGGGGCAGGCCAAAGGGGTCTATTCAGGCCAGGACTGCAAGGAAGGGCCAGAAAACCTGCCCTGAGACAGTGGGGCGGAAGAGGAAAAGGGCTGAGGAGGCAAAGGATCTTCCTTCCAAGAAGCGAACACGGCTTGGGCCCCGGTCTCCCAAGGCATGGCTAGGGCCTAGAACAGCGAAGCTGCTCAAGTGCCGAGCCATCAAGGTAGATGAGCGGTTCTCGGACGATGAGGTGCGGCAGCGGGCTCAGCGGATCTTCCGGGTGAACCTGTCTCCCATCATACAGCTCCAGCCTTTGCTGCCATACTCAGCGCCCTGATTCTCACGGCAGTATTTGGGGAGACTGAACCCAGGTGTCTGGCCAGTGGCACAGCGTGCTGTGCCCGTGAACTCTGCAACCTCAAGGACTCCGGGTGCCTCCCCAGGGTCCTGGCAGCCACCAGTCTCCTTTCAGAACCTGGAGGATGTGGTGTGGGGTGGGTGGGTGAGCGGGAGGGGTGTTCTCATGGCGCAATGCACTGTGACTTGTCCTTCAAGTTGTATGTCCACTGTTCCATCGATCACGTTTTATACCTTTCCACCTGCCAGTCTCCCTGCCCACCCTCCATGGTCTGTGTGTGTGTGTGTGTGTGTGACTGCCGGTAGGCCAACTTGAGCATATTGGGAACATGGCCTCAGGAACAAGCCTGCCAGAGGGTCCTAGTATGCGGGGGGCAGGTCACCCACATGAGTGATGGGGTGGAGCTGTGGGAAGGGTGGCAACCTGGCTCTTCCAGAGGGGTGAGTGGAAATGCCTGGCTTCTGTGGTAGCGTGACAGGCATCCTGGGAGGGCAGGCGCAGAGCCACTGAGGTAGGACACCTCCCCTGGCGGCCCTGTGTTGCCCGTTACCCAGCAGGCCCCAAGCAGGACAGCAGGCAGCTCCAGGCTTTTAGGCCAGGGAAGGGAGCCTTTGTGGTGCTACTCCCTGGGAGCCAAGCAGACAGCCCTGGCTGCAACCATGGAGGTTCGCCTGGGCTTGTCTGATGTGGGGCCAGGCCAGGGTTTGAGGTGCTTCCTTCCCCTGCCCTGCTGGCTGACTAGAGAGGGGGTGTGGTCAGGATCACAGAGACAGAGGGCTTTCTTGGCTGGGTAGAGTACCTGTGATGGTGGGTTCTGGAGGGGTTCCACGGCCGCCTTGGCAGTAACTACCACCGCCTCCTGCCCCCTGTATGATCTAGAAGTCAGCCGACCTGCCTGCTTTGGGAAAGAGGCAGGGCCAGATGGGTGCTGGCTGGCTGGCTGAGTGGGGGCCGTATTTCTCAGAGGCTCCCAGAGATGAACAGCCCTTCAGAACTGGGGATGGGAGCATCTTTTGAATGAGAATTGGGTCGTTTCTGTCTCTGGGTTTGTCTGGGCGCTGCTTGCACCAGCTGCCCTGGGAGATGGGCCTATGGAGAATCTGCTGTTCCATGTCCCCTCCTGCCTCTGGTGAGTGTGCATCTCCCCTTGGTGTCCCAAGCTCCAAGCTCTGAGAGCCTCCTGCTCCCAGCTGTGTTGGGGTCCCCACCTGTGTATGCTGTTGTCTGGCAGTTCTCCGACCCATGATGTGCGTACGGGGCATGGTGAGGGCCATGCAGCTCCCAAATGGTGGCCAAGAGCGGGGCCATGCTGCATCCTCCGTCCCAGGCCTGATTCGGACTCCCGATGCCCAGGACTTCCAGCCAAGTTGGATCCCCTCCTCCCAGTCCTGCTGCTGTTGCCACCAGTGGGCTAGGTGGGCTCTTCCCAGAGAGCGAGCCAGAGGGAGAGGGGAAATGCCTTCTCATAGGTTGGGCTGTTAGCCCTAGGGTCCCTACTCAGACCCTGCCCCCCAACCCAGGCCAGGCACCTAGAACAGTTGCCCAGGAGGTGCCAGATAGGCTTCCCCGACCTGACTGCTCAAGTGGCAGTTGCTACCCACCCGCCCGCAACCTGATTGCTGGCCAAAGCCAGAGCCTTGGAATTTCATCTACCCGGCGCCTCCATTGTCCAAGCCCTACAGCGTTTTCAGTCACCTGCAGATGGGGAGGGGGGGTGAGGATTCTGGATGCTAGCGTCTTGGCTTGTGGGAATGGTGTCTGGGTTGTCCTGGGCAAGTTCAGCCCTGCTGGGGGCTGGAGGGAGAGCGTGTGCTGTGAAATTCTGGAGTGGAATCTGACCGTGACCTCCTGACTAGTCTCCTTGGGCCCTCCCTCAGTTGCTTTTCCCGTGACTCTCAGGACCAGGGAGGCCACGATGTTAAGAATGTGACCCCCCAGAGAGGCCGTGGCAGCAACAAGACCTGGCGGTAGGCAGAAAGTGGCGAGGGTGCCAGCATGGTATACCTGTGTGCGGGCCCGGGGTCGGCCTTCACCATCATGGCTGCGGTCGTCGGCATCTCGCCAAACCTGGAGGCTGCCTTCTACTTCATCCGCCTGGTCATGACTCTCAGGGTGATCCAGGGCCCCGCCTCCCAACTAGTGGCCACCTGTGATGCTTGCCCTGGTGACACAAGGGTCCTGACTGTCCCCGGACACTCCCATCGTCGAGCGTGCAGCAGGCTGGCCGCTCCTGGCATGCGTACCAGCACTTGGCTGCTCAGGACTCTCCTGGGATCACTCTTGCTCCCGGCCACAGTCAGTGACCTCGTCTGTGATCAGCATTCCTCAGATTTCGAGCTTTCTCCCGAGGGCAAGGTTAGGACCAGAGGGAGTGGGGTGGGGGGAGGCTGGGGTAAAGTTGGAGGCTCCAGTCTGCTGCTTCCTCGCAGGTAATTTTCAATGCTGTGGACCCAACCTTCTGGGCAGAGGACACAATCAACCCCACGATTCAGGGTAACGGTTCTCTCTGCCGGTCCTGTACCCTTCATGTGTGAGGACAGACCCAGATACCCACTGGAGGGTGTGAGGCCCTGCCTGGGGGTGCACACTGATGGTGCCAAGCAGACCAGTCAGCTCAGTCCCTCAGGCTCATTCCTGCCACACCATGGTCCCTTACTATCTCTGCTGGGCCTCCCAGCGGGCCTGTTCTCTGTACCCCATGGCCCCCATCTGTGCCCCATCTCTGAACCCCTTGGGGGCCCCATCTCCGCTATAACTACCCCCCAGTAATTCTCCCCTTTGCATGTCCCCACCAATCATGGGGTCCCCTCTGTCGTTTACACAGCCTCAGTGGGTGACCTTCGTCCCTGCAGCTGCCTCTAGGTGGCACCAGGACCTCTCTAGATGTGACCTTTTACTTGTGAAGGTCTCCCTAAAGGAGAGAGATGGCCACATAACCCTAACTGCAGGGCAGCCTAGAGCCAGGCCCGGAGAGCACCAAAGCAGGACAGACCCCAGACCAGCTTCTCTGCCTTCATGGGCGTTCCCTACTGTCTGGACTTCGGCTACCTCCAGCTGCTCACCCTGGGCCTTCACATTAGGTCTGCAGGCTGCTGCTGGTTCTGCCTCCCACTAGGGAATGGGGAGAGAGAAGAGCCTGTAACTCCCTTAAGGTGTGGAGCAGAGAGAAGAGCGAGCCGCAGGCTGTCCTGTCACCCACGTGGACTGTTAGCGAGCCGCCAGCAAGCCCTGCCCGTGAGCCCTGCCCTACGCCAGCATCTAGGCAATGTTTGGCGGGCAGCAGAAATGAAAGTGAAATACAGTGGTAAATGAACAAAATGATACTGTGAGCGGTTTGGCTGGTGGGCTGGGGAGTGGAGTCCTTTACTGCACTGGGGAAGTAGGTTTCAGATACCTGGAGGTGCCAGGTTGGGGTGTCCAGGAAGCAGTGGGATGTGCAGGTCTCAGCTTAGGGGTAGCGTCAGGGCTGGGAGAAGTGTGTGCTCAGTGCAGAGGTAGAATTGCCACCATGGAGGAGGCAGTGCTCATTCTAGGAAGGTGTCCAAGGGAACAGGGAATGGGAGACTGTAGCATTGATGCTAGAGGAAGTAAGTGTCTGCAAGGGTGCAAAGAGGGGGGACCCCCTCCCCCGACCCTCCCCCTCCACCCTGGACCTAAATGGGTGGAGACTGAGTGCCTGGGATCTGACACTGTCTTCAGAGCTGCTGCATGTGACTAACCTTTGTGTGAACTTCTCCAAGCTGCACACAGTGGGTGACAGCCCCCAAGGTCCCCCAAAAGACACCCCCTTACCACTGTAAGCTCATGGCCAGGGGCAGCTGCCTGTGCCATGGCCATGCCTCTGAGTATAGGTCTGCTCCTGGGGCATTGGCCAATGGGGAAGGAATGGTAAGGACTGCAGGAGGGCAGCCTGCAGCTGGTGGGGTGGGGCGGGAAAGGCCAGGGACCAGTACAGATCTGTCTTGCCCTCCTCCGTGCCAGGTGCTCGGGCTTTGTGTCTGCCACCACCATGCAGCTGGTGCCCACCATGAGTGCTGCCAGGACCTGAACCAGGACCAGCCATGGCATGCAGCAGAGCCCGGGCACCCCCATGCCTTCTGGGGTAGGTGCCATGCTCTGCTCTGCTGGCCTTACCTCCCATAGGTCAACCAACCCATAGCTGCCTTTCTGGTTCTACCCAGAATGCAAGTCCCATGGACATGCCTACAGTTGTCCTTTGACATGGACGCGTATCGGTCGTCTGACAACATGAGTGGCGGCATGTGTGATGCGCATCAGCACAACACGCTAGACGCCGCTGTGAGTCCTTCCGGCCCTTCTACCTACTCCTCTCGGTCCTGCAGTGTGAGTCTTCCAAGCCCCCATCCTAATTCACACCCTGATCCTTTAGCTCCGTGGTGACCTCTGACCTAATTCCATCCTTCACGTCTGACCCCTGATCCAGCCTGTGACTGTGACCCTGTGGGTGCCCTGACGGGGTTTGTGATGCTCACATAGATGAGACCCAGAGCCGCCTCTCGGCAGTGTCGCTACAAAGTCAACGTCTGGGGCCAGCACTGTGGCTCTTGCTGGCCTGGTCACTATGGCCTGAGCCCCACCCGGCCTACAAGCTGCCAGCATGAGTGCCTCTCAGGATGGGCCCTCGCTCCCATGTCCTCCTTGCTTTGTCCCCAGTCACTGTCCTAACGACACACGCAGCAGTCCATTCACAGCCTGAGCACCCTGTGCTTAGCCTGAGCCCTCCCGTGGTTTACGCCACTGCGAACGCTTGGTCTCCGAACTGGACTGTAGCCATTGTCTGGTGAGCCTCGACCCTGACCTTGGGCGCCGAGTTAGGCACGAACAAGTATAAGGCTGTGTCATCGTGACCGTGCAAGGAGCCTTGGACACGGATGGTGGCACTCACTGATGTGGCCACTAGGGTCGGCCCCACCTGGCTAGCCGCATCAGTACGTGCCCTCGGGGAGCTTCAGGAGCAGGAGAAGGGAACGCGACTGGCGTGTTAGGGGTAACGTGTTATAGCAGTCTTACACTGCGGTGGGTTTCAAGGTGTTACAGCAAACGCGTTTGGGGAAGACGGCCCAAGGAGTAACTCTATCCTCCTCTTTCTCTGAATGTTACAAACCCCTGGCTTACCTGTTCTTTGACCCTGACTGTGTCTCCATCTCCTTTTGACCTCCTTCTGTGGAGCTATGCGGCGGTGGGTTAGAGGCTCCTACCCTCCTCAGCAGAGGCGGAGGAACAGGCACGCCCTCACCCCTCTCCTAGGACAGAGTACAGTGAGCGATTCTCCCAACCCCCGGCCCTCTCTCCCTGCCTAGATCTTCCTGCCGTCCTCCTACCCAACGACTCTTCTCAGCTTCCGGTGTCTGAGTGGTGGCCCACCAGGCTGCCACCCTGTGACTGTGATTTTGGGAATACCTATAGCAACAGGTACAGGGAAGGGCCTGGGCGTCAGGATCAAGTGACAAGAATCCAAGCATAGACTCAGAAGTTCACCCTGCCACCACCTCACTCTGTGCTCATGCAGGTGTTCTGCAGGGGAGGGTGTCTGCCTGTGCCGCCCCCATCTCTGGGGTCACCTTGGGACTCAGGGCAGGGAGGTAGGGCTAGCCACATGGTCAGAGACTGGCGTCTCGGACAGAGCCCATGGAACTCCCAGGACAGGATGAGAAAGGACATTGACATCCCACTTGCCCTCAGGGAGGCCCCTGGCGACCTCCTTCCCACTGTACTCGCGCCCTAGGGACAGCCCCTGGCGGGTTCCAGCCTCAATCAGGGACTTGAGCAGGATCCTCATCGTGTCCCCTCTCCGGCCGGGGAGCCCATCACAGCTGCCAGCCGTCCAGGCTGAGGAGTCTCAAGAACCATTCTCATCCCCAGCCGTCATGAAGGCAAGGCCAGGGCCAATGCCATCAGCTCTCTGCCCTGACCCCATCTCCCCCATAGCCAGTGCCTTGACCTGGGCCCCATCTCACCTCTGCAGAGAGGGCTTCTCAGGGCTGAGGTGCCTTCCCACCCTGCATGTCCTGTCCTACCTCCTTCGCCTTCTGGGACTGACACCTGGCTCTGCTCGGACTGCAGCTGGTGGCTGCCCTACCCTATGCCAGCGGATGCCAGGCTAAGGTGCTGAAGGCCAGGGTGGATGTCCGCAGGTCCTGGAGGGGGACTTCAGCAGGCACAGGCACTCCCTGTGGGGGTCCTGCAGCGACTTACAGAATGGACGGCTGGTTGGCCTTTGTGAGTCCTGGGTCTGGAAGTCAGGTGGGTTTCCTTGAGTGAGGAATCAGAACAGAGGGCACCTCTGGCCAGGTAATGCTTCGTCTCTCCACGGGGAGATGGCCCAGGCGCTGTGAGTCACAGAACGGGTTGTAGCAAAGAGAACCATGGGTCGGGGGCAGCATGAATGCCTGGAGGTCTTATCCTTGGAGCTAGACTGTGTCAAGGGCTTGGTCTGCCCCAAGAGGGCCTCAGGAGTCCAAGGTGAGGCCAGGGGATGGGACCTGGTGCGCTTGTGTACCTGGGAGACCCAGGAGGCTGACTGGTCCTATTCCAAGGACTGGGACCCTGAGCTACTTGTCCATTTGCCACACACACCCCCGCCCATCCCCTGAGATGCTGAGGCCCAGCCTCCTCGGCTGCCCAGCCAAAGCCCAGGCCATAGCCCCACTTGGAGGACCAGACAGTATCCTGGGGCAGGCCCGAGAGGCCTGGCAGTGGATGGAGCAGCTGCTGTGGGGGATGAGGCGGCCCACTGGGAAAACTCTTTGGGGTCTAAAACTGAAGGAGCTGGTGGACGGGGTCGATGCTGCACCCATAGCTTCTGGGCTCCTGGTCAGAGCTGGAGAGGTGGGTGGAGATACGGGTCATTGCGGGTGTGGAAGGTGTGGCTACCTTAGTGTGGACTTTTCCCCAGAGGCACGCTGGTGTCAGGGCAGTAGGAGATCTGGGACGTGCATTCCTCACAAGATCTTCCATCATGTTTGCAGAAACGCAGGGGTCGGGAACTTGGGCTGGCCTGTGTTCCTGTGCCCTGTGGGGTTTCTCCTTGCCCTGGGACCCTGTCCACTGCTCACTGGGCTCTGGCTGCCTCACACAACTCCTCCTATCATTGGGACACAGCAGCCACAGCCTTGGAGAAGCGTCAGCAACGGGTACAGAGCCATGGGGAATGTGGGCGGAACCACAGCAGGAGTCCCAGGAGACTAGGACCCAGGCATGGGCTCACAGGAGACATTCCACATCAGACCCACCCCTGCCAGCTGCAGCGAATCCATGTCACAGCAAGCTCCACAGGAATCCAGGCCCGGGAAACATTACATCCTGCCAACAGCCCTGGGGCATGGCCGCCACGGCCCATATGTAAGCAACAGTGCAGACTAGGCAGCACTTCCTCGGGGGTACATGTCTGCTCACATCTGAGGGCAGGGCTGGGAGGGCATCCAGGACACTGTCATGATGCTCTTTCCAGAATCAGGGATATTCGTAAGGGCTGGCCAGGGGTCAGGTGGGAGTGCTAGTGTGCTGGTAAAGCAACTGGCTGGTTTAATTGCTGGTTTAGCACAGTGTTAAGTAATCCTACCATGATCAATTTCAATCTACCTACCATTTGACAACTGATTTGCAAAATTTCTGTTAATTTTTGTTTTCTTTTTTTGGAGAGTTTTTGCTATAGGGTGCGTGCGCTCGCCAGACAGACAGACAGAGACAGAGAGACAGAAAGCGAAAAATCACCCCCCAGGGGGGATGGCCACGCCACCATCCCTTCTCCTCCATTCTCCTCTTGGGATCTTGGGTACACGCACACACACGCCCGGCGTGAATTTAAGCCACAGGGTCCGGGACTTGAACCGCAGTCGACTACGTGGGAGTCCAGTGACATAGCCATTACGCTAACTGCTGGTCCCAATGCCTGTTAATTTAACAAATGGCTCTTGTAAGCTGCCAGCACACCCCTGGGTAGTTATGTCAGAGGTGGAATCAGTGAGCAGCTAAGGTCAGAGTTCAGGTTCAAGATGTCTATGTCCTTCCCCACAGATGAAGGAACAGATATTGCAAGTTTGGAGCTGGTATTATGGCATGGGCTGGTGGTGCCCCTCTCCCTCGCTGGGACAGTGGGCATTGCCCTCTACTGGGCCAGATCCAGGGTGCCCTCCCTGTACCCAATGCCACGGGCCAGGAGCTGCCTGGAGTTGAAAGCATCCTCCAGGCACAGCAGACCAGGTGAAGGGCCAGGAGGCTGAAGGTGGAAGTCAGTGAGTAGACAGGAAGGACATACCCAACTGAGCATCTGTGCCCTTCAGGGAGCAGACAGCCAGGACCCAGGACCACATGCTGGTAATTCACGGGGTGCTGGCTGAGGTGGGAACTCATGCAGAGGCTGCAGAGCAAGGACTGAGGACAGCAGAGTTGGTACTTCAAGGCCTGAAGACCAGTGGCCAGAAGGTGATACCCCACGTGTCCCCCTCAGTTCACTTGCATTTGTATTTGTGACTGCCATAGTCCCCAGTTCCCCCCAAAGGTCCTTGATGTACTGCAGTAATACAGTGAGAAGTACTCGACAACCTAGATGCTTACCCTGCTGGACCTCCCTGACCCCCCACCTGTCCGTGTGGCTGAGGCCGTCAGAACGCTTTTTTTTTTTTTTTTTTAGGAGAGATTTTTTGCTATATATAGAGTATGTGTGCTCGCTGGAGAGACAGAGAGAGACGGAGAGACAGAAAGTGAGAAATCACCCCCAGGGGGAATGGCCACACTATAATCCCTTCTCTATTTTCTCTCAGGGTTTTGGGCATGCACACACACGCGCCTAGCATGAGTTTTAAGCCACCGGGTCTGGGACTCAAATCATGGTGGACTATGTGGGACTCAGGTGACATAACCATTCCATCTGCTGGTCCCAAAACATGTTTTATCTTAGTCAGTGGCAGGCCCAGGAGGCAGAACAATGGGCTGAATGGGCCTTGGGCAGGCCCTGGACCAGGTGAGATGGGGGAACCGTGGGTGCTGGGGCCTCAGGGACCTCTCTGGAGCAGTAGGAAGTGATGTTTAAGCTGGAGCTGTGCTGAGGCAGTGACACATTTTTAAATCTCCATGCCTTCCAAGAACCTTGAGTGATCAATGGACTTTAAAAAGTCCATGGAAATATGGAATATCAGCTTATTTTGGTGCATAAAATTTCAAAGCCTATGTACAGTTTTTTTGTAAAATGTATTTTATATGAACTTTTGAAGACCGTCCCCCCCACCTGGCATATTTAGCACAGGAGAGTCTGGGCACGTGGGGTTTCAAGTCCAGCCCTGCTGTAGGCTACAGGTGGCCCAGCTGGGTATGGCAGAACTTCAGGAGGGTGTGTATGTCCTAGTGGCCACAGTGCAGGACATAGGAGAAGGGGTGCAGCGGATATGAGCTGAGGCCCAGGAGCCTCTGAAGAAGGTACAGGACAGCCAGAGCCTCCTGGAGAGTGTGAGTCTGGGCAGGGAGGCATGGGGTGGCATTAGGGTCAGGTGGGAGGGTCAGGTCGGAACTGGGATGTTGTGAAGGGTCAGGGCTCAGTCCAGACAGGTGCCGACTCTTGTAGGGATCAGGGCTGGGGTCACAATTCAGGACAGGGGGTCTCATGTCAGAGTCAGTGTTTGTTTACGGTTAGGGCTGGTGTAGGGGTCAGGGTCAGGGTCAGGATCAGAATCATGGTGGAGATTAGGCTAGGGATCAGAAACCGGCTCCATGACCTGACCTCCAGGGTTAGAGTGCCACCTGGCACAGGATGAAAAGGCGCTGGGCCAGAGGGCAGCGTGCTACTGGCCCTGGAGCAGCGAGCAGCGGAGCTGCCCGAGCACGTGTGGCCGAGTGCCAGTGCCAATGCCACCTGCTGATTGCCACCTGCAGGAGCCAGCAAGCACTCTGGGGCCACCTGGGTGACTCAGAGTGACCTGGCATCTTCTGACCTGAAGAGATCAGAGATGCCACCAAGTACCCACTGACCCGGAATGACCTCCTCCCGCATGACCCCATAGTGTCCCCCGGTGGCCCTCTGACCTGGAAAAAGCAAAGGATCCAGCTCCCTGTGGCTATCCGGTGCCCCTGACCCCGGTAGACCTTCATCTCTGAGTGATCTGGGATGCGGAGTCATCTCCCATATCCCTGAGCCCCCAGGTTGACCACGTGATTCTGAGGACTGACAGAGACCTCCTCTCTAGGAGATGGGAAGTGACTCACAGTGATAAGTCCACCAGACTGATGTCCACCCGACCCCTTGTAAATTCTTCTGAGAAACTCCCAGCTTTGAACTCCACACCAGAGTAGACAGACCATCTGGTGGCTCAAAGCCCAACCCTGCCCTGCAGACCTGCCGACTCAGTCTCCCACGCCCCCCACCCCCCCACTCTAGCTCAGTCCCAAGGGCCTGGGTGGGGCGCGCCCTCCTGCCGGCTGCTCGCATTCCAACCCCTGGCTCTGTGCTATGGCAGGCCGGAAGGTCCGGAGTGGATGGACAGCTACGAGATCCGGACTCTCCTGCTGCTGCTCCTGTCCAGCGCCCGCCACCCAGCATGCGCATTCACAGGGGAAGCTGGCGTGTGCTCCTCAGGCCTCCTTGTACGGTATAAAGAGAGGCGAGACCCAAGAGTTGGGCCTTGGCCAGAGCACGGCCTTTCCCTAGCTCCCTTCCCTCCTCCTGTCCCTCCCTTAGGCTGTCCTAGAGCACCCCACAGCCTGGAGTAGGGGAGCTTGGTGCCCCTCGTGCCCTCCTCCCTTCCGATGCTGGAGCCCTGGGATGCAGCAGCTGAGCTAGCTGGGATTTCCATGGCACCGTTACACCGGGGACTCCTGTGGGCTCCTTGACCCAGTCCTTGACACAGTTCCAGACCCCACAGATCAGATCCCTCTTGTTTGTGCCAGTCCTGCTCCCAGGCTCAGCCTCCCTGTGGTGGCCCAAAGCACGGAACTCCCTCCCTCGGCCCAGCAGAGATCCGGACTTGTTCGCACAGTAAAGACCTGCGAGTGTTAGCCTGTCTGGCTCCCGTGGCGAGGGCTGTTTCCGGGAGGGGGCATCTGCTCATTGTTTTGCTCCTGCCTGGGATCTGCTCCGTGTTTTCCTTCCTGCTGTGCTTCCCAACTTTACTCAAAGTCGCCGGACTCTGAGTCTCCGAGTTGGTGGAAGGACCGCTGGACAGATCTGGGGACAGACCGAGGGCCAGGAAGGAAACTGGCCAAGGACCTGCACGGGCAGGGTCAGCAAGGCACCCCGCAGGAAGGGAGTGGGCCTGAGCCGCAGACCCTTCATTTCCCTTCATCTCTCTTCCTCTCCTCTTCAGGATGGAGCGGGCCTCAGGGCAGCCTGGGAGGGGCCGGCCAGGACAGCCTGTGCCCTGGGAACTTCAGCTGGGCCTGCTGCTGAGTGGTGAGGGGGCCTGGTGAGGGCTGGGGGTTGTGGAGTGTGATGGGAAGTCTTGGGGTGGCTGCCTCTGGGCACACGGGTTGGGGCCACCAGATGGAGGCAGCAGAACTAGCTGACCCCCTGCCCCCAGTGCTGGCTATCACACCGGCCCAGGCCTTGGTCCCGGATGCACCAGGCTGTTCACGGGGAAGCTGCTACCCGGCCACAGGCGACCTGTTGGTGGGCCGTGAGGACAGACTGACTGCCTCGTCCACCTGCGGCCTGCACGGCCCCCAGCCCTACTGCATCGTCAGTCATCTGCAGGTGCGGCTGGGAAGGGGTGGGAAGCCCGGTCAGGGGTCAAAGTAGCGCTAGCACCGGCTGAGGCATTGCTCCTAACCCCCAAAAACCAGGATGAAAAGAAGTGCTTCCTGTGTGACTCCCGGCGCCCCTTCTCTGCCCGAGACAATCCACACAGCCATCGCATCCAGAATGTAGTCACCAGCTTCGCCCCGCAGCGTCGGACAGCCTGGTGGCAGTCAGAGAATGGTGAGGCTGTGGCTGGGGGTGGAGTGAGCGGGGCCGCCCACCAGCAGCCTCGTTTTTGACCTCTGAATCTGCCCCCAGGTATCCCCATGGTCACCATCCAGCTGGACCTGGAGGCTGAGTTCCATTTCACGCACCTCATTATGACCTTCAAGGTGCCCACATGTCTGAGAGCCTGCCCGAACCACCCTGCTTGGCTCCCCATTGCCCCTGGACAGAGCCCCAGCTCCTCCACCAACCTCTCAGAGCTCTGCCTGCCTGCGTTCTCACACCTCCCCTGGCCTCACACCTCCAGGCCTTTGCACATACTCTCCTGCTGCCCGGTCCCAGGCTGGTCAGGAGCGATCTCCCTGGGCCCCCTGACCCCCAAGCCTCCCCCTTAGAAGTGTACACTCCCGTCTTTGCCTGGCTTCCGCCAATCACCCCCTGCCTGTCTGTGAGCTGCTTGAGGGTAGTCCTGGGCTGAGCAGGGCTCGATGGCCTGGGCTGGGCTTGGGTTCTGGTGCCCTCTGATCCACCATGCCTCCACCCAGACGTTTCGCCCTGCTGCCATGCTGGTGGAGCGCTCGGCAGACTTCGGTCGCACCTGGCATGTGTACCGATATTTCTCCTATGACTGTGGGGCTGACTTCCCAGGAGTCCCACTAGCCCCGCCCCGGCACTGGGATGATGTAGTCTGCGAGTCCCGCTACTCCGAGATTGAGCCGTCCACCGAAGGCGAGGTGAGCCTGGGGCCTGGGCTGGAGGTGAAAAGGGAGGACGACGGGCCTGAGGCAAGACCCCGTGTTTCTGTGGCCTCCCTGCCTCTCCAGGTCATCTTTCGTGTGCTGGACCCCGCCATCCCTATCCCAGACCCCTACAGCCCACGGATCCAGAGTGAGTGCTCCACCCTTTGGGCCTGGCACAGTCCCAGTGTCCGGCCGGGGACTATCTGGGCCCTCAGTAACTATTTTGGGTGCTTCCCAGGACAGGTGCCAAGCCTAGTTTAGCTCGGGTAGCAGTAGACAGGAGGTCTCCCAAGGTGACCTTGGCAGTGGGGCCCCTGGGTGAGCCACGGGGCAGCAAGGGCCTGCCTGGCCAGTCAGCCCCACCCTTCACCTGTGTCCCCTACTCAGACCTGCTGAAGATCACCAACCTCCGGGTGAACCTGACTCGGTTACACACGCTGGGGGACAACCTGCTCGACCCGCGGCGGGAGATCCGAGAGAAGTACTACTATGCCCTCTACGAGCTGGTCGTGCGTGGCAACTGCTTCTGCTACGGACACGCCTCGCAGTGCGCGCCCGCCCCAGGGGCACCAGCCCACGCTGAGGGCATGGTGAGGACAGGGCTGGGATGGCTGGGACAGGGCTAGGGACAGGGTTAGGCGCGGCTGGCAGTGCTGACAACCTGCGTCTACCCCCATAGGTGCACGGGGCCTGTGTCTGCAAACACAACACGCGTGGCCTCAACTGTGAGCAGTGTCAGGACTTCTATCATGACCTGCCCTGGCACCCGGCTGAGGACGGCCACAGTCACGCCTGCCGGAGTGAGTGAGACCCTGTCCCTCATAACCCAGAGCTCCGCAGCCTGGCCGTGCCCTTGTGAAAACCTAGAGCTGGTTGGTCAAGCCTCTAATACCCAGGTTGTGTCCAAGGCGTATCCAGGCCTTGGTGACTCTGGAGACCCCTCAGCCCTCCTGTACAGGCTGCTCTCAGTTGGGGCCCAGTAGGACACTGAGCCCCCACCCACTAACTCTGGCCTATGATGGGATCTAGGGTGTTACTAGGCCCCCTACCCCCTTGTACTTAGGGTCTGGTCCCTTAAGTGGCCTTTGCCCTGCCCCCAGAGTGCGAGTGCCATGGACACGCCCACAGCTGCCACTTTGACATGGCTGCATACCTGGCATCTGGCAACGTGAGTGGAGGCGTGTGTGATGGGTGTCAGCACAACACAGCTGGACGCCACTGTGAGCTGTGCCGGCCCTTCTTCTACCGCGACCCCACCAAGGATCCACGGGACCCAGCTGTGTGCCGCGGTGAGGTTATGCATGGGCGTGGGGGAGGGGAGGCGATCCTGGGGCGGGGCTGGGGAGCCCGACTGTTGTCTGTTGGGTTGCAGAGAATGGGGGGGGGCACGGGGGGGGGAACTTGGGGTGGAGAGAGGCAGGGATCTGGGGCAGGACTGGTGCGGGGATGGTGGGGACAGGGTGACCTTACACCACTTTTTTTTTTTTTACTATTATTTATTTTATTTTATTATTATTTTTAAATGGGACCAGGGAGAGAGGGAAAGTGAGAAAGCAAGCCACCAGGTCCAGGATTTAAACCACGGTGGGCCATGTGGGAGCCCAGAGCCTTAACCACCACACTACCCGCCGGCCCCTGACCTTACACCACTTTTTGTTCTCAGCCTGTGATTGTGACCCCATGGGTTCCCAAGATGGTGGTCGCTGTGACTCCCATGATGACCCGACACTGGGGCTGGTCTCCGGCCAGTGTCGCTGCAAAGAACACGTGGTGGGCACCCGCTGCCAGCAGTGCCGTGATGGCTTCTTCGGGCTCAGTGCCAGTGACCCCTTCGGCTGCCAGCGTATGTGCCACCTGCCCTAACTCCTGTGTGACCTTTAACCCTTGGCTCCTGGCTTAGCGCTCAACAGCTCACCCAGGTGCTCATGGGACGCTTTCCCTGCAGGTTGTCAGTGTAACCCCCGGGGCACGGTGCCCGGGGGCTCTCCCTGTGACCCCAACAGTGGAACTTGTTTCTGCAAACGTCTAGTGACTGGACGTGGCTGCGACCGTTGCCTGGTGCGACTGGAAGGGGCTGGGGCTCGGGGGTCTTGGACTTGTTCTCAGGACAAAGGGCGGGTGTGTGTGTGTGACAACCATGCCTCCGTGGGTGGGTGCTGAGACCTCAGGCCCAGCCCTGGCTGAGAAGTCTCCAGTCTGGGAGGGTGAGTGTGGGGGCCAGTTGTCTAGGGGTCATGTTTTCAGCAAAGGCTGGTGAGAGCGGTGTGGTTGGAGACCCTGCTGGGTGGCGGGGCCTGTTTCTGGCTCTCAGGTGTGGTTGGAGACCCTGCTGGGTGGCAGGGCCTGTTTCTGGCTCTCAGGTGTGGTTGGAGACCCTGCTGGGTGGCGGGGCCTGTTTCTGGCTCTCAGGTGTGGTTGGAGACCCTGCTGGGTGGCGGGGCCTGTTTCTGGCTCCCAGGAACCTCTTCTCCCTAGCCTGGCCACTGGGGCCTAAGCCACGACCTGCTCGGCTGCCGCCCCTGCGACTGCGATGTGGGGGGTGCCCTGGATCCCCAGTGAGTACTGCGAGGGGCCTGGGAAGAGGGTGGACAGGTCCTGGGCTGGAGGGTGTCCTTAAGTGACTGCAGCATGCCCTAGGTGTGACGAGGCCACAGGGCAGTGCCGCTGCCGTCAGCACATGATTGGGCGACGCTGTGAACAGGTGCAGCCTGGCTATTTCCGGCCCTTCCTGGACCACCTAACCTGGGAGGCTGAGGATGCCCGAGGACAGGTGGGGGAGCCACAGCAGAAGATATGGTGTGGGTGGGACCAGGGCTAGAGAGGCAGGTAATGGGTACCTTGTGAGGCGTGGGGGCTTGGAGCTGGCAGTGACAGTAGAGGTGGCACATCACTTGAGCCCGTGTCCCTGGCTGCACTGCCTCCCAGATGCTCGATGTGGTGGAACGCCTGGTGACCACCCAGCAGACTCCATCTTGGACTGGACCAGGCTTCGTGCGGCTGCGGGAAGGTCAGACACTGGAGTTCCTGGTGGCTTCTGTGCCGAGGGCCATGGACTACGATCTGCTGCTACGCCTGGAGCCCCAGGTCAGACCCTTAGAACCTGTGACATCTGAACTGGAACCGAACCTCTGGATGTGGGGGCATCTCCTCCAGTGTCCCATTCCTCTAGGTCCCTGGGCAATGGGCTGAGATGGAACTGATGGTGCAGCGGCCGGGGCCTGTGTCTGCCCATAGCCCGTGTGGCCACATGCTGCCCAAGGACGACCGCATCCCGGGTACGCTGCGACCCAACTCTAGGTGAGGCCCTGACAGTAGCGCCCACACCAGTGCGGGGTGGGGAGGCCAAGCCTGAGCTCCCTGCATGGCACCTGGGGGACCCCATTGCTCAGTCCTCTGTTCTTTACTACAAATGCCTCTTCCTCAGTGCTGTTTGTTGGGCATGGCTCTGGCCTAGGAGGGAGGTGGACAGAATGGGGCCTGCTCCCTCAGAGGCCTGAGGTCCAGAGGCCAAGGCTGGAGTGATGGGAACTCCCCAGTTTTAGGGAGCGCCCACTCAGGGGGGGCAGTGGCATCTGCAAGGATGTGACTGAACGAGGATTCACTGATCTGATTAATGTTTCATTATATTTTGGGTAGTGTTTGTCTTGTGTATCTTTTTCGTCACTCGACTTCTTTTTAAGTTTTTGATCATATATTCAAACACACATAGAAGCAGAGAGAACAGCGTAGTGAACCTAGCTGTGGCCGTCATAGACATTCTGTCAGCTGTGACTACTGTTCAACAAAGATCCCTCTAGTTACCAAGTGGAGAACAGACTCGAAGGGGCCAAGGTGGAAGCTGGGAGACCCGCTGGTGGCTACTGACCTGGCTGAGGACAGTGGGTGGGAGGGAGGCGTAGTAGTACAGGTGGTGAGAAGAGAGAAGGTTCCAGAGCATTCCAGCAGCACAACTAATGGCTTAGACAGATAGAGAAGGGAGAGAAGATGGGAAGGTGACTCTAGAGTTTGGGGCCTGGACATCTGAATGGGGATAGATCTCTTCCCTTAGTCGTGGGGAAGAAGGCCAGGGAGTGATTGGATTTGTGTCTGGATTACAGAGCAGAGTCGAGCGGAGATAAAAATTTGGGACTTGGGGGGGCCGGCAGGTGGCATGGTGGTTAAAGGTGCTGGATTCCCACAGGGCTGACCACAGTTTGAGTCCTGGACCTTGTTTTCTCCCTTTCCCTTTCTCTCTCGATCTGTCTCTCTCTGGTCAAATTAAATAATAATAACAAATGGAAATAAATAAACGATTCTTTAAAAAAAAAAAGTTTTGGGGGACTTGGGGCCAGCAGGTAAGGTGGTGGTTAAGGACTCCCACATTACCAACTATGGTTTGAGTCCCAGACCTGGCAGCTTGCTTTCTCAATCCCCCACTCCCACTCTCTCTTTCTGTCTCTCTCTGGTCAAATTAAAAAATAATAATAAATTAAAATAATTCTTGGGCCGACAGGTGGCATGGTAGTTAAGGGCACTGGACTCCCACATGGCCAACCACGGTTCAAGTCCCAGACCTGGCAGCTTGCTTTCTCACTTTCTCTCTCTCTCTCTCTTGCTGTTCTTCTCTGGTCAAATAAAAATAAAATAAATGAATAAATAAATTAAATAATTAAATAAAATAACAAAACAATTCTAAAAAAACAATTCTTTTTTTTTTTCTTTTTTGGAGAGGTTTTTGCTATAGGGCACATGCGCTCGCCAGACAGGCAGAGAGAGACAGAGAGACAGAAAGCGAGAAATCACCCCCCAGGGAGGATGGCCACGCCGCAATCCCTTCTCCTCCATTCTCCTCTCGGGATCTTGGGCATGCACGCATATGCACCTGGCGTGAGTTTAAGCCACTGGGTCCGGGACTTGAACCGCAGTCGACTACGTGGGAGTCCAGCGACATAGCCATTACACTAACTGCTGGTCCCTAAAAAAATAATTCTTAAAACGAGAAATTTGAAAAAAAAAAAAAAACAAAAAAAAACGGGAACACGTCACTAAAGAGATGTGTCTGAATGAAATGAGCAGAGGCCAGTAGAGGAGCACAAGCTGGGGGTGGGGAGGCCCACGAGTGCGGGTAGGAGGCTAGGAGCCCGGGAGTCCAGAGAAAGGAATGTCTGAAGAAGGAAGACGTGCTGACCTGTGGCATACCAGAGTCAGATAAGAGTAGAGAAGTGGCTGCTGGGCTTAGCCACGTGGAGTCAGCAGTGACCAAGGCACGGATGGGGCAAAAATTCCCCTGGAGCTGGAGGCTTCAGAGCAGAGGCGGTGACTACAGAGGTCTCTTTTTTTTTTTTTTTTTTTTTTTTGAGAGGTTTTTGCTATAGGGCCCGTGCGCTTGCCAGAAAGACAGAGAGAGACAGAGAGACAGAAAGTGAGAAATCACCCCCCAGGGGGATGGCCACACTGCAATCCCTTCTCCTCCATTCTCCTCTCGGAATCTTGGGCACGCACACACATGCGCCCGGTGTGAGTTTAAGCCACCGGGTCCGGGACTCGAACCACGGTCGGCTACATGGGAGTCCAGTGACATAGCCGTTATGCCAGCTGCTGGTCCCACTACAGAGGTCTCTTTAGGAGTTTGCTGAGCAGGAGAACAAAGATGAGGCAGCAGCTCAAGGCTGAGGGAGGGTTTTTTTGTGGGACATAAAAGAACCTGAGTATGGGTTTACAAGGTGATGGGAATGACCTAGGAGACAGGGAGAAAGAAGAGGGAAGGCAATCTTTTTATTTAAAAAACAATTATTTAATTTTATTTGTTTATTTAATTTATCCAGGGAGACACAGAGAGAGAGAGAGAGAAAGTGAGAAAGCAAGCCATCAGGTGTGGGACTCAAACCTTGGTCACCCATGTGGGAGTCCGTCACCTTAACCGCCACGCCATCTGCTGGCCCCTGGCGATGCAGTATTCGTGAAGAAGAGCAGAAGTTGTAGGTTGGGGCCAGAGGAATCATGAAGTAGTTGTTGAGAATAATAAATTGGCCCGTTTTCATGCCAGGGAAGTGTGGTGGGGGCACCAGGCTGTATGTGTTTCCAGGGAGACTGGGCTTCGCTGGCACGAGTCCAGCGGGGAGGTGGATGGGACTCTCCGCAGGGTCTGTTGGGCTGCTCAGCCTCGCTCAGGCGAAGTCTCTGCCTGGGCTGATGGTTTGGTTGTTTCGAGCAGGGTGATGGGTACAGGACCCTGGGTGACCGCTGTACCTGTCCCTCCTCCCAGGTCCATGGTGTTTCCCAGTCCTGTCTGCCTTGAGCCTGGCACGTCCTACAAGCTGCTCCTGAAGCTGGTGCGGACAGGGGGAGGGGCTCAGCCCGAGACCCCCTACTCCGGACCTGGCCTGCTTATTGACTCGGTGAACAGTCCCCTCACCACACCAACCAAGATGGCAGGGCCGTGGGGGTGGGGCCCGTGGTGGTGGCAGGCGGCAGGGTCTATGACAGACGAGGCAGGCCCGTGGCAGGGCTAAGGCTCTGGCAGTGCCAGGGTGGCCCCAGCCTGAGCCGCAGCCTCCCTTCTCCCTCAGCTGGTGCTGCTGCCCCGTGTCCTGGTTCTGGAGATGTTCAGTGGGGGCGACGCTGCTGCCCTGGAGCGCCGTGCCACCTTTGAACGCTACCGCTGCCATGAGGAGGGGCTGGTGCCCAGCAAGGCCCCTCCCTCTGAGGCCTGCGCTCCCCTCCTCATCAGCCTGTCTGTGCTGATCTACAACGGCGCCCTGCGTGAGTGTCCGGGTGCAGGCATCTGGGGCAGAGCGAGGGCCCGGCCTGACGCAGCCCTGACTTCCCTCCCACAGCCTGTCAGTGCGACCCTCAGGGCTCCCTGAGCTCCGAGTGCAACCCCCACGGTGGTCAGTGCCGCTGCAAGCCTGGAGTGGTGGGGCGCCGCTGTCACCTCTGTGCCTCTGGCTACTACGGCTTTGGCCCCACAGGCTGCCAAGGTACTTGCCCGCCTCCTCTCCTCCTCCCGTCTCTCCTCGCCATCGCTGTCCCCTGTCCTCCATCCGGCTCTGTGTCCTCCTTCCGGCTCTGCGTCCTCCTTCCTCTACCTCTGCTGCGGACCCCATGTTCTTGGCCCTGGGTCACTTGGAGTTCTCTTCCATTCTGACCTCCTACCCCTCCCTGGCTCCACCTCTGCCCTGCCCCCAGCCTGCCAGTGTAGCCCCAAGGGAGCGCTCAGCGGCCTGTGTGAAGCAGCCAGTGGGCAGTGTCCCTGCCGACCTGGTGCCTTCGGGCTCCGGTGCGACCGCTGCCAGCATGGCCAGTGGGGATTCCCCAGCTGCCGGCCGTGCGTCTGCAATGGACATGCAGATGAGTGTGACACCCACACGGGCGCTTGCCTGGGTTGCCGTGATCACACGGGCGGCGAGCGCTGTGAAAGGTGAGCCCGAGCGGCCATGAGTGGATGGGTGGGTGGGCAGGCTGCCCGGGGGGACACACAGCTCCTTCCCTTCCCTGCAGGTGCATTGCCGGCTTCTATGGGGACCCGCGGCTGCCGTCTGGGGGCCAGTGCCGACCCTGCCCCTGCCCCGAGGGCCCCGGCAGCCAGCGGCACTTCGCTACATCTTGCCACCGGGATGGGTATTCCCAGCAGATCACGTGCCACTGCCGGGCAGGCTACACAGGTGAGTGGGAGGAGGCGGGCAGGGACGGGGAGGTGGTAGGGTGAGCACTCACAGCTTCCCCCGACTGAGCAGGGCTGCGGTGTGAAGCATGTGCCCCTGGGCACTTTGGGGACCCATCCAGGCCAGGTGGCCGGTGTCAACCCTGTGAGTGCAGTGGGAACATTGACCCCACTGACCCTGATGCCTGCGACCCCCGCACGGGACAGTGCCTACACTGTTTACACCACACGGAGGGGCCTCGCTGTGCCCACTGCAAGCCCGGCTTCCATGGGCAAGCTGCCCGACAGAGCTGTCACCGTGAGTACGGTACAGGAGGAGTGGCTTGTGGGGCTCTGGCTTGGGCTCCCTTTGACTGGTGTGCTCATTTTGGCTGGCACAGGCTGCACCTGCAACCTGCTGGGTACAGATCCCCAGCAGTGCCCATCTGCCGATCGATGCCACTGTGACCCCACCAGTGGGCAGTGCCCGTGCCTCCCCAACGTCCAGGGCCCTAGCTGTGACCGCTGTGCTCCCAACTTCTGGAACCTCACCAGTGGCCGCGGCTGCCAGCCTTGTGCCTGCCATCCAAGCCGGGCCCGAGGACCCACCTGCAATGAGGTATGGGACCCCCTGGAGATCCCTGGGTAGATGGGACAGCTGTCTGCCTTGTCTGGAGGCCTGGCCTGACAGAGGTTCTGCCCCTGCCTCTGTTCCCATCCTAGTTCACAGGGCAGTGCCAATGCCGTGCTGGCTTCGGTGGACGGACCTGTTCTGAGTGCCAAGAGCTTCACTGGGGAGACCCTGGGCTGCAGTGCCGAGGTGAGGGAGCCAAGGGGGCCAGGGTGGAAGAGGATGCCCCAGGATGCCCTCAAAGGCCCTAACTCTGGTCTGCCCTTTCCTATAGCCTGTGATTGCGACCCTCGTGGAATAGACACGCCTCAGTGTCACCGCTCCACGGGCCACTGCAGCTGCCGCCCAGGTGTGTCTGGCGTGCGCTGTGACCAGTGTGCCCGTGGCTTCTCGGGTGTCTTTCCTGCCTGCCATCCCTGCCATGCGTGCTTTGGGGACTGGGACCGCGTGGTACAGGACTTGGCTGCCCGAACACGGCGTCTGGAGCAGTGGGCACAGGAGCTGCAGCAGACGGGTGTGCTGGGTGCCTTTGAGAGCAGCTTCCGGGATCTGCAGGAGAAACTGGGCATCGTGCAGGGCATTGTGGGAGCCCGCAACACCTCGGCTGCCTCAACCGCACAGCTCGTGGGGGCCACAGAGGAGCTGCGGTGAGGATGGGCCTGTGGATACCCGGTGGGATGGGGTGGAGACCTGTGGTGCAGTGGACCGGGGACAGCACCTCTCTAAACACCGACCCCCACCTTGGCATAGGCGTGAAATTGGGAAGGCCACTGAGCACCTGACTCAGCTGGAAGCCAAGCTGACTGAGGTGCAGGATGAGAACTTCAATGCCAACCACGCACTAAGTGGCCTGGAGCGAGACGGCCTTGCGCTGAACCTCACACTGCGGCAGCTCGACCAGCACCTGGATCTGCTCAAGCATTCAAACTTCCTGGGTGAGTCACTGGCCAGCTGGGCAGGTGGGCCAGGGTCGATTTTCAGCTGACTCTCTGCCTCTGCCCAACTTAGGTGCCTACGACAGCATCCGCCATGCCCACGGCCAGTCTGCAGAGGCAGAACGTCGAGCTAATGCCTCAGCCCTGGCGGTGCCCAGCCCTATAAGCAACTCCGCAGGCATACGGCGTCAGACAGAATCACTGATGGATGCCCAGAGGCAGGAATTCAACCGCAAACACTTGGCCAACCAGCGTGCACTGGGCGAGCTCTCTGCCCGTACCCGCACTCTCAGCCTGACAGGCATAAATGAACTGGTGAGGTGCAAGTGTGTGTGTGTGGGGGCAGGTCTGATGCTCCTCCCAGAGCCCTGACTTGTTTTGTGCCCGGCAGGTGTGCGGGGCGCCAGGGGATGCACCCTGTGGCACGAGCCCTTGTGGGGGTGCTGGCTGTCGCGACGAGGACGGGCAGCCCCGCTGCGGGGGCCTCGGTTGCAGTGGGGCAGCAGCTACAGCTGACCTGGCACTGGGCCGGGCCCGGCACACACAGGCAGAGCTGCACCGGGCGCTGGCGGAAGGTGGCGGCATCCTGAGCCGCGTGGCTGAGACTCGTCGGCAGGCTGGCGAGGCCCAGCAGCGGGCTCAGGCAGCCCTGGACAAGGCTAACGCTTCCAGAGGGCAGGTGGAGCAGGCTAACCAAGAGCTTCGAGAACTCATCCAGAGTGTGAAGGACTTCCTCAGCCGTGAGCCTCCCATGTGGCCCAGGCCATGGGGTTGTTCCCCGTGTCTGTGTCTCCCTGTGTTTGTACTTGGACCTCAGGACCTGTGTGGATGTCCCCATGTCCAGTCTCTGAATCCTCACCCGTATATGGGTTCCAAGTCCGCGTCTCTGAGTCTGTGCCCCTGCTGTAGTCCCTGTCCCTGTGGTTCCATCCTTTATGTCTATTAGCACACCCCTATCCCATGTGTGGTCCCTGAGTGCTCCTCCCAAGATTGGGTCTCCATGGCCATGCTGAAGAATCTGTCCGTAAGCCCTTGCTTGTGTCCCCATAGAGGAGGGGGCTGACCCCGACAGCATTGAGATGGTGGCCACGCGGGTGCTAGAGCTCTCCATCCCAGCCTCACCTGAGCAGATCCAGCACCTGGCAGGTGCGATTGCAGAGCGGGTCCGGAGCCTGGCGGACGTGGACACAATCCTGGCGCGGACTGTGGGAGACGTGCGCCGAGCTGAGCAGCTACTGCAGGATGCACAGCGAGCACGGTCTGACCCCGGCCCCGGCCCCGGCCCCTGGCCCTGGCACGTGGTCCTGAAGCCTGCAGGCCCTGATTCCCCCTTCTCCCCAGGAGTCGGGCTGAGGGTGAGAAACAAAAGGCAGAGATGGTACAGGCGGCACTGGAGGAGGCCCAGCGGGCACAGGGTGCTGCCCAGGGTGCCATCCGGGGGGCAGTGGCCGACACGCGGGACACGGAGCAGACCCTACACCAGGTGTGGCCTCCCTAGGGTATCAGCAGGGCAAGGGTGTGGGCATGCCTCGTATATCTGTTTAACCCCGGGCCCACGCGTGGCAGGTCCAGGAGAGGGTGGCCGGTGCCGAGCAGGCCCTGAGTTCTGCAGATGAGAGAGCTCGGCAACTGGATCACCTCCTGGAGGCTCTAAAGCGGAAGCGGGCAGGAAATAGCCTGGCAGCCTCTACAGCTGAAGAAACAGCAGGCAGTGCCCACAGTCGTGCCCAGGAGGCTGAGCAGGTGGGTTGAGGAGATAGAAGGTAGAAATGGGAGGCTCCACCTCCCCTGGATACACCGCTGACCCTGTCTCTGCCCTCCACTGACGCAGCTTCTGCAGGGCCCACTGAGCGACCAGTACCAGAAGGTGAGGGCTCTAGCTGAGCTCAAGGCCCAGGGCGTGCTGGCTGCGCAGACAAGGGCAGAGCAGTTGCGGGATGAGGCGCGGGGCCTACTGCAGGCTGCTCAGGACAAGCTGCAGCGGCTACAGGGTGAGGAGCCGGGGTGGCGGGCACCAGCGGCGTGGGGCTGTGGGAGTGGGCTCCCGAGCTGAGACCTGCCTCCCCTAGAACTGGAGGGCACCTACGAGGAGAACGAGCGGGCACTGGAGGGCAAGGCGGCGCAGCTGGACGGGCTGGAGGCCAAGCTGCGCGGCGTGCTGCAAGCCATCAACCTGCAGGTTCAGATCTACAACACCTGCCAGTGACCACTGCCCGGCCCCGCATGCCTGTGTGTCCAAGCATTAAAGAGCTCTTGGCCTGACAGGGCTCCCCAATAAAGCCGTGTGAACCCCCACTTGTTGTTTGGACTCTCCTTGGCGGGGCGGGGTCTCTGGGCGGAACCTCGAGGCTGCCACCAACACCGCCCCGGCGCAGCCAGGCCCCGCCTCCTCCGCTCGGCCCGCCCCGGAGCTGCCCGCGGCCGCCACCCGCTCTCACCGGAAGTGCGTCACCGGCTCGGCGCCCCGCCTCCCGCGGCCGTAACTAGAAGTCGAAACAAAACAAGCGGCTAAGGCGGTGGCGGCGGCGGCGGCGCCGGGACGGGGGAGGGGCGCGCCGGAACCGGAACCGACCTGACGCCGGAACCGGAACCGAGAGCGGGTTGCCAAGGCCCGAAGAGGGCTGGCGGCGGCGATTTGCTCGGTGAGTGGGGCCGTCCGCAGCTCGCCGGTTTGACCGGAGCGGGGAGGCCGCGGCGTGGGCCGGGGGCGGCCTGTTCAAGGTCATGGGTCGTGCCATCCCCGACCCCTCGAGCCCTGCGGGGTGCTGGGCACTCCGATGCCTTCGGGGCCGTCACGGTACGTCCGTGGCCGGCCTTCTGCCTCGGAGAGCACCAGCGGCGAGCGAGGGCGGCTTCTTGGAGGAGGTGGTGGCGCGCCCGGGTTCGGAGGCTGGAGTTGGGTCGCAGCCCTGCCGGGGCGCTGGTCTGTTGTCAGTAACCCCGCGCGGCGGTATCAGGCCAGCTCCAGTCTCTGGACCGCCTCTGTCCCGCTTCGACGTCCCCCGAGCGTGAGGGAGAGACGCGACCTTTGCCTTGGGCCTGGGGTTAGAGGAGAGGGAAGCGGGTGTCTGCCCCTTGACTCCCGATCTGCAGTCGTTAACTATCCACCCGTGTACCACGTCTGAGCGGTAAAATGGTATCCTTATACTCATGCCCTCCAACACGCACACACGCGCACACACACACACACACACACACACTCTCACGTCGCTCTCTGTCCTGCTGGCTCAGGTGGTGCTTGAGGCTGCAGGTGGCCCTGGGTCATGGCTCATCCCCGCACTCATCTGGCTATCTAGTTTTGAAAACTTCATTTTGTTGGAGAAACAGTCCAGAAGCCACAGGCGGGTCTGTGGGAAACTGGTTAGGAGGTCCCAGGGGCTCAGAACGGAACCAGCGCAGGGACCTGGGGAGGAGGTGATAGATACCCTTTTCAGGCCTTCTGTGCTTGGGACAGCGGCTGGGGAGAGGAATCTCCTCTGGGATGGAGAAAGAGACCACATTGCAGGGGTGCAGGCAGGAAGCAGGTGGGGCACCTTAGCCCCAGGACTTTTCCAGGCCGTGGCAGCACCTGGGCTGGGCCGGTTTCAGCCCCAGAGCCTGGTTCTCCTGCTGCCTTGTCTCCTCCCTCCCTGTCTCCTCCTCCACCTTCTGCTTCTCCGTGGTGACTAAGCAGCCAGTGAGAGTGAAGGAAAAGTGAGCACCGTGCTCAGAGCGCCAGCCCCGTGGGCTGGAGCCATGGCTCCTCTCCAGATTGGTGGAGGAGCCTGGTCCCAGGCCATGACTGCCTTGACCTGACACCGCCTCAGGGAGGCTTCCAGCTTTGTAGGTCTGTTATGGCGGGTCTCTAGGAGGCTTGGCCAGAAGCGGTTGCTGCTGTTTGCATTATTTATTTCCTTTTTGAAATAGCCTGAGAGTGTCCAGGGCTACTTCAGGTGTGAGAAGTGTCCTGGGTTGCCGAGCCCTGGCTGCACCAGGGAGCAAGTCGCTGGCCGTGGCAGTGATCGCTGGCCCTGTGCTTTTAGGCTGTCAGTTCCTTGCTGGAAACTTTGGCCACAAAGAGCTGCCAAGATAGCCGGGCCGGGAAGAAAGCGCCGCAGCCCTGACCCAGACGCCGTTGCCGACCCCGGGGCACTCTGGCTGTCAACCAAGCGGCTCAAGATGTCTGGCGGGGCCAGTGCCACAGGCCCAAGGAGGGGACCCTCAGGCCTGGAGGAGGCCACTAGTAAAAAGAAGCAGAAGGATCGAGCAAACCAGGAGAGCAAGGACGGAGATCCCAGGCGAGGTAGGATCGGCCTTCCAGGGTGCTCATGGCTTTATCTTCTTCCCCTCTTGGGCACATGGACTGGGGATTGGGAGGTGACATTGTACTGCCTCTCTCGTGGTCTGACGCTGAGAGAAGGACTCCTGGCAGGCTGATTAGGGCCTCAGCTTTGAGGCCCAGGTACTTGGCTAACATCCAGGAGATGCTGCCAGGTGGGGTGGTCAAGTCTTGGCGGCCTCTCCTCATCACGTCTCTCTGTTCTTTCCTTTGTTGTCAGGGTCAGCGTCCACTCCTCGGGAGGACCAGAGCAAAGAGGGTGAGTTACAAATGGCTGTTTGGGTGCTAGAAGAGGGGAGAGGGTGCTTAGAATTTAGCCTGTATTTGAACACTCCCATTAGGGCTGGGTCTCTGGTACATGCTCGTCCCCAGCTGGAGCTTGTGGAGACCCTGTTGATGCCTTTGCCACTTCCTTGGCAGAGTTGTTGCTCGATTGGAGGCAGAGTGCAGACGAGGTGATTGTCAAGCTGCGTGTGGGAGCCGGGCCCGTGCGGCTGGAGGAGGTGGATGCCACTTTCACAGACACAGACTGTGTGGTGCGCCTTCCAGGTGTGTCCACCTGCCCCGAGCACAGCGGTGTACCTGAATCTCCCGATGCCCCTACCGCACTTCATTGCCCCTGCTCTGTCCCTAGGTGGTCGGCAGTGGGGCGGCGTCTTCTATGCCGAAATAGAAGGTTCTTGCACCAAAGTGCAGCCCCGCAAGGGTGGCCTCCTGCAGCTGGCACTGCCCAAGAAGGTGCCTCTGCTTACGTGGCCCTCTCTCCTGGTGAGTTCCAGCACAGAGTAGGGTGGGCGGGTTAGGGTAGGAGACCAGCCCTGACTGCTGTGTCTTTGGCAGAAAAAGCCTCTAGGGACCCAGGAGCTGGTGCCAGGGCTGCGGTGCCAGGAGAATGGGCAGGAGCTGTCTCCCATTGCCCTAGAGCCAGGCCCCGAGCCCCGCCGGGCTAAGCAGGAGGCCCGGAACCAGAAGAGGGCCCAGGGCCGTGGTGAGGTAGGCTCGGGGTCTGGCCCCGGCGCCCAGGCAGGGCCCAGCGCCAAGAGGGCTGTGCATCTTCGCAGAGGGCCAGAGGGGGAAGGATCCAGGGATGGCCCTGGACCCCGGGGTGATGCCCCACCCTTCTTGGCTGACCAGAGCACCCAGGTGAGAACTGGGTGTCTATTCGGGGGTGGGAGGAGATGGGAGGAAAGGTATGGGCTGGAGTGGGGGGTTACTTGTTGGCCACGGGGCTGATCTTGCCCACAATCTCGCCATGACTAGGTCGAGGCCGAGGAGCAGCTCTGCTCCCCACCACTGAACCCCCAGACCTGCCTCCTGGGCTCAGAGGAGAACTTAGCCCTTTTGACCGGAGAGAAGGCAGTGTCCCCCAGGAATGACCCAGTCTCCCCAGCCCTGGCCCGGAGCAGAGACTCTGGGAAAGATGACTGCGTCAAGGGGATGGCAGTGGCGGCAGAGGCCGCAGCCGTGGTGGATGGTAAAGGTGGGGCTGGGCAGGCGGGCACAGCTGAGGCTGGGTTGTCGGGTTGGTGGGCAGGGAGGGCGTAGGACAGCAGTGGGCCGCAGCCTGTCTAGATGGCACTGACCACAGTCTCCCCATAGAGCCTGAATCCATGGTGAACCTGGCTTTTGTCAAGAACGACTCGTACGAGAAGGGGCCAGATTCAGTGGTGGTGCACGTGTATGTGAAGGAGATCCGCAGGGACACCTCTCGCGTACTCTTCCGCGAGCAGGACTTCACACTCATCTTCCAGACCAGGTGGGAGCGTGGACAGATGGGCGGATGGCATGCCTTGGGGGCGGCGTGTCTCATGTCCATCCTCTCGCCCTCCCTGCCCCGCTCTGCCTCTGCAGGGATGGGAACTTCCTGAGGCTGCACCTGGGCTGTGGGCCCCACACCATCTTCCGTTGGCAGGTGAAGCTCAGGTGGGTGGTTCCCGGCTCTGCCATTGTTCCTGTCTCACCCTGGGCCACGTCTCAGGCCCCTCAAGCCTGATGCCTACTCCCCTTAAGTTCTGAGTTTAGCCTTTTCCCGCAGGAACCTGATTGAGCCAGAGCAGTGCACCTTCTGTTTCACGGCCTCTCGCATTGACATCTGCCTCCGGAAGCGGCAGAGTCAGCGCTGGGGGGGCCTGGAAGCCCCAGCTGCACGAGGTCTGCACACGAGCTCCTTTCATTGCCCAGGCCTGCTCAACTGGGACCCCCCAGTCCCTGCCACATGCTGCTAACCACCAGCCCTCTGGTTCCCCCTTTTTAAGGTGCAGTGGGTGGTGCAAAGGTTGCCGTGCCGACAGGTCCAACCCCTCTGGATTCAGCCCCACCAGGAGGTACCCCCCACCCCTTGACAGGCCAGGAGGAAGCTCGGGCTGTGGAGAAGGACAAACCCAAGGCTCGATCTGAGGACACGGGGCTAGATGGCGTGGCGGCCCGCACCCCCATGGAGCACGTAGCTCCAAAGCCAGAGCCCCACCTAACCTCGGTGAGAGTCCTGGGGGAGGAAGGACCAGAGTGGAGGCTGCTGGGCCTCGAGGCTGCTCTGATCCCCCATTTGCTCCCACAGCCCAAGCCAACGTGTATGGTGCCTCCAATGCCCCACAGCCCTGTGAGTGGAGACAGTGTGGAGAGGAGGAGGAGGAAGAAAAGAAAGTGTGTCTGCCAGGCTTCACTGGCCTCGTCAATTTGGGCAACACTTGCTTCATGAACAGCGTCATTCAGTCTCTGTCTAACACTCGGGAACTCCGGGACTTCTTCCATGGTGAGAGTAGGGCCTCGTGCTTGGGGCGAGGGCCGAGGCGGCACCTCTGACCCTCACACCTTTGCTTGGCTGCTCTTCCTAGACCGCTCTTTTGAGGCTGAGATCAACTACAACAACCCGCTGGGGACTGGTGGGCGTCTGGCCATTGGCTTTGCTGTGCTCCTCCGGGCCCTGTGGAAGGGCACGCACCACGCCTTCCAGCCTTCCAAGTTGAAGGTAACACCCGTGTCCACTCTCTGCTGGAGAGAGGGGAGGGCCACCAGCCGGGTGCCCGCGCTTGCACTCACGCCTTGCTCTCGCCTGCAGGCCATTGTGGCCAGCAAGGCCAGCCAGTTCACAGGCTACGCGCAGCACGACGCCCAGGAGTTCATGGCCTTCCTGCTGGACGGACTGCATGAGGACCTGAACCGCATCCAGAACAAGCCCTACACGGAGACCGTGGACTCGGACGGGCGGCCCGATGAGGTCTGCCTGGGAGCAGAGGGAGGCTGTGGCTTGTGTGCGCCCCAGCCCCAGGGCTCACGGTTCTGCCCGCCCTGCCCTCAGGTGGTAGCTGAGGAAGCTTGGCAACGGCACAAGATGAGGAACGACTCCTTCATCGTGGACCTGTTTCAGGGCCAGTACAAGTCGAAGCTGGTGTGCCCTGTGTGCGCCAAGGTGCGAGGCGCTCCCCTGGAGGGGGCTCCCAGTTGGGCTCAGCCAGCCTGGCCAAGTGAGCTTCGTCAGGAGCTGTGGGGCAGAGTTTGGGCAAGGGGGCTGGCAGGGAGGCCACTGGCTCCTTGGGCTGAAGAAGTCGGGCAGGTAGGCTTTCTGGCTGAGGTAAGAGTGATGGGGCCAGCCGTGGCCTCTTGGTTAAGGTGGCTGGATTCCATGTGGCCGACCATAGTTTAGTCCTGGACCCAGCAACTTGAGAGACACACTGCGTACGTGTGTGCAGCTGCCCAGAACCCTCACATCCCTAGAGGAGGAGAACTGGAGAAGGGATTGCAGTGTGACTGGCCCCTATGGGGGTGCTTTCTTCCTCCTCCCCACCACTGGCAAATACGTGTCCTCTAACAAATGATTAAAAACAGAGGTGGGGCCGGCAGGTGGCATGGTGGTTGAGGCGCTGGACTCCCACATGGTCAACTGCAGTTCGAGTCCTGGGCCCAGTGGCTAGCTTTCTTACTTCCCCTCTCTCTTTCTCTTTCGTCAAATTAAAAAAAATAATAAAAATGAATACATAAATAAGTAAAACTAAATTAAATAATGAAAAAAAAAAGAGGCAAAGGTAACATCCTGGGCTTAGAGGTGTGTTGCAGAGGTGAGGTGTGGCAGGGTGTGGGAGAGGTTCCAGAGGTCACGGGATGCAGGTGAGAGCAGGGGGATGTCAGTGCACTGAGCAGGGCCCGAAGGGCCAGAAGGAAGGCTTGTTCTCCCGGCATTCTGCTCATTCTAAGAATCTCCAGTCTGGTCCTTGGCTTGTCAGCTTGAGGCCCGAGAGCCACCAGAGGGCCTGGATTGGGCCCTTTGGGCAAGCATCCTGCCCCCACTCCTCGTGCGGTCACCCAGTGTCACCTCTGCATTCATAGGTCTCCATCACTTTTGACCCGTTCCTTTACCTGCCGGTGCCCTTGCCACAAAAGCAGAAGGTTCTCCCCGTCTTTTATTTTGCCCGAGAGCCCCACAGCAAGCCCATCAAGGTGAGTGAGCGCCCCCATCCAGGCTGCGCCTGAGGAGCCAGCCTGCCTCCCCCCTGACGGCCCTCGTTCTGCAGTTCCTGGTGAGCGTCAGCAAGGAGAACTCCAGTGCGAGCGAGGTGCTGGACTCCCTCTCTCAGAGCGTGCACGTGAAGCCGGAGAACCTGCGCCTGGCCGAGGTACGCCTGTCCTTCCCCAGGCTCTTCCAGACGTGGCACGTGTGTGTGTGCACAGCACAGACGTGTGTGTGAATGATCGCGCATTTGTACATGTGAATGTGTGTGTGACTACACTAAAACAGGTGGTGTGTGCTTGTTTGAGGCGTGGAAAGCAGGTACTGGGGGTGTGCAGCTGAGGCCTCCCGTCCCCAGCCAGTGCAGGGCTTACTCCCCTCTTTGGTGGATGACCCAACTGCTCCAGGAAGCTTGAGCGGCAGCCTGCTCGCCCGTCCGCTGCGGTTCTCTCTCCATCCTGCTGTTCTCGTTTATTCCAGGTTGACATGTGGACCTCCCCAAAAGGTCTTAGCCTTTATTCTGGCAGTGTCATTTTTCTTTCTTTCTTTTTTAAGAATTTATTTAATTTAAAAACAAAAAGAAATTATTTAATTTTATTCATTATTATTACCTTTTAAAATTTGCTATAGGGCACATGCACCACCAGAGAGCGACAGAGGTAGAGAGAGAAAGTGAGAGAGAAAATGAGAAAGCAAGCTGCTAGGTCTGGGACTTAAACCATGGTCAGCCATGTTGGAGTCCAGCTCCTTAATCACCATACCCCGTGCTGTCCCCACCCCAACCCCCACCTGTGTTGCTTTTTTCTTTTTTTTTTTCTGGAGAGGTTTTTGCAATAGGGTGCGTGCGCTCGCCAGAAAGACAGAGAGAGACAGAAAGCGAGAAATCACCCCCCAGGGGGGATGGCCACGCCGCAGTCCCTTCTCCTCCATCCTCCTCTTGGGATTTTGGGCATGCACGCACACGCGCCTGGTGTGAGTTTAAGCCACTGGGTCTGGGACTCGAACTACGGTTGACTACATGGGAGTCCAGTGACATAGTCATTATGCCAACTGCTAGTCCCCACCTGTGTTTTTCTTAAGGGTGGGGTTGGATTAGGGAGGATGCTCCTCAAATGTGGTCCTCCCTCCATAGTAATACGTTACAGTCTCAGCAGTGCCCTGCTGGTTCCAGTAGGTGGAAGGCCTCACTGTGGAGAGCTGCCATGGCTGTGCCTGCCCCTGGCCTGGTCTTTCACGGGCACGGAGCCTGGTCCCAGCAGAGGCACACACCTCTCCCGGTCCACAAGCCCCACCTCTGTCCTTGTGGACCGAAGGCACCAGCTTCTTCCTTGTGCTCTGGGTCAGGGCTTGGGAGAGGGTTATTTTCATGGAAGCTCTATTTTGTCCCCAGGTAATTAAGAACCGCTTCCACCGTGTGTTCCTGCCTTCCAATTCCCTGGACACCGTGTCCCCATCCGATGTGCTGCTCTGCTTTGAGCTGCTGTCCCCAGAGTTGGCTAAGGAACGGGTAGTGGTGCTAGAGGTGCAGCAGGTGAGTGGGGCCGCCCCGATGGCACAGGGCCCTGGTGGGGGGCACTCCTGCCTGGCCTCGCTGAGCCAGACCACCCACCCTAGCGCCCCCAGGTGCCCAGCGTCCCCATCTCCAAGTGTGCAGCCTGCCAGCGGAAGCAGCAGTCGGAGGATGAAAAGCTGAAGCGCTGTACCCGGTGCTACCGTGTGGGCTACTGCAACCAGTGAGGACCGTGGTCTCCCCCCCACCCCCTCCACACTGAGATACGTGTGCTTTAAGCTCTCTGCTGCCACCCTACGTTGTCAGGCCCTGGGGGAGGCAGGGCTGGCACCCCCGTTTCCAGGGCCTACCACCAGCCCTACAACCAGCCCCCAGTGTGCAGCTACAGGAGTTTGGGCCGAGGCCCCATCCTTACCGTCCCCTTCCCTCCAGGCTCTGCCAGAAAACCCACTGGCCTGATCATAAGGGCCTCTGCCGCCCTGAGAATATCGGCTACCCCTTCCTGGTCAGTGTACCTGCCTCCCGCCTCACGTACGCCCGTCTCGCTCAGCTGCTCGAGGGCTATGCCCGGTAAGCACCCAGTAGTTGGCCCAGGAGGGGACGGGGGGAGCTGCTGGCCGGCTGCTCAGGACTGTTGCCTTGCTGTGTTGCCAGGTACTCCGTGAGTGTCTTCCAGCCCCCCTTCCAACCTGGCCGCGTGGCCTTGGAGTCCCAGGGCCCTGGCTGTACCACGCTGCTCTCTACCAGCTCCCTGGAAGCCGGGGATGGAGACAGGGACCCCATTCAGCCACCTGAGCTCCAGGTGGCGACTGCCGTGGCTGAGGGGGACACAGGGGTTTCCCGGGCATGGACAACCCCCGACCGGGGCCCCATGCCCAGCACCAGTGGAATTTCTTCCGAGATGCTGGCCAGTGGGCCTGCTGAGGTTGGCTGCTTGCCTGCTGGTGAGAGAGTGTCCCGGCCTGAAGGTACGATCTGGTGAAGGGTGCTGGGAACTGGGGTGGGAGGTAGGGGAGAAGGGAAAGCGAGTGTAGACTCTGGTGGGCTGGGAGCTCTGATTATCATGTTCTTTCCCAGCGGCTGTGCCCGGGTACCAACACCCGAGTGAAGCCGTGAGTGCCCATCCACCCCAGTTCTTCATCTACAAAATCGATGCCTCCAGCCGAGAGCAGCGGCTCGAGGACAAAGGTGCCTAAGGCCGTGGGAAGGAGCTGCGGGCTGGGCTCTGCTGGGCCCGCTGCCGTCCACGGCCTGACCCGTCTCCGCGCCCATCTCCAGGAGAGACCCCACTTGAGCTGGGTGATGACTGCAGTCTGGCTCTGGTTTGGCGGAACAACGAGCGCCTGCAGGAGTTCGTGCTGGTGGCCTCCAAGGAGCTGGAGTGTGCTGAGGACCCAGGCTCTGCCGGGGAGGCCGCCCGCGCTGGCCACTTCACCCTGGACCAGTGCCTCAACCTCTTCACGCGGCCTGAGGTGTTGGCGCCCGAGGAGGCCTGGTGAGAACAGGCTAGCAGGCTGGGAGAGGGGCCGACGAGGGGGGCTTGCTGGCTCTGACCTGCCCCTGTCCCTTCCCAGGTACTGCCCGCAGTGCAAGCAGCACCGCGAGGCCTCCAAGCAGCTGCTGCTGTGGCGCCTGCCCAACGTGCTCATCGTGCAGCTCAAGCGCTTCTCCTTCCGCAGTTTCATCTGGCGCGACAAGATCAACGACTTGGTGGAGTTCCCGGTTCGGTGAGTGATGGGGCACGGGCTCAGGGTGGGCACGCTGGGTACCTGCTGACTGACTCGCCCCTTTCCTGCCGGGGACTGTAGGAACCTGGACCTGAGCAAGTTTTGTATCGGTCAGAAGGAGGAGCAGCTGCCCAGCTACGACCTGTACGCTGTCATCAACCACTACGGAGGCATGATTGGCGGCCACTACACTGCCTGTGCGCGCCTGCCCAGTGACCGCAGCAGCCAGCGCAGCGACGTGGGTGAGGGCACGCACAGCCAGCAGGAGAGGAGGAGGGCCGGCGCTGTGCGCCCTGCTCACACCCTTCCCGCCCCGCTGCAGGCTGGCGCCTGTTTGATGACAGCACGGTGACCACGGTAGACGAGAGCCAGGTGGTGACGCGTTACGCCTACGTACTCTTCTACCGCCGGCGGAACTCTCCTGTGGAGAGGCCCCCCAGGGCAGGCCACTCCGAGCACCACCCAGACCTGGGCCCCGTGGCCGAGGCTGCTGCCAGCCAGGTGAGGCACGGGGAGGCTTTGCTGGCTCGTGGGGCCCAGCGCAGTTTGGGTTGGGTGGGGATGTCGACTACTCCAGCCACAGGCTCCATGAGCCTTGGGATTTGTGAGTCGCAGGCATGTTTCCCTATACCAAAGCCTCACCCAGGGCATCCTCGTGCCCTAGGGATGCTCACAGGGGTGCACACACAGACGTGCCGCCGGCACGCACGTAGACACCCACTTAGCACAGGTCAAGCAACTGTCCGGAACCTCAGCAGTCACCGTGCCGTGAACAGACTACCTGACACTCCCAGTGTCCTTCCGCACGCTCCCCGCATGTCAGCCCACAGACCCTCCCTGCCGATCGTCCCTGTGTTCTGGCATGCACTCAGGACAGGGCCTGTCTGGGCTAGCCACGGCCTCAAGTGACTCTGAGGTGAGCATATATCCCCACTGCGCCTTCAGGGGCTCTGCTGCACCGGCACGGTACCCCAGACCCAGACAGCAGCACAGTCGGGTCTCTTCTGGACTGGCTGCCCCCTTTGTGCCCCCTGTCCTGGGAGCCCTCTCGGCTCAGGGAAAGTCCCAGAAGACGGTGGTCAGGGTCTGGATGTGGGCGGGAGAGGCAGCAAGCAAGGAGCCTGCCCCAGGGTGGGCAGCCCTGTCTCCCACGAGCTGCCCCCTCTGTGGGAGGCCTAGGCTGACACGGGCCAGGTGACCCCACATGCCCACTGGAAGCTGCACGTGGACTGGGAAGTTGCCTTGAGGAGACCCAAATGCCGTCAAGATTCCCTCACCCTGATGCTCAGCCTGGACAGCCCTGAGCTCGGCTGCCTGCTCACTCCCTGCGGCTTGATCTGGAATGCAGGGGTTAGCCCCTGTCACCCCAGGCAGTACCGTCATGGCCAGGGGACTCAGGGACACTGGGTCCTCCCACCTCGGGTGCTGATGGCTGTTTCCGCATACTGTAGGCTTCCCGGATTTGGCAGGAGCTGGAGGCCGAGGAGGAGCCGGTGCCCGAGGGGCCTGGGCCCCTGGGTCCCTGGGGGCCCCAAGACTGGGTGGGCCCCCCGCCACGTGGCCCTACCACACCAGACGAGGGCTGCCTCCGGTACTTTGTCCTGGGCACTGTGGCGGCTCTGGTGGCCCTCGTGCTCAACGTGTTCTACCCTCTGGTATCCCAGAGTCGCTGGAGATGAGCCGCCCACCAGGCCTTCCTGCCTGTGGGGAGCAGCTCTGGCCCTGGGCCTCAGTACGGCACCTGGTGGAGGAGGTGGGGCCGTGGCCCCTGCAGGGGCAGGGCACCCTTGGGTGGGTATCCATCCAGCTGTCTGTCCCTTCTTCCTGCTGCTCTGACTATTGGCTGGGGGCTTGGCCCTGCCCAAGCCGTTTCCTGTATTTAAAGCGTTAATAAAGCGACTGTTCAGGCCCGATCTCGTCTCTCTGTCTCGACGCCGCTGCTGTCTGCGCCTGCCTTGGGGCCCTCCCTTGGGTGCCGGGGCTCTGAGCCAGCACCCCCGGGATGCCAAGAGGCATGCTGGGCAGCCCCCAACCCCTGTCCTCATATTCTGTTGCAGGGACTAGGCCCTGGCCAGGCCCCCGAGGTGGCCCCCACGCGGACAGCCCCTGAACGCTTCGCCCCCCCAGTGGACCGCCCAGCCCCCACCTACAGCAACATGGAGGAGGTCGATTAGCAGGTCCCTGTCTTACGGGTGTCGGGGGGGACTGGGTTTGGGGGACCCCCCACAGAGGGCCAGCTCTTTGCCGCTTCTTCTCTAACCCAGAGGACACTGGTTCCAGCAATGCAGAGTTTGGGGGGCAGGATTCTGGGCAGGGGGCCCACAGGTTGGGACCTCTTGTCAGCTGGGCCTCCTGACCAGCGGGCCTTGGCTTCTCCACCGCCTCCAGTGCTACATGATTTGATTCTCAGTTGTACCTTTAATTCTTTCTGACCCGCATTATAAACGTTATAATTTTATTCTAAAAACTGTAATTTTTTTTTCATTTTGGAAGTGATTGCTGCTGTTTAAATATATTTTAAAAATAAATAATACATAAGCAGACTAGTGACTGTGATCCGCCACATGCCGCAGCCACCCCCTCCTTCCGCATCGTCTGGTGTATGTGCATCTGTGTGTTAGACACCCTGAAAGTGCTCTGGTCTCCCCTCAGACCAGCTCATGCCCTGTGTGGGGACCCTGAAGCTCCCAGTGCCATCAGCCCACCTGCTGTTCCTGGTTCTGGGTCCCCTGTGGAGGTGGCTGGAGTTGATGCCGTGTGTACCCGCAGGGTGGAGGGGACTTGCGAGGCTCTGGAGCCAGCAGCGTGTGTTAGACGGTCCAGGCACTGGAGCAGCCTGGGGCTGACAGCAGGTCTGGTAGGACTTGGGGCAGAGGAGGCACTGGGCACCAGGCTCATGCTTCTCTCCTGTTCTCGGGCCTTCTCCAGTTGAAATGCCACCCACAGCCCTCAGGGGAGAACAGAACGCGAGGACAGCTGTGGGACAGGACGGGCGGAGAAGTCAGAGCTAATCTTGTCCAGCATTGTTAGAGTGAGGGTGATGGGCCCTTAAGAATCCCTAAGGGGTCAGCTAGTGACATGGAGGTTAAGGCAGCTGGATCCCACATGGCTAGCTGTGTGGTTTGAGTCCTAGACCTGGCAGCTCGAAAAACACGCCAGACACTGTGTGTGTGTGTGTGCCCAGAATCTCAAGAGACATGAAGGAGAAGAGATTGCGGTGTGGCCATGCCCCATTGGGTGTTTTCTCACTCCTCTGTCTCTTGATCCAGCACATGCACTCTAACAAAATTAAAGGAAAAAAAATCTCCTAGGTCTTGGCTCCTGGTAACTAGCCCAGGCTGTTCATCCGCAATGGGTTTATAGGGATGTCCCAACCTCGGCAGCTCTGCTCCCTTGTCCACACACACTCCTCTCCCCAGCTGCTTGGGGGCAGGGTAGCCATCTCTGGGTGGAAAGGAATAGGGAGATGGGGATTAAAGGTTCTCACGAGACAGGTGATTAGAGAAACCATAGAGGGAGTGACAAAGTAGAGGTGACACAGGGTTATGGCAGCCCAGAAGTCCATCCCTGGCCCTGAGCCCGTGGGTCCAGGCTCCTATTCTGCATGTAGGCACTGATAGTAGTTGACCAATGTTGGCTCTTTCAGTGGGGACACCACTCTGAGGGTCGTGGGTTGCTGGCTATGGAGAGATGGACATGGGGCCCTGCAGAAAAGGAGGCCTTGCTGACCCGTGTGCTGGTGCTGGCAGCTTCGATAGTGCTGGAGGCTGTAATGGGTTGTGCTGGGCCAGCCCCAGGTGCATGGGAGGTTGACCTCCATTGGCTGCATGCACTGATCAATGCGTGGTCCACTCTGGCTGCAGCCCTGCTGCTGAGCCTGCCCACGGTTGTGGGTACCGTGGCTCTGCTGCCCGTGCTCTCGGCTCACACTGCAGGAGCCTGTCCGTGGTTGGCTGCTGGACCTTCCCCCTGCCTGCACAGCGGAGCCTTGCCTGCCGTTTCCAGGCATTTCTTCTTGGTCACCTTTCCCTTTGGTTTCCAGGACTGGTGCAGGGGCTCACCCAGGCCTGCTAACCCCCCAACCTGGGCCCATACCATGTTACATTTCTGCTCTGTGCAAGTCATCACGCTCCACTGGTACCTGCCGCTACCACTTGTGGCATTCTTGGTGGCACAAGTGGTAGCGGCCTCATCCTGTGACTCGGAGCCATGGGGGCAACAGGGTACCATGTGGGAACCAGGGAAGGGCATTCAGGCTTTTCTGTACTCTCCTGACCAGCAGGACTTCATGATGGTGGGGATGGTGCTGCAGTAAACCCTTTGGTGGCATCAGGTACCGAGGAAAGTGGCAGTGGCAGGCGCTGCCATGCTCAGTGCACTCTCAGGGAGTGGGGGTCGGCTGGGAGAATGATGAGGCTGGGCCAAGCAGCCATGGAGGGATGGGAAGCTCCAGGACATGGGATCAGACCTGGGTACCAATGCAACATGTGGCCCTGGCAGAACTGGAATGTGGTCACCACAGGGGACCCAGGTGTAGGCCCAGACATGGAACTTGGCCATTAATGGGATGTGGATAGACTAGTTGGGAACCTGCCCTGTCTCTGAAATTCCAGAAAGAGGAGTGTCACCAGGAGCCTGATACCAACCCTAAATCTGGGGACTTTCTCACCATCCACTGCCGCATTCTCCCACCTCCCACATGGAGAACAAAGTGGTCACTCTGTATTAGTCAGCAAGTCCTGAAAGCTCAGTGAGACTCTGGGAAGGCTCCCCAAGCACCATGGCCACAATCATGAGGACTCTCTTCCAGGGGCCAGTAGGTGGTATAGTGGTTAAGGTGCTGAACTCCCACATGGCCAGCCAAGGTTCCAGTCCCAGACGAGCAGCTTGAAACTCATGCCAGGTGCATATGCGTGTCTGCCCAAAATCCCAAGAGAATGGAAGAGAATGGATTGCAGCATGGCCATCTCTCCTGTGTGTGTGTGTGTGAGAGAGAGATATTTCTGGATTCCTGTCTCTGTTTCTTCCCTTAGTGCAGGTGCCCTATAGCAAAAATCTCTCTAAAAAAAAAAAAAAAAAAAATCCAAGGATCGCAGAGGGGTTTCACGGTCTAATTTCCATGTGGTTTTAGTAAAAATTGTACACTTTGCCAAGCGAGGTGAGGCGTAGTGTGGGATTTTAAATCAAATAATCACAAAATTTCTGCGTAGACTTCCTGGCCGGGCGAGCCATCCCACGTGCCAGACTTTTGGGGCTCCTTAATTGGCCACTCCGTACATTCTATGCGCCCGAGTCTTCACCAAGGCTTTCCCGGGCTTCAGTTTGTTCAACCGTTTCCATGACAACTCCAAAACGGTGACGTCAAAAATGCGACCGGGACTTAGATTTGCTCCCCAAGAACGGTGTTGGGATGGAGTTCTCAGAGCTGAAAGGGAGAAGTCGGAGAGCAAAAGCCCACGCCCTGGTCTTCCTCTTGCCTCGGTCCTGAACACCTTCCCTCCACGTCCAGGCGGCGCCCCTAGAGCCCCGCCGCCCCCGACCCCTACCTGCGGCGGGGACCACGGAGACGGAAGCCTTGCCCCCGGAAAAGCCGGTTCAGCCGGACACGGTTCCTTAAATGGCGTAGACGACCCTGGAGAGCCCCGCCCCCAGCCGGCAGGGAAGGACACCATTGGTTCTTCCCGAGGCCTCGTTCTCCTATTGGTCAGTGTGCGAATACCGACGTGCTCACTTGGCCCAAAGTTTCTTTCGGTTTCCGGTGTCCCCGCCATGGCTACCCCGGACTCCCTGTCGCTGTTCACCGGCCTAGGCTTGAGCGAGCACAAGGCCCGCGAGACGCTCAAGAACTCGGCCCTGAGCGCGCAGCTGCGCGAGGCAGCGACACAGGTGCGAGCCCTTCGGCCCCTGCCCAGGGCTGCAGACCGAGCCCCAGTGCCGCGCGGAGCCGGGGACCGAACCCCGTCTACCTTTCTTGTCCCGCCCCGGCCGCACTCACTGGGCGTGGGCTTCTCTCCTGACCCCCTGACCCCAGGCACAGCAGACTCTGGGCTCCATTGACAAGGCTACAGGGACCCTGCTGTATGGCTTGGCCTCCCGACTCAGGGACACGCGGCGTCTCTCTTTCCTCGTGAGCTATGTGGCCAGTAAGAAGATCCACACGGAGCCCCAGCTGAGCGGTGAGACTCCCGCCTGTTCCGCCAGTTCCAGCCCTATCCCTCCCTTCAACCAAGATGCCCCTCAGCCCTTTCTGCCAGCCTGGTTCTGCACAGGCGCTGGGTGTGGAGGGGCGGCCCTGGGCGCTCAGGGGACCATGGAGGTCTGACGCGGAGCCTCCTCCGTGTGCGTCCTTCCCTGTGGCCTCAGGGTCCTCCAGGGTAGTGCGGGGGCTTAACTGTTCAGCTGGCCAAGCAGTATTTGGGAAGTTTCATGGGATTAGGTTTCTCTGAGCTGAGATGCCCAAACTGGCTAGCTCCCCCTTCCTTCTCAGCCGCCCTGGACTATGTGCGCAGTCACCCCCTGGACCCCATCGATGTGGTGGACTTTGAGCAGCAGTGTGGTGTGGGTGTCGTGGTGACCCCAGAGCAGATCGAGGAGGCGGTGAGTCTGTCCTGGTCCTGGTTTGGGGAAGGAGTGGTTCAGTTTATACCCATTTCATACCCAGGACCACCCAGGGTATGCACGGTCCCTGGCCCGTCTCTGAAGGGGGCTTTTTTTTTTTTTTTTTTTTAAGAGGTTTTCGCTATAGGGCGTGTGCGCTCGCCAGAAAGACAGAGAGAGACAGAGAGACAGAAAGCGAGAAATCACCCCACAGGGGGGATGGCCACGCTGCAATCCCTTCTCCTCCATTCTCCTCTCGGGATCTTGGGCACGCACGCACACGCTCCCGGCGTGAGTTTAAGCCGCCGGGTCCGGGATGCGAACTGAGGTCGACTACGTGGGAGTCCAGCGACATAGCCATTACGCTAACTGCTGGTCCCCTGAAGGGGGCTTTTCTGAACCGCTGGGTTTGGCTTTCTGTAGGTGGAGACCGCCATAAATAGGCATTTGCCACAGCTCTCCGCGGAGCGCTACCATTTCAACATGGGGCTGCTGATGGGTGAGCCGGGCTGGGAGCAGGCTGGGAGCTCTCTGGTCAGGCCTCTTGTGGGCAGGAGTGAGAAGGAGCTGGGAGGTGTGGTGTGGCCGGGCTCAGGCCCTGGGCCCTGTGGCAGCCGCCCTCTCCTTGGGTGAATGCCCTCTTGGCCTCCCTGTAGCTCCCGGTGCCTGTGCTTGCAGGTGAGGCCCGGGCTGCGCTCAAGTGGGCTGACGGCAAGATGATCAAGCACGAAGTGGACATGCAGGTGGGCGAGGCCCCTGGCATGGACAGGGTGTGGACAGGGCCTGGGCTCCACTGGGGGAGACGAGGAAGGAGACTATTCCAGCGCTGGGTGGCAGAGGCTGGGTGGAGGGAGGCCTGTCTGGACCTCTGCTCTGGGTCTACCTGCAGTGAGCTGCTTTACTCAGAAGCCAGTTTCCTCACCCCGTAGGCGGGGGCGATAGGACCTTCGTCTCAGGAAGCAGCGTGGGATCACAAGGGGTGCCCGCTGCGGGAGCCTGCGTGGCTTGATGCTGGGCCCCCACCTCCCCTCTATCAATGGCTGCCTTGTAACCTGGGCCCAGTGTGGGCTCGAGGAGGGCACGAGCCTCTGGGGTCGGCAGAACCGCATGAAGTTTTTCCAGGAGGTGCTGCCAGGGCTGGGGAGCCCTCCATGGGTGGATGGGCGGGGCCAGCCAGGGGCTTCTTGACAGAGGGCAGTCCTGTCTCTGCCTGACTCTGGGCCCTGTTCAGGTCCTCCACCTTCTGGGTCCCAAGATGGAGGCTGATCTGGAGAAGAAGCCCAAGGTGAGGCATGGCATGGTGCTGGGTCCCCGGGGGTGAGTTGGGGTGGGCTGAGACTTCAGGATGGGGAAGAGAAGGTCTGACTTCAGTGGCTTTAAGAACCTTCCTGGGAGAAACTCTGACACAGTTTTGGGGCTCCTCTCAGGCGGCGAAGGCTCGGCTTGAAGAACCAGACCGGAGGACGGCCAAGGACGTGGTGGAGAACGGTGAGAGGCGGACGCTCTGGTCACACGCAGCTCCCTGACTGGGCATTCTCCCTGAAGAGTTCTTTTTTCTTTTTTTTAAGTCACCGGGGGGCATGTGTTTGTCAGAGAGACAGAGGGAGAAGGAGAAAGCACCCCCAGATGGGACGTGGTCACACCACAATCCCCGTTCCTCCATTTCTCCATCTTGTCAGGGTTTCGGCTGCGCAGATGCACACACAGTCGGTGCTTTTCAAGCTGCCGGGACTAGGATTTGAACTGTTGGCCATTTAGGTCCGGCCTGTCTTCAGGTTCTTCAGGTTCTTAAAGCCCTTGGCTTACTCAGCACCCTGCCTTTGGGCTCAAGAGTGGGATTCCTGGTGTTGCTTTTGTTCTCTGTGCCCACAGACGGGGCTGAGCTGTCTTAGAAGTGTGGCTTTCAATCTCGTATTTACTTATTTATTTATTTTTAGAGAGATTTCTTTTTCGTTTTCTTTTTTCTTTTTTGGAGAGGATTTTGTTTTTTCTTTTTGCTATAGGGCGTGTGCACTTGCTAGAGAGACAGAAAGCGAGACATCACCCCCCAGGGGGATGGCCACACCACAGTCCCTTCTCCTCCATTCTCCTCTCTGGATCTTGGGCACGCATGCACGCCCGGTGTGAGTTTAAGCCACCAGGTCCGGGACTTGAACCATGGTCGACCACATGGGAGTCCAGTGATGTAGCCATGACACCATCTGCTGGTCCTGAGAGATTTCTGTTATAGGAGGCGCACACTCACTAGAGAGACAGACAGAGACAGAGACAGAAAGCGAGAAATCACCCCCGAGGAGGATGCCCACACTGCGATCCCTTTTCCTCCATTCTCCCCTCGGGATCTTCGGTGCACACACACCTGTTGTTTTTTTTTGAGAGATTTTTGCTATAGGGCATGTGCACTCACCAGAAAGCCAGAGAGAGACAGACAGAAAGCGAGAAATCACCCCAGGGGCAATGCCACAGTCCCTTCTCCTCCATTCTCTCAGGATCTTGGGCACGCGTGCACAAGTGCCTGGCTTGAGTCTTAGCCACCGGGTTCGGGATTCAAACTGTGGTTGACTACATGGGAGTCCAGCGACATAGCCATTACACTAACTGCTGGTCCCAACACATCTAGTATGTTTTCAGCCTCTAGGTCTGGGACTCGAACCCTGGTCAGCCATGTGGGAGTCCAGTGACAAAACAATTACGCCCTCTACTGGTCCCTCATTCTCTTATCTCTGGAACTGCAGGAAGGGGCCTGCTGGGCTTTGTCCTGGCTGCAGGGTATGGGTAGCAGCCACGGGTATCTCCTCTGAGCTGGGGTGGTAACCATATCCAGAAGATACATTTTCTTTGGTTTCTCTCCGTCAGGTGAGGTTACTGAGCAGACCCTGTCTCTGATGGAGCAGCTCCGGGGAGAAGCTCTTAAATTCCACAAGCCTGGTGAGCCCTGGGGAGGGTTAGGTCTCGTTAGCAGTCCTCCCGCCAGGCTCGGCTCAGGGTCCTCGGCTGCAGCCTGGTCCTTAGGTCTGTTCTGGCCCTGGCAGGTGAGAACTACAAGACTCCAGGCTACGTGACCACTCCACACACCATGGCGCTGCTGAAGCAGCACCTGGAGATCACTGGGGGGCAGGTGAGTGGGAAGGTGGCCAGGCAAGCTGGCGCTGTCGGCCCGTCTGCTTGCCCGGGCTTCTCCATTGCTCCGTCTCCCCCATCCCTCTGGCCTCCCTGGGAAGGGACATCTGTTCCCTTAGGGTAGTCTGCGGTCTCCGTTCATTTCTCTGCTTTCATCCCCGTAATCTCAGGTCCGGACCCGATTCCCACCAGAACCCAACGGGATCCTGCACATCGGACATGCCAAAGCCATCAATTTCAACTTTGGCTATGCCAAGGTGAGCCCGATAACATGCCCCGGTGGGCGGAGGCCAAGGAGCGAAGCCACGGGTGGGATACGTAGGAGTGCGTTGGGGTCTCTGGGAAAACTCAGGTGAACCAGCAAGGTCAGATTTGCGGGGGGTTGCGGATGGAATTGCTGCTGTGCCCCTCAGCTTGGGCTGTCTGGAGCTGCTGTAGCGATGCCTGTTGGAGGGCATTCCGATGCAGGGAGGTGAGAGAAGCTCCTCCAGCCTGACAGGGGAGCCCTCGGAGAACGTGCTGGTTTGGTGAGCTGGATGCTGGGGGCTGACAGCCCTGCTGCTCTCCTAGGCCAACAATGGGATCTGTTTCCTGCGCTTCGATGACACCAACCCCGAGAAGGAGGAAGCCAAGTTCTTCACTGCCATCTACGACATGGTGGCCTGGCTGGGTACGGGCTGGGCGAAGCCTGGCCGGGGCTGGGGGGCGGTGGCCTCTCCTGGGGCCATGGCCTGTCCTTGAGTGTTTCTGCCTGGCCACTCACATGGTGTCTCGTCCTGCCCAGGTTACACACCTTACAAGGTGACCTACGCCTCTGATTATTTCGACCAGCTGTACGCCTGGGCTGTGGAGCTCATCCGCAGGTGAGGCCAGGGCCAGGCCAGGGCCAGACGGGCGCGGCATACCTGTGCTGGGCACTCACACCCTTCCCCACAGGGGCCAGGCGTACGTGTGCCACCAGCGAGGAGACGAGCTCAAAGGGCATAACGCGCTGCCCTCTCCCTGGAGGGACCGTCCCGTGGAGGAGTCGCTGCTGCTCTTTGAGGTGGGGTCTTGGAGGGGCACTGGGTTTGGTGGGCCGCAAGGCTGGGGATGACTCGGCCCTGTGCCTAAAGGCAGCCTGAGCCCGTGTTCCCCTCAGGCGATGCGCAAGGGCAAGTTTTCTGAGGGAGAAGCCACGCTGCGCATGAAACTGGTGATGGAGGATGGCAAGATGGATCCTGTGGCCTATCGAGTCAAGTATACGCCACACCACCGCACGGGGGACAGATGGTGGGTGTGTGGTGGCGGGGCGGTGGCGGGCCGTGAGCGGGGCGGGTGGCGGGCCGTGAGCGGGGCGGTGGCGGGCCGTGAGCGGGGCGGGGCGGTGGCGGGCTGGTGGCGGGCCATGAGCGGGCGGTGGCGGGCCATGAGCGGGGCGGTGGCGGGCCGTGAGCGGGGCGGTGGCGGGCCGTGAGCGGGGCGGTGGCGGGCCGTGAGCGGGGCGGTGGCGGGCCGTGAGCGGGCGGTGGCGGGCCGTGAGCGGGGCGGTGGCGGGCCGTGAGCGGGCGGTGGCGGGCCGTGAGCGGGGCGGTGGCGGGCTGTGAGCGGGGCGGCAGGCCCACTGCCTGTGCCCGCAGGTGCATCTACCCCACCTACGACTACACACACTGCCTCTGTGACTCCATCGAGCACATCACTCACTCACTCTGCACCAAGGAGTTCCAGGCCCGGTGAGGACACCAGGCTCCGGGGTGGGTAGGGCCAGTGGGACTCCAGCAGCCCTCCTTGGGGTGTCTCCCTGGCCCCAGAGGTGGCCCGTCCTAACCCTGCTCTCCCGCCCAGACGGTCTTCCTACTTCTGGCTGTGTAATGCACTGGACGTCTATTGCCCTGTGCAGTGGGAGTACGGGCGCCTGAACCTCCACTACGCCGTCGTCTCCAAGAGGAAGATCCTCCAGCTTGTGGCAGCCGGTGCCGTGCGGTGGGTTGGGCTGGCAGCTCCTTAGAGGCCGATGGTACGGGCCGCATGGGCCGCAGAGGTTCCTTACCTCTCCTCCCCCACAGGGACTGGGACGACCCTCGGCTCTTCACGCTCACGGCCCTGCGACGGCGGGGCTTTCCACCCGAGGCCATCAACAACTTCTGTGCCCGGGTATAGCCCGGTGGTCTGGGTGGGCAGACGAGGCTCGCAGTGCAGGGCTGTGTGGTGGTGGCTGTGACACATGCCGGACTTCCCCGCCAGGTGGGGGTGACAGTGGCGCAGACCACGATGGAGCCACATCTTCTAGAAGCTTGTGTGCGTGAAGTGCTGAATGACACAGCCCCACGGGCCATGGCTGTGCTGGAGTCACTACGGGTTGTCATCACCAATTTTCCAGCTGCCGAGGTGGGCGTGCACCTCCGTGTGCATGCTTGTACACACGTCTGTGTGTGTCGGGGGCACACCTGGGTCGGGATCCCAGTGGCTGGCGTGACTCCCAGTACTTGTGTCCTGTTACAGTCCTTGGATATCCGGGTGCCCAACTTCCCGGCTGATGAGGCCAAGGGCTTCCACCAGGTCCCCTTTGCATCCGTCGTCTTCATTGAGAGGACCGACTTCAAGGAGGTGAGCGTGGGCTGGAGGGTCCTACCTGCCGCTGAGGCTAGTCCCGGGGTCTTTTCCTCTCATCCCTTCTCTCAGTCTATCTACTTCCGGCTCCAGGTGGGCCATCCCCTGCCAGACCAGGCAGTGGGAGGAGAAGCCTCTCCCCCCTAGCCTGACCCTTGCAGCGTCTCGTGTAAACCCTGCTCCCTGTCTCTAGGAACCGGAGCCAGGCTATAAGCGCCTGGCTTGGGGCCAGCCTGTGGGCCTGAGGCATACGGGCTACGTCATCGAGCTGCAGCGTGTGGTCAAGGTGAGAGCCAGCTCAGCCTCCCTCTGCAGGGCCTGGCGGGGCAGGATCGTGTCCTGCAGGTCCGCTGGTGTGCAACTGCAGCCCCCCACGTCCCCCTCCAGGGCCCCAGTGGCTGCGTGGAGAGCCTGGAGGTGACCTGCAGACGGGCAGATGCTGGCGAGAAGCCCAAGGCCTTCATTCACTGGGTGTCACGGCCGCTGGAGTGCGAGATTCGCCTCTACGAGAGACTGTGAGTGAACAGCCGGCATGAGGGCACATGTGAGGTGGGCATCGCCCTCTCTGGCTGCCAAGCCACAGCGCTGACCTTCATTTTGGCTACAGGTTTCTGCACAAGAACCCCGAAGATCCTGCTGAGGTGCCTGGTGGCTTCTTAAGTGACCTGAACCCGGTAGGTTCATGGGGTATGGGGGGAGGGTGGTGGTCCTCCCTGGCTGGCTGCCTGAGTTCCCTGCCCATAGGCATCCCTGCAAGTGGTGGAGGGGGCATTAGTGGACTGCTCCGTGGCCCTGGCAAAGCCCTTCGACAAGTTCCAGTTTGAGCGCCTTGGATATTTCTCCGTCGATCCAGACAGCCGCCAGGGACAGGTGCTGGCCCTGTCCTACCCCTTCCTGCAAGCGAGGGTGTCTGCCATTGGCTGTCTCAGGCACACATGGGGAGGGCGGTGGCATTCATGGTGTACTAATGAAACCAGCCCCGAGGTTAGCTCTGCGCATACTTTGCATGCACCCCACTTTCCTCCTCCTCAGAGCAAGGGGCAGCCTAGGGTTGTCATCACCCTTATGAAACTGAGGCCCAGAGCCATCTAATCCCTTATCCAAAGTGAGGAATTAGGTCTCTTGACCTTTGGTTCCCTCCTCTGGGATGAGGAGGGAACTAGGGGAGTGGTTGGGGTTGGTGGTCATTCTCTTCTCTCCACCCTCCAGCTTGTCTTCAACCGAACCGTCACACTCAAGGAGGACCCCGGAAAGGTGTGAGCTGGATGCACTGCGACCTACCTCATCCTCACCTTCACCACCTCCAACTCGATATCAATAAAGAATGGCTAAATCCCCCTGGAGTCCGTGTTGTCTGTCTGCCCACCTCGCTCCTGAAGGCCCTGGAGAGTTGCTCTGTGTGTGTGTCACATGTCTTTTTTCTTTTTTTTAATTTAGGTTTTTGCCTTAAGGTGTATGTACTCACCAGAGAGAGAGACAGAGACAATGAGAGGGAAAGTGCGAAATAACCCCCCTAGGAGGGATGGCCACGCTGCAACCCCTTCTCTTCCCAGGATCTTGGGCACACGTGCACACACACCTGGTGTTAGTTGCAAGTGCGGAATTCGAACTGTGGTCAGCCATGTGGGAGTCCAGCTACACCAGCTGCTGGCCCCCTGTCCTGTCATTTTGCAAAGTGTTGAGAATGAGCTGACCCAGAATGGAGGTTTGAAACCATTGGTCCATTTCTTGGAGCTCCAGGGCAGAAGTCTGGTCTGGATTAATATCCTAGCACCTGGTCTGAGGGAACCTTCCTTGGTTCGGGGACCTGTGCCAAAGGCATCTGGGTGTGTCTGCTTGTGTGCCAGGACTGATGAAGACAGGACTGGCTTCTAGTCCTATCATTGGGCAAATAACAGTACCAGCCATGTTCGGGGCACAGTGGGGACTACACACAATGCTGGGCATGCTCATGGGGAGAGGGGTGGGGCTGGAAGAGGTTCCTGACCCAGCCTGGGTCTCAGAAAAGCCTCCTGGGGCCAGCGGGCTGCCCACTGGGCTATGTGGCTCCCGAGGCCTGTGCCTGCGTGTGCCTGCAGCTTTAACGCCTTCCACATTTTCCCTGTATACAAACACCAGCCTACCCGAGGCCCGCTTTAAGGTGGACCTGGCTGAAGAGGGCCAAACAGATAGCAGCAGATGGCGGGTCTCTGACGCTCGGTTCTCCACGAAAGGGGCCCAGGGGCCAGCAAGGCGAGGTACGGCTGGGGACGCCGGGCTCAGGGCAGGGGTCTGTAGGGGCCACCTTAAGCGAGAGGCCGAGCCGGCCTGGGCCCCGCCCCGCGTGGGGCTGCGCGACCAAAGGAGGCTCTGGCGGGCGGCGGAAGGTGGGTCCAAGCAGCGAGCTACGCTACCCAGTCTGCCCAGATCCACCGCTAGGCCTAGCCCCGGCCCTAGCTCCACCCTGCATGGAGGGGCGTCCGGGGCGGGGCGACTCGCCCCACCTCCCGGGCTCCTCTTTAGGCTCCAGCAGCCTGAGGCGCGGCCTTCTTCCTGAGCTGAAACGTTCCCTTTAAGTCTGACCGGGAGGTAGCCCAAGATCTCGCGGGATCCGACGCTCTGATTCTCGCGAGAGGGGCATTCGGCACCCATTGGCTGTAAAGGTTGAATGTAAGATGGCGCCCAGGGAGCTGTGAGGAGAAAATCCTGTCGGTCTTGAAGCGGCGACGGCAGAACCGGGGCCCCGAGCGGTGCGGCGGGGCCAGCGGGTAGAGCGGAGACGGCGGCGGCGGTGACGTCGCCGGGTGAGGGCTCCGGTGGGGATGGGGATGCGGCGAGGCTGCGGGCCTGGGACAGCGGGCCCACCCCACACAACGGCGGGCGGGGGCGGGCGGGCTGCTGCCGCTGGGCCCAGGAGACCTCGGGGCGGCTCCGGAGCGGAGAACGTCCCCGGGCCCGCGCGCCCCCATCCCGTGGGTGGGGGAGGGGAGGGCCGGGGATTCGGTGGGCGCGGCGCGCGGGCGCGCGCTGGTGCGGGCGCGCGGCCGGGCCTGTTTTTTCCTCGCGGGGGCGCGCGCGCTGTGCGGCCCTCCCGGTGCGCGTGGCCGCCGACGTGCGCGCCCCCGCCCAGCGATCTCGGCCACCGGAGCTGTGTGGCCCGTGGGCAAGAGCGGCTTTCCGGGGCGCGCGCCCGCCCTCGACCCCCATTTTTGGGGCGCGCGCCCTGCTGTTGGGTGGCGGTGCCGCTTCGAGAGCGCGCGGGACGCCCCTGCGGAGCCGAAGGGGGCGGCCGGCGGGCGGCTTGCTGCGCGGGGAAGGTTGCGGGCTGGGCCCTTCCTGCTGCGGTGACGTCCCTGGGCAACCCGGGCCTAGCCCTGGGGAAAAACCTACCGGCTTTGCTGTCTGGCTCGCGGCTCCGCTTCTCTGCAAGGCGGGCGAGATTGCTTGTTCTCCTCGAAGAATGCGATTACTCTAGGTCCCTGTGCCGGGTGGGTGCTTGAGAAAGGTGCTGCCCTGCTTCGAAAAACGAGCCCCGTTGGCCTGCGAGGGCAGGGGGCCCCAGGTTTTCTCACCCTGTAACCGGGTGCTTTGTGCCAGGGAGGTAAAGCAAAGGTTAACATTGGAAGACCCGTTAGTTCCCGCATTCCTTTATTAGAACCTAATTCTTCCATATGCGCAATTCATACCCGTCGCCTCTGCGCTTTGGACGGGGATCAATCCTCTGAGGTGGACAGTGTGGAACTCTTGGACCTCTGAAATGTCACTTAAATGCAGCCGTTTCTTTTGAGCAGGTGGAAGGGCTTCAGTCTATTAGACCAAAGCCCCGCTGTTGGCCTTAGCCAAAAAGTTGCCTAGAACAAAACTGAACAAATGGGAAAATCAGCGCTCTGCATTTATATTTCCTTTTAATTCCAAAAATTTCCCGCAGATATTTCTAAAATCGGCTATGTATCACTGTAAAAGTTACTTTGGATGAAGGATTTCAATCCTTCACAGCTCTTGTTTTTTCATCCCAGCACTGTGTTCTGGTGCCAAGGAAGTTCTAGGTTTTACCTAGAGAAATGTGCATCTCTTTTTTCCCCCTAAGACAAAATATCTGTTAGTTAGTATTTTAGAGTCTTTAAGGAAAAGCAAGCTAAGAAGTAAAACTAACAATGAAATTTGATCATTATGGGGGTAGTTCTAATATACTGTATTTTTTAAAGAACAAAGTTAAAAATTAAAAAGAGGCTGAGGATGGAAGGAACTTCTTTGTTCTATCTTCTTCAGAATATTAGAAGTCTTAAGAACTCAGGACAAGCAGCAGAAATACATGCAACATGGTGACTGGTGAGTTACAATCGTTCATATGCTGGAAGTTTGTGTGCACAGTTCTTTCTGGTAGTGTTGAAACATTACAGATTCTGTCAGTCATTCTGGGTGCTATGTGCCAGAAACTACTAGGTGCTGGAAAAGCCAAGATGTGGGAGAGCTGCATCTTTGAATCCAGCCACACTTTGCTGCTTGGACAGTTCTCTCTTGAAATTAAGTCAGTGCAGCTTGCAGGTTTTAGCAAGGCACCAGCTTTTCTAAGGACCTGAATGGCTTCAGAAAACAGTGAAGTTTATCTAGGATACATGTACACCTTTTATGCCTGCTTGTTTTGGATTATCTTTTTTTTTTTTTTTTTTTAAGTTTTTGCCAGAGAGCTTGTGCTTTCACCAGAGACAGAGTGAGAGGGAAAGTGAGAAATGAGCCCCCCAAGGGAGGATGGCCGTGCTGCAGTCCCTTCTTTATTCGCCTATTAGGATTTTGGGCAGGCACGCACAGTTACGCTGCGTGATTTTCAAGCTTCCAGGTCTGGGAATCGAACTGCGGTTGGCCATGTGGGATCCAGTGCCTTAACCACCACACCACCTGCTGGCTCTGGATTATTTTTTATTTTTTAAGTGCCCTATCGAGTTTGAGATCCTTTCAAATTGGAATTTTAAAATGTTTCTGTAAGCTCATCAACTCTGATTTATCCACTGAACGTCCTACTTTTAGTCTTCTGTGATGAATTGTGTACTCTCCGAGCCTCTCAGGTCCACACCCCCTTTCCAGCTCCTGGTGCCACTTACACAAATGATGGAACAAAGATCAAATAGTGGCTGGATTTTCTTATAAATTTGAATTGCTCCGAAAAAGTAACCAGAGTTGGGGGCTCTGGGTTTGACTGTCCTTTATGGCAACTTCAGATTCAAGGATGTCTTCTTTTGGGCTTGCATGCTTGCTTTTAGTTTAGTTAGTTGTGGTTTGTACTTAATGTGCCATGCTTCTGGCTTGTTTGCTTTTTATTTTTAAATGGCTACTCTTTATCTGTTTGGGTTTTTATTTCTGAGTTAGCTTCAGAATGAGGTGTTCCTGAATGAACTTCTATTCTTTTCCGTTACCTTGTTGTCTTGCATTTTGTTCTAGATATTTTAAGTCCTCTTCTGGCTTCACTTACATGCTTCCTTTGTTTTTTTTTTTTTTTTTTTTACCCTCCTTATTGTCATATTTGATTGTGATTTCTGTTGCAATACTGAAGTGGCTGCATGAAGTAATTTGAGAAATTTCTAGTTTTGTTGAAAGAAGGAAAGAAATGGTCCTTTGGTCTCTTCAGGCCAGGGAAAAACTGACGGAGCTGATGTTTTTAAAAATGTTTGATTATGTATTTGTGTATAAAAATTCAGGTGATGGGGCCAGGAGGTGGTGTGGTGGTTAAGGCTCTAGACACACCTACATGGCCAACCACGGTTCAAGTCTCAGACTTTCTGGCTTGCTTTCTCACTTGCTCTCTCTCTTTGGTCAAAATATATGATGAGTAAATAAAATTAAAATAAATAATTTAAAAAATTAAAAATAAATTCAGGTGATCTGTAAACAATTTAATGAAAAATTATAAAGTGAACCCAGTGTAGCTACTACTTCATTAGGAAGTAAAACAACACCAGCACCCTTGAATCCTTTATAGGTATTTTCTTGGTCATAGCTTCTCAATTCTCATAGACAAGTACTGTTCTGATTTTTGTGATAATCATACTCTTTGTTTTTCTTTTTATAGTTACTACTTTTGTGTCTGTTACCAACATAGTTTTGTTTGCTTTTGAATTTTATATATATGGAATCATGCTGTTTTTGTCTGTCTGTCTTTTTAGAGAGAGATTTCTGCTATAGGGTGCCATGAGCTTGCTGGAGAGACAGAGGAAGTGAGAAGTCACCCCCCAGGGAGGATAGCCACGCCGCAGTCCTTTCTCCTCCGTTCTCTTGGGATTTTGGGCAAGCACACACATGTGCCTGGTATGAGTTTCAAACCCTTGGATCTGGGACTCAAACTGCGGTTGGCCATGTAGGAGTCCAGCGCCTCAACCACTATGTCACCTGCTCGCCCCTTTTCTTCCTTCTTTTAGCATTGTGTTTCTGTCCATGTTTACTGCAGCTGTAGTTCATTCTCATTTTGTTCTTCCTTTTTTTTTTTAAGTTTTGCTATAGAAGTGTGTGCGAGAGAGGAAAAGTGGAAAAGTGAGTGAGAAATCACCCCCCAGGGGAGATGGCCAAGCCACAGTTTCTTCTCCATTTTCCTCTTGGGATTTTGGGAACCCACGCCCATGTACCCAGCATGTTTTTCAACCCATCAAGTCTGGAACCCAAACTAATTGGCCTTGTGGGATTCAATCACCTTAATCCCTGTGCCACTGCTGGACCCATTGCCATGTCTTTTCTTTATTTTTTTTCAGAATTATTTTTGTTTTAACTTTATTTACTGATTTTAACTTGACTAGAGAGGGACCGAGTGAGAGAGAGAGAGCGAGAGAACGAGCGAGAAGGAGTGAGAAGGCAAGCCTCCAGGTCTGAGACTTGAACCATTGTTGGCCATGTGAGAGTCCAGCACCCTTAACCACCACGCCATCTGCTGGCCTCACCACTGCCATTTATTCTATGTGGTATTTTGTTGTATGAATGTATCATAATTTATCCATCTCACTATTAATGTCTGTCTATACTGCTTACAGTTTTTGGCTATAACGATGCAGCTGTGAACATCCTTTTACAAGTACCCTGAGATATAAGCACAGGTTTTTTTTAAACGTTTTTAAAAAAATTACTTATTATTTTTTCACATGAGTTTTGCCAGAGGAAGAGAAACAGAGAGAGAGAGGGAGAAAGCAAGCCACCAAGTTTGGGACTCGAACCGTGGTCAGCCATGTGGGAGTTCCAGCACCTTAACCAGCATGCAACCTGCTGGGCCCTAAGCACAGGGTTTATGAAATGGATATTCTTTCTTTTCCCTTTATGTAAGAGAGGAAAAGAGAGAGAGCTAGGTGGTATTATTATTTTTGACAGATGTTGCTATACTTTTGCAGTGGACTGCCAATTAACTAGGATTATAGACATATGTAACCGTGCCCAGGAACTGAACCTGGACCTCCCATGCTGCCTCCAGCCTCCCAAGTGTTGGTGCTGTGCCCACTTGTGCACTACCATGGCTGGGCCTGAAACGGATGTTTTCTTTTTTTTGCGGAGGGGAGAGGTTTTTGCTATAGGGCACGTGCTCTTGCCAGAAAGAAAGACAAGAGAGACAGAAAGCGAGAAATCACCCTCGGGGGGTATGGCCATACTTCAACCCCTTCTCTTCCATTTTCCTCTTGGGATCTTGGGCACGCATGCACATGCGCCTGGCGTGAGTTTAAGCCACTGAGTCCGGGACTCAAACCGTGGTCGACTGTATGGAAGTCCAGAGACATAGCCATTACGCCAACTGCTGGTCCCTGAAATGGATGTTTTTAAGTTCATTAGATAATGCATGTAAGTGGCTGTGCCTCTTTACAACCCATCAGTGTTAGGTAGGGATATGAATTTTAAGTTCCTGGTTGGAAGTATGTGTTATCCAAATACAGGACCATGGTTAAAATGCCCCCACATCAGGGACTCCTCTGTAAATGTGTGAGGCAGGTTAATGACCCAGTAGAATAATTTCTTTGACAAATCCTATATCTTTAAGAACAGAAATACACCTTCTACTCTGCTGCTTTGAAGCGATTCCTTTTGTTAATTAGGACAAACATGACTGTAACGGCTTAAATGGAAATCGATTTTGTTCAAGTGAATGTATTCTTCAAACCAGACTCAGTGAGTTATGAGGAACCACTGCTAGAGTAGATGTGAGCCATGAGAGGGTGGGGCTCTAGGTCCAAGGAAGAGACCGGGCTCTGAGGCATCTCAGACTCTTTCCTTAGACCGTCACATTTCAAGATCCATTCTGCAGAGCTGTATGGGGAGCCTGGAAGAGGTATCAAAGATAAGAGACCCGAGGAAGGGTGATTCTGGTGAGTACGTGGTTCTTCCCTTAGAACCTGAAGGGAAGAAAGAGATTGGCGAACTGACTTTGGAAATTTAGTAGATTGTGGTTTTCAAGTAACCTTTATCCATGGTACTGGTACTATCTTCTGTCTAGTGATAAAATGATAAAAATAGTAACTCACGTTTTGAAGGACTTTCTATAAGGCACTAGGCTAAGCCGCAGCAGAAGAAAATACCAGGAGATAACGGATTGTTTTGGGAATCCCAGTGAAAATCTTCTGGGTATGTTGAGGGGGGCTGTGGCTCGTCTTCATGGTTCTGCAGAGAGGCTCCACTTGTATATGGAAGCAAATGCTTGTTTACAGACCCCCTACCCAATGAATACCTGAGGTTTTCTTAGACAATTAGAGAATTATTTATTTAATTTTATTTACTTATTGTTATTCTTCATTTGACCAGAGAGAGAGAGAGAGAGAGAGAGAGAGAGAGAGAGAGAGAGAGAGAGAGAGAGAGAAAGAGAGAGAGGCAGGCCACTGCTGGCATTGTGGGAGTCAGTCCAGTGCCCCAGCCACCATGCCACCCGCCGGCCCCGAGTGTTTTCTTTTCCTACTGTTAATCTTATCTGACTCCCACAAATTGGTAATACTCAGATATCTCTACAGCTTCGTATTTTCCAGAAGTATTTCAATTAATTTCTTTATTGCTCTTCGTACCTTTGACTTGTAGCTAATTAAGAGTCTTTTGTCTCTTTTGAGTTTCTGGAGGGTGGTTTCATGAAGTTTCTACATTTTATTTATTATTTATTATCTGTCTCTTGTGAGCATCTAGGAGTTAGCAGTATTCATTATTAGGCGTGATTTTGGAGATTGATTTTGTTTAAGAGTTTCGGATTTTGAGGGAAAAGCATGCTATAATCAACCAGAATTGTTTTTGTGTCTTGTTACTGTGGTGTAACCACTGTGTAGAAAAGATGACTTTTTAATTAATTTTTTGTTTAATACAACTTGGGGAAAAACTAGAAAGTACTAAACAGGAAGAAACATTAATCCTCTGTGGCTCCGTTATCCAGCAATAACTGTTATTAACATTCTGATGCTTTTTTCCGGGGTGTGTGTGTGTGTGTGTGTGTCTCCTTAAGGCACATGAACTTGCTGAAAAAGAGGGAAAGTGAGAGATCACATTACCAGTTGGCCCTTCTAGTGCATTTTTTGAGTTATTTCCCTCATATATACAATAAATAATACTGGGATATACATTTAAAAAAAGAAAATATTTATTTAATTTTACTTATTGTTATTTTAAAATTTGACCAGAGGAGGGCCAGCCGGTGGCATGGTGGTTAAGGCAACTGGACTCCCACATGGCTGACCATAGTTAAGTACCAGACCTGGCAGCTTGCTTTCTTGCTTTCCTTTTCTCTTTCTGTCTCTCTCTGGTCAACTTTATTTTTATTTTATTTGTTTGTTTATTTATTTTTGAGAGTTTTTTTTCTATAGGGCGTGTGTGCTCCCCAGAGAGACAGAAAGCGAGAAATCACCCCCCAGGGAGGATGGCCACGCTGCAGTCCCTTCTCCTCCATTCTCCTCTAGGGATTTTGGGCATGCACGCACACGTGCCTGGCATGAGTTTAAGCCACCGAATCCGGGACTCAACCGCGGTTGACTATGTGGAAGTTCAGCGACATAACCATTACGCCAACTGCTGGTCTCTCTCTAGTCAACTTTAAAAAAATAAAATGATGACAATGAATAAAATAAAATGAAATAATTCTTTAAAAAGAAATTTGACCAGCAGTTGATGTAATGGCTATGTCGCTCGCTGGACTCCAATGTAGTTGATAGTGGTTTGAGTCCCGGACCTTGTGGCTTAAACTCACGCCGGGCACATGTGCATGTGCGTCCGAGATCCCAAGAGGAGAATGGAGGAGAAGGGATTGCGGTGTGGCCATACCCCCTGGGGGGTGATTTATCACTTTCTGTCTCTCTGGCGAGTGCTCGCGCCCTATAGCAAAACAAAACAAAACAAAACAAAACTTCTCCAAATGTAACTTAAAAAAAAAAATTGACCAGAGAAAGAGAGGGAAGATGAGAAAGCAAACAGCTAGGTCCAGAACTTGAACCATGGTCAGCTATGTGGGAGTCTAGCACCTTAACTATCATGCCACCTGTTGGTAAGATATAGGAATCAGTAGATTGCTTGATGGTTATGTCACTGGACTCCCATGTTTTGAACCGTGATTTGAGTCCTGGACCCAGCAGTTTAAAAGTCACACCAAGTGTGTGTGCTTGTATGCCCAAAATCCTGAGAGGAAACTAGAAGAGAAGGGCTTGTGGCGTGGCCTTCCCCCCTGCGGTGTGATTTATTGCTGTCTCTGTCTCTAGTGAGCACATGTAACCTATAGCAAAAAATCTCAAAAAAAAAAAAAAAAGCCTTAATATTGGGATATATTAATACACTTGTGTTGACTGCCTTTATACATGGGACATGTATTTCTGTTTGTTTGTTTGTTTGTTTCCACCCCCCCCCCCCCCCAAGTTTTTTGCTGTAGGATGTGTGCCCTCCTTGGAAAGACACTGTGTATATGGTGAGAAATCAACCTACTTCTCCCCAACACCCTGTGGGCAGGTGGCCACACTGCAGTCCCTTCTCCATTCTCCTTTCAGGATTTTGGCCACGCAGACATTCACCAGGTGTGTTTCTTAGGGCCATGTGGGATCCAGCCACCTTAACCACCATACCACCTGCTTGTCCCAACATGATTTTTCTTTAAAAAACTTGGGATTTTTAAAAAAATTATTCATATATTTACTTATTTTGAGAGAGACTTTTGGCATAGGGCGAGTATGTTCATCAGAGAGACAGAGAGACAAAGAGTGAGCAAGAAATCACACCCCACCCCCGGTGGTTGACTGTGTCGTAATCCCTTCTCCATTCTCCTCTTGGGATCTTGGGCATGTACACACATGTGCCCGGTGTGTTTTAAGCTGCCAGGTGTGGGACTCAAACCGCGGTTGACTGTGTGGAAATCCAGTGACATAACCAAACACCATCTGCGAATTAAAAAAATACCATCTGTTGGTCCCTAGAATTACTTACTTTTAATTTTATTTATCACAATTATTTTTTAATTTGCTACAGGACACATGTGCTCATGAGAGAGAGCAAGAGACAGAAAACAAGCTACCAAGTCTAAGACTCGAACCTTAGTCGTCCATGTGAGAGCCCAGTGCCTTACCCACTATGTCACCTGCTGGCCCATTATGCTTTTTTCCCTTTTTTAAAAATTTTTGATATAGGGCATATCTGCTTGCCAGAGAGACAGAGAAACACAGAAAGGAGCAATCTCTTCCCCGGGGAATGTGGTGGCCACACTGTAATCCCTTTTCCTCCATTCTCCTCTCAGGATCTCACGCCGGCATGAATTTTAAGTTGCTGGGTCTGGGCCTCGAACCGTGGTTCGACTACATGGGAGTCCAGCGATGTAACCATTATGCCATCTGCTGGTACTCGTAGTGCTTTCTTTTTAAAAATTTTTTTTTTGGAGAGGTTTTTGCTATAGGGCGCGTGCGCTCGCCAGACACAGAGAGACAGAAAGTGAGAAATCACCCCCCAGGGGGGATGGCCACGCCGCAATCCCTTCTCCTCCATTCTCTTCTCGGGATCCTGGGCATGCACGCTCACGCGCCCGGCGTGAGTTTTAAGCCACTGGGTCTGGGACTTGAACCGCGGTCGACTATGTGGGAGTCCAGCGACATAGCCATTACGCTAACTGCTGGTCCCAATTTTTTTTTTTTTTTTTTATAAAGTATTACAGTATGGGAAGATCTGTGGAATCACCCAAAATAAGTTTGGAAACTTTATATAAATTTGGTATATGATAACAGTGGCATTTCAAGTTGGTGGACAAATGAATTTCAGTAACTCAATAAGTGATACGGAGACAAGTTCTAGGAAATAAAATTAGACTTACATGCAAAATAAATTCTAGCTGGATCAAAGATAAAAAGTTACAGTGAGAACTAAATTGTAGAGGAATGATGATCTGGTCTTATGGTAGAGAGGACTTTTAAACAGTCTTGAGGCTTTTTCCCCCTCCTTTCTCCTAAGTAGTGTTTATGTGTTCGATCTAGTGCTAACTTGATGTCAGTCTTGTGAATACTGCCCGCTGAACTCCCACATGACCGATCGCAGTTTGAGTACCGGACCCAGTGGCTTAAAATTCACACTGGGCATGTGTGCATGCGTGTCCAAAATCCCAAGAGGAGAATGGAGGAGAAAGGATTGTGGCATGGTCATCCTCGCAGGGTGATTTCTTGCTTTCTGTCTCTCTGTCTCTGGTGAATGCATGCTCACTGTGGCACGAATCTTTTAAAAAAATATTTAAGTTTATTTATTATTATTTTAATTTGACCAGAAGAGACAGAGAGAGGGAAACTAAGAAAGCAGGCCATGGGGCCGGCAGGTGGTACAGTGGTTAAGGGTGCTGGACTCCCACATGGCCAATTGCAGTTCAAGTCCTGGACCTGGTGGCTTGCTTTCTCTCTCTCTCTCTCTCTCTCTCTCTCTCTCTCTCTCTCTCTGTCTCTGGTCAAAATTAAAAATAAACAAATAAAGTTAAATAAATCTTTTAAAAAGAAGAAAGCAAGCTGCCAGGTCTGGGATATGAACCGTGGTTGGCCATGGGGAGTCCAACGCCTTTAACCACCATGCCACCTGCTGGCCTCAGCACAATTCTCTTTTAAACAACAACAAGAAGCAAGAAACGAGGCCATCTGTCTTTTGGTCTGTATAAATGGACAGATTGGAATGTTCTTTCAAACTGATTTTTTCTATTAAAAATTAAATATTTCATTGGATCCATTATTCATTAATATTTCTTAGCTTCCTGTGATTCATTGGTTCTCAAATGATGGTGTGGACTTGTTGAGAGTCAGTGAAGAACCCCAGAAGCTTATTGAAAGAAAACAGCACTGAAAAGCAGTGGCTTCTGCTCACAGCCTCACCTGCAGACAGCACGCCTTCAGCTTGGAGCAGTGCAGTCTTTTACTCTGGAGAGTAAAGACACTGAAAGCACATGGTTACTGATTAACTAAAAGGTGAAATACTACAGAATATTTCAACTATTTTCACAGGGATAAAGAAAAAAAGATGTCAGGCTTCTAACAGTTATATAACATTTTTCTGCTTCAAACTTACTGGTCTTTTTATGAAAGCTTCAGGAATGGATTTGGATGCTTTGTAGCAGATAATTTTTGAAGTTTTTATTCCATTCTTTCCGAGAGCTGAGTATCCAGCCAATTTCCCCTTTTGTTCAGAGAATAAATTTATTTTGGACTAGAGTTTCTTCTACTGTTTTTTGAAACAGGTAGGATTTGTTGAGAGATGGAATAGACAAAAGAATTGGTTGCCTTTTTTTTAAAAATCCTTTTCGGAACCTTAATTTGCCAAAGGCAAAAATTCTGGAGTTTGATTTGGTATAAAATGCTGTATTCTATGGAGCCAGCACATGGCCGGCCATGGTTCGAGCCCTGAACCTGGCGACTTCATTTCTCACTTTCTCAGTTTCTCTCTCTGTCACTGTCCCTCTCCAGTCAAATTAAAAAATCAATATATAAATATATAAAGTTAAATAAAATAGCTCTTTAAAAAAATGCTGTATTCTAAAACTGAAAGATTGATTAAACAAAAGCAGTACTCAGCTAAATGCTTGTCAAAAACAGCATAGAACTTTAATTTTCTTGTCTTACGTAGTGGGAATCCAGAGATACTCTAAAATTAATGAGTCTACAAATAAATATTTAAAGATATGAAAGTGATGATGGCAGAACTGAAAATAAAAGTGTCATTGGAAGGGGTTGGTCAGAGGAGGGTGGTTTAAGTGCCCTAAACTTTTGCTAGAAACTAAGTGATGAATGTTTAAAATTGATAGATCAAGATCTAGGGAGTCAAAGCATAATAAGCTGTTTTTTTACTTTTTATTTTATGTTTTTCCATATTATTCTAATGTTATTTTCTTTTTGGGGGGGGGCAGGGGAGAGGTTTTCACTAGAGGGCGTGTGCACTCACCAGAAAGAGTCAGACAGCGAGAAATCACCCCCCAGGGAGGATGGCCACAGCTCAATCCCTTCTTCTCCATTCTCCTCTTGGAATCTTGGGCATGCACGCCCGGCGTGAGTTTAAGCCACCGGGTCTGGGACTCAAACCGCGGTCGGCTACATGGGAGTTCAGTGACATAGCCATTACGCTAACTGCTAGTCCCTATTCTAATGTTATTTTCTTAGCAAACGGATGAATTTTTGTTTTCTTCTCCTATCCCCAACAAAAGTGGAAACCCAAAACCAGGTGAAATTATGTATGGAATATTAAAGAAAGCTTGTTTCGAGGAAGAGAAGTTGGCGAAATTCTCCTTCATACTTAATAACAGACTTGAGGTTGAGGCTTAACGGTCTGTCCTGAATTTCTGAAACTCAAAAGAGTGAGGGGAAATAGGTTATTTAGGAGGATGCTAGGGATTGGCTCTACTGAACAGTATTCATACCAAGGTTTTTCAGTTCTGTAAACTTGATTTTCTCAGATTTGAGATAAAAAAAGTTTGAAGGACCACCAGATGACGTAGCAGTTACTTTTGCTGGACTCCATGTAGTTGACTGTGGTTCAAATACTGAACCCAGAGGCTTAAAACTCATAATGGGCGTGTGTGTGTGCCCAAGATCCTGAGAGGAGAATGAGGAGTAGGGATTGCGGTGTGGCCATCCCCTCTAGGGAGGGGGGTAATTTCTCACTTTCTGTCTCTGTTTCTGTCTGTCTCTCCAACGAGCACATGCACCGCATAGCAAAAATCTCTTCTATGTCGCCGGACTCCCACGTAGTCGACCGCGGTTTGCGTCCTGAACCCGGTGGCTTAAAACTCAAGCTGGGCGCGGGTGCGTGCGTGCCCAAGATCCGGAGAGGAGAATGGAGGAGAAGGGATTGCGGCATGACCATCCCCCCTGGGGGGTGATTTCTTGCTTTCTGTCTCTGTCTCTGTCTGGCAAGCGCACGCACCCTATAGCGAAAACCTCTCTCAAAAAAAAAAAAAAAAACAAAAACAAAACAAAAAACAGTTGATGCGAAACTCCTGTACTTTCAAAAAAAAAAAAAACTCTTTATGATATAGTAGCTATGATCTCAGTGAAGTCAATCTTGAAAATTTCTGTAGTCTCTGTATTTTATGGGGATACAACTAATTGTTGAAGAAAATAAACTTTAGGAATGATAAATTCCAGTTGTCCTCTGCTGTTCTCTTATAAGGGAGGTATGAACAGTGTACCAGCGTAGTAGAGGGCCTGCCAATGGATGCTCATAATTTCTCCTTTGTTCCCGTTTGAGCAGAAGAGGATAAGCGATTAGATGTGAGAGTTGCACGTTGCGAACTTTGTACTGTTATTATTGAGTCTTTTGTGAGAGAACCTTCTTAAGGAAATTGTAGCCATGACACCATTAACAAAGGGAAGCTTTGATATATCTGTGTCAGTGTAGCGAGCCAGTGCTGGTGGGTGACCCACCGCGAGCGGCTGCTCCAAGTCTGTCATGGAAGGACAGTGCTTGGCTCTGGTGTGGTCCCTGCTCATAAGATGTGCATCACTGAGAGCTTCATTTTGAAGTCTCGTAGGAGACCTTCTATTTTTCTACTCAGAGAAGGTCACTGGAAGCGCCTGCAGCAGGGAGAGAAGGACTGCCAAGCAAAGGGGAGTGGTCGACAGAGACGTGGGGAGGCCAGCAGCTGGTGGGGTTAGGGTGCTGGCCTGCCACACGGCTGACCTCACTGAGTCCGGGACATGGCGGCTGGGCACATGTGCATGTGTGCCCACATTCTTGAGAGGAGAATGGAGGAGAAGGGATTGTGACGTGGCGGGTCCCTCCTGGGGAGTGCTTTCTCATTTCTCCTCTTTCTGGCTCTCTCCCAGGAGCACACAGACCCTTAGGCAAAAACCTAAACAAAAAAAGATGTGGGAAAGGGGCAGACAAAGTTAGATCTCAAAAGACAGGAGGCTGCCATCAGCAGCTCAGCCTGGTGCCACGGCCCTTACACCGTCTGTCTGTCCTTCTGTGGGCAGTGGAAGCTCTCCTAATGGTAGTGGCCTGGAAGTTCGGATTTTAGACAGGATAAGGTTAACGTGCGGTTCTTTATCTTACGGAGAAATACATTCACAATATCCTGTGTAGATTGCTACAAAAGGTGAATTGCGGGGCCTGTCGTGTTGGAGAGCACCCACCTGAGTGCAGTGTGTGCTGTACTCCCACGGCTCCTCACAGTAGCGCCGGTCCTAAACTAGTAGCGGGAAGGACCATACTGTTCCTTGTCCTGAATGTGGGTTTTCCCCCAAAGTGTATGCTAACCATTTTCTTTAGACGTCAGAGGAACAAGGAATCATCATTCTTCCTGTTCCACATTGAATTCTAAATGCGTCGGGTACAGATGAGGCACCTTCTGTGTGTGAACTAGTCAGAGAGGGCTGGGACATCATCTTGTATGTCAGGAGTTTGGAGCCAGGTAGAATAGAGGTGGTCACCACATACCTCATGCTGTAACGAAGGCAGAGTATCTCGGTAGTAAAAGAGAGACTAGTATTTCTAGCCTGATGGCGTAAGGAAACAAATCACTTTCCAAACATTTGCGACTGAGAGTTCATTTTGGCATAAAGTTAGACTCAGTTTGTGTTACTCTCTGGTCCTGCTGCTGCTCTTGTTCTGGAGGTGGTGCTGATGGAGGGAGGGTAGTACAAAGGCAGTAGCAATAGGCCACTTAACAGCCCATAGACTGCTCAGTTGTGCCTCGGGTAGCTGCCAGGTCCAGAACTCAAACCACTGTTGGCCATGTGGGAGTCTAGTGTTTTGTTTTTTAAAGAGGTTTTTGCTGTAGGGTGCGTATGCTCGCCAGAAAGAGAGACAGAAAGAAAGCGAGAAATCACCCCCTGAGGGGATGGCCACGCCACAATCCCTTTTCCTCCATTCTCCTCTCGGGATCTTGGGCACGCACACACACGTGCCCAGCATGAGTTTAAGCCACCGGGTCTGAGACTCAAACCACGGTCGACTACATGGGAGTTCAGCGACATAGCCATTATGCTAACTGCTGGTCCCGGAGTCCAGTGCTCTTAACCACCACACCACCAGCTGGCCCCTGCTGGTCATTTCTTAAGGTAAATGAATAGCTGATAAAAAAATTTTTCCAGCATTGACTTCTGAATTTTTATGATTATCAGTTATATAAGGCATTATAAGAGATGTAGGGGGGCCAGCAGGTGGTGTGGTGGTTAGGGTGCTAGACTCCCACATGGCCAGCTTTGCTGATTGAGTCTTGGACATGGTGGTTGGGCACATATGCATGCGCACCCAAATTTCCTCTCCCCGATTATTTTTTAAAAGATTTTATTTAACTTTATTTATTTATTATTATTATTATTATTATTTTAATATTTTCCAGAGAGAGAGAGAGTTGGGGGGGGAGTGAGAAAGCAAGCCTCTAGGTCCAGTACTTGAACCAAGGTCAGCCATATGGGAGTCCAATGCCCTTAACTACCATGCCACCTGTTGGCCCCTTATTTAGTTTTTTTGTTTAAGAGAGATTTTTGGGGTAGGGTGCAAGCACTCACCAGAGAAACAGACAGAAAGTGAGAGATCACCCCCTCAGAGGGGATGGACATGCCTCAATCCCTTCTCCATTCTCCTCTAGGGACTTAGGGCACACACGCACCTGGCATAAGTTTCAAGCCACTGGGTCAAGGACTTGAACTGAGGTCAGCTATGTGGGAGTTCAGCAACATAACCATTGTGCCTTTTGCTGGTTCCACTCCCCAGTTATTTTAATACTATTAAATAATATAAAATATTTAACACTTAGTACTGTCTAAGTGTCAAATTCTTTTCTGCATGCTTCTCATATATTTAATCATGTCAACTCTGAGGTAAGTACTATTTTACCTCCATTTTCTAGGCACAAAAACTAAGGTTAACTGACTTGTCCAGAGTTACACAGCTAAGGACAGGTTGAGTTGGGATTTGAACCCCAGGCAGTCTGGCTCCAGAGTCCATGACGTTAACCAGTAAACTGTGCTTTCGTAGATTGTGAGCAGTATATGGAGAAATGGGAGCGTGGTGTTTCTGGTGGGAAATGAACATGTTCTCTGTCTTGGGTCTTGCCACAGCTGGGAGGCACTCCTCTCTCTACTGTGGGACATGCGTGGCAGAGGAGACAGACATCAGGAGGAACACCTGCTCCTCGCTTCCCCCTGTCTGTCAGTAGTCTTTCTGTGGTGGTCACACAGCAGTTCTGCATGTAATAGCTATTGTCCGGTGCTTGACTTGCAGAGAAGATGGAATTGGCCTGGTGCTAGGTGGGTAGTGTGTTTTCAGCCTGTTTCATCCAATAATGTGAAGCATGCTTTTGTTTGTCGTTTTCAGTGTGATACAGTTTGATTTAAGAAACGTTCATGATGGTAGTTTTCAAGCACCATTAACTGAAAAAATAACATGACATAATAAAACAACTTTAGATTCCAGGTGTGAACAGTTGCCCTGAATATTCCACTCTGGTGCAAAGGTGGGTGCTTCTGTACATTTCAGGATACAAAAACAGCCTAATTTTTAACCTCTGTCCACTTGTTTTGTTTTTAGGATCCCCAAGGACTCTACAATATGAATAATTCTCTGGAGAACACCATCTCCTTTGAAGAGTACATCCGAGTGAGGGCGCGGTCTGTCCCACAGCACAGGATGAAGGAATTTCTGGACTCACTGGCCTCTAAGGGACCAGAAGCCCTTCAGGAGTTCCAGCAGACGGCCACCACTACCATGGTGTACCAACAGGGTGGGAACTGCATTTACACAGACAGCACCGAAGTGGCTGGGTCTTTGCTTGAACTTGCCTGTCCAGTCACCACCAGTGTTCAGCCACAGACCCAGCAAGAACAGCAGATCCAGGTTCAGCAGCCACAGCAGGTCCAGGTAAAATGGAAATATTGAGGTGCAGTGTGTTTAATATACATTTTTTGCTCTCTAGGTCTTGGTTAGTAGGCACATTGCATCTACATGTATGTTAGAGGCTGTTTTCACTGCAGGAATCTCACACTTTTTTTTTTTGAGAGAGAGCAAGTTGTCAGGTTCGGGACTCAAAGCATAGTTGGCCATGTGAGAGTCTAGCGCCTTACCCACCTCACCACCCAGGAATCTCAAAACTTTTTTAACAGTTAACACTTTCATAGTTAATATGGACTAAAAATATCTTCAACCACTTTAAAAAGACCATGATGCTGTTTGCTTTGGAAGTTGACTAATATAGAAGTTACAGGTCTTCTGGAACTGCATTTGAGTATGACAGCAAAATGCGACTGAGGCTTCCCTTCTGTCAACCTGAGCAGAGACAGTACATAAGAGGGCTAGTCTTGGCTCATTAAAGAAGCATGGCATTCAGGATTTGTTTTAAAAAGAAAAGGCTGATATATTTTAGTGATCTTCATTTAGTTGTGTGGTTTTGTAACTCAGATCACATGTAGATTTCTAGACCTGCGTTTGCTACTTGTAAGTCTCAGGAAATAATGTTAATTGAAAATAAATTTGATGACAGGAGAAGCTAATGTATTTGCTGAGAAAGAAAGGTTTTTGTTTCATTTAATGGGAAACAATAGTATTCTCCCCTGCAAGCGCCATTTTCTTGCCACTTGAATTTTATTTTACCTTTTTTCTATTTTTGAGAGATTTTTGCTGTAGGGCATGTGTGCTGGCCAGAGAGACTTTGAGAGAGACAGAACACAAGAAATCATCCTATGGGGGGATGGCCCTCCTGCAATGCCTTCTTTTCCATTTCCCTCTCAGGATTCTGGGCACATGTGCACACATGCCCGGCATGAGTTTCAAACTGCTGGGTCTGGGATTCGAACCGTCGTTGGTTATGTAGGAGTCCAGCAGTGTAACCACTATGTTGTCTACTGGCCCGAAGTTTTATTTTACTCTTGGTGTTTTTTTTTCTTTTCTATTTGGAGAGGTTTTCGCTATAGGGCACGTGTGTTCGCCAGACAGAGAGAGACATAGAGACAGAAAGCGAGAAATCACCCCCCAGGGGGGATGGCCACACCGCAATCCCTTCTCCTCCATTCTCCTCTCAGGATCTTGGGCACACACGCACACGCGCCCGGTGTGAGTTTTAAGCCACCGGGTCCGGGACGCGAACCGCGGTCAACTACGTGGGAGTCCAGCGACATAGCCATTACGCTAACTGCTGGTTCCCTTTTATTTTTTTTTTTAAAGAATTATTTTATTTAGTTTCATTTATTTATTTTAATTTGACCAGAGAGGGACAGGGAGAGAGAGGGAAACTGAGAAAGCAAGCTCCCAGGTCCAGTACTCAGACCACGGTCAGCCATGTGGGAGTCCAGCACCCTTACCCACCATGCCACCTGCCAGCCCTGCTTGATGCTTTCCACCAAGAGGAATTGAACATAATGGAGAGTAAGAGTGTGGAGAGGTATGTCTGGTGAGAGGAGGTTTGAGAGTAGCCCCGTTCCCTCAGGAGTGCACTGGTGTATTGGAAGGACATGGGCTCTGAAACTGTATTCTTGGGTTTTAATTTGGCTTAACCATTTAGTTGTTGATACAGTCTTAATCTTCTTAGCCTCAGTTTCTCTATATGTCAAATAGGGACAATACCATTTAGTGAGACTGGATAAAATAACGGAAACAGCTGACATGTGGGAGGATGCATTGATTGCATGTTCCAGCCTTAGGAAAAAAGGTAGATAAAAGAAGAGTTACTTTTTGGCTCAAATTATTCTGCTGAGCCAGCCAGCCAGCCAGGTGGCGTGGTGGTTAAGGAGGCTGGATCTCATATGACTGGCCATGGTTTGAGTCCCGGACCTGGCGGCTTGCTTTCTCACTTTCCCTTTCTCTCTCATGCTTGCTCTCGCTTTCACTCTGCCCCTCTCTGGTTAATTTAAATAAATAAAGTTAAATAAAATAATTTAAAAAAACACACACTAGGCGTTTATGTTCCCAAAGGAGGTGTAGAAGAGAGGGAATTGGGGTGTGCTTACCCTTTCGGGGGTGCTATTTTATTTTGCCTTTCTTTCTCTTCCCCACACTAATCCAAATTATTTTATTTATTTATTTTTTTTAAAGAGAGAATTTTGTGGGAACCAGCAGTTAGCATAATGGCTATGTCGCTGGACTCCCACGTAGTCACCCATGGTTCACGTCCCGGACCCAGTGGCTTAAAACTCACGCCGGGCGCGTGTGCGTGTGTGCCCAAGATCCTGAGAGAAGAATGGAGGAGAAGGGATTGCGGCGTGGCCATCCCCCCCGGGAGGTGATTTCTTGCTTTCTGTCTCTATGTCTCTCTCTGTCTGTCTGGCGAGTGCATGCGCCCTATAGCGAAAAACCTCTCCAAAAAAAAAAAAGAGAGAGAGAATTTTGTTATGGGGCACATGCACTTGCAGAGAGAGAGAGAGACAGAAAGCGAGAAAGCACACCCCCCCCCAGGGGGGATAGCCATGCCGCTGTCTCTTCTCCATTCTTCTTTTGGGAATTTGGGCAAGCACACATGCACAAGCTGCTGGGTCTGGGACTCAAACCATGATCAACTGTGGGAGTCCAGTGACGTAAGCATTATACACCATCTGCTAGTCCCTACATGTGCAAATTTTAAAAAAGAATTATTTTTTTAATTTTATTTATTCATTCTTTTTTTTTTTTTTTTTTTTAATTTGACCAGAGTGAGACACAGAGAGCAAGCGAGAGTGAAAGTGTGATAGCAAGCCACTAGGTCCAGGACTTGAATTGTGGTTGGCCATGTGTGAGAGTCTAGTACCTTAACCACCATGTCACCTGCTAGTCCCCCACTTGTGCAAATTTTAAGAAGTCAAAAATAAAAGAATTGTAAAGTAAAGAACATAAATTACTCTGCTGATGTTTATAGCTTGGACCTTTTTCATAACAATAAAGATGTTGAAGGCTGAGACAGGTGGGCACCATTTTGTAGTGCTTGAGCCACATGGAAGACTGGTTTGGTGGACCAGAACCAGAAACACTCCAGGAATGCATGTGTAGACCTGTGATTCTGGCTAGCTGGAAGGTAGGGGACAGATTGTCTGTATTTCACATGTTCTGTCTCTTTCAATAAAATAAACCAAAAAAAACCAAAAACTAAAACGGTCGGAGATGGGACCAGCAGATGACATAATGGCTATGTGGCTGGGCTCCCAAGTAGTCAACTGTGGTTCCAGTCCTGGACCCAGTGGCTTAAAACTCAGGCCGGGCATGTGGGCGTATGTGTCCAAAATCCTGAGAGGAGAATGAAGGAGAAGGGATTGTGGCGTGGCCGTCTCCCCAGGGGGGTAAGTTCTCGCTTTCTGTCTGTTTCTCTCTCCAGAGAGTGCATGTGTTCTATTGCAAAAGTCTCTCTCTTAAAAAAGAGGGGGGAGGCTAACAGGTGACATTGTGGTTAAGGGTGCTGGGCTCCCACATGGCCAACCTTGGTTTAAATTCTGGACCTGGTGGCTTGCTTCCTTACCCCCCGCCCCCCGGTCAAATTTAAATAAATAAAGTTAAATAAAATAATTCTTTAAAAAAAGGTTGTGGATTGGGACCAGCAGGTGGCCTGGTGGTGGACCTGGCGGCTTGCTTTCTCACCGCCCCCCCACCCCCCCCTTCAAAATTAAAAATGAATGAATGAATAAATACAATTAATAAATAATTTTTTAAAAAGGTTGTGGATTTGAGTTTGAAGTATTCTTTGAGAGACTATGTTCAAGATAACTGATTGTAATAACATACTAGTATCATCTTCCCTAAACCTCTGTACATGAAAGAAGAAAGGTAAATATTGGGCCAGTCAGGAGTCATGGTGGTTAGGGCAACTGGATCTCATTTGGCTGGTTATGTGGTTTCAGCCCTGCACCCAGCAGCTTAAAAAACACATGCTGGGATGTGCATGCGGGTGGGTATGCATGCGCATGCATGTCCAAACGCTGACCGGAAAATAGAGAAGGGTACGCATGCGCATGCATGTCCAAACGCTGACCGGAAAATAGAGAAGAGGTTGTAGCATAGATAACCCCTTTGGGTGGTGCCCTCTCACTTTCCCTCTCTCTGTCTTGGACAAGTGCACATGCATTGTAGCAAATTTAAAAAGTAAAAAAAAAAAAAGGAAATTTTGGGGGTTTTTTGAGTGCTCGTCAGGGGCAGGGAAAACGATAAAGCAGCTCCTAGGGCTATGACCCCCTGCAGCCCCCTTTTCCTCCACTCTTCTCTTGGGTATTTCAAGGTTCTAGTTCCAGAACTCAAACCGAACAGTCATCCATGTGGGATCCAGCCACCTCAACCTCCATGTCATCTGCATGCCCCTTTCATGAACTTTTTGATAACCCTAGGTATTTTCTCCTTTTAAACAACTGAAAAGATAGTTTAAAAAAAATCCCTATCAGTTGTGGGGGAAAAAATACTTTGGGACCAGCCAGTGACCTGGTTCGTGAGAAACGTGCTGGTTATACCTGTTCCCCAAAGTCCCCAAAAAGTGGGAGAAATGGGGGAGGGATTGCTGCATAACCATGTCCCATGGGGAGTGCTCTTTCTCTCCCCCCCTTACCACCCACTTCCACTGCCCCAAGAGCACATGCCCTCTGGTAAATTAAAAAAAAGAATATCTTTACAAAACCACTGACTCAGTGAAAATGCTAAAATAAAGTAAGCCGACAATTAGGTGACAGAGAAATTTATGTAAGAGAACTTTTGGGGAAAGCGGAGTGGTTCTCAAGGTGCCCTGAGCTGAGAAGTAGAGGATAAACAGAATCCTGTCTCCTCTGTCCCTTTGTTACCCTCCTCCCCCTGTGCCACCTGGGCAGCTTCAGACCTAAAGTACTTGACCAAGGACTTTTAAACACACACATACATGGACCAGCAGATGGCCTGATGATTACGTTGCTGGACTCCCATGTGGTTGACCGTGGTTTGAGTTCCGGACTCAGCGGCTGAGGGACGTGGAGTGGCTATCCTCCCTAGGGGGTTATTTCTTGGTTATAGTCTCTGTTTCTCTCTGTCTCTCCGGTGAGCACAAGTGCCCTATAGCGAAAATTTTTTTTTTTTTTTTTTGAGAGTTTTTTGCTATAGGGCGTGTGCGCTCGCCGTGAGACAGAGACAGAAAACGAGAAATCACCCCCTGGGGGGATGGCCACACTGCAATCCCTGCTCCTCTCAGGATCTTGGGCACACATGCACATGTGCCTGGTGTGAGTTTAAGCCACTGAGTTCGGGACTCAAACTGCAGTCGGCTACATGGGAGTCCAGCGACATAGCCATTATGCCAACTGCTGGTCCTGCAAAAATTTCTCAAAAAAGAAAAAAATGTACATATATGTGTCCTTACGGTTCATGGAAGATTAGCTTAATCAGCCAAGTTAATGATGTAATAATTCAGTAATAATGGGCAGTGCTTTTTTAGTAAGAATTACTTTGGGGGGGCTAGCAGGTGTCATAGTGGTTAAAGGCACCAAATTCCCACATGGCCAACTACGGTTCGAGTCCGGGATCTGGCAGCTTGCATTCTCGCTTTCTCTTTCTATCTCTTTCTGGTCAAATGAAAAAATAATAATACTAGCAAATGGAATAAAATAAATAAATAATTTTATTTATTTATTTTTTTAAAGAGTTACTTTTGGGACCAGCAGATGACATAATGGTTATGTTGCTGGGCTCCCACATAGTTGACTATAGTTTTGAGTCCTGGACCTGGTGGAGTAAAACAGACTGGATGGGACTGGTAGGTGGTATGGTGGTTAAGGGTGCTGGACTCCTACATGGCTGACCATGGTTCAAGTTCCAGACTTGGTGGCTTACTTTCTTGCTTTCCTTCTCTTTCTCTCTCTCTTTCTCTTTCTCTTTCTCTTTCTCTTTCTCTCTCTCTCTCTCTCTCTCTCTCTCTTTCTTTCTCTCTCTCTCCCCCTCACTTTGTCCCTCTCTGGTCAAATTAAAAATAAGTAAGTAAATATAGTTAAATAATTCTTAAAAAAAAAAAATGAGAAAGAAAAATAAAAACTCACACTGGGCACGTGTGTGTGTGTGTGTGTGTGTGTGTGTGTGTGTCCAAAATCCCAAGAGGCGAATGGAGGAGAAGGGACTGCTGGATGGCCGTTCCCCCGAGGGGGTGATTTCTTGCTTTCTGTCTCTTTTTCTTTCTCAGTCTCTGGTGAGAGCATGCAATCTATGACAAAAATCTCTCTCAAGAAAAAGGATTTTTTCTTTCTTTCTTTTTTTTTTTTTCTTTCTTTTTTTTTTTTTTGAAAATGAATTTTGTTTGGCTAACTTACTAAGTTACTCTCTTCGTATGCTTCTTTTCTCCACCCACAGTGTCAGCTTTATTTAAAATTTAAAAAACAAAATTTTTACTTGACTTTTTGCCTTATTGAGGTAGTTCTAAAAGTCTTATCACAAATTTCTACCATATAGGATGCAAATGAGATGTGGTTTGTGGTGTATATATATATTCCCACATATATATATATTCTTATAAATATTCCCTATATAGATATGTAAGAATAATTTCTTTTCCTCTTATTTAAATTATAAATGACTTTTTAGTCAACTGTTCTTGGATAAGTAAGATAGTTAAGTCTAGCTTACCTTTCTTGAAGTTACCCTTTCTTGCCATTTCATGAATTTTAAAAACTATTAAGGTAAATGTATTTCTGTTAATAACTGGCTTAAGCCAAACAGGATTTATTTTTCTAAAAGTAGGCTTTGTAGATTTAATTTAAATAAAGATTGTAGAGCAGCTGTGGTGGATCAGAGGTGATTATGGGAATGTAAATTTTAAAAATTAAATACCATGTTTCATTTATCTTATGAGAAAACATTTACAAAGATTTCACCCAGGGTGAGCAGGATATGAGAGGATTCATCAGTGGAACTTCATTGGGAGTGAACTTGGCAGTACTTGTCAAATGTTAAGTGTTGTAAATACCTTTGGCCTTTTGTGTTCACAGATAAATGTGTTTATAAGGGTATTTATTGTTGTGTTGCTTATGGAAGTGACATTGGAAACAATCTTCTATTTTAGAAACAAAAAGAATGAATGATGGAAGAATTATAGTGTATTGTGATCTGTATTCAGAAGAATGATTGAACTATACCTGTTGATGGGTGAATATGTATATAAAAAATTGTCAAAAACGATTTTAGTATCACTCTAGGTTTTTTGTTTTTTATTTTTGTGGAAGTTTTTTGACTTAGGGTGCATGTGCTTGCCGGAGAGAAAGAGACAGAGACAGAGAGAGAGAAAGTGAGAAATCACCTCCCAGGGGGTGTGGCCACACTGCAGTCCCTTCTCTGTTCTCCTTCCAGGATCTTGGGCATGTACACACACACTGATTTTCAGGCTGCTGCGTCTGGGACTCGAACTGCGGTCAGCATGTAGGAGTCCAGCAGTGTACCACTATGTCATCTGCTGGCCCCATTATCACCCTAGGTTTTTTTTTTTTTTTTTTTTTTTTTTTTTTAAGAGTTTTTTCTATAGGGTTTGTGCCCTCACCAGAGAGACACAGAGAAATCACCCTGGAATTGGGGAGATGGCCATGCCACAATCCCTTCTCCTCCGTTGTCCTCTCAGGATTTTAGGCACGCACACACATGCGCCCTTTGTGAATTTTAGGTCACTACATCCAGGACTCGAGCCATGGTGGACTACGTCGGAGTCCAGTGACGTAACCATTACGCCATCTTCTGGCCCCATCACCCTAGGTTTTAATATAGGTGGAATGTTGTGGTTCTATAACAGTAATACTACCCTGAAAAAAAGTCAAGAATAAAAACCCATTGTCTGTATAGTAAAAAAAAGAAAAGCAAAACAGTAATACTAGAACCTACAACAGGAATAGGGCTGGAGACTGGGGTATAAGAGGGAAAGCTTAAATTTTTTTTTAAGAGGTTTTTGCTATAGTGCGCATGCGCTCACCAGAAAGAGAGAAAGACGGAGAGAAAGAAAGCGAGAAATCACCCCCCGGGGGGATGGCCATGCTGCAATCCCTTCTCTTCTATCCTCCTCTGAGGAGCTTGGGTACGCACACACACCCGGCGTGAGTTTAAGACACTGGGTCTGGGACTCGAACCACTGTCAACTACATGTGAGTCCAGTGACATAGCCATTATGCCAACTGCTGGTCCCAGAGAGATTAAATTTTTAAATTAAACATGAACTACTTTTGTAATTTTTAGGAGAGTATTGCTCAGGGGTGTTTTGCTTATTGATCCAGGGCTGTGATTCTTCCCTACCCCAGCCCTCTCCGTAGGTCTACGTTTATGTATAAAGCCCTTTGCAAGAAGATTAAATAATAAATAGCAAGAAACAAGACGATAATCCCTTCCTTGTAGAGCATACATTCTAGCTGGGTGAGGCAGATGATGCATAAGATTTTTAACAACTTGTAGTAGATAATAATAGATAAATGTAAAGGTGAAAAACAAAAGCAGATGGAGTGACCAGGGTGAGCCTCACTTTGCAGGTGTCATTTGAATCAAAACCAGAAAAAGTTGGCAAATGAGCTGTCTGATTATATGAGGAAAGAACATTCCAAACCAGAAAGCCCTAAGGTGGGAACAAGCCTGCTTTCTCCAAAAGCAGTGAAAAGGCTGGTGTGACTAAAATGAACAAGTAGGGCTGGCAGGTGGCATGATGGTTAAGGGCACTGGGCTCCCACATGGCCAACCATGGTTCAAGTCCTGCACCTGGTGGGTTGCTTTCTCACTTTGTGTGTATCTCTCTTTCCCTCCCTCCCTCTCTCTCTCTCTCTTTCTTCCTCCTCCTCCTCCTCCTCTTCTTCTTCTCTGGTTAAATTAAAATAAATAAATAAAGTTAAATAAAATAATTATTTAAAAAATAATAATGATAGATAAAATTAAATAATTCTTTTAAAAAATCACGTTTGGTGAATTGGTGGAGACAAAGGTGTATGTGAAAGTTTAATTAGAAGACTGATATATGTCTGTTCCGGATGAGGGAGGCACCTCTGAAGGCTGATGGAAGACCTTAAACTCCCAGACTATGTACAACACTGGGAAAGACCAAGTTCTTTGTTGCTGGCAGGTTCGCCTGTGCTAGATAAAGGGGTTCATTTAGCCTCCCTCTCAGAACTCTCTGAAGACAGGTATTTTTTTTTTTAAGAATTCATTCATCCATTCATCCTTCCTTCTTTCCTCCCTTTGTTTCTTTGTGACTTGACTTGACTGACTGACTGACTGACTTACCAGAGAGGGATAGAGCCAGAGAGAGAGTGAGGAAGCAAGCCACCAGGAGGTCTGGGACTTGAACCACTGTTGGGGTCCAGTGCCCTTAACCACCATGCCACCTGTTGGCCCCAAGATAGGTACTTCTTCTAGAAAGAATAATTGTGTTTGTGCCAGAGAGAAGCCCCTCTGATGGTGAATGTCAGGGTGAGAGTTCACACAGCATCTGTAGATTTGCTTGTTTCTTCCCTGCCCTTTAACAGGGCAAGAACTGAGGCTTGATGCCAGGCTGCCAGGCTGTTTAGACGGTCTCACGTGCTATGGTTTGCTCAGGGAATGATGTCTTAGAGAGAGACTTTTTTTTTTTTTTTTTTAAGTTTATTTATTTCATGTGAGAGAGACTTTTTTTTTTTACAAGTGTTTTTTGTTTGTTTGTTTGTTTTTGGTTTTTTTTTTTTGGCTATAGGGTGTTTGTGCTCACCAGAGAGATAGAAAGTGAGAAATCACCACCCCCAGTGGGGATGGCCACACTGCAGTCCCTTTTCCTTCATTCTCCTCTTGGGATTTTGGGTATGCACGCACATGCACCTGGTGTGAATTTCAAGCCACTGAGCCCAGGACTTGAACTGTGGTCTGCCATTTGGGAGTCCAGCAATGTAACCATTACACCGTCTGCTGTTTTTGGGGCAGGTACTTTTGACAGGATCTCGCCATGCCTGTATCCTTCCCCTAGCCTCTCAGCCAGCCAGGATTACTGGTTCACCTGGGCCTCCCACGTGACTCCAGTATCACTCAGCAGAGCCCTGCCACCGGCACAATTGTGGCTGGTCCATTAGTATTTGCTCTTTTTGTTGCTAGAAGTATAAATATGAAGGCTTTTTTTTTTTTTTTTTTTTTTTTTTTTGAGAGGTTTTTGCTATAGAGTGCGTGCGCTCACCAGAAAGACAGAGAGAAAGCGAGAAATCACCCCCCCATGGGGGATGGCCACGCCACAATCTCTTCTTCATTCTCCTCTCAGGATTTTGAGCATGTACACACACGTGCCCAGCGTGAGTTTAAGTCACCAGGTCCGGGACTTGAACTGCGGTTGTCTACATGGGAGTTCAGCGACAGTGAAACTGTCCCAATAGCGGCTATTTTGAAATTGATGTCTTGCTCTTCTTAGTGCCTCAAAGGAGATCCTCTAAAGATGTGTCATTATAATAAGTTAGAATGAGTTAATTTAGGTGCAAAAAAAATGTTTGAAATCCATGCTTAGTATTTTTTCTTTTTTTTTTTTTTGGAGAGGTTTTTGCTATAGGGCACGTGCGCTCACCAGACAGAGAGAGACAGAGAGATAGAAAGCAGGAAATCACCCCCCAGGGGGGATGGCCACGCCGCAATCCCTTCTCCTCCATTCTCCTCTCGGGATCTTGGGCACGCACGCACGCGCCCGGCGTGAGTTTAAGCCGCCGGGTCCGGGACTCGAACCGCGGTCGACTACGTGGGAGTCCAGCGACACAGCCATTACGCTAACTGCTGGTCCCATGCTTAGTATTTTTGTAATACATTTTCCATACATGAGGGTTTCAAAAGTTACTAGGTCACAATGGTTTTATCAATTATATGTTTGACATATGATATCTTTTTTTTTTAAAGATTTATTTAATTTTCTTTATTCATTCGTTTTATTTATTTTAATTTGACCAGAAAGACACACACACACACACACACACACACACAGAGAGAGAGAGAGTGAGAAAGCAAGTCACCAGGTCTGAGACTCGAACCATGGTTGGCCATGTGAGAATCCAGCGCCCCTATCCACCACGCCACTTGCTGGCCCCTGACATATGATATCTTTAACTGTTCAAAGAACTGTCAAATAATTTCCTTTTCTTTAAATAGTGTATTTATGCTAGAGAATGTGTGCATTCAGGAGAGAGCAGGAGAAAGACGGGCACTCTCAGCAAGGTCTCATCATGCTGCGATGCACGTCCCCCAGCTCGCTCCGCCCACACCCCTCATGTTCCAGAGCTCCTGGAGATCCGAAACCATAGTCAGCTTCTGGGCTTCCAGCACTGCGATGCAGCATACTGCATTTGCCCTGCTGATGCTGTACCTCAGAGTATATTTCAGTGTCTACACCAAAAATGATATGAACTGCACTGCTACTAGAAATGTGTCGTTCAGGATATAGTAATCTTACTCAGATTACATAATCCAAATTCTGTGTCTTTTTGTTTGTTTTTAATTTACTGTAGGGTGTGTGGTTATGCCACAATCCCTTTCCTCCATTTATCCCCCATCAGGATTTTGGCCTGATGTTTTTAAGCCACCCGGGCTAGAATTTGAAACATGGTCAGTTCTGTGAATTCTGACTCTGTTAAGTACTAGGCCGGTCCAGATAATGTGTTTTTTTGATGTATTTTTCTATGCAAAAATATGTTATGGGGATCAGCAGTTGACATAATTGCTATGTTGCTGGACTCCCACGTAGTCGACCGTGGTTCTAGCCCTGGACCTGGTGGCTTACACTGATGCTAGGCGCGTGTGCATGTGTGCCGAAGATCCTGAGAGGAGAATGGAGGAGAAGGGATTGTGGCATGGCCATCCCTCCTGGGGGGTGATTTCTTGCTGTCTCTCTATCTCTGTCTTTCTGGGAAGCATATGCACCCTATAGCAAAAACCTCTACCAAAAAAAAAAAAAAGTCATGACTTTTTTGCAGGAGCCAATAAATAATCTATTCTACTCTATTAATATGCAAAAAACAAAGGACCACATTTTCAAAGAAGAGTTTAAAGTTTTAAACAAGTTGTGGTATTTCCTTCTTAGATGCCAGTTGATTGTTTTACTTGCTTTCTGGAGTGGGTATGTATCTGTTAATGCAGTGTGATACTGGAGAATGATCTATTTGGGTTTGGTGATGTGGCCTCCTCACAAGCCAAGGGTATGGCAGTCCTCTTCCTGGTATTACATAGGGCTCCTTCTTGAGATCTCTTCTTCTTTGGGGGCTGGGTTCTTGGCGATGCCTGGCTTACTCACTGCTGAATCTTGTCCCCACAGGTCCAGGTCCAGGTTCAGCAGTCTCCACAGCAGGTCTCGGCTCAGCAACTCTCCCCGCAGCTCACTGTTCATCAGCCTGCAGAGCAGCCCATCCAGGTCCAGGTGCAAATCCAGGGCCAGGCACCGCAGTCCGCAGCCCCCTCCATACAGACCCCATCTCTGCAGAGCCCCAGCCCCTCACAGCTGCAGGCAGCCCAGATCCAGGTGCAGCACGTGCAGGCAGCTCAGCAGATCCAGGCTGCAGAAATCCCGGAAGAGCACATCCCACATCAGCAAATCCAGGCTCAGCTGGTGGCTGGCCAGTCTCTTGCTGGGGGTCAGCAGATCCAAATCCAGACTGTGGGTGCCCTTTCGCCTCCACCATCCCAGCAGGGCTCACCCCGTGAAGGGGAACGGCGGGTTGGCACGGCCAGTGTCCTCCAGCCAGTGAAGAAGCGCAAAGTGGACATGCCCATCACTGTGTCTTACGCCATCTCAGGGCAGCCGGTGGCCACCGTACTGGCCATTCCACAGGGCCAGCAACAGAGTTACGTGTCCTTGAGGCCAGACTTACTGACAGTAGACAGTGCCCACCTGTACAGTGCCACTGGGACCATTACTAGCCCTACAGGAGAAACTTGGACCATCCCTGTTTATTCTGCCCAGCCCCGGGGGGACCCTCAGCAACAGAGCATTACCCACATTGCCATTCCCCAGGAAGCCTACAACGCAGTTCATGTCAGCGGCTCACCCACAGCCCTGGCGGCTGTAAAGCTGGAGGATGACAAGGAGAAGATGGTGGGCACCACGTCTGTAGTGAAAAACTCCCATGAAGAGGTTGTGCAGACCCTTGCAAACTCTCTCTTTCCAGCACAGTTCATGAATGGCAACATCCACATTCCAGTGGCTGTGCAGGCCGTGGCAGGCACGTACCAGAACACGACTCAGACTGTCCATATATGGGACCCCCAGCAGCAGCCACAGCAGCAAACTCCCCAGGAACAGACACCGCCACCACAGCAGCAGCCGCAGCAACAGCTCCAGGTTACTTGTTCAGTAAGTGAGACTTACCTGTAGGGCAGCCTGCTCCCTCAGGGCCCACTGAGAACTTGCCTGGCAACCTCTGGCTTGTTTATTGCCTTGATGTTAGTTGTACAGTGATAAAGTGTTACTATTTGGTGTAAGGCGGGAGGAGCAGCAGGTGAGGCCATGCAGCAGGCAGGAGGCCTATCCTGGTATGGAGATAAATGACCAGTAAAATGATTCAGAGATTTGGAGATGCTTTGGGGCTTGGTGCCTGGAGCACTTCTTTGTAATCCCTTCTGAGGAAGAATAAGTTACAGATATTAATGAATGGTACATTGCAAGTGTTACTGTGTGCCAGGAGTTCATTCCTTACATGTAAGTGAACAGATCCAGTGGAATATGGATTATAAACTCATCACCCCAAGGCTCTGAGATGGTTCTTTTTCTTGTTTTTAAAGAATTATCTTTTAATTTTAATTTGACCCGAGAAGGACAGAGTGAGAGAGGAAGTGTGAAAGCAAGCCGCCAGGTCCAGGACTTGAACCATGGTCAGCCATGTGGGAGTTCAGTGCCCTCAACCACCATGCCACCTACCATCCCCAAGATTGTAATTTTTAATTAGAATTTTTGGATACACTGTTGGTGAATTAAAAGATATAAAATAGGGGCCAGCAGGTGATGTGGTGCTTAAGGCACTGGACTCCCACATGGCCAGGTGTGGTTTGAGTTCCCAACCTGGCAGCTTGCTTTCTCACTTTTTATCTCTGGTGAGGGCATATGCTCTATAGCAAATTTTAAAAATAATAATATTAAATACAATTATGTAATTTTTTCCCCCTAGAGTGATTTTTGCTCTAGGGTGCATGTGCTTACCAGAGAGACAGACAGAGAAAAAAGGTGAGAAATCAACCCTTAGGGAGGATGGCCATGCCACAGTCCCTTTGCCTCTTGGGATTTTAGGCACACATGCACATGTGCCTGGAGTGAGTTTCAAGCCTCCAGGTCTGGGACTCAAACGACTGTCAGCCATGTGAGAGTCCAACTCCTTAACCACTGTGTCACTTGGTGGCCACATAAATAATTCTTTAAAAAAAAAAAAAAAAAAGACATAAAATAACTCCTAGTGGGCCTGTTTTTGAGAGATTTTTGCTATAGGGCGTGTGCGCTCGCCAGAAAGACAGAGGCAGACAGAGAGACGGAGAGTGAGAAATCACCCCCCTGGGGATGATGGCCATGCTGCAATCTCTTCTCCTCCATTCTCCTGTCAGGATCTTGTGCACACATGCACATGTGCCTGGCATGAGTTTAAGCCACCAAGTCTGGGACTCAGATGGCGGTCGACTACGTGGGAGTTCAGCAACATAACCATTACGCCAACTGCTCTCCCCCAAGATTGTTATTATGTTGTTTGAAAATAGCCAGGGGCCATCCCCCACTGGTTGAGGCAACTGAATCCCATATGACTGACCAACACAGTTTATGTCTCAGACCTGGTTGCTTGAAAAATATGTCAGGTATATGTCTGTGTGTGACCAAAATCCTGAAAGGAGGGAGAAATAGAAGAGAAGGGATTGTGATTTGACCATGTCCCCTGGGGATGATTTCTTGCTTTTCCTCTATCTCTTTGGCAAGGGCACATGTCCTATCACCAAAAAGAAGCAAAAAAAAAAAAAAAAAGCTTTGGTTAATTGGCAACTGTGTTGAAAATTTTTCTTAGAAAACTTTTTATATTCAAATAATTTAAAATTTACAAAATTTCAAAAACTGTAGTGAAATTCCAACTTTAAAATTACCCTTTTTAGCTGCTAGTTTCTTTTTTTTTAAGAATTATTTTATTTAACTTTATTTATTTATTTTTATTTTACCAGAGAGGGACAGTGCGAGGAGGAGGGTGTAAGGAAGCAACTGCCAGGTCTGGAAACTGAGGTTGGCCATGTGGGAGTCCAGCACTCTTAACCACCACACCACCTGGTGGCCCCCTCTAATTGTTAGTTTCTTTAAGGATAGTCTTTCTTGGGAACCAGCAGTTAGCGTAATGGCTATGTCACTGGACTCCCACGTAGTTGACCGCGGTTCGCGTCCCGGACCCGGTGGCTTAAAACTCACGCCGGGCGCATGTGCATGCGTACCCAAGATCCTGAGAGGAGAATGGAGGAGAAGCGATTGCGGTGTGACCATCCCCCCTGGGGGGTGATTTTTCGCTTTCTGTCTCTATGTCTCTTGTCTGTCTGGCGAGTGCACGTGCCCTAGCGAAAAATCTCTCCCAAAAAAAAAAAAAAAAAGGATAGTCTTTCTCATTCTCATTTTCCCTTTTTCTCTTCTGTCTCTCTCTCTGGTCAAATTAAAAAATAGTGGCAAATAGAATTAAATAATTTTTTTGGAGAGATTTTTGCTATAGGGCATGTGCACTCACCAGAAAGATAGAGACAGAAAGTGAGAAATCATCCCCCGAGGGGATGACTACATCTCAGTCCCTTCTCCTCCATTCTCCTCTCAAGATCTTGGGCACGCATGCACACGCGCCCGGCATGAGTTTAAGCCACTGGGTCTGGGACTTGAACCACTGTCAACTACATGGGAATCCAGCGACATAGCTGTCACGCCAACTGCTGGTCCCATAATTTTTTTTTTTAAGAGAGATTTTTTCTATAAGGGCGTATTTCTCTCGGCAGAGAGGGAGACAGAAAGGGAGAGATCACATCCTCAGAGAAGATGGCCATGCCGCATTCCTTCTCCTCCATTCTCCTCAGGAGTTTGAGCATGCATGCACACATGCACCTGGTGTGAGTTTTTTCTTTCTTTCTTCCTTTCTTTCTTTCTTTCTTTCTTTCTTTCTTTCTTTCTTTCTTTCTTTTATTTTTTTTGGAGGGATTTTTGCTATAGGGCACGTGTGCTCGCCAGACAGACAGAGAGAGACATTAGAGACAGAAAGCGAGAAATCACCGCCCAGGGGGGATGGTCACGCCACAATCCCTTTCTCCTCCATTCTCCTCTCGGGATCTTGGGCACGCACACACATGTGCCCGGCATGAGTTTTAAGCCACCAGGTCCGGGACTCGAACACGGTTGACTACGTGGGAGTCAAGCGACATAGCCATTACGCTAACTGCTGGTTCCCACCTGGTGTGAGTTTTAAGCCACTGGGTCTGGGATTCGAACCGTGGTCAACTACGTGGGAGTCCAGAGATGTAACTATTATACCATCTAATGGCCCCAATAAATAATTCTTTTATTTAAAAAATTACTTATTTGTTATTACTATTTATTTTTATTTTTCAGTTTACCAAACAGCGAGAGACTGGGAAAGTGAGAAAGCAAGCTGCCAGTTCTGGATCTGGATCTCTTTTTTTTTTTTTTTTTTGGAGAGGTTTTTGCTATAGGGCGTTTGCGCTTGTCAGACAGAGAGGGAGAGACAGAGAGATAGAAAGCGAGAAATCACCCCCCAGGGGGGATGGCCACGCCGCAATCCCTTCTCCTCTCAGGATCTTGGGTATGCATGCACATGCGCCCGGCGTGAGTTTTAAGCCACTGGGTCTGGGACACGAACCGCGGTCGACTATGTGGGAATCCAGCGACATAGCCATTACGCTAACTGCTGGTTCCCCCAGTCCAGGATTCTAACTGCAGCTGGCTACGTGGGAGTCCAGTGATGTAATCATTATATCATCTGCTAGTCCCTAGACCTTTTGATTTCTGTTCCTTTCCATTATTTATAAGGCAGCATAGTAAAGTGACATTTTGTGATCGTGCTCACATGGACAAAATGGGAATGCAGGGACTCTAGGTTAACAAGGTCAGCAAAGGTGTCTTTGTAGGAAGTGTTTTTTCCCCTTTATTCTTGATGGAGTGTGTGTGCACAGGAGATGGAAGAGGGGAAAGGAGGTGGGAGCACCCTTAATAAGGTCTGATCAGGCCAGGATTTCCTTCGTCCAGCCCTCCAGCCCATGGATTTTGAGCATTCATGGGTATTCCTGGTGTGTTTCAGGCCAAGCAAGCTTGCCAGGGATTTGAACTCTGGTTACCTGGTTTTGGAATCTAGCGTCCCTTGAGTAGCACATTACTGCTGCACCACAGAGCCAGCTCTGTAAGACATTTGTTTAAAGCTTCCTTATTTTTATTTCTTGGGTGAGAGAGAGAATGACAGTATCCCAGTAGGGCCTTGACACTGTGATTCATCTCCAGCCTGTTGTGGGCACACATATGCCGCATGAATTCAAGGAAATTTCTGGATGTAAACCCAGAACCTTTCCATTTTGGTTAGCCTTGCAGAGCATATTTTACCACTGCGTGACTCTCTGGCCCAAAAACATGAGATTCGAACCGTCGTTCTTAGCTTAGTTTGGCGGAAGAATGGAGCATAATATAGAGCCAGAGTCAGACAGGAGGATATGGCCTACGGCAGTGCGAGAGGGGAGTTAGCATTTGTCTTCCCAAAGTGAAGAGCTCAGTTTGATCTGACCTGTGGTAGGAAATCTGAAATTGCCTAGTAGTGGTAAGAAGAATTCAGGTAGAGATCTGTAGAGTGGACTGAACGTAGGAGAGACCATCTGTGCTATTTGTAATGGGTTCTGTGCTCAGCTTCTGTTCATAGAGATGGACCCAGTAGGCCTCCCCAGCTCTGGGGCCTGATGGTTGTATTTGTAAGTCAGGCCTCTTCCAGATGCTGGCTTATTTCTGTAATTTGCATGTCTGGACCCTCCAGCAGGAGATTCTTTTCTTTGTTTAAGTTTGCTATAGGGTGCATGTACCCACTCTCGGTGGGGAATTCGTTGGGGGATGGCCACACCACAGCACCTTTTCTAGTCTCCTCTTGGGATTTTGGGTACACACGCGCATACACCAGCATGGTTTTCAAGCTACTGGATCTGTGACTTGAACTGTGAAGTTGGCCATGCGGGATCCAGCCACCTTCATTCCATGCTATTGGCTGGCCCTTTTTTTTGCTGTTGTTTTTTATTTTAATTTTTTTATCAAAAGAGACAGAAAGAGTGGGAAAGTAAGAAAGCACCCTCCCCCCAATGTGGTATAGTTGTGCTACAATCCCTTCTCCATTTCTCCCTCCTCTTGGACTTTTGAGCACTCATTCACACCCAGCGTGTTTTTCAAGCCGGGCCAGCAGGTGGTGTGGTGGTTTAAAGGCGCTGGACTCCGACATGGCTGGCTATGGTTCAAGTCTTGGACCTGGTGGCTTGCTTTCTCACTTTCCTTCTTTCTCTCTTTGATCAAACTGGAAATAATAAATAATAATAATAAAGTTAGATAAAATAATTCTGAAAACAAAGAAAGAAAAACATGCTGAGTATACACTTCTGCCCTGGATCCTGACAGGATGGAGAATTGGAAAAAGTAGGATTATGGGTTGAACCAGACCCCATTGAGGGGTGATTTTTCTCTATTTTTCTTTTTCCTCCCTTTTTCTCATGCATATGTGTACGCACTTACACCCTCTGGACATAAAAAAGAAAAGTGAGGGAAAAAATAGTAAAGCTAAAGGGAGTAGCAGGTGGCATGGTAGTTGCAGCGTTGGACTCCCACATGGCTAATCACAGTTCATTCCCGGACCTAGCAACTTGGTTTCTCACTTTCTCTCCCTCTTGTGAGCACGTGTGTCCTATAGCAAATTAAAAAATAACAATAAATAAAATTAAACAATTTTTTAAAAAGTAAAAAAATAATAATAATAATATCAGATTCATGGTGAAACCTCCCTCCTTTGACCTTATATTCACCTCCATCTGTTGTCCCATTTCTTTGCTCTTCGTTAGTCCCAGAGTTCTCAAAAGCCTCATCTGCACAAGGCAGCTTCACTTGCTATCCTCTTTCCTTTTTGTCTTTGTTTTTAAAGAATTATTTGTTTAATTTTATTTATTCCTTCATTTATTTTCATTTGACCAAAGACAGATACATAGAAGGAAAGTGAGAAAGCAAACCACCAGGTCTGGGTCTCAAACCGTGGTCAGCTATGTGGGAGTATCCAGCACCTCAACCACCACACTACCTGCTGGCCCCTCTTTTATTTTTTATTTTATTTATTTTTTTAAGAATTATTTGATTTAACTTTATTTATTTTAAAATTTGACCAGAGAGTGACAGAATGAGAGAGAGAGGGATGGTGAGAAAGCTAGCTGCCAGGTCCAAGACTCAAACCTTGGTCGGCCATGTGAGAATCCAGCACCCTTAACCTCCACACCACCTCCCAGCCTCAGCTATTCAGTTTTCATTTTGTTTCTTTTCTTTTATTCCTTTTTTTTTTTTTTTTTGAGGGGTTTTTGCGTGCGTTCACCAGAAAGACAGAGAGAGACAGAAGGGGAGAAATCACCCCCCAGGGGGGATGGCCACGCCTCAATCCTTTCTCCATTCTCCTCTCGGGATCTTGGGCATGCAAGCACATGCACCCGGCGTGAGTTTAAGCCACCGGGTCTGGGACTTGAACCGCGGTTGGTTACATGGGAGTCCAGCAACATAGCCATTACGCCAACTGCTGGTCCCAGTTTTCTTTCAATTCATGACTAAATCTATTCTTCTTGGGGTCCTTAGTAACCTCCCTGTGTCCAGATTGAATATACATGTCTGTTTTCATTTCATAGCACATGACACACCAGACCATAGCTACCATTCATTCAGCCAGTCAGTTATTTTAGATTTTTGCCGTAGGCACATGCACAAGAGAGAGAAAGAAAATGAGATAGTGAGAAGTCACCTTCCCAGGGGATGTCTACACCACAGTCTCTCTTCCATTCTCCTCTTGGGATTGTGGGCACACAAGGCATGATTCCTAGGCCGCTGGTCTGGAACTTGAACTGTGGTCAGCCATGTGTGAATCCAGTACCTTAACCACCATGCCATACTTCTTTCTGTTTTTCCTCTTACCAGATTAATCCTTTATTTCCCCCAGGAACCTTTGCTTGTTCCTCCTCTCCCTCTTTCTGAGCTGCTTTTATTTATATTCCTCAGGGCTCAGTACTGGTCCTCTTTTCTAAGGGATTTCTGGCCCTCTTTTCTCCCTGAGGGATTTCTCCCTAATGGTTTTAGTATCTTTTAAATGACTCTTGAGACTACTTAAGATGATAATAATTGACACATACTGTCTGCCAGACACTTTCTCCAAAATTTTAAAATTCAGTAACTCATTTAATTTTATTTATTTATTTATTTATTTTTTTGGAGAGGTTTTTGCTATAGGGCGCATGCGCTCGCCAGACAGACAGACAGAGAGACAGAAAGCGAGAAATCACCTCCCAGGGGGGATGGCCACGCTGCAATCCCTTCTCCTCCATTCTCCTCTCTGGATCTTGGGCACACATGCACACGTGCCCGGCTTGAGTTTTAAGCCACCAGGTCCAGGACGCGAACTGCGGTCGACTACATGGGAGTCCAGCAACATAGCCATTACGCTAACTGCTGGTCCCAGTAACTCATTTAATTTTCACACCAACATACAAAGAATGCATTGATACAGCTCCATCTTATAGATGAGGAAACTGTGGCAGAGCATGATAAAGTAATAGGACCAAAGCCATGGTTAGCAAGTAGCAGAACTGGGATTAAACCCGGGACAGATTGGCCATGGAGCCTGTCTAAACCCCTTTCCTGCACTGACACACAGATGTAAGTCTCTTGGCCCAGTGGTGGTTGATGATGCTACTTAACAAGCTGCGGCCACGTGGGAAGCCAGGGATCAATTCACATTCCATCCAAAAACTCAGGCATTATGTGTGCCTAAAGTCCCAGCTGCTCAGGAGATTGAGGCAATAGGATTATGATGTACCAAGACCTCATTTAAAAAATAAAGAATAATAAAAACAAAAATCTCTGGACCACAACTTTCTCCCTTATGACCTTTCTTACACACTCAGCTGCCTTGTTTATCATTTACTTAGATTTTTTTTTTTTTTGAGAGGTTTTTCGCTATAGGGCGCATGCGCTCGCCAGACAGAGAGAGACATAGAGACAGAAAGTGAGAAATCACCCCCCAGGGGGGATGGTCATGCCGCAATCCCTTCTCCTCCATTCTCCTGTAGGGATCCTGGGCATGCATGCACATGCGCCCGGCGCGAGCCTTAAGCCACCAGGTCCAGGACGTGAACCGCGGTCAACTATGTGGGAGTCCAGCGACATAGCCATTACGCTAACTGCTGGTTCCCTCATTTACTTCGATTTTTGACAGTGTCTCACATCTTCACTAGCACCTACCTCTACCAGTGTTGACAATTTAGGTGTTGGGGCCAGCTGGTGGCACAGTGGTCACACAACTGGACCCACAAGGGAAGGTTCCTGAGTTCCTGTCCCAGGACCTCCCAGGCATCCAGGCGCACCCTCCTGTGACCCTGCCTGGCAGAGTACTGGGGGTGGATCAGTGCAGGAAGACTTCGTTGGGAGTTCTCTGCCCTTCCCCTCACCTCTCAGAAGGGATAAGTAAACTTTTTTTTTTTGAGAGGCTTTTGCTCTAGGGCATGTGTGCATGCCAGAAAGACAGAGAGATAAAAAGCAAGAAATCACCCCCCAGAGGGGATGGCCATGCCACAATCTCTTCTCCTCCATTCTCTTCTTGGGATCTTGGGCATACACACACACACACACACACACACACACACGCTCGGCGTGAGTTTAAGCCACTGGGTCTGGGACTTGAACCGCGGTCAACTACATGGGAGTCCAGCGACATAGCCATTATGCCAACTGCTGGTCCCTATAAGTAAACTTTTTTTTTTTTTTAAAGAGAGCAACCCATCTCAGTGGCACTACCGTCAACCCAGTTGTTCAATCCAGAAACCCAGTAGTCATCACTGGGTCTGCTTTCCTTTACTCTTCACATCTAGTTCATCAACAGACCAGTTTGCGCTGGCCCCATGGCCTGGTGGTTAACAGCCAGATTCCACACAGTTTGAATCTTGGCTCTAGGGGCTTGAAAAACACACAAGGTTAATGTACATGTGTGCCCCAAATTCTGATAGGATGTGAGAAATGGAGGAGAAGGAATTACAGCGGGACTGCTTCATTGGGGGTTGTTTTTTCCCTCTGTCTCTAGTGAGTACGTTCCCTCCATCAAACAAAATAGGCCATGTTGGTTCTACCACCAGACTTCTCAGAATCTCTTGTTATCATCTACACTGCCACCATTCTTGCCCAGGCCACCTGCACTTGCTTTCACTCTCGCTCTTCAATCATGCTCCCTAGAACAGCAAGAACAGGGCCACTTGTAGCACAGCAGGTTAAGCCCTGTGGGTGGGGAGCTGGATCCAGCATGAGCAACCACACTTTAAATTTCAGTCCTGGAGGCTTGAAAAATACGTCGGGCACGTGAACGTGCATGCCCAAAATTCTGACAAAATGGAGAAATGGAATATAAAAGTATTGTAGTGTGACAACATAGGTTACACACTCCTGTATCTGCCCTCTGGCATTAAAAAAAAAAAAAAAAACAAAAAAAAACAGCAAGAATATATATATTTGGGGGCTGGCAGGTGGTTTGGTGGTTAAGATGCTGGACTCCCACGTGGTTGACCATGGTTCAAGTCCCAGACCTGGCAGCTTGCTTTCTCACTCACTCTCTGTCTCTCTCTAGTCACATTAAATAGTAATAATAAATAAATAAAATCATTCTCTTTTAAAAAAAGAATATATATATATATATATATATATATATATATGTATTTAAGGTTTTTGTCATAGGGTGAGTGCACTCGCCAGAGAGAGACAGAAAGTCAGTGAGAGGGAAAGTGAGAAATCTCCCCCTCGGGTTGATTGGCCACACTACAGTGCCTTCTCCATTCTCTTTGGATTCTGGACACAACATGCACATGTCTTGGTGTGATTTTTCAAGCCGTGAGGTCTGGGACTTAAACTTGAGTTAGCCATGTGAGTGTCTAGCACCTTAACCACCATGCCTTCTGCTGGCCTCGGCAAGAATACTGTTAGTTTCTAGCTTAAAAATCTCTAAAAGCTGGGGCCAGCAGATGGTATAGCGGTTACATTGCTGGACTCCCACATAGCCTGGTGGGTGCGCCCACCCAAGATTCCAGGAGAATGGGGAAAGGATTACAGTGTGGGCATCCCCCTGAGGGTGACTTCTCACTTTCACTCTTACTGTCTGTGTCTCTCCGTTGAACACATACACCCTAAGGAAAAAACAAATTGGGGGGCCAGCAAATGCGTAATGGTTACATCACTGGGCACTCACATGGTTGACCGTGGTTTGAGTCCTAAAGCCAATGGACTTGAGACTCATACCATGTGCATGTGTGTGCATGTGTGAAATCTTAAGAGGAGAATGGAGGAGAAGGGATTGCAGCATGGCTCTCCTCCCTGGGGGGTGATTTCTTGCTTTCTGTCTCAAGTGAGTGCATGCACCCTATAACAAAAATCTCTCAAAAAAAAAGAAAAAAAAAAAAAAAAACGCTTAGAGCTTGCATTACAGGTAGAAACAACTCTAAACCACAGGGTACATGGTCCTACATCAGTGTTTTTTCCTTCCTTTTTTTTTTAAATTTATTTGTTTATTGCCAGAGGGTGTGTGAGTGTGAAAGCTCACAGAACGTTGTCCTTGTGGGATCTGGCTCCTAATACACATTGCTTAACAGGGCCTGCCCGACATCATTAATTTTCAGTCTGGGGCATATTACTGCCACCTCCACCTACTGTAGACATTTGGACCCATGTGGAAGCTTGTGGAGCTTGTCCAGTTGCTCGGGAATGTTATTGCTTGTTAGTACTGGAGATATACAGGAAAGGGGCCTGCTTACCCACCAGTAGAGAAGCACTGCCCTGTGCACCCTGGCCTCCATCTCCTTGTCCAGGCAGGCTCCTGGATATCCAGCTTTAGTTGATGGTGTTGCCATCGTGGGTGGAGAGACAAGGGAGATAGGGCTGAGCTGAGAGGTACTGAATCCTACCAGGTAGCCGGAGGAAGTCCAGGATGAGAGAGGTGTCAGCATGCTGAGCACAAAGCAGAAGATTGTAAGTGGCATTGCTGGGTGCACCAGATAGGTCCGGTCGGGTAGATACAAGTCCATTACATACGACCTTTTCATTTCTGGTCTTTTTAACTGGGTGCTACAGGGAGTGTGGTGGAGATTGTGGTGGTCATCATCAGGATAACCATGAAGAGACTGCTGATTCCTGAGATAGCCAGAGTAGTGATCGGAGCTCTGAATGCAGCATGGGGACCAGAAGTCTGTAGAAGTCAGAGACCACAATGAGTGTCAGGTCAAAGGAGAAGAAAGGACAATAATGCCAAGACCTGGCTATAGACTTGACTTTGACTAGGACTGTAACTGGTGACACACCTTTTAGTTGAAGTGGAGAAAAAGTGTGTTCCTGGATGAGCTGAGAAAGTTTTTTTTTGTTTGAGTAAAGGGAGGCTTTGGCAAAGCTGATCATGGAAGGCTATGTTTGCTCTTTACTCCGCTGGCCCTGGCTTAGCTGCTTCCTGGCCTGTGCTAGGTGTCTCCAGGAGGCCTGAGGGTCAGCAGTTATGACACTGTTTTGGTTTTTGTCACTGTTTTTCTTTGGTGACTATTAGAATAGCCAGTGTAGTCAAGGAGAAAAATGGATACCATGGCTTTTCTTCATGTCATTTCAGATGGAAACAACTCTTTGCTCCAGAGTGTGGTTTAATGCATTTTTCAATTAGCTTTGCAAACATGCTATTGAATCAGTGAGTAAGAGAAATTGGGTTTCTTTTTGGTATGATTCAAATTGATTTCTCATTGTTTTTCAGTTCCTTTGAATATAAACATGTCCTCTGAAGACAGTGTAGTAATTCAGTTCTCTCCCATTAAAATGAGACTAAGGGCAACCAGCAGGTGGCATAGTGGTTAAGGTGTTGGGACTCCCACATGGGCTGATTATGGTTCAAGTCTCAGACACGGAGGCTTGAAACTCATGCCGGGTGTGTGTGCATGTATATCCAAAATTCTGAGAGGAGCACAGAGAGGAAGAGACTGTGGCATGGCCATCCCACCTGGGGCATGATTTCTTACTTTCTGTCTCTCTAGTGAGTACAAAAAGTTCTCTCTCCAAAAAGAAAAAAAAAAAAAAGCTAAGGACTTTCCAAAGTAAGGACATTGAAAATATTAGTCTTTTAAATTTTGAGGTTATAGGGACCAGCAGGTAGTGTGGAGGTTAAGGTGCTGGACACTCCCATGTGGCCAACCATGGTTCGAGTCCTGGACCTGGTGGCTTGCTTTCTCGCTTCTTCTCTCCCTGTGTGTCCCTCTCTGGTCAAATTAAAATAAATGAATGAATCAATAAAACTAAATTAATAATTCCTTAAGAAAAAAATTTGAGGTTATGAAGATTGCTTTAGAATCTTTAAGATTAGGTGGTAAGTGGGGTCCAGCAGAAGGCATAGGAGGTAAGGCACTGGATTCCCACATGTTCAACCATTGTTCTAGTCTTGAACATGGCAGTTTGAAACTCATGCCGGGCATGTGTGTGTGCATGGCCCAAATCCCAAGAGTAAAATGGAAGATACGGCACTACAGCGGGGTTGTCCTCCTGGCGGGTGATTTCTTACTTTTTCTCTGTCTCTTCTAGGAGCATACTAGCCCTATAGTAAAAATATCTCTCAAAAATAGATGAATAATTAAATGCCAGGCCCAAGAGGCCCTGTACTGGCCCAGTCGGAGTGCTGTGTTTGCTGTCCCTGGGTTAAGAAGTAGAACATTAGAGCTTCTTGAAAGTTGGACAGAGAAAAGAAGAGAGACTGTTTTCTTTTATTTAAGTGAACTATAACACTTTCCTGGCAGTTTTGTAGAAGGACTCATTGCAAAACAATATTGACATATTTTTATGGTTTCTCTCTCATAGGCTCAAACTGTCCAGGTTGCTGAAGTTGAACCACAGTCGCAGCCACAGCCTTCCCCAGAACTTCTGCTTCCAAATTCTTTGAAGCCAGAAGAAGGGCTTGAAGTATGGAAAAACTGGGCCCAGACCAAGAATGCTGAACTAGAGAAGGATGCTCAGAACAGATTGGCACCCATTGGGAGTGAGTGTCTGGGTGGGCTGTGTCGAAAATGCAGTGTCTGAAGTAATAGGCCAGAAAGTCATGAAACTATTGTTCCGTGGCTCTGGAGAGTAGAGACATCTTCTGATATCATATGCTGAATGGAAGACCAGCAGGAAGCAGGCTTGACCTTGTTCTGATGGGCAGGAGTTGTGGGGTTTGCCCAAGACCAGGAGTTTTACATAAATGGGTTTCTGGAGTTGACCCTGGGCAGAGCAGCTTCTGGGAGGGAATTGGAACCAGTGACTGTGCTCAAGGCCCGTCTTCCTTGGCATATTAGGCTTACACAACTTTATACTAAAAGTGTATTTTGATCTTTTTCTCCCTTGCCTTTATTTATTTATTTATTTATCTTCCTAAGGAATTAATTTAATTTTATTCATTGTCATTATTTTATTAAAGTTGACCAGAGAGAGACAGAAAGAGAGAAGGAATGTGAGAAAGCAAGCTGCCAGGTCTAGGACTCGATCAGCTGTCAGCCATGTGGGAGTCCAGCCACCTTAACCACCACGCCATCTTGCTGGCCCCCTTTATTTCTTGACCCTAATGATAATTTGAGTGATATATGAGATATGAAGGCTTGGAAGGAAACCCTTAGTATAATAAAACATAGGTGGTTACTGCCTTAGTAGTCCAGTTCTGACTGAAGGTAAAAGTAGCCGTTTTAGTCCTTGCATGCTGATGAGCAGTGTCTGCTCTGAGCCTTCCTTTCAGGAACAGGAGACATGAGATTTACCAGGACCATTGGGGCTTGTGTTTCAGGGCGCCAACTGCTGCGGTTCCAGGAAGACCTCATTTCTTCTGCTGTAGCTGAGTTGAATTATGGGCTGTGTCTAATGACAAGGGAAGCTCGAAATGGAGAAGGTGAACCCTATGACCCAGATGTGCTCTACTATATTTTTCTTTGTATTCAAAAGGTAGGAAACAGATTTTCATAGGAATATGTTTGAGCTGTACTCTCATTGGGTGTTTATTGGTCAGTGAAGTTAGAAAATGACAAGCAAGAGGTTCAAATAAATTGTCTTTCAGCTATATAATGAATTTTAAAATACACATTTTTTTTTTTTTTGGAGAGGTTTTCGCTATAGGGCGCGTGCGCTCTCCAGACAGACAGAGAGAGACAGAGAGACAGAAAGCGAGAAATCACCCTCCAGGGGGGATGGCCACGCCGCAATCCCTTCTCCTCCATTCTCCTCTCGGGATCTTGGGCACACACGCACACGCGCCCGACGTGAGTTTTAAGCCACCGGGTCCAGGACGCGAACTGCGGTCGACTACGTGGGAGTCCAGCGACATAGTCATTACGCTAACTGCTGGTCCCAAAAATACACATTTTTTAATTGCAAAGACCTACACGTTCATTTTAGAAAATAAAATAAAACAAGTATTGTCCATAATCCTACCACCTAGAGGAACTTGTTAAAATATTTGGTAATTATCTTATACCCATTTTTTTAAATTACAAAGCATTTATGTAACACTTTTTTTTCTCGGTAAAAGTAAACACAGTTTTATACAAGAGATTTGTCCAAAATCGTCTGGTGCTGATATACAGCATTTCTTCTCATTATTGCCTATGTTAACACAGAATAATTATTTGAAGGAGTTTGGCTAGAATAATGCACAGATGTAGCCAGGCTTTCAGGGCCTCCTAAGGTGAAGCGTAACAGGGATATTAATAAACTGGTAGTTTAGGGGAGCAGAGGTGTCTTCCTTAGTGCCTAAAGCTCTTAAGGAGAAACCCACAGAATAATGGAAGAGTGCTTGGCTTGCTGGTTCAGTTCACTCTGTAGCCGTCCGTCCTGGGCAAAGTCTCCCTCCCAGTTGTTCTTTCGTGCTGTTGCTAACAGACACCATGTGAATTTTTACATGTTCTTATTTTGTGCTCTCTCCAGTCCAGGAAGGCAGGCAGTCTTCTCCACTTACATGTGAGGAAACTGAGTCACAGAAATTAAAGACTCACACATGTTATTACTTAACTACACGATACTTGACCCCAGAGTCTGTTCATGATTTTTACTATGACAGGCAGTGCCTTGCTTATGAGAAATAGCATTCACAAAATCCGCCTTACTGGTTGAACTGTTGTGAAGTGGGGCCAGCAGATGGCATAGTGGTTATGTCGCTGGACATAACCATGCCCACCTGCAGTTCAAGTCCTGAACCCGGTGACTTGAAACTCATGTTGGACGCATGTGCGCATGTGCCCAAGATCCTGGGAGAAGAATGGAGAAGGGATTGTGGTATGCCCATCCTCCCATCTGTCTCTGTCCTCCTCCTCCCCTCACCCCCTCCCCAGGCACATGCCCTAAGGCAGAAACCTTTGTTTAAAAAAGGCGGGGGTGGGGAGAGGATGTTTTGAGACTCAGTTCACATGTCTGAAGTACACTAGAATTGTCACATGCTGGGCAGTTTGGATGGCACTGGGTTAAAAATGGGAGTGGCTTTCCTATTTCTCCTGAAAGTCTTACTCAGGAGACTAACAATAACCTTATTGGTTGCTTTTCTTTTAGTACCTTTTTGAAAATGGAAGAGTAGATGACATTTTCTCTGATCTTTATTATGTCCGATTTACGGAGTGGCTACATGAAGTTCTAAAGGATGTTCAGCCCCGGGTCACTCCACTTGGTAAGAGTCTCCCTCGTCTTTGGATTTCTTTTCCACCTGGGTTTAAAAAGGTTGACAGCTCCCATGGTTTGCTGTGATAGTGTATGGGTGAGGGTATAAATCCAGGTACCAGCACTGGCCCTCTGCGGCTTGGTCTGCTATGGAAAGGGCACTACTCACATGAGAACCTTGCTGGTCTCAGTAAAATGACAACCAAAATGTTGAAATAAGGAAGTTCTCTTTCACCTATATAATGAATTTTAAAACAAGCCTTTTTTTTTTTTTTTTTTTTACTGCAAAGACCTGTGTGTTCATTTTAGAAATAAATTAAGAAAGTAAGTTTTGGGACCAGCAGATGGTGGAATGGCTACGTCGCTGGACTCCCATGTAGTCGACTGCAGTTCGAGTCCTGGACCCGGTGGCTTAAACTCACACTGGGCACGTGTGTGCGTGTGTGCCCAAGATCCTGAGAGGAGAATGGAGGAGAAGGGATTGTGGTGTGGCCATCTCCCCTGGGGGGGTGAGATCTCTTGCTTTCTGTCTCTCTTTCTGGCGAGCACACGCGCCCTATAGCAAAAACCTCAAAAAAGAAAAGTTATCATCCATAATCTACTACCTACAGAAACTTGTTAAAATATTTGGTAATTATACCTTTTTTTTTTTTTCCCAGTCACACAGCATTTATGTAACACAGGAGAATGCAAAACTAGTGGAGTGGTAGTTACTATCTTTATTTTTTAAAATTTATTGATTGGCATCATAACACAAGATTTTGAATAGTTTTATCTGGAGAATGTAAATTTTGCTTTACTTGTAGGCAACCTCCTGGGCAGTATGTTATCTTAGAAAGAACATGGGCTTTTCAGTAGAATATCTTTGTTGAGTCTGCTTGGTTTTTGTTTTTAATTGACTTTATATTCTAGAACATTTTAGGTTTCCAAAAATTGAGCGGCAAGAACAGAGGGGAGATACTCCCTTGCATATGTACCCTCCCAGTTTCCCCCCTCTTTAACATGTTGCCTTAATGGGATACTTTTATTAAAATCAAGGAACCAATATTGAGACATTTTTATAAACTAAAGTTTCTAGTTCACATTAGAATTGGCTCGTTAGTGTACATTGAACGGGTTTTGGTTGGTGTGTGATGATGGGTTGTGGTATGATACAGGATGTTTCACCTGCTTACTCTGGCCTCCCTTACTCCCCGATCTTCAGCCACCACTGATCTATTTACTGTCTCCATAGTGTTGCCTTTTCCAGAATGCTATCTAGTTGGAATAATTTGGTATGTAGCCTTTTCAGATTGGCTTCTTTCACTCAGCAATATACATTTAAGGCTCCTGTGTGTCTTTTCATGGCTTGATAGCTCATTTCTTCTTAACACTGAATAATACTCTCTTGTATAGATGTACCATAGTTTGTTTATCCATTCACCTGTTAAAAGCCATCTAATCTCCATTGCTTTCAAGCTTGGCAATTATGAATAAAGCTGATAGGAATATTTCTGTTGAAGTTTGTGGCAAAAGAATAGATCACTAAAACAGGGTAGAGGACCCAGAAATAGCCACACAAATATAGTAAGTATCTTTCACAGAGTAGAAAGGTAATTCGGTGGAGAAACGATACTCTTTTTTTTCTTTTCCTTTTTTAATTCAGTTGCCAGAGAATGTATGAGCCCACGAGAGTGAGAGAGGGAGGGAGCACTTCCCAGTGGGGTATGGTCACACTGCAATCTCCTTTCCTCCATTCCTCCATCCTGTGACCACCTGTGCACACATGCTTAGTATGTTTTCAAGTCAGAGGGCTGGGATTCAAACCGTGGTCAGACATGTGGGGCCCGGCTACTGCAGCACAGCGTTTAACCACTGTGCTTCCACAGTCTGGCCTAGAAAAGATATTTTTCAATAAATGCTACTGGAACAACTAGATACCCAAATCTGAAAAAAAAGTAAATGCAGACCTTGCATCTTTCACAGAAATGAACTGAAAACAGATCATAGACCTAAACATAAAATGTGAAACTATAAAATTCTTTGAAAGTAACACGTGACCTTGGGTTCGGTGGTACTTCTTAGATACACCAAAAGCACACTTTGTGAAAGAAAAGTTGATAAGTTGAACTTTTAATTTTAAAAACAATTTTTTAAAATTGAATTTCATTGGGAACCAGCAGTTAGCGTAATGGCCATGTCGCTGGACTCCCACGTAGTCGACCGCGGTTCGCGTCTCGGACCCGGTGGCTTACAACTCACGCCGGGCGCGTGTGCGTGCGTGCCCAAGATCCCGAGAGGAGAATGGAGGAGAAGGGATTGCGGCGTGACCATCCCCCCTGGGGGGTGATTTCTCACTTTCTATCTCTCTGTCTCTCTCTGTCTGTCTGGCGAGCGCACGCGCCCTATAGCGAAAAAACCTCTCAAAAAAAAAAAAAAAATTGAATTTCATTCAATATTACTTTTTTTAAAGAATTATTTTATTTAACTTGATTTATTTATTTTTCAATTTGACCAGAGGGGGCAGAGTGAGAGCAAGAGAGAGAAAAAGTGAGAAAGCAAACTGCCAGGTCTAGGACTCGAACCACAGTTGGACATGTGGGAGTCCACCATCCGAAACCACCACCCCACCTGCTGGCCCCTCAATATTATTATTTTTTTATTAGTAGTATTTTCCAGTTTGATCAGAGAAAGAGAGAGAGGGAAAGTGAGAAAGCAAGCCACCAGGTCCAGGGCTATAACTGCAGTTGGCCGTGTGGGGAGTTCACTGCCTTTAACCATCACGCCACTTGCCAGTCCCTGAACTTTTTTTTTTTAATATATATTTAGTATGTTTTTAAAAATTGAGACCAGCAGTTGGCGTAATGGCTATGTTGCTGGACTAACGTAGTTGACCGCAGTTCGAGTCCTGGACCTGGTGGCTTAAACTCAGGCTGGGTGCGTGTGCATGCATGCATGCGTGCCCAAGATTCCAAGAAGAGAATGGAACAGAATGGATTGCGGTGTGGCCATCGACCCTGGTGGGTGATTTCTCACTTTCTATCTCTCTGTCTCTCTGGCGCGCGCATGCGCCCTATAACAAAAACCTCAAAAAATTTTTTTGATTAAAAAACATTTATCTTTATTTGTTTATTTATTTTTTAATTTGACCAGAGAAGGACAGAGTGAGAGAAAGAGAGAGGGAAAGTGAGAAAGCAAACCACCGAGACTTGAACTGCAGTCAGTCATGTGGTAGTCCCGTGCCCTTAACTACCATGCCACCTGCCAGCCCCAAACTTTTGTTTTTTTAAAGAGGTTTTTGCCATAGGGCATGAGCTCTTGCTGAGGAGAGAGTCCGAGACAGTGAAATCAGGGAAAGTGCAAAATCATTCCCCAGGAAAATGGCCTCAATGCAATTCCTTCTTCACCATTCTCCTGTGATCTTGCGCACGCTCATACACGCACCTGGCGTGATCCTTAAGCCACCATGTTTGGGAATCAAACCATGGTCAGCCACGTGGGAGTCCAGTGACATAACCACTACACAATCTGCTGCCTCCAGATGAGTAGAACTTTATTAAAATTAAAAACTTGGGTCACGCACCAGCAGATGGCTTAATGATTGTCTTAATGGTTATGTCTCTGGACTCCCACATAGTCAACTGTGGTTTAAGTCCTGGAACTGGTGGCTTGAAACTCACAGCAGGTATGTGTGTGTGTGCCCAAAATCCCAAGAGGAGAATGAAGGAGAAGGCACTGTGGATGATTTCTCACTTTCTGTCTCTCTGTCTGTCTCTGTCTCTCCAGCGAGCTCTTGCATCCTATAGCAAAAGTCTCTTAAAAATAAAAACTTGGGCCAGCTGGTGGCATAGTGGTTAAGGTGGATGAATTCCAGGTGGCCAACGGCATGGTTCAAGTCTTGGATCCAGGAACTGTTGGGCACATGTATGTAAGTGCCCAAAAATCCCAAAAGGAGGGAAAAGTCGAGAAGGTCTTATGATGTGACTGTGTCCTGTAGGGTGGTGCCTTGCTTTTCTCCTTTTTCATGAGCTTCACACAACCTCCGGCAAAATATTAAAAAAAAAAAAAAAAAAAAAGCTTATGCTCTGCAAAAGATACTTTTTTGTTTTTTATACAATTTGCCAGAAGATGCATGTGCTTGCCAGAGAGAGAAAGCTCCTTGTAAGGGGTACAGTTACATTGCAATTCCTTCTTTTCCACTTTTCCCTTCTTTGGGATTTTAGGCACACATGTACATGTATTTGGTGTGTTTTTCAAGCCATCAGGTCCAGGGCTCAAACTGCTGACCCCAGGAGACAGTATTTAAATAAGCAAATTAAGTCTGTTGAAGAACGAAACACAAGAAAATGGAAAGTGTTAAAGGCATGAGGAGGGAGGCTTCTCTAGTAAGCTGTGAGTGGAATAGAGACATGAGACTCACCTGCGTGACGCATGCTGCACGCCGTAGGCGGGGACCACATTGGAGGCCTGGGTTTGACTCTTGGTCTAACGTAAAGGTCACACGGTAGTGTATACCCGTAATGCCAGTGACTTGGGACACTGAGTGCAGGAGGATAGCAACAAGGCAAGACCTGTCCAAAAAACCCAGACAAAAAGTAAGTAAGTCACATGATTTACAAATTTTCAAGCCAGGTATAAATTAAAGGAACAATTTGTCAGTAAACAGCAATCTTTTTTTTTTAATTATTATTTATTTAATTTTATTTATTCATTCATTTATTTTAAGTTGACCAGAGAGAGACAGAGAGAGACAGAGAGAGAGAGAGAGAGAGAGAGAGAGAGAGATAAAGGAAGCCGCCAGGTCCGGGACTCGAACCGTGGTTGGCCATGTGGGAGTGTCCAGCACCTTAACCACCACACCACCTGCTGGTCCCTAAACAGCAATCTTGTAAGACAATGGTTCTCAAAATGTGGCTCCTCAGAATAGCATTTTGGAATTTTTTAGAAAGGCTTATTATCTGGGGCCAGCTGATGGTATAATGGTTACGTTGCTGGATTCTCACGTAGTTGACTGCAGTTCGAGTCCTGGGACCTGGTAGCTTTAAGACTCATACCGGGTACGTGTGCATATGTGTGTGCATGCGTACCCAAGATCCCAAGAGGAGAATGAAGGAGAAGGGATTGTGGTGTTGCCATCCCCCCGGGGGAGGTGATTTCTCACTTTCTGTCTCTCTGTCTCTCTAGTGAGCGCACATGCCCTATAGTAAAACTCTCTAAAAAGAATAATTAAAAAAATAAAGGCATATTATCAGGTCTCACTCCTGAGATTTGGGTGAAGACCCAGGCTTGTGTTCTTTTTTTAAAAATTATTTAGTTTTATTTATTCATTCATTCATTTTAATTTGACCAGATAGAGACACAGAGAGACAGGGAAAGTGAGAAAGCAAGCCATCAGGTCCAGGACTCGAACTGTGGTTGTCCATGTGGGAGTGTCCAGTGCCTTAACCACCACACCACTTGTTGGCCCCCATGTGCTTTTTTTTTTTTAGAGAGAGATTTTTGCTATAGGGTGCTTGTGCTCGCTGGGATGACAGAGAGACAGTGAGTGAGAAATCACCACCACCCCCGGGGGATGGCCATGCCACAATCCCTTCTCCTCCATTTTCCTCTTGGGATCTTGAGCACGCACACACACATGCCTGGCGTGAGTTTAAACCTCTGGGTCCGGGACTCGAACACCAGTTTAGCTACATGGAAGTTCAGCGACGTAACCGTTACACCATGTGCTGGTTCCAGCTTGTGTGCTTTAAAAGCATTTCAGATGATTTTGCCATTCCCTGCGAAGATGTCTACAATTAAAACTTACATTTGTGTGTGACCCTGTTCCTTGGAGGGGCCACACACCACCCTCTTGCAGCAGTCCTCTGTTCCTCCTAGGCTATGTCCTGCCCAGCCACGTGACCGAGGAGATGCTGTGGGAGTGCAAGCAGCTCGGGGCTCACTCCCCCTCCACTTTGCTGACAACCCTCATGTTCTTTAACACCAAGTAAGTGTTCTAGAGGCTCCACGTTAGCCACTGCTGGTGTCTGCCCAGTGAAGAGGGTAGAAACTATCCAGAAGGACTTCTGAATTCCTGTAACACGTATTTGAGAACCTTTGGGCTACTGAAAGCCACCAGCCCCACTTGGCTGCATTTTATGTGGTGAACAGTGAGGCAAACAGCATTGCCAGATCCTTACCGTCCATCTTGATGTGGCTCCACCACTGGACACTGCTGGGGTATGGGCCTACCCAGATCCTGGGAGTGTGGGCAGTGGCTCCTCTGAAGCACTGATGGGCAGATGGTAAGTCTTGGTATCCTCCCGGACCCTTCCCTCTGCCTTGCTTTCACTTGCGGTCCAGGTACTTCCTATTGAAGACAGTGGACCAGCACATGAAGCTGGCCTTCTCCAAGGTCTTGAGACAGACAAAGAAGAACCCCTCTAATCCCAAGGATAAAAGTACGAGTATTCGGTACCTGAAGGCTCTTGGGATACACCAGACTGGCCAGAAAGGTAAGGGATGGAGGCAGGACAATAGAAATAATAGAAATAGATCGCTGCTGTGCGACCTTGCCATGGTGCCTGCAGGGCTAGTGATGAGTATTATTAAGATAGGAGGTTGCTGGACAAGAATTCTCTACTCCTTAGTCCCCATCCAGAAACTTGAACTTTGCTCTTAGAAATAGAGAAGCCCCAGAGAAAACAGCTGCCTCTTCCCTTCAGAATCACCCCCATGCCTTTTGTCCTCCTCCTCTGCAGTATTCCTAGCTGTGGCTGAAAGCCTAAGATTACTGATTTGAGCCTGAGCTAAGGCCGTCTGATGCCAGGTCTGAGGGCGGTGGGGTGTGTTTTATAGTTACAGATGACATGTATGCAGAACAGACAGAAAATCCAGAGAATCCACTGAGGTGTCCCATCAAGCTCTACGATTTCTACCTCTTCAAATGGTGAGGAGGCTTCTATTTGACTGGCTAACCGTGTGTGGGTGTGGGTGTGTGTGTGTGTGGGCATGCTCACCTTTGTGCATACCTTATCATAGGAGAGGCATTCTCTAATCTCAAGTGAGGATAAAAACACTCCCCAAAAGCTAAATTTAACAGCAGCTTTGCTAGCTTTCCCAAAGTGTGTGCTGTGCCTAGAACTGCAATATAAAATAGATCTCTTGTGGTCACCTATCATGGAGAGGGTGTGAGGCGTAGAGAGGTCACCTTCAGTACATCTTCAGCACAGACCTGCCCCTTCCTGGCCACCTCCTTTCGTCAGTGCTACAACTTATCCAGGGAAAAGCCTCTTGAATTTTCCCTCTTGACCTTGCAGTTTGGCATGTCATCTTCACGGCTGTGCCAGAATGATTTAGAGCAGCTGTAGGGTTTAGCATGTTACTCAGATTAAAACCTTCAGTGGCTTCTCATTAGAGAAGATTCCAGAGCCTTTCTTGCACTCCCCCTTGCACATTTCATGCCCATAGTTCTCCTGGGTCTCGCTACACCCCCTCTTTTGACTGCTATTTCTCTTCTCAGCTGTAACATGCTTTAACAGGAAAACATTTCCAGACGCCCAGTCTGATCCCCCTGGCTGTTTTCTCTGTAGCACTATTTGTTATCGTGTGCGTGTGTATAAGTTCAGTTGCTGTCTCCCTTCCTAATCCGTAATCTTAACATCCGTACCTGGTGCTGGTGCACGGATGAGTAACCGTTAGTGGGTGGAGTTGCTAAGTACTTCATGGAGGTACAGCACAGTGGGTGTGGTGGTGGGCTGGGAGGCCAGCTTCATGTGCTCATCCACTGTCTTCAGTTGGGCCATTATTAGTGGGTAGAGAAAACAGCGTGAGCAAAGACTTGGCGATAGCTCACCTGAGCAGTGAAATTGGCTCCAAGTGGGTTACTCGAGTAGATGAGCTCAGGGGAGCCCTGGGTAGGTGCAGGCAGTGTGGGGTCACAGCTGGCACTTACTGAGGAGCAGCAGAATTGAGCCACAAAGGAGGTCCCAAAAGTGGTATGTGGTTGCTGCTGTACCCACTTGAGCAGGCAATATCCGCCCAGGAGGTGCAAAGCTGTGGGTGGAGGTGGTGATGGTGTTGCCCAGCTTTTACCAACATCTTCTTCAGCCCCCAGAGTGTGAAAGGCCGGAATGACACCTTTTACCTGACACCTGAGCCGGTGGTGGCCCCCAACAGTCCAATCTGGTACTCAGTCCAGCCTATCAGCAGAGAGCAGATGGGACAAATGCTGACCCGGATCCTGGTGATACGAGAAATTCAGGAGGCCATTGCCGTGGCCAGTGCCAGCACTATGCACTGAGAATCCTCAGCCATGGTGCAAGAAAAACCGCCGGGAGAAATCGGACAGACTTTCACACTAAAGAAGAGGCCTCCATTTTTTCTTTTTTTATTCGTGTAGTTACGAAGCCTTTCAGGCTGCTTCTGTTTAAAATGTTAAAGAAAACCTTTCCCCCTCTGCATCTCCATAAGCCTGCTATGGCGGATCCTCTTTCCTGAGAGCCAGAAGCCCTAGAAAGTTGCTGGGTGACTTTTTTTTTTTTCCTTTTTTTTTTTTTTTTTTTTTTTTTTTTTTTTTTTTTTGTCCTTGGGTCTGGGGCCTGGCCTGGGGAAAGGGAATGGACTGTTAGGAGAAATGTGGCCACTTCCTTTCCTCAAGAAAGATGGAATCAATGATGGATGGACCCTCCAGGGAATCTTCCAGCTGGCTTCCACCGTGGACTGGCAGACTTCACTGACCACAGGGGAGGCACGTTCTGTTCTTTCTTCTCACTCAGAAATAAACTTAGCATCTTAATGGAAGAAAAATGAGGGGAACTTCAATTATGATTTATTAAAGACAATTTCTATTACACCCCCCCCCCCTTTATGAGAAGTGACATTTTAGGTGTTAAAAATAAAAACTTTACCAAGCCTTTTTTTTTTTTTTTTTTTTGGCCTAACATTGAGGCCTTAAACCTGGGGCTCCTGTGCCTGATGGAATTCTTGTAACATACACTCGTGTATCATATAAAGATACCACTCTTGTTTCTCTTATGTATTCTTACTCTAGTTGTTTATTAAGAATGACAAGCACGTCTTTTCAACATGCTAGTGAACAATGCCTCTTTATTTGGGGGAGGAGCCTGGCGGGACCGTGGGACCAAAGCCAGGCCGAGGTCCTGCGGGAGGCGGGCGGGTCAGGAAACAGCCTTGCGTCCCTATTGACTGCCGCTGTGTGTTGTGCGCATGCGCCTGTCTCCCCTCCTGCCACGCCCCTGCAGCGCCCGTGCGCATTGCGGCCTGACGTCAGCGACGCGCGCAACGCAGTGACGAAATCGCCTGGTTTATATTGGCGCGGCCCAGGCAGTAGCGGCCTCTGCGGCGCGGTCCTCGGAGACACGCGGCGGTCCCCCGCGCTGGCCATGGCGGACTACCTGATTAGCGGCGGCACGTCCTACGTGCCGGACGACGGACTCACCGCACAGCAGCTCTTCAACTGCGGGGACGGCCTCACCTACAAGTGCGGGCGTGCGGGGCTCACCTGGGCTAGGAGAGGGGCGGCTCTCTGGGCCAGGGAGCCGGAAGGAGGCATCGTTTGAGCCTTCTGGGGCTCGGGCCGGGGGACAGGTTATGGGAATTACGCTCCCGTCTCCGCAGCACACTTCTACACCTCCGGAGTGGGTGTTGGGGTGGGAGGAAACACCTGGGCAGTAGGGGTAGGATATCTGGCTGGAGTCTCCGTTCTCTGGACACATGGAATTGTCGAGGTGCAGGAGAACTGATGACAGCTCAGTGGCAGGAACGTTTCCCTGTCCGTGTCCACCTTTTGCCCTGCCTTGCCTGTGACACATGGGCTCAGCCAGTGCCAATCTACTCTGATATCTTAAGTGGTCTGTGGGGATGAAGTCTCATGCAGCCATAAAACCTGAAAGCCAAACTCCCAATTCACTCCCCTCCCCCCACAGCGACTTTCTCATCCTCCCTGGGTACATCGACTTCACTGCAGACCAGGTGGTGAGTATAATCAGTAATTGGGTCCTGAACATCAAAGTGGGCCGAGGTGCTGCTATCTGGTCTCAGGGCTGCCTTACCAGATCAGATTGGGCTTGGGGCTGGATTCCATGGGATGGTTTTGCTGGCTGGCATGCATGTCATAGACAGCAGCTATTTGTGCAGTGCCTGGTACCACCCTGAAGTATAAGAGGTGCTTCCGTACACCAGCGGACGTTTATCTCCTTAGGACCTGACCTCTGCCCTGACCAAGAAGATCACTTTGAAGACACCCCTAGTTTCCTCGCCCATGGACACAGTCACAGAGGCTGGAATGGCCATAGCAATGGCGGTGAGCACTGTGGGATATCAGAAGCAGGGCTGTCACCTCCCTTCCCCAAAAGCATACAGCTGTGCCTCTCATTCTTTGTTTGTCCTGTAGCTCACAGGCGGTATCGGCTTCATCCACCACAACTGCACACCTGAATTCCAGGCCAATGAAGTCCGCAAAGTGAAGGTCAGAAGGGCAACGATTGTCTCCAAGAGCTGCTGGGAATTGCACTTAGGTGGAGAGGGGTGGGATGAGAGGTGTTTCTTCTCACTTAGGGTCCTTTCTTCCCACTGAGGGGTTCAGTTACTAAGGAGATAGATCCCAAGATGATGTTAAGACTGTAGAATGCCTCTAGCCCATGTCTCTGGTGTTGGTGTAATTTGGTCCTGTGGCACTGCCACACGGGAAGTTGGACACACACCCGCATGCTTCAGACCAGGAACTTGAAGGCGGTTCAGAGATGCAATGCCCTTTCTCACCATCCCTTCCAGAAATATGAGCAGGGATTCATCACAGACCCTGTGGTCCTCAGCCCCAAGGATCGCGTGCGGGATGTCTTTGAGGCCAAGGCCCGGCATGGCTTCTGTGGTATCCCCATCACAGACACAGGCCGGATGGGGAGCCGCTTGGTGGGCATCATCTCGTCGAGGGACATTGATTTTCTCAAGGAGGAGGAGCATGACCGTCCTTTGGAAGAGGTGGGTTCCATTAGCAGAGCATAGCCCGGCTCTGGCAGCTCATGGTGAAGATACCAGGCTTCCACTGCCCACAGGCAATCCCCAGAGGTCTCTTCTGTCTGGGAAAGATGAACGCCCAGCCACATTTTGATTTCATCCTGGGGTCCCTGCACCTCCTTCCCCCCTCTGAATTGCTAGCATTCCAGCTGTGTTCTTGCTGCTGCTCTCGGGTGATCTCGTGGCAGGCTGTGCCCTGTACCATGCTATCCTTTCTACTCCGCTGTCAGTGTGCTGCTGCAGGGGCTGTCAGGTTCCTCTGGGGAAGGGTAGTTTGGGTGCAGCTATATGAATGTGGTCTTCCAATCCTCACCACGCTACTGTGTCCCAGATCATGACCAAGAGGGAGGACTTGGTGGTGGCCCCTGCAGGCATCACACTGAAGGAAGCAAATGAAATCCTGCAGCGCAGCAAGAAGGGTGAGTCCTAGGGGTGGGAAGGGACCTGGATCCAATGCTTCGGATCCTGACTCCTGTCCTGCCCCCCCTCAGGAAAGTTGCCCATTGTCAACGAAGATGATGAGCTAGTGGCCATCATTGCCCGGACAGACCTGAAGAAGAATCGAGACTACCCACTGGCCTCCAAAGATGCCAAGAAGCAGCTCCTGTGTGGGGCCGCCATTGGCACTCACGAGGACGACAAGTACAGGCTGGACTTGCTGGCCCAGGCTGGTGTGGACGCTGTGGTGTTGGTGAGCGGACGCACAGATGGGGGGTACTTGGGGCAGCTCCCGTGTCATGGTCTGACTGGGCCTCTTCCTGTCCCAGGACTCTTCCCAGGGAAACTCCATCTTCCAGATCAATATGATCAAGTACATCAAAGAGAAATACCCCAGTCTCCAAGTCATCGGGGGCAATGGTAAGGCAAGACAGGGCGCTGGAGCATGTGGTGCGGGATTTGGGGAGCTGGGCTCCCGTCGGGACCTTCACTTGTGTCTCTCCCTCTTTACTGTAGTGGTCACTGCTGCTCAGGCCAAGAACCTCATCGATGCAGGCGTGGATGCGCTGAGGGTGGGCATGGGAAGTGGCTCCATCTGCATCACCCAGGAAGGTAAGAATGGGCTCTCGCAGGGCCCACAGAAACCCTGGCATCTAGCCCCACATGCCCTTGTGCCAAGTGCTCTTAGGGGAATTACATAGTCTTCTCATAGGGGCAGCTCTGGGGCCAAACAGGCCTCTTGGATGGGTGACATGGCTGGAAGCAAGACAAGTTCTTGTCATCCCTCACCTGCCACTCCCCTGCCTCGCCTGGCCTCCTTGCTCCTGCTCTGCGCCCTCTCTAAACTCTGGTCTGTTTGTTTTATTTAGCGGCTCCCAAGATCCCTCCAGACATAAAGTCCCACAGCCCCAAATGCCCTTCTACTGTCACGGGCTGCTATAGTAAGTCCGGCCCGGCCCACTGGCCCGGCCCAGCTGCCCACTGCCCGGCTGCTTGGTTGACTGTAGCTGTAGCTCCCGGGGTTTGTGGTGCTGATGGGTGGGCAGGGCAACTCAAGTACAGACCATGGTTTGGGGGCTGCTCTAGAACACAGCTCCCTCTTCTTCCTGGGGCACTCATAGGGTGGGACCTCCTTCCCCAGGCAGGTCCTGCTCTGCCCACATCTTCTACAGTAAGCATGGCTCATCCATCTCTGGAGCCTGCTGTCCCTAAATATGACCACTGCCCTCATCTTGCCTGAGCTGCACACCATGGAGAAGGCTGGGCCTGACTCAGTGCCCCTGGGTACTAACTGCACGGTGACCCCCGCCCTGATACCAGCTGGGCGGGGCTTTCCCGGCTGCTAAGACTGCATGTGCCTGAGGCTGCCCTGGGCCCTGCACACATGCACGCGCACACGCAGGGGCGAGTGGAGGCCAGCACTGCTGTTGAGACTGTTGAGGCAGACGGGGCAGCGACTATCCCAGACACATCTTTCCTCAGCCAAGCCGTGGTTCTGGTGCAGGTGTAGCCGAGAGCTCCTGGGTGCTAAGTGTGGCCACAGGGGCCCTTGCCTGTGTCTGTTAACCCTGCGCCCACTCATCTGTCCACCGTCTGCATCTCTTCACAGTGCTGGCCTGCGGGCGGCCACAAGCCACAGCCGTGTACAAGGTGTCAGAGTACGCGCGGCGCTTCGGTGTTCCTGTCATCGCTGACGGAGGGATCCAAAATGTGGGTCATATTGCCAAAGCCTTGGCCCTCGGGGCTTCTACAGGTGAGGCTGGCAGCCCTGGAGCCTGGCAGGCCGCTTCCCGAGTGCCTCTCAGACTGCCCCGAGCACCCATCTGTCCACAGTCATGATGGGCTCCCTCCTGGCTGCCACCACCGAGGCCCCCGGGGAGTACTTCTTCTCCGACGGGATCCGGCTGAAGAAGTACCGCGGTATGGGTTCTCTCGACGCCATGGACAAGCACCTCAGCAGCCAGAACCGATACTTCAGGTGGGACGCGGCCAGGTACCTCACGCGCCTGTACTGGCGGCCTCTTCCCAGCTGTGACCCTGCCTGTGTCTGTCCCTCCTTGCAGTGAAGCTGACAAAATCAAAGTGGCCCAGGGGGTGTCTGGGGCTGTGCAGGACAAAGGGTCCATCCACAAATTTGTCCCCTACCTTATTGCTGGCATCCAGCACTCCTGCCAAGACATTGGTGCCAAGAGCTTGACACAAGTCAGGTGAGCTTGGGGGGCGAGGACATGCGTAGAGGGGTGGGCCCCGGGCCAACTGCCCACACCCAACATCTGCCCCTCTCCAGAGCCATGATGTACTCTGGGGAGCTTAAGTTTGAGAAGAGAACATCCTCGGCTCAGGTGGAAGGCGGCGTTCACAGCCTCCACTCGTAAGTGACCCTGTGTGTGGGTAGGGGCCTGCACTGCGCCTCATGTCCCCTTCTTCCTGCCCTCGCCTCACAGGGGTTCCTTCTGCCTACAGGTATGAGAAGCGGCTTTTCTGAAAAGGGATCCAGCACACCCCCTCAGTTTTTTCAATAAAAGTTTGGAAAAAAGAAAAAAGCCTGCTCTCTGAAATAAATCAGCTGGTGGGGCTCTGCTGCTGCCAGCACCACAGATGCACACAATCACAGTACCCCAATTCCAGGGGAACCTCACCCTGAGGTAGCTCCATGACCTGAAGGGGCAGTTCCAGGTTCCGAGAGCTCCTGGGTTCTTCCTGAGGCTGCCCACAAAGCAGCCCTGACCCACTGGCTGTGGAGGGTCCAGTCTCATGCTGGGAACCTGATGGGGTGGCCCCCTGAGGGCTCACATCGTAAGTCTGGGACTGGCATCCACGGGACATCCTGCTAGCAGGGCCAGGGGTCCAGGTTGACACGCATACACACTCCCCAACTGGAACCTCGAAAAGGCCCTGTGAGGAAAGCCATGGAGATCCTTGGAATGCACCCGAGCAAAGTAGTTCTAGAACGGGCATCTGCGATCTCTTAAGAGCCGAGTGACCCTACGTACAGTGGAAAAAGGGCGCATTGGTCAACCTGCACACCAAGTGCCCTCAGAGCCAGCAGCCCCTGGCTAGAAACACACCTGAAACAAAATGGAAGTGTATAAATTATTAATATGCTAGTGAGCAAGACAAGTGTTGGAGTGCCCAAGAGACAGTGCAGGCTGGGAACCCCCGTACTCTGCGATGTCCAGGGCCTTCCTGGTCAGCAGGTCAGTCCCTGGTGGTTTATTCTGCAGTTTGTCCTACAGATGTGAGTGAAGTCCCTCCGGGTGGGGGGATGAGAGCAGCTCCTGTCACTCGGCCTTCGTGACACAGGAAGTTGAACGTGGCACAGGCATTGGGCTGCAAAGAAGAGGCCAGCATCAGCCTGCCTGGAACAGGGCCTGAGCTCCCAGCACTCCCAAACCCTGGTCTTACCGTGTCCTGCACTTCCACGGCGATGCCACGGCGCCTCATGGCTTGCAGTACCTGAGACTCCAGCCGCTCAGTCCGGTCTCCAGTGCCCACCACAACAATCTCTAGGGGGAGAGGGTGCAAGTCTACAGCAGGGTCTGGAGAGGCTGGAGCAGGGGGGACCTTGTGGCACTCAGCGCCTAGGCCGGCCCTCCTCCTCCCATACCTATCCTGGGCTCCAGCATCCAGAAGAGGGAGAAGCTCTCTTCCGTGATGTCCAGGTGGGACCCCACCTATCCGGAGAGAAGGCAGGTCAATACAACAGGCAAACCCACGCACCTTTTGCCCCTGGAGCCAACAGGGAAAGGCCAGATTAGCCAGGGACACAAGCAGGGAGACGGCCTGCGACTCCGCCCGTTTCCAACCGAGGGGTAGGCTCACGTTCCACTGCACCACCGAGTGCGGGAGCAACGCGCAGGGCCCGAGCACGCGGTTTCCGTTGACCATGAAGCCGCGGCTGCTGTAGCTCTCGATGTACATGGCGTGAGGGGACTCGCGCTGCAGCAGAGAGATGCGCGTCCGCTGATACAATTCGTCGTCTGCGGGCGAAAGCCGATGGCCACGCCGTGGGGTCCTGCGGAGGGGTAAGGTCAGGGGCGTGTGCCCGGGCAGTGCCAGACCGGGGGTTTCGGATCCTGCAGGGCAGATGGTCGGGGTGCGGGGTCCGCGCTCACCATGACAGCTGGACGGGCGGATAACGCACGGCGGGTCGCGCTCGACACAGGGTGCGCAGTGCGAAAGCAGCAGCCATGGCTGCCTCCCGCGTAGCGAGGCCGTCGCAGGGATGGTGGGACCGCCGCGGAGCCTGTCCCGACGCGGCAACAGCGCCCCCTGTGTCTCGGAGGGCACGGTGCCATTCGGCCCACAGCCCAGTGCCATCTGTCCCTGAAGGGCGCGTCCCCCGGCGCGGCTCCGATGTCAGCACCTGCCGCCTGTCCCGCCCCCGGACCCCCACCGACCGTCCCCGGGGAGTGGGACACCTGTACTGTGGCCGCCCTCGGGGCGCTGCCTGGGCGGCAGAGACAGCCTGTCCGCCGAGCTCGCAGCAATTACGCAGGGCTCCCGGGGCGGGGCTGCGCACCTGGCCGCGGCCGGCACACCTGGCCTGGGCGTGGTGTCAGCTCCAAAACCCTAATCCCAGGCTTTGGGGCTTCAGGCTCGGTAGGCGGGGCTGGCGGCTCAGGTTTCCCGGGCTCGCCTGGCAATCACGCCCCTCCCCAACCGTCACCCGCGCGACCGTTGGCGGCGCCGCCGCGCTCTGCGAGGGCGTGGCCGCGCGTGGATTGGCTTCCTGGGAGCGCGAGGGGGCGTGGCTAAGTGGTTTCGCCTTAAAATGGCTCCAAGGCTGCGGGCAGCCAGAGCAAGCGGAAGGGCACGCGGTGGTGGTATTGTCGTACCTCTTCTGGTGGGACCTGCCGGGCCGAACCGGACCAGATTCGAACTAGGCAGCGCCTGGAGCATCACCCTCTCCTCGCATACTCTGCTCGCGCCCCGAGAGTCCCACGCCCCCCGTCTTAAGCCGAGGCGCGGGCCTACTGGCGCCAGAGTCGCTGGCGTCCGCGCGGGGTTTGGGCACCTCCGCGCTCCGGTTCTGCCGTGGCCTCAGGGGAACATTGTCGCGTTTGCTACCCGCGGGCCTGGGCGGGCGGGAGGCTCGGCGCCGTCGGGGCCTGGCGGTGAGTCTGCCAGAGCGGGACGCAGTGGGTTTTCAGGGCTCCCGACGCTGTTGTGTGGGCCCGTTCGGTGTGTGGCGCTCCGGGCGCTGGCAGCGTCACCGGACAAAGGGCCCCGAGCGCGGGGGTGTCCCCAAGGAGGACGCGCGGGCCCCACTTCCTCTCCGGCCCCACTGGTACTCTTCCCTCTTGGCGGATTCTGAAGCCCGCCCCGCCACCGTCACACCAGTGGCCTTGGCTGCGTGGGATCGACAGGGCTAATCCTGCCCCGCGGATCTAATCCGGATCGGGACCCAGTTCCAGGGGAGGCCCCCACTTCCCCTTCTATTGTTCTGGGGCCCAGGTGAGCGCCTCGTTCCCACTAGACTCGGTTTCACTGCCTTCTCCTGGGTCCGCCTCCTGGGACTGGGGATGGGCGGGTTCTGGTCTGGCCCCAGGGAGAGTGACCCGGGGGCAGGAGCCTCCCCTCCAACGGCTGGACAGCGGGCAACGGAATCCCAAAAGCAGCTGTTGTCTCCAGAGCATTCCAGCTGCGCTTGGATTTCGTTCCCTGCTCTTCTGCCTGAGCAGCGCCCTGGCCCAGATGGGGTGGCCCCTGACCCCTAGACGTACTTTATTGGGCCGCTCAGGTCTCCGTCCTTCTCGCAGGTGCGCCCTCAGGCTGCAGGTGGCGGATGTAGACGTCGGAGTGCCAGGGCCGGTGGCCCTCTCTGGAACCCTCAGGGATCACTGGCGAGGGAGGGTGTACCCAAGGCCTCCGGGTAGGGCTGCAATGGCGGTGAGTCCCACAGGGCCGCCCCAGCCCGCAGTTTGCTAAAGATAGCCCTTCACTTCCTGGGGAAAAACCACCCCAACCGTCTTCGCAGACCGAGAGTAGCTTAAGTCCCTGAGTTCAGCCTTGGCCCCCAAATCGACTAGCATGTCTCCAGGTCCTGCGCCTGTGGCATGGAAAGCGCTTTGGAATGACACGATCACTCCCGTTGAGTGGGCACCCAAGAAGCCATCGGGAATGTCGTGTCCGCCCAGTGCGCTTTCGGCGCCTCCCAGCCAGGCTCCACAGGAAGGAGCCCTGGCGAGCTTTTCCTGCCCCTAGGTTTCCCTCTCCCCAGGTCTGCCACACATCCCCCCCCCCGCGCGCGCGCGCGCGCACACACACACACACACACACACACACACACCCCCAGCACCACCACTCCAAAGCAGAGACCAGGGGTTTCCCCAGCTCTGCAAAATCGGGCTGGCTCTATTTAATGGGGGACAGGGGGCTAATAAGTTACACCGAAATGAAAGCATGTGGGAGCCCTCGTGGGACGGCTTTCACAGGAGAGGAGCTGGATGCTCCGACAGAGGTCTCTAGCGGAATCTTCTCGGGGTCACATTGTGATCTTGGCCCACAGTGACTCATAGCCTAAAACAGGAAGCGGGAGGATCACTGTTAAAATACACCAAATTAAACGAGAAATATTAAAAGCTGGTAATTTGAGGAACTATGAAGTTGATGGTTCTAATTGGATATTACAAGAAAATTCTGAGTGGGCATTTATTGGGAATAAAGATTATTTCAAAAACTGCACAACACAAAGTGGGATTTTAAAAGTACGTCGTGAGAGTGGTGTTCATGTTAATGCCTTGTGCCAGTGACAAATCATTTGGACATTTGATTGACGCGTAAAATGGGGGCCACGAGACGTTATCACACAAACACAAAGATGTGAGACTTGGATGAGAAGAGAAGGCGCCGAGCCCTCACCGGGCCCCGAGGGTCCTCCCCTTGGTCGCTAGTACAGGGCAACGACGAGACTTTAAGGCCGCCGAGATTTCGGACCCGGGGCCGGGCGAACAGGTGGACAGCACCGAGGGAGCGTTAGCGGCGGTGGGTCGTGGGCGGCCAAGCCGGCTCACTCCCGCGCACCTGTCGGCTCCGGGCCGCGGCCGGATCTCCGCCCCCTTCAGTCTGCCCTTCCGGAAGTCCCACCTCCCGAGATTTCGCTTCCTGCTCCGCTTACTCCTTCCGGTCGCCATGGCGACGGGGCGCCTTGGGTTGGGGGAGACCCTCGGAGCCCTCAACGCGGCCCTGGGGCCAGGCGACTCCGTGTGGTTCAAGGAGACGCGCGCTCGCCACCTGCGTGCCCGAGACTTCCTGGCGCCGCGGCGCGCACTCCAGGCGCGTTTCGGGGAGGGGCAGGTAGGCACGAGCCGGGCGGGGGCTTTCGACCAGGAGTTTCTGGGAGTAACGCGGCCCGCTCCCGTTCCGGTCCGTCCGCAGGTGCCCGATCGCGTTGTACGTGCTGTCGCCTGCCTGCAGGGCCCAGGTGTGGCCCCCGTGCTGCGCTGCGCGCCGACCCCCGCGGGTCTGTCCCTCCAGCTGCAGCGGCCCGCGGTCTTCGAGCGCGTCCTCGGCGCCGTGGCCGCCTACGCCGCGCCCGCCGCGCCCGCCGCACCGGGCCCGCGCGTCGTCCTGCACTGCCCGGCGCTGCGCAGCGCGCCCTGCGCACTCCGCCTCCGCCAGCTGCGAGCCGTGCTCGTGGCCGATCACCTGGCACGAGCTCTGCGCGCGCACGGGTGAGCAGGGAGGAAAAAGAGAAAGTGGAACCTTTGCTGGTGGGGAGGGGGCTGCTCTTCGGGACAGCTGGTAGGAGTGGGAAGTCGTGGCGAGCTGGCCCTGGCACGCAGGCTGAGACCCCCCCACCCTCGTTTGACAGTGTGCGTGCTCGCCTAGTACCCGCGGTGCGGGATCCCCACATGCAGGCCTTCCTGCAGCAGCTGCGGGTGGACTGGCCTGCTGCCTCCGAGAGCACCCCAACAGAAAGCCTGAGGAGCCGCGCCCTGGCGGAGCTCCCCTCTTCTGGGGACAGGACACTGCCCCCCGGCGTTCTGGGCAGGCTGTGCCTAAAGAAGCTTGTGGAAGAACGTGGCCGTGCAGCTGGCTATGACCCCAACCTGGACAGCTGTCTGGGTAGGGCCTGGAGCCCAGCAGGGCCAGAGAGGAGGGGCGCCTGTGCGCTCACCGCCAGCCTCAGCCCCTGGCTCTTTTTCCGGCAGTGACGGAGGATCTGCTGTCTGTGTTGGCAGAGCTGCAGGAGGCAGTACAGCACTGGCCGGAGGACAGCTGCTCAGGCCTGGTAAGTGACTCCCAGCCCTGCAGCCTCCTGGCGACGGAGGTGGCCTGCCTGGCCACACTGGCTGTCCTCCTCCCGTAGACGACTGGAGCCGCAGATGCTGGCGCAGACAGCTGCACAGTGGTGCATGTGGTGAGCTGCGCGGAGGAGTTCCAGCAGCAAAAGCTGGACCTGCTTTGGTGGGCGTTGGATGACCGGGCACCTCTCCATCAGGTAGGCCCATGATGATGAGCCCCCCCACCCAGACAACCCACCAAGGGGCCTGTGAGGCGACAGTCCAGATGTCAATGCCTGACCTCTGGGGAGATGGGGTGGACTTGCAGAGGGCATGCCAGCCGGTGCTGGGTAAGGTGGGGCTGGAGGCCCATGCCAGGGACACGGAGGAACAGATGGACGCTGGCATGGGCTCGAGAGGGAAGTGCTGAGAGTGGTGGGTACAGGTTGAGGAGTTGGGGCACTGAGCCGAGTCCTCAGGGAACTTCCTGCCGGAGGGTGGCACTCCGTCACCTGAGCCCCTGCCATCTTCCTGACAGAAGCACCTGGTCTGTGGCCCAGTGAAAGCAGCTGGCACAGCCAGCACCCTGACCGCCCCTGAGTACTACGCGTGAGTGAGGGGCAGCCTGTGCCAGGGGTGCGGGAGGAGTCTGCTGGGACCCCGCGGACCCACCCTCTCACTTCCACGCGCAGGTTCCGACACGCCCAGGTACGCAAGGCCTCAGCACTGAAGCATGGTGAGGAGCTGGCACAAGGTGAGCCTGGGAGACCCTGGCTGTGCTCTGGGGTAGGGCAGGTCACCTGCGCCCTGCTTGCTGTCCCCTGCAGGGACTGACCGACTGACCTGTACTCCCTCAGACCCAGCCTGGATGGACATCTTCGGGGTTCTCTGTGCAGCCACCATCAAGTTTGAGATGCTCAGCACAGCCCCACAGAATCAGGTGAGCCTGGGCGCCTTGCAGGGCCAGGGCACGGTGGCTGCCCTCCCTCTGCAGCTGTGCCCCCGTCCCCCAGCTCCTCCTGGCCCTGGCTGATAGCAGCATCTCCACAAAAGGCACCAAGAGTGGCACCTTCGTCATGTACAACTGTGCCCGCCTTGCCACCCTCTTCGAGGGCTACATGCGGGGTGTGGAACAAGGTCTGTACCCCACCTTCCCACCCGTGAGCAGCCTGGACTTCTCGCTGCTCCATGACGAGGTGAGTGCCCCTCCAGGTAGCGGGCACCTGTGGGAGGCACTGCCTCGCCATGCTAGCACCCTCCTCTCCCACAGGGTGAGTGGCTGCTGCTCTTCAACAGTGTCCTCCCCTTCCCAGACCTGCTGAGCCCCACAGCGGTCCTGGCAAGCACCACCCCGGGGCTCCACATCACCGCACGCACAGAGACGGTGAGCACAGGCCGGGCGGAACCACACACTCCACCTTTATTGGGGCTGGGCACAGCAGCAGGCGGGCCAGTGACTCTCCCTCCCTCTAGGTGTGCAAGTTCCTGATACAGCTCAGCATGGACTTCAGCTCATACTATAACCGAGTGCACGTCCTAGGGGTGAGTACACAGCATGGCGGGGGGGGGGGGGGGCAGGGGCGCAGGATAAAGGCTACAGAAGCAGAGGGTGAGATGAGAGGCCCCTTCTCCTCAGGAGCCTCGGCCGCACCTCTTCGGTCAGATGTTCGCCCGCCTGCAGCTGCTCAGGGCTGTGCAGGAGGTGCTCCATGCCGGCCTGGCCCTGCTGGGCCTCCCGCCACTAAGCCGTGTCTGAGGCCAGAGACCCAGTATCCGGGAACAGTCACAAAGTCCTCAGCTGAACACATGTTAAGAACCTGAAGCCAAAATAAATTGCTTCCTTTACAAAGGTACGTCCTGTGTGGGGCGTGGGCTTAGCGCCAGTCTGCCGGGCGGGCGGCCCTCTGTTCTCTGCCAGCTCCTGTGGCCGCCACCTCCCTGCCACACCGGGCACAGGCAAAGCTGGTCCTTCGCCACTCTGTCTTGAGCAGGCCTGCGCCCCGCACACCGGCCACCACGGGATGGCTCAGTCGTACCAGTTGTAAACCTCCAGCCCCTGGCCGCCCAGAGCACAGCGGTGGCCGAACTCGGGGCTCACAGGCCAGCAGTCCATGTCGGCCACATCTGCCACGTGGTACACCGTGCTGTTCATGAAGGTGGGCTCGCCGTGCCCCAGGCGCCAGAAGGTCAGCCGCTGGTCGATGGAGGCCGAGACCATGAGGCTGGGGCTCAGGATCTTGAGGCCTGTCACGTGGGCGGCATGTGCACAGGGCACGGAGAACTCCTCCAGCACACGCAGCTGGGGCAGCTCCACATGCCCTGCCGCCTCGTCCAGCTCGGGTGTCTCCACAGCAAGCACAAAGATGTGGAGGGAGCCGTCCTCACTGCCACTGGCTACAAGCTGGTGGCCCTCGCGTGTTGGCAAGGTGTGCAGGCTGTTGACCCCACAGCTGTGGGCCTGGAGAGTCAGACAGGGGGTGCCTAGCCCTGCAGGAAGAGGATGGGTTTCAGGGTCCTGCCTTACCCTGTGAAGGCAGAGTACGGGCGAGGAGGGCTGGCCACGAGCTACTCACGGTAGGGAAGCCCGGGCTCCACTGGAGGCTCCAGGGCAGTGGAACCTCCGTCCAGCACAGTGGTGAGGTCCCAGAAGGCCAGGGTGCCGTCTGTAGCTGCACTGCAGAGAAGCAGCCTCCTGGGGACCAGGGGAGGACAGTGAGGGCATGAGAGGGGCGAAGAGCCACAGGAACCCCTCCCTCCCGCCTGTGTGTGGCTACCACCCGGCCTGCTCACCGCTGCTGGTGGGGTGCCTCGTGCACAAAGGAGTGGACCTTCAGGACACAGCGCTTATGGTGAAAGGTTTCAGCGAAGAGCTGCAGGTGTCGCCCAGAGTCCTGCAAAAGAAAGAGCCTGGGGGCAGGCGGGGCAGCTCAGCTCCCACCCAAGACAGATCCTCATCCTGCCTCCCAGCCACCTCCGTGCTCACCTCACTGCCCCGTCACTACAGGCTGCAGCCACGAGGGGGCCCACGCCAGCCCGGTCTAGTTCACACACAGTGAGGCACATGTACCTGCAGGAACACAGCTTCACGTGGGCCCTGCGAGCCCTGGGCCACCCACAGGGACTTGCCCTGCAGTCCTACCCCATGCCTCCAACCAGCAGCACCCGTTACCTGGTCTCCGGGTCTGCCTTGACTGTCCGGGGCCGACTGCGCTGCCGGTCCCACTGCTCGTCCAGCCGGTGAGATGCGAGGTGCATGACATGGCAGGCAAGGCCGCTCGGAGTGCTAGGGTCAGGGGTGACCAGGATACTGAAGCAGTGCATCTCAGCCCGGCCCCCTGCAGACACCACTCGGGCGGTCAGGCCTGGCCGAGGGTCCTGAGAGCCACCAGGAGTGCCGACGCCCCACACCGCCAAGGCGCGCACCGAGGAGATGTGGTTACAGACAGCTGTGAGTGCGTGGGCTGAACCCGTTGCTGTGGGCAGCGCAAGGACACAGACGGTGGTGTCCTCGCTACACGTGATCACGATGTCAACGAGGCCGGGCCCCTCACTGCCAGGCTCCAGGAAGTCAGGGTGCACAAGGCTGGGCACCCCGAATTCAGGCCCCAGGGTGATGGTGCCCACACGCCTGACGCAGGTGATCTCCCGGCCATGCAGGCCCTCCCGCAGGATCACGTGCGGTCGGGTGCAGCCGCCCAGGGCCTGGTACAGCATGACGTCCCCATCCTTGAGGTAGGCGAAGGTCATGGCCCCCTCGGTATCGGAGAAGGCCCAGGAGCGGTGCCCCCCTCCGCAGTGGATGACGTGCAGCTTCTCATGAGACCGGGGGCTCCACACCACAAACTCGTTGGCATGGAAACCCAGAATGACCGTGCTGCCGTCAGGCACCATGCGGAGCCCAGCCACCCAGTTCATGCCTCGACAGGACTTCTGCCTGAGGACCGGCTGGAGCTGGCTCCCTCGCACCAGGAGCTGGTAGTATGCACCGTCACGTCCTGTGGTGTACACGTAGCCACCCTGGCAGGTGACCGACGTCACACCCTGCTTCCCATGCAGAGAACGAAGAACAGACACAGGGCCCCACCCAGTCGAAGCATCCTCTCCCCCACCACTGCCACCATCTGCACCAGCGCCAGGCTTGTCCCCGATGGCAAGGTCTTTGAGCAGATCCGGCCTGGAAGGGAACAGCAGCACGGAGCCCCGGCGGTCCCCGAACACGAGGAAATCACCTGGGGGTAGGAAGGCGCTGCACGTGTGCCACCTCTGCTTGCTTGGGGGCAGCAGGAACCGGCAGCGTTCTTTGACAAAGATAGCCTTGCCAGAGGGTGCCGCGGAGATCTCCAGGCAAGCCACCAGCCCGCCAGGGCCTGAGGCCAGCAGCAGGAGCTCCTCGTAGCCACGCAGGGCCCAGCTCACGCTGTGCACCTTCCCGTGGAACAAGGCCTGGTCCACAGCGGCAGCTGGAGTGTTGATGGGGACAACTTTGACGTGACCCTCCCCGTTGGCCATAGCACACAGGCCGAAGCCCTCGGGCCCCGGGGCCGCTTCCAGCAGGCAGTAGGACCGGAAGTGCCTGTCCTCCAGCAGCTGCTCCCAGCACTTGACCTCCAGGTCGTAGAGATACAGGGCCCCGGTGTCAGTCACGGCCAGCAGCCGCCAGGAGCCAGCCAGCGTCACGGCCTTGAGGGAACCTGGCCTGCTACGGGACTTGAAGCAGAGAGCGGAAACCCCCAAGCCTGGGGGTCCACGTCCCGCCAGGTGCCACAGTCGGATGCCCGAGTCGTCCCCACCGGTGATCACCCAGGTCTGCCTCTCGTGGGCAGCAATGGCCCGGATCCCACGGCCCTGGTGGCCCCGAAACGCTTGAAGGATCTCACCCTCGTGGCTCCAGACCAAGCAGACACAGTCCTCTCCTGCACTGATTAGGTAATTCTCGAGGAGCCTGACCTGCCACACTCGGGCACTGTGCCCAAAGCAGTGCCCAATATTCTGCACCCGACCGCCCGGTACCCGGAGGTCGCCCACCTTCCAGATGCGGACACTTCGGTCTTCTGAAGCCGTGGCCAGCAAGCCCTTGCTCTTCAGGTACGACATGCTGAAGATGACACCCACGTGCCCACTGACCCGTCGGTCAGGTGCCACGGGCTTGTCGTCTGCTAATGCAGTGGCTGGGTACCAGACCAGGAGCTGGTTGGAAACGGCTCCTGCCACTATGGTCAGCTCCTTCCACGTGTCCCCAATCAGGCAGGCTGAGGAGAGGGTGCACCTGTCGGTGCAGGGAACCTCCTGCAGCAGGCAGCCCACCACAGGGTCGTACAGCGCCACGGAGTTGTGACCCAGTGCCAAGGCCACGTGCCCCTCCAGCCAGCGCACATCCCAGATCCAGTCAGACATGTTCCACAGGCCAGAGCGCCACAGCTCCCGGAAGTGGCCCTGTCCCCAGCTGACTTTCACAACTCGGAGTCCCTTGCTCCCAAACACAGCCACCATGGCCTCCGAGTCAAGGTCTCCGCTGGGCTCTGGTCGCACCCGGAAGCCATGGATAAGGTAGTGGCCAAGCAGGTTCTGCATCCGCCTCATCATCCGCAGGTGCCCACTGAGGTCCAAGCTGTACACCAGGACATCGGGCCCCTCACCTGGACGGAGCAGAGAGCCAGGTCAGCGCTGCTCCCTAACCAACGCCCCGGGCAGGGGCCTTCCCTGACCTGCAGCTGAGCCCAGCACTTCCCTGGTCTCCACCTCAGCTCGGCTCAGCGCGGCAGGTCCTGTCAGTTCAACTAGGAATCCCCCAAACTCACAGCCTGCTCTGCATGCCACCTCACTCAGCCTCCAGACTTCCGGAGCCCCTGAGCTTGAGTCCCCAGATCCTCAGCCTCATCCTGAACCCCTAGGGAGAGGCTGTCCCTCTAAGGCCACCATCCAGCCTCCAGGACCCAGTGGCATCTCAGCATCACAGAAGACACAGGAATACTCAGGACTGACGCAGAGACCCCGGAAAGAAAGCCCACACCCTGGCAGCTGAGGTCGGGGCAGCCGTGGCAGGCAGCAAGTCCCCCCTGTGTAGAGGGCCCAGCCCAGCCCAGCCCCAGCAGCCCTCAGCCGGGACCTACGAGGTGCAGTCACTGAGAGCCTGCACCCAGGACCAGAAGGGGACTCGATGTGGCCACGCCCTGCAGACGGTGCCTGCCCCCCATTTTCTCTTTCATGTGGACACGTACTATACCATGAATGAATGAATGAAGAATGAATAAAATGATATAAAATGAAAAATTCTAGTTCTGATTCTCAGCACAGGGCAGTTCCCACCAGGAGACAAGGCCGGCGCTGTGCTACCAGCAGGTAAGGCTGGGGCCGCGGAACATCCTGCCACGGAGGCTAAGGGCTGTCTGATGCAGCGGCGCATGAGCAGATGAGGACCCTGTGCTAATCAGCACTCCCAGCATCCAGGGGCCACCCTGAGGGGACAGGGTGAGGACGCCAGGGTATGCAGTCAGCCAGATGAAGGGGTGTGTATATGCATGTCCCCAAACCCCGCAGGATGGAGACATGGAGAAGGGATTGCAGGTGACCCAACTGCCACTGGGAGTGCTTTCTCCCTCCCTCTGTGGCAAGCATATGTGCCCTCTGGCAAAGTATAAAAATAAGAAAATGAAAAACTCGTAATATATAAAAGTCACAGGAGCTGGGGAAGTTACTGGGAGAACTTTCTAACTGTATTTCTCAAGTCATTCTGCTTAAAACCCTTCAGGGGGGAACCAGCAGTCAGCGTAATGGCTATGTCGCTGGACTCCCATGTAGTCGACCGCGGTTCGCGTCCCGGACCCGCCGCGTGTGCGTGCATGCCCAAGATCCCGAGAGGAGAATGGAGAAGGGATTGCGGCGTGACCATCTCCCCTGGGGGGTGATTTCTCGCTTTCTGTCTCTATGTCTCTGTCTGTCTGGCCAGCACACGCGCCCTATAGCGAAAACCTCTCAAAAAAAAAAAACCCTTCAGGGGTCCCCCACTGCGCGGGTGTAAAGTCCAATCAGAGCCTGTGGCCGTCCAGACCTGCTATGCTCCCCCTGGACCCCCCCAGGCGCCAGCCTGCTCCCGCGCAGGGATGCTCTCCCCTGTCTCCCAGCTGCCAGCGCTACTCTCCCCCGACCCTATCTCCACTGCGGAGCTTCGTCCTCATCCTAGGGGAAAAAGCCTCCCCCTGCCCCCCGCCCCCCGCCGCGGAGGCTCCACCCCGCCCTCTCCCGGCCCCGCCCCCTGCGGGCTTCGCTCTCTGCCTCCTCCTGCGGGAGGTCCACCGAGGCCGACGCGGGGCCGCGCACCCCTCTGCCCTCCCGCCCGTCCGAGCGAGCGCGGCCCCCCGCACCTGCGCACGGCTCCGCCCGCCCTTCCCGGTCCGCCGCACCAGCTTTCTGCCGCTCGGCCCCGCCCTCTTCCAGGGCCCAGGTTCCCGCCGGCCCCTGGGCGCCCTTCCCGCCCCGGCCTCGCCCCCGTCCCGCCGCTCCGCTTCTGGCTCGGGCATCTTTGTTCTCGCCGCCCCGCCCCGGGTGGACGCGCGGCTCTTCTCCCGCGAGCGAGCCACAAGCCAAGCCTCACCCGCCAGCAGCCGGTCCCCCACGCACTCCAGGCCCGTGACCGGGAGGAGTATGAGCTCCGAGGTTGCCCGCGGCCAAACGTAGTCCTCGAGAGCGTCCATGTCGATGCTCCCGCCGCTGCGGCTGCCACGGCCCAGGGAACGGAACTCTCGCGAGGACGAACCTCCGCCGGCGCGGGCAGCCTGCTCCCTTAGCTACAGGTAGCCGAGCCGCGGGCAGCGCTGCCGCGGCGTCCAATGGAGACCCCGCCTCACGCTATCCAGCCCCTGATTGGCGGGGCCCGCGAGGCCCTCGCCCCGCCCCGGCACGTGACGCCCGCGCCCCGCTGTCGCCCACCCGCCTGGCCTTGGGTCTCTCCCGCCCGCCCGCCGCTGGTAGGTCGGGGACTCGAAGCCGCGTGGTTTTATTTGACCGGGCAGCACGGGGTCTGCACACAATAAATAACAGGAATATGGGGACTGCACCGTAACCGCGGCTGGTGGCGGGGGCGGACGAGGCATCAGCCAGGCCTTTAGTCTGCAGCAGGACAGGACAGCTCAGTCCGGCCTTGGGCGGTGGCCATCGCAGCGGGGGGCTGACCCTCCTCAGAGCTCCACGCGCGCGTCGCGGTAGGCCCGATCCAGGGCCCACTCGGGCTGCGAATCGCTGCCATCTTCCCTGGCCAAGCGTGCCATCTCCTGCTGGTACAGCGCTTGCCGCGCCCGACTGGGGTCCACGTTGATCCAATTGTTGGCGATCCACTTGGTGCCGCGCGTGACCAGGCAGCCCCCATGCAGGGAGTAGTCGTCCACGTCGCCCACCCAACCTAGGGGACAAGGGTGGTGTGAGCCAGAGGGCAGGCCAGCGGGAGCCGCTGTGCACGAGGTGGCCTCCGTGGGAGCTGGCTGGCCCCACTAGCCACGCCAGCACCTTGGGAACACGCTTTCTTGCTGCCAGGCCTATCCATAGCCAGCCCCAGAGAACAGGAAGCTAGGGCACCAGGGAAGGCAGGGGTCCTCACGGGCCTGGGGCAGCCTGCTGGTGTCACTAAGGATGGCCTTTGGGAAGCGCCAGGGACAGACAACCATCTGGAGGACAGCCAGAAATAGCCTTCTGGGGTGAGGCAGGGGACTGAGTTGGGGGAACCCTCAGGCAATCCCCTGGCCTGGCCATTGGCTCTCACCTTGGCCGTCAGGCAGGTAATTGTACCAGAAGACGGCTGTGCCCTGCCGGGGCTTGACACGCAGATTCCCCTTGTCACAGTGTCTCCGAGTGTCACGGAGGTCAACGTCGTCCTGAATCAGACTCTGTGGGCAGCAGGGTGGTGGGCCGTCGGGCTGTCCTCGCAGCACGGCCAGGAGCCATGGGCAGATGGCAAAGGTGGCCCAAGGGACTGCACTCGTCCCAGACCAAGCTGGCACTTACCATTTCATCATAGGTCCTGTTGTCTGCTACAGGGAACACAGTCTCGCCCCCACCGGTGACATTGTTCAGATAGAACAGCACTGTCATGTAGCTGCAAGGCAGGGTGCCACTGAGCAGGTCCCTGGCTGCGGATGCCTCCAGGGCTTACCTGTGGGCAGGATAAGCTGCCCAGGTCCCCAGGAACCAGAGGGGCAGGCTGGCATGGGTGACAACAGGGTAGGACACAGCCAAGATGTCCCTGACCCTTCCTCTTTCCCCCAAACCCAGTCTCTTACTGTGTGTCGAGTATTTTTTGGCTCCGATCATAGGGGGACTGGGCCGAATTACATGGCCCTGACCGGGGGCAGGCTGGGAGAGCAGCAAGGTCATGCAGGTCTCACTGGGGACCGGGAGGGACGGACCCAGAAGGGCAGACGCCTTCATGCTTGGCAGGGGAGGGAGCACGGTGTCACAGAGATGCTGGGGCCTAAGATCAATATGGGCGGAGGGGGGACGGAAAGAACTGGGGCCCAGCCTTGCCCCCTTTGGAGCTTTCGGAGCATGACCCGGTGTCTGTGGGTCCCTCAATCTGTGTTGACTCAAGGGGACACGATGGCCAGGGGCATCCCCTTTCCTGGCACTTGGTAAACAAGTCAAAGGAAAGCTAAGGGCATTGTTGACCAGGAAGGCCCAGTGCTCTCCTGACCCCATGCCAAAGGGCATGCCCACAAAGGGGCTGTGCCGCGTCATGGCAGTGTCAGGTCTGGGAACCTAAGGCAGGTGGGAGGTACTTGCCGGCAGGAGGTCTCGAACGGTACGGACTCGTTGGCTACCACCTTGGTGTGGGAGCAGATGGTCTCTGGGTAAACAGGCCCACTGTCCACATGCGCGTGGTAGTGGCCCCCTTCACCATAGCGCACCACCTGCAGCGGCTCACTGAGCTCCACGATCTCAGGCGGCAGGCGAGTGAGGCGCAGCACCCTGTGGGCAGCAGCCATTTGACGGGTCAGCCCGGTGCAAGGCGGCAGCCTGCAGGAGCTGGCCACAAGGACCATGGACTTTGCTGCTGCCCGCCTCCCGGGAAGCCCCTCAGGCTGTCTCAGAATGGGAAAGGGTTACTCCTGCAGTGACTCAGGAGGCGGCTTCTCCCTGGATGACACAGGGTAGGACAGGTGAGATTTCCAGTTAGGGTGATGGGGAGGATGAGGCTGTCACCTCAAAGAGGCTGTTTATCTGGAACCCCTGCCTGCTTAGGGCCAGAGGGTCCTGTGGGACAGAGAGAAGGGGTAATTTCTCTAGTTTGCAGAACACTCGATGTTTGATCTGTTTCCAGCTATATATTGTACTCTTAAAATTAGGGCTAGTTTCCCTTGGTTAATTACCTGTCTTTTTTTTTTTTTTTTTTGCCATAGGGCACATGAGCTTGAGAAAGAGACAGAGAGAAAGTGAGAAAGCACCCCCCATGGAGACGGCTACACAGCAGGCTTTCTCCTCCATCCTCGTCTTGGGATTTTGGGCTTGCATATACACGTGACCAGCGTGTTTTCCGGCCCACTGGGTCCAGGACTTGACCCGCACAGCCAGCCGTGTGGGATCCAGCTGCCGTAACCAGCATGCCACCTGCTGGCTTAACTGCCTGTTATTCAAAGTCCTGGTCTAAGAAGCGGACTTAATTCTAACTGGCTAGTAGGCTCTGTCCTTCGGCCCGGGCGAGGACCGCTGTGCAGGCCCCGCCCGGGGAGGACAGGACAGCCTCAGGGGCTCACCTCTGGCGGATGGCGCGCATGACGTGGTGGGCACCCTCACCCTGGTAGAGCCACGTGTGGTGGCTGTTCCGCACCAACTCGCTGGACTCCGCCTTGTGGCTCCGCATGTACTTGTGGAAGTCACGCAGGTCCATGTTGGAGAATTCCTGCAGGCTCAGCACTCCTGCACGGGGCACCAGCCATCAGGGCGGGCTGTGCCCACCGGACAGGCCACGGGCCAGGCTGCCCTCCCCACTGACCCCACAGGCCGCGGCAGCCCCCAGTCTCAGGCACTGGGGGGCCGTGTGCAATGTCCCCCACCTGGACTCTTGGGTCAGATGAACCTGGTGTCTGTCACATCGGGCCCTAAGGGAAGACCCAGAGAAGTTCGTTTTCTCAGTTTAAGCCCTGACTTGGCCCCAAAAGGAAGAAGCCCAACCCCTACGACGGCGGCCAAAGCGAGGCCTAGGCCAGCCGGTCCTTCAGCCTAGCTCTGTCCATCCCGTGGCCCCTCCAAGGGAGAGGAGAGAGAGCCGCTAGGACAGGAGAGTGCGAGGGTTCCCTGTGCCTCAGGTCCCATACTCGCAGGGCCCCTGGCCAGGCACCAGGCTGCTCTGCTCCCCCCACTCCTGCCGTCTGGGGGTTCTGAAGAGTACCTGGGTCTACCTAACTCGAGGGCCCAGATCCTCTGGGGGTGAGGGCCGCTCAGGGCTGCGAGCCGTCACCAGCTCTGTCCCGGGGCAGTGGCAGTATGACAGCCCTGCAGACATTCTGTGTCCCCAGCCACAGGGAGACGTCCTGCTGGCTGCTGTCTTCCTCCGTTGGCCCAGGACGTGGGCATGGGGGTGATGACCACACTCTAGTAGCCTCTTGGGGGTTGTCACCAAAGGAGGGACCACTTGCACGACAGCTTCCCTGCCACCCCTCCCAGTGGTGGGCAAAACAGCCACACTGCCACTTGGGTGCTATGACTTTTTTTTTTTTAATGTTGTGTGTTCCCCAGAGAGCTTCAGAGAGAGGGAGAGTGAGACATCACCCCCCGGGGCTGGCCACACCAGTGTCTCTCCTCGATTTCCCCCTGGGATTTTGGGCACTCATACACACGTGCCTGGTCAGGCTGCTGGGCCCGGGACTGGACTGTGGCCAGCCATGTGGGAGTCCAGTGCCTTAGCCACGCCATCTGCCGGCCCCCCGACGTGGGCTCTTTGGCCTGACTTCAGGGAGACCTGACTTGGCCAAGGCTTCTGCTGGGACTGGAGAGGGCTGCAGCAGGGGACAGCCAGCTCCAAGGAGCTTCGCTGCGCCCTTGCCCCGAGTCTAGGTGGCCTGAGGGGGTCAAAAGTCCCCGAGAACTGCCCTCTAAGCTGTCACCATCCTGGACCTGTAGAAGTGGGGCACCCGAGGCGGCCCGTGGCGGGGGAGAGGAGGACATGGCAGTGCCTGGGAGCCCCGGGAAGGCGTGAGCTCACCGTCCCCGTCGGGGTCGGCCTTGATGGCTGAGTACATCTCCTGAATGTTCTCTGGCGTCATCCACCGTCCATTTCCCAGGCGAGTCTGGGCCAGGACCTAAGCACAAAAGGCCCCTCAGTGGGGCGGCCCGGGTGGCCAGAGCACAGCTGGGCCACTGCCTGCTCCAGAGCTGAGGGTTCGGTGACAGGGCATAGGCGGGGACAAAGGACAGAGCCGAGGCCCCTGGGTGGCAGTGAGTGTAGGCAGAGGTCCAGAGGCACCCAGGAGGCCGGGAAGGGCGTCGGGAGGCTGGGTGCGTCGGCGTTCCTGGCCAGCCAGCGGGGCCTGCAGGCATCAGGGGGCACTGCTGGCAGCAGCAGGGGCCTGGCCTGGGCGTGATGAGGGAATGGCAGCGGGGAAGGCCTGGCCAGGCACAAACCCAGGCCGCTCAAAGACCAAGCTTGGTGGCGTGTTCTGAGCGGTGATGGCCTCCACCCTGCCCAACTTCTCCCAGAAGCCCAGGTGCGAGGGTGGGCAGACATGCAGACTGTCTGTGGGCCGCTGCGGAGCTGTACCTCGTCTACCATGAGGCGAGGAATGCAGGCCCCCTCTGACACTGGTGACAAATGCCATGGCCCCAGGTGACTCTCCTCCCAGCCTCCCGAGTTCTCAGGGTGGCTCCTCAGAGAAGTCAGGGGGACCCTGGGCCCAGGCACGCCAAGTAGGTCTGGGCAGCCTTTGGCTCTCGGGGCCAGAACTGAGCTGGACAAGTGACCTGGTCACCAGAAAGGTAATTCTGGGTGCCCCAGCCTGTGCCTACTCGGGCCAGGACCCGACCTCGCGGAGCTGCAGGCGCCCGTCGCGGTTCTGGTCCAGCAGCCGGAAGAGGTCCAGTGGGCTGAGCTGCACGGAGCTCATGGCCTCCTCGTACTCCTCGGTGGGCAGAAGCTGGCTGCGCTGCAAGCCCTTCATCTGCGCCAGGTGGATGATGAGCCGGCACTCCTCGTCACTCAGGAAGCCGGGGATCTCTGCCGGGAGAGGAGGGTGAGGCCCCAGCGCCTTCCTGCCGGCAGGACTCCCAGGCGCTGCGTCCCTGGGGCCACCCGGGCTGGAGGACTCTCACACTCTGACATCGGCTCTGGACGCTGAGTTGTCCTGCAGAGGCCGGCCCGCGTCTGGGATGTGGGGCCTCTCCTCATGACAGGACGCATATCCCAGGGGACTCCGAGGACACGAGTCTGGGCTGACCCACCTGGGCGGGACCGGAGGCTAGGGGATGGCTGACTCCACCTCCTCCTGGGTATTCATTTTTTTAAAAACGCTTTTTTAATCTATATCTATCTGTTGTAATTTTTCAAAAGATTTATTTAATTCAGTTTGTTGTTGTGATTTATTTATTTATTTACTTTACTTTGACCAGACAGACAAAGGGAGAAAGAAAGGGAAAGTGAAAAAGCAAGCTGCCAGGTCTGGGACTTGAACTGTGGTGGGCCATGTGGGAATCCAGCACCTTTAACCACCACTCCACCTGCTGGTCCCAATCTGTTGTAATTTTCAGGCTGCTGGGTCCGGGACCATCGTGCCATCTCTGCCCCTGGGTATGCATTTTTTGAGTGGGGATATGGCAGTTGTCCCTGTTTTCTTTTGCTTTGCAGCATCACTCCACACCTGAAGGAGCCGAGACACCCAACACTGCAGGTCAGTCCCAGGGCCTTGTCCCCCCTCTCCTGGCCAGGGCTGGGATGCCCCATACTGGGAGGTCATTGGGGGTTACTCGGGTTTGGGGCAGATGCTGGTCTCTGAAAAGACGCCCCAGGGTGCTCTGTTTCCCAATTTCCCTAGCACGAGTGTACACGGAGCCCCCACTCTGTCACTAGGCCCCAAGGACAGGCAAGGCTGAGGCCTGGCTCAGTGACCGGTTGCCCACATGCCAGGCACAGCGGGTAGGTGACCTCCCTTGACCTATGCTCTTCCAGGACCTGGACCTGCCCTCTTCCCTTGTTCCTGGGAGACAGGACTTTCCTGGGGACAAGAGGCCTACAAAGAGACTGACTGGAGGGAGTGCCACAGAGCTGACCACGGGTGGCCTGCCACTCCTCTCTATCCGTCCCAGCACGAAGCTCCAGTCACTGCCCAGAGGAGACCGGGAAATGGCCACCCAGAGCCCAGCTGGGGCAAAGTTGTTTTTTTGTGTGCGATTTTGCCAAAGGGCAAGTGCACTGGCCATAGACAGAGAGGGAGGGAAAGTGAGACAGCATCCCCAGGAGATGGTCATGCGTTCTCTTCTCCGTTCACCTCCTGGGACTTTGGGCATGCGCACACATGCACCCAATTCCTCTCAAGCCGCAGAGTGCGGGCCTGAACCATGGTCTGCCATGTGGGAGTCTAGCGCCCTAACCACTGTGCCACCTGCTGGCTGCCCTCAGGGCGGTTTGTAATAGTAGTCACAGCAGACCCCACCCACTTATCCAGCAGACTCTATCCAGAGACAACCCTGCTAGTCACTCATGTCAACTTTTTCATTTAAAACATTTTTGCTATAGGGCACATGTGCTCACAGGAGAGACAGAAACAGAGAAAAGGAAAATGGGAAATCACCCCCAAGGGGGATGACCACACCACAGTCCCTTCTCCATCCTCTCGAGATTTTGGGCACACACGCATATGTGCTTGTCGTGTCTTTCATGCCGCTGAGTTCAGGACTCGAACAGCAGTCGGCCAGGTGGGATCCAGCTGCCTCACCCTTCATGCCGTCCGCGGCCCAGCACTTAACCCTACGCTCAGGCTAGAGCAACAGGCCCTCCGACTGGCTCTTCTATCCAGGAGGACCCGAGCACAGCGGTCAGTGACTCGCCGGCCCGGGCCACCCAGGCTGCTGTACCCCAGGACCCACGCTCAGGACTAGGTTCGCTTTCCAGGGCGAACAGAGGGCAAGACGAAGCCCCCACCCTGGCCTGCACACCCACAAAGCAAACCCAGAAAGGGTGTGAGCCGGGCACCGGGAGCACCTCCTGGACAGCAGGTTAGTCCAGTCACCTCTTCACTTAATGTGCAAAATGTCACGAGAGAGAGGAGCGTGAGGGAAGCCAAGCGCGGGCCCAGATTTGTGCCCCGCCCCGGCAGCACATTAGCCCCTGCAGCTAACCGAAAGCAGACAGCCCAGTGGGGGTGGCACGTCGGGCCTGAGCAGGGGAGCCCGGGGCCCTGGGAGCTGCAGACACCGCCTGCTTCTCGGCCCCTGGGGTCCAGTTCAGCTGGTAAAGCCTCATCCCACAGAGGCCAGGGCCGAGAAAGCAGGCGATGGCCGGTCGCACTGCGGAGTGACAATGGGGGCAGGGTGGGCGTTCCCTGGAGCCCCCAAGCCATGGCTATGTCATGACACGGGTGACACAGATGCGGCTGCCCACCTTGCTGGCCCGTGACGTAGCAGCCGAGGCCTCCAGCAGTCGGCTGGCTGGCCCCTGCTCACCCGAGGCGTGCTCCCCAGTGCCCACCTCCTCCATTGCTTCCCCTGCCCTGTGTGCCCGGACAGGTGGGAGAGGTGCCTGGGCCCAGGGGGGGTCCCGCTTTGCCAGTCCTTGCCGAGTGCCCACCAGCTCAGGGCACCAAGGGGGCGGAGTGGCAGTGGAAGGCTGTTGTGTCAGAGAAAAGCAGGTGCCCGGGAGGCGAAGGGGACACTGGACGGGGCCACCAATGTGAGCACTGAGGGCTCTTGACTGTCAAGAAGGGCAGCGGGCAGCACCTGCAGCCTGAGGGGCTGGGCCCTCCGGAGGCGTGGAAGCTGATCCCGGGGTCCCGGGGAGGGCGGGGGCCGAGGCCCTGCTGGTGGGCTTGCTCCCGGAGCCCAGGGTCGTGGCTGGGTCCTCCTCCGCAGCCTAACCTGAGCCTGTGAGCGTCAGTCCCTTGGCTCCCCCTCGGAGAGCAAGAGTCCCCCCAGGTCTGAGGGTGACCGTGTCATGGAGCCTTCCAGAGCCCGAAGCCCGGGCCAGAGACTGCTGTGCCCGGGGGAGCCTTTCAGGACAAGGGGTAGGGCTTTGCTTTCTCTTGACGATTGGGAGCCAGAGGGCAGACCCCCCACAATGGCCACAGAGGTGGGAGGTGCCCTGGAAGGAGGGGCCCCGGTGGAGGAGGGGAAGGCAGGGCTGAGATGCTGGGCAAGCAGGACTGGCCTGGAGCAGGGCTGTTGCTAGGTGACCAGAATGTCGTTGCCCAGCAACCACAGTTACAGGCCAGGGCTAAGCGCAGGGAACAGCTAATCAGGATGCCTGGCAGAGCTGAGCTGCCCCCACCCCACCCCGCAGGGTCATCTCCGGGGGCTGCAGCCACGTGCGCCCCGCCTGGCCTCGCTAGGGCTCCCCTCAGCCTGTCCCGCACTGCGGGCGTTTCCCCACGGCCCACGGTCTGCATCAGGGCTGTGGCCAGGACCAGGACCGCCCACGGGAGTCTCTGCGAGGCTGGGGGCAGGTCCCCACTCCTTTCAGCTGGCTCCCCAGGGGGTCAGGAGACTGGCTTCAAGAAAGAGGGGACCGCCTACAGCAGGTGTTTCTCTCAAAAAAGGTGGAAAAGAGAGGAGAGGGAGGGAACCTGCCCCTCTGCGGCCTCCCCTGCCCCCTCCCTGGGCCTCACTCCCGCCCCTCCCCCACACCACCTGCCAGGTGCAGGGACAGCGAGTTGCAGGCTCCTCTGCTGAGGTCCTGGACACTCGTGCCACCCGTACGCCCCCTCACAAGGCCTCCATCCCGGCGCCAGGCTCGGCGCTGAGGCCATCGTAAATGGGAGCCTCCGAATGCTAACCTCGGTTAAGGCTGAAAAACACCCCTGCAAAAGCACGAGGGGGTATTAGGACGTGGATGAAAACGAACCACAGCACAATTCCGCTAAGAAGGGTGACATTCCCAGGCACCCAATTTCAAGGGCAGGGCGACAGACACCAGGGCTGAGTTCGACAGGTGCGTGGGTGGGGGGCTCCCAGAGGCTGTCTCAGCAGCGGCGCCTCCGGCCCTCAGTGCTGAAGGTCAGGCTCTCCCGGAACATCCTGCATTCTCTGGTCCCTGGGACTCAAGACTAGAGGTGCCGAAGTGGGGACCACTGTCCCGCACAGGGTCAGCGTCCCTGCAGTGCTGGCTCCTGTGAGGGGGGGCATGTGAGGACCTGTGTGAAGATGGCAGGAAGCCAGGGCTGGCAACCACAGCCTGTGTCTGGAGCCGGGACCACCGTGCCCTGCCACTGGCTGTGCACAGGTGGGACTGTCACCAGTGCCAACGGGGGCCAGCCCTGCGGGGAGGGCCCGGGGCTCTGTAGCCACAGCTCTGCAGTGGCCGTGTGGACTGCGTGCTCCCCCGTATACACGCAGTACTGTCTTCCCGCCGGCCGGTGAGTGGCAGGCCAGGGCTCGGGAGGCCCCAGGCCGGGGCGGGGGAAGTCTGCCCTCCGTGGACACAGCGAGGCGCTGCCCTGGGGCTGGCAGTGCTCGGCGGCACGGGGAAGGCTCCCTGGCAGCTGTGTGTGCCAGGCAGGCTAGACCGCCTCTCTGTCCTTCCCAGGCCTAGACAACAGCCTGACACGGGCCCTGCGGCTGCCACGTGGCCGGCACCCTGGCTGAGCCTCGGGGCAGGCGCTCGGCCGCAGCTCTGCTCCCTGGGACACAAGGCTGCTGCCCGGCACAGGCTCTGGAAATGGCGGGGCCGTGTGTCTGTACGCATGTGCGCACACGCATGTGCACGTGTATCAGAGGCTGGAGGGGTGGCCCGTGCAGAAAACTGCAGTGAGCTGTTTAAAATCTTGAACTAATGGGGACATCAGGTGGCATGGTGGTTAAGGTAATGGACTCTCACACGGCCAACTGTGGTTCGAGTCCCAGGCCTGGCGGCTTGCTTTGCCTTTCTCTCTCTGGTGAGAAAATGTACCCTCTAGCAAATTAGGGAGAAAAAAAACAGGGACTGTCAAGTAACGTGGTGGTGAAGGCTCTGGACTCCCACACGGCTGACTGCGGCTCAAGTCCCAGACCTAGCAGCTTGCCTTCTCACTTTGTTTCTCTCTGTCTCTCTCTGGTCAAAATAAAATAAATAACTAAATAACTAAATAGAATAATTATTTTAAGAAACAATAATAAATAAAATTAAATATTTTTTAAATACTTTATTTTTTAATTTTTAAAACAAATTATTTTATTTAACTTTATTCACTTATTTACTTATTTTCAATTTGGTCAGAGAGGAACAAAGTGAGAGAGAGAGAGAGAGAGAGAGAAAGCCACCAGGTACAGGACTTGAACCGCAGTCAGCTATGTGGGAGTCCAGCACCCTTCACCACCACACCACCTGCTGGCCCTGAAGTACTTTAACTTTATTTATTTATTTATTTTAATTTGACCAGAGAGAGAGAAAAAGAGAGACAGAGAGAGAGGAGGAAAGTGAGAAAGCAAGCCACCAGATCCGGGACACGAACCGCAGCCAGCCATGTGAGAATCCATGCCACCTGCTGACCCCAAAATAAATATATATATATATTTTTAAAAAACTTCAACTAATATGCACACGAGAACTCCTTCCTTACTCTGGACAGTGCTCAAGAGCACTGCGGCCTGCTGTCGCTGCTCAGTTGGTAACTGCCAGAGGGTGTGTGCTTCCCAGAGAGAGGAGGGGAGAAAGCAAGCCCCAGGGGGGTGTTGTTCCCTGCAATCCCCTCTCCACTTTCCTATCCTGTGTGGATTGGAGACACACGTGCACGTTTGCCCAGCAGGGCTGATCAAGCCACCAGGGCTGGGGTCTGGCTTCCTATGTCACTAGGCTCACGGGCCATCCCCTCACTGCTTTCTCTAGCTGAGAGAGTACATTCAGAAGTCCTGACGCAGCAGTCGTGTTGGCGTGTGTGCTGCCGAAGCGAGCACAAAGCAGTCATGATGTTAGAAGCAGTTGCTTTCGGGGGCCAGCAGGTGGCGTGGTGGCTAAGGCACTGGATTCCCACTGCCAACAGCAGTTTGAGTCCCGGACTAGGCAGCTTGAAAATCATGTCAAATGAATAAATAAATGTTTTTTTTAAAAAAATAGGGGCTAGCAGGTGGCATGTTGGTTAAGCTGCTGGAATTCTCACACGACTGACAGCGGTTCAAGTCCCAGATCTAGCAGCTTGCTTTCTCTCTGTCTCTGTCTCTCACTCACTCTCTCTGTCTTTCTCTGCCAAAACTCATCAAAAAAATATTTTTAAAAAATCACTTGTTTTCTGGACTGGTGGCAATTACTCATTTACCTTACACAGTTAAGTAAAATGGATGGGGCTCTCGCTGGCCCCCTGGAAGTACCCCTGCTGACTGGAAGGGAATGTCACGTCCAGAGGGTGAAGGTAGAGCCCCCCTGAGCAGGCGGACAGGTGTGCCCTGGGCTGGGGGTGCCCAGTCGATCCTCTGGCTGGCCAGTAGTTAGAGCCGTAGCCACAGCTCCGGCCACTGCACAGATCCAGGGCATGAATGATGCAAATAGATACCAGACATAGTTCCTAGGACCAGTCGGTAGCATGATGGTTAGGGCGCCGGGTCTCACATGGTTGACTACACAGTTCGAGTCCAGCTCGGAAAACACACCAGGCACGTGTGTGTGTGCACCCAAAATCCTGAGGGGAGAATGGAGAAGGTGTGGCCATCCATGTTGGGGGGTGCTTTCTTATCCCCCCAACTGTCTCCCTCTGGCAAGCACTCATGCTGTCTACCAAAACCAAACCAAAAAAAGCAAACAGGTGCTAGCGGTGCTTAGCGCAGAGAAAAACCACAGGCAACAGAGGATCAGGAAGCTTCAGGTCGGTCTGAGGACAAAGAGGTCTCTGAGGGGGGACAGCAGCGGTCCGAAGCAGCTGCAGGCACCCTCTGTGGGAGCCGGGTCTGAGCCGCCCGGTGCAGGAAGGCACAAAGGCCGGGGCAGCCGCGCTCGGTGTGAGACTCCCAGGAGCGCGCGAGGGGGTGGCAGGAGGTGTTGGGAATCCCAGAGACGGGAAGGGGGGGTGACACCTGACCTTCTGTGTAAAGGCAGAATGAGGGTGGGGTGGGGTGGGAGGAGAGAGGGCGCCACATGTAAGAAAACGGTGTCTCCAGAGGTGGCAGCGACTCAGAAATGGGGCGTTTCCTCCTGAACTGAGCAAAATGAAGTCCTCAGCTGACACTTGATGTCCCAAGCCAGTGGGACCTGAGCTGTCAGCCCCGGCTCGCCCTCGAGCACCCACTCCTCGAGCCCTGGCCTTGTGGGTCCCCAAGGCCGCAGGGCACAGCCTTGGGCAGGCCCACCCTCCTTGGGCCTTGCCTGCCCTTAGGACAACCGCGAACAGCAGACCAGCAGATGGATGGACAGGCAGGTACAGACAGACGGATGCGGCTCCTTCTTGGACCAGGCAGCCCCACAGCACTGGGAGACCACCCGCCCGGCACACCCCTCCCTGCTCTTCCCACCTCACCTCTCCAGCTGGGATGGCTTAACATGGCTTCCGTAATCCTGTGTCTCCTCCCCCCTCCCTCACTTCATTTCACCAAGCAGCGGCCCAGAGCTTTCAGGGTAAAGCCCTGGCACCTTCTCCCAGGTGTCGGGGTGTGTGGGGGTGGTGGGGAAGGGTCCTGTAAGGATTCCAGAGGAAATGGGGCTATGAACGGCAAACTCTCTTTGTGGCCGCCCAGCTCCTACTACGCCCTTTGCGATCTGTCTGCAGAGCCAGAGCGGGGCCAGTCCAGTGACTTAGCCACGACCAATTTACCTGTACCAAGGCGCTTCGGCTTCTTATTGTTTAGAGATTTTTACTATAGGGCGCATGTGCTCACTGGAGAGACAGGGAGAGATAAAGAGTCAGAAAGTGAGAAATCACCTCCCAGGGAGGATGGCCATGCCACAATCCCTTCTCCTCCATTCTCCTCCTGGGATTTGGGCACGCACGCACACGCGCCCAGAGCAAGTTTGAAGCCACTGGGTCTGGGATGCGAACTGCGGTCGGCCATGTGGGAGTCCAGCAACGTAACCATTACACCATCTGCTGGTCTCTTGCTTTTGCTTCTTATAATTCACTTTTGGTGACTTTGGGTTTTGGTTTCTTATTTGGGGTGTATATGTGTGTGTGTGCATTTTTAAGAGATTTTTGCTATAGGGCTCGTGCTCTCACTGGGGAGACAGAGAGCTAGAAATCACCCTCCCAGGGTGGAGGGCCACACCACAATCCCTTCTCCTCTTGAGATCTTGGGCACGCATGCACATGCAGTCAGCGTGAATTTCAAGCCACCAGGTCCAGAACTTGAACCATGGTCGGCCACATGGGAGTCCAGGGCATTAACTACTATGTCACCTGCTGGCTGTAGGGAGCAGCGAGACCTGCTGTCAACAACAGAAAACACCTGGCTTTGCCATACACAAGGACAGAGCTGCCAGCACCCCCAGGCCACGGGCTCCCCAGCAGAGACGTGGGACCGCTCTTCCCCACTCTGTGTCCTTGTCTCTCCTACGCCCACCGTTGCTCCCACTCAAGGGGATGCCCCCACCCCGCTTCGTTGGGCTGGGTTTCTTACTCCCAGCTTCATGTTGGGGTGACTTGGGATCCACGGCTCCCTGAACCTCACACACATGTGAGTCAGATCGACACAAATCCCGGCGAGGGTCAGGACAGCAAACACGCCCCCCTAGGTGTCCAGTCACCGCTGGACTCCCACATGGTCAATAGTGGTTCGAGTTCTGGACCCAGAACAGACAATGGCCCCTGCAGTGTAGCACCCCCAGAGGGGACGCGTGCTCATCCCTCTGCCTTGTCACCCTTCCCAGACAGCCACATGGTTGATCCCGACATCCTACGAGTCTGCTGGAATACTGTTCTCAGGGCGCTCACCCTGGCTACCCCGTTAAGAAACTGCCCTCCTCGTCTGCGATCAGGCATCACCATCTGACACGCCACGTGTAGCTGCTCATTTGTTGTCTGTTTCTTCTGCCTTCAAATGTCAGTGTCATGGTTTGGTTTTGTTGATGTTGTCTTTGCCTAGTTTTTCTGAGAGAGATTTTTTTGCCATAGGGCGCAGGTGCTTGCTGTAGAGACATAGAGAAGTGAGAAATCACCCCAGGGGTGCTGGCCACGCCGCCCCACTTCTCCATTCTCCTCTTGGGATTTGGGCACGTGCACACACGTGTGAGTTTTAAGCCACGGGGTCCAGAACTCGAACCACTGTCAGCCAGGTGGGAGTCCAGTGCATTAGCCACTATGGAACCTGCTGGCCCTGTTTCCACTTACTTCGTTCCATGCTGTGTCCCAGCACCTGGTGCCAGCATAAAACGTCAACGCAACTCAGTAGTAATCTTGACGACGACAGGCTTTCAGGGCCCCTCACGACGGGCCGGCCGGCCGGCCACTTGCACGAACAGCACGCATGCCTGTCCTCACAGGTCCAGGTGCAGCCCCAGCCCCAGCCCCAGCCAAGCTCTGCCCGGTGTGGGCGTGTGCTCAGGTGCCCTGCTCTGGGCCCAGCCTTTTCCTGGGCGCTCCCTGCCCACTGCATCCCCAGCAGCCAGGAGTGGCCCGGGCTGCAGATCAGTGCAGGCGGAGCCAGACACCCGGGCTGGACTGCGCAGGCTCACCAAGGCCTGCAGGCTGGCCTCCCACCGTGTCGGCACTGGTAACCTGAGAGACTTGGGGCTTCACAGGTAGCCTTGTGGCTTTCGTGCACAGGCTCTAGAGGCAGGCTGCCTGGGTTCTGAGCCCGGCTTGGCCAGAGCTGGCTGTGTGAGCCTGGCCCTGCACTGCCACTCTCTGTGCCTCACTGCGACACCGTGGGCCTGAGCGTGGACTCTACACCCACCCCACAGAGGGGCTGTAAGGGCTGAGTAAAGTCTTCACATAAGCACAGCTCAAGACCCATGAGCCCCGTGTGGCTCTAAATGGGGTCACCCATGGGCGCTCTGCCCCTCCCCCAGGCTGAACAAGATTCCATCTGAAAACGCCCAGCGCTGGCAGCCAGCCGCAGCCGGCGCCCCAGTTCATCCACACCGGAGCGTCTGCTTCTCATCACACACCGGCCTCCCGGGCAGTGGGAGAGGGAGTGGGATTCCCGAGGCCCGGAGGCCAGCGGCCCGCTATCAGTCCCATTCCCTCCTCTCCTTCTAGGTGACAGAACTAACGGTGGTACCGAACGCCTCAGGGTCACACTGGCACATCCTGTGACGCGAATTCAGCTGCAGGGAGTCGGATGGAGAGGAGTTCGAAAAGGTCACTGCTACCCTAGTATGGAGGGGTCGGCATTTCCTCTGGATGGATACAAGGAAGGACTACCTAGAAGCTGCCATATTCAAAACAGAAGTCACGTGGTCACAACGAGCCGAGCCGGGTGGCCCAGATCCCGAACCCGCCGCCCCTGGCCCTCCCCGGGGCATCCGCGGACTTACCGAACAGCAGCGGCTTGAGGCTGAGGGTCCGGATGAAGTGATCCTTGTCGGCGACCAGCTGGACCTTGCGCTCGTGCCCCACCTACGGGAAGGCACAGCGGGCATGGGGCGCAGGCCGCGCGCCCAGGCAGGGTGCCCGCCGGCCGGGGCGCACTGGGGCCGGGAAGCGGGTGCGCGCGGGCCGGCTCACCTTGATGCCCTCCAGCCGGATGAGCGGCGCCAAGGCCGGCGCAGGCGCGGGCCCGGGGGCGCGGCGCGGGGGCCCGGGGGCGCGGCTGGCGTCGCCGTTGCTGTAGTGCACGAAGAGCAGCAGCGCCAGCACGTTGCCCAGGTACAGGTGCACGAAGACCATCAGCACCAGGAAGTAGGCGCGCGAGCAGATGCCGCGGGGCTTGCACAGCGGCCGCACCGGGTCGTCCTCGCCATCGCCCAGCCCGGCCGCCGCCCCGGCCCGGCCGGCCTCAGGCGTCGCCCACTGCGGACTCGTGGCCTCGCCGGCCGCCGCGGCCTCGGGCCGCTGGCCTGTCACCGCCGCCGCCATGGCGCCCAGGTCGCGCGCGCGCCGGGGGAGGGGCCGCCGCGCTGCGCAGTCGCCGGGACTACGGCCGCCGAGCCGCGCGCGCCGCGGGCCCAGGGAGCCGGCGCCTGCGGAGGCCGAGCCCGCCCAGAGCCGCGCCCGCCCGGCCGCGCCACCGAGGCCTCGGTGCGCCCCGGCCCCGGCCCCCGCCGGGGCCTCTTCCCGAGCCGGGCTATTGTCAGGCAGAGCTGTGAACTCCCCAGGGCAGAAGCCAACCCCCCAGATGTGGGTGCAGAGGGCAGCACCATTAAAGCGGACCCCCCTGAAGCCATCGTTCTCGGGTTGAGACGCCCCCTCCCCTCCTTCCGGAAAAGTAAGGTCTGCATTTTCCCGCCCGCGGGGCCGGGGCCGGGCCAGCCGCGAGGAGGCGCTCCCGGAGGCGACTTCACAGCGGGGGCGTCGCGCAGGGGCGACTGCGCACGTGACGATGGAGTAGGACCCGTGACCTTGCAGGCGGTGCTGGAGGCCTGTCCGGCGGCCGGTCCCCACTTGCCCGGGAGTCCTGCAGGAGTAGCCGTCAGGAAGAAGCTCGCTGATGTGCGGGGTGGGACAGACAGCGGGACGCAGCCTCCGGGAGGGACAGCCCAAACTACTAGCGAACTCCCCGCCCTCCACAGGGACTGCCTGGGGTACCGGCTCCATACGCAGCCAGCAAGGAAAGCCGGCCATGGGGCTGACCCACGGACGCCCTCGTCGCGCTCACTGGCCAGGCCCCCAGGGACTCTGGAGGCTACTCGGACCCATTGGAAAAAAAATACTCGACACATTTTTATAATTAGAAACTTACAGTTTGTTTTTAATAAACCACTCAACTCTGAGCAGATGACATTGCCTCAATTAACCTTTCTTTGAAGAAAAACAAAGATATGGTAAATTCATGAAAACACTGTCTTCCTTCATCGTCTGCCCTTTGCAGGGCAGGAAGCTTCTGCCGGCCTTCCCCATCTCCCTGATCACGTATGCAGGGGCGCCCCACAGGCCCCGGGCGGGCATCGAACCCCTGCAGCTTCTGGGTCGGGGCCACAGTGGATGCAGATAAAGAACACAAGTCCTAAAAATGCCCAGGGGTGACTCCGGGTGCAGAGATGCAGCTCAGGCCCGAGCCAGGCAGGGCAGAGAGAACTCGGCAGCGAGGTAAAGGCCGCAGCAGGCACCCTCCTGGCTCCCCACAGTCCAGTTCGGGGTGCACTTGCTAGATTCCTAACTTGTTCTCCTAGTCCACCCCACAGTGCCTCCTCTGCTGAAGGGCGACAGGAAGAGACAAATTGAGGGGGGAAGGGCACCTGCGGCCAGCCCTGACCTCCCCCGAATCACAGCTGGCCTGTCTTCAGGATGACTCAAGTTTTACGCTTCCATAGTACCTGGGAAATGCTGGCTGGAGGCCAAAGTATGTGAACATCAATGAGCTTCCCCCACGACAGTCACCATCTCCCTGTCATTCTCTAGGAGGCCAAAGAGGCACTGCCGAGTGCAGACAGCTCTGCCAGGCTCCGAGTGGGGCAGTGAGCAAAGCCACAGGCACCCTGAGGTCACAAGTCAAGGGTCAAAGGCCCACAGGACCAGGTTCGGACAGTGGGACGTGGGCACACCACCCACTCCCCACACTCTATGTGCAAAGGCTGGTCCTCTCCTCTGGCTGGCCCCTTCCAGCAAGAGCCGGGGCCACGGAACCAGTCCTCACTGGTCTCAGACTCCCAGACCCTGGCAGTGGAGCCTCCACCAGCTGGACCCCGTAAGGGGGAACAGACTCCACCTGCAGGGCAGTTGCTGGACACAACTGACCTCGTGCAAGCCTGGCTCTGAGCCAGGAAGGCCAGCACCCTGGGGCGGGCCAGTGAACTCCCACCCTGATGTGCCAGAGATCGCAGATAGATAGAGTTGGGCACAACTATGTGTGCCCTCTGGGTGAGGCCACATGGATACTGGCACGAAGAGGGGGAACAAGGTAAACCCCTTCTGGGGAACGATTCCCCTTGGAAACACGTCTCTACCGTAAGATGCACAGGAAAGGCTGGTGCCAGACCTGTCCCTCAACCAGAGGGCTTCAGCAGCCAGCCCCCGGCGGGCCTTGGCATCAATAAAGATGAGCCCACAGGCAGAGCTCCTGCAGAGGTGACCGCTCCGGGGCCCACAGACAGAGCGCCAGCAGAGGTGACAGCTCCGGGGCAGGGAGAGCCCGCCAGGCAGCAGGAGGCACCATGCCTCCCTGGGCTCCCCGACCGTCACAGGCCAGCTCCATCCCTATCCCCTGGGGACTCCGCTGCGGCCAAGCCCACGGGAATCTGGAAAGCAGAGCCACCCGGGGCCCCTCCCAGGGCAGGGCAGGGCAGGGCAGGTGGGCAGCACGAGTGAGTCTAAGGAAAATACTAGCGGGTGAGACACTCCAACGCCGGTTTATTTAAAGGGCTGTGTCACCCTATGGTTTCTTCGCCTTTTTGTGTATAATCGTACAACCTTTGAAAATTATGTAAGTTGTAATGATCTAATACTATTAATAGCCATTCAGAAAAAACTCGCCCTCCCTCCCAACAACCATCCAGGGGGAATTAAAAGTCCTGAAAAGAGGCCAATTCAACACAGCCTCTACCCTGGTAGAAACAAAAAGCGAAAAGATGAGAAGAAAACAGAAATTGACTAAGAGGTTGTTGCCAGTGTCTCTGAGGAGCAGGGCCCTGGCTGTCGCCCGGGGTCGTGAAAGGCAGAGCCTGCAGCATGCAGCACGACAGCCGGAGCCCTCGCAGCCCAGGCCCCAGCTTAGGTGTCGTGGAAGTCCTTCAGCAGGGTCCTCCTCCGCTGCTCGGCTATGTGCATCTGGTTCTCCAAGTCCTGCCCGGAAGCGAGACGGTGCTGCACAGCCCGTCCCAGGCAGACCGCAGCTAAGCCGCCCGCAGTGTCCATACCACGGAGTCAGAGCCTGCCCGCCACCCTCCTCAGCAGCAGCTTCCAGTCCACAGCCACCGCCCTGTCACCTGTTTCCAGGCCAGTCCTCCCTCCCCGCGATACAGGAGCCGGGGTCAGCAGGCACTTACCCCTCTGTCGTAGCTGTCCGCCCGCTCCACCTTCCATGAGAGGTTCTCGATCTCAGCCTCCAGCTGGGCCTGCTGGTACTCGAACTGTACGGGAGAGCGGGGTCAAAGTGCAGGGCTGAGCCCAGGCAGGACCTGCACAGGAGAGCTCTCACTCACAAGCTACAGACAACCCTGGCGCTGTCCTCAGAGAGCAGCGTCATTTACTCCGTGCCCAGAGTCAGAGTCCAAAGGCTACCTGAAGGGTACGCGCAAGTGACAAGGCCACACTGCCCTCCAACCCGGCAAGGGAGGAATCTAAGCAACAGAGGATGCTCCCGGCATGGCGGGAGATGGGTGCTGCACTAACGGGTCTGGACGGCTGTCCGCATGCTCTGCACCACTTGACTCTCCCCATTTTATCCAGCCCTTCTGCAAATCAAGAGCCTTAAAAACATCCAACCCAGGTCAGCCCAGCGGCCTGGTGACTAAGGGAACTGGATCCCACATGGCTGACAGAGCGGTTCAAGTCCTGGCCCCAGTGGCATGAAAAACATGCCAGGAGTGTGTACATGCTCCAAACCCTGACAGGACAGAGAAATGGACAGGGGACTGCAGCGCAACCATGCCCATGGCGGGGGCGGGCTCTCCCTCTCCAGCAAGCGCAGGCACCATCTGACCAAACCAAACAAAAGAAATCCACGCCACTTGACGTAGCAATCATACATCTAAGGAGATACAGCTTTATGAATAAAGATGCTCCCCAAATGTCCTATTTTTAGTACTGAAAAACAGAAACAATAAATGTTTCAATGACGGGGAACAGAATGGAACTCCTACACAGCCGTTACCGGGCTAGCGGATGGTGGCGGCGGTAACAGCCAACCAGCGTAGCCTAACAAGCCCAGTAACGCTGGTTATATACACGATGCTAGCTTTTTTTAAATTTAAAGAATCATTTATTTAATTTTATTTATTCATTCTTTTTTTTTTTTTTTTTTTTTCCATTTGATCAGAGAGAGACAGGGAAAGTGATAAAGCAAGCCACCAGGTCCGGGGCTCGAAACATGGTGGGCCACGTGGGAGTGTCCAGCACCTTAACCACCACGCCACCTGCTGGTCCCCATGACGTATGGCGGTAGTTTTAAAAGGCTGAAAATGCTGGCAGTCGTTTTTTCTGGTGTGATTACAGATGATGTAAATCTTTTTCTGTCTTCAACATTTCAGCAAGACATATAAATTACTTTAATAATCAATGGGACAACATATACCTAAGATGCAGAATTAAACAAAAGTGCAATTCTTTTATTTTTTAAAGAATAATTTTATTTAATTTGATTTACTTATAGTTTTATTTGCCCAGAGAGGGAGAGAGAGAGCAAGAGTGTGAGAGAAAGTGACAAAGCAAGCCACCAGGTCTGGGACTTGAACCGTGGTCAGCCATGTGGGAGTGTCCAGCACCTTAACCACCATGCCACCTGCTGGTCCCCAAGAGTATAATTCTTTTATACAAAGGTGTAAAGAAAGACAAGGAGAACTAAGTGCCCACAGACGTTTCGGCCAGCCACCCTCCTGTGGACTGTGCAGGTAACCAGGTGCGTCACTGTCACACCAAACGGCAGCACTGGGCCGAGTGTGGAGCTGCCCAGGGAGCGCACGAAACTCTGCCATGTGACAGCTTGGTCTGGGTTCGGCCTCCCCATGACCGGGCTCCGGTCCCCACCCTCTGCGAAGCTCCAGTGAATAAGGACACCTGTGAGACTAGCAGGACAGTGGGGAGGCTCCTTACCAGCTTCTTCCGGGGCCCCGACTCCATGTAGTAGGCATAGGGGTAGGTGTACTGCAGGGTGTAGCGGCACTGCGGGGGAGAAGAGGCCTGCGCTGCTAACCCGCCAGGCCGCGGCGGCTCTCGTCTTACCCCCACAAACCAGCCTGGCTCTACAGGTACGGGCCTGCAAAAAACAGGGCCGAGCCAAAGACGGGACGGGCAGGAAGAGGGGGACTGCTGACACAACGGGCACGGCACTCCACTTTCTGTGCAGACCGGCACTGGCTAGCAGCAGCTGCCTCGATGGCTATCCCTCTCGAGTCGGACCCCGGAGCACACAGCGACCTCAGGGACCACCTGTTTCCCGTGAGTGACACACATGGGACAAAGGCAGAAGGGCTCCGATCTCCTGCAGGCAGAGGCTCTGAACATTCCTCTAGAAAGCCCTGGGCCAGCCGTGGTGGCTCCCTGTGCTCGCCAGGTGGACACGTGCCCATGATCCTGGCTGGCATGGTTGGGAATGGACCATGTCAGGGGGTGCTTCTCTCTCTCTCTCGAGGAAAAAGTAAATGAAACAAACTTAAAAAGAAATGCCTTGGACATCCAGCAGGCAGCCAGGTCCCCGGGGGCACAGCCCGTAAGCAGGAGCACGCTAAAGCCTCCCCACCCACCACGGCCCCGCCCTGAGAGAAGGGCACCGACGGGCAGGCCGGGGCAGGGGAGCACCTTGGCCAAGAGCTTGGCGGCATTCTGCAGGTACTGCCAGTCGATCCACGTGCCCAGGTTGTTCATGACCCGCTCCTGAATCTTCTCGTGGATCCGCTGGTATGTCTGGGCCTCGAGCTGCAAGCTCTTGTTGTGATTTTCCCACTAGAGGGCACAGAACGGTGGAGAAACTGCAGGAGTCTCGAGAAGGAGCAGGTCCTCGTCGGAGTTCAGGACAGACACCCTGGCTGGCAGCGTGGACACAGGCTCCTCTAACTCGGGGGGCCTGTGTCCTTGAGAGTGTGGCGTCTTCAGCCCACACGTCTCCCGTCTGAAGAAGCCACTTCCCTGCCAGAACACTCTATCCCTGTTGGGCCACAGGACTCCAACCCCGAGACCAGGCAAAGATAGCCCCAGCCAGCCTGCTGCGCATGGGCCAGGTTACCCAGCTCTCTGGGCTTCCAGAGGGCCTCCCTGGAGAGAACTGCTCTCGAAATCTAAGAGGGTGCTGAACGGACAGGACTGCCAGGAGGCCCCTTCGCCATCCGCCAGCCCGTCAGGACACTCGGGCTGGTACCAGCTCCTCCCTGAAGGCTGTGGCTGCCCTGAGGAGCTCGACTGTCACGTCCGGGGCTGCGGAGGGAGCTCGACTCACTGCTCCACTGTGCACAGGCGGCCGCTGGCTACCAGCCACGGGGAATGCCCCCGGCAGGCCAGCTGGGAGAGCCCACCTGGAGGAGCAGTACGAGAGCGGGTACCCACCCTCTCAAAGTAGAACAGGTACTTCTTGAGGGCTTCCCTGGCCTGGGCCTGCTGGCTCTGGTTGACGATGTCGGGGTTCTCCTTGTAACGGCTGCACTCGTAGTACTCACTGCCGTGGGTCTTCCAGTCCCCGAGGCACATCCAGCAGAAGTCTGCACACAACAGGGGCAAGGCACTTATACCCACGAGCCGGGCCCACGCTCCTCGGGGCACGGGTCAGGCAGGGGACGGACAGAGCCTGCTCCCGAGGCCCATGTGACAGAGCTCCCCGAGGGTGCCTCCTCCAGGGAGCATGCACCTCTTGTCCCTGGAGGATGTGGCCCTTCTCCACACCAGAAGCACACGTGCTGGGGTGCTGGGTGAGCCACCACGAGTGCAGAAACCCAGCTGGCACATGTGCCGTGTGCCCCGTGCTCCGGGCCAGCTGCCCCTCACGGCGCTGGTCCCAGGAAGACTGTCATATATGAAGCTGGAAATAAAGACTTTTTCCTTTTCTTCTCTTTTTCAAAGAGCACACTTCTATAAGACCTACAGCTACCCAACGGTTCATACTGAGTTATGATCCTGGTTCCACACGGAAAAGCCACGTAGGGAACATCACGCTCCCTTCACGGCAAACTGCCCAGGGCTCATGTGCACGACCTGGCCCCGACTCCCCAGGCAGGCTCTGCTGGAGTGCTGTGCATAGACAGCTGGTCCCACACGGCCCAGTGTGGTTCGCATCTGGGCTCTGGCACCTTGGAAACCACGCCACGGGTGCACGCCCCAACTCCTGGCAGGATGCACGAGTGGAGGAGGAAAGACTGCAGCATGGCCGTGCCCCACTGTGGTGCTTATCTTTTTCTCTCCAGCAAGTGCATGTGTCCATTGACAAGGAAAAAGAGCAAACAAGCAAGAAAAGGCCTCTTGTAAAGTTTCAAGAAAACTAGAGTCAAACAAAGAGAGCCAGAGGATGTTCGACTTCTCACCCGCTGAAAGCCTTCATGTGGGACAGACCGCCCTGTCCCATCAGCTAAGCTGTGGCTGCTACTCTTGTAAAGAAGGATCCACAGCCGGGCCCAGCACCGGTCTGAATCCCAGCGTGACCTGAGACACACTGGGTACACGCGTGCCCGAGATCCCGACTCGCTGGAGGGCCGAGGGAAGGGGACTGTGGCATAAAGAGACCCTGCCCTGGGTGCCCTCTCTTTGTGCTTGTTACTTTATGAAAGAAACCTTAAAAAGAAAAAGAAAAAAAAAAAAAGCCTCCATCGCACAGATATCAATATATAGCAGAGCAAAGCACGGCACTTAAGGCCGAGTGCCGAGGGGCAGGCAGACTATGCCCAGAGACAGACGCACAGGCGCTTCTCGGCACCAGGACCGTGGCGGGCGCTGGAGTACCTGTCATCCCTCTGTCGACGTGCCCCATGCTCTGCTCTAAGTGTATGACGCCTCTCTCCCCCAGGCACACGTACATCAGGGGACCCACAGAGGAAATGTGCCACTGCCCCGGCTAGCCTCCATTCTATACTTCGGTATCAGCATCCCCATCTAAGACTTTGCCGTGTCCACTCTGATTACAGAGGGCTCCTGAGAACAGCAATGGCAGGGCCCCCCAAGGTCACCTAGGGTCTCCCGGTCAGCACCCAGGCAGCTACGTGGAACGCCTGCTTAGATTCTACCTGTAGGGATTTTGTTTCTTCACTTGATCTGGGAGGAAGGACCACCACCCAGGATCTAGTTATGCAAGCTGCCCTGGACAGCTAAGGGGCCTGAAAGGCCACACCAACATCCTGTGTCGGTCAGTGACATGGTGGTTTAAGGCCACTGGACCCCACATGGTCAACTGAATGGTCTGAGTCCCAGACCAGTGGCTTTGAAAAACACACTGAGGGGACCAGCAGATGGTGTAGTGGTTACACTGCTGGACTCCCATGAAGTTGAGCGTGGTTCGAGTCCCAGACCCAGCACTTAAAACTCATGGAGGGCACATATGCATGTGCACCCAAGATCCTGAGAGGTCAGAGAAGGGTTTACGGCATGGCCCTCCCCCTAGGGGGTGATTTCTTACTTTCTGTCTCTGTTTCTCTAGGGAGCACAAGTGCCTTAAAACAAACATTTCTCTTAAAAAAAAAAAAAAAAAAAAAAAAAAAAAAAAAAAAAAAAACTTAAGAAAAACATGCTGCTGTGTGTGCCCAAAATCCCAGAAAAAGGGAGAGATGGAGATGGGACTGCAGTGTGGCCAGCCCTGTGGGGAATGCTTTCTCACTCCACCGACCCCGTCTCTCACGAGTGAATGACATGCCACATAGCCACACACACACACACAAAGGCGGCTCAAAGCTTATTTTACCCCTTGTGGAAAACCACGCATGGCCTCCAGGAGGTAGCACAGATCAGCCCCAGGTTACTTACCTGCCTTGGCTAAAAGGATAAAAAGAGCACACTAAGATCTTTGCTGGATGACTGAGGGCTGTGAGGGTCATCCGGAACTCGACCTCTGACTAAACGCGTCAGAGATGGCAGTGGGACTACGAGAGGGACCAACAGTGAAATGCCGGCTGCATGCCAACTGCTGGGGTGCGAGGGGGCTCCCCTGGCTCTGCCATCCCACTCACGGTGCTCAGTAACCAGCACGGCACAGACGTGCCGCAGGCCTCAGCACACAGGGCACTCACCGTGCTTGCACTTGGAGCATTGCTGTCGGGGGAAACAGAAGAGAGCACGTTAAGGGCACGCCGATAAGGCTCCACGTCCCACACAGAGTACGGGCTTCTGCTCACCATGTGATTGCAGCCTCCGTTCTTCTCGATGCAGATGTTGCACTTGGGACACTGAGGAGACAGAAGGGCGCCGTTAGGGTGCACGCCAGGCCGGCTCTAAGACACACACAGAGCTCTGGCACCTGTGCCCAGGAGCTCATCGTGTGGGCACGTCTGGGGAGGAGCGCCTCACTTAAACGTGGCAGGTCGCTGCGGCTGGAACAGCAGTTCGGGAAGTGAAGTCAGCACGTTCGGCTCGGAGACACTTCGAGCACCAGCTGAGCCCCACTAGTCTTCCACCACCTGCCCTGCCACGAGGGTGCTCCAATTAAGCACGGGCTGAGTCAGCAGAAAGCCTGCCCGCTCGGGAGGACTGCCAAAGAAGCACAGAGCTGCCGCGCTGGATTAAGTCCCGGTCAGCTAGCCCGGATTTCTGCCTCCAGGTGAGGACAAGGAACCCACCTCTCTAGTTCCTCGCTCTCATCTGAGGGAGGCCAGCAACCAGAGGCGGCAATGCAGAGGCCAGTCTGACGCTGCACTCTCCACCGCCACTAGGTAGACCATGGATAACGACATCACGGTCACAGCTGTGCTTGTGAGCGCACTGACACCGCAAGTGACCAGCCCAGTCTCTGGGGGGCCCTAGAGCCCACAGGCTGTGCTTTCCCCTGGGAAGCTTCAGAGTAAATTGGGCAGGCCGGGCTGTGCATCACAGTCTCGCTATTTGTCAGCTGTGGCTATGAGCCACCTGGCTTCCTTGTGTGCCTAGCAGGCATTCAATAAAAGCTAGCTTTCTTCTAGTTAGTTTTACTCTGGGTCACACTTTTCTAGGCACTTTACTAAAATAAATGCACCCAGTGCATCCCACGATCAATTGCTGATGCTCTGCAGAGGCTGGGTGAGGGTCCGCAGCCCAGCTGGGGCCCTGGGGCCTGGCGTCCTGCTCTCAGACGGCAGGTCTCCAGGGCCGGGCCCGAGCAGCACTACAGGGGCAGGGCCGTGACAGGTAGAGGCGTCCTTACGTCTTTAGTGTGCGCACTAATGTAGTTGGCCGTTTCAGAGTCGTCCGCACACTTCGTGAGCCATTTCCGGATAGTGGCGCAGTCTGTGGGCGCGTGATACATCTGACGACACTTGAAACTTAAAATTAGAAAAAAACACATTCAAATACTTGTTAAGTCGGAGTCCCATGTTTTCATTTCCTTTTGTCCAAGCCAACGGATCCTAGATCAGAGCTTTCCAAAGAGGTAAGACACCAGTCCAGGCCTTCGGCACCCTTACTTACCCAAGGCCATCCTCGCACACTGTATCAAGGTCTCTTCAGCCTGGGTCCTTCTAAAACATGCTCGCGATTGCCCAAACGAAACGTTTCTGTGCTCATGTGGGGTAGCCCTTCCTGAAGGGCTGCCTAGGGGTCACGCCCTACAGGTGTGGTGAGGCACCGAGAAGGACCCCTCCGCACAGACTCCAGCAGCACCGAGATCCACATCTGGGAAGTGCCTCACCTCCCATCCGCACGTACACACGGGAATGCAGAGATGCCAGAACTTATCAAATCGAGGGGGTCATGACACACTTGAAACTTAAAATCAAAAAAGGAAAACACGTGAAGCCAGTCAGTGGCATGGTGGTTAAGGTGGCTGGATCCCACATGGTTGACCGAATGGATCAAGTCCCAGACCTGGTGGCTTAAAAAACACACCAGATGGGGCCAGGAGGTGGCGTGGTGGTGAAGGTGCTAGAATTCCCACATGGCCGACCACAGTTCAAGTCCTGGACCTGGTGGCTTGTTTTCTCTCTCCTCCACCCCCACCCCCTCTTTCTCTGTCTCATGTGAAAAAATAATGAAAAAATCATTCTTACAAAAAAACCACACCATGGGAACCAGCAGTTAGCGTAATGGCTATGTTGCTGGACTCCCACGTAGTCGACCACGGTTCGCGTCCCGGACCCGGTGGCTTAAAACTCACGCCGGGTGCGTGTGCGTGCGTGCCCAAGATCCCGAGAGGAGAATGGAGGAGAAGGGATTGCGGCGTGACCATCCCCCCTGGGGGGTGATTTCTCGCTTTCTGTCTGTCTGTCTCTGTCTGGCGAGCGCACGCGCCCTATAGCAAAAACCTCTCCCCCCAAAAAAAGAAAAAAAGAAAAAGAAAAAGAAAACCACACCAGGCACAGGAGCATGCGTGCCCAAAATCCACAAACAGGGAGAAGTGGAGGGAAAAGAAATGGAATGCGGCCGTAACTCGTGGGATTTGCTTTTTCACTTTTCCTTTTTCTCTCCCTTGCAAGAGCACATGTGCCCTCTGGTAAATATATAAATATAAATAAATAAATAGACAGATAAAACCCAACATTCCACTCGTCATCAGGCTAGGCTCCTGTGTCTTCAACTTCCCCTGTGCTCGAGCCGACGGTACTTGTAGACAGTAAAGGTCCTCAGGCAGCCAGCCAAACTCGTGGCCCAAGAAAGGAAGATCGTAACCCGGGACACGGACGAAGAGCAGTACGTTAGTGGTTCTAAACCTCTGGAGGGCCAGAGCCCTCAACACTGTCTTCGGAGGCAGGCATGTAGGCACACATGGAGTTTCTCTGAAGCCGCACTATAAACATTGCAAAGAGCCAGGACTGGGATGACAGACCTGGCTCTGCCCTTCGTTAGCAAGTTGCACTGCGGCCTGGTTTCCTCCCCTAGAACCTAACAGGAAGGACAGTGCCGACTGCGAGGTTCTGGGCTAATGCAGGGGGATGTGATCAGGATAGAGACCCTGGGACCCGCTAAGCACCTCGGTAAACTCTGGCTGGTCCCGTGATGTTTAACGAATGTAGTCAACCTCAAGATGTAAAATACATTTATGAATTTTTATTATTTTTATAAGGTTTGTGTCGTAGGGCACGTGTGCTCACTGAGAGAGCTGGGGGAGAAAGTGAGAAAGCACCTCCTACCACCCCCGCAGAGGAATGGCTGCAATCCCCTCCTCCACTCTCCTCCTGGGATCCTGGACATGCACACCCAGTGTGACCCTCAAGCAGATGGGCCAAGGCCTCTAACCATAGTCAGCCACGTGAGAGTTCAGTACCTCAACCACCACGTCACCTGCTGGCTCCATGAATTCTTAATTTTTAAAAACTCGGCCAAGAAAGGCCAAGACAAAAATGACAATGTTGCAGATGGCAGCTGTCATACATGGTAATAGTGAATTAACTGTGCAGTTAGACACACCACCTCTGGGTCACGAGTCTCAGCAGCACAAACATCTGACACTCTCAGAACTGCTGCCCTTCCCTGTCTCCAGACCGAGCATTTATCAAACACCTCACGGAACAGGAGTCTTGAGCACTCCCGTGGAGCAGCCGGAACAGAGCGGCTGGCCCTCAGAGCCACAGCGGTGGTGCTCTGCGGGACAGGGCAAAGCCGGGCGCTCAGCACCCACGCACGCTCTTACCAGAAGACCTCGTTGCACCGATTGCACTGCACTCGGCGAGCTCTAGGCTCCTGTACCCGGATGACCATGGGGCAGTCTGCACCAGGGCACAGCTGGAGCTGGTAATGGCTCTGTGGACACACAAGGGGAAGCGATGAGAATCCCTCGTGGCTGCCTGAGGGCTCGCAGGCCTCCTGTCCTCCCAGCGGCTGGCTTACATGCAGGGCTACACGAACTCAGCACGGACGCCACAAAGCCTAGACATCAGCCAGACACTGAAGCAGACCTCTGGGCGTCTAGGTTAAACTAGGCTGCAACTCACTAGAGGGTCTAAGACTACTATGACAGGGAGGCCAAAACAGCCTGAGACAGGAAGGGCAGATGGACCAGGGCTGGAAGGGGCTAAATGACCCTTGGTCTCCTGCCAAAGACAGCCAAGAGCACCAAGGACGGCCTCATTTATCCTTCAGTGAGGGAGTCTAAGACCCAGACCACAAATCAGTCCATAATGTTGGGCTTGGGCTCAGCAGGTGGTGTGGTGGTTAAAGGTGTGGACTCCCACATGGCTGACCGTGGTTCAAGTCCCAGACTTGGCGACTTGCTTTTTCACTTTTTCTCTCTTTCTCATTCTGTCTCTCTCTGGTAAAATGGGAAGATAACAATAATAAATAGATAAATAATAATTCTTTTAAAAAAAACAAAAACAAGTTAGGCCCAAGATGAAAACTTGCTGCATGGAATCAGCGAGCCCAGACAGGTAGCCCCATGGAGGGAAAGGACTCCTAAGCTGGCCCGCGGGAGACCTGGGCATGTCCTCAAATTGCTCATAAAGCAAAGTCCTTCTCTGTGCTGAATCACACAGTGAACAGAATGAAACAGCAAATTTGGAGACACTGGACTTCGTTCACCCCCCCGGCATACAGTAACTTGTTTAAGCAACTGTGTGTGAGGTGGGGATGTCTGCCCGTTGTGTAGAGCAGAAAAAACAAGACTTGAGGTAAAATGATGGGCTGAGGTCACAGAACAAGGGTGCGACAGCAGCATGGCTGGCTCCCAGGCCTGCAGCTCACTACCACCTGAGCGGTTTTAAACTTCTGCACAGCCCTGGAGCTTTGTCATCAAACCCAAGTACCTACTGGCAACCTTGTCTATAAAGTAAGTGATTGTGGAAGGAAGGCCCAGGAAGACAGAGCAGAAAAGGGGCTGCTCATACCTCCACATAGTCCCTGAAGAGGTAGCGCCTGTATTTCTCTCTCAATTCTTCGTTGGGAAGCAACGGAAACACAAAGTCCTCTGGCGTACGGAGTAGACAGTCTTGAGCCATACAAGAGACTCCTGTGGAATAAAGATAAGCTGATGGAAAACCGTAATACAAAAACACACAACGACGACGCATTTACCCACTGAGTATAACCAACAAAATCAGATTTCATATAAAAACTTGAATTTATTCTGAGAGAGGAGGGAAATTTGCCTCTTTCACAATGACGCAATAAAGAAATCATTCCAAACTACGCAGGTAATCACCAATGAACACCAAAGTCACATAAGAAATCCGTACATAGAATTCTTGGTAATTGAGTTTTGTGGCATTTAATATTATGTACATGTGATCACCACCAACAGAAGGACGGGGCACTGCAGATACAAACTACGGTGAGCCGCTGAGACTCAGGACCACCACGGCACGGTGTGACCAAGACTTCTGTAACTGAGCATCAACCCTAACTTGAGGTATGCTACCTAGACAGCACGAACCCTTCGGGTGCTTCTGAGTTACAGCTGCCATTCGGGGAATCAGGACAGGGCAGGCGGCTTCCAGGACAGGTGCCCCAAAACCCGAGAGAAAGTAGTCTCGCACTCACAACATTTACAACAGCTTGGCTACTCTCACGTTGCTACAGACTGGGGAAAGTGGCCGGTTTGGACCAGGGCACCTGGAAATCACTAATTCTGGTAGCAAACCAAGGCTTAGAAGAAAACGTTTAGTTCCCTCGAGCACGTGAAGCTACCACTCCACTCCAGCCTGTAATGGGCTCTGTGCAGACTCACCCACGCCCACGCCGTCCTTCACGAGCACGGAGCAGTGCTGCTCCCAGCAGCTGCGGCAGAACTGGTGCTGACAGGCCAGAGAGAGGAGGTTTTCCTTCCGCACAAACTGCATGCACACTGCACAGTGGTGAGGGGGATGGGCTGTGGGGACCTGGAGAGAGGCAGAGCCACGTGAGCTAGAGAAGCGGCTAGGTCCAGGGAATCCACAGGGCACGTCACGCAGCTGGTGCATGGCAGGCGAGCCTGAGCCGGCAGCAAGTGACAGAGCCCGATACAAAATGTGAACTCTGAGTTTGAAGAGTGCTAAGCAGTAAACAAATACCAGGAAGACTTCCTGAAGGAGGTGGCTTCTGACCTGGATTTGCCAAATCACCAGGACTCAGAGGCAGAAAAAAGGCTGAAATGAGAAATTACAGTAGTTTAAAATGTCCGACTTAGGAGGCCAGCGGATGGCGTAGTAGTTAAGGCGCTGGACTCTCATATGACCAAGCGTGGTCCAAGTACCAGACCCGGCAGCTTGAAATTTATGCTGGGTGCATGTGTGTGCATGCCCAAGATCCTGAGAGGAGAATGGAAGAGAGGGGACTGCAACGTGGCCATCCCCCCGGGGGTGATTTCTCCCTCTCCCCCACCTCTCGTGAGCACATGCACCCTCTCTCTCTCTCTCAAAAAAAAAAAAAAAAAAAAGTCAAGTTTAAAACTCAGGATGGCAGAACTGCCAAGGTCCTTAGAGATGACTTAGTCTGACTTCTTTTGGAGGCCGCTGGGTTTCTTTCGTGTGCTGCCTCTGTCCAGCACGGCACAGAGCTCAACGGCCAGCACACTCCTGATAGAAACCCGGCTCGGAGCTCGTAGAGGCTCCGTCGAGAAAGCTTCCAACAGCCCGCTGGCAGTTTTACTTGTCAAGGACAGGAGTTTTGTCATATCACTATTCTCCAACCACAGAATATTACAGTTTTTAACCAAGTTACAGCTGATTCTAATACGCCAAAGTAAGTGATTCGTCTAGAGGGAGGGGAAGGTAGGATGTGGGCAAATAACCGGAGAGCCTGAGCTCGGAAAGGCCTGCCGCTACACGCACTGCCAGAGCCGATGTGGGGGCCCTGGCCGCAACCACCAACCGACGGCAGAGCCCATTCCCAAGATTACAGTAGGCTCTTCCAAATTCACCAGGAGTGCAAAAAAAGGATGTTTATCCACTATGCTTCTGGAAACCTTCTTCCTAAGAGGCTGCAGGAATTATGTGGTGATCTGAGCCCCAATTCTCCCTCCTACAAGCCCTTTTCTAACATGTTCCTCATTCAAAAATTACTCAGCAGGTGTTTGCTCAGCTCCCAGAACACGGGAAATTGTTAAGTGCTGTTATGTTCTGGGGCCGGCAGGGGACGTGATGGTTAAGGGCACTGGACTCCCACATGCCCACATGACTGACTGCGGTTTGAGTCCTGGACCTGGCAGCTCGCTTTCTCACTCTCTCTCTCTTTGTCCCTCTCTGGTCAAATTAAAGCAAGTAAATAAATAAAGTAATTAAAAAAAAAAGACACAGTTCCGATGGCCTTCCCTTCTGAGAAGAGGGGCTAACCACCACAGCACACACGTAAGAGGCTGAAGAGATAATGAGAGGTGCTTTGGGGATCATTAGAGGTGACTGCAGTGGCTTGGATTCGGATCTTCAAAGAGGGATTCCATGCTTACAAGGAAAGATGGCCACAAGGTCTTGACACTGCAGGCCAGGGAGGGCGCACGCAGAGTCCAAGGGCAGCCCAGCAATCAGGGAGCAGCAAGGCCCCCAGAAGGAACGGGCCCACTGGGTGTGAGGGAGACAGGCGGGCGAGGCTGGAGGGGCCTGAGCAGGAGGAACGGGCCCACTGGGTGTGAGGGAGACAGGCGGGCGAGGCTGGAGGGGGCCTGAAGAGAGGCGCTGACCACCTGCTTGCTGTAAGGAGACTTTGTAAGCTGTGGCCGAAATGGGAGCGTTAGGCCTCCATGGAACACCTGTGTGGGCATGTGGCACTATAAGCAAAGCAAAACTGTTCTCAGTGCACCGTAAACCACAGCGAGAGCCGTGGATGCAGCAGCCTCAGCTCAGCAGAAGACACTCACATGTTTGGATGGGTTAGGCTGAACTCGAGCCTCAACAAGCAGCTGAGCAGAATTGGACTTGTATCTACGAGACAAAAGCAGGCATAAAGGGAATCAGAAACCAAAGGCGCATTTACCTCCTGAACGACTGTAACAGCCCACCATGCGCAGGGCCACACTGGAGCGCCAGTCTCTAATGGCTTCCTCACAGAACCAAGTCTCTCTTCACCTTGGTAAAGATGCATTTCTCGTGTGTGTGTGTGTGTGTGTGTGTGTGTGTGTGTGATTTACCTCTCGCTTGGTGTAGGAAAAATAACCCTGCTTTAAAAGCACTAAACTGTAAAAAAAAAAAAAAAAAAAAAAAAAGCTTATGACAGATCAGAGCTGGTATAAACCCCTTTCTAGAAATACTGGCCAGTATGTCTCTATATTCACGTAAGAAAAGATTTAAGATACAGAAAAAGCCAAACATAAAGAAAAGGTCTGATCAATTATGCTACATTTCAGAACTCTGGGGTCACTGTAAGATACTATGAAGTGAAAAGCTGAGCTGTAACGAGGAGATGATTAAAGGTATGTATGAAACTGGGGCCGGCCAGTGCGTGGTGGTTGGGGGTGCTGGATTCTCACATGGCCGACTGCAGTTCAAGTCTTGGACCTGGTAGCTTGCTTTTTCCCTTTCTCTCTCTCTCTCTCTCTCTCTCTCTCTGGTCAAATTAAAATAATAACAACAACAAATGGAATTAAATAATTCTTTTTTTTTTTTTTTTAAAAGATACATATGAAACTGTCAAAGGACTAGTATTCAGGAAAAACAAAACTCATAGAAATTCACTTAAAAAGACAAAATAACTCAATAAAACTAAGCCAAAGACATAGGCACAGCATGGAAGAGCAGCATGACTGGCCAATTTCATAAACATATGGGAAGATAGTCCAGGACGTGAAAATTAGAAACAGGCTGGCAACACGAGCAGCACAGGTATGTCCTAGTGGAGCAACCAAGGTACAATCGCTTTGGAAAACAAATTGGCATTATCCTTTTTTTTTTTTTTTTTTAAGAGAGATTTTTGCTATAAGGCACGTGCAATGTCTAGACAGAGAGAGAGACAGAAAGCGAGAAATCATCCCCCAGGGGGATGGCCACGCCACAATCACTTTTCCTACATTCTCCTCTCGGGATCTTGGGTAAGCACGTACACGCACCCGGCATGAGCTTTAAGTTGCCAGGTCTGGGATTTGAACCATAGTCAACTACATGGGAGTCCACCAATGTAACCATTACATCACTTGCTGGTCCCACAAACTGGCACTATCTAGTGACGCTAGATATACACATGAGCCACAGCCCAGCTGTTAAGTTTCTAGGCCTAGGAGTCACCTACAGGAGTTTTCAGGGTTGCAAAATTTTAACAGCAAAAACCCACAAGATTTTTGATGGAGGATGAATAAATATCCTTTGGCAGAAGAATGGCATAATTTATGATGTGTTCATTTGACAGCTGAAGGACATATATAATAGCATACTCCCATGCCTATAAGGTTCCGAAAACAAGTAAGAGATACATCACTCAAGAATAAGTTGGGACCAGCAGATGGCGTAATGGTTACATTGCTGGACTCCCACGCCGTCTACTGCAGTTCGAGTCCCAGACATGGCGGCTTAAACCTCATACCAGGTGGGTGTGAGTGCGTGTCCGGGATCCCAAGAGAAGACTGAAGGGATTGCAGCGTGGCCACCCCCCATGGGGGGAGATTTCTTGCTTTCTGTCTCTCTCGGTCTCTCCAGTGAGCACAGGCCCCTGTAGCAAAAAATCTCTCTCCAAAAAAAAAAAAGAAGAAGAAAGAAAGAAAGAGAAAAGAATAAGTAAGAAACTGATCAACACTAAGTTCAAGACACTGGCTGACAAGGGGAAGGAAGCAACGCGAATGAATGTGGCCAGGAAGGGGGTGCCATCAGCCTCTGAGTGAAGGACAGAGGGCTTCTTATTTGGGAGGACACTATGCTTACCTTATCATTCTTTAAAACTTATATCTACTACATATGCCGTTTAAAAACACAAGTATTGGGGCCAGTAGGGGTAGCATGGTGGTTAAGGGCACTGGACTCCCACATGGCTGGCTGCAGTTTGAGTCCTGGACCTGGCAACTTGCTTTCTCACTTACCGTTTCTCTCTCTGTCTCTCTCTGGTCAAAATTTTTAAAAATAATATTAATGAATAAAATTAAATAAATAAATTTTTTTTTAAAAAAAGAAAAGTACTGGGGGCTGGCAGGTCGCATTGTCCCTGAGGTGCAGGACTCCCATATGGCCGACTGTAGTTTGAGTCCTGAACCTGCTGGCTTGTTTTCTCATTTTCCCTTTCTCTCTGATCAAATGTAAAAAATAATAGTAATAACAAATGGGACTAAATAAATAATTATTTTTAAAAATTCAAGGGGGGGACCAGCAGGTGGCGTGGTGGTTAAGGTGCTGGACACTCCCACATGGCCGACCCCGGTTCGAGTCCTAGACCTGATGGTTTGCTTTCTCACTTTCCCTCTGTCTCTCTCTCTCTCTCAGTGTGTGTCCCTCTCTGGTCATATTAAAATAAATGAATAAATAAAATTGAATTTAAAAAAAAATTCAAGGGGACCAGCATATAGCATAATAGCTATACTGCTGGACTTCCACAGTCGACCACGGATTGAATCCCAGGCCCGGCGGCTTAAAACTCACACTGGGTGCGTGTGTGTATGCCCAAAGCCCCAAGAGAGAAGAATGGAAGAGAAGGGATTGTGGCACGGCCATTCCCCCAGGGCGTGATTTCTCACTTTCTGCCTCTGGCGAGCAAATGCACCCTGTAGCAAAAATCTCTCAAAAAAAAAAACAAACAAAAAAAAACCACATTTTTTTCAGGACTAGCAGCAGGCATAACAGCTATGTCACTGGACTCTCATGTAGTTGGCTGTGGTTCGTGTCCCAGACCCGGCGGCTTAAACTCACGCTGGGTGCGTGTGTGTGTGCGTGCCCAAGATCCTGAGAGGAGAATGGGGAAGGGATTGCAGCGTGGCCATCCCCCCTGGGGGGTGATTTCTGTCTGTCTCTCTCTATCTCTCTGGCGAGCGCACACACCCTATAGCAAAAATCTCTCTCTTAAAAAGACAAACAATCAAAAAAATAAAAACTCAGCCCCTAATGTCAGCAGTGCCAGGAGACGGGGATTCCAAGCTAGACACAGGCACAGGCCTGGGCGGGTGGGGCGTGGAAGATCTCTTCACAGGACGCAGGAGGGGCAGTCCCTCTTCCTGACCATTTCCAAGACATCTTGGGACGCCAGGGTCTGTGCCTGACGAGCTCTGGTTCTAGAGAACATGGGAAGGAACACTCAAACGTCGGCTGGCAGAGGGGTGGATGGTAGAATGCCCACCTTTGTAAGGGCAATATGCCACTACGCTATGATGTGTTCCCAAAGTGACAAAAGACACTGGCATGTGTTATCTAGAAGGAAACTGAATAAAAATGGACAATAGTATAGGAAGTTGGAACTAACTTCGCTGCAGTAACAAGGGTTTGGAAAACACATGGAACAGCTGCACTAGCACTAAAACTGGGGTGGACAGATGTGCTGAAGACACAGGGAAATGTTCACTCCACACTGAGAGAAAACACAGTACAACACAGCCCAGTGATTTTTGTTTCTTAACAGAGCTACGTTGCCCGGGCCGCGCTCTAATACAGGTTCACCTGGCCTCGGCCTACTGAAGAGCTGCGATTATGGGCACATACCACTGTACCCAGCCAGGAGCTAGTGTTCTGAGAATATGCACACCAGAATATTCTCTGAAATGTAGACAGCAGCCACTGGGTGGGTGGACAGAACGGGGAGCTTTGAGCAACGTCATCGCCCCTCCCAGAACACCTTACCTGTCCAATATCTCTGAGACTTGCCAGTGGAAATTAACTAATATAAGTTTAGCAACTGAATGAGACACCTAAAAAGAAGAAAGGAAAAAAAATCAAATACAGCTGTAGTTTCATCGAGAGTTCCACACTGAGAACTGCATATATTCAGTGTCTGTTCCAGGCCCAGGTGCGACTCCCACCTTCTTCCTCTTGGTTCTCTGCTTCATCTTTAAGGCTCAGCCCCTTAGAATCTTAGTGATTCCATGGATCCCTCGGTTTCCTCTCTGTTTTCATTAGCGACCCCTCCAAGGAAACTAGTTTCATTTGAAACTTAAGCAAAACCACCCCTTCCACAGTAAGCAATAACCTAGCATCCCTGGAAGCAAGAGGCCTGTGGGTTCCCTACTGGGACTCACGGTCCCTGAAGCTACCAGAGGAGGACACCTCTACTCAGGCCTGTACTGGCAGGAAATCTCCAGGCCTGGGTTTCTTATATAAGTCTCCTACAAAAAACAAACAAACAAAAACCACAACCTTATCTAAAAACCCTGAATGCCCAGCAGCCATGAGCCTTAAGTGCATGAACCGTTTTAAGACTGTGGACAGCCTTCTCGGCCCCTCCATTCTCGTAGGGGCATTTTAACACAAGCTGTGACTATCACACAGCGTTAGAACGGACTTTGGGCTAGCCATTCTCCACCTATAAATTCTTCCCGAGGAGACCTGGAGAGGATACGTGCACTGCGGGGTTATTTACAACAGTGAAGAAAACGAGAAGTAACCTAAACGTCCAACAATGAGCCAGGTAAATAATGCAGGACAGACCCATGCAATGGACGACTATGGGGTTACTGAGAAGGACGCTGCAGTTTACTGACACAGGAAAAAGAGCACATTTTAATGTTAGGTTAAAGGAACTAGTAGCGAGACAGCATCTACATGTTCCATCCATAACAGCTTGTTAATTGGGAAGTAAGATGGCTACAAAACAAAACACTCCGAGTAAGTGCCAAGACCAGGGTGGGACCACAGAGGGGGCTGGAATGTGCCTGAAGTCCTAGACTGGGTTCTACAGTGCGAGGGCGCCGCTCAATCAAGCAGAAGCAAGGACTTCAGGCTAGGGGGTGAGAAACACACAGAGCCGGGGACTGTCCACAACCGAGCTGCCAAGGACCGGGACAGTGGTGCGTGCCTGGGCCACAGACAAGAACTGCAGAGGGAGGACAATGCCCTAGGGCTCGAGTCCCGACAGGAGACGGGCGTACCTCTGCTAAGCACGGGCATGTCCCAGAGCACGACCAGTGCCCAACACCGTGCAGCAGAGATGACCAAGGGCTCCACACTCCCTCACTCAGACAGGGGTCCCCAAATCCCTTCCATGCAAGGGAAAAGGCATCTGACCCTGCATCGTGCTGTCTTATTTTCCTACTGAGGCCCATGGAAATAATCGTGCTGTCTTATTTTCCTACTGAGGCCCATGGAAATATCAGGCCTGGGTTTCCTAAATTCTAGCTGATATTCCTTCATCTCCAAAAGACCACCACTACAAAATGAACACAAAGACATGGTACTGGATTTACACTATAACCACTGCTTAAATGTAGCTTTTGGTTACATTCAGATTTTTTAAAATTTGCTATAGGGTGTGTGTGCTCACCAGAGACAGACAGAGAAAATGAGAAAGCACCCTCGGGGGGCTGGCTATGCCATACTCCCTTCTCCTCCATTCTCCTCTTGGGGTTCTGAGCAGGCACACAGTCATGCCTGGCACATTTCTCAAGCCCCGACTCTGGGACTTGAAATGTACAGTCAGCCATGCCTGGGACTCTGGCTACCTCGACAACCAAGCTGCCAGCCAGCCCTAGGACACACATACGTATTTTTAAAAACACGACAGTGAAACTGAATCAACTCCTTGCTGGAAATTCTGTCTTCTCTTACTCAGTGGGTCTCAATCAGCCTTACACCCACTGCCTTCTGCCTGACTTTTTAAAAAAAATTATTTGATTTCATTTATTATTATTACTTTGCTTTAGGAAATGTGTTTTCACCAGAAAGAAAGAGAGAGAGAGGGAAAGTGAGAAAGCAAGCCACCAAGTCCAGGGCTTGAACCACAGTTAGCCATATGGGAATCTAGCATCTTGTTTTTTTGAGAGGTTTTTGCTATAGGGCGCGTGCGCTCACCAGACAGACAGAGAGAGACAGAGAGATAGAAAGCAAGAAATCACCCCCCAGAGGGGATGGCCATGCCGCAATCCCTTCTCCTCCATTCTCCTCTCGGGATCTTGGGCACGCATGCACAACTGCCCGGCTTGAGTTTAAGCCACCGGGTCCGGGACTCAAACCATGGTTGACTACGTGGGAGTCCAGCGACATAGCCATTACGCTAACTGCTGGTCCCGGAATCTAGCATCTTAACCAGTACACCATTCGCTGGCCCTCCACCTGACTTCTTTTTTTTTTTTTTTTTTTGGAGAGGTTTTTGTCCGGGACCAGCAGTTAGCGTAATGGCTATGTCGCTGAACTCCCACGTAGTCGACTGCGGTTCGAGTCCCAGAACCAGTGGCTTAAAATCACGCCGGGCGCGTGTGCGTGCGTGCCCAAGATCCCAAGAGGAGAATGGAGGAGAAGGGATTGCGGCGTGGCCATCCCCCTTGGGGGTGATTTCTCGCTTTCTATCTCTGTCTCTCTCTGTCTATCTGGCCAGTGTACGTGCCCTACAGCAAAAACCTCTCCAATAAAAAGAACCTCCCTGGAGGGCACATACACCTTACAGCAAAAAAAAAATCACTCTTAAAAAAAGAAAGAAATACAGATAAACCTCCTCAGCACATCTCTCTTAGGGAGCCACTCCTTCATTCATTTCATAACAATTGGTGTGGCCGACCGCATCCATGTTTGTTTGAATCCAGAACCCATGGATAGAGCCTATTGTACTCAAATATGCTACATCATAAAAAGTCCCAGGAGCAAAAGACCACGTTTCATGATTCCGTTTATACGAAATGTTCAGGACAGGCAAAATCTATAGAGACAGAAAGTAGATGAGAGGTTGCCTAGGGAAGAGGGGAGTGAGGGTGTTGGTAGGTGATGGCTACACTGTATAGGGCTTCTTTTTTGGAGTAATGAAAATGTACTTAGAACATCAGGGACTCTTTCTCTCAATAATCCATTATAAATCCGGTGAAATTCTGGACCATTAATTCAAGTGAAATATGCTGTAAATGTACCTTGCTGGGAAAGAACACCAGGGAAGATTTATAGCAAAATCAGGACCCAAAAGGCCTGAGCAAAAGCAGCACAGTGGGTAGCAGCAGACAGCATGATGCTGACGCTGCTGGACTCTCATGCAGTTGACAGTGGTTCCAACCTGGACCTGATGGCTTAAAACTCATACTGGGTGTGTGTGTGTACATGCCCAAAATCCTAAGAGGAGGATGGAGGAGGAATTGCAGCATGGCCATTCCCCCCAGGGGGTGATTTCTCACTTGTTCTTGCTCGCTCGCTCTCTTTCTCCAGCAAGTGCACATGCCTTATAGCAAACTCCGCCCTCCCCCACCCCCCCCCCAAAAAAAAAAAAAAAAACAGCACAGGGATGGAGGAGACAACGAGAGAACGAGAGAACGGTACTCTAGAGGAACGACACCACCAGAGAAGTGACTGCACCTCCCCAGGCCGCCAACAGTTTTCCAGAGGAAGCAGTGGCCAGTTGGAGCACCTTGGCTTCCTGGGAGGGTGGATATTAATCACTATTAATCACATTAAGTGTGCAAATGTGTCTCAAAGTGCCAATGGCTATCTATCTCAGGAAGAACTAGTACTCATACCATTTCATGCTCAAAGAGCTCAGCAATCCATTACAAATCTATTAGTCAATACACCTCCACCCTTGGTTACCCGTTTTTTCTCTTTTGTTTGGAGAGTTTTTTTCTATAGGGTATGTGCACTAGCCAGAAAGACAGAGAGACAGAGAGAGATAGAAAGTGAGAAATCTCCCTCCAAGGGGGATGGCCGCGCCGCAATCCCTTCTCCTCCATTCTCCTCTCGGGATCTTGGGCACGCACGCACACGCCCCCGGCGTGAGTTTAAGCCACCAGGTCCGGGACTCGAATTGCGGCCGACTACACGGGAGTCCAGTGACATAGCCATTATGCCAACTGCTGGCCCCATTAACCGTTTAAAAAATACATGTATTTTTAAGTTTACCTACACCCATGAGAGAGAGAAAGAGAATGAGAGAAAGAGAGAACCTCCAACAGGGTTTTCATGCTGTGATCCACCTCCAGTCTTCAGCCAGTGCTAGGACAAGGGCGAGCTTGGGCTTGGAATACTCAGGAGGTCTTGAGAGCTGAACCCGGAGCCTTCCCATGTTGGACTTGCCTTGCAGGGCAACGTTTTACTACTCTGCTACCATCTAGCCCCTCGTTACTTTTTAGTAAGCCTTCAACTGTGGAAAGAAAATCCTGCAGCAAAATTAGAGGGCATGTGGCAGTGCAGTGGTAACACAACGGGACCCACATGGCAAAGGCCCTGGGTTTGCATCTCAAGGTTGCCAAGGTATCCTGGCTGCATGGTCAACATGGTTGACCACAGCTCGAATCCCGGACCTGGTGGCTTGCTTTCTCACTTCCCCTCTCTCTCTGTGTCTCTCGCTGGTCAAATTTTTTAAAAAGTAATAATAACAAATAAAATTAATAAAATAATCCTTTTTAAAAAATGAATTTTTGTAGAAAACACAAAGGAACTTACAAAACCATACTAGAACTAATAAATGAACTGAGTAAGGGAACAAAATACAAAGTCAATATACAGAAATAAAAAATGTTTCTAAATAAAAAGTTAATCGGGCAAAATTTAATGATACATTTTAAACCCAATATATCCAAAGTATTATTATTTTAATATGTAGCTCACAAAAAGTTATTAATGAACTATTTTCATCCCATGTCCAGTGTGTATTTTAGACTAACAGCATCTCTCAAATCAAACTGGCCACATTTCAAATACTGGCAGCCACTAGGGGTCATAGCTCCAACATTGGGAAGTACAGCTTTAGACTGACAGCAATCAAACCCAAAATCTCAATCAAAATTATAGCAGGCTTTTTGGTACAAATGAATAGCTGATTTGTGGAACTGTGTATGAGCCAGAATATTCAAAACAATCTTGTAAGAGAAGAGCGAATTTGGAAGACTTACACCATCTGACTACAAGACTTAAGTTACAGTAATGAAGACAGTGGGGGGTGGTGGCCAGTAGGTGGCAGGTGGTTAAGGGCACTGGACTCCCACATGGCTGACCATGGTTTGAGTCCTGGTCCTGGCAACTTGCTTGCTTTCTCACTTTCTCTCTCTCTCTCTCTTTCTCTCTCTCTCTCTCACACACACACACACACACACACACACACACACTTTGTACCTCTCTGGTCAAATAAAGTTAAATACAATAATTCTTTTTTTAAAAAGTCATGATGTATTTTACCAAAAAAAAAAAAAAAAAAAGGCGGTGGGGATACTGATTTAAGGACAGACATAGCTCAACAGAATAAATCAGAGTCCAAAGGTCAACGCATCCATTGATGGTCAATTTTCCACAAAGGCCCCAATGCAATCCAATGAAAAAAAGAAGTCTTTCAACAAATGGTCCCGAATAACTGAGTAATTGTCTATATAAGGCAAACACAACATATCATATAGACCTTTACTTCATACTACACAAAAATGAACTAAAACTAGTTCACATACCTAAATGTAAAACCTAAAAGTATAAAACTTATAGAGGAAAATTTTTGTGGCCTCAGTTTAGGCAAGGATTTCTTTCTCTTTTTTTGAAGGATTATTTTTTTTTCCTTTTGAGAGGATTTTGCTATAGGGCATGTGTGCTGGCCAGAAAGACAGAGAGACAGAAAGCGAGAAGTCACCCCCCGGGGGGATGGCCACGCTGCAATCCCTTCTCCTCCATTCTCCTCTCGGGATCTTGGGCACGCACGCACACGCGCCTGGCATAAGTTTAAGCCACCGGGTCCGGGACTCGAACCGCGGTCGACTACATGGGAGTCCAGCAACATAGCCATTACGCTAACTGCTGGTCCCTGAAGGATTATTTATTATCACTATTTGTCTTTCCTTTTTTAAAAAAAATAATTATTTAATTCCATTTGTTATTGTTATTTTGTAATTTGACCAGAAAGAGACAGAGAGAGAGAAAGGGAAAGCAAGAGAGCAAACTGCCAGGTCAAGAACTCAAACCACGGTCAGCCGTGTGGGGATCCAGGTCCTTTCAACACCACACCACCTGCTGGCCCCTATTCATCATTATTATTATTCAATTTTTACTGGAGAGAGACAGAAAGAGAGAGCAAACCACCAGGTCCAGGACTCGAACTGCAGTCAGCCATGAAAGAGTCCAACACCTTTAACCACTGTGCCACCTGACAGCCCCAGACAAGGATTTCTTAGATACAACACTAAAAGCACAATCCTTAAAAGATAAACTAGACTTCATCAAAATTAAACTTTTATTCATCAAAACACCTCATTAAGAAATGGAAGAGACAGGTCACAGACTGGGTGAAAATATTTGTAAATCATCTATCTGATAAAGGACTCAATTTAGAATTCACAAAGAACTCTAACAACTCAATTATAAGACACACAACCTAATTTTCTAAAATGAGCAAAAGATCTGAAGACAGTTCATCACCCGAAATGTGTGAATACCAAACAAAAACCAGGAAGATCATTAAGTACATCAATGACCAAGAACATTATGAGTCATTAGGCAAAGGCAAATGGAAAGCACAAGAATGGGCTGGCCCTTGGGCTGGTGTTTAAAGGAGCTGGATCACACCCCACATCGCTGATCATTCAGTTTGAATCCAGACCCTAGTCGCTTGAAAAACATGCCAAAAACACATGTGTGCCCCAGACCCAAACAGGGCAAGAAATGAAGAAGGGATTATGGCATGATCACGCCCCACCGGGAGGTGCCCTTTTCCCTCTCCTTCTGTCTCTCTGGTGAGCATACACATTCTCTGTCAAAAATGAACAAAGAAATCCCGCAAGATACCAGTTCGCTCTCACTGGAATGACTTTAATCCAAAATACTAAGAATACCACATTAGCAAAGATACAGAGAAACTGGAATCTCATACGATGCTGGTAGGAATATAAATATTGGGTTGTCGGAAAAGTCATGACCTATTTTTTCTATGTTTTCCTATGTAAAAATGTGTCGTGACTTTCCCAACAACAGCTATATACTGTGTGGTTCCATTTATATGGACTTTCTGGAAAAGTCAAAACCATAGCGATAGAAAGATCAGGGGACCACCAGATGGCACAATGGTTATGTCGCTGGACTCCCAGAGTTGACTGTGGTTCAAGTCCTAGACCTGGGGACCTGAAACTCATGCCAGGTGCTTGTGTGTGCATGCCCAAATCGCAAGAGGAGAATAGAGGAGAAAGGATTGCGGTATGGCCATCCCCCCTGCAGGGGGTGATTTCTCGCTTTCTGTCTCTCTGGAGTGAATGCACCCCACAACAAAAAAATCTCTCTTAAAAAGAAAAAAATTAAAAAAGATCAGTAGTTGCTTGGGGCTGGGAGTGGAGACTGACTGCAAACCGGCACAGGGGAGCTTTGAGTGAGCGACCACCGACGTGTCCTAGAACTGGGATTGTGGTGATGGATACATAGTAGCAAAAACGTACTAAAACCCATACAATGCATACTTCAAAACGTATTAATTTAATTGTATAGTATATCAATAAGGCTGTTTAAAAATGCTGGCTAATGGATAAGAGATGAGCGAATGTAGCAAACAATGAACAAAGCAACCCGGATGGCAGGCACAGGAACACCCACTGTACAGCTTCACCCTCGGTGTATGTTTTACATTTTGAGTCATAAAAGTTTGGGGGAAATTGGCTATATAAACAAATGTCACAATATACAAAGGGCCGACCCCACTAACACTCCACAGCACTCTCTCTGGCTCTGCTCCTCTCCCTAACCAAGTCTGCCTGGGGCTCCATGCGGACGGCCCACAGCACTCAGCCGTGTGTCCTCCACTCCCTGGCCTGGCTTTGAGCGATCACAGCCCCGCCTGCCTACCCCGCCTGCCTACGTCAGTATGAACACAAGCCCCAGACAGGCCAGAACTCCACTCTCATTTTACTGGCAGCTGAGAAAGAGAGCAGGGATGGGACCAGGCACAAAGTAGCAGGAGAGTCATCAAAGACTGACAGGTGACCTCAAACCTCTGGATGGTCCAGAGTCAAAGGTGGGTCAGAGCAGAGCCCAAGTGCAGCCCATCTTCACTGCCTTCCTCTCCTCTTTCCCTGTTCCCTCCAAACCTGCCCCTCAGGTCCAGCTTGAAAGGGCTGTGGGGTCCTTCTTGTTGTCATTTACCCGACACACTGCTCGGCACCCTCCAGAAGCTTCGATTCAATATGGCTTTGTTTTGCCACTGCATTTACTATCTCAACACCCTGAGAGGGTTTCCAGATCTTTATTTCAAGAAGCACTTAGTACAACCAGATGGCATAATGGTTGTGTCGCTGGACAACCACATGGCTGACTGTGGTTCAAATCCTGGACCAAGCGGATTGAAATTCATGCCAGGTGCATGTACATATGTGCCCAAGATCCCGAGAGGAAAATGGAGAAGGGATTATGGTGTGGCCATCCCCTCTGGGGGATGATTTCTCACTTTCTGTCTCTCTGTTTCTCTGGCAAGTGCATGTGCCCTATACCAAAAATTTCTCTTAGAAAAATGAAACCCGACCAGCAGTTAGTATAAAGGCTATGTCATTGGATCTTCATGTAGTTGACCGCAGTTCAAGTCCCGGACCCAGTGACTTAAACTCACGCTGGGTGTGTATGCATGTGTGCCCAAGATCCCTACAGGAGAATGGAGAAGGGATTGTGGCATGGCCATTCTCCCTGGTGGGTGATTTCTCGCTTTCTGTCTCTCTCTGTCTTTCTGGTGCGCGCACGAGCCCTGTAGCAAAAACCTCTCCAAAACAAAAACAAAAAAACACCCACAAATTAAAATAAATAAATACATAAATAAATAAAATGAAGTTCAATATAATTTTTTTAAATAAAAATAAAAAACTAAAACAAAACAAAAAAGCACTTAGCTACATGCATGTCAAGAAGGACTTAGCTTCTGGTCATCAGTATTTCCCAGGTCACTGGAACACATCTCCTGTCATGCTCTCTAGTCTGTGTCTGCAACAGAATCTTGAAAGGTATCTCCCGACACAGGTCGTCAATACATGTTCAGTAATCACTACTTGGTCACACCGTCCACGAATACCTAAGGGAGCAGACAGCTGCCAAGGAGTCACGGTTCTCCTTGCTGTTTTTTATAAAGAAAATGGAAAATGCACCACACAATTCTACCCCTGTTCACAAGCAGAACTGGGAGTAGACAGTGGGCCATTGGGCAGGCCAGGCCACGGGGCAAAGATGATAAGATTTTTACACAGAAGTTCTGAACTCTGCGTGGACGCTTATAGCTGCTGGTACCGGCAAGCAGGCCGACACGGCTAACAACCACAAACCCGCAGCCTCAGGATGTCCTACAATGTTCTGGAGATGCTTTCTTCTATAATTTAAGGGTTTTAGAGAGCAGAGAAATGAAGCTCAACTGTCAGCTTAGAATGGAGACTACCGTAACACAGTAAAACTTCAGAACGAGCCAGACCGTGACATGGCAGGGAAACGCGACACTCTGTGAGGCAGACACACCCCAAGAAGGTATCTGTTCAGGTCCAGAGATCTGCCCAAGGACACTGCTTGCCCATGATCTGGGGCTGGCGGAAGCTAGGGGTAGATCACGGTGTCAGGATCCTTTTGGGAGTGCTGTCTCTCTCTCTCTCTCTCTCAAATGGAAGAAGTAAACTTGAAAGAGAAAACAAAAACAAAACCCAAAAAACTTCTGAATCCCTGTGACCCCTCAGCACAAGAGACCACACAGTTTCAGGATCTTAGATGAGGCAAATCCAACAGCAATTCGGTTGTGGGCTGACACACGACCAGTTCTGTGACTTGCTGGCCCCTGTGGCTCAGCTGTACTGAGTGAGTATTTTTTCTCCACTAGGTCCCTGTGAGTGTTAAGTAGATTATGGTCCATCACTTTCCAAATCACAAGTCCAAGTCTAACCTAAGTTTGTTAGTAAATGACAGCCACACCTTTCTTTGGTTTCTACCAAACACTTCCCCCCAAACAAGTATATGTCAGAGTATAAAACTAATCCTTGGAAGAAACACCTGAGTCCCCTGACCACAGAGAACTTCACACACCCGAGGGAGCTCAACGCTGCTACTGAAGAAGGTAAGCACACAGGACACTTGGGACCCTTTCTGACACACAGCCAACCTGGACCTCCAGGGCACCTGGATCGTGTGTGTTTATCATTCAACGGTGCCTGGGACGTACCACTGCTCTGTAAGACCAGGGCACATACTGCACAGCGCTACGCCTGACAACACCTCCCCGAGGAAATCCACGCGCACCATCAGCTGCTCTTCCATGTTTTTAGACTCCTAAAGTTGGCTCAAGCTGTCCAGAACTCAGGGTCAAGTTAACACAGCTTGCAATACATGTCTTGCCCCGGAAAAAAGAAATCCAACAGCCCACCAAAACTGTCACCAGCCCTTCCCACACTTACCAGTGCCATAGGGAGGATGCAGCCGATGGCAGTGAGCATCAACGGCCTGAAAAAATACAGGTGGTAGTTTCAATTTTTATTTAGAATTCTTACTTGCCAACTGCCTGAAATTGTTTAAGGCTACATGAATGAGTCTTCATGCCTCGGCCTGGGTTAAGCCTCTCCGTGGTCCAATCACATTTGTTAACAGACACTAGCGGTCACTCACTAAACAGCTGAGCTGAAAAGGAATGATCTGTGGGCCGGCTTCTGGGCCTGGGGTAAGGAGCAGGAAACGGGAAAGCCAGCCCACAGTGACCGAGATGGATGGGGGCAGGGGAGGGAGGCAGGAAGGCACTGAAGGGGTAAGAGGAAGAAACAGGTCGAAGCACAGAGACAAAGGAGGAGGCGACCAGCCTAGAATGGGGCCAAACGCACATCGCAGGCCCCACAGGGCTCTGACCTTGGGCAAGGATCTACCCTGAAGTCTAAGGTGAGTGTGGACTTCCCTTCTCAGTTTCACACCTAGTGGACTCAGCCTCCATCACCTGCCTGTGACACTGTCCCTTTCACACCTGTTCTTTACAGGCCCGTGGAGGGAGGGCTGACTGCAATCATGGCACCTACATATATACATCGGATTAATAAACACACATTTGAAGATTTCTCGTCAATCTAATCTTAATTTAGTTCTAATCACTGTGGTCTCCAGTCATTAAAATCAATACCAAAAAACCTTACTCAATGAAAAGTTGTTTATGCAAAATACAATAACGCAGAGATATAAAAGGCATTACTTCTTGACAATAAGGGTATGTCTATTTTAGAGCGTCAAGTATCTGTAGCATGAAGAGCACCATGAAACCCATGCACGTCCACACTGGCCAGGCCGGCTACACCTCTATTCCCACCCGCCCCGCCCTTTGGACTGTCGTGAGGAAACCCCTGCCAACCTATCTTTCAGGGTGCGTTTCATTGAACACCCTCTGGGGAGAACTTGGTACAAAAGGCAGGCTCTTGCCCCTTCTACAATTCTCACCCTCTCAGGGGAGTGCCACGTAGGCAGGATGACTTCCTTTCCGGTGCGTCACGGGGCCAGACAAGCACACTCAGAAATGCAGATGGGAGCTGACATGCCGTGGACTGTGCAGCAGGACGGGCAGTCTCCGTTCTGCAGCCACGCACCCATCTCACCCAGAGCTACTGCGGCTGTGCTGAGCCGGAGGGAGGGCCAGTCCCCGGCCACACAGTGGCTTCTCCCTGCTAACAGGACGCTGCCGCAGGCAGAGCTCTCTCTGCATGTGCCACACCCCCACGCCCACGGGGCTGTCTAGGGCACACAGGTGCCTTGCCTTCCAAACCCTTGGGGACACAGAGATAGCAGGAGGAGCCAGAGATAGCTCCCTCACTGAAGGTTAAAAAAAAAAAAAAAAAGCACAGCAGGAGTGCTAAAGGGGTCTCCTGAGGTGACAGGCAAGGTCAACACCTGACAGGTCTGAAGAGGCAAAAGTCCAGTGCAGGGGTGAGGGAGAAGGGCAGCCAAGAGCTCACGCTGGAGTCTGAAGAAGCCACTTCAGGTTTTTCAACAGAGCGAGATAATCAAAGTAAGCTTTCAGTGGATCAGAAAAACAGAAAATGAAGGTAGAAACGAGTTTATTAATTAATATTTTATGTCTCATCATTCAGAAAAAGGGAGCAGAAATTACAGGGAAAGAGACCACTGAGTTCTTCTATGGTAGAGACCAGAGGCCAGCAGGTGGCGTGGCAGTTAAGTCACTGGACTCCCACATAGCTGACCACAGTTGAGTCCTGGACCTGGTGGCTTCAAAATCATGCCAGGCAGGGACCAGCAGTCAGCGTAATGGCTATGTTGCTGGACTCCCATGTAGTCGACTGCAGTTCGAGTCCTGGACCCAGTGGCTTAAACTCACACCGGCCACGTGTGCATGCGTGCCCAAGATCCCTAGAGGAGAATGGAGGAGAAGGGACTGCGGCGTGGCCGTCGCCCCTGGGGGGTGATTTCTCGCTTTCTCTCTCTCTGTCTCTGTCTTTCTGGAGAGCACACACGTCCTATAGCAAAAACCTCTCAAAAAAAAAAAAAAATCATGCTGGGCACGTGTGCCTGCATGTGTGCCCATGATCCCAGGAGGAGGATGGAGGGAGGAGACCGGATTGAGCATGGCCATCCTCCTGGGGGGATCCCTCACTTTCCCACTCACTGTTTCGCTCCCCCTCCCTCCCCAGCATATGCGTCCTATGGCAAAAACCTCTGGTAAATAAATAGAGGCCATACTCTTTCATTTTTTTCCAACCATCTCTCCCAGCATTTATCTGAAAGTTAAGAAAACAGAAGAAATTCAAAAAATGCTTGCTTATTGGAAAACAATTCTTAACCTACCCGGTTACCAAAGACAATCAAAAGGCTCACAAGAAGCAATGTAATGAAGAGAGACTGTGCTGTCTCTCTGCTCCTCTCCAACGCCAGGAGAAATCTCTTCTGTCGCTTATCTAGGTTCTTCTGGTTGTTACCGATCTTGGGGGCTCACCCAGAACCCTCTACTAGACTCAGCTTCCTGCTGTTTCATGTGGACAGAAGTCTGACTGCTTTTTCCTATTTTTTCAAAGTCCTTTCCAGAGGGCCTAGGGAGAGTCATACCCACAATCATTAACAGACCTTTTTTCCGTTTAACAAGATTCTTCCTACGTCCTGTCCCTGGCATAGTCTCTTTGAGATGTACAGTCAACCAATTACAATATATTCTTTTACTAACCTCTTCCCAAGACACAAAACTTCCCTTTTGTTGAAATATAGATGAAACATTTCTTTGACAAATCTCTTCCCAGTACAAAGCTCTTCCCTCCAAATCACCAACCTAAAAATTGTAAAACCCACCTATAACCTGCAAGCCCCCCCGCCCCGCCACTTCCACATGTCCCGCCTTTTTGGGCCAGACCAACAAAAGTCTCTTCACTAATTTTGTCTGTCAATCTCAAAAAATCAAATAAAAAAAAAACCCTTTACCTGATCGCCCCAAAAAAGACATGTATGCTCCTCTCCAGGCCTAGGTCACTGTCACTCATATTCTACTTAAAAATAAACCACATTAATTATTAAATTATTAATTTTTTTAGAGCTGGTTATTTTCCATCAACAATGTATAGTTTACTTTTTTGCATTGCATGGAACTTCTAACTACTCTCCCAACCCCTATAAAGAGTTCATAGTATGGTTCCATGACGTATTCCCGAAGAGCTTCGGTCTCTTCACTCTGCAGCTTGGAATCCATCTCGGTCCTTATCCTTGAAGATGTTTTTCTTGGATTCCACCAAAATCCTCTTTACACTTAAAGAGGATTTTGTGTAGGCTAAATGTTTCCTAGGCCCGTTCCACAGTCGGCAAGCATGAGATTTTTATTATATCACTAGGTTACTTCTATTATTTCTTGTATTCTCTACCTTTTTTGGTTTTCACTTTTAAGTAACTACCTCAAAAACGGAACAAGGTTAATAAATTTGCTACCTCTTTTCAACTCTCCTAGAGAATACAAAATATTTCATTTTAAAAAGTAGAAATATAGGACCAGCAGGTGGCGTGGTGGTTAAGGTGCTGGACACTCCCACATGGCCGACCACGGTTCAAGTCCTGAATCTGGTGGCTTGCTTTCTCACTTCCCCTCTCTCTCCTTCTCTGCCTCTCTCTGGTCAAATTAAAATAAATGAATAAATAAATAAAATTAAAAAAAAAAAGTAGAAATATCTTCTTGCCTCTCAGCTAAAGTCAGTTTTTCTGTATCTCCTTCATTTTCAAATTTTCCTCAAATACCTGAGGATTCTTGGTTAGTCCATCCCACGAGGAAACAAACGGCCATCGCAGAAAGGAACAAGGTACTGAGATGTACCACATCTTGGGTGAACCCTGCAAATACCATGCCGAGTAAAAGCAGCCAGACACAAGGCCACACGGTGCATGAGTCCATGTCCACGACACATGCAGAACGGGCGCAGAGCAGACTTGGGTGCTGTCAGGGGCTGGGGTAGTGGAAGTCACTGCTTAATGAGTACCGGTTTTCTTTCAGGGATAATGAAAGCCTTTTACAACTAGATGGATTAGGGGGCCGGCAGGTGGCATGGTGGTTAAGGGCACTGGACCCCCACATGGCTCACCACGGTTTTAGTCCCAGACCTACCTGGCGGCTGACTTTCTCACTTTTCCTCTCTTTCCCTCTATCTCCCTCTCCCTCTCTCTCTCTGTCCGTCTGTCACTCTCTGGTTAAATTAAAATAAATAAATAAATGAATCAATAAAGTTAACTAAAATAATTCTTTTAAAAAATAATTATTTTATTTAACTTTTTTATTTATTTAAGTGAGAAAGCAAGCCACCAGGTCTGGGACCGAAATCACAGTCGGCCATGTGAGAGTCCGGTGCCTTAACCACCACGCCGCCTCCCGGCCCCTAAATAAAATAATTCTTTTCTTTTTTTTTTTTTTTTTCTTTCTTCAAGTTGACCAGAGAAAGAGAGAGAAGTGAGAAAGCAAGCTGCCAGGTCTGGGACATGAACCACAGTGAGCCATGTGGGAGTCCAGCCGCCTTAACCACCATGTCACCTGCTGGCCCATTAAATAATTCTTTAAAAAGGAAAGAACTAGATGGATTGGCTGGCTGCAGGACACTGTGACGGGACTGAACGGCACGCGCTCGTAAATGGGAGCGGGCTAATCCTATGTAATGTCAACCAGATCTCAGTTTGCTAAACGGGAAGAGACCAGGAAAACAACCCCAAGTTCTGTGTGCATGAATGGAACCTGCCAGATGACAGGCTTTCTTTCAGGGTGATCACTGAGGCCGCTGTGACGTAAGACTCGGGACTCCAGAATGACAGATGAGAGCAGTCCTATCTCATATTTAAGGCCCTTACTTCTCCTCAGTTTATTACGCTTCTTAAAAATAAGCAGATTTTTTTTGCCTAGAAACCAAGTGAGGCAGATCAACTATCCAATATATGATTCTTTTTTTTTGAGAGACATTTTTTTCTATAGGCATATGCACTAGCCAGAGAGACAGAAAGCGAAAAATCATCCCCCCGGGGGGGTATGGCCACACCGCAATCCCTTCTCTACCATTCTTCTTTTTGAGGTTTTGGGCATGCACATGCATGTGCCGGTATGAGTTTCAAGCCACTGGGTCTGGGACTCGAACCATGGTTGGCCCTGTGTAAGTCCAGCAACTTAACCATTATACCACCTGCTGGTTCCATGATTTTTAATTAAACTCCCAACTGAAGCACACCTACCTCCTCTGGCCTTTGCCCATCAAATCAGAGCCCACACCTCTTCAAAGATCTGCTGGACAAAATGCTCTTTATAAAGATACCCCCAGGTGACACCCATCTCAACTCATTCTCTGTTAATGGGAGTTTATAACATATACGTATGTTTACTTTCACTGTAATGGTAGCTAAAAATGGAGGAGCACTCTGTATTTTCCTCATCCCGTTTTATAATCTCTGCCTTACCTAGTCCTCCAGGCAACTGCTGATTTATTTCCCTTCAAGATAGATTAGTTTACATTTTATAGAATTTTTTATGATTGACATCACAAAGCGCTGACCGTTTTTTCCCTCATGTGGCATGCTTAGTCTGACGTTTATCAATGACATTTCTATAGTTCACTTTTGTTCATATTGCTGTGAAATATACTGTTCAACGTCTATACCACTCTTTGCTTGTTCATTCGTCTGTTTATGGGTATTTTAGTGGTTTCCAGTTTTTGGCTTTTGAAAATAAAGCTGCTACTAGAGGCCTGCGGGTGGCGGGTGGCGTGATGGTTGAGGTGCTAGACTCCTACACGGCCAATCATTGTTCAAGTCCTAGATCTGGAGGCTTGCTTTCTCATTTTTCCTCTATCTCTCTCTGTCTTTCTCTGTCTTATCAAATTAAAAAAATAACAATAATAAATAAAATTAAATAATTCTTAAAAAATAAACTGTTACTGACATTTAAATACCCAAACAAACATAAACAGAGAGGGAACAAAGGTATGAGTACAACCGACTATCTTAAAACAAAAAAATCAGTTAACAAACTTGCAAAAAGAGATTTGACATGTTCTACTACAGTGTCACAGAATTCAAAAAATTTAAAGCACTTTGTATTATGATTGCAGATACCATTAGTCATCTTTTTTTTTTTTTTTTGGAGAGGTTTTCGCTATAGGGCGTGTGCGCTCGCCAGACAGAGACAGAGAGAGAGACAGAAAGCGAGAAATCACCCCCCAGGGGGGATGGCCACACCGCAATCCCTTCTCCTCCATTCTCCTCTTGGGATCTTGGGCACCCATGCACACGCGCCCGGCATGAGTTTTAAGCCACCGGGTCCGGGACGCAAACCACGGTCGACTACATGGGAGTCCAGCGACATAGCCATTACGCCAACTGCTGGTCCCCCATTAGTCATCTTTACAGTTACTCATTATCAAAAAGGACCTAAGAATCCACTCTTATCTTGATCACCAATAATATAAGAAGTTATGGTGGGGGCCGGCAGGTGGTGTGGTGGTTAAAGGCGCTGGACTCCCACATGGCCGACCATGGTTCAAGTACTGAATCTGGTGGCTTGCTTTCTAACTTTCCCTCTCTCTCTTTGTCTGTCTGATCAAACTGGAAAGTAACAATAATAATAAATAAAGTTAAATAAAATAATTCTTTAAAAAAAAAAAAAGAAGTTATGGTGGCCGGCAGCTGGCATGGTAGTTAAGGCACTGGACATCCACATGGCCAACTACAGTTCGAGTCCTGGGCATGGAGACTTGCTTTATCACTTTCCAGCACTCTCTAGTCAAATTAAAATAAATAAATTAAATTAAATAAATAATTCTTTTCTAAAAAAATGAACTTACACTCCAATGTCAAAAACACCACATGGAGCCTGCCCACCTTGTAAGTGTAGCAGGGCAGTCTATAACCTACTCCCACTCAGCCTCTGAACCAGTGCACTCTGGACATGTCCTTTCAGCCAAGAAAGCAAGTTCTGTTCTTTGACTTCAATAACTTGAATCATTTCTAAATTCTTTTGTACTTTCACACAAATATAAAGTAAAAAGCTGTAGCCTCACCTCTGAAGATTACGCTTCATCAGAACTGTATGAAAGTCAGGTTTCTGTACCGGAACTGCCAAAACTCTTTATTTTTAGAGTTTTTTTGCTGTAAGGCGCATGTGCTCACCAGAGAGAGAGAGACAGAAAGACAGAAAGCGAGAAATCACCCCCCAGGGGGGATGGTCACGCCTTCTCCATTCTCCTCTCGGGATCCTGGGCATGCACACACATGCGCCCGGCGTGAATTTAAGCCAACGAGTCGGGGACTCGAACCGCGGTCGACTATGTGGGAGTCCAGAGACATAGCCATTACGCCAACTGCTGGTCCCTGCCAAAACTATTTCTGATACACACATGAACGGGGTAGCATACATAACACTGAAGTTTACCCTGTGTCTCCTCAGAGGTTAGCTTGCTTCATGAAATGCCCTTAACAGGCATGTCTTCTGTTTACAAGCGGAAGTATGTGCAGTAGAACTTCTGGGTTAAATTCTAAACTTTTGCGGTTCCTAACCTGAGGGTTTATTCAGATCAACAGCGAGCAACACTTGCTGACAACTAACAGCATATCTGTTCAATGCTAACATGGAAAGAACAAATGCTATGTCTATGTCAGAGCTCTCATCCCGGTGTACAAACAACTACCCTGCAATCAGTTTACAGACACATCAAGATCCCCATTAAGTACATACCAAATGTGCGCACTCTACGGCAGAAACTGAAAGACTGGAAGATAGAAAAGCACGGAGAATAATTCCAGATACTAGAGACAATGTGAGAGGAGGGTGGGAAACGAGGAAGGTTGAGAGGAAGGGAATTAAGGGAGAAAAGAAAGAAACAAAACATTTAAGGGACACAAAAATGTAAAATTAACTAGTGATGATAATGTATATGATAGTATCTTTAACTGGACTAATATACAGTGAATTCATGCTGGGAAAATTCATTTTGCATGCTGTAATAATATACAGTGATTGAACATATAAAAAATAAAATATATACACATTTTTTAAAAAAAGAACACATGAAGAAATGTGCAGAGAGTAGTATGGAGGCAAGAGTGATGGCCCGTCTAAGGACCAGCAAAGGCTTCGTGGGCAAAGGGAGGCAAGGGTAAACCCTGTTTCCAGCTTGGGGATGGTGGCTCCAACGGCTAAGTGAGAATCCAGGAAGCCCACCTGGATGACACTGCTGTTACTTCCTGCAAAAGGAGGCAGGTCTACCGCAGAGTCTGGACGATGATGGTAACAGCACTGGAGAAACTAGTTAAGGACTGAAAGATGAGAGAACGGCAGCAGAGCTGACCAGGAAAGAAATCGCTAGCCAAAGAGAGCAGTCTTTTCCAAGTAAAGATCACACACTCAACATTGTAAGAATAACTCTGTTAGTTAAAAGCTCCTAACAAGGGACCAGCAGACAGTGTGTGGTTAAGTAGCTGGACTCAACCACATGGCCAACTGCAGTTCAAGTCCCAGACCCAGTGGCTTGAAAATCATGCCAGGCATGTGTGCACACCCAAGATCCTGGGAGGAGAAATAAGAGAAGCGACTGCAGTGTGGCCATCTCCCCTGGGGGTGATTTATCACTTTCTCACTGTCTCTCTCTCTCTCTCTCAGGAGAGAGCACATGCTCTAAGGCAAATTCTGGGTGGGGGCTCCTAACAAACCTCTTGCACATCCTAGCTGCATTTTTCTCTATCATGGTTGATAATTTGTGGTCATCACTGTGAAACCATTTGTGTTTATAAATACTGTGACAGTTCAAAGAAAAGGAATACACCATAAACTTCATGTTCTGACAGTTCATGCTAACGCAGTCAGAAAGCCACGGGGTAGACCATTTCAGGAGGAGCACCATGGGAAGCTTCCTGCCGTCTCGCTCTGTGCTTCTCTCAGATCTTTCCTTTAATTCTTGCTCCTGAGGGTACACAATTCTAATCTCAAATTTTTCCTAGCACAGCAGGGGCAAAGACTAAGTAAAAAAATGATTAGATTGGGAATAGAGCAAAAGTTAGAGAAGAGTGAGGGACTCAATGACCAGGACCCCCAGATCGACCATGCACCCCATTAGGCCCTGCTGTCCACACAGGTACAGGACCAAGCGTGGCAGCTGGTCCAAAATGTCAGAGAAACATAGAGTCCACGTTAACCTGAACCCTCTTCCTGGTCCCAACTCAAATTCATTTTGTCTTATTTCTACGTTTCTTGTCAGTGGGCCCAGGAGAAGGACTCCAGAGGCTCTAGGTGAAGGCCAAAGAATCCGCATCATGAAGTACACGATCCACATCGTACGCACACTCAGAGGCACCAGTCAGCAGTGCGACCCAGAACATTCCTCAGGGTGGCTCCTACCCCACCACCAAAGGCACACAGTCCTGAGAACAGCTTCAAGGAACTACAGCAAACGTGTGAAAAGAGTCTTTCTCTCTCCTCTAACCCCCGCCATGACATTGTGACTGAGTGATGTCTGTGTGCACACACTCGTGCTAGGCACTTCACGTGCATCACGGTCCCACTGAATGCCGGGAAAAACGTATTACCATTATTTTATAGACAAGGAAACTGTAGCTTACGTAATGCTGAAGGACTTGTCGAGGTCACGTTACATTAAAGGGCAAAGACAGGGACCAGAACCGCAACCCTCTAACCAGCTGCCCAGGCTCTGGACAAGGTCCAACAGACCAAAGGCCACATCCATGAACACACTTACAGCAATATAAGCAGCTCCCAACAAATGTCCTCTCGAGTACTCACCTAAATGTCCACAGAGAAAGCTTGAGCAAATTATGGTTAAAGAACAAGGCAGTGCTGGGGCAAGCAGGTGGCATGGCGGCCAAGGTGCTAGACTCCCACATGGCTGCCCACACTCCAAGCCTTAGGCCTGGCAGCTTCAAATTAACGTGGGGCACGTGCACGCCCGAAATCCCAGGGGAGGGCTGCAGCACGGTCATCCCCGCGGGGTTATTTCTCACTTTCTCTCTCACTACTTTCTGTCTCCAGTGAGCGCACGTGCCCTATGGCAAAAACCAAAACCAACCAAACAGGAACAAGACGATGTGCCACACAGCCTTTGGAAGTAATTCGTGAGGATGGAGTAGAAAATGGGGGAAACGAAAAACATAACACATGTACACAATACTAGAATGCAACACCCACCAGAGCGGGGGGTTTTGACTCTTGCCCACGGCTGTTTCTCCAAGGCCTGGCACACAGCAGAATAGTGACTGAGCAAATGAGTGAACTGCAGCACGTTCACAGAATGTATGAACAAGACTTGGAGGATAATAAGCAGGGAGGAAAACTTTTACTTTAAGTTAACTGACTCATGAATGATATTCTCTTCCTTAATACTACAGTAACATCTTGACAATAAAAATGTAAATATAGGGGCCAGCAGGTGGCATGGTAGTCAGGGTGCTGGAATTCCCACATGGCCTACTGTGGTTAGAGTACCAGACCGGGCGGCTTGCTTCCTCGCTCTCTCTCTCCTTCTGTCTTTCTCTGGCCAACTCATATGAAAATAATAATAATAATAATTAATAAATAAATTAAATAATTCTTTTTAAAAAATGTAAATATAAATAAATTAAGTTTAGGATACAACTGTCAAATCACCACTTGTTCGCACTTGGTTTACATGGCTCCTAGGGGCAGCATAAAAGCACAAGATGACGACTGGCCTGAAGGGGGCCCGGAATCTACAAAGAGTTTCTTTTCTGGACAGTGGTAAGCGTGCTGTCCAGGAGGCCAGGTACGCAGTGATGACAATGACCTCCCTACACTGGTGAGACAGACAACTAATTCTCAATGTCACTCTGGACACAACTCATGACCCTTTAAAAAAATGAATGTATACATCAGTAAAACACAGATCAGACTTCAAGACTAAACCATCAGGAAATATGTCAACACACCCAGTAACAGCCAACTGTTTGAAACAGGAATTTCATCTACATTCTCCTTAAATACAGGCAGGAAAACCCTGACGTCAGGTCACAAAAACAGAAATGAGACGGCTGGTCAGCACACACTCAGTGTTACTGGGCCCGGCATGAAGATGTCCCATGAATGATAACAAAAACCCAAACCACTACTTGGTTCGTTAGTAAATATGTAAATATATGAAAATAAAATGGTCTTAAAATTCAGCTATACTAGCATAAAAAAGTGGATTTAATAATTAATGTCTTCATCAGATTTATACAAGTATTCGGTGTCACTTGAGAAAAGATATTTTGTGTTAAGGACATCCACCGGTCGTGTTACAAGTGGCAAGGTTTGAAACCAGGTTGTTTCGAACATAGGACCACAAAGACTTCTGCACGTAAGAGTCAGAACCCTGAAAACTCATCATGACGCACCGAAGGGGAAAAAGAAGAATCTTAAGATTTTCGAGCCACATTTTGTTGAAGAGTATACTCTAGATTTTAAAAGAAATTCAAGCAGGAAGGTGGCAGAGTACTGCTCTAGGAGACACTTTCCTAGCTCTACTGCAGCTAATGAAACACTTCATAGAGCAAGAACTGTAATAAAACATAATTGGATTATCCTCCAATTCTGCCTAGGGAACACCAGGCTTGAAAAATGAACGACACAGTTCTCTATCCCACGCTTGTGCTGAAGTTTAGGAGAGCTACTCCTTACCTACAGTAACCAAGACGCCCCAGGGCTGCACTCATGGCCCTCCACCTGATCCCTTTATCTGCCCTCCTCAGTCTCTCACTCCAGCCCAGAAGGTAACCTTCCCATCCCCTTGCCTGTGGCCCCGTGGGATCTGACTTGTGTAACCTGCACTGCCCTCTACCCCACCTTCAAAGTCCTCCTGTCTCAACACGAAGCCCAGGTAGCCTGCTGGCCCCTGGACCAGATCTAGCCCTAAGTGTACTATTATTTCTCCTCCCTCCTGAAGCAACTGGTAGGGCCTTGAACATCATTCTTTATTTGCCCACACCAGTACCACGATGCTGTGTGGTGGGGTGCACAGGAGGGAGATGCCCTGACCCACCACCTGCGGAAGCCGGCTGCAGCCCTGACCCTGCCTGGGCTGTCTGGGGCTCTCCGAGCACCTGGTCAGCACATCTCTCAGGAGTCCCAGGGAACAGCATGAGCAGGACTCACTGATAATGGACATTCTTCTTGGCTAACTACTACCCACTCTGCAATGAACATGCTGTTATTATGAGGAAGGGCTGCTCGTCTGTACAATAACCTTTGTGTAAGTTTCATACAAAAACATAGTGAAAAGGTCGAATTTTTTTTCTTGAAGACTCATACATGATCACTAGAAACACCTATTCGTCAGAGGTCCCGCCTCCTCTAACACAACAGTTCACTGGGCAGTACCCTCATCCCTCACGCCTACTCCACTTGTGTGGAATGACAGCTCATTCCCAAACAACGCTTCTGTTTAGCCATTATCTGAACACCTGGTGGCTTAAACTCACACCGGGCACATGTGCGTGCGTGCCCAAAATCCTGAGAGGAGACTGGAAGAGAAGGGATTGTAGCATAGCCATCCCCCTCCAGGGGAGTGATTTCTCACTTTCTGTCTGTCTCTCCAGTGAGTATACATACTCTATAGTAAAAATCTGTCTCGGGAACCAGCAGTTAGCGTAATGGCTATGTCGCTGGACTCCCACGTAGTCAACCGCGGTTCGCATCCCGGACCCAGTGGCTTAAAACTCACGCTGGGCGCATCTGCGTGCGTGCCCAAGATCCTGAGAGGAGAATGGAGGAGAAGGGATTGCGGCGTGACCATCCTCCCTGGGGGGTGATTTCTCGCTTTCTATCTCTATGACTCTGCCTGTCTGTCTGGCGAGCGCACGCGCCCTATAGCGAAAACCTCTCCAAAAAAAATTTAAAAATCTGTCTCAAAAAAACAAAACAAAAACAAAACAAAAAAAGAACCACTATGAATAGACTTAAGAATTTTTTATACCAAAATAAGCTAATACATTAATTATACTTTTCCATAAACTTTCTTTTTTTTTTCCCAGGTTTTTGCTATAAGGGCATATGAGCTTACCAGAAAGAGACAGAAACAGTGAGCAATCACCCTCTGAGGGGGGGTGGTGAGGCCACAATCCCTTCTCCTCCATTCACCTCCTGGGATTTTGGGCATACACATACATACACCCAGTGTCATTTTTAAGCCTCCAGGTCTGGGACTTGAACTACAGTTGGCCATATGGAAGTCCAGAGCCATAACCATCACACCATATATTTGGAAGAATCTGTAACTAGAAAAATAAAAAAATGAAATGGTGCACTGTGGGCCCCTCGGCTGTCGTTAACAGAGCAGACAGGTTGGCACAGAGCATCTGGCCCACTGAGAATTCCAGTGCACACCAGGGAGTATCCTAATGTGTTTTGTGTATATCACACACCTGACGAGTCTTTTCTAATTTTATTTTTAAAATTTGCCACAGGGCACATGAGATCACAGGGGTGGGGGAGCACCCCAACAGGGCAGTCATGCCGTAATCCCTTCTGCTTCATTTCTCTACCCCAGCAGGATTTGGGCACACATGCACAAGCCTGGCATACTATTTAAGCTGCCAAAACCACCAGGCCATGAAACCAGCCTACTAATTTTTTCACTTATTCAAGATAGACCATGAGTGCACACAAATGGTGAAGGAGACAGGCTCTGTGGCCTACAAGCTAAGGGAGTCAGATCCCATATGGCTGATTATGGTTCAAATCCCAGCCCTAGCAGCTTGAAAAACATGCCAGGCATATGTATGTGCATGCTCAAAATCCCATCAGGAAGGAAAAATGACAGAGAAGGAATTGTGGCATGACCATGCAACCCACTGTAGGGCGCCTTCTCCTTTTATGTCTCCCTCTCTGTCCCGTTTGTCTCTGTTAAGTGCATGTGCCCTCTGGAAGTTTAAAAAAAAAAAAAAAAAAGGAAGAGGGAGGAGGAAGGAGGAAGAAGGAAGAAGAGAGGTGGGGGGAAGCATCCTTGAAAGGATCATGTTGCTATCCCATCTCACTAGTACTCTAGCCTGTCGAGATCTTGGGCAAGCATACACAAGCCTGGCATGTGTTTCAGGTCAACCTGGCCAGGCATGTGAACCAGCGGTCGGCCATATGGCTTCATAAACTACAGTCAGGTAAGCTACCAACTGTGCCACCTAGGCTGGGTCCCTCTCCTAATCTTAAATACCAATGTTGTAATTTGATAGTGTGGGTAAAGCAAAAGAAAACTCACTGACTAGCAAGGGAGAAGTATAAATGGAGAGGGAAGAGACATGCCTCTTTTCTACTAGGGAAATGCCCTCTGGAGGCAGGGGGTCCTAGCAGCTCTGCTATAGCCATGGTGTACGAATGCCAAACCCAGAGGGTACGTGCGTCCTCACTCTTCAGAGTTTTCCGCTGAGCATAAGAGAGGAAGTCTACAATTACTTTTAAACCTAAACGTAAAAAATAAATAAATAAATAAATAAACAGCTATGGCTTTCAGCTTTCAGCCACTTGCTATCAAAGCTTAATGTAAATATAAGGTATCATTCTTGGGACCAGCAGTTAGTGTAATGGCTATGTCGCTGGACTCCCATGTAGTCGACCTAGGTTCACGTCCCGGACCTGGTGGCTTAAACTCATGCCAGGCATGTATACGTGCCCAAGATCCTGAGAGGAAAATGGAGGAGAAGGGATTGCGGTGTGGCCATCCCCCGGGGAGTGATTTCTCACTTTCTGTCTGTCTGTCTGGCGAGCGCACACACCTTATGGCAAAAACTTCTAAAAAAAAAAAAAAAGGTATAATTCTCTGCTGATCATCTGGGAAAAAATGATCCCTAAACTAGTAGATCAAACAGCTTTTTTAGAAATCATGCACAGCACAACTTACTTATTTTTGTTTAAATACCACAAGAAAATGTACTCGGAGGCCAGCCAGTGGCATGCTGGTTGAGGCGGCTGGATCCCACATGGCCGACTGCAGAGTACAAGCACCAGACCTGGTCTTGAAAAACAATGCTAGGCACATGTGTGTGCCCAAAGTCCCAATGAGAAAATGGAGAAGGGATTATAGCATGACCATCACCCATGAGGGGTGCTTTGTCACTTTCTCTCTCCCTCTCTATGGTACATGCCCTCTAGCAAATTAAAAAAGAAAAGAGAATATACGGTTGAAATCATGCCAACATGCCCTTTTGAGTTTCAACTGATCAGACAACAAAATCCAAGTAACAACTCATGAAGGAAAATCAGCAAAAACGATAAAGTGAAAAAAATGTTACAATCCCACACTCATGCGACGGTCAGTGTTAGAGAAGGAAAGATGCCGGGAAACTGTCTAAGTGACCATAAAAAGCATCAACAGTGAAGACAGTAATTGGTCTGAGGTGCGAGATATCCAGAGGTATTCTAGTTTAAGTGTTAAAAAATGAGATCCTTGCAGAAGTAAGGGGCCTTGCACATTCATTAAAATGTCCACACTGACACTGGCCCAATCAATGACAGCCAAGATATAAGAATTTAGTCTTACTCTCAGAGTCACTGCTAAAACCTCTTTCGACATTAGACATCAGTCAGTAGGATCTGAAACAACTGAGCTCTTGAACGAAGAGACACTGACAACCCAGGACATGCCGTGGGGGGTTCCGGCACAAGACATTTACCTGTCATTCAAACGTGGTTGTGTACAAGGGGGTGATTTTGATGGTTATTATGTCTACCCCAGGAAATTTCAAAACACACACTTTCTGGAACAAGTGAAAAGTGTGCAATTCAGCTACTACGTACACTGGCTTGTCTTTTGTGACTCCACCTCACCCCTCCTTTCTAATTCTTAATAACCTGGGAACCTAAAGACTTTAGACATACATGTATTAGAAAACAAAGTAAATGTAACAAAATGTCCAAATGATGCAACGTTCACCTAAAACTGGATTCAAGCTACAAGGCCATCCAATCAGTCTGGAGGAAACATTAGCTAACAACAGCTCATCCCCAGATTTAACTGGGGGATTACCCTTGGAATTAACGACACTGCTCACCTTTAGGACAGACGCTAAGCTGGTCATGTGCTCATTGAGGGCACCCTCGGACTCCTTGTAGGTCAAGCAGGTGAACTGGTACTCTTCGGGGTCAAAGGCATCAGCCCCCTGCTGCTCCACATCGCTGGCTACTCCAACGTAATAGTCCTCTATGTCCCCAGGGTCCTCGTCCTCTTCCTCCTCTTCCTCCTCACAATTTGGGTCATAATCCTCTTCATTGCTGTCAGACCCCTGGCTATTCATGTCCACAGACATCTTAGCATCCAGCCAAGGTGCAGATCAGGAAAGCAGTTGCTTTTCCCCCTCCCCCAAACTTTACCGCTTTCTCAAATGCATTAGTGTTTTTGTCTTCTAAGAAAGAGAAGAAAAAAAAAGTGTTACTGTTTTTCTTTGAGCAATTCTAACAGAATTCATCCAAGAGTAAAAAATGGCACAGCCCTACCTATCCCCCCTACAGCCTATTCCAACTCTAGCCTCACATGGGGAATCTCATCATCATTCCCCTAGCCAAGGCTTATGGAAGGGAAACACCCCCCTGGAGAAACCAAACCCTGCTGACAGTAACTTCACAGAAGGACCAGTTCCCGGTAGGGAAGGCAAAGCCCAGTGGACCTGTCTTTCCTGCCAGAGTCCTCAGTGAGAATCACAAAACACAGCTGGCTACCCATAGGGAAGGCAACAGAAAAGGTTAACTACCGAAGTTTAAAATTTTGCTAACCATACCCCAGTGAGCAGTGACCAGACAGTACCAGTACATATAAGATGGGGTTCCATTCTTTTGGGAGAGGTTTTTGCTATAGGGAGCATGCACTCGCCAGAAAGAGAGAGACAGAGAGACAGAAATAATCCCCCGGGGGGTTGGCCACGCCACAATCCCTTCTCCTCCGTTCCCCTCGGGATCTTGGGCATGTATGCACACGTGCCTGGTGTCTCTCTGGTGAGCACATATGCTCTATGGCAAAAAAAAATCTCTCAAAAAAGGCAAAAAAAAAAAAAAAAAAAAAAAAAAAAAACACAAAAAACCAAAAACATAGTTTTAGGGGTCAGCAGGTGGCATAGCAGTTAAAGGGCTAGTCTCCCACGTACTGGACCATGGTTCAAGTCTCAGATCCAGCAGCTTAAAACTCACACCAGGCATGTGTGCGTGCGTGCCCAGAACCCTGAGAGGAGAATGGAAGAAAGGGACTGTGGCGTGGGCATCTCCCCTAGGGAGTGACTTCTGGTTTTCTGTCTGTCTCTTTATGTCTTTTCAGCGAGCACATGCACCCTAAAACAAAAAAGAACTCTCAAAAAAACTGTTTTGAATGGCAGAACTACTTAAACACAACCTCACTTAACTGTATTAATCTTCAGGAGAAAATAGGAGTGGTTGGGCCAGCAGGTGACGTGGTGAGGGTGCTGGTCTCCCACATGGCCGACCGCAGCTGGAGCCCTGGCCCTGACGGGATGCTTTCTCACTTTCTCTCTCTCTCACACACTCTGTCCCTCTCTGGTCAAATGGAAATAAATAAGTAAAGTTAAATAATTTTTTAAAACAAAAAAAAGGAATTGTTAAATTAAAAATACCTGTAATTCTTCAAGATCTTTCAGGTAGATGTCACTCAAATATTCCACATCATATGATTTCCATCTAAAAGGAAAGAGAAAATCATGTTTACATATTTTTTAACTGGTACCGCTTTTGCAATTTATTATTTATTTATTTTTATTTTTGGCCAGAGGGGATGTACACTCGCCCGAGAGACAGAGAAAGGACCACACAATGGGATGTGCTCACACTGCAATCCCGCTCCACTTCTTCATCCTGTGGGAATTCGGGGCACACACAAGAACTCAGGTTGTTTTTCCAGCCATCAGGTCAGGATTCCAACCTATGATCAGCCTGGTGGCATCCTGCTTCCTTAACCACCAGGCCATGGGGCAGATCAATGTTTTAACTGCCAGAGGGCACATGCACAGGCTAGAGAGAGGAGAAAAAGGCACGCCCACTGGGGTGTGGTCACGCTGCAATCCCTTCAGGATTTTAAGCATGCATGCACAAGCACCTGACAAGTTTTTCAAGCTTCCAGAGCTGGGGTTTGTTTGTTTGCTTATTTTGAAAGAACTGTTTTGTTTATTTTAATTTGACCAGAGAGGGTCAGAACGAGAGGGGGGTGGTGAGAAAACAAGCCACCAGGTACAGGTCTTGATCTGCAGTCAGCCATGTGGGAGTCCAGCACCCTCTACTAAGCCACCTGCTGGCCCCACTGGCCCTAATTTTTAAAAAGCAAAAATATTTAAAAGGCTAACAAATAAGGAACCAGAATAGCCATCAAATTAATTATTTACCTATAAACTGCAAAAGAAACCCAAGTCATAATTGTACTTGACAAGAGTTACACAGCCTTCTAAAAGAAAAAAGATTTGGGACCAGCAGTTGGCGTAATGGCTGTGTCGTTGGACTCCCATGTAGTTGACCGCGGTTCAAGTCCCAGACCCGGTGGCATAAACTCATGCCAGGCGTGTGTGCATGCGTACCCAAGATCCCAAGAGGAGAATGGAGGAGCAGAGATTGCAGCATGGCCATCCCCCCTGGGGGTGATTTCTTGCTTTCTGGATCATGAACTCACTGGAAAGACAGAGACAGAGAGAGAGAAAGCAAAAAACCACCCCCCAGGGGGATGACCACACCACAATCCCTTCTCCTCCATTGTGCTCTCAGGATTTGGGGCGTGCACGCAGGTGGCATGGAGGCTGAAGTGGCTGCATCCCACATGGCTGACTGTGTGGTTAGTCCCAGACCCAGTGGCTTGAGAAGCAAGCTGGACATGTATGTTTGCATGCACGTCCAAGGGCCCAAGAAGAAATTGGTGAAGGGATTACGGCGTAGTCATCCCTTCTAGGGGGTGATTTTTCAGTTTCCCTCTCTTTTTCTTGCTGGTGAGCTCACATGCCCTGTAGCAAAAACAAAAATAAATAAAATAAAATAAGAATTTATTTCTGTTATCCCTTAGGACTTCTTGGACAACCAGAGCTCTTTCAATAAGCACTTCAAATATAGACACAAAAATATAAAGTGGGCCAGCGGGTGACGCGTGGTTAAGAAAGCTGGATCCCAGGGCCAGCAGATGGCGTAGCGGTTACATTGCTGGACTCCCCGCGGTTGGAGTCTCGGACTCAGTGGCACGTGTGTGGGTATGCCCAAGATTCCAGGAGAATGGAGATTGAACTGTGACGTGGCTATCCCCACTGCGGGCGTGATCTCTCTTTTTTTTGGGAGAGGTTTTTGCTATAGGGCGCATGCGCTTGCCAGACAGAGAGAGAGAGACAGAGAGAGAGAAAGCGAGAAATCACCCCCTGGGGGGATGGTCACGCCGCAATCCCTTCTCCTCCATTCTCCTCTCAGGATCTTGGGCACACACGCACACGCGCCCGGCGTGAGTTTAAGCCACTGGGTCCGGGACTCGAACTGCGGTCGACTACGTGGGAGTCCAGCAACATAGCCATTACGCTAACTGCTGGTCCCTGGGAGGTGATTTCTCACTTTCCGTCTCTGTCTCTCTCTCTCTGGTGAATGCACACACCCTAAGGCAAAAAAAACTCTTAAAAAAAAAGAAAGAAAGAAAGAAAGAAAGAAAGCAAGCAAGCAAGCAAGCTGGATCCCACATTGCTGACTGCATGGTTCAAGTCCAGACCCAGCACCTTGAGAAACACACTGGGTATGTGTTTGTGCAAAGTCCTGAGGAGAATGAAGGAGAAGGGAACCATATGGTCATCTCTGCAGGGAGAACTTTCTCACTTTCCCTCTCTCTGTCTCTCTCCAGGGTGTATACATGTCCTAGACCAAATTTTTAAAAAATAAAATTAAATGGACTGAAAAACAAAGTTTAAACAATGACTATAGAAAATTGTTTACAAAATAATGGATAAACTATTTTCAAACTTTTTTTTCTGTATTCTTTTTTTCTGGAGAGGTTTTTTTTATAGGGCACGTGCGCTCACCAGAGAGACAGAGACAGAGAGACAGAAAGCGAGAAATCACCCCCTAGGGGGGATGGCCATGCCGCAATCCCTTCTCCTCCATTCTCCTCTCGGGATCTTGGGCACGCACGCACACGCGCTCGGCATGAGTTTAAGCCACCGGGTCCGGGACTCGAACCATGGTTAACTACATGGGAGTCCAGTGACAAAGCCATTTCGCTAACTGCTGGTCCCTTTTTTTTCTGTATTCTTACAGCATCTTGTAAGATGCTGCATCCTGGGCAAGTGAGGATCTGTGAATATTGCTTTCATTTACAGAAAAATCACAATCAACAATACTTCTCATTTAATGTGAGCCGATTTCAAGTGAGACTTGTTCTCATTTCATCTCCATAACCCTACAGAGCGGCTATCTTCCCTTTCTTACAAATAAGGAAGCTAACAGTTCATAAAGGTTAAGTAACACCCAGGATTGGGCAAGCAGCAGAACCCAGAGTCAGATCCATTGTCTATGGGGGTCCTTAACTATCTGTGACCCTCCTAGAGCCCCATGCTACCCACCAAGCTGTTAGAAAGACTTTCTGGAATCACACCAACAGCAGTGCACACTTTTTACAGTCTTGAATTTCTCCTCAAGATCTAGACTCAAAGATTACCACAAAGTTCTCACCAACCAGACAAGAAGAAGAAAATCCCAGACTCTCCATAGAAAAGAGAACTCTCTCTCATACTTACGGGGTATTCTAGGACTGGACTTAACTACAACATAATTTCTTAAAGAGTGATTTTTTGCTATAGGGCACGATTGTTCACCAGAGAGAAAGAAAGTGAGGAATCACCCCCTCAGAGGGGATGGCCACGCCACAACCCATTCCCCTCTGAGGACTTTGGGCACGCACACAAGCACTCGGCATGAGTTTCAAGTCACCAGGACCAGGACTTGAACCATGATATGGGAGTCCAACATCCTAAACCACTACACTGCCTGCTGTCCCCTAAAAATCATAACTCTTAATCTTTCCATTAAATACCCATACGTGACTTGAAAGGGCCAATATGTTGTCATTTTAGTAACAGAATTGAAGGGGGGCCAGCTAGTGGCGTGATGATTAACGCACTGGATTCCCACATGGCCAACCTTAGTTCAAGTCCCAGACCTGCTGGCTTGCTTTCTCATTTTCCCTCTCTTTCCCCCTCTTGTGAGCACACATGTTCTTTAACAAACTTAAAAAACAATAACAAATAAATCATTTTTAAAAAACACAACAGACTTCACGGCAATGCTTTGATTCCCTTTGAGGCTTCAAATATTATCCCTATACCCCAGACAGAAATGAAGCAATAGAACATTTTTTGCTCTTGGGACCATCAGTTGGTGTAATGGCTATGATGCTGGACTCCCATGTAGCCGACCGCGGCTGGAGTCCCGGACCTGGTGGCTTAAACTCACAACGGGCGCGTGTGTGTTCGTGCCCAAGATCCAGAGAGGAGAATGGAGGAGAAGGGACTGCAGCTTGGTCATCCCCTGGGGGTCGATTTCTCGCTTTCTGTCTCTCTTTCTGGCAAGCGCAAGCACTCTATAGCAAAAACCTCTGGAAAAAAAAAAAAAAATTTTTTTTGCCCAGAGTCAAAAGGTGTTCAGAAGATCTGACACCAACTCTGAGTTTGCTCACCAGACCTAGCCTTGATGGAGGGAAATTATCCAAACTCAAGACCTGTCAGCTTAAAGTTGACAACAAAACACAGACATGTTGGTGACTGACGATGTCCACTTCGGGATATCTGAATGGTCACTTACTAACGTCAACTCCAAAGAAAACCACTGTGGACGAATGTAAAACTCAGCCACCTAGTTCCAAAACCCTACACACTAGCCCTGCCCTAAAAAAGGTAGCCACTACCCACATGTAGTCATTTAAATTTAACTGAAATATTAAGTACGACTTAAAATGTAGTTTCTCAGTCGCACAAGCCACATATTACATATTAAAACTAAATCAACGGCCCATGTGGCTAGCGGCTCCCGGACTGAACGGCAGAGGTACGGAACAGGTCCATTGTGACAGAAGTTCCATGGGACACACAACGATCCGAGAAGTCTGCTGCGCCTCCCGGCCGGGCCGCGTCCGCAGGTCCCTCCGAGGCGTCGAGGTCTCCGAGCTCTCCGGGCGGACGCGGAGCCCACGCGCCGGGGGGCCCTAGGCCGGCGGGCGTTAGCGCACCGCGCGGGGGGCACTGCGGGGGTTCCGGCGGATGACCCGGTGTGGACTCGCGTTTCCCGGCACGTCCGGTGGGGAGGGCCGGGAGCTGCCTGCGCCGGGCGACCGGAGGCGCTGGCCTGCGACCTGGCAGTAGGCTAAGAGGCGGCGAGAGCAGAAAAGGCGGACGGACGAGGGGCGCCCGCCCGCCCCGGCCGTGGCCTCCTGCCCCTCCGCCGTCGGCGGCCGGCTAGGGCCGGACAGTGTCCCGGCAGCGGGAGGCGCTCGGGCCTCGCCGGCGACCGCTAAGGTGGAGCCCCGGCCCGGCGGGGAGGCGCGCGGAGGGCCCCCCCGCAGCGGCCCAGGGTAAACAAGGCCGCGACTCGCACCGCGGACTTACCCGGAGCGCGGCCCCGCGGCCGCTGAGCCCGGGCGGGCCAGACCGGGTCAGGCCAGGCCAGAGGAATCGGATCGGGGCGCAGCGGCGGCGGAGGCAGCGGGCCGACGCCGGTCGGGCCCGCGCTGCTTCCTCCAGCGGTGTCGTCCCCGCCGCTCCGGAAGTGTTCGGCACAGTTGCGTCACTTCCTGCCCCAAGTCGACCCGTGGCCGCCAGGGTCTCCGCAGGCTCCCGGAGACACGGTTCTGGGCGCCGCCTCGCAACCCGGGACTGACCCGGAGGCTACCGAAGGTGGGCTCAGGAAGGCGTCCTTCCCGGTGATCGCCTTCCTGCGTCTCCCGCCGAGGTATTTTTAACCTGCGCGTTTCTGACCCGCTGCTCACTTCCCGGTTCGCGCTCCAAACCCCGCACGGAGGAGACATCCTGGCGTCTGTCGAGTGGATCGATAAAGGACCGCTGTTTCCAGCCCGCGCTTGGACGAGGTCGCGGGGGGCCCCGAGCCGCAGGGCCGCGCCCGGCTTTCGCCTCTCTGGCGCGGCCTCGTTCGCCCAGGTCGCCGTCTTCCACCCAGCGTACAAGTACAAGGTTGCGTCGTGATGCCTTGCGGCAGATCCTTCTCACACTGTAGGAACCGTCATGCTCTCCAGTGCCTTCTAGGACTGGTCAAGTGTTGTGGATAGATAGAGGCGGATACTACCGAACGCCAGTGTGAAGTCGGTGATGTTAGGGGGCCTCGTGGCGGTGCGAGTCCGCAGATAACCCAGACCTTTTCCACCCAGACACTAGTCAGTCGTGTGGTGCTGATATTCATTGTCTGTATGCGAATTAACTCTCTTAGTGCCTGCAAAAGATAAAGATAAATGAGTTTCAACTTCAGATTTTTTAGACTTTTTTTTTTTTTTTTGTAATTTGCTAGAGGGCATGCGTCCTTGCCAGAGAGAAAGGGAGAAAGCACTCCCAAGTAGAGCATGGTCACAGCCACAATCCCATCTCTTCCATTTTTTTATGCCATCAGGATTTGGGGCATGCATGCTGAAACACCTGGTGTGTTTTCCGAGCGTTGTATCTAGGACTCAGCCCCATGGATAGCCATGTGGGATCCAGCTCCCTTAACCGCCTGGCCAAGGGGCTGGCCCTAGAATGCAGAATTTCTCCTGGATCTTTTTCTTAGATGCCGTTTACCTTGAGGTGTATGGAACTTGAGGTGCCTGTGTACAGCTGGATGGCAGGATTGGAACCCATGACAAACACTGAGATTGGGGGGTTTTTGGTCCAGAGTTGGAATTTGAGGCCAGAAAGAAGAAAAAGGGACATTGGGAAAAATTAATCTCCCTCATTTATATTTGATTCCTAGTCTCTAGGAACAAGAATTCTTTAAAGTGGAAAAATGGTTTTAAATTCTCATGAAATCAAAAGCAAGGCCAGCTGGTGGCGCAGCAGTGATACAACTGAACTCACACGAGAGAGCCCTGGGTTCATGCCTTGGGACTCCCCAGAGCTGTATGTGCCCAGATAAGGGCCCAGTTCTGATAGTATGGTTGGACACGCTGCTCACCAAGCTGAGGACAGGGACCAGCAGTTGGCGTAGTGGCTATGTTGCTGGATTTCCATGTAGTCGACCATGGTTCAAGTCCTGAACCTGGTGGCTTAAACTCACACCAGGCACGTGTGTGTGCATGCCCAAGATCCAGAGAGGAGAATGGAGGAGAAGGGATTGCAATGTGGCCATTCCCCCTGGGGGGTGATTTCTCACTTTATGTCTGTCTGTCTGTCTGTCTCTCTCTCTCTCTCTCTCTCTCTCTCTCTCTCTCTCTCTCTGTCTCTCTGGCAAGTGCACACGCCCTATAGCAAAAAAAGAAAAACTCCAAAACGAAACAAGCTGAGGCCACATGGGTGACCCCTGTTGCATTTCCAGCCCACCATAAAAAGCCAGGCACAATAACACCTGTAGTCCCAGCTACTTGGGAGGCTGAGGCAGGAGGATCAAAACACACACACCCCTCAAAATTTATTCAGATAACTTTTCTAGCTGTGCGTAAGCCTGGTTGGGTCAAGAGGCAGTCAAGTGTTTAGTAAATTAAATCCATTCTCCCATGAGGATTGAATAGAACTTGGCGGGCTTGAGTAGAGTCTACACTGATGTCTGTCATTGAGCTGGCCCAGTTTACAGATAAGGTATTCGCCATTGAACACTGACAGGCTCCTCCTGAGGTTGGTCTGAGTACAGACAGGTTCTAAACTAGTTCCTTTCTGTAGTCAAAGACTTACAAACCACATAGGAGAGAAACGTCCCACCAGCAAACCCTGAACCTTGGACCTTCTTGTCCAGAGAAACTCTAGGTCCCTCCCCTGTACCTCTGGCGATGAGCACAGTTTTTGCAAATCAGAGGTGCTCAGTAGACTTTTAGCCTGAAGCCTACCAGGACTTGAACTGCCCACCCTCCCAGGATGGCAATGCTCTTTTTTTTTTCTTTATTTTACTTATATATTTATTTTAATTTGACCAGAGAGGGACAGAGGCAGAGTGAGAAAGCGAGAGTGAGGGTGAGAAAGTGAGAAAGCAAGCCGCCAGGTTCGGACTCGAACCATGGTCAGCCATGTGGGAGTCCACTGCCCTTAACCACCAGGCCAGGCCCCAAGGATGGCAATGCCCTTTAATCTGTGAGAGTCACAGATGACAGTGTTCAGTGGGGCAGGACATCTGGAGGAAACTACAGGCCCCTTCAAGAGCTGACTACTTTACACCTACACTCTCCTGACAGCCATTTCTTCCACTTCTGAGACTCTTCTCATCATTTTAAAGACAAAAACCCAAAAACCTACTTAATTATTCCCTGGCAGCAATCTTTTTTTTTTTTTTTTTTTTGGTAGAGGTTTTTACCTTAGGGAATGTGTGCTACTGGGAGAGAGACAGAGACAGTGAGAGGGAAAGTGAGAAATCACCTCCCATCTCCCAGGGGGAATGGCCACACAGCAATCCCTTCTCTTCCATTCTCCTCCCAAGATCCTGGGCATGGATGTACACACGCCCGATGCGAGTCCCAAACCACTGGGTCCAGGACTTAAACCACAGTCGACCATATGGGAGTCCAGTGACATAACTACTACCTCATCTGCTGGCCCCTCAGCAGCAATCATCTTTTTTTTTTTGGAGAGGTTTTGGTATAGTGTGCGTGTACTCGCCAGAAAGAGATAAAGAGAAAGAGAGAAATCACCCCCGGGGGGATGGCCACCCCGCAATCCCTCCTCCTCCACTCTCCTCTCGGGATCTTGGGCACGCGCGCACACGCGCCCAGCTTGAGTTTAAGCCACCAGGTCTGGGACTCGAACTGTGGTCGACAACATGGGAGTCCAGAGACATAGCCATTACGCTAACTGCTAATCCCCAAAAAAAGTATGTTTTAAAAAATAGGGACCAGCAGTTGGGGTAATGGCTGTGTCTCTGGACTCCCATGTCGTTGACCACAGTTCGAGTCCCAGACCTGGTGGCTTAAACTCAAGCTGGGCGTGTGTGCGCGCGTGCCCAAGATCCCGAGAGGAGAGTGGAGGAGGAGGGATTGCGGGGTGGCCATCCCCCCTGCAGGATGATTCTCGCTTTCTGTCTCTCTGTCTCTCTCTGTCTTTCTGGCGAGCGCACGCGCCCTATAGCAAAAAAAAAAAAAAAAAAAAAAAAACTCAAAAAAATAAATAACAGCAACAAAAATATACTTTTTTTTTTTTTTGTGGCCATGGGACACATGCACTTGCTTGAGAGAAACAGAGAGAGAGAGAGATACAGTGAGAAAACACTCTCTAAGGGGATAGCCATGCCACAGTCCCTTCTTCATTCTTCTTTGGGGACTGTGAGCACACATACACGTGCACTTGTGTTTTTCAAGCAGTCAGGTCTGGGACTCAAATCATGCAGTCAGCCATGTGAGATCCAGCTGCCTTAAGCACAGAGCCACTGGCTCACCCCAGAATCTACATTTAGAAGTGCACCAGGTGATGCCAAACGGCGCCTCACCTCAGGAACTTTATCAGCTACGCTTCCTCTCCTTTGTCCCTGCAACCTCTCACTCTCTTGGCGTGTTCCTTGGCCTTAGTCCTATCTTAGACACTGAAATCTAAACTGTCCTTCAGCCCTTTGTTCCTTTCTCGGTCATGTAGGGTCCAGCTGCCTTAACCACCAGCCCCTGGCTGGCCCCTCTCTGCTTTTTATTTTCCTTTTATATTTTTGCCATAGGGTGCATGTGCTCACCCAAGAGAGACAGTGGGGGCGGGGTGAGAGATCACCCCCCTGGGGAAGGGGTTGGGGGTGCTGGCCTTGCCTCAATTCCTTCTCCTCCATGATCCCAGGCCTTGAATGGGAGTCTAGCACCTTAACCACCACACTACCTGCCTTCAAGCAGCCCTTTGGGCCTGCCTCTGTTACCACTCTGTCCTCATCAGTGACTCCTTTCTCTCTTCCTGTAGTTTTTCAAAACAGGAAAAGACCATCTTGGGGCCTTTGCCTTGTCTTTTCTATCTGGAAGGTCCCTTACCTTTGCCCCATATCTATGGACAGCACTCAGTCCCAGGTCTTGAAGCTCACCTTCTCAGTGAGATTCTCTCTTACACAACTAATTAAAATAAATGACAGGGCTGGCAGGTAGTGTGGTGATAAAAGGCATTGGACTTCCAAGTGGCTGACCACGGTTCCAGTCACAGACATGGCGGCTTGCTTTCTCACTTTGCGTCTCTCTCTGGTCAAATTAAAAAATAATAATAATTAAATAGGGCCAGCAGGTGGAGTGGTGGTTAAGGGCCCTGGACTTCCACATGGTCGACCGCAGCTCAAGTCCAGAACCTGGTGGCTTGCTCTCTCACTTTTTCTTTCTCTTGCTCACTCGTTCTGTTCCCTCTCTGGTCAAATGAAAATAAATACATAAATAAAGTAATCCTTTAAAATAAATTAAATAAAATAATTCTTCAAAAAATTATTTTTAAAAATTTATTTATTCATTTATTTATTTTTACCTTGACCGGAGAGAGACACACAGAGAGAGGGAAAGTGAAGAAAGCATGCCACCAGGTCCTGGATTTGAACCATAGTCTTCCATGTGGGAGTGTCCAGCGTCTTAACCACCATTCCACCTGCTGTTTCCCTAAAAAATTATTTTTAAAAAATTACTAATTACTTGCCCCACACATTCTGTATCCTCTTTGTCGGGTTTATTGTTCCCCATATCTACTCTACATTTTTATTTATCTTAGTTACGGCTATAAGCCCCACGAGGTCAGGGACCGGCATGCTGTACTCCTAGCAGCGCCTCCACCACCTGCCAGGGCGCCTGGCACAGAACAGGGGGCAAGGGACCCGGGCGGAGCGAGTCCAGGAGAGGAAACCAGCCCGAGTCTTCTGGGGAAATAAGCTCATTGGCTGGCACTCCCGGCCCTCAAGCCACGCCCTCGGGGGCGGGGCCCCTGCCGGAAGCAGCTCCGGGCGGAAGCCAGACCGGGCTGATTGGGCCCGCCTCCTGACCTGCCCCGGGCTCCTGCCCCGCCCACCCGAAAGTGGGTGAAAGGGCGGTGGCAGCGGGCTGCGGCTGGGGCAGAGCAGGCAGCAGACTGACGTGCCGACTGACCGACCATGGCAGACCAGCCGAAGCCCATCAGCCCACTCAAGAACCTGCTGGCCGGCGGCTTTGGCGGCGTGTGCCTGGTGTTCGTGGGGCACCCTTTGGACACGGTCAAGGTGCGGGAGCGGGCTATGGGCAGTGGGCTGTGGGCTGCCGGCTGCCGGCTGCGGGGAGGAGGCCCGGGCGTCACGCGGAGACCAAGGTCCCGGGACAGAAGTGGGGCCCGCGTGAGCTTCCATGGGAAGCCCAGAGCCTCTCACGGGTAGAGGGAAATACCTCGCGCCCCGGGAGCTGGTGGGCGCAGAGCCTCTAACCGCACAGTTAGAGCTCCGGCTTAAAAGTTCTCCGTCCCGCGGTCTCTGCCGACCCTGAACCACTTCTTGGGAATATGGGAAATAAATAAGGTGTCTCCCCGGACCTCTGATTTCAGCCCGAACATTAGCAACAAGATTAAAACGTGCTCTGTAAAACACGCCCCTGGAAGACAGATGTCTTTGGACACTTCCCTGGGCCAGAGTGCCCGGTCCTATGTCTTTTCACCTTTCTCAGCCCAGGGAGGGACATGGCATCTTCTGCCTGTCACCCTGTGGTAGCCTCCTGGGCAGAGGCTTCCCTGTTGGAAGAGGTGATGTCCCCAGTGACTAAGCCCTTCCCAAGGAAAGCAGGTGACCAGTTTGGCTAGTGCCAGGCTGGCCCTTACCAGCCCCAGGTGAGGAAGCCATGGCCAGGAGTCTCTCTGAGGGAGGAATACCGTCAGGGCCTGTTTCCTGGTCATCCTCGCAGCACACTCCAACTCTTCCCCTTGAAGCGCTTTCCACCCTGTCTAGCTGGAGACCAAAGTCCATGCCCTGTGGCTTAGCATTCGAACCTTCATCCTAGTTTTCTTTTTTCCAGGTTTATGCCATAGGGTGCATGACCCTACTGTAGAGAAACAGTGAGAGGAAAAGTGAGAAGTCGCCCTCAGGGGATGGCCACCCTGCAAATCCCTTCTCCATTCTCTTCCTGGGACTTTGGGCACGCACCCACACTCACCTGGGGCGATTTTCAGGCTGCTGTCTCTGGGACTCAAACCTTAGACAGACACGTGGGATGCAGCACCTTAACCTCCATGCCACCTACTGACCTATACCATTTTTTTTCTTCTTTTTTTTTTCTAAAGAGACAAAGGTATTTTTTTGGAGAGGTTTTTACTATAAAGTGCAGGCGCTCACCAGAAAGACAGAGACAGAGACGGAAAGCAAGAGATCACACCCCCCCGGGGGGGGGGAGGGGATGGCCACACTGCAATCCCTTCTCCTTCATTTTCCTCTCAGGATCTTGGGCATGCACGCATATGTGCTTGGCGTGCTTAAGCCACTGGGTCCAGGACTCGAACTGCGGTCGACCACATGGGAGTCCAGTGATATAGCCATTACACCAATTGCTGGTCCCCAAAGGGAAATATTTTTGACAGACTGCTCCTGTTGTGATCCTCTGCCTTAGTGTAGATGACAAGTTAGCTAGGGTTACAGATGAATGTCACGTAGCCGGCCTGTTTAAGTGGAGCCATGAACTGACCTCAGGCCTCCCCGTGTGACCTCAGCCTCATTCTTCTCTTGGCAGTGTGCTATAGAGGCTGATCCTGGATATTAGCATTTGGATGGGTAGACTGAGTAAACCAGATTGACCGAGATAACAATTAATCTTAAAGGCTTCTGTCGACCAGAAGTCTGACTCTCCTACAAAAGGGCACCCCTCCTGCCTGACTGCTTGATCTGGGACATCAGTCTTTTCCTCCCTCCAGACTTCAACTGAAATATGGGCTCTTCAATGGTTTTGAGTTGTTGACGACAGGCTTTGTGGCTTTTAAATCTCCATAACCGGGCCAGCAGGTGGTGTGGTGGATAAGAGCGCTGGACTCCCACGTGGCCAACTGTGGTTCAAGTCTTGGACCTGGCGGCTTCCTTTCTCACTTTCCCTCTCTCTCTCTCTCTCTCACTCTGTCCCTCTCTGGTCAAATTAAAATAAATAAATAAATAAAGTTAAATAAAATACTTTTAAAACAAATCTCCATAATCAATCCTGCAACTTAAATTTCACTTTACATTTAATTTTTATAAGTCAGATATATGTAATTTTCCCTGGAGAAATCTGTCTAATACAGTACCCCCAACAAAATTGAAAACATGTATCAACACATTAAAGTCATATACAAGGGAAACCAGCAGGTGGCATGGTAGTTAAGGCACTGGACTCCCACACGTGGTTGACCGCATTTTTTTTTTCTTTTTTTGGAAAGGTTTTTCCCTATAGGGCACATGCGCTGCCCAGAAAGACAGAGACAGAAAGTGAGAAATCACCCCCCAGGGGGGATGGCCACGCCACAATCCCTTCTCCTCCATTCTCTTCTCGGGATCTTGGGCATGCACACACATGCCCGGCGTTAGTTTAAGCCACCGAGTCTGGGACTCAAACTGCAGTCAACTACACGGGACTCCAGCGACATAGCCATTATGCTAACTGCTGGTCCCCCACTGACCACATTTCGAGTCCTAGTCCTAGACCTGGTAGCTTTCTTTCTCACTCTCTCTCTCTCTCTGTATCTCTGTGATAAGTGTATGTGCCCTATGGTAAATCAAATAAATAAAATTTTTAGGAAAAAACAAAACAAAACAAAATACATATATAAAGGGCCAGCAGGTGGTATGGTGACGAAGGCACTATAGTCCCACATGGGTGACTGTGGTTTGAGTTCTAGACCCGGGGGGCTTGGAACTTATGCTGGGCATGTGTGCTTGCATGCCCCAAATCCCAGGAAGCGGATGGAGAAGGAGGGATCTCCCTGTGACTAACCCCCTGTGGGATGATTTTCATTTCCCTTCTCCCTGTCTCTGGCAAGCGCATGTGCCCTGGGGTAAAAACTAAATAATAAAAACTCATGTACAAATGTTTATTTTAATTTTAATTTTGACCTGCTGGAGGACGTGTGTGCTTGCCAGAGAGAGAGAGGAAGGGAAAGTAAGAAGAGCACTCCTCACGGGAAGTGGCTACTCCACGATACCTTCTCCTCCATTGCTCCTTTGGAGATTTTGAGCACACATGTAGATGTGCCTGGTGTGGTTTTCAAACAGCCGAATTGAACTGTGACGTTAGCCACGTGGGAGCCAGCTGCCTAACCATCACGCCACTGGCTGGCCCCCTACATTATTTATAATAACCAAAAAGTGGGGAAAAAAATAAATGTCTATCTACTGATAGATATATAAAATATGTACTTATATAATGGGATTATTTTCCAATAAAAGGAAAGCCATTGCTGCTTGAGGGCACTTCTGAGTCTGGACGAAGATTTTTAATTTGCTACAGGGTGTGTGCACCTGCCAGAGAGAGAGCAAGGGGAGATGAGAAGCACCCCTCTAGGGAACAGCCATGCTGAAAGACCCTCTCTCTTCTCCTTTTGGGATTTTTGGCACATGTGACCAGCATGTGTTCAACCCACTGGTCTGGGACTCAAACCATGCAGTCAGCTATGTGGGATCAAGCCACTTGAACCACCACATCACTGGCTGGCCTCAGATGACTGCAGTGTAACTTCTGTTTTCAGGTCCGACTGCAGACGCAGCCACCAAGTTTGCCTGGACAGCCTCCCATGTACTCTGGGACCATCGACTGTTTCCGGAAGACTCTTGTTAGAGAGGTATGGTATCTAGAGCTGGGTGTTCCTCTGACACAGTCATGAGTTCGTTTGTCCCTCTCCCCCGGGGGTAGGGTCACTTGGTGTGGCTCTCCTGGAGATCAAGTTCACTGCTGCAGCTCCCTCACCGTGCCACCCTGTGCCCTCCTGTTGTCACCTGCCCTGGAGTCTTTGATCGTTTCAGCTACTGTTTTATAGAGATGACTGAAGCTAATAAAATGGTTCTTGCTTTTGGAAGGTGGAAGATAGACCACAGGGAATCAGTGAGGGCTGATTGGAGACTGGGAGGGAAGAAAATGCACATCTGCATCTAGACCAATCGTTTTGGCAGGGATTTGAGTCAAAAGTGCATGTGAAGTTTGGAGAAAAAAGCAGCCTGTCTGTTCTAATTTCTAGTTAGAACATTAAATTGTTCGGAGTTAGTTGATTACGTACTTTTTCTAGATTTTTTTTTTTTTTTTTTTTTTTTTGGCTATAACTATAAGGATGCATATGCTTGCCAGGGAGAGAGAGAGAGAGAGCAGGAAAGTGAAAAATCACGCCCAGGGGGTAATGGCCACACTGTAATCCCTTCTCCATTCTCCTCTCAGGATTTTGGGCATGCACACACATGCACCCAACAGGGTTTTCTTTTCTTTCTTTCTTTTCTGTTTTTTTTTGTTTTTTTTTTTTAAGAATTATTTATGTAATTTTGTTATTACAATTATTCTTCAATTTGCTACAGGATGAGAGAGAGAGAAATTGAGGAAGCAAGCCACCAGGTCTGCAATTCAACCCACAGTTGGTCATCAGGGAGTCCCATACCTCAGCCACCACGCCACCTGCTGGCCCCCACCCAACATGTTTTTTAAGTGGGTCTGGGACTCAGACCATGTAGTTGGCCATGTGGGATCCAGTTACCTTAACCACCATGCCACTGGCAGGCCCTTTTTTTTTTTTAAGAGAGAGAGGTTTTTGCTATAGGGCATGCATGCTTGCCAGAGAGACAAAGAGACAGAAAGCAAGAAATAACCCCCTAGGGGGATGGCCATGCAGCAATACCTTCTCCAGTCTCCCCTCGAAATTTTGGGCGGGCGCACACACACACGCGGGCGCACACACACACACACACACACACACACACGCCCAGTGTGATTTTTAAGCCACCAGGTCCAGGACTCAGTCTGTGGTCGACAATGTGGGATTCCAGCAACGTAACCGTTATACCATCTGCTGGTTCTCCCCATTTTTTTTTTTTTTAAGTAATTTACTAGGGGTAGCAGGTGGCATGATAGTTAAGGCGCTGGACTCCCACATGACTGACCATGGTTTGAGTCCCGAACCTGGCAGCTTGCTTTTTTTTTTTTTTTTTTTTTTTTTGAGAGGTTTTTGCTATAGGGCGCGTGCGCTCGTCAGACAGACAGAGACAGAGAGACAGAAAGCAGGAAATCACCCCCCAGGGGGGATGGCCACGCCGCAATCCCTTCTCCTCCATTCTCCTCTTGGGATCTTGGGCACGCACGCACACGCGCCCGGCGTGAGTTTAAGCCACCGGGTCCGGGACTCGAACCGCGGTCGACTACGTGGGAGTCCAGCGACATAGCCATTACGCTAACTGCTGGTCCCATTTGGAGAGGTTTTTGCTATAGGGCGCGTGCGCTCTCCAGACAGACAGAGAGAGACAGAGAGACAGAAAGTGAGAAATCACCCCCCAGGGGGGATGGTCACGCCGCAATCCCTTCTCCTCCATTCTCCTCTCGGGATCTTGGGCACGCTCGCACACGCGCCCGGCGTGAGTTTTAAGCCTCTGGGTCCGGGACGTGAACCGCAGTCGACTACGTGGGAATCCAGCGACATAGCCATTACACTAACTGCTGGTTCCCATCAGCTTGCTTTTTCACTTTCTCTCTCTAAATTAAATAATAAAGAAATAAAATTAAACAAGTAAATTCTTAGGGGAAAAAAAAAGGTAATTTGCTATAGGGTAGGTGAAACAGGGAGAGAGGGAAAGTGAGCACCACCACAGGGAGATGACCACACCGCAATCCCTTCTCCTCCATCTCCTCTCAGGATTTTAGGCACGCGTGTATACATGTCTAGTGTGTTTTTTTTTTTTTTTGACTGCTGTGTCCAGAATTCAAACCTGATAGTCAGCCATGTGGGATCCAGTGCCTTAACCACCACACCACCTGCTGGCCCTTTTTTTTTAAGACACGGTCTTGCTGTGCCACCATCCTCCTCCGGCCTCCCAGCTATGACTGCAGGTGTGCACCCTATGCCCAGCCCTGTCACACTGGTCCGCTTGGTGCCCTGACCAGCCTTGAGTTCACGCCTGAGTCACTGCAATTACAGGCACATGCAACCACACCCCACCTTCAGGTCGCACCAGGAAGGGCCCCCCATATGACCTCGGCCTGCAGTGCACCGCACCTTAGCACAGTTGCCACCACAGCCAGGCCTCAGTGTGTGTTCTTTGCCTTTGTTTTCTTGAAGACACCCTCTTGGAATCCTCCATCTTCCTACTCCCACCTAGACAGGCTGCTTCCCTGATCCCCTGTCCACTGCACCACTCCTGGAAACCCGCTTCCATCCCTGGGACTGGACCCCTCATCTCTCAGGTCACGGGTCTTCCTTGGTTTGTTATAATCCCTTGTTTGGTTGGGATCTCTATCTATCCACCTAATTAACCAATTACTTATTGGCTACCACCAATACCATTGTACA